>OX422211.1:733246580-734660330 GCA_949130495.1 Sambucus nigra
AGACTACGCGGTCAATTCCTATAAGTTACATTGGTCCCTTGCGAGGTGTTCGTGCTTCCTACGGGGTCATTTGGGGGATGGTTTTGGTTTTCACGCTTTAACGGCTTGTTTTAAGTCTAAATGTGATTTTTACAAATTATCATCATGTTCGCAAACCGGGAGACCCGGGGACTACGCGGTCAGCTCCTACAAAATACATTGGTCCCGTGCGAGGTGTTCGTGCCTCCTACGGGGTCGTTTGGGGGTTGGTTTGGGTTTTCACCCTTTAACGACATGTTTTAAAATCTAAGTGTGATTTTTTTAAATTATCATATTCTCAAATCGAGAGACCTGGGATTACGTGGTCAGTTCCTACAAGTTACATTGGTCTAGTGCGAGGTGTTCGTGCCTCGTACGGGGTTGTTTGGGGGTTGGTTTGGGTTTTCACTCTTTAATGGCTTCTTTTTAAGTCTAAGTGTGGTTTTTGCAAATTATCGTCTTATTCCCAAATCGGGAGACCCGATACTATGTGGTCCTTTCCTATAAGTTACATTGGTCCCGTGCGAGGTGTTCGTGCGTCCTACGTGGTCGTTTGGTGCTTGGTTTGGGTTTTCACCCTTGAACGACTTGTTTTTAAGTCTAAGCATGATTTTTTCAAATTATCATCATATTCTCAAATCGGGAGACTCGGGACTACGCGGTTTATTTCTACAAGTTACAATGGTCCTGTGCGAGGTGTTCGAGCCTCCTATGGGGTCGTTTGGGGGTTGGTTTGGGTTTTCACCCTTTAACTACTTTTTTTAAGTCTAAGTGTGATTTTTTCAAATTATCATCATATTCTCAAACTGGGAGACCCAGGTCTACGCGATCTGTTCCTACAAATTACATTAGTCCCGTGCGAGGTGTTCGTACCTCCTACGGGGTCGTTTGGGGGATGGTTTCGGTTTTCACCCTTTAATGGATTGTTTTAAAGTGCAAGTGTGATTTTTACAAATTATCTTCATATTCTCGAGCTGAGAGACACGGGACTACGCCGTCAGTTCCTATTAGTTACGTTGGTCCCGTGCGAGTTGTTCGTGCCTCCAACGGGGCCGTTTGGGTGCTTGTTTGGGTTTTCATCCTTTAACGGCTTGTTTTTATGTCTAAGTGTGATATTTCAAATTTATCATCATGTTCTGAAACTGGGTGACCTCGGGACTACGCGGTCAGCTCCTACAATTTACATTGGTCCCATGTGAGGTGTTCGTGCCTCCTACAGGGTCGTTTGGGTACTCATTTGAGTTTTCACCCTTTAACGGCTTATTTTTAAGTCTAAGTGCGATTTTCAAAAATTATCATCATATTCTCCAATTGGGAGACCCGGGAGACTATGCGGTCATTTCCTACAAGCTACATTGGTCCCGTACAAGGTGTTCGTGCCTCTTATGGGGTCGTCTGGGGGTTGGTTCTAGTTTTCACCCTTTAACGGATTGTTTTAAAGTCTAAGTGTGATTTTTGCAAATTATTATCATACTTTCAAACAGGGAGATTTGGGACTACGCAATCCTTTCCTAAAAGTTACATTGATCCCGTGCGAGGTGTTCGTGCCTCCTATGGGGTCGTTTGGGGTTTGGTTTGGGTTTTCACCCTTTAACGACTTGTTTTTAAGTCTAAGTGTGATTTTTTCAAATTATCATCATATTCTCAAATTGAGAGACCCGGGACTACGCGATCAGTTCCTACAAGTTACATTTGTCCCATGCAAGGTGTTCGTGCCTCCTACGGGATCCTTTGGTGACTGGTTTGGGGTTTCACCCTTTAACGGCTTGTTTTTAAGTCTAAGTGTGATTTTTGGAAATTATCGTTATATTCTCAAATCGGGAGACCTGAGACTCCGCGGTCAGTTCCTGTAAGTTATATTGGTCCCGTGTAAGGAGTTTCTGCCTGGGGTCATCTGGAGGTTGGTTTAGGTTTTCACCCGTAATGACTTATTTTTAAGTCTAAGTGTGATTTTTATGAATTATCGTCATATTCTCAAATCATGAGACCCAGGGCTATGCGGTCAATTCCTACAAGTTACATAGGTCCGTGTAAGGTGTTCGTGCCTCCTATGGGGTCGTTTGGGGGTTGGTTTCGATTTTCACCCTTTAACTACTTGTTTTTAAGTCTAAGTGTGATTTTTTCAAATTATCATCATATTCTCAAACCTGGAGACCCGGGACATCGCGATCAGTTCCTACAAGTTACATTGGTCCCTGCGAGCTATTTGTATCTCCTACGGGGTCGTTTGGGGGCTGGTTTGGGTTTGCACCCTTTAACGTCTTGTTTTTTTAGTCTAGGGGTGATTTTTTCAAATTCTCATCTTATTCTCAAATCGGGAGACTCGGGACTACGCGAATAGTTCCTAGAAGTAACATTGGTCCCGTGCGAGGTGTTCGTGTCTCCTACGGGGTCGTTTGGGGGTTGGTTTGGGATTTAACCCTTTAACGACTTGCTTTTAAGTCTAAGTGCATTTTTTGCTAATTATCTTTATATTCTCAAACCGGGAGACCCGGGACTACGCGGTCAGTTCCTATAAGTTACTTTGGTTCCGTGCGAGGTGTTCGTGCCTCCTACGGGGTTATTTGGGGGATGGTTTGGGTTTTCACACTTTAACGGCTTGTTTTTAAGTCTAAATGTGAGTTTTACAAATTATCATCATGTTCTCAAACCGGGAGACTCGAGGACTACGTGGTCAGCTCCTACAAGTTACATTGGTCCTGTGCGAGGTGTTCGTGCCTCCTACGGGGTCGTTTGGGGGTTGATTTGGGTTTTCACCCTTTAACGGCATGTTTTAAAATCTAAGTGTGATTTTTTGAAATTATCATATTCTCAAATCGAGAGACCTGGGATTACATGGTCAGTTCCTATTAGTTACATTGGTCTAGTGCGAGGTGTTCGTGCCTCCTACGGGGTCGTTTGGGGGTTGGTTTGTGTTTTCACCCTTTAACAGCTTGTTTTTAAGTCTTAGTGTGGTTTTTGCAAATTATCGTCTTATTCCTAAATCGGGAGACCCGATACTATGCGGTCCTTTTCTATAAGTTACATTGGTCCCGTGCGAGGTGTTCGTGCATCCTACGGGGTCGTTTGGGGCTTGGTTTGGGTTTTCACCCTTGAACGACTTGTTTTTAAGTCTAAGTATGATTTTTGCAAATTATCATCATATTCTCAAATCGGGAGACCCGGGACTACGCGGTCTGTTTTTACAAGTTACAATGATCCTTTGCGAGGTGTTCGAGCCTCCTACGGGGTCGTTTGGGGGTTGGTTTGGGTTTTCACCCTTTAACTACTTGTTTTTAAGTCTAAGTGTGATTTTTTCAAATTATCATCATATTCTCAAACCGGGAGACCCAGGACTACGCAATATGTTCCTACAAGTTACATTAGTCCCGTGCGAGGTGTTCGTACCTCCTACGGGGTCGTTTGGGGGATGGTTTCGGTTTTCACCATTTAATGGATTGTTTTAAAGTGCAAGTGTGATTTTTGCAAATTATCATCATATTCTCGAGCCGAGAGACACGGGACTACGCCGTCAGTTCCTATTAGTTACATTGGTCCCGTGCGAGTTGTTCGTGCCTCCTACGGGGTCGTTTGGGGGCTGGTTTGGGTTTTCATCCTTTAACGGATTGTTTTTAAGTGAAAGTGTGATATTTACATTTTATCATCATGTTCTTAAACTGGGAGACCTCGGGACTACGCGGTTAGCTCCTACAACTTACATTGGTCCTGTGTGAGGTGTTCGTGCCTCCTACAGGGTCGTTCGGGTACTCATTTGGGTTTTCACCCTTTAACGGCTTATTTTTATGTCTAAGTGCGATTTTCGCAAATTATCATCATATTCTCAAATTGGGAGACCCGGGAGACTACGCGGTCATTTCCTACAAGTTACATTGGTCCCATACAAGGTGTTCGTGCCTCTTACGGGGTCGTTTGGGGGTTGGTTATGGTTTTCACCCTTTAACGGCTTGTTTTAAAGTCTAAGTGTGATTTTTGTAAATTATTATCATACTCTCAAACAGGGAGATATGGGACTACGCGATGCTTTCCTAAAAGTTTTATTGGTCCCGTGCGAGGTGTTCGTGCCTCCTATGGGGTTGTTTGGGGTTTCGTTTGGGTTTTCACCCTTGAACGACTTGTTTTTGAGTCTAAGTGTGATTTTTTCAAATTATCGTCAAATTCTCAAATTGAGAGACCTGGGACTACGCAGTTATATCCTACAAGTTACATTTATCCCGTGCATGGTGTTCGTGCCTCCTACGGGATCGTTTGGTGACTGGTTTTGGTTTTCACCCTTTAACGGCTTGTTTTTAAGTCTAAGTGTGATTTTTACAAATTATCATTATATTCTCAAATCGTGAGACTCGGGACTCCGCGTCAGTTCCTGTAAATTATATTGGTCCCTTGCGAGGTGTTTGTGCCTTGGGTCATCTGGAGTTCAGTTTAGGTTTTCACCCTTTAAGGACTTATTTTTAAGTCTAAGTGTGATTTTTATGAATTATCGTCATATTCTCAAATCATAAGACCCGGGACTATGCGGTCAATTCCTACAAGTTACATTGGTCCGTGCAAGGTGTTCGTGCCTCCTATGGGGTCGTTTGGGGGTTGGTTTCGGTTTTCACCCTTTAACTACTTGTTTTTAAGCCTAAGTGTGATTTTTATAAATTATCATCATATTCTCAAATCGGGAGACCCGGGACATCGCGATCAGTTCCTATAAGTTACATTGGTCCTTTGCGAGCAATTCGTATCTCCGACAGGGTCATTTGGGGGCTGGTTTGGGTTTTCACCCTTTAACGTCTTGTTTTTTAGTCTAGGGGTGATTTTTTAAAATTCTCATCATATTCTAAAATCGGGAGACTCGGGACTACGCGAACAGTTCCTACAAGTAACATTGGTCCCGTGCGAGGTGTTCGTGCCTCCTACGGGGTCGTTTGGGGGTTGGTTTGGGTTTTCACCCTTTAACGTCTTGTTTTTAATTCTAAGGGTAATTTTTGCTAATTATCTTCATATTCTCAAACCGGGATACCCGGGACTACGCGGTCAGTTCCTATAAGTTACATTGGTCCCGTGCGAGGTGTTCGTGCCTCCTACGAGGTCATTTTGGGGATAGTTTGGGTTTTCACCCTTTAACGGTTTGTCTTTAAGTCTAAGTGTAATTTTTCCTAATTATCTTCATATTCTCAAACCGAGAGACCCGGGACTACGCGGTCAGTTCCTATAAGTTACATTGGTCCCGTGCGAGGTGTTCGTGCCTCCTACGAGGTCGTTTTGGGGATGGTTTTGGTTTTCACGCTTTAACGGCTTGTTTTTAAGTCTAAGAGTGATTTTTACAAATTATCATCTTGTTCTCAAATCGGGAGACCCTGAGACTATGCGGTCAGTTCCTATAAGTTACATTGGTCTAGTGTGAGGTGTTCGTGCCTCCTACGGGGTCGTTTGGGGGTTGGTTTGAGTTTTCACCCTTTAACGGCTTGTTTTTAAGTCTAAGTGTGATTTTTGCAAAGTATCGTCTTATTCTCAAACCAGGAGACCCGGTACTATGCGGTCCATTCCCCATAAGTTTGGTCCCATTAGTGGTGTTCGTGCGTCCTATGGGGTCGTTTGGGGCTTGGTTTGGGTTTTCACCCTTGAACAACTTATTTTAAAGTCTAAGCATGATTTTTGCAAATAATCTTCATATTCTCAAATTGGGAGACCCGGGACTACACGGTCTGCTCTTACAAGTTACAATGGTCCTGTGCGAGGTGTTCGAGCCTCCTATGGGGTCGTTTGGGGGTTGGTTTGGGTTTTCACCCTTTAACTACTTGTTTTTAAGTCTAAGTGTTTTTTTTTCAAATTATCATCATATTCTCAAACCGGGAGACCCAGGACTACGCGATCTGTTCCTACAAGTTACATTAGTCCCGCGCGAGGTGTTTGTACCACCTACGGGGTCGATTCGGGGATGGTTTCGGTTTTCACCCTTTAATGGATTGTTTTAAAGTGCAAGTGTGATTTTTGCAAATTATCATCATATTCTCGAGCCGAGAGACACGGGACTACGCGGTCAGCTCCAACAAGTTACATTAGTCCCGTGCGAGGTGTTCGTACCTCCTATAGGGTCGTTTGGGGGCTTGTTTGGGTTTTCATCCTTTAACGACTTGTTTTTAAGTGTAAGTGTGATTTTTGCAAATTATCATCGTATTCTCAAATCGGGAGACCCGGGTCTACGCGGTCAGTTCCTATAAGTTACATTGCCCATGCGAGGTGTTCGTGCCTCCTATGGAATCGATTGGGGGTTGGTTTGGCTTTTCACCCTTTCACGACTTGTTTTAAAGTTTAAGTAAAATTTTTGCAAATTTTCATCATATTCTAAAACTGATAGACCTGGGACTATGCGGTCAGTTCCTACAAGTTACATTGGTCCCATGCGAGTTATTTGTGCTTACTATGGGGTCGTTTGGGGGCTGGTTTGGGTTTTCACCCATTAACGTCTTATTTTTAAGTCTAAGGGTGATTTTTTCAAATTATCGTCATATTCTCAAACCGAGAGACTTGGGACAATGCGAATAGTTCTTACAAGTTACATTGGTCCCGTATGAGGTGTTCGTGCCTCCTATGGGGTTTTTTGGGGCTTGGGTTTTCACCCTTTAACGACTAGTTTTTAAGTTTAAGTGTGATTTTTGCAAATTATTGTCATGTTCTAAAATCAGGAGACCCGAGTCTACGTGGTCAGTTCCTACAAGGTACGTTGGTCCCGTGGGTGGCTTGTTTGGGGGCTGGTTTGGGTTTTCACCCTTTAAGGGCTTGTTTTAAAGTCTAAGTGTATTTTTTTCAAATTATGAAACTCTGAAATCGGGAGACCCGAGACTACGCGGTCAGTTCCTACAAGTTACATTGGTCCCATGCGATGTGTTCGAGCCTCCTATGCGGGCTGGTTTCAGTTTTCACCCTTTAACGGTTTGTCTTTAAGTCTAAGTGTAATTTTTGCTAATTGTCTTCATATTCTCTAACCTGGAGACCCGGGACTACATGGTCAGTTCCTATAAGTTACATTGGTCCCGTGCGAGGTGTTCGTGCCTCCTACGAGGTCGTTTTGGGGATGGTTTGGGTTTTCACCCTTTAACGGTTTGTCTTTAAGTCTAAGTGTATTTTTTGCTAATTATCTTCATATTCTCAAATCGGAAGACCCGGGACTATGCGGTCAGTTCCTATAAGTTACATTAGTCCCGTGCGAGGTGTTCGTGCCTCCTACGAGATCGTTTTGGGGATGGTTTGGGTTTTCACGCTTTAACGGCTTGTTTTTAATTCTGAGAGTGATTTTTAGAAATTATCATCATGTTCTCAAATCGGGAGACCCCGAGACTATGCGGTTAGTTCCTATAAGTTACATTGGTCTTGTGTGAGGTGTTCGTGCCTCCTACGGGGTCGTTTGGGAGTTCGTTTGAGTTTTCACCCCTTAACGGCTTGTTTTTATGTCTAAGTGTGATTTTTGCAAAGTATCGTCTTATTCTCAAATCGGGAGACCCGGTACTATGCGGTCCTTTCCTATAAGTTTGGTCCCGTGTGTGGTGTTCGTGCCTCCTACGGGGTCGTTTGGGGCTTGGTTTGGGTTTTCACCCTTGAACGACTTGTTTTTAAGTCTAAGTATGATTTTTGCAAATTATCTTCATATTCTCAAATTGGGAGACCCGAGACTACCCGGTCTGTTCCTATAAGTTACAATGGTCCTGTGCGAGGTGTTCGAGCCTCCTATGGGGTCGTTTGGGGGTTGGTTTGGGTTTTCACCCTTTAACAAATTGTTTTTAAGTCTAAGTGTGTTTTTTTTCAAATTATCATCATATTCTCAAACCGGGAGACCCAGGACTACGCGATCTGTTCGTACAAGTTACATTTGTCCCGTGCGAGGTGTTCGTACCACCTACGGGTTCATTTGGGGGATGGTTTCGGTTTTCACCATTTAATGGATTGTTTTAAAGTGCAAGTGTGATTTTTGCAAATTATCATCATATTCTCAAGCCGAGAGACACGGGACTACGCGGTCAGCTCCTACAGGTTACATTGGTCCCGTGCGAGGTGTTCGTCATATTCTCAAATTGGGAGACCCGAGAGACTATGCAGTCATTTCCTACTAGTTACATTGGTCTCGTACAAGGTGTTCGTGCTTCTTACGGGGTCGTTTGGGGGTTGGTTATGGTTTTCACCCTTTAACAGCTTGTTTTAAAGTTTAAGAATGATTTTTGCAAATTATTATCATACTCTCAACAGGGAGACCCAGGACTACGCGATCTGTTCCTAGAAGTTACATTGGTCTCGTGCCAGGTGTTCGTGCCTCCTATGGGGTCGTTTGAGGATTGGTTTGGGTTTTCACCCTTTAAATGCTTATTTTTAAGTCTAAGTAAGATTTTTGCAAAATATCATCATATTCTCAAACCGAAAGAGACCTGGGAGTATGCGGTGAGTTCCTACAAGTTACAATGGTCCTGTACGAGGTGTTCGTACCTCCTATAGGGTCGTTTGGGGTTCGTTTGGGTTTTCATCCTTTAACGACTTGTTTTTAAGTGTAAGTGCGATTTTTTCAAATTATCATCATATTATCAAATCGGGAGACCCGGGTCTACGACGTCAGTTCCTATAAGTTACATTGCCCATGCGAGGTGTTCGTGCCTCCTATGGAATCGATTGGGGGTTGGTTCGGGTTTTCACCCTTTCACGACTTGTTTTAAAGTTTAAGTAAAATTTTTACAAATTTTCATCATATTCTAAAACTGATAGACCTGGGACTATGCGGTCAGTTCCTACAAGTTACATTGGTCCCATGCGAGTTATTTGTGCTTACTATGGGGTCGTTTGGGGGCTGGTTTGGGTTTTTACCCATTAACGTCTTATTTTTAAGTCTAAGGGTGATTTTTTCAAATTATCGTCATATTCTCAAACCGAGAGACCTGGGACAATGCGAATAGTTCTTACAAGTTACATTGGTCCCGTACGAGGTGTTCGTGCCTCCTACGGAGTTGTTTGGGGCTTGGATTGGGTTTTCACCCTTTAACGACTGGTTTTTAAGTTTAAGTGTGATTTTTGCAAATTATTGTCATGTTCTAAAATCAGGAGACCCGGGTCTACATGGTCAGTTCCTACAAGGTACGTTGGTACCGTGGGTGGCTTGTTTGGGGGCTGGTTTGGGTTTTCACCCTTTAAGGGCTTGTTTTAAAGTCTAAGTGTATTTTTTTCAAATTATCATACTCTGAAATCGGGAGACCCGAGACTACGCGGTCAGTTCCTACAAGTTACATTGGTCCCGTGCGATGTGTTCGAGCCTCCTATGCGGGCTGGTTTCAGTTTTCACCCTTTAACGGTTTGTCTTTAAGTCTAAGTGTAATTTTTGCTAATTGTCTTCATATTCTCAAACCTGGAGACCCGGGACTACATGGTCAGTTCCTATAAGTTACATTGGTCCCGTGCGAGGTGTTCGTGCCTCCTACGAGGTCGTTTTGGGGATGGTTTGGGTTTTCACCCTTTAACGGTTTGTCTTTAAGTCTAAGTGTAATTTTTGCTAATTATCTTCATATTCTCAAATCGGGAGACCCGGGACTATGCGGTCAGTTCCTATAAGTTACATTGGTCCCGTGCGAGGTGTTCGTGCCTCCTACGAGATCGTTTTGGGGATGGTTTGGGTTTTCACGCTTTAACGGTTTATTTTTAATTCTGAGAGTGATTTTTAGAAATTATCATCATGTTCTCAAATCGGGAGACCCCGAGACTATGCGGTCAGTTCCTATAAGTTACATTGGTCTTGTGTGAGGTGTTCGTGCCTCCTACGGGGTCGTTTGGGAGTTAGTTTGAGTTTTCACCCTTTAACGACTTGTTTTTAAGTCTAAGTGTGATTTTTGCAAAGTATCGTCTTATTCTCAAACTGGGAGACCCGGTACTATGCGGTCCTTTCCTATAAGTTTGGTCCCGTGTGTGGTGTTCGTGCCTCCTACGGGGTCGTTTGGGGCTTGGTTTGGGTTTTCACCCTTGAACGACTTGTTTTTAAGTCTAAGTATGATTTTTGCAAATTATCTTCATATTCTCAAATTGGGAGACCCGGGACTACCCGGTCTGTTCCTACAAGTTACAATGGTCCTGTGCGAGGTGTTCGAGCCTCCTATGGGGTCGTTTGGGGGTTGGTTTGGGTTTTCACCCTTTAACAAATTGTTTTTAAGTCTAAGTGTGTTTTTTTTCAAATTATCATCATATTCTCAAACCGGGAGACCCAGGACTACGCGATAGGTTCCTACAAGTTACATTTGTCCCATGCGAGGTGTTCGTACCACCTACGGGTTCATTTGGGGGATGGTTTCGGTTTTCACCATTTAATGGATTGTTTTAAAGTGCAAGTGTGATTTTTGCAAATTATCATCATATTCTCAAGCCGAGAGACACGGGACTACGCGGTCAGCTCCTACAGGTTACATTGGTCCCGTGCGAGGTGTTCGTCATATTCTCAAATTGGCAGACCCGGGAGACTATGCAGTCATTTCCTACTAGTTACATTGGTCTCGTACAAGGTGTTCGTGCTTCTTACGGGGTCGTTTGGGGGTTGGTTATGGTTTTCAACCTTTAACAGCTTGTTTTAAAGTCTAAGAATGATTTTTGCAAATTATTATCATACTCTCAACAGGGAGACCCAGGACTACGCGATCTGTTCCTACAAGTTACATTGGTCTCGTGCCAGGTGTTCGTGCCTCCTATGGGGTCGTTTGAGGATTGGTTTGGGTTTTCACCCTTTAAATGCTTATTTTTAAGTCTAAGTAAGATTTTTGCAAAATATCATCATATTCTCAAACCGAAAGAGACCTGAGAGTATGCGGTGAGTTCCTACAAGTTACAATGGTCCTGTACGAGGTGTTCGTGCCTAGTATGGGGTCGTTTGGGTTCGTTTGGGTTTTCATCCTTTAACGACTTGTTTTTAAGTGTAAGTGTGATTTTTTCAAATTATCATCATATTCTCAAATCGGGAGACCCGGGTCTACGCGGTCAGTTCCTAAAAGTTACATTGCCCATGCGAGGTGTTCATGCCTCCTATGGAATCGATTGGCGGTTGGTTTGGGTTTTCACCCTTTAACGAGTTGTTTTAATGTTTAAGTACATTTTTTGCAAATTTTCATCATATTCTAAAACTGATGGGCCTGGGACTATGCGGTCAATTCCTACAAGTTACATTGGTCCCATGCGAGTTATTTGTGCTTACCATGGGGGCTGGTTTGGGTTTTCACCCATTAACGTCTTGTTTTTTAAGTCTAAGGGTGATTTTTTCAAATTATCGTCATATTCTCAAACCGAGAGACCCGGGACAACGCGAACAGTTCTTACAAGTTACATTGGTCCCGTACGAGGTGTTCGTGCCTCCTACGGGGTCGTTTGGGGGTTGGATTGGGTTTTCACCCTTTAACAACTTATTTTTAAGTTTAAGTGTGATTTTTGCAAATTATTGTCATGTTCTAAAATCGCGAGACCCGGGACTACGTGGTCAGTTCCTACAAGGTACGTTGGTCCCGTGGGTGGCTTGTTTGGGGGTTGGTTTGGGTTTTCACCCTTTAACGACTTGTTTTAAAGTCTAAGTGTATTTTTTTCAAATTATCATACTCTTAAATTGGGAGACCCGAGACTACGCGGTCAGTTCCTACAAGTTACATTGGCCCCGTGCGATGTGTTCGAGCCTCCTATGCGGGTTGGTTTCAGTTTTCACCCTTTAACGGTATGTCTTTAAGTTTAAGTGTAATTTTTGCTAATTATCTTCATATTCTCAAACCGGGAGACCCGGGACTACGCGGTCAGTTCCTATAAGTTTCATTGGTCCCGTGCGAGGTGTTCGTGCCTCCTACGAGGTCGTTTTGGGGATGGTTTGGGTTTTCACGCTTTAACGGCTTATTTTTAAGTCTAAGAGTGATTTTTACAAATTATCATCATGTTCTCAAATCGGGAGACCCCGAGACTATGCGGTCAGCTCCTACAAGTTACATTGGTCCCGTGAGAGGTGTTCGTGCCTCCTACGGGGTCGTTTGGGGGTTGGTTTGGGTTTTTAACCTTTAACAACTTGTTTTAAAATCTAAGTGTGATTTTTTCAAATTATCATATTCTCAAATCGAGAGACCTGGGGTTACGTGGTCAGTTCCTATATGTTACATTGGTCTAGTGTGAGGTGTTCGTGCCTCCTACGGGGTCGTTTGGGGGTTGGTTTGAGTTTTCACCCTTTAACGGCTTGTTTTTAAGTCTATGTGTGATTTTTGCAAAATATCGTCTTATTCTCAAACCGGGAGACCCAGTACTATGCGGTCCTTTCCTATAAGTTGGGTCCTGTGGGTGGTGTTCATGCCTCCTACGGGGTCGTTTGGGGCTTGGTTTGGGTTTTCACCCTTGAACGATTTGTTTTTAAGTCTAAGTATGATTTTTTTCAAATTATCATCATATTCTCAAATCGGGAGACCCGGGACTACGCGGTATGTTCCTATAAGTTACAATGGTCCTGTGCGAGGTGTTCGAGCCTCCTATGGGATCATTTGGGGGTTGGTTTGTGTTTTCACCCTTTTACCACTTGTTCTTAAGTCTAAGTGTGATTTTTGCAAATTATCATCATATTCTCAAACCGGGAGACCCGGGATTTCGCAATCAGTTCCTACAAGTTACTTTAGTCCCGTACGAGGTGTTTATGCCTCCTACGGGGTCGATTGGGGGATGGTTTGGGTTTTCCTGCTTTAACGACTTGTTTTTAAGTCTAAGTGGGAGTTTTACAAATTATCATCATGTTCTCAAACCGGGAGACCCCGAGACTACGCGGTCAGCTCCTACAAGTTACATTGGTCCCGTACGAGGTGTTCGTGCCTCATACGGGGTCATTTGGGGGCTGGTTAGGGTTTTAACCCTTTAACGGCTTGTTTTAAAATCTAAGTGTGATTTTTTCAAATTATCATATTCTCAAATCGAGAGACCTGGGATTATGCGGTCAGTTCCCACAAGTTACATTGGTCTAGTGCTAGGTGTTCGTGCCTCCTACGGGGTCGTTTGGGGGTTGGTTTGGGTTTTCATCCTTTAACGGCTTGTTTTTAAGTCTAAGTGTGGTTTTTGCAAATTATTGTCTTATTCTCAAACCGAGAGACCCGGGACTATATGGTCCTTTCCTATAAGTTACGTTGGTCCCGTGCGAGGTGTTCGTGCCTCCTACGGGGTCATTTTGGGCTTGGTTTGAGTTTTCACCGTTTTACGACTTGTTTTTAAGTCTAAGTATGATTTTTACTAATTATCATCATATTCTCAAACTGGGAGACCCGGGACTATGAGGTCTGTTCCTACAAGTTACAATGGTCCTTTACGAGGTGTTCGAGCCTCCAATGGGGTCTTTTGGGTGTTAGTTTGGGTTTTCACCCTTTAACTACTTATTTTTAAGTCTAAGTGTGATTTTTGCAAATTATCATCATATTCTCAAACCGGGAAACCCGGGACTACGCGATCAATTCCTATAAGTTACATTGGTCCCATGCGATGTGTTCGTGCCTCCTACGGGGTCGTTTAGGGGCTGGTTTAGGTTTTCACCCTTTAACGGCTTGTTTTTAAGTCTAGGTGTGATTTTTACAAATTATCATCATGTTATGAAATCGGGAGACCCCGGGACTACGCAGTCGGCTCCTATAAGTTACATTGGTCCCGTGCGAGGTGTTCATTCCTCCTACGAGGTCGTTTGGAGGCTGGTTTAAGTTTTCACCCTTTAACGACTTGTTTTAAAGTCTAAGTGTGATTTTTGCAAATTATCATCATATTTTTAATTCTGAAGACCCGAAACTATGCGGCCAATTCCTCCAAGTAACATTGGTCCCATGCGAGGTGTCTTGCCTCCCACAGGGTCTTTTGGGGGTTGGTTTGGGTTTTCACCCTTTAACGGCTTATTTTTAAGTCAGTGTTATTTTGGCAAATTATCATCATATTCTCAAACCGGGAGACCCGAGACTATGCGGTCCTTTCCTACAAGTTATATTGGTCCCGTGCGAGGTGTTCCTGCCTCCTACGGGGTCGTTTGGGGTTTAGTTTAGGTTTTCACTCTTTAACGACTTATTTTTAAGTCTAAGTATGATTTTTGCAAATTATCATCATTTTCTCAAATCGGGAGACCCGGGACTACGCGGTCTGTTCCTACAAGTTACAATGGTCCTGTGCGAGGTGTTCGTGCCTCCTATGGGGTCGTTTGGGGGTTGGTTTGGGTTTTCACCCTTTAACTACTTGTTTGTAAGTCTAAGTGTGATTTTTCTAAATTATCATCATATTCTCAAATCGGGAGACCCGGGACTTCACGATCAGTTCCTACAAGTTGAATTGGTTCCGTGAGAGCTATTCGTATCTCCTACGGGGTCGTTTTGGGGGCTGGTTTGGGTTTTCACCCTTTAACGTCTTCTTTTTTAGTCTAAGGGTGATTTTTTCAAATTCTCATCATATTCTCAAATCGGGAAACTCTGGACTATGCGAACAGTTCCCACAAGTTACATTGGTCCCATGCGAGGTGTTCGTGCCTCCTACGGGGTCGTTTGGGGGTTGGTTTGGGGTTTCACCCTTTAACGACTTGTTTTTAAGTCTAAGTGTAATTTTTGCTAATTATCTTCATATTCTCAAACCGGGAGACCCGGGACTACACGGTCAGTTCCAATAAGTTACATGGGTCCCGTGCGAGGTTTTCGTGTCTCCTACGGGGTCATTTGGGGGATGGTTTGGGTTTTCATGCTTTAACGGATTGTTTTTAAGTCTAAGTGTGATTTTTACAAATTATCATCATGTTCTAAAACCGGGAGACCTAGGGACTATGCGGTCAGCTCCTACAAGTTACATTGGTCCCGTGCGAGGTGTTCGTGCCTCCTACGAGGTCGTTTGGGGGCTGGTTTGGGTTTTCACCCTTTAACAGCATGTTTTAAAATCTAAGTGTGATTTTTTCAAATTATCATATTCTCAAATCGACAGACCTGGGATTACGTGGTCAGTTCCTTAAAGTTACAATGGTCTAGTGTGAGGTGTTCACGCCTCTTACGGGGTCGTTTCGGGTTTGGTTTGAGTTTTCACCCTTTAACGGCTTGTTTTTATGTCTAAGTGTGGTTTTTACAAATTATCGTCTTATTCTCAAACTGAGAGACCCGGTACTATGCGGTCCTTTCCTATAAGTTTTGTCTCGTGCGAGGTGTTCGTGCTTCCTACGGGGACGTTTGGAGCTTGGTTTGGGTTTTCACCCGTGAACGACTTGTTTTTAAGTCTAAGTATGATTTTTGCATATTATCATCATATTCTCAAATCGAGAGACCCGAGACTACGCGGTATGTTCCTATAAGTTATAATGGTCCTGTGCGAGGTGTTCGAGCCTCCTATGGGGTCGTTTGGGGGTTGGTTTGGGTTTTCACTCTTTAACTACTTGTTTTTAAACCTAAGTGTGATTTTTTCAAATTATCATCATATTCTCAAACCGGGAGACCCGGGACTTCGCAATCAGTTCCTACAAATTACTTTGGTCACGTGCGAGGTGTTTGTGCCTCCTACGGGGTCGATTGGGGGATGGTTTGGGTTTTCACCCTTTAACGATTTGTTTTTAAGTCTAAGGGTGATTTTTTCAAATTCTCATCATATTCTCAAATCGGGAGACTCTGGACTACGCGAACAGTTCCCACAAGTTACATTGGTCCCATGCGAGGTGTTCGTGCCTCCTACGGAGTCGTTTGGGGGTTGGTTTGGGTTTTCACCCTTTAACGACTTGTTTTTATGTCTAAGTGTAATTTTTGCTAATTATCTTCATATTCTCAAACCGGGAGACCCGGGACTACGCGGTCAGTTCCTATAAGTTACATTGGTCCCGCGCGAGGTTTTCGTGTCTCCTACGGGGTCATTTGGGGGATGGTTTGGGTTTTCACGCTTTACGGCTTGTTTTTAAGTCTATGTGTGATTTTTACAAATTATCATCATGTTCTAAAACTGGGAGACCTAGGGACTATGCGGTCAGCTCCTACAAGTTACATTGGTCCTGTGTGAGGTGTTCGTGCCTCCTACGGGGTCGTTTGGGGGCTGGTTTGGGTTTTCACCCTTTAACAGCATGTTTTAAAATCTAAGTGTGATTTTTTCAAATTATCATATTCTCAAATCGACAGACCTAGGATTACGTGGTCAGTTCCTTAAAGTTACAATGGTCTAGTGTGAGGTGTTCACGCCTCTTACGAGGTCGTTTTGGGTTTGGTTTGAGTTTTCACCCTTTAACGACTTGTTTTTATGTCTAAGTGTTGTTTTTGCAAATTATCGTCTTATTCTCAAACCGGGAGACCCGGTATTATGCGGTCCTTTCCTATAAGTTTGGTCCCGTGCAAGGTGTTCGTGCCTCCTACGGGGACATTTGGGGCTTGGTTTGGGTTTTCACCCTTGAACGACTTGTTTTTAAGTCTAAGTATGATTTTTGCAAATTATCATCATATTCTCAAATCGAGAGACCCGAGACTACGCGGTATGTTCCTATAAGTTACAATGGTCCTGTGCGAGGTGTTTGAACCTCCTATGGGGTCGTTTGGGGGTTGGTTTGGGTTTTCACCCTTTAACTACTTGTTTTTAAGCCTAAGTGTGATTTTTGCAAATTATCATCATATTCTCAAATCGGGAGACCCGGGACTTCGCAATCAGTTCCTATAAGTTACTTTGGTCCCGTGCGAGGTGTTTGTGCCTCCAACGGGGTCGATTGAGGGATGGTTTGTGTTTTCACCCTTTAACGATTTGTTTTTAAGTCTAAGTGTGATTTTTACAAATTATCATCATGTTCTCAAACCGGGAGACCCTGAGACTACGCGGTCAGCTCCTACAAGTTACATTGGTCCCGTACGAGGTGTTTGTGACTCATACGGGGTTGTTTGGGGGCTGGTTTTGGTTTTAACCCTTTAACGACTTGTTTTAAAATCTAAGTGTGATTTTTTCAAATTATCATATTCTCAAGTCGAGAGACCTGGGATTACGCGGTCAGTTCCTACAAGTTACATTGGTCTAGTGCGAGGTGTTTGTGCCTCCTACGGGGTCGTTTGGGGGTTGGTTAGGGTTTTTATCCTTTAACGACTTGTTTTTATGTCTAAGTGTGGTTTTTCCAAATTATCGTCTTATTCTCAAACCGAGAGACCCGGGACTATACGGTCCTTTCCTATAAGTTACATTGGTCCCGTGCGAGGTGTTCGTTCCTCCTACGGGGTCATTTTGGGCTTGGTTTGGGTTTTCACCCTTTAACGACTTGTTTTTAAGTCTAAGTAAAATTTTTGCAAATTATCTTCATAATCTCAAATTGGGAGACCCGGGACTACGCGGTTTGTTCCTACAAGTTACAATGGTCCTGTGCGAGGTGTTCGAGCCTCGAATGGGGTCGTTTGGGGGTTAGTTTGGGTTTTCACCCTTCAACTACTTATTTTTAAGTATAAGTGTGATTTTTACAAATTATCATCATATTTTCAAACCGAGAAATCCGGGACTACGCGATCAATTCCTATAAGTTACATTGGTCCTGTGCGAGCTGTTCATGCCTCCTACGAGGTCGTTTGGGGGCTGGTTTGGGTTTTCACCCTTTAACGGCTTGTTTTCAAGTATAATCGTGATTTTTACAAATTATCATCATGTTCTGAAATCGGGAGACCCTGGGACTACGCGGTCGATTCCTACAAGTTACATTGGTCCTCTGCGAGTTGTTCGTGCCTCCTATGGGGTTGTTTGGGTGCTGGTTTGGGTTTTCATCCTTTAACGGCTTGTTTTAAAGTCTAAGTGTGATTTTTTCAAATTATCGTCATATTCTTAAATTGGGAGACCCGGGACTATGCAGTCATTTCCTACAAGTTACATTGGTCCCGTATAAGTTGTTAGTGCCTCTTACGGGGTCGTTTGGGGGTTGGTTCTGGTTTCACCCTTTAACGGCTTGTTTTAAAGTCTAAGTGTGATTTTTGTAAATTATTATCATACTCACAAACAGGGAGATCTGGGACTACGCGATCCTTTCCTACAGGTTACATTGGTCCCGTGCGAGGTGTTCGTGCCTCCTATGGGGTCGTTTGGGGTTTGGTTTGGGTTTTCACCCTTTAACGGCTTATTTTTAAGTTTAAGTAAGATTTTTTCAAAATATCATCATATTCTCAAACCGGGAGACCTGGGACTATGCGGTATGTTCCTACAAGTTACAATGGTCCTGTACGAGGTGTTCGTGCCTCCTACGTGGTCGTTTGGGGGCTGGTTTGGGTTTTCACCCTTTAACGGCTTGTTTTTAAGTCTAAGTGTGGTTTTTGCAAATTATCGTCTTATTTCCAAATCGGGAGACCCGATACTATGCGGTCCTTTCCTATAAGTTACATTGGTCCCGTGCGAGGTGTTCGTGCGTCCTACGGGGTCGTTTGGGGCTTGGTTCGGGTTTTCACCCTTAAACGACTTGTTTTTAAGTCTAAGTATGATTTTTGCAAATTATTATCATATTCTCAAATCGGGAGACCCGGGACTACGTGGCCTGTTCCTTCAAGTTACAATGGTCCTGTGCGAGGTGTTCGAGCCTCCTATGGGTTGGTTTGGGTTTTCAACCTTTAGCTACTTGTTTTTAAGTGTAAGTGTGATTTTTGAAAATTATCATCATATCTCAAACCGGGAGACCCAGCACTACGCGATCTGTTCCTACAAGTTATATTAGTCCCGTGCGAGGTGTTCGTACCTCCTACGGGGTTGTTTAGGGATGGTTTCGGTTTTCACCCTTTAATGTATTGTTTTAAAGTGCAAGTGTGAATTTTGCAAATTATCGTCATATTCTCAAGCCGAGAGACACGGGACTACGTGATCAGTTCCTATTAGTTAAATTGGTTTCGTGCGAGTTGTTCGTGCCTCCTACGGGGTCGTTTGGGGGCTGGTCTGGGATTTCATCCTTTAACGGCTTGTTTTTAAGTCTAAGTGTGATATTTACAATTTATCATCATGTTCTCAAATTGGGAGACCTCGGGACTACGCGGTCAGCTCCTACATGTTACATTGGTCCCGTGTGAGGTGTTCGTGCCTCCTACAGATTCGTTTGGGTACTCATTTGTGTTTTCACCCTTTAACGGCTTATTGTTAAGTCTAAGTTTGATTTTCGCAAATTATCGTCATATTCTCAAATTGGGAAACCCGTGAGACTATGCGGTCATTTCCTACAAGTTGCATTGGTCCCGTACAAAGTGTTCATGCCTCTTACGGGGTCGTTTTGGGGTTGGTTCTGGTTTTCACCCCTTAACGACTTGTTTTAAAGTCTAAGTGTGATTTTTCCAAATTATTATCATACTCTGAAACAGGGAGATCAGGGACTACGCGATCCATTCCTACAAGTTACATTGGTCTCGTGCGAGGTGTTCGTGCCTCCTATGGGGTCGTTTGGGGTTTGGTTTGGGTTTTCACCCTTTAACGGCTTATTTTTAAGTCTAAGTAAGATTTTTGCAAAATATCGTCATATTCTAAAACCGGGAGACATGGGGCTATGCGGTCTGTTCCTACAAGTTATAATGGTCCTGTGCGAGGTGTTCGTGCCTCGTATGGGGTCGTTTGGGGTTGGTTTGGGTTTTCATCCTTTAACGACTTGTTTTTAAGTGTAAGTGTGATTTTCGCAAATTATCGTCATATTCTCAAACCGGGAGACCCGGGACTACGCGGTCAGTGCCTAAAAGTTACATTGCCCATGCGAGGTGATCATGCCTCCTATGGAATCGATTGGGGGTTGGTTTGGGTTTTCACCCTTTAACGACTTGTTTTAAAGTTTAAGTATAATTTTTGCAAATTTTCATCATATTCTAAAACTGATAGACCTGGAACTATGCGGTCTGTTCCTATAAGTTACATTGGTCCCGTGCGAGTTATTTGTGCTTACCATGGGGTCGTTTGGGGGTTGGTTTGGGTTTTCACCCATTAACGTCTTATTTTTAAGTCTAAAGGTGGTTTTTTCAAATTATCGTCATATTCTCAAATCGAGAGACCCGGGACAACGCGAACATTTCTTACAAGATACATGTGTCCCGTACGAGGTGTTCGTGCCTCCTATGGGGTCGTTTGGGGGTTGGATTGGGTTTTCATCCTTTAACGACTTGTTTTTAAGTTTAAGTGTGACTTTTGCAAATTTTTGTCATGTTCTCAAATAGGGAGACCCGGGTCTACGTGGTCAGTTCCTATAAGGTACGTTGGTCCCGTGGATGGCTTGTTTGGGGGCTGGTTTGGGTTTTCACCCTTTAACGGCTTGTTTTAAAGTCTAAGTGTATTTTTTTGAAATTATCATACTCTCAAATTAGGAGACCCGAGACTACGCGGTCAGTTCCTACAAGTTACATTGATCCTGTGCGAGGTGTTCGAGCCTCCTATGCAGGCTGGTTTCGGTTTTCACCCTTTAGTGGTTTGTTTTTAAGTCTAAGTGTAATTTTTGCTAATTATCTTCATATTCTCAAACCGGGAGACCCGGGACTACGCGGTCAGTTCCTATAAGTTACATTGGTCCCGTGCGAGGTGTTTGTGCCTCCTACGGGGTTGTTTGGGGGATGGTTTGGGTTTTCATGCTTTAACGGCTTATTTTTAAGTCTAAGAGTGATTTTTACAAATTATCATCATGCTCTCAAACCGGGAGACCTCGGGACTATGCGGTCAGCTCCTACAAGTTACATTGGTCCCGTGCGAGGTGTTCGTGCCTCCTACGGGGTCGTTTGGGGGCTGGTTTGGGTTTTCACCCTTTAACAGCATGTTTTAAAATCTAAGTGTGATTTTTTCAAATTATCATATTCTCAAATCGAGAGATCTGGGATTACGTGGTCAGTTCTTATAAGTTACATTGGTCTAGTGTGAGGTGTTCGTGCCTCCTACGGGGTCGTTTGGGGGTTGGTTTGAGTTTTCACCCTTTAACGACTTGTTTTTAAGTCTAAATGTTGTTTTTGTAAATTATCGGCTTATTCTCAAACCGGGAGACTCGGTACTATGCGGTCCTTTCCTATAAGTTTGGTCCCGTGCAAGGTGTTCGTGCCTACTACGGGGTCGTTTGGGGATTGGTTTGGGTTTTCACCCTTGAACGACTTGTTTTTAAGTCTAAGTATGATTTTTGCAAATTATCATCATATTCTCAAATTGGGAGACCCGGGACTACGCGGTCTGTTCCTATAAGTTACAATGGTCCTGTGCGAGGTGTCCGAGCCTCCTATGGGGTCGTTTGGGGGTTGGTTTCGATTTTCACCCTTTAACTACTTTTTTTTAAGTCTAAGTGTGATTTTTGCAAATTATCGTCATATTCTCAAATCGGGAGACCTGGGACTACGCGGTTAGTTCCTAAAAGTCACATTAGTATCATGGGAAGTGTTCGTTCCAGCTACGGGGTCGTTTGGAGGATCGTTATGGTTTTCACCCAATAACGGCTTATTTTTATGTCTAAGTGTGATTTTTGCAAATTATCATCATATTCTCCAACCAGGAGACCCGAGGCTACCCGATCAGTTCCTACAAGTTACATTGGACCCGTGCGAGGTGTTCATGCCTCCTACGGGGTCGTTTGGGGGTTGGCTTGGGTTTTCACCCTTTAACGGCTTATTTTAATGTCCAAGTGTGATTTTTGCAAATTATCATCATATTTTCAAATCGGGAGAACCATGACTCCGCGGTCCTTTCCTACAAGTTACATTGGTCCAGTGCGAGGTGTTCGTGACTCCTACGGGGTCGTTTGGGGTATGGTTTGGGTTTTCAACCTTTAACGGCTTGTTTGTAAGTCTAACATATTCTCAAACCGAGAGACCCGGGACTACATGGTCAGTTCCTACAAGTTACATTGGTCCAGTGCGAGTTGTTCGTTCCTCCTACGAGGTCGTTTGGGGGCTGGTTTGGTTTTTCACCTTTTAACTACTTGTTTTTAAGTCTAAGTGTGATTTTTGCAATTTATCATCATATTCTCAAACCGGGAAACCTGGGACTACGCGATCAATTCCTATAAGTTACATTGGTCCCGTGTGAGGTGTTCGTGCCTCCTACGGGGTCGTTTGGGGGCTGGTTTGGGTTTTCACCCTTTAACGGCTTGTTTCTAAGTCTAAGTGTGATTCTTACAAATTATCATCATGTTCTGAAATTGGGAGACCCCGAGACTACGCAGTCGGCTCCTACAAGTTACATTGGTCCCGTACGAGGAGTTCGTGCCTCCTACGGGGTCGTTTGGGGGCTGGTATGGGTTTTCACCCTTTAACGGCTTATTTTTAACTCTAAGTGTGATTTTCACAAATTATTGTCATATTCTCAAAATATTAGACCCGGGGGACTATGCGGTCATTTACTACAAGTTACACTGGTCCCGTATGAGGTGTTCGTGCCTCCTATGAGGTCGTTTGGCGACTGGTTGGGTTTATCCCCTTTAATGGATTATTTTAAAGTGCAAGTGTGATTTTTGCAAATTATACTCATATTCTAGAACCGAGAGACACGGGACTACGCGTTCAGTTAATATTAGTTACCTTGGTCCCGTGTGAGTTGTTCGTGCCTCCTACGGGGTCGTTTGGGGGCTGGTTTGGGTTTTCAACCTTTAACGGCTTATTTTTAAGTCTAAGTGTGATATTTACAATTTATCATCATGTTTTCAAATAGGGAGACCTCGGGACTATGCGGTCAGCTCCTACAAGTTACATTGGTCCCGTGCGAGGTGTTCGTGCCTCCGATATGGTCGTTTGGGGACTCATTTGGGTTTTCACCCTTTAACGGCTTATTTTTAAGTCTAAACGTGATTTTTGCAAATTATCATCATTTTCTCAAATCGGGACCCCCGAGACTACGCGATCAGTTCCTACAAGTTACATTGGTCCCGTGCGAGGTGTTCGTGCCTCCTACGGTGTTGTTTGGGGGTTGGTCTGGGTTTTAACACTTTAACGGCCTATTAATAAGTCTAAGTGTGATTTTCACAAATTATCGTCATATTCTCAAATTGGGAGACTAGGCGGTCATTTCCTACAAGTTACATTGGTCCCGTACAAGGTGTTCGTGCCTCTGACGGGGTCGTTTGGGGGTTGGTTCTGGTTTTCACCCTTTAACGGCTTGTTTTAAAGTCTAAGTGTGATTTTTGAAAATTATTATCATACTCTCAAACAGGGAGATCCGAGACTACGCGATCCTTTCCTAGAAGTTACATTGGTCCCGTGCGAGCTGTTCGTGCCTGGTATGGGGTCGTTTGGGGTTGGTTTGGGTTTTCATCCTTGAACGACTTGTTTTTAAGTCTATGTGTGATTTTTGCAAAATATCGTCATATTTTCAAATCGGGAGACCTGGGACTACACGGTCAGTTCCTAAAAGTTACATTTCCCATGCGAGGTGTTCTTGCCTCCTATGGAATCGATTGGGGGCTGGTTTAGGTTTTCACCCTTTAACGACTTGTTTTTAAGTCCAAGTACAATTTTTTCAAATTTTCATCATATTCTAAAACTGATAGACCCGGGACTATGCGGTCAGTTCCTATAAGTTACATTGGTCACGTGCGAGTTGTTCGTGCTTCCCATGGGGTCGTTTGGGGGTTGGTTTGGGTTATCACCCTTTAACGTCTTGTTTTTAAGTCTAAGGGTGATTTTTTCAAATTATCATCATATTCTCAAACCGGGAGACCCGGGACAACGCGAACAGTTCTTACAAGTCACATTGGTCCCGTACGAGGTGTTCGTGCCTCCTACGAGGTCGTTTGGGGGTTGGATTGGGTTTTCACCCTTTAACAACTTGTTTTTAAGTTTAAGTGTGATTTTTGCAAATTATCGTCATATTCTCAAACCGGGAGACCCGGGACTACGGGATCAGTTCCTACAAGTTACATTGGTCCCGTACGAGGTGTTCGTGCCTCTTACAGGGTCATTTTGGGTCTGGTTTGGGTTTTCACCCTTTAACGGCTTATTTTTAAGTCTAAGTGTGATTTTTGCAAATTCTTGTCATGTTATCAAATCGGGAGACCCGGGTCTACGTGGTCAATTCCTACAAGGTACGTTGGTCCCGTGGGTGGCTCGTTTGGGGGCTGGTTTGGGTTTTCAGCCTTTAACGGCTTGTTTTAAAGTCTAAGTGTATTTTTTTCAAATTATTATACTCTCAAATCGGGAGACCCGAGACTACGCGGTCAGTTTCTATAAGTGACATTGGTCCCGTGCGAGGTGTTCGAGCCTCCTATGCGGGCTGGTTTGGGTTTTCACCCTTTAACGGCTTGTTTTTAAGTTTAAGTGTGATTTTTGCAAATTATCATCATATTCTCAAATCGGGAGACCCGGGACTACGCGATCAGTTGCTAGAGGTTACATTGGTCCCGTGCGAGGTTTTCTTGCCTCCTATGGGGTCGTTTGGGGGCTAGTTTTGGCTTTCACCCTTTAATGGCTTATTTTTAAGTCTAAGTGTGATTTTTGGAAATTATCATCATATTCTCAAATCGAGAGACCCGGGGGAATATGCGGTCAGTTCCTTTAAGTTACATTGGTCCCGTACGAGGTGTTCGTGCCTCCTACGGGGTCGTTTGTGGGATGGTTTAGGTTTTCACCCTTTAACGGCTTGTTTTTAAGTGTAACTGTGATTTTTTCAAGTTATCGTCATATTCTCAAATCAGGAGACCCGGGACTATGCGATCAGTTCCTATAAGTTACATTGGTCTCGTGCGAGGTGTTCGGGCCTCCTATAGGGTCGTTTGGGGTTTAGTTTGTGTTTTCACCCTTTAACGTCTTATTTTTAAGTCTAAGTGTTTTTTTTACAAATTATCATCATATTCTCAAATCGAGAGACCCAGGACTACGCGGTTAGTTCCTAATAGTTACATTGGTCCCGTCCGAGTTGTTTGTGCCTCCTACGGGGTCGTTTGGGGGTTGGTTTGGGTTTTCACCCTTTAACATCTTGTTTTTAACTCTAAGTGTGATTTTTGCAAGTTATTGTCATATTCTTAAATCGGGAGACTCGGGACTACACGGTCGGTTCCTACAAATCACATTGGTCCCGTGCGAGGTGTTCGTACCTCCTACGGGGTTGTTTCGGGATTAGTTTAGGTTTTCACCCTTTAACGTCTTGTTTTTAAGTCTAAGTGTGTTTTTTTGCAAATTATCGTCATATTCTCAAATCGGCAGACCCGAGACTACGCGGTTAGTTCCTAAAGGTCGCATTGGTATCATGGGAAGTGTTCGTGCCTCCTACGGGGTTGTTTGGGGGATAGTTATGGTTTTCACCCATTAACGGCTTATTTTTATGTCTAAGTGTGATTTTTGCAAATTATCATCATATTCTCCAACTGGGACACTCGAGACTATCAGATCAGTTCCTACAAGTTACATTAGACCCGTGCGAGGTGTTCATGCCTCCTATGGGGTCGTTTGGGGGTTGGCTTGGGTTTTCACGATTTAACGGATTATTTTAAACCCCAAGTGTGATTTCTGCAAATTATCATCATATTCTCAAATCGGGAGAACCATGACTACGCGGTCCTTTCCTACAAGTTACATTGGTCCAGTGCGAGGTGTTCGTGACTCCAACGGGGTCGTTTGGGGTATGGTTTGGGTTTTCAACCTTTAACGGTTTGTTTTTAAGTCTAACATATTCTCAAATTGAGAGACTTGGGATTATGCGGTCGGTTCCTACAAGTTACATTGGTCTAGTGCGAGGTGTTCGTGCCTCCTACGGGGTCGTTTGGGGGTTGGTTTGGGTTTTCATCCTTTAACGGCTTGTTTTTATGTCTAAGTATGATTTTTGCAAATTATCGTCTTATTCTCAAACCGAGAGACCCGGGACTATACGACCTTACCTATAAGTTACATTGGTCCCGTGCGAGGTGTTCGTGCCTCCTACGAGGTCATTTTGGGCTTGGTTTGGGTTTTCACCCTTTAACGACTTATTTTTAAGGCTATGTATGATTTTTGAAAATTATCATCATATTCTCAAATTGGGAGACCTGGGACTATGCGGTCTGTTCCTACAAGTTACAATGGTCCTGTGCGAGGTGTTCGAGCCTCCAATGGGGTTGTTTGGCGGTTCGTTTGAGTTTTCACCCTTTAACTACTTGTTTTTAAATCTAAGTGTGATTTTTGCAAATAATCATCATATTCTCAAACCGCGAAACCCGGGACTACGCGATCAATTCCTATAAGTTACATTGGTCCCGTGCGAGGTGTTCGTGCCTCCTACGGGGTCGTTTGGGGGTTGTTTGGGTTTTCCCCCTTTAACGGCTTGTTTTTAAGTCTACGTGTGATTTTTACAAATTATCATCATCTTCTGAAATCGGGAGACCCCGGGACTACGCAGTCGGCTCCTACAAGTTACATTAGTCCCGTGCGAGGAGTTAGTGTCTCCTACCGGGTCGTTTAGGGGCTGGTATGAGTTTTCACCCTTTAACGTCTTATTTTTAACTCTAAGTGTGATTTTCACAAATTATTGTCATATTCTCAAAATATGAGACCCGGGGGACTATGCGGTCTACAAGTTACATTGGTCCCGTACGAGGTGTTCGTGCCTCCTACGAGGTCGTTTGGAGACTGGTTTGGGTTTTCACCCTATAATGGATTATTTTAAAGTGCAAGTGTGATTTTTGCGAATTATAGTCATATTCTCGAACCGAGAGACACGGGACTACACGGTCAGTTAATATTAGTTACGTTGGTCCCGTGCGAGTTGTTCGTGCCTCCTACGGGGTCGTTTGGGGGCTGGCTTAGGTTTTCAGCCTTTAACGACTTATTTTTAAGTCTAAGTGTGATATTTACAATTTATCATCATGTTTTCAAACCGGGAGACCTCGGGACTACGCGATCAGCTCCTACAAGTTACATTGGTCCCGTGCGAGGTGTTCGTGCCTCCGATAGGGTCATTTGGGGACTCATTTGGGTTTTCACCCTTTAACGGTTTATTTTTAAGTCTAAACGTGATTTTTGCAAATTATCATCATTTTCTCAAATCGGGACCCCCGAGACTACGCGATCAGTTCCTACAAGTTACATTGGTCCCGTGCGAGGTGTTCGTGCCTCCTACGGTGTTGTTTGGGGGCTGGTCTGGGTTTTAACACTTTAACGGCCTATTAATAAGTCTAAGTGTGATTTTCGCAAATTATCGTCATATTCTCAAATTGGGAGACTAGGAGGTCATTTCCTACAAGTTACATTGGTCCCGTACAAGGTGTTCGTGCCTCTTACGGGGTCGTTTGGGGGTTGGTTCTAGTTTTCACCCTTTAACGACTTGTTTTAAAGTCTAAGTGTGATTTTGCAAATTATTATCATACTCTCAAACAGGGAGATCCGAGACTATGCGACCCTTTCCTAGAAGTTACATTGGTCCCGTGCGAGCTGTTCGTGCCTGGTATGGGGTCGTTTGGGGTTGGTTTGGGTTTTCATCCTTGAACGACTTGTTTTTAAGTCTATGTGTGATTTTTGCAAAATATCGTCAAATTTTCAAACCGGGAGACCCGGGACAGCACGGTCAGTTCCAAAAAGTTACATTTGCCATGTGAGGTGTTCGTACCTCCTATGGAATTGATTGGGGGCTGGTTTGGGTTTTCTCACTTTAACGACTTGTTTTTACGTCTAAGTACAATTTTTTCAAATTTTCATCATATTCTAAAAATTATAGACCCGGGACTACGCGGTCAGTTCCTATAAGTTACATGGGTCACGTGCGAGTTTTTCGTGCATCCCATGGGGTCGTTTGGGGGCTGGTTTGGGTTATCACCCTTTAACGTCTTGTTTTTAAGTCTAAGGGTGATTTTTTCAAATTGTCAACATATTCTCAAATCGGGAGACCCGGGACAATGCGGAAAGTTCTTACAAGTCACATTGGTCCCGTACGAGGTGTTCGTGCCTCCAACGGGGTCGTTTGGGGGTTGGATTGGGTTTTCACCCTTTAACAACTTGTTTTTAACTTTAAGTGTGATTTTTGCAAATTATCGTCATATTCTCAAACCGGGAAACCCGGGTCTACGCGATCAGTTCCTACAAGTTACATTGGTCCCGTACGAGGTGTTCGTGCCACTTACAGGGCCATTTCGGGTCTGGTTTGGGTTTTCTCCCTTTAATGACTTATTTTTAAGTCTAAGTGTGATTTTTGCAAATTGTTGTCATGTTATCAAATCGGGAGACCCGGGTCTACGTGGTCAGTTCCTACAAGGTACGTTGGTCCCGTGGGTGGCTCGTTTGGGGCCTGGTTTGGGTTTTCACCCTTTAACGGCTTGTTTTAAAGTCTAAGTGTATTTTTTTCAAATTATTATACTCTCAAATCGGGAGGCTCGAGACTACGCAGTCAGTTTCTACAAGTTACATTGGTCCCGTGCGAGGTGTTCGAGCCTCCTATGCAGGATGGTTTGGGTTTTCACCCTTTAACGGCTTGTTCTTAAGTCTAAGTGTGATTTTTGCAAATTATCATCATATTCTCAAATCGGGAGACCCGGGACTACGCGATCAGTTGCTAGAGGTTACATTGGTCACGTGCGAGTTTTTCTTGCCTCCTATGGGGTCGTTTGGGGGCTAGTTTTGGCTTTCACCATTTAACGGCTTATTTTTAAGTCTAAGTGTGATTTTTAGAAATTATCATCATATTCTCAAATCGAGAGATCCGGGGGAATATGCGGTCAGTCCCTTTGAGTTACATTGGTCCCGTGCGAGGTGTTCGTGCCTCCTACGGGGTCGTTTGTGTGCTGGTTTAGGTTTTCACCGTTTAACGACTTGTTTTTAAGTGTAAGTGTGATTTTTTCAAGTTATCGTCATATTCTCAAATCGGGAGACCCGGGACTATGCGATCAGTTCCTATAAGTTACATTGGTCCCGTGCGAGGTGTTCGGGCCTCCTACAGGGTCGTTTGGGGCTTAGTTTGTTTTTTCACCCTTTAACGTCTTATTTTTAAGTCTAAGTGTTTTTTTTGCAAATTATCATCATATTCTCAAATCGAGAGTCCAAGGACTACGCGGTTAGTTCTTAATAGTTATATTGGTCCCGTCCGAGTTGTTCGTGCCTCCTACGGGGTCGTTTGGGGGCTGGTTTGGGTTTTCACCCTTTAACGGCTTGTTTTAAAGTCTAAGTGTGATTTCTTCAAACTATCATCATATTCTCAAATCGGGAGACCCGAGACTATGTGGACAGTTCTTACAAGTTACATTGGTCCCGGGCGAGGTGTTCGTACCTCCTACGGGGTCGTTTGGGTGTTGGATTGGGTTTTCACCCTTTAAGTATGATTTTTGCAAGTTATCATCATATTCTTAAGTCGGAAGACTCGGGACTACGCGGTCAGTTCCTACAAATCACATTGGTCCCATGCGAGGTGTTCGTACCTCCTACGGGGTTGTTTGGGGATTGGTTTGGGTTTTCACCCTTTAACGTCTTGTTTTTGAGTCTAAGTGTTTTTTTCTTCGTATTATCGTCATATTCTCAAATCGGGAGACTCGGGACTACGCGGTTAGTTCCTAAAGGTCACATTGGTATCATGGGAAGTGTTCGTGCCTCCTACGGGGTCGTTTGGGGGATAGTTATGGTTTTCACCCATTAACGGCTTATTTTTATGTCTAAGTGTGATTTTTGCAAATTATCATCATATTCTCCAACTAGTAGACCCGAGACTATCGGATCAGTTCCTACAAGTTACATTGGACCCGTACAAGGTGTACATGCCTCCTACGGGGTCATTTGGGGGTTGGCTTGGGTTTTCACAATTTAGTGGATTATTTTAAAGTCCAATTGTGATTTTTACAAATTATCATCATATTCTCAAACCGGGAGAACCATGACTATGCAGTCCTTTCCTACAAGTTACATTGGTCCAGTGCGAGGTGTTCGTGACTCCTACGGGGTCGTTTGGGGTATGGTTTTGGTTTTCAACCTTTAACGGCTTATTTTTAAGTCTAACATATTCTCAAACCGGGAGGCCCGGGACTACGTGGTCAGTTCCTACAAGTTACATTGGTCCAGTACGAGTTGTTCGTGCCTCCTACGGGGTCGTTTGGGGGCTGGTTTGGGTTTTCACCCTTTAACAACTTATTTTTAAATCTAAGTGTGGTTTTTGCAAATTATAGTCTTATTCTCAAACCGAGAGACCCGGGACTATACGGCCTTACCTATAAGTTACATTGGTCCCGTGCGAGGTGTTCGTGCCTCCTACGGGGTCATTTTGGGCTTGGTTTGGGTTTTCACCCTTTAACGACTTGTTTTTAAGTCTATGTATGATTTTTGCAAATTATCATCATATTCTCAAATTGGGAGACCCGGGACTATGCGGTTTGGTCCTACAAGTTACAATGGTCCTGTGCGAGGTGTTCGAGCCTCCAATGGGGTCGTTTGGGGGTTAGTTTGAGTTTTCACCCATTAACTACTTGTTTTTAAGTCTAATTGTGATTTTTGCTAATTATCATCATATTCTCAAACCGAGAAACCCGGGACTACGCGATCAATTCCTATAAGTTACATTGGTCCCGTGCGAGGTGTTCGTGCCTCCTACGGGGTCGTTTGGGGGCTGGTTTGGGTTTTCACCCTTTAACGGCTTGTTTTTAAGTCTAAGTGTGATTTTTTCAAATTATCATCATGTTCGGATATCGGGAGACCCCGGGACTACGCAGTCGGCTCCTACAAGTTACATTAGTACAGTGCGAGGAGTTCGTGCCTCCTACGGGGTCGTTTGGAGGCTGGGATGGGTTTTCACCCTTTAATAGCTTATTTTTAACTCTAATTGTGATTTTCACAAATTATTGTCATATTCTCAAAATATGAGACCCGGGGGACTATGCGGTCATTTCCTACAAGTACATTGGTCCCATACGAGGTGTTCGTGCCTCCTACGAGGTCGTTTGGCGACTGGTTTGGGTTTTCACCCTTTAATGGATTATTTTAAAGTTCAAGTGTGATTTTTGGAAATTATAGTCATATTCTCGAACCGAGACGGGACTATGCTGTTAGTTAATATTAGTTACGTTGGTCCCGTGCGAGTTGTTCGTGCCTCCTACGGGGTCGTTTGGGGGCTGGTTTGGGTTTTCAGCCTTTAACGACTTATTTTTAAGTCTAAGTGTGATATTTACAATTTATCATCATGTTTTCAAACCGGGAGACCTCGGGACTACGCGTTCAGCTCCTACAAGTTACATTGCTCCCGTGCGAGGTGTTCATGCCTCCGATAGGGTCGTTTGGGGACTCATTTGGGTTTTCACCCTTTAACGGCTTATTTTTAAGTCTAAACGTGATTATTCCAAATTATCATCATTTTCTCAAATCGAGACCACCGAGACTACGCGATCAGTTCCTACAAGTTACATTGGTCCCGTGCGAGGTGTTCGTGCCTCCTACGGTGTTGTTTGGGGGCTGGTATGTGTTTTAACCCTTTAACGGCCTATTAATAAGTCTAAGTGTGATTTTTGCAAATTATCGTCATATTCTCAAATTGGGAGTCTAGGCGGTCATTTCCTACAAGTTACATTTGTCCCATACAAGGTGTTCTTGCCTCTTACGGGGTCGTTTGGGGGTTGGTTATGGTTTTCACCCTTTAACGGCTTATTTTAAAGTCTAAGTGTGATTTTTGCAAATTATTATCATACTCTCAAACAGGGAGATCCGAGACTACGCGATCCTTTCCTACAAGTTACATTGGTCCCGTGCGAGCTGTTCGTGCCTAGTATGGGGTCGTTTGGCGTTGGTTTGGGTTTTCATCCTTGAACGACTTGTTTTTAAGTCTATGTGTGATTTTTGCAAAATATTGTCATATTTTCAAACCGGGAGACCCGGGACTACACGGTTAGTTCCTAAAAGTTACATTGCCCATGTGAGGTGTTCGTGCCTCCTATGGAATCGATTGGGGTCTGGTTTGGGTTTCACCATTTAACGACTTGTTTTTTAGTCTAAGTACAATTTTTGCAAATTTTCATCATATTCTAAAACTAATAGACCCGGGACTACGCGGTCAGTTCCTACAAGTTACATTGGTCCCGTGCGAGTTGTTCGTGCTTCCCATGGGGTCGTTTTGGGGCTGGTTTGGGTTATCACCCTTTAACATCTTGTTTTTAAGGCTAAGGGTGATTTTTTCAAATTATCATCATATTCTCAAACCGAGAGACCCAGGACAACGTGGACAGTTCTTACAAGTCACATTGGTCCCGTACGAGGTGTTCGTGCCTCCTACGGGGTCGTTTGTGGGTTGGATTGGGTTTTCACCCTTTAATAACTTGTTTTTATGTTTAAGTGTGATTTCTGCAAATTATCGTCATATTCTCAAACCGGGAGACCCGGGACTACGCGATCAGTTCCTACAAGTTACATTGGTCCCGTACGAGGTGTTCGTGCCTCTTACAGGGTCGTTTCAGGTCTGGTTTGGGTTTTCACCCTTTAACGGCTTATTTTTAAGTCTAAGTGTGATTTTTGCAAATAGTTGTCCTGTTATCAAATCGGGAGACCCGGGTCTACGTGGTCAGTTCCTACAAGGTACGTTGGTCCCGTGGGTGGCTCATTTGGGGCCTGGTTTTGGTTTTCAGCCTTTAACGGCTTGTTTTAAAGTCTAAGTGTATTTTTCTCAAATTATTATACTCTCAAATCGGGAGACCCGAGACTACGCGGTCAGTTTCTACAAGTTACATTGGTCCCGTGCGAGGTGTTCGAGCCTCCTATGCGGGCTGGTTTGGGTTTTCACCCTTTAACGACTTGTTTTTAAGTCTAAGTGTGATTTTTGCAAATTATCATCATATTCTCAAATTGGGAGACCCGGGACTACGCGATCAGTTGCTACAGGTTACATTGGTCCCGTGCGAGGCTTTCTTTCCTCCTATGGGGTCGTTTGGGGGCTGGTTTTGGCTTTCACCCTTTAACGACTTATTTTTAAGTCTAAGTGTGATTTTTGGAAATTATCATCACATTCTCAAATCGAGGGACCCAGGAGAATATGCGATCAGTTCCTTTAAGTTACATTGGTCTCGTGCGAGGTGTTCGTGCCTCCTACGGGGTCATTTGTAGGCTGGTTTAGGTTTTCACCCTTTAACGACTTGTTTTTAAGTCTAAGTGTGATTTTTACAAGTTATCATCATATTCTCAAATCGGGAGACCCGGGACTATGCGATCAGTTCCTATAAGTTACATTGGTCTCGTGCGAGGTGTTCGGGCCTCCTACGGGGTCGTTTGGGGCTTAGTTTGTGTTTTCACCCTTTAACGTCTTATTTTTAAGTCTAAGTGTTTTTTTTGCAAATTATTGTCATATTCTCAAATCGAGAGACCCAAGACTATGCGGTTAGTTCCTAATAGTTACATTGGTCCCGTCCGAGGTATTCGTGCCTCCTACGGGGTCGTTTGGGGGCTGGTTTGGGTTTTCACCCTTTAACGGCTTGTTTTTAAGTCTAAGTGTGATTTTTGCAAGTTATCATCATATTTTTAAATCGGGAGACCCGGGACTACGCGGTCAGTTCCTACAAATCACATTGGTCCCGTGCGAGGTGTTCGTACCTCCTATGGGGTTGTTTGGGGATTGGTTTGGGTTTTCACCCTTTATTGTCTTGTTTTTAAGTCTAAGTATTTTTTTTTCAAATTATCATCATATTCTCTAATCGGGAGACCCGGGACTACGCGGTTAGTTCCTAAAAGTCACATTGGTATCATGGGAAGTGTTCGTGCCTCCTACGGGGTCGTTTGGGGGATAGTTATGGTTTTCACCCATTAACGGCTTATTTGTTATGTCTAAGTGTGATTTTTGCAAATTATCATCATATTCTCCAACCAGGAGACCCGAGACTATCGAATCAGTTCCTACAAGTTACATTGGACCCGTGCGAGGTGTTCATGCCTCCTACGGGGTCGTTTGGGGGTTGGCTTGGGTTTTCACCCTTTAACGAATTATTTTAAAGTCCAAGTGTTATTTCTGCAAATTATCATCATATTCTCAAACCGGGAGAACCATGACTACGCGGTCCTTTCCTAAAAGTTACATTGGTCCAGTGCGAGGTGTTCGTGACTCCTACGGGGTCGTTTGGGTGTTCAACCTTTAACGGCTTGTTTTTAAGTCTAATATATTCTCAAACCGGGAGACCCGGGACTACGTGGTCAGCTCCTACAAGTTACATTGGTCCAGTGCGAGTTGTTCGTGCCTCCTACGGGGTCGTTCGGGGGCTGGTTTTAGGTTTTCACACTTTAACTACTTATTTTTCACTCTAAGTGTGATTTTTGCAAATTATCATCATATTTTCAAACCGGGAGACCCGGGACTTCGTATTCATTTTCTACAAGTTACTTTGGTCCCGTGCGAGGTGTTTGTGCCTCCTACGGGGTCGATTGGGGGATGGTTTGGGTTTTCACCCTTTTAACGGCTAGTTTTTAAGTCTAAGTGGGATTTTTACAAATTATCGTCATGATCTCAAACCAGGAGACCCCGAGACTACGCGGTCATCTCCTACAAGTTACATTGGTCCCGTACGAGGTGTTCGTGCCTCATACGGGGTCGTTTGGGGGCTGGTTTTGGTTTTAACCTTTTAACGGCTTGTTTTAAAATCTAAGTGTGATTTTTTCAAATTATCATATTCTCAAATCGAGAGACCTAGGATTATGCGGTCAGTTCCTACAAGTTATATTGGTCTAGTGCGAGGTGTTCGTGCCTCCTACGGGGTCGTTTGGGGGTTGGTTTGGGTTTTCATCCTCTAACGGCTTATTTTTAGTCTATGTGTGGTTTTTGCAAATTATCGTCTTATTCTCAAACCGAGAGACTCGGGACTATACGGTCCTTACCTATAAGTTACATTGGTCCCGTGCGAGGTGTTCGTGCCTCCTACGGGGTCATTTTGGGCTTGGTTTGGGTTTTCACCCTTTAACGTCTTATTTTTAAGTCTAAGTATGATTTTTGAAAATTATCATCGTATTCTCAAATTGGGAGACCTAGGACTATGCGGTCTATTCCTATAAGTTACAATGGTCATGTGCGAGCTGTTCGAGCCTCCAATGGGGTCGTTTGGGGTTAGTTTGAGTTTTCACCCTTTAACTACTTGTTTTTAAGTCTAAGTGTGATTTTTGAAATTTATCATCATATTCTCAAACTGGGAAACCCGGGACTACACGATCAATTCCTATAAGTTACATTGGTCCCGTGCGAGGTGTTCGTGCCTCCTACGGGGTCGTTTGGGGGCTGGTTTGGGTTTTCACCCTTTAACGACATATTTTTAAGTCTAAGTGTGATTTTTACAAATTATCATCATGTTCTGAAATCGGGAGACCCCGGGACTACGCAGTCGGCTCCTACAAGTTACATTGGTCCCATGCGAGGAGTTCGTGCCTCCTACGGGGTCGTTTGGGGGCTAGTATGGGTTTTCACCCTTTAACGGCTTATTTTTAAGTCTAAGTCTGATTTTCACAAATTATTGTCATATTCTCAAAATATGAGACCCGGGGTACTATGCGGTCATTTCCTACAAGTTACATTGGTCCCGTACGAGATGTCCGTGCCTCCTACGAGGTCGTTTGGCGACTGGTTTGGGTTTTCACCCTTTAATGGATTATTTTAAAGTGCAAGTGTGATTTTTGCAAATTATAGTCATATTCTTGAACCGAGAGACACGAGACTATGCGGTCAGTTAATATTAGTTACGTTGCTCCCGTGCGAGTTGTTCGTGCCTCCTGCGGGGTCGTTTGGAGGCTGGTTTGGGTTTTCATCCTTTAACGACTTGTTTTTAAGTCTAAGTGTGATATTTACAATTTATCATCATGTTCTCAAATCGGGAGACCTCGGGACTACGCGGTCAGCTTCTTACAAAATACATTGGTCCCGCGCGAGGTGTTCGTGCCTCCGATAGGGTCGTTTGGGGACTCATTTGGGTTTTCACCCTTTAACGGCTTATTTTTAAGTCTAAATGTGACTTTTGTAAATTATCATCATTTTCTCAAATCGGGACCCCCGAGACTACGCGATCAGTTCCTACAAGTTATATTGGTCTCGTGTGAAGTGTTCGTGCCTCCTACGGTGTTGTTTGGGGGTTGGTCTGGGTTTTAACCCTTTAACGACCTATTAATAAGTCTAAGTGTGATTTTTGCAAATTATCATCATATTTTCAAATTGGGAGACTAGACGGTCATTTCCTACAAGTTACATTGGTCCCGTACAAGGTGTTCGTGCCTCTTACAGGGTCGTTTGGGGGTTGGTTCTAGTTTTCACCCTTTAACGGATTGTTTTAAAGTTTAAGTGTGATTTTTGCAAATTATTATCATACTCTCAAACAGGGAGATCCGAGACTACGCGATCCTTTCCTACAAGTTACATTGGTCCCGTTCGAGCTGTTCGTGCCTGGTATGGGGTCGTTTGGGGTTGGTTTGGGTTTTCATCCTTGAACGACTTGTTTTTAAGTCTATGTGTGAATTTTGTAAATTATCGTCATAATCTCAAAACGGGAGACCCGGGACTACGCGGTCAGTTCCTAAAAGTTACATTGCCCATGCGAGGTGTTCGTGCCTCCTATGGAATCGATTGGGGGATGGTTTGGGTTTTCACCCTTTAACAACTTATTTTTAAGTCTAAGTACAATTTTTTCAAATTTTCATCATATTCTAAAACTGATAGACCCGGGACTACGCGGTCAGCTCCTATAAGTTACATTGGTCCCGTGCGAGGTGTTAGTGCTTCCCATGGGGTCGTTTGGGGGCTGGTTTGGGTTTTCACCCTTTAACGTCTTGTTTTTAAGTCTAAGGGTGATTTTTTCAAATTATCATCATATTCTCAAACCGGGAGACCCGGGACAACACGGATAGTTCTTACAAGTCACATTGATCCCGTACGAGGTGTTCGTGCCTCCTACGGGGTCGTTTGGAGGTTGGATTGGGTTTTCACCCTTTAACAACTTGTTTTTAAGTTTAAGTGTGATTTTTGCAAATTATCGTCATATTCTCAAACCGGGAGACCCGGGACTACGCGATCAGTTCCTACAAGTTACATTGGTCCCGTACGAGGTGTTCGTTCCTCTTACAGGGTCGTTTCGGGTCTGGTTTGGGTTTTCACCCTTTAACGGCTTATTTTTAAGTCTAAGTGTGATTTTTGCAAATTCTTGTCATGTTATCAAATCGGGAGACCCGGGTCTACATGGTCTGTTCCTACAAGGTACGTTAGTCCCGTGGGTGGCTCGTTTGGGGGATGGTTTGGGTTTTCACCCTTTAACGTCTAGTTTTAAAGTCTAAGTGTATTTTTTTCAAATTATTATACTCTCAAATAGGGAGACCCGAGACTACGCGGTCAGTTTCTACAAGTTACATTGGTCCCGTGCGAGGTGTTCGAGCCTCCTATGCGGGCCGGTTTGGGTTTTCACCCTTCAAAGGCTTGTTTTTAAGTCTAAGTGTGATTTTTACAAATTATCATCATATTCTCGAATCAAGAGACCCGGAACTAAGGGTGATTTTTTCACTCTTTAACGTCTTGTTTTTTAGACTAAGGGTGATTTTTTCAAATTATCGTCACATTCCCAAATCGGGAGACTCGGGACTACGCGAACAGTTCCTACAAGTTACATTGGTCCCGTGCGAGATGTTCATGCCTCCTACGGGGTCGTTTGGGGGTTGGTTTGGGTTTTCTCCCTTTAACGATTTGTTTTCAAGTCTAAGTGTGATTTTTGGAAATTATCATCATATTCTCAAATCGGGAGACCCGGGGGAATATGCGGTCGGTTCCTTTAATTTACATTGGTCCCATTCGAGGTGTTCGTGCCTCCTACGGGGTCGTTTGTGGGCTGGTTTAGGTTTTCACCCTTTAACGGTTTTGTTTTTAAGTCTAAGTATGATTTTTTCAAGTTATCTTCATATTCTCAAATCGGGAGACCCGGGACTATGCGATCAGTTCCTATAAGTTACATCGGTCCCGTGCGAGGTGTTCGGGCCTCCTATAGGGTCGTTTGGGAGTTAGTTTGGGTTTTCACCCTTTAACATCTTATTTTTAAGTCTAAGTGTTTTTTTTTGCAAATTATCATCATATTCTCAAATCGAGAGACCCGGGACTACGCGGTTAGTTCCTAAACGTTACATTGGTCCCGTCCCAGGTGTTCGTGCCTCCTACGGGGTTATTTGGGGGCTGGTTTGGGTTTTCACCCTTTAACGGCTTATTTTGAAGTCTAAGTGTGATTTTTGCAAGTTATCATCATTTCTTAAATCGGGAGACCGGGGACTACGCAGTCAGTTCCTACAAGTCACATTGGTCCCGTGCGAGGTGTTCGTGCCTCCTACGGAGTCGTTTGGGGATTGGTTTGGGTTTTCACCATTTAACGTCTTGTTTTTAAGTTTAAGTGTGTTTTTTTACAAATTATCGTCATATTCTCCAATCGGGAGACCCGGGACAACGCGGTTAGTTCCTAAAAGTTACATTGGTATCATGGGAAGTCATCGTGCCTCCTACGGGGTCGTTTGGGGGATCGTTATGGTTTAAGCCCATTAACGGCTTATTTTTAAGCCTAAGTGTGATTTTTGTAAATTATCATCATATTCTCCAACCAGGAGACCCGAGACTATCCGATCAGTTCCTAGAAGTTACATTGGACCCGTGCGAGGTGTTCATGCCTCCTACGGGGTCGTTTGGGGGTTGGCTTGGGTTTTCACCCTTTAACGGATTATTTTAAAGTCCAAGTGTGATTTCTGCAAATTATCATCCTATTCTCAAACCGGGAGAACCATGACTACGCGATCCTTTCCTACAAGTTACATTGGTCCAGTGCGAGGTGTTCGTGCCTCCTACGGGGTCGTTTGGGGTCTGGTTTGGGTTTTCACCCTTTAACGACTTGTTTTTAAGTCTAACATATTCTCAAACTGGGAGACCCGGGACTACGTGGTTAGTTCCTACAAGTTACATTGGTCTAGTGCGAGTTGTTCGTGCCTCCTACGGGGTCGTTTGGGGGCTGGTTTGGGTTTTCACCCTTTAATGTCTTGTTTTTAAGTCTAAAGGTGATATTTACAAATTATCATCATATTCTCAAATTCGAAGAACCATGACTATGCGGTCCTTTCCTACAAGTTACATTGGTCCAGTGCGAGGTGTTTGTGCCTCCTACGGGGTCGTTTGAGGTCTAGTTTCGATTTTCACACTTTAACGACTTATTTTTAAGTCTAACGTATTCTCAAATTGGGAGACCCGGGACTACGTGGTCAGTTCCTACAAGTTACATTGGTCCAGTACGAATTGTTTGTGCCTCCTACGGGGTCGTTTTGGGGCTGGTTTGGGTTTTCACCCTTTATCGTCTTGTTTTTAAGTCTAAGTGTGATTTTTGCAAATTATCATCATATTATAAAACCGGGATACCCGGGACTATGCGATCAATTCCTACAAGTTATATTGGTCCGTGCGAGGTGTTCATGCCTCCTACGGGGTCGTTTGGGGACTGGTTTTAGTTTTCACCCTCTAACGGCTTGTTTTTAAGTCTAACTGTGATTTTTGCAAATTATCATCATATTCTCAAACCGGGAACCCCGGGACTATGCGGTCTGTTCCTACAAGTTACATTGGTCCCATGAGAGGTGTTCATGCATTCTACGGCGTCATTTTGGGGCTGGTTTGGGTTTTCACCCTTTAACGACTTGTTTTTAAGTTTAAGTGTGATTTTTGCAAATTATCGTCATATTCTCAAACTGGGAGTCCCAGGACTATGCGATCAGTTCCTACAAGTTATATTGGTCCCGTCCGAGGTGTTCGTACCTCCTATGGGGTCGTTTGGGGGTTGGTTTGGGTTTTCACCCATTAACGACTTGTTTTTAAGTCTAAGTGTGATTTTTCCAAATTATCGTCATATTCTTAAATCGGGAGACCCAAGACTACGCGGTCAGTTCCTACCAGTTACATTGGTCTCGTGCGAGGTGTTCGTGCCAGGGGTCGTTTGAGGGTGGGTTTGGGTTTTCACCCTTTAACGGCTTGTTTTTAAGTGTAAGTGTGATTTTCGCAAATTATCATCATATTCTCCAAGCGGGAGACCCGGGACTACACGGTCAGTTCCTATAAGTTGCATTGGTCTCGTGCGAGCTGTTCGTGCATCCTATTGGGTCATTTGGGGTTGGTTTGGGTTTGCACCCTTTAACATCTTATTTTTAAGTCTCAGGGTGATTGTTTCAAATCATCATCATATTTTCAAATCGGGAAACTCGGGACTACGCGGACAGTTCCTACAAGTTACATTGGTACCGTGCGAGGTGTTCGTGCCTCCTACTGGGTCGTTTAGGGGTTGGTTTAGGTTTTCTCCCTTTAATTGCTTTTTTTTTTAAGTCTAAGTGTGATTTTTGAAAATTATCATCATATTTTCAAATCGGGAGAACCACAACTACGCGATCAGTTCCTACAAGTTACATTGGTCTCGTGCGAGGTGTTCGTGCCTCCTACGGGGTCGTTTTGGGGATAGTTTGGGTTTTCACCCTTTAACGGCTTATTTTTAAGTCTAAGTGTGATTTTTGCAAATTATCGTCATATTCTTAATCAAAAAATCTGGGACTATGCGGTGAGTTCCTACAAAATTCACTGGTCCTATGCAAGATGTTCATGCCTCCTACAGGGTGGTTTAGCGTCTGGTTTGGGTTTTTACCCTTTAACGAGTTTCTTTAAAGTCTAAGTTTTATTTTTTCAAATTCTCATGTTCTCAAATCGGGAGACCTGGGACTACGCGTTTAGTTCCTACAATTTACATTGGTCCTGTGCGAGGTGTTCGTGCCTCCTACAGGGTTGTTTGCAGGCTGGTTTGGGTTTTCACCCTTTAACGGCTTATTTTTAAGTCCAAGTGTGATTTTTGCAAATTATCGTAATATTCTCAAATCGGGAGACCTGGGGGAATATACGGTCAGTTCCTACAAGTTATATTGGTCCCGTGCGAGGTGATCGTGCCTTCTTTGGGGTCATTTGGAGACTGGTTTGGGTTTTCACCCTTTAACGACTTGTTTTTAAGTCTAAGTGTGATTTTATTAAAGTATCATCTTATTCTCCAGCCAGGAGCCCCGGGACTATGCAGTCAGTTCCTACAAGTTACATTGGTCCCGTGAGAGGTTTTGGTGCCTCCTGCATGTCTAATATATTCTCAAACCGGGAGACCCAGGACTACGCGGTCAGTTCCTAAAAGTTACATTGGTCCAGTGCGAGTTGTTCGTTCCTCCTATGGGGTCGTTTGGGGGATGGTGTGGCTTTTCACCATTTAACATCTTGTTTTTAAGTCTAAGTGTGATTTCTTCAAACTATCATCATATTCTCAAATCGGGAGACCCGAGACTATGTGGACAGTTCCTACAAGTTACATTGGTCCCGGGCGAGGTGTTCGTACCTCCTACGGGGTCGTTTGGGGGTTGGATTGGGTTTTCACCCTTTAACCACTTGTTTTTACGTCTAAGCGTGATTTTTGCAAATTATCATCATATTCTCAAACCGGGAGACCCGAGACTACGTGATCAGTTCCTATAAGTTACATTAGTCCCGTACGAGGTGTTCGTGCCTACAATAGGGTCGTGTGGGGTCTGGTATGGGTTTTCACCCTTTAACGGCTTATTTTTATGTCTAAGTGTGATTTTGGAAAATTATTGTCATGTTCTAAAATCAGGAGACCCGGGACTATGTGATCAATTCCTACAAGTTACATTGGTCCCGTGCGAGGTGTTCGTGCCACCCACGGGGTCGTTTGGGGGTTTGTTTGGGTTTTCACCCTTTAACGGCTTGTTTCCAAATCTAAGTGTATTTTTTCAAATTATAATATACTCAAATCGGGAGACCCGAGACTACGCGATCAGATACTACAAGTTACATTGGTCTCGTTCGAGGTGGTCGTGCCTCCTACGGGGTCGTTTGCTGGCGGGTTTGGGTTTTCACCCTTTATCGGCTTGTTTTTAAGTCAAAGTGTGAGTTTTGCAAATTATCATCATATTCTCAATCCGGGAGACCCGAGATTATGCGGCCAGTTCCTTCTAGTAACATTGGTCCCGTGCGAGGTGTTCGTGCCTCCTATGGGGTCGTTTGGATACTGGTTTGGGTTTTCACCCTTTGGCGGCATGTTTTTAAGTCTAACTGTGATCTTTGCAAATTATTGTCATATTCTCAAACCGAGAACCCCGAGACTACGCGGTCAGTTCCTACAATTTACATTGGTCCCGTGAGAGGTGTTCTTGCCTCCTACGGCGCCGTTTGGGGGTTGGTTTCGGTTTTCACCCTTTAACGATTTGTTTTTTACTCTAAGTGTGATTTTTGCAAATTATCATCATATTCTCTGACCGGGAGACCCAGGACAACGCGATCAATTCCTACAAGTTACATTGCTACCTTGCGAGGTGTTCGTAACTCCTACGGGGTCGTTTGGGGGCTGGTTTTGGCTTTCACACTTTAACGGCTTATTTTTATGTCAAAGTGTGATTTTTGCAAATTATCATCATATTCTCAAATTGGGAGATCCGAGGGAATATGTGGTCAGTTCGTACAAGTTACATTGGTCCCGTGCGATGGGTTCGTGCCTTCAACGGGTCGTTTGGAGATTCGTTTGGGTTCTCACCCGTTAGCATCTTGTTTCTAAGTCTGTGGGTGATTTTATCAAATTTTCATCATATTCCAATATTGGGAGACCCAGGACTACGCGGACAGTTCCTACAAGTTACACGGGTCCCATGCGATGTGCTCATGCCTTCTGCGGGGTCATTTAGGGGTTGGTTTGGGTTTTCACCCTCTAATGTCTTGTTTTTAAGTCTAATGGTGATTTTTTCAAATTATCATCCTATTCTCAAAACGCAAGACTCGGGACTACGCGGACAGTTTCGAGAAGTTAAATTGGTCCCATGCGAGGTGTTCGTGCCTCCTACGATGTCGTTTGGGGGCTGGTTTAGGTTTTTACACTTTAATGGCTTATTTTTAAGTCTAAGTGTCATTTTTGCAAATTATCATCATATTCTCAAATCGGGAGACCCAGGACTACGCGATTAGTTCCTACAAGTTACATGGGTCCCGTGCGAGTTGTTCGTGCCTCCTACGGGGTCATTTTGGGAATGGTTTGGGTTTTGACCCTTTAACGTCTTATTTTAAAGTCTAAGTGTGATTATTTCAAATTATCATAATCTCAAATCGGGAGACCCGGGACTACGCATTAAATTCTTACAAGTTACATTGGTCTCGTGCGAGGTGTTCGTGCCTCCTACGGGACCGTTTACGGGGTGGTTTGGATTTTTGCTAATTATCGCCATATTCTCAAACCGGGAGACCTGGGACTATGCGATCAGTTCCTATAAGTTACATTGGTCTCGTACGAGGTGTTCGTGCCTCCTACGGGGTCTTTTGGGGGTTGGTTTGGGTTTTCACCCTTTAACAGCTTGTTTTAAAGTCTAAGTGTGATTTTTCCAAATTATCATCATGTTCTCAAATCGGATGACCCCGGGACTACGCGGTCAGCTCCTACAAGTTACATTGGTACCGTGCGAGGTGTTCGTGCCTCCTATGGGGTCGTTTGGGGGCTGGTTTGGGTTGTCATCCTTTAACGTTTAGTTCATAAGTCTGAGGGTGATTTTTTCAAAAATATCGTCATATTCTCAAATTGGGAGACCCGGGACTACGCACACAGTTCTTACAAGTTACATGGGTCCCGTGTGATGTGTTCGTGCCTTTTACGGGGTCGTTTGTGGGTTGGTTTGGGCTTTCACCTTTTAATGTCTTGTTTATAAGTCTAATGCTGATTTTTTCAAATTATCGTCCTACTCTCAAACCGTGAGACCCGGGACTACGCAGACAGTTCCGACAAGTTAAATTATTCCCGTGCGAGGTGTTCGTGCCTCCAACGATGTCGTTTGAGGGATAGTTTTGTTTTTTGCACTTTAACGGCTTATTTTTAAGTCTAAGTGTGAATTTTACATATTATCGTCATATTCTCAAATCGGTAGACCCGGGACTACGCGGTTAGTTCCTACAAGTTACATTGGTCCCGCGCGGGGTCGTTTTGGGTTTTATGCCTTTAACGACTTGTTTTAAAGTGTAAGTGTGACTTTTTCAAATTATCATAATCTCAAATCGGGAGACCCGGGACAACGCGTTCAGTTCCTACAAGTAACATTTGTCCCGTATGAGTTGTTCGTGCCTCCTACGGGACCGTTTATGGGATGGTTTCAGTTTTCACTCTTTAACGTCTTGTTTTTTAGACTAAGGGTGATTTTTTCAAATTATCGTCACATTCCCAAATCGGGAGACTCGGGACTACGCGAACAGTTCCTACAAGTTACATTGGTCCCGTGCGAGATGTTCATGCCTCCTACGGGGTCGTTTGGGGGTTGGTTTGGGTTTTCTCCCTTTAACGATTTGTTTTCAAGTCTAAGTGTGATTTTTGGAAATTATCATCATATTCTCAAATCGGGAGACCCGGGGGAATATGCGGTCAGTTCCTTTAATTTACATTGGTCCCGTTCGAGGTGTTCGTGCCTCCTACGGGGTCGTTTGTGGGCTGGTTTATGTTTTCACCCTTTAACGGTTTTGTTTTTAAGTCTAAGTATGATTTTTTCAAGTTATCTTCATATTCTCAAATCGGGAGACCCGGGACTATGCGATCAGTTCCTATAAGTTACATCGGTCCCGTGCGAGGTGTTCGGGCCTCCTATAGGGTCGTTTGGGGGTTAGTTTGGGTTTTCACCCTTTAACATCTTATTTTTAAGTCTAAGTGTGTTTTTTTGCAAATTATCATCATATTCTCAAATCGAGAGACCCGGGACTACGCGGTTAGTTCCTAAACGTTACATTGGTCCCGTCCCAGGTGTTCGTGCCTCCTACGGGGTTATTTGGGGGCTGGTTTGGGTTTTCACCCTTTAACGACTTATTTTGAAGTCTAAGTGTGATTTTTGCAAGTTATCATCATTTCTTAAATCGGGAGACCGGGGACTACGCAGTCAGTTCCTACAAGTCACATTGGTCCCGTGCGAGGTGTTCGTGCCTCCTACGGGGTCGTTTGGGGATTGGTTTGGGTTTTCACCATTTAACGTCTTGTTTTTAAGTTTAAGTGTGTTTTTTTACAAATTATCGTCATATTCTCCAATCGGGAGACCCGGGACAACGCGGTTAGTTCCTAAAAGTTACATTGGTATCATGGGAAGTCATCGTGCCTCCTACGGGGTCGTTTGGTGGATCGTTATGGTTTAAGCCCATTAACGGCTTATTTTTAAGCCTAAGTGTGATTTTTGTAAATTATCATCATATTCTCCAACCAGGAGACCCGAGACTATCCGATCAGTTCCTAGAAGTTACATTGGACCCGTGCGAGGTGTTCATGCCTCCTACGGGGTCGTTTGGGGGTTGGCTTGGGTTTTCACCCTTTAACGGATTATTTTAAAGTCCAAGTGTGATTTCTGCAAATTATCAACCTATTCTCAAACCGGGAGAACCATGACTACGCGATCCTTTCCTACAAGTTACATTGGTCCAGTGCGAGGTGTTCGTGCCTCCTACGGGGTCGTTTGGGGTCTGGTTTGGGTTTTCACCCTTTAACGACTTGTTTTTAAGTCTAACATATTCTCAAACTGGGAGACCCGGGACTACGTGGTTAGTTCCTACAAGTTACATTGGTCTAGTGCGAGTTGTTCGTGCCTCCTACGGGGTCGTTTGGGGGCTGGTTTGGGTTTTCACCCTTTAATGTCTTGTTTTTAAGTCTAAAGGTGATATTTACAAATTATCATCATATTCTCAAATTCGAAGAACCATGACTATGCGGTCCTTTCCTACAAGTTACATTGGTCCAGTGCGAGGTGTTTGTGCCTCCTACGGGGTCGTTTGAGGTCTAGTTTCGATTTTCACACTTTAACGACTTATTTTTAAGTCTAACGTATTCTCAAATTGGGAGACCCGGGACTACGTGGTCAGTTCCTACAAGTTACATTGGTCCAGTACGAATTGTTTGTGCCTCCTACGGGGTCGTTTTGGGGCTGGTTTGGGTTTTCACCCTTTATCGTCTTGTTTTTAAGTCTAAGTGTGATTTTTGCAAATTATCATCATATTATAAAACCGGGATACCCGGGACTATGCGATCAATTCCTACAAGTTATATTGGTCTGTGCGAGGTGTTCATGCCTCCTACGGGGTCGTTTGGGGACTGGTTTTGGTTTTCACCCTCTAACGGCTTGTTTTTAAGTCTAACTGTGATTTTTGCAAATTATCATCATATTCTCAAACCGGGAACCCCGGGACTATGCGGTCTGTTCCTACAAGTTACATTGATCCCATGAGAGGTGTTCATGCCTTCTACGGCGTCATTTTGGGGCTGGTTTGGGTTTTCACCCTTTAACGACTTATTTTTAAGTTTAAGTGTGATTTTTGCAAATTATCGTCATATTCTCAAACTGGGAGTCCCAGGACTATGCGATCAGTTCCTACAAGTTATATTGGTCCCGTCCGAGGTGTTCGTACCTCCTATGGGGTCGTTTGGGGGTTGGTTTGGGTTTTCACCCATTAACGACTTGTTTTTAAGTCTAAGTGTGATTTTTCCAAATTATCGTCATATTCTTAAATGGGGAGACCCAAGACTACGCGGTCAGTTCCTACCAGTTACATTGGTCTCGTGCGAGGTGTTCGTGCCAGGGGTCGTTTGGGGGTGGGTTTGGGTTTTCACCCTTTAACGGCTTGTTTTTAAGTGTAAGTGTGATTTTCGCAAATTATCATCATATTCTCCAAGCGGGAGACCCGGGACTACACGGTCAGTTCCTATAAGTTGCATTGGTCTCGTGCGAGCTGTTCGTGCATCCAACGGGGTCATTTGGGGTTGGTTTGGGTTTGCACCCTTTAACGTCTTATTTTTAAGTCTCAGGGTGATTGTTTCAAATCATCATCATATTTTCAAATCGGGAAACTCGGGACTACGCGGACAGTTCCTACAAGTTACATTGGTACCGTGCGAGGTGTTCGTGCCTCCTACGGGGTCGTTTAGGGGTTGGTTTAGGTTTTCTCCCTTTTATTGCTTTTTTTTTAAGTCTAAGTGTGATTTTTGAAAATTATCATCATATTTTCAAATCGGGAGAACCACAACTACGCGATCAGTTCCTACAAGTTACATTGGTCCCGTGCGAGGTGTTCGTGCCTCCTACGGGGTCATTTTGGGGCTAGTTTGGGTTTTCACCCTTTAACGGCTTATTTTTAAGTCTAAGTGTGATTTTTGCAAATTATCGTCATATTCTTAATCAAAAAATCCGGGACTATGCGGTGAGTTCCTACAAAATTCACTGGTCCTGTGCGAGATGTTCATGCCTCCTACAGGGTGGTTTAGGGTCTGGTTTGGGTTTTTACCCTTTAACGAGTTTCTTTAAAGTCTAAGTTTTATTTTTTCATATTCTCATGTTCTCAAATCGGGAGACCTGGGACTACGTGTTTAGTTCCTACAATTTACATTGGTCCTGTGCGAGGTGTTCGTGCCTCCTACAGGGATGTTTGCAGGCTGGTTTGGGTTTTCACCCTTTAACGGCTTATTTTTAAGTCCAAGTGTGATTTTTGCAAATTATCGTAATATTCTCAAATCGGGAGACCTGGGGGAATATACGGTCAGTTCCTACAAGTTATATTGGTCCCGTGCGAGGTGATCGTGCCTTCTTTGGGGTCATTTGGAGACTGGTTTGGGTTTTCACCCTTTAACGACTTGTTTTTAAGTCTAAGTGTGATTTTATTAAAGTATCATCTTATTCTCCAGCCAGGAGCCCCGGGACTATGCAGTCAGTTCCTACAAGTTACATTGGTCCCGTGAGAGGTTTTGGTGCCTCCTACATGTCTAATATATTCTCAAACCGGGAGACCCAGGACTACGCGGTCAGTTCCTAAAAGTTACATTGGTCCAGTGCGAGTTGTTCGTTCCTCCTATGGGGTCGTTTGGGGGATGGTGTGGGTTTTCACCGTTTAACATCTTGTTTTTAAGTCTAAGTGTGATTTCTTCAAACTATCATCATATTCTCAAATCGGGAGACCCGAGACTATGTGGACAGTTCCTACAAGTTACATTGGTCCCGGGCGAGGTGTTCGTACCTCCTACGGGGTCGTTTGGGGGTTGGATTGGGTTTTCACCCTTTAACCACTTGTTTTTACGTCTAAGCGTGATTTTTGCAAATTATCATCATATTCTCAAACCGGGAGACCCGAGACTACGTGATCAGTTCCTATAAGTTACATTAGTCCCGTACGAGGTGTTCGTGCCTACAATATGGTCGTGTGGGGTCTGGTATGGGTTTTCACCCTTTAACGGCTTATTTTTATGTCTAAGTGTGATTTTGGAAAATTATTGTCATGTTCTAAAATCAGGAGACCCGGGACTATGTGATCAATTCCTACAAGTTACATTGGTCCCGTGCGAGGTGTTCGTGCCACCCACGGGGTCGTTTGGGGGTTTGTTTGGGTTTTCACCCTTTAACGGCTTGTTTCCAAATCTAAGTGTATTTTTTCAAATTATAATATACTCAAATCGGGAGACCCGAGACTACGCGATCAGATACTACAAGTTACATTGGTCTCGTTCGAGGTGGTCGTGCCTCCTACGGGGTCGTTTGCTGGCGGGTTTGGGTTTTCACCCTTTATCGGCTTGTTTTTAAGTCAAAGTGTGAGTTTTGCAAATTATCATCATATTCTCAATCCGGGAGACCCGAGATTATGCGGCCAGTTCCTTCTAGTAACATTGGTCCCGTGCGAGGTGTTCGTGCCTCCTATGGGGTCGTTTGGATACTGGTTTGGGTTTTCACCCTTTGGCGGCATGTTTTTAAGTCTAACTGTGATTTTTGCAAATTATTGTCATATTCTCAAACCGAGAACCCCGAGACTACGCGGTCAGTTCCTACAATTTACATTGGTCCCGTGAGAGGTGTTCTTGCCTCCTACGGCGCCGTTTGGGGGTTGGTTTCGGTTTTCACCCTTTAACGATTTGTTTTTTACTCTAAGTGTGATTTTTGCAAATTATCATCATATTCTCTGACCGGGAGACCCAAGACAACGCGATCAATTCCTACAAGTTACATTGCTACCTTGCGAGGTGTTCGTAACTCCTACGGGGTCGTTTGGGGGCTGGTTTTGGCTTTCACACTTTAACGGCTTATTTTTATGTCAAAGTGTGATTTTTGCAAATTATCATCATATTCTCAAATTGGGAGATCCGAGGGAATATGTGGTCAGTTCGTACAAGTTACATTGGTCCCGTGCGATGGGTTCGTGCCTTCAACGGGTCGTTTGGAGATTCGTTTGGGTTCTCACCCGTTAGCATCTTGTTTCTAAGTCTGCGGGTGATTTTATCAAATTTTCATCATACTCCAATATTGGGAGACCCAGGACTACGCGGACAGTTCCTACAAGTTACATGGGTCCCATGCGATGTGCTCATGCCTTCTGCGGGGTCATTTAGGGGTTGGTTTGGGTTTTCACCCTCTAATGTCTTGTTTTTAAGTCTAATGGTGATTTTTTCAAATTATCATCCTATTCTCAAAACGCAAGACTCGGGACTACGCGGACAGTTTCGAGAAGTTAAATTGGTCCCATGCGAGGTGTTCGTGCCTCCTACGATGTCGTTTGGGGGCTGGTTTAGGTTTTTACACTTTAATGGCTTATTTTTAAGTCTAAGTGTCATTTTTGCAAATTATCATCATATTCTCAAATCGGGAGACCCAGGACTACGCGATTAGTTCCTACAACTTACATGGGTCCCGTGCGAGGTGTTCGTGCCTCCTACGGGGTCATTTTGGGAATGGTTTGGGTTTTGACCCTTTAACGTCGTATTTTAAAGTCTAAGTGTGATTATTTCAAATTATCATAATCTCAAATCGGGAGACCCGGGACTACGCATTAAATTCTTACAAGTTACATTGGTCTCGTGCGAGGTGTTCGTGCCTCCTACGGGACCGTTTACGGGGTGGTTTGGATTTTTGCTAATTATCGCCATATTCTGAAACCGGGAGACCTGGGACTATGCGATCAGTTCCTATAAGTTACATTGGTCTCGTACGAGGTGTTCGTGCCTCCTACGGGGTCTTTTGGGGGCTGGTTTGGGTTTTCACCCTTTAACAGCTTGTTTTAAAGTCTAAGTGTGATTTTTCCAAATTATCATCATGTTCTCAAACCGGATGACCCCGGGACTACGCGGTCAGCTCCTACAAGTTACATTGGTACCGTGCGAGGTGTTCGTGCCTCCTATGGGGTCGTTTGGGGGCTGGTTTGGGTTGTCATCCTTTAACGTTTAGTTCATAAGTCTGAGGGTGATTTTTTCAAAAATATCGTCATATTCTCAAATTGGGAGACCCGGGACTACGCACACAGTTCTTACAAGTTACATGGGTCCCGTGTGATGTGTTCGTGCCTTTTACGGGGTCGTTTGTGGGTTGGTTTGGGCTTTCACCTTTTAATGTCTTGTTTATAAGTCTAATGCTGATTTTTTCAAATTATCGTCCTACTCTCAAACCGTGAGACCCGGGACTACGCAGACGGTTCCGACAAGTTACATTATTCCCGTGCGAGGTGTTCGTGCCTCCAACGATGTCGTTTGAGGGATAGTTTTGTTTTTTGCACTTTAACGGCTTATTTTTAAGTCTAAGTGTGAATTTTACATATTATCGTCATATTCTCAAATCGGTAGACCCGGGACTACGCGGTTAGTTCCTACAAGTTACATTGGTCCCGCGCGGGGTCGTTTTGGGTTTTAAGCCTTTAACGACTTGTTTTAAAGTGTAAGTGTGACTTTTTCAAATTATCATAATCTCAAATCGGGAGACCCGGGACAACGCGTTCAGTTCCTACAAGTAACATTTGTCCCGTATGAGTTGTTCGTGCCTCCTACGGGACCGTTTATGGGATGGTTTCAGTTTTCACTCTTTAACGTCTTGTTTTTTAGACTAAGGGTGATTTTTTCAAATTATCGTCACATTCCCAAATCGGGAGACTCGGGACTACGCGAACAGTTCCTACAAGTTACATTGGTCCCGTGCGAGATGTTCATGCCTCCTACGGGGTCGTTTGGGGGTTGGTTTGGGTTTTCTCCCTTTAACGATTTGTTTTCAAGTCTAAGTGTATTTTTGCTAATTATTGTCATATTCTCAAATTGGAAGACCCGAGACTACGCGATCAGTTCCTTTAAGTTAAATTGGTCCCGTGCGAGGTGTTCATGCCTCCTACGAGGTCTTTTGGGGGCTTGTTTGGGTATTCACCCTTTTACGGCTTGTTTTTAAATCTAAGTGTGATTTTTTCCAATTATCATCATTTTCTCAAATCGGGAGACCTCGGGACTATGCGCTCAGCTCCTACAAGTAACATTGGTACCGTGCGAGGTGTTCGTGCCTCCTACGGGGTCGTTTGGGGGCTTGTTTGGGTTTTCATCCTTTAACGATTTATTTTTAAGTCTAAGTGTGATTTTCACAAATTATCGTCATATTCTCAAATTGGGAGACCCGAGGGACTATGCGGTCATTTCCTACAAGTAACATTGGAACCGTACGAGGTGTTTGTGCCTCTTACGGGGTCGTTTGGCGACTAGTTTGGGTTTTCACCCTTTAATTTATTTTTTTAACTCCTAGTGTGGTTTTCACAAATTATCATTATATTCTTGAACCCGGAGACTCGGGACTACGCGGTCAGTTCCTACAAGTTACATTGGTCCCGTGCGAGGTGTTTGTGCCTCCTACGGGGTCGTTTGGGGGTTGGTTTGGGGTTTCACCCTTTAACATCTTATTTTTTAAGTCTAAGTGTGTTTTTTCTAAATTTATCATCATATTCTCAAATTAAGAGCCCCGGGAGTACACAGTTAGTTCCTAAAAGTTACATTGGTCCCGTGGGAAGTGTTCGTGCCTCCTACGGGGTCGTTTGGGTGATGGTTAGGGTTTTTACCCATTAATGGCTTATTTTAAAATTTAAGGGTGATTTTTACAAATTATCATCATATTCTCAAACCGAGAGACCCGAGACTATCCGATCAGTTCCAATAAGCTACATTGAACCCGTGCGAGGTGTTCGTCCCTCCTATGGGGTCGTTTGGGGGTTGGTTTGGGTTTCAGCCTTTCACTGCTTGTTTTTAAGTCGAAGTATGATTTTTGCAAATTATCATCATATTCTCAAACTGGGAGAACCGAAACTATGCAATCGTTTCCTACAAGTTACAATGGTCCCGTGCGTGGTGTTCGTGCCTCCTACGGGGTCGTTTGGGGTTTGGTTTGGGTTTTCACCCTTTAACGACTTATTTTTAAGTCTAAGTTTGATTTTTGCAAATTATTATCATATTCTCAAAACGGGAGACCCGGGACAGCGAGGTTTGTTCCTACAAGTTACAATGGTCATGTGTTAGGTGTTCGTGCCTCCTACGGGGTCATTTGCAGGCTGGTTTGGGTTTTCACCCTTTAACGGCTTATTTTTAAGTCCAAGTGTGATTTTTGCAAATTATCGTAATATTCTCAAATCGGGAGACCTGGGGGAATATACGGTCAGTTCCTACAAGTTATATTGGTCCCGTGCGAGGTGATCGTGCCTTCTTTGGGGTCATTTGGAGACTGGTTTGGGTTTTCACCCTTTAACGACTTGTTTTTAAGTCTAAGTGTGATTTTATTAAAGTATCATCTTATTCTCCAGCCAGGAGCCCCGGGACTATGCAGTCAGTTCCTACAAGTTACATTGGTCCCGTGAGAGGTTTTGGTGCCTCCTACATGTCTAATATATTCTCAAACCGGGAGACCCAGGACTACGCGGTCAGTTCCTAAAAGTTACATTGGTCCAGTGCGAGTTGTTCGTTCCTCCTATGGGGTCGTTTGGGTGATGGTGTGGGTTTTCACCGTTTAACATCTTGTTTTTAAGTCTAAGTGTGATTTCTTCAAACTATCATCATATTCTCAAATCGGGAGACCCGAGACTATGTGGACAGTTACTACAAGTTACATTGGTCCCGGGCGAGGTGTTCGTACCTCCTACGGGGTCGTTTGGGGGTTGGATTGGGTTTTCACCCTTTAACCACTTGTTTTTACGTCTAAGCGTGATTTTTGCAAATTATCATCATATTCTCAAACCGGGAGACCCGAGACTACGTGATCAGTTCCTATAAGTTACATTAGTCCCGTACGAGGTGTTCGTGCCTACAATAGGGTCGTGTGGGGTCTGGTATGGGTTTTCACCCTTTAACGGCTTATTTTTATGTCTAAGTGTGATTTTGGAAAATTATTGTCATGTTCTAAAATCAGGAGACCCGGGACTATGTGATCAATTCCTACAAGTTACATTGGTCCCGTGCGAGGTGTTCGTGCCACCCACGGGGTCGTTTGGGGGTTTGTTTGGGTTTTCACCCTTTAACGGCTTGTTTCCAAATCTAAGTGTATTTTTTCAAATTATAATATACTCAAATCGGGAGACCCGAGACTACGCGATCAGATACTACAAGTTACATTCGTCTCGTTCGAGGTGGTCGTGCCTCCTACGGGGTCGTTTGCTGGCGGGTTTGGGTTTTCACCCTTTATCGGCTTGTTTTTAAGTCAAAGTGTGAGTTTTGCAAATTATCATCATATTCTCAATCCGGGAGACCCGAGATTATGCGGCCAGTTCCTTCTAGTAACATTTGTCCCGTGCGAGGTGTTCGTGCCTCCTATGGGGTCGTTTGGATACTGGTTTGGGTTTTCACCCTTTAGCGGCATGTTTTTAAGTCTAACTGTGATTTTTGCAAATTATTGTCATATTCTCAAACCGAGAACCCCGAGACTATGCGGTCAGTTCCTACAATTTACATTGGTCCCGTGAGAGGTGTTCTTGCCTCCTACGGCGCCGTTTGGGGGTTGGTTTCGGTTTTCACCCTTTAACGATTTGTTTTTTACTCTAAGTGTGATTTTTGCAAATTATCATCATATTCTCTGACCGGGAGACCCAGGACAACGCGATCAATTCCTACAAGTTACATTGCTACCTTGCGAGGTGTTCGTAACTCCTACGGGGTCGTTTGGGGGCTGGTTTTGGCTTTCACACTTTAACGGCTTATTTTTATGTCAAAGTGTGATTTTTGCAAATTATCATCATATTCTCAAATTGGGAGATCCGAGGGAATATGTGGTCAGTTCGTACAAGTTACATTGGTCCCGTGCGATGGGTTCGTGCCTTCAACGGGTCGTTTGGAGATTCGTTTGGGTTCTCACCCGTTAGCATCTTGTTTCTAAGTCTGCGGGTGATTTTATCAAATTTTCATCATATTCCAATATTGGGAGACCCAGGACTACGCGGACAGTTCCTACAAGTTACATGGGTCCCATGCGATGTGTTCATGCCTTCTGCGGGGTCATTTAGGGGTTGGTTTGGGTTTTCACCCTCTAATGTCTTGTTTTTAAGTCTAATGGTGATTTTCTCAAATTATCATCCTATTCTCAAAACGCAAGACTCGGGACTACGCGGACAGTTTCGAGAAGTTAAATTGGTCCCATGCGAGGTGTTCGTGCCTCCTACGATGTCGTTTGGGGGCTGGTTTAGGTTTTTACACTTTAACGGCTTATTTTTAAGTCTAAGTGTCATTTTTGCAAATTATCATCATATTCTCAAATCGGGAGACCCAGGACTACGCGATTAGTTCCTACAAGTTACATGGGTCCCGTGCGAGGTGTTCGTGCCTCCTACGGGGTCATTTTGGGAATGGTTTGGGTTTTGACCCTTTAACGTCTTATTTTAAAGTCTAAGTGTGATTATTTCAAATTATCATAATCTCAAATCGGGAGACCCGGGACTACGCATTAAATTCTTACAAGTTACATTGGTCTCGTGCGAGGTGTTCGTGCCTCCTACGGGACCGTTTACGGGGTGGTTTGGATTTTTGCTAATTATCGCCATATTCTCAAACCGGGAGACCTGGGACTATGCGATCAGTTCCTATAAGTTACATTGGTCTCGTACGAGGTGTTCGTGCCTCCTACGGGGTCTTTTGGGGGCTGGTTTGGGTTTTCACCCTTTAACAGCTTGTTTTAAAGTCTAAGTGTGATTTTTCCAAATTATCATCATGTTCTCAAACCGGATGACCCCGGGACTACGCAGTCAGCTCCTACAAGTTACATTGGTACCGTGCGAGGTGTTCGTGCCTCCTATGGGGTCGTTTGGGAGCTGGTTTGGGTTGTCATCCTTTAACGTTTAGTTCATAAGTCTGAGGGTGATTTTTTCAAATTATCGTCATATTCTCAAATTGGGAGACCCGGGACTACGCACACAGTTCTTACAAGTTACATGGGTCCCGTGTGATGTGTTCGTGCCTTTTACGGGGTCGTTTGTGGGTTGGTTTGGGCTTTCACCTTTTAATGTCTTGTTTATAAGTCTAATGCTGATTTTTTCAAATTATCGTCCTACTCTCAAACCGTGAGACCCGAGACTACGCAGACGGTTCCGACAAGTTACATTATTCCCGTGCGAGGTGTTCGTGCCTCCAACGATGTCGTTTGAGGGAAAGTTTTGTTTTTTGCACTTTAACGGCTTATTTTTAAGTCTAAGTGTGAATTTTACATATTATCGTCATATTCTCAAATCGGTAGACCCGGGACTACGCGGTTAGTTCCTACAAGTTACATTGGTCCCGCGCGGGGTCGTTTTGGGTTTTATGCCTTTAACGACTTGTTTTAAAGTGTAAGTGTGACTTTTTCAAATTATCATAATCTCAAATCGGGAGACCCGGGACAACGCGTTCATTTCCTACAAGTAACATTTGTCCCGTATGAGTTGTTCGTGCCTCCTACGGGACCGTTTATGGGATGGTTTCAGTTTTCACTCTTTAACGTCTTGTTTTTTAGACTAAGGGTGATTTTTTCAAATTATCATCACATTCCCAAATCGGGAGACTCGGGACTACGCGAACAGTTCCTACAAGTTACATTGGTCCCGTGCGAGATGTTCATGCCTCCTACGGGGTCGTTTGGGGGTTGGTTTGGGTTTTCTCCCTTTAACGATTTGTTTTCAAGTCTAAGTGTATTTTTGCTAATTATTGTCATATTCTCAAATTGGAAGACCCGAGACTACGCGATCAGTTCCTTTAAGTTAAATTGGTCCCGTGCGAGGTGTTCATGCCTCCTCCGAGGTCTTTTGGGGGCTTGTTTGGGTATTCACCCTTTTACGGCTTGTTTTTAAATCTAAGTGTGATTTTTTCAAATTATCATCATTTTCTCAAATCGGGAGACCTCGGGACTATGCGCTCAGCTCCTACAAGTTACATTGGTACCGTGCGAGGTGTTCGTGCCTCCTACGGGGTCGTTTGGGGGCTTGTTTGGGTTTTCATCCTTTAACGATTTATTTTTAAGTCTAAGTGTGATTTTCACAAATTATCATCATATTCTCAAATTGGGAGACCCGAGGGACTATGCGGTCATTTCCTACAAGTTACATTGGAACCGTACGAGGTGTTTGTGCCTCCTACGGGGTCGTTTGGCGACTAGTTTGGGTTTTCACCCTTTAATTTATTTTTTTAACTCCTAGTGTGGTTTTCACAAATTATCATTATATTCTTGAACCCGGAGACTCGGGACTATGCGGTCAGTTCCTAAAAGTTACATTGGTCCCGTGCGAGGTGTTTGTGCCTCCTACGGGGTCGTTTGGGGGTTGGTTTGGGGTTTCACCCTTTAACATCTTATTTTTTAAGTCTAAGTGTGTTTTTTCTAAATTTATCATCATATTCTCAAATTAAGAGCCCCGGGAGTACACAGTTAGTTCCTAAAAGTTACATTGGTCCCGTGGGAAGTGTTCGTGCCTCCTACGGGGTCGTTTGGGTGATGGTTAGGGTTTTTACCCATTAATGGCTTATTTTTAAATTTAAGGGTGATTTTTACAAATTATCATCATATTCTCAAACCGAGAGACCCGAGACTATCCGATCAGTTCCAATAAGCTACATTGGACCCGTGCGAGGTGTTCGTCCCTCCTACGGGGTCGTTTGGGGGTTGGTTTGGGTTTCAGCCTTTAACTGCTTGTTTTTAAGTTGAATTATGATTTTTGCAAATTATCATCATATTCTCAAACTGGGAGAACCGAAACTATGCAATCGTTTCCTACAAGTTACATTGGTCCCGTGCGTGGTGTTCGTGCCTCCTACGGGGTCGTTTGGGGTTTGGTTTGGGTTTTCACCCTTTAACGACTTATTTTTAAGTCTAAGTTTGATTTTTGCAAATTATTATCATATTCTCAAAACGGGAGACCCGGGACAACGAGGTTTGTTCCTAAAAGTTACAATGGTCATGTGTTAGGTGTTCGTGCCTCCTACGGGGTCATTTGGGGGTTGGTTTGGGTTTTCACCCTTTAACGGCTTGTTTTAAAGTCTAAGTGTGATTTTTGCAAGTTTTCGTCATATTCTCAAACTCGGAGAACCAGGACTACACCATCCTTTCCTACAAGTTACATTGGTCCCGTACAAGGTGTTCGTGCCTCCTATGGGGTCGTTGGGGGTTTGGTTTGGGTTTTCACCCTTTAACGGCTTATTTTTAAATCTAAGTATGACTTTTGCAAATTATCATCATATTCTCAAAATGGGAGACCCAGGACTACACGGTCTGTTCCTACAAGTTACAATGGTCCTGTGCGAGGTGTTAGTGCCTCCTATGGGGTCGTTTGGGGGTTGGTTTGGGTTTTCATCCTTTAACGACTTGTTTTTAAGTCTAAGTGTGATTTTTTTAAATTATCATCATATTCTGAAACCGGGAGACCCGAGACTACAGAGTCAGTTCGTAGGAGTTACACTGCCCGTGCGAGGTTTTGTGCCTCCTACGGGGTCGATTGGGGGCTAGTTTGGGTTTTCAGCCTTTAACGACTTGTTTTTATGTCTAAGTATGATTTTTGCAAATTTTCATCATATTCTCAAACCGATAGACCCGGGGACTACGCGGTCAGTTCCTACAAGTTACATTGGTCCCGTGCCAGTTGCTGGTGCCTCTTACGGGGTCGTTTGGGGGTTAGTTTGGGTTTTCACCCTTTAACGTCATATTTTTAAGTCTAAGGGTGATTTTTTCAAATTATAGTCATATTCTTAATCCGGGAGACCCGAGACTACGCGGACAGTTCCTACAAGTTACATTGGTCCCGTGCGAGGTGTTCGTGCCTCATACGGGGTCGTTTGGGGGTTGGTTTGGGTTTTCACCCTTTAACGACTTATGTTTAAGTCTAACTGTGATTTTTGCAAATTATGGTCATGTTCTCAAATCGGGAGACCCAGGACTACGTGGTCAGTTTCTACAAGTTGCGTTGGTCCAGTGGGAGGCTCGTTTGGGGGTTGGTTTGGGTTTTCACCCTTTAACGACTTATTTTAAAGTCTAAGTGTATTTTTTTTTCAAATTATCATATTCTCATACCGGGAGACCCAGGACTATGCGATTAGTTCCTACAAGTTACATTGGTCCCGTGTGAGGTGTTCGTGCCTCCCATGGGGTTATTTGCGGGCTGATTTGGGTTTTCACCCTTTAATGGCTTGTTTTTAAGTCTATGTGCAATTTTTACAAATTATCGTCATATTCTCAAACAGGGAGACCCAGGACTACGCGGTCAGTTGCTATAAGTTAAATTGGTTTCGTGCGAGGTGTTCGTGCCTCCTATGGGGTTGTTTGGAGACTGGTTAGGGTTTTCACCCTTTAACAACTTATTTTTAAGTCTAAATGTGATTTTTGCAAATTATCGTCATATTCTCAAATCGGGAACCCCGGGACTATGCGGTGAGTTCCTATAAGTTACATTGGTCCCGTGAGAGGCGTTCATGCCTATTACGGCATCGTTTGGTGGCTGGTTTGGGTTTTCACCCTTTAACAAGTTTTTAAGTCTAAGTGTGATTTTTTCAAATTATCGTCATATTCTCGAACCGGGAGACCCAGGACTACACGATCAGTTCCTACAAGTTACATTGGTCCCGTGTGAGGTGTTCGTACCTCCTACGGGGTCGTTTGGGGGCTGGTTTTGGCTTTCACCCTTTAAAGGCTTATTTTTAAGTCTAAGAGAGATTTTTAAAAATTTTCGTCATATTCTCAAATCAGGAGACCCGGGGGAATATGCGGCCAATTCCTATAAGTTACATTGGTCTCGTTCGAGGTGTTCGTGCCTCTTATGGGGTCGTTTGGGGGCTGGTTTGGGTTTTCACCCTTTAACGGCTTATTTTTAAGTCTAAGTGTGAGTTTTGCAAGTTATCGTCATGTTCTCAAATCGGGAGACCCGGGACTACGCAGTCAGTTCGTACAAGTTACATTGGTCCTGTGCGAAGTGTTCGAGCCTCTTAGGTGGTCATTTGGGGGTTGGTTTGGGTTTTCACCCTTTAATGTCTTGTTTTTAAGTGTAATTGTGTTTTTTTTAAACTATCGTCCTCTTCTCAAACCGCGAGACCCGGGACTATGCGGACAGTTCCGACAAGTTATATTGGTTCCATGCGAGGTGTTCATGCCTCCTACGATGTCATTTGGGGGCTGGTTTAGGTTTTTTCACTTTAAGGGCTTGTTTTTAAGTCTAAGTGTGATTTTTGCAAATTATCATCATATTCTCAAACCGGGAGACCCGGGACTACGCGGTTAGTTCCTATAAGTTACATTGGTCCCGTACGAGGTGTTTGGGCCTCCTACGGGGTCGTTTTGGGGCTGGTTTGGGTTTTGACCCTTTAATGGCTAGTTTTAAAGTCTAAGTGTGATTTTTTCAATTTATCATAATCTCAAATCGGGAGACCCGAGACTACGCGTTCAGTTCCTACAAGTTACATTGGCCCCGTGCGAGGTGTTCGTGCCTCCTATGGGATCATTTACGGGGTGGTTTGGATTTTTGCTAATTATCATCATATTCTCAAACCGGGAGACCCGGGACTACGCGATCAGTTCCTATAAGTTACATTGGTCTCGTACGAGGTGTTCGTGCCTCCTAGGGGGTCGTTTGGGGGCTGGTTTGGGTTTTCACCCTTTAACGGCTTGTTTTTAAGTCTAAGTTTGATTTTTACAAATTATCATCATGTTCTCAAACCGGGAGATCCCGGGACTACGCGGTCAACTCCTACAAGTTACATTGGTACCGTCCGAGGTGTTCGTGCCTCCTACGGGGTCATTTGGGGGCTGGTTTGGGTTGTCATCCTTTAACGTCTAGTTCATAAGTCTGAGGGTGATTTTTTCAAATTATCGTCATATTCTCAAATTGGGGGACCCGGGACTACGCACACAGTTCCTACATGTTACATGGGTCCCGTACGATATTTTAGTGCATTTTACGGGATCGTTTGTGGGTTGGTTTGTGTTTTCACCTTTTAATGTCTTGTTTATAAGTCTAATGGTGATTTTTTCAAATTATCGTCCTACTCTCAAACCGTGAGACCCGGGACTACGCGAATAGTTCCGACAAGTTACATTGGTCCCGTGCGAGGTGTTCGTGCCTCCAACGATGTCGTTTGGGGGCTAATTTAGGTTTTTACACTTTAACGGCTTATTTCTAAGTCTAAGTGTGAATTTTACATATTATCGTCATATTCTCAAATCGGGAGACCCGGGACTACGCGGTCAGTTCCTACAAGTTACATTGTTCCCGCGCAAGGTCGTTTTGGGGTTGGTTTGGGTTTTGACTCTTTAACGACTTGTTTTAAAGTGTAAGTGTGACTTTTTCAAATTATAATAATCTCAAATCGGGAGACCCTAGACTACGTGTTCAGTTCCTACAAGTTACATTGATCCCTTACGAGGTGTTCATGCCTCCTATAGGACCGTTTATGGACTGGTTTGGGTTTTCACTCTTTAACGTCTTGTTTTTTAGTCTAAGGGTGATTTTTTTAAATTATCTTTAGATTCCCAAATCGAGAGACTCGGGACTACGCGAACAGTTCCTACAAGTTACATCGGTCCCGTGCGAGGTGTTTATGCGTCCTACGGGGTCGTTTGGGGGTTGGTTTGGGTTTTCACCCTTTAACGACTTGTTTTTAAGTCTAAGAGTGATTTTTGCTAATTATCGTCATATTGTCAAATTGGGAGACCCGAGACTATGCGATCAGTTCCTTTAAGTTAAATTGGTCTCGTGCGAGGTGTTCGTGCCTCCTACGGGGTCTTTTGGGTGCTTGTTTGGGTTTCCACACTTTAACGACTTGTTTTTAAGTCTAAGTGTGATTTTTTCAAATTATCATCATGTTCTCAAACCGAGAGACCTCCGAACTATGCGGTCAGGTCCTACAAGTTACATTGGTACCGTGCGAGGTGTTCGTGCCTCCTACGGGGTCGTTATGGGGCTTGTTTGGGTTTTCATCCTTTAACGGTTTATTTTTATGTCTAAGTGTGATTTTCACAAATTATCCTCATATTCTCAAATTGGGAGACCCGAGGGACTATGCGGTCATTTCCTACAAGTTACATTGGTATTGTACGAGGGGTTCGTGCCTCCGACGGGGTTGTTTGGCCAGTGGTTTGGGTTTTCACCATTTAATTTATTTATTTTTAACTCTAAGTGTGGTTTTCACAAATTATCATTATATTCTCGAACCCGGAGACTCGGGACTACGCTGTCAGTTCCTACAAGTTACATTGGTCCCGTGCGAGGTGTTTATGCCTCCTACGGGGTCGTTTGGGGGTTGGTTTGGGTTTTCACTCTTTAACTTCTTGTTTTTTAAGTCTAAGTGTTTGTTTTAAAATTATCATCATATTCTCAAATTAAGAGACCCGGGACTATGCGGTTAGTTCCTAAAAGTTGCATTGGTCCCGTGGGAAGTGTTCGTGCCTCCTACGGGGTCGTTTGTGGGATTGTTAGGGTTTTCACCCATTAATGGCTTATTTTTAAATTTAAGTGTGATTTTTGCAAATTATCATCATATTGTCAAACCGGGAGACCCGAGACTATCTGATCAGTTCCTACAAGTTACATTGGACCTGTGCGAGGTGTTCGTGCCTCCTACGGGGTTGTTTGGGGGTTGGTTTGGGTTTCCACCCTTTAACAGTTTGTTTTAAAGTCTAAGTGTGATTTTTGCAAATTGTCATCATAGTCTCAAACTGGGAGAACTGGGACTACGCGATCCTTTCCTACAAGTTACATTGGTCCCGTGCGTGGTGTTCGTTCCTCCTACGGGGTCATTTGGGGTTTGGTTTGAGTTTTCACCCTTTAACGACTTATTTTTAAGTCTAAGTATGATTTTTCCAAATTTTCATCATATTCTCAAAACGGGAGACCCGGGAAACCACGGTCTGTTCCTATAAGTTACAATTGTCCTGTGTGAGGTGTTCGTGCCTCCTACTGGGTCGTTTGGGGGTTGGTTTGGGTTTTCACCCTTTAACGGATTGTTTAAAGTCTAAGTGTGATTTTTGCAAGTTGTCATCATATTCTCAAACTGGGAGAACCGGGACTACGGGATCCTTTCCTACAAGTTACATTGGTCCCGTGCGAGGTGTTCGTGCCTCCTATTGGGTCGTTTGGGGTTCGGTTTGGGTTTTCACCCTTTAACAGCTTATTTTTAAGTCTAAGTATGATTTTTGCAAATTATCGTCATATTCTCAAAACGGGAGACCCAAGACTATGATGTATGTTCCTACAAGTTACAATGGTCATGTGCGAGGTGTTCGTGCCTCCTATAGGGTTGTTTGGGGGTTGGTTTAGGTTTTCATCCTTTAACGACTTGTTTTTAAGTCTAAGTGTGATTTTTGTAAATTATCGTCGTATTCTAAAACCGAGAGTCCCGAGACTACACAGTCAGTTCCTACAAGTTATATTGCCCGTTCGAGGTGTTCGTGCCTCCTACGGGGTCGATTGGGGCTGGTTTGGGTTTTCACCCTTTAACGACTTGTTTTTATGTCTAAGTATGATTTTTGCAAATTTTCATCATATTCTCAAACCGATAACCCGGGGACTACGTGGTCAGTTCCTACAAGTTACATTGGTCCCGTGCGAGTTGTTTGTGCCTCCTACGGGGTCGTTTGGGGGCTTGTTTTGGTTTTCACCCTTTAACGTATTATTTTTAAGTCTAAGGGTGATTTTTTCAAATTATAGTCATATTCTTAATCCGGGAGACCCGGGACTACGCGGACAGTTCCTAGAAGTTACATTGGTCCCGTGCGAGGTGTTCGTGCCTCCTACAGCGTCATTTGGGGGATGGTTTGGGTTTTCACACTTTAACGACTTATTTTTAAGTCTAATTGTGATTTTTGCAAATTATTGTCATGTTCTTAAATCGAGAGACCCGGGACTATGTGGTCAGTTCCTACAAGTTACGTTGGTCCTATGGGAGGATCGTTTGGGGGATGGTTTGGGTTTTCACCCTTGAACGACTTATTTTAAAGTCTAAGTGAATTTTTTTTCAAATTATCATATTCTCAAACCGGGAGACCCAGTACTATGCGATCAGTTCCTACAAGTAACATTGGTCCCGTGCGAGGTGTTCGTGCCTACCACGGGGTTGTTTGCGGGATGGTTTGGGTTTTCACCCTTTAATGACTTGTTTTTAAGTCTAAGTGTGATTTTTACAAATTATCGTCATATTCTCAAACCGGGAGACCCAGGACTACGCGACCAGTTGCTATAAGTTACATTGGTTCCATGCGAGGTGTTCGTGCCTCCTATGGGGTCGTTTGGAGACTAGTTTGGGTTTTCACCCTTTAACGGCTTGTTTTAAGACTAAATGTGATTTTCACAAATTATCATCATATTCTCAAACCGGCATCCCCAGGACTATCCGGTCAGTTCCTATAAGTTACATTGGTCCCGTGCGAGGTGTTCGTGCCTCCTACGGGGTCGTTTGGGGGCTGGTTTGGGTTTTCACCCTTTAACAGCTTATTTTTAAGTCTAAGTGTGATTTTTGCAAGTCATCATCATATTCTCAAATCGGGAGACCCGGGACAACGCAGTCAGTTCCTACAAGTTACATTGGTCCCGTGCGAGGTGTTCGTGCCTCCTATGGGGTCGTTTCGAGACTGGTTTGGGTTTTCACCCTTTAACGGCTTGTTTTTAAGTCTAAATGTGATTTTTGCAAATTATCAGCATATTCTCAAACCGGGGGACTCGGGACTACACGATTAGTTCATACAAGTTACATTGGTCCCGTGCGAGGTGTTCGTGCTTCCTACGGGGTCGTTTGGGGTTGGTGTGGGTTTTCACCCTTTAATGGCTTATTTTTAAGTCTAAGTGTGATTTTTACAAATTATCATCACATTCTCAAATTGGGAGACCCGAGACTACGGTCAGTTCCTACAAGTTACATTGGTACAGTGCGAGGCGTGCGTGCCTCCTACAGGGTCATTTCGGGACTGGTTTGGGTTTTCAACCTTTAACGGTTTATTTTTAAGTCTAAGTGTGATTTTTGCAAACTATCATCATATTCTCAAATCAGGAGCCCCGGGACTACGCGGTTAGTTCCTACAAGATACATTGGTCTTGTGCGTGGTGTTCATGCCTCCTACGAAGTCGTTTGGGGACTGGTTTGGGTTTTCACCCTTTAACGACTTTTTTTAAATCTGAGAGTGATTTTTGCAAATTATCGGCATATTGTCAAACTGGGAGACTCGGAACTACGCGGTCAGTTCCTACAAGTTACATTGGTCCCGTGCGAGGTGTTTGTGCCTCTTACGGCGTCGTTTGGGGGTTGGTTTGAGTTTTCACCCTTTATCGACCTATTTTTTAGTCTAAGTGTGATTTTAGAAAATTATCGTCATATTCTCAAACCGGGAGACCCAGGACTACGAGATGAGTTCCTACAAGTTACATTGGTCCCGTGCGAGGTGTTCGTACCTCCTAAGGGGTCGTTTGGGGGTTGGTTTTGGTTTTCACCCTTTAAAATCTTGTTTCTAAGTCTGAGGGTGATTTTTTCAAATTATCATCATATTCTCAAATTGGGAGACCCGGGGCTACGCGGACAATTCCTACGACTTACATGGGTCCCGTACGATGTGTTCATGCCTTCTACGGGGTCGTTTGGGGGTTGGTTTGGGTTTTCACCCTTTAATGTCTTATTTTTAGGTCTAATGGTGATTTTTTCAAATAATTGTGCTATTCTCAAATCGCGAGACCCGAGACTACGCGGACAGTTCCGACAAGTTACATTGGCCCCGTGCGAGGTGTTCGTGCCTCCTACGATGTCGTTTGGGGGTTGGTTTAGGTTTTTGCACTTTAACGGCTTCTTTTTAAGTTTAAGTGTGATTTTTGCAAATTATCATCATATTCTCAAATCAGGAGACCCGGGACTATGCGGTTAGTTCCTACAAGTTACATTGGTCCCGTGCGAGGTGTTCGTGCCTCCTACAGGGTCGTTTGGGGGTTGGTTTGGGTTTTGACATTTTAACGGCTTGTTTTAAAGTCTCAGTGTGATATTTCAAATTATCATAATCTTAAATCAGGAGACCCGTGACTACGCGTTCAGTTCCTACAAGTTACATTGATCCCGTGCGAGGTGTTTGTGCCTCCTACGGGGCCGTTTACAGGATGGTTTGGGTTTTCACCCTTTAACGTCTTATTTTTTAGTCTAAGGGTGATTTTTTCAAATTATTGTCATATACTCAAATTGGGAGACTCGGGACTATGCTAACAGTTCCTACAAGTTACATTGGTCCCGTGCGAGGTGTCTGTGCCTCTTACGGGGTCGTTTGGGGGTTGGTTTGGGTTTTCACCCTTTAATGACTTATTTTTAAGTCTGTGTCATTTTTGCTAATTATCATCATATTCTCAAACCGGGAGACCCGGGACTACGTGATCAGTTCTTATAAGTTACATTGGTCCCGTGCGAGATGTTCGTGCCTCCTAGGGTGTCATTTGCGGCCTGGTTTGAGTTTTCACCCTTTAACGGCTTGTTTTTAAGTCTAAGTGTGATTTTTACAAATTATCATCATGTTCTCAAAATGGGAGACCCTGGGACTACGCGGTCAGCACCTACAAGTTACATTGGTCCCGTTCGAGGTGTTCGTGCCTCCTACGGGGTCGTTTGGGGGCTGGTCTGGGTTTTCACCCTTTAACGGCTAATTTTTAAGTCAAAGTGTGATTTTCACAAATTATCATTTTATTCTCAAATTGGGAGACCCGGGGGACTATGCGGTCATTTCCTACAAGTTATATTGGTCCCCTACGAGGTGTTCGTGCTTCCTACGGGGACGTTTGGTGACTGGTTTGGGTTTGCACCCTTTAATGGATTTTATTTAACTCTAAGTGTGATTTTAAAAAATTATCATAATATTCTCCAACCGGGAGACTTGGGACTACGCGGTCAGTTCCTATAAGTTACATTGGTCTCGTGCGACATTGGTCTCGTGCGAGGTGTTTGTGCCTCCTACGGGGTCGTTTGGGGGTTGGTTTGGGTTTTCATCCTTTAACATCTTATTTTTAAGTCTAAGTGTTCTTTTTTGCAAATTATCGTCATATTCTCAAATCGAGAGACCCGGGACTACGCGGTTAGTTCGTAAAAGCTACATTGGTCCCGTGGGAAGTGTTCATGCCTCCTACGAGGTCGTTTGGGGGATGGTTAGGGTTTTCGCCCATTAATGGATTATTTTTAAATCTAGGTGTGATTTTTGCGAATTATCATCATATTCTCAAATCGGGAGACCCGAGACTATCCAATCAGTTCCTACAAGTTACATTGGACCCGTGCGAGGTGTTCGTGCCTCCTACGGGGTCGTTTGGGGGTTGTTTTGGGTTTTTACCCTTTAACGGATTGTTTTAAAGTCTGAGTGTGATTTTTGCGAATTTTCATCATATTCTCAAACGGGGAGAACCGGGACTACGCGATCCTTTCCTACAAGTTACATTGGTCCCGTACGTGGTGTCCTTGCCTCCTACGGGGTCGTTTGGGGTTTGGTTTGGGTTTTCACCCTTTAACGACTTATTTTTAAGTCTAAGTTTGATTTTTGCAAATTATTATCATATTCTCAAAACGGGAGACCCGGGACAACGAGGTTTGTTCCTACAAGTTACAATGGTCCTGTGTTAGGTGTTCGTGCCTCCTACGGGGTCATTTGGGGGTTGGTTTGGGTTTTTACCCTTTAACGGCTTGTTTTAAAGTCTAAGTGTGATTTTTGCAAGTTGTCGTCATATTCTCAAACTCGGAGAACCATGACTACACCATCCTTTCCTACAAGTTACATTGGTCCCGTACAAGGTGTTCGTGCCTCCTATGGGGTCGTTGGGGGTTTGGTTTGGGTTTTCACCCTTTAACGGCTTATTTTAAAATCTAAGTATGATTTTTGCAAATTATCGTCATATTCTCAAAATGGGAGACCCAGGACTACACGGTCTATTCCTACAAGTTACAATGGTCCTGTGCGAGGTGTTCGTGCCTCCTATGGGGGCGTTTGGGGGTTGGTTTGGGTTTTCATCCTTTAACGACTTGTTTTTAAGTCTAAGTGTGATTTTTTTAAATTATCATCATATTCTGAAACCGGGAGACTCGAGACTACAGAGTCAGTTCGTAGGAGTTACACTGCCCGTGCGAGGTTTTGTGCCTCCTACAGGGTCGATTGGGGGCTAGTTTGGGTTTTCACCCTTTAACGACTTGTTTTTATGTCTAAGTATGATTTTTGCAAATTTTCATCATATTCTCAAACCGATAGACCCGGGGACTACGCGGTCAGTTCCTACAAGTTACATTGGTCCCGTGCCAGTTGCTGGTGCCTCCTACGGGGTCGTTTGGGGGTTAGTTTGGGTTTTCACCCTTTAACGTCATATTTTTAAGTCTAAGGGTCATTTTTTCAAATTATAGTCAGATTCTTAAGCCGGGAGACCCGGGACTACGCGGACAGTTCCTACAAGTTACATTGGTCCCGTGCGAGGTGTTCGTGCCTCATACGGGGTCGTTTGGGGGTTGGTTTGGGTTTTCACCCTTTAACGATTTATGTTTAAGTCTAACTGTGATTTTTGCATATTATGGTCATGTTCTCAAATCGGGAGACCCGGGACTACGTGGTCAGTTTCTACAAGTTGCGTTGGTCCAGTGGGAGGCTCGTTTGGGGGTTGGTTTGGGTTTTCACCCTTTAACGACTTATTTTAAAGTCTAAGTGTATTTTTTTTCAAATTATCATATTCTCATACCGGGAGACCCAGGACTATGCAATTAGTTCCTACAAGTTACACTGGTCCCGTGCGAGGTGTTCGTGCCTCCCATGGGGTTGTTTGCGGGCTGATTTGGGTTTTCACCCTTTAATGGCTTGTTTTTAAGTCTATGTGCAATTTTTACAAATTATCGTCATATTCTCAAACAGGGAGACCCAGGACTACGCGGTCAGTTGCTATAAGTTAAATTGGTTTCGTGCGAGGTGTTCGTGCCTCCTATGGGGTTGTTTGGAGACTGGTTAGGGTTTTCACCCTTTAACAACTTATTTTTAAGTCTAAATGTGATTTTTGCAAATTATCGTCATATTCTCAAATCGGGAACCCCGGGACTATGCGGTGAGTTCCTATAAGTTACATTGGTCCCGTGAGAGGCGTTCATGCCTATTACGGCATCGTTTGGTGGCTGGTTTGGGTTTTCACCCTTTAACAAGTTTTTAAGTCTAAGTGTGATTTTTTCAAATTATCGTCATATTCTCGAACCGGGAGACCCAGGACTACACGATCAGTTCCTACAAGTTACATTGGTCCCGTGTGAGGTGTTCGTACCTCCTACGGGGTCGTTTGGGGGCTAGTTTTGGCTTTCACCCTTTAAAGGCTTATTTTTAAGTCTAAGAGAGATTTTTAAAATTTTTCGTCATATTCTCAAATCAGGAGACCCGGGGGAATATGCGGCCTATTCCTATAAGTTACATTGGTCTCGTTCGAGGTGTTCGTGCCTCTTAGGGGGTCGTTTGGGGGCTGGTTTGGGTTTTCACCCTTTAACGGCTTATTTTTAAGTCTAAGTGTGAGTTTTGCAAGTTATCGTCATGTTCTCAAATCGGGAGACCCGGTACTACGCAGTCAGTTCGTACAAGTTACATTGGTCCTGTGTGAAGTGTTCGAGCCTCTTAGGTGGTCATTTGGGGGTTGGTTTGGGTTTTCACCCTTTAATGTCTTGTTTTTAAGTGTAATGGTGTTTTTTTAAACTATCGTCCTCTTCTCAAACCGCGAGACCCGGGACTATGCGGACAGTTCCGACAAGTTATATTGGTTCCATGCGAGGTGTTCATGCCTCCTACGATGTCATTTGGGGGCTGGTTTAGGTTTTTTCACTTTAAGGGCTTGTTTTTAAGTCTAAGTGTGATTTTTGCAAATTATCATCATATTCTCAAACCGGGAGACCCGGGACTACGCGGTTAGTTCCTATAAGTTACATTGGTCCCGTACGAGGTGTTTGGGCCTCCTACGGGGTCGTTTTGGGGCTGGTTTGGGTTTTGACCCTTTAACGGCTTGTTTTAAAGTCTAAGTGTGATTTTTTCAATTTATCATAATCTCAAATCGGGAGACCCGAGACTACGCGTTCAGTTCCTACAAGTTACATTGGCCCCGTGCGAGGTGTTCGTGCCTCCTATGGGATCATTTACGGGGTGGTTTGGATTTTTGCTAATTATCATCATATTCTAAAACCGGGAGACCCGGGACTACGCGATCAGTTCCTATAAGTTACATTGGTCTCGTACGAGGTGTTCGTGCCTCCTAGGGGGTCGTTTGGGGGCTGGTTTGGGTTTTCACCCTTTAACGGCTTGTTTTTAAGTCTAAGTTTGATTTTTACAAATTATCATCATGTTCTCAAACCGGGAGATCCCGGGACTACGCGGTCAACTCCTACAAGTTACATTGGTACCGTGCGAGGTGTTCGTGCCTCCTACGGGGTCATTTGGGGGCTGGTTTGGGTTGTCATCCTTTAACGTCTAGTTCATAAGTCTGAGGGTGATTTTTTCAAATTATCGTCATATTCTCAAATTGGGAGACCCGGGACTACGCACACAGTTCCTACATGTTACATGGGTCCCGTACGATATGTTAGTGCATTTTACGGGATCGTTTGTGGGTTGGTTTGTGTTTTCACCTTTTAATGTCTTGTTTATAAGTCTAATGGTGATTTTTTCAAATTATCGTCCTACTCTCAAACCGTGAGACCCGGGACTACGCGGACAGTTTCGACAAGTTACATTGGTCCCGTGCGAGGTGTTCGTGCCTCCAACGATGTCGTTTGGGGGCTAATTTAGGTTTTTACACTTTAACGGCTTATTTCTAAGTCTAAGTGTGAGTTTTACATATTATCGTCATATTCTCAAATCGGGAGACCCGGGACTACGCGGTCAGTTCCTACAAGTTACATTGTTCCCGCGCAAGGTCGTTTTGGGGTTGGTTTGGGTTTTGACTCTTTAACGACTTGTTTTAAAGTGTAAGTGTGACTTTTTCAAATTATAATAATCTCAAATCGGGAGACCCTAGACTACGTGTTCAGTTCCTACTAGTTTTGGTTTTCACCCTCTAACGGCTTATTTTTAAGTCTAAGTGTGATTTTTTGCAAATTATTGTCATGTTCTTAAATCAGGTGACCCGAGACTACGTGGTCAGTTCCTACATGTTACGTTGGTCCCGTGTGAGGCTCGTTTAGGGCCTCGTTTGGGTTTTCACCGATTAACGACTTGTTTTAAAGTCTAAGTTTATTTTTTTCAAATTATCATATTCTCAAATCGGGAGACCCGAGACTACGCGGTCAATTCCTACAAGTTACATTGGTCCCATGGGAGGTGTTCGTGCCTCCTACGGGGTCGTTAGCGGGCTGGTTTGGGTTTTCATCCTTTAACGGCTTATTTTTAAGTCTAAGTGTATTTTTGCAAATTATCGTCATATTCTCAAACCGAGAGACCCGGGACTACGTAATCAGTTGCTACAAGTTACATTGGTCCCGTGCGAGGTGTTCGTGCCTCCTATTCGGTCGTTTGGAGATTGGTTTGGATTTTCACCCTTTAACGGCTTGTTTTTAAGTCCAACTATGATTTTTGCAAATTATCGTCATATTCTCAAACCGGGAACCCCAGGACTATGCTGTCAGTTCCTACAAGTTACATTGGTCCCGTGAGAGGTGTTCATGCCTCCTACGGCGTCCTTTGGGGGTTGGTTTGGGTTTTCACCCTTTAACAACTTGTTTTTAAGTCTAACTGTGATTTTTGCAAATTATCATCATATTCTCAAACCGAGAGACCCAGGACTACGCAATCAGTTCCTACAAGTTACATTGGTCCCGTGCAAGGTGTTCCTACCTCCTACGGGGTCGTTTGGGGGATGGTTTTGGCTTTCAACCTTTAACGGCATATTTTTGAGTCTAAGTGTGATCTTTACAAATTATCATCGTATTCTCAAATCGGGAGACTCGGGGGATTATGTGGTCATGTCTTATAAGTTACATTGGTCCCGTGCGAGGTGTTCGTGCCTTCTACGGGGTCATTGGGGGGTTGGTTTGGGGTTTCACCCATTAACGGCTTATTTTTAAGTCTAAGTGTGATTTTTGCAAGTTATTGTCATATTCTCAAATCGAGAGACCCGGGACTACGCGGTAAGTTCCTAAAAGTTACATTGGTCCCGTGCGAGGTGTTCGTGCCTCCTACAGGGTCGTTTGGGTGCTGGTTTGGATTTTGACCCTTTAACGGCTTGTTTCTAAGTCTAAGTGTGATTTTTGCAAGTTATCGTCATATTCTCAAATCGGGAGACCCGGGACTGCTCCGTGAGTTCCTACAAGTCACATTGGTCCCGTGTGAGGTGTTCGTGCCTCCTACGGGGTCGTTTGGGGGTTGGTTTGGGTTTTCACCCATTAAAGTCCTATTTTGGAGTCTAAGTGTCTTTTTTTTTTCAAATTATCATCATATTCTAAAATTAGGAGACCCGAAACTACGAGGTTTGTACCTAAAAGTTACATTGGTCCCGTGCGAGGTGTTCGTGCCTCCTACGGGGTCGTTTGGGAGCTGGTTTGGGTTTTCACCCTTTAATGGCTTGTTTTTAAGTCTAAGTGTGTTTTTTTGAAAATTATCATCATATTCTCAAATCAGCAGACCCGGGACTACGCGATTATTTCCCAAAAGTTACATTGGTCTCGTGGGAAGTGTTCGTGCCACCCACGGGGTTGTTTGGGAGATGGTTAGGGTTTTCACCCATTAACGGCTTATTTTTAGGTCTAAGTGTGATTTTTAGAAATTATCATCATATTCTCAATCCGGGAGACCCGAGAGTATCTGATCAGTTCCTAAGTGTTACATTGGACCCCTGCGAGGTGTTCGTGCCCCCTACGGGGTTGTTTAGGGGTTGGTTTTGGTTTTCACACTTTAACGGCTTGTTTTAAAGTCTAAGTGCGGTTTTTGCAAATTATCATCATATTCTCTAAGCGGGAGAACCGAGACTACGCGATCCATTCCTATAAGTTACATTGGTCCCGTGCGAGGTGTTCTTGCCTCCTACGGGGTCGTTGGGGGTTTCGTTTGGGTTTTCACCCTTTAACGGCTTATTTTTAAGTCTAACATATTCTCAAACCGGGAGACCCGGGACTACGTGATCAGTTCCTATAAGTTACATCGGTCCAGTGTGAGTTGTTCGTGCCTCCTATGGGGTCGTTTGGGGGCTGGTTTAGGTTTTCACCCTTTAACGTCTTGTTTTTAAGTCTAAGGGTGATTTTTACAAATTATCATCATATTCTCAAATCCGAAGAACCATGACTACGCGGTCCTTTCCTACAAGTTACATTGGTCCAGTGCGAGGTATTCGTGCCTCCTACGGAGTCGTTTGGGGTTTGGTTTGGATTTTCACCCTTTAACGGCATGTTTTTAAGTCTAATGTATTCTCAAACCGGGTGCCCCGGGACTACGTGGTCAGTTCCTACAAGTTACATTGGTCCAGTGTGAGTTGTTCGTGCCTCCTACGGGGTCGTTTGGGGGCCGGTTGGGGTTTTCACTCTTTAACGTCTTGTTTTTAAGTCTAAGGGAGATTTTTCCAAATTTTCATCATATAAACAAATCAGGAGACCCAGGACTACGCGGACAGTTCCAACAAGTTACATTGGTCCCGTGCGAGTTGTTGGTGACTCCAACGGGGTCGTTTTGGGGCTGGTTGGGGTTTTCACCCTTTAATGTCTTGTTTTTAAGTCTAAGGGAGATTTTTCCAAATTTTCATCATATACACAAATTAGTAGACCCACGACTACGCGGACAGTTCTAATAAGTTACATTGGTCCCGTGCGAGGTGCTCGTACCTCCTACGGGGTCGTTTGGGGGTTGGATTGTGTTTTTACCCTTTAACGACTAGTTTTATGTCTAAGTATAATTTTTGCAAATTATCGTCACATTCTCAAATCGAGAGACCCGAGACAATGCGATCAGTTCCTATAAGTTACACTAGTCCCATGCGAGGTGTTCGTGCCTCCAACAGGGTCGTTTGGGGTTTGGTTTGGGTTTTCACCCTTTAACGGCTTGTTTTTATGTGTAAGCGTGATTTTTGCAAATTATTGTCATATTCTCAAATCGTGGGACCCGGGACTACGTGATAAGTTCCTACAAGTTACATTGGTCCCGTGCGAGGTGTTCATGCCTCGCATGGGGTCGTTTGGGGCCTCGTTTGGGTTTTAACCCTTAAACGACTTGTTTTAATGTCTAAGTGTATTTTTTTCAAATCGGGAGACCCAAGACTACCCTGTCAGTTACTACAAGTTACATTTGTCCCGAGCGATGTGTTCGTGCCTCCAAGGGGTCGTTTGTGGGCTGGTTTAAGTTTTCACCCTTTAATGGCTTATTTGTAAGTCTAAGCGTGATTTTTACAAATTATCATCATACTCTCAAACCGGGAGACCCGGGACTAAGCGGTCAGTTCCTACTAGTTACATTGGTCCCGTGCGAGGTGTCCGTGCCTCCTCTGGGCCGTTTGGAGACTGGTTTGGGTTTTCACCCTCTAACGGCTTGTTTTTAAGTCTAAGTGTGATTTTTGCAATTTATCATCGTATTCTGAAATCGGGAACCCCAGGACTATGTGGTCATTTCCTACAAGTTACATTGGTCCCATGCGAGGTGTTCGTGCCTCCATTGGGGTCGTTTGGAGACTGGTTTGGGTTTTTACCCTTTAACGGTATGTTTTTAAGTCTATGTTTGATTTTTGCAAAATAGCATCTTATTCTCAAATCCGAAGCCTCGGGACTACGCGGTCAGTTCCTACAAGTTACATTGGTCCCGTGAGAGGTGTCCGCGTCTCCTACAACGTCGTTTGGGGTTTGGTTTGGGTTTTCACTCTTTAACGGCTTATTTTTAAGTCTAACATATTCTCAAATCGGGAGATCGAGACTACACGGTCAGTTTCAATAAGTTACATTGGTCCCGTGCGAGGTGTTCGTGCCTCCTATGGGTTCGTTTGCGTGCTGGTTTGTGTTTTCACCCTTTAACGTGTTGTTTTTATGTCTAAGTGTATATTTTGCAAATTATTGTCATATTCTCAAATCAGGAGACCCAGTACTATGCGGTTAGTTGCTACAAGTTACATTGGTCCCGTACGAGGTGTTCGTGTCTCCTATGGGGTCGTTTTGAGACTGGTTTGGGTTTTCACCCTTTAACGACTTGTTTTTAAGTCTGTCATTTTTGAGAATTATCATCATATTCTCAAATCGGGAACCCCAGGACTATGCGGTCAGTTCCAATAAGTTACATTGGTCCCGTGAGAGGTGCTCTTGCCTCCTACCGCGTCGTTTGGGGTCTGGTTTGAGTTTTCACCCTTTAATAACTTAATTTTAAGTCTAAGTTTGATTTTCGTAAATTATCATCATGTTCTCAAATCGGGAGACCCTGGACTACGCGATCAGTTCCTACAAGTTATATTGGTCCCGTGCAAGGTGTTCGTGCCTCCCACGGGGTCGTTTGGGGGCTGGTTTGGGTTTTCACCCTTTAACGGCTTATTTTAAAGTCTAAGTGTATTTTTTTCAAGTGATCATATTCTCAAATCGGGAGACCCAAGACTACGTGATCAGTTACTATAAGTTACATTAGTCCCGTGCGAGGTGTTCGTGCCTCCTACGGGGTCGTTTACGGGCTGGTTTGGGTTTTCAACCTTTAACGGCTTGTTTTTAAGTCTAAGTGTGATTTCTGCAAATTATCATCATATTCTCAAACCGAGAGATCCGGGACTATGCGGTCAGTTCCTACTAGTTATAATGGTCCCGTGCTAGGTGTTCGTGCCTCCTATGGGGTCATTTGGAGACTAGTTTGGGTTTTCACCCTTTAACGGCTTGTTTTTAAGTCTAACTGTGATTTTTGCAAATTATCGTCATATTCTCAAACCGGGAGACCCAGGACTACGCGATCTGTTCCTACAAGGTACATTGGTCCCGTGCGAGGTGTTCGTACCTCCTACGGGGTCGTTCGGGGGCAAGTTTGGGTTTTCACCCTTTAACGACTTATTTTTAAGTCTAAGTGTATTTTTGCAAATTATTGTCTTATTCTCAAACTGGGAGACCTGGGACTACACAGTGAGTTCCTATAAGTTAAATTGGTCTCGTACGAGGAGTTCGTGCCTCTTACGAGCTAGTTTGGGGGTTGGTATAGGTTTTCATCCTTTAACAACTTATTTTTAAGTCTAACTGTGATTTTTGCAAATTAACATCATATTCTCAAACCGAGAGACCCAGGACTACGCGATCAGTTCCTACAAGTTACATTGGTCCCGTGCGAGGTGTTCGTACCTCCTACGGGGTCGTTTGGGGTCCGGTTTTGGCTCTCACCCTTTAACGGCTTATTTTTATGTCTAAGTGTAATCTTGCAAATTATAATCATATTCTCAAATTGGGAGACCCAAGGGAATATGTGGTAAGTTCCTACAAGTTACAATGGTCCTGTGCGAGGTGTTCGTGCCTCCTACGGGGTCGTTTGGGGATTGGTTTGGGTTTTCACCCTTTAACGTCTTGTTTCTAAGCCTGAGGGTGATTTCTTCAAATTATCGTTATATTCTCAAATTAGGAGACCCGAGATTACGCGGACAGTTCTTACAAGTTACATGGGTCCCGTGCGATGTGTTCGTACCTTCTACGGGGTCGTTTGGCAATTGGTTTGAGTTTTCACACTTTAATGTCTTGTTTTTAAGTCTAATGGTGATTTTTTCAAATTATTCTCCTATTCTCAAACTGCGAGAGCCTAGACTACGCGGACAGTTCCGAAAAGTTACATTGGTCCCGTGTGAGGTGTTCGTGCCTCCTACGATGTCGTTTAGGGGCTAGTTTAGGTTTTCGCACTTTAACGACTTGTTTTTAAGTCTAAGTGTGATTTTTGCAAATTATCGTCATATTCCCAAATCCGGAGACCCGGGACTACGCGGTTAGGTCCTACAAGTTACATTGGTCCCTTGCGAGGCGTTCGTGCCTCCTATGGGGTTGTTTGGGGGCTGGTTTAGGTTTTGACCCTTTAACGGCTTGTTTTAAAGTCTAAGTGTGATTTTTTCAAATTATTATAATCTCAAATCGGGAGACCCGAGACTACGCGGTCAGTTACTACAAGTTACATTGTCACGTGCGAGGTGTTCGTGCCTCCTATGGGGTCGTTTACGTGCTGGTTTGGGTTTTCACCCTTTGACGTCTTATTTTTAAGTCTAAGTGTGATTTTTTCAAATTATCATCATATTCTCAAATCGGGAGACCCGGGACTATGCGGTCAGTTGCTACAAGTTACATTGGTCCCGTGCGAGGTGTTCGTGCCTCCTATAGGGTCGTTTGGAGACTGGTTTGGGTTTTCACCCTTTAACGGCTTATTTTTAAGTCTAACTGTCATTTTTGCAAATTATAATCATATTCTCAAACCGGGAACCCCAGGACTATGCGGTCGGTTCCTACAAGTTACATTGGTCCCGTGAGAGGTGTTCCTGCCACCTACGACGTCGTTTGGGGGCTTGTTTGGGTTTTCACCCTTTAATAACTAGTTTTTAAGTCTATGTGTGATTTTTGCAAATTATCGTCATGTACTCAAATCGGGAGACCCGGGGCTACGCGATCAGTTCCTATAAGTTATATTGGTCCCGTACGAGGTGTTCGTGCCTCCCACGGGGTCGTTTGGGGGATGGTTTGGGTTTTCACCCCTTAACGACTTATTTTAAAGTCTAAGTGTATTTTTTTCAAATTACCATATTCTCAAATTGGGAGACCCGAGACTACGCGGTCAGTTACTATAAGTTACATTGGTCCCGTGCGAGGTGTTCGTGACTCTTACGGGCTCGTTTACAGGTTGGTTTGGGTTTTTAACCTTTAACGACTTCTTTTTAAGTCTAAGTGTGATTTTTGCAAATTATCATCATATTCTCAAATCGAGAGATTCGGGACTATGCGGTCAGTTCCAACTAGTTACAATGGTCATGTGCCAGGTGTTCGTGCCTCCTATGAGGTCTTTTGGAGACTAGTTTGGTTTTTCACCCTTTAACGACTTATTTTTAAGTCTAACTGTGATTTTTGCAAATTATCGTCATATTCTCAAACCAGGAGACCCACGACTACGCGATCTATTCCTACAAGTTACATTGATCCCGTGCGAGGTGTTCGTACCTCCTACGGGGTCATTTTGGGGCTAGTTTGGGTTTTCACCCTTTAACGACTTGTTTTTAAGTATAAGTGTGATTTTTGCAAATTATCGTCTTATTCTCAAATTGGGAGACCCGGGACTACGCAGTTAGTTCCTACAAATTACATTAGTCCCTTTCAAGGTGTTCGTGCCTCCTACGGTGTCGTTTAGGGCTGGTTTAGATTTTGACCCTTTAATGGCTTGTTTTAAAGCCTAAGTGTGATTTTTTCAAATTTTCATAATCTCAAATCGGGAGACCCGGGACTACGCGTTCAGTTCCTAAAAGTTACATTGGTCCTTTGTGAGGTGTTCGTGCCTCCTACGGGGCCATTTACGGGTTGGTTTGGGTTTTCACCCTTTAACGTCTTATTTTTTAGTGTAAGGGTGATTTTTTCAAATTATTGTCATATTCTCAAACCAGGAGACTCGGGACTATTCGTTCAGTTCCTACAAGTTACATTGGTCCCGTGCGAGGTGTGCGTGCCTCCTACGGTGTCGTTTGCGGGCTGGTTTGGGTTTTCACCCTTTAACGGCTTGTTTTTAAGTCTAAGTGTGATATTTAGAAATTATCATCATATTCTCAAACCAGGAGACTCGGGACTACACGGTCAGTTCCTACAAGTTGCATTGGTCTCGTGCGAGTTGTTCGTGCATCCTACGGGGTCGTTTGGGGGCTGGTTTTGGTTTTCATCCTTTAACGTTTTGTTTTATGTCTAAGAGTGATTTTTTCAAATTATCCTCATATTCTCAAATCGGGAGACCCGAGACTATGCGGACAGTTCCTACAAGTTACATTGGTCCCGTGCGAGGAATTCGTGCCTCCTATGGGGTCGTTTGGGGGTTGGTTTTGGTTTTCATCGTTTATCGGATTGTTTTTATGTCTAAGTGTGATTTTTGCAAATTATCATCATATTCTGAAATCGGGAGACCCACGACAACGTGGTCAGTTCCTACAAGTTACATTGGTCCCGTGCGAGGTGTTCGTGCCTCCTAAGGGGTCGTTTGGGGGCTGGTTTGGTTTTTCACCCTTTAATGGCTTACTTTAAAGTCTAAGTGTATTTTTGCAAATTATCATCATATTCTCAAACTGGGATACCTGGGACTACGCATTCAGTTCCTACAAGTTACATTGGTCCCGTGTGAGGTGTTCGTGCCTCCTACGGGGTCGTTTGGGGGCTGGTTTGGGGTTTCACCCTTTAATATCTTGTTTTTAAGTCTTAGTGTGATTTTTACAGATTATCATCATATTCTCAAACCGAGAGACTCGGGACTACGTGGTGAGTTCCTACAAGTTACATTGGTCCCGTGCGAGGTGTTCGTGCGTCCTTTGGGGTCGTTTGGAGACTGGTTTGGGATTTCACCCTTTAATGACTTGATTTTATGTCTAAGTGTGATTTTTGCAAATTATCATCTTATTCTCAAATGGGGAGCCCCGTGACTATGCGGTGTGTTCCTACAAGTTACATTGGTCCCGTGCGAGGTGTTCATGCCTCTTACGGGGTCATTTGGGGGCTGGTTTGTGTTTTCACCCTTTAACGACTTGTTTTTAAGTTTAAGTGTGATTTTTACAAATTGTCACCATATACTCAAAATGGGAAACCCGGGATAACGCAAACAGTTCCTACAAGTTACATTGGTCCCGTGAGAGGTGTCCGTACCTCCTACGGGGTCGTTTGGGTGCTGGTGGCTTTAGCCCATTAATGGCTTATTTTTAAGTCTAAGTGTGATTTTCGCAAATTATCATCCTTTTCCAAAATTGGGAGCCCCGTGGGAATATGCGGTCAGTTCCTATAAGTTACATTGTTTCCGTGCGAGGTGTTCGTGCCTCCTACGGGGTCGTTTGGGGATTGGTTTTGGTTTTAACCCTTTAACGTCTTGTTTCTATGCTTAAGGGTGATTTTTTCGAATTATCGTCATATTCCCAAATTGGGTGACTCGGGACTACGCAGACAGTTCTGACAAGTTACATTGGTCCCGTGCGAGGTGTTCGTGCCTTCTACGGGGTCGTTTGGGGGTTGGTTTGGGTTTTCCCCCTTTAACGTCTTGTTTTTAAGTCTAAGGGTGATTTTTTTATATTATCATCCTATTCTGAAATCGCGAGACTCGGGACTACGCAGACAGTTCCGACAAGTTACATTGGTCCCGTGCGAGGTGTTCGTGCCTACTATGGGGTTGTTTGGGGGATGGTTTGGGTTTTAACCCTTTAACGTCTTGTTTCTAAGCTTAAGGGTGATTTTTTTGAATTGTCGTCATATTCTCAAACTGGGAGACCCGGGACTACGCGATCAGTTCTTACAAGTTACATTGGTCCCATGCGAGATGTTCATGCCTTATACGGGGTCGTTTGGGGGCTGGTTTGAGTTTTCACCCTTTAACAGCTTATTTTTAAGTCTAAGTGTGATTTTTGTTAATTACCATCATATTCTCAAATCGGGAGACCTGGGACTATGCAGTGAGTTCCTACAAGTTACGTTGATATCGTACGAGGTGTTCGTGCCTCCTACTGGGTCGTTTGGGGGCTGGTTTGGGTTTTCACCCTTTAACGGCTTATTTTTAAGTCTAAGTGTAATTTTTCTAAAATATCGTCATATTCTCAAACCGAGAGACCCAAGACTACGCGATCAGTTCCTACAAGTTACTTGGGTCCCGTTCGAGGTGTTCGTCCCTCTAATGGGGTTGTTTGGAGACTGGTTTGGGTTTTCACCCTTTAACGGCTTGTTTTTAAGTCTAAGTGTTATTTTTGCAAATTATCATCATATTCTGAAACCGGGAGACCCAGAACTAACCGGTCAGTACCTACAAGTTAAATTTGTCCCGTGCGAGGTGTTCGTACCGTCTACGAGGTCGTTTGGGGGCTAGTTTTGGCTTTCACCCTTTAAGGGCTGATTTTTAAGTCTAAGTGTGATTTTTGCAAATTATCGTCGTATTCTCAAACTGGGAGACCCGGGGGAATATGTGATCAGTTCCTACAAGCTACATTGGTCCCGTGCGAGGTGTTCGTGCCTCCTATAGGGTCGTTTGGGTACTGTTTTGGGATTTCACCTTTTAACGGCTTCTTTTTAAGTCTAAGTGTGATTTTTGCAAATTATCGACATATTCTCAAACCGTGACCCCCAGGACTACGCGGTTAGTTCCTCCAAGTTAAATTGGTCCTGTGCAAGTTGTTCGTAACTCTTACGGGGTCGTTTGGGGCCTGGTTTTGGCTTTTACCCTTTAACAGCTTATTTTTAAGTCTAAGTGTGATTTTTGCAAATTATCGTCATATTTAAAAATCGGGAGACCCGAGTAAATATCTGGTCAGTTCCTACAAGTTACATTGGTCCCGTGCGAGGTGTTCGTGCCTTCTACGGGGTCTATTGGGAATGGATTTGGGTTTTCACCGTTTAAAGTCTTGTTTTTAAGTTTAAGGTTATTTTGTCAAATTGTCGTCATATTCTCCAATCAGGAGACTTGGGACTACGCGGATAATTCCTATAAGTTATATTGGTCTCGTGCGAGGCGTTCATCCCTCCTATGGGGTCGCTTGAATCCTGGTTTGGGTTTTCACCCTTTAACAGCTTTTTTTTAAGTCTAAGTGTGATTTTTGAAAATTATCGTCATATTCTCAAATCGAGAGACCCGAGACTACGCGATCAGTTTCTACAAGTTACATTGGTCCTGTTCGAGGTGTTCGTGCCTCCTATGGGGTTGTTTGGAGACTGGTTTGGATTTTCACCCTTTAACGGCTTGTTTTTAAGTCTAAGTGTGATTTTTGCAAATTATCATCATATTCTGAAACCGGGAGACCCCGGACTAACCTGTCAATTCCTACAACTTACATTTGTCCCGTGCGAGGTGTTCGTACCTCCTACGAGGTCATTTGGGGTCTAGTTTTCGCTTTCACCCTTTAAGGGCTGATTTTTAAGTCTAAGTGTGATTTTTGCAAATTATCATCATATTCTCAAACTGGGAGACCCAGGGGAATATGCGATCAGTTCCTACAAGTTACATTGGTCCCGTGCGAGGTGTTCGTGCCTCCTACTGGGTCGTTTGGGGACTAGTTTGGGTTTTCACCGTATAACGGCTTCTTTTTAAGTCTAAGTGTGATATTTGCAAATTATCATCATATTCCCAAATCGTGACCCCCAGGACTACGCGGTTAGTTCCTACGAGTTAAATTGGTCCCTTACGAGGTGTTGGTAACTTCTACGGGGTTGTTTGGGGCCTGGTTTTGGCTTTTACCCTTTAACGGCTTATTTTTAAGTCTTAGTGTGATTTTTGCAAATTATCGCCATATTCAAAAATTGGGAGACCCGGGTAAGTATTTGGTCAGTTCCTACAAGTTACATTGGTCTCGTGTGAGGTGTTCGTGCCTCCTACGGGGTCTTTTGGGGATTGGTTTGGGTTTTCACCCTTTAACGTCTTATTTTTAAGTCTAAGGGTATTTTTTCAAATTATCCTCATATTCTCAAATCGGGAGACCCGAGACTACGCGGACAGTTCCTACAAGTTACATTGGTCCCGTGCGAGGAATTCGTGCCTCCTATGGGGTCGTTTGGGGGTTGGTTTTGGTTTTCATCGTTTATCGGCTTCTTTTTAAGTCTAAGTGTATTTTTGCAAATTATCATCATATTCTGAAATCGGGAGACCCACGACTACGTGGTCAATTCCTACAAGTTACATTGGTCCCGTGCGAGGTGTTCGTGCCTCCTAAGGGGTCGTTTGGGGGCTGGTTTGGTTTTTCACCCTTTAATGGCTTACTTTAAAGTCTAAGTGTATTTTTGCAAATTATCGTCATATTCTCAAACTGGGATACCTGGGACTACGCATTCAGTTCCTACAAGTTACATTGGTCCCGTGCGAGGCGTTCGTGCCTCCTACGGGGTCGTTTGGAGGCTGGTTTGGGGTTTCACCCTTTAATATCTTGTTTTTAAGTCTCAGTGTGATTTTTACAGATTATCATCATATTCTCAAATCGAGAGACCCGGGACTACGTGGTCAGTTCCTACAAGTTACATTGGTCCCGTGCGAGGTGTTCGTGCGTCCTTTGGGGTCGTTTGGTGACTAGTTTGGGATTTCACCCTTTAATGACTTGATTTTATGTCTAAGTGTGATTTTTGCAAATTATCATCTTATTCTCAAATGGGGATCCCCGTGACTATGCGGTGTGTTCCTACAAGTTACATTGGTCCCGTGCGAGGTGTTCATGCCTCTTACGGGGTCATTTGGGGGCTGGTTTGTGTTTTCACCCTTTAACGACTTATTTTTAAGTTTAAGTGTGATTTTTACAAATTGTCATCATATACTCAAAATGGGAAACCCGGGATAACGCGAACAGTTCCTACAAGTTACATTGGTTCCGTGAGAGGTGCCCGTACCTCCTACGGGGTCGTTTGGGTGCTGGTGGCTTTAGCCCATTAATGGCTTATTTTTAAGTCTAAGTGTGATTTTCGCAAATTATCATCCTTTTCCAAAATTGGGAGCCCCGTGGGAATATGCGGTCAGTTCCTATAAGTTACACTGTTCCCGTGCGAGGTGTTCGTGCCTCCTACGGGGTCGTTTGGGGATTGGTTTGGGTTTTAACCCTTTAACGTCTTGTTTCTAAGCTTAAGGGTGATTTTTTTGAATTATCTTCATATTCCCAAATTGGGTGACTCGGGACTACGCGGACAGTTCCTACAAGTTACATGGATCCCATGCGAGGTGTTCGTGCCTTCTACGGGGTCGTTTGGGGGTTGGTTTGGGTTTTCCCCCTTTAACGTCTTGTTTTTAAGTCTAAGGGTGATTTTTTTATATTACCATCCTATTCTGAAATCGCGAGACTCGGGACTACGCAGACAGTTTCGACAAGTTACATTGGTCCCGTGCGAGGTGTTCGTGCCTCCTATGGGGTCGTTTGGGGGATGGTTTGGGTTTTAACCCTTTAACGTCTTGTTTCTAAGCTTAAGGGTGATTTTTTTGAACTGTCATCATATTCTCAAACTGGGAGACTCGGGACTACGCGATCAGTTTTTACAAGTTACATTGGTCCCATGCGAGATGTTCATGCCTTATACGGGGTCGTTTGGGGGCTGGTTTGAGTTTTCACCCTTTAACAGCTTATTTTTAAGTCTAAGTGTGATTTTTGTTAATTATTGTCATATTCTCAAACTGGGAGACCTGGGACTATGCGGTGAGTTCCTACAAGTTACGTTGATATCGTAAGAGGTGTTCGTACCTCCTACTGGGTCGTTTGGGGGCGGGTTTGGGTTTTCACCCTTTAACGGCTTATTTTTAAGTCTAAGTGTAATTTTTCTAAAATATCGTCATATTCTCAAACCGAGAGACCCGAGACTATGCGATCAGTTCCTACAAGTTACTTGGGTCCCGTTCGAGGTGTTCGTGCCTCCTATGGGGTTGTTTGGAGACTGGTTTGGGTTTTCACCCTTTAACGGCTTATTTTTAAGTCTAAGTGTGATTTTTGCAAATTATCATCATATTCTGAAACCGGAAGACCCAGAACTAACCGGTCAGTTCCTACAAGTTAAATTAGTCCCGTGCGAGGTGTTCGTACCGTCTACGAGGTCGTTTGGGGGCTAGTTTTGGCTTTCACCCTTTAAGGGCTGATTTTTAAGTCTAAGTGTGATTTTTGCAAATTATGGTCGTATTCTCAAACTGGGAGACCCGGGGGAATATGTGATCAGTTCCTACAAGCTACATTGGTCCCGTGCGAGGTGTTCGTGCCTCCTATGGGGTCGTTTGGGTACTGGTTTGGGATTTCACCTTTTAACGGCTTCTTTTTAAGTCTAAGTGTGATTGTTGCAAATTATGGACATATTCTATAACCGTGACCCCCAGGACTACGCGGTCAGTTCCTCCAAGTTAAATTGGTCCCGTGCAAGGTGTTCGTAACTCCTACGGGGTCGTTTGGTGCCTGGTTTTGGCTTTTAGCCTTTAACAGCTTATTTTTAAGTCTAAGTGTGATTTTTGCAAATTATCGTCATATTCAAAAATCGGGAGACCCGAGTAAATATTTGGTCAGTTCCTACAAGTTACATTGGTCCCGTGCGAGGTGTTTGTGCCTCCTACGGGGTCTATTAGGAATGGATTTGGGTTTTCACCGTTTAAAGTCTTGTTTTTAAGTCTAAGGGTATTTTTTCAAATTATCGTCATATTCTCCAATCAGGAGACTTGGGACTACGCGGATAATTCCTATAAGTTATAATTGTCTCGTGCGAGGCGTTCGTCCCTCCTATGGGGTCGCTTGCATCCTGGTTTGGGTTTTCACCCTTTAACAGCTTGTTTTTAAGTCTAAGTGTGATTTTTGAAAATTATCGTCATATTCTCAAATCGAGAGACCCGAGACTACGCGCTCAGTTTCTACAAGTTACATTGGTCCTGTTCGAGGTGTTCGTGCCTCCTATGGGGTTGTTTGGAGACTGGTTTGGATTTTCACCCTTTAACGGCTTGTTTTTAAGTCTAAGTGTGATTTTTGCAAATTATCATCATATTCTGAAACTGGGAGACCTCGGACTAACCTGTCAATTCCTACAACTTACATTTGTCCCGTGCGAGGTGTTCGTACCTCCTACGAGGTCATTTGGGGTCTAGTTTTCGCTTTCACCCTTTAAGGGCTGATTTTTAAGTCTAAGTGTGATTTTTGCAAATTATCATCATATTCCCAAACTGGGAGACCCAGGGGAATATGCGATCAGTTCCTACAAGTTACATTGGTCCCGTGTGAGGTGTTCGTGCCTCCTACGGGGTCATTTGGGGACTGGTTTGGGTTTTCACCTTTTAACGGCTTCTTTTTAAGTCTAAGTGTGATGTTTGCAAATTATCATCATATTCTCAAATCGTGACCTCCAGGACTACGCGGTCAGTTCCTACGAGTTAAATTGGTCCCGTGCGAGGTGTTGGTAACTCCTACGGGGTCGTTTGGGGCCTGGTTTTGGCTCTTACCCTTTAACGGCTTATTTTTAAGTCTTAGTGTGATTTTTGCAAATTATCTTCATATTCAAAAATTGGGAGACCCGGGTAAGTATTTGGTCAGTTCCTACAAGTTACATTGGTCTCGTGCGAGGTGTTCGTGCCTCCTACGGGGTCTTTTGGGGATTGGTTTGGGTTTTCACCCTTTAACGTCTTATTTTTAAGTCTAAGGGTATTTTTGCAAATTATCATCATATTCTCAAATCGGTAGACCCAGGACTACGCGGTCAGTTCCTACAAGTTACATTGGTCCCGTGCGAGGTGTGTGTGCCTCCTAGGGGGTCGTTTGGGGGTTGGTTTGGGTTTTCACCCTTTAACGGCATGTTTTTTAATCTAAGTGTGATTTTTCCAAATTATCATCATATTCTCAAACCGAGAGACATGGGACTACGCAATCAGTTCCTACAAGTTACATTAGTCCCGTGCGACGTGTGTCGTGCCGCCTATGGGGTCGTTTGGAGACTGGTTTGCGTTTTCACCCTTTAACGGCTAGTTTTAAAGTCTAAGTGTGATTTTTTCAAATTATCATATTCTAAAATTGGGAGACCCGGGACTACGCGATTGGTTCTTACAAGTTGCATTGGTCCCGTACGAGGTGTTCGTGCCTCCTACGGGGTCGTTTGCTGGCTGGTTTGGGTTTTCACCCTTTAACGGCTTATTTTTAAGTCTAAGTGTGATTTTTGTAAATTATCATCATATTATCAAACCAAGAGACCCGGGGACTACGCGCTCAGTTCCCACAAGTTACATTTGTCCCGTGCGAGGTGTTCGTGCCTCCTATGGGGTCGTTTGGAGACTTGTTTGGGTTTTCAACCTTTAACTACTTATTTTTAAGTCTAAGTGTAATTTTTGCAAATTATCATGATATTATCAAACCGAGAGACCCGAGCGAATATGACGTCAGTTCCTACTAGTTACATTGGTCCCTTACGAGGTGTTCGTGCCTCCTACGGGGTCGTTTGGGGACTGGTTTGGGATTTCACCTTTTAATGGCTTCTTTTTAAGTCTAAGTGTGATTTTTGCAAATTATCATCATATTCTCAAACCGTGTCCCCCAGGACTGCGCGGTCAGTTCCTACAAGTTAAATTGGTCCTGTTCGAGGTGTTCGTAACTCCTACGGGTTCGTTTGGGGTCTGGTTTTGGCTTTTACCCTTTAACGTCTTATTTTTAAGTCTAAGTGCGATTTTTGCAAATTATCGTCATATTCAAAAATCGGGAGACCCGAGTGAATATTTAGTCAGTTCCTACAAGTTACATTGGTCCCGTGCGAGGTGTTCGTGCCTCCTACGGGGTCTATTGGGAATGGGTTTGGGTTTTCGCCCTTTAACGTCTTGTTTTTAAGTCTTAGGGTATTTTTTCAAATTATCATCATATTCTCAAATCGGGAGACTCGAGACTATGCGAACAGTTCCTACAAGTTACAATGGTCCCGTGCGAGGCGTTCGTCCCTCCTACGGGGTCTCTTGTGGCCTGGTCTGGGTTTTCATCCTTTAACAGCTTGTTTTTAAGTCTAAGTGTGATTTTCGAAAATTATCCTCATATTCTCAAACTGGGAGACCCGAGACTACGCGATTAGTTTCTACAAATTACATTGGTCTCGTTCGAGGTGTTCGTGCCTCCTATGGGGTTGTTTGGAGACTAGTTTGGGTTTTCACCCTTTAACGGCTTTTTTTAAGTCTAAGTGTGATTTTTGCAAATTATCATCATATTATGAAATCGAGAGACCTAGGACTAACCAGTCAGTTCCTAGAAGTTACATTTGTCCCGTGCGAGGTGTTATTACCTCCTACGAGGTCTTTGGGGGCTAGTTTTGGCTTTCACCCTTTAAGGGCTGATTTTTAAGTCTAAGTGTGATTTTTGCAAATTATCGTAATATTCTCAAACTGGGAGACCCGGGGGAATATGCGATTAGTTCCTACTAGTTACATTGGTCCCGCGCGAGGTGTTCGGGCCTCCTTTAGGGTCGTTTGGGGACTAGTCTAGGTTTTCACCTTTAAACGGCTTCTTTTTCAGTCTAAGTGTGATTTTTGCAAATTATCGTTATATTCTCAAACCATGACCCCCAGGACTACGCGATTAGTTCCTACGAGTTAAATTGGTCTGGTACGAGGTGTTCGTAACTCCTATGGCGTCGTTTGGGGCCTGGTTTTGGCTTTTAGCCTTTAACTGCTTAGTTTTAGGTCTTAGTGTGATTTTTGCAAATTATCGTCATATTTAAAAATCGAGAGACCCGGGTGAATATATGGTCAATTCCTATAAGTTACATTGGTCTCGTGCGGGGTGTTCGTACCTCCTAGGGGGTCTTTTGGGGTTTGGTTTGGGTTTTCACCCTTTAACGTCTTATTTTTAAGTCTAAGGGTATTTTTTTAAATTATCGTCATATTCTAAAATCGGGACACTCGGGACTACGCGGACAGTTTTTACAAGTTACATTGGTCCCGTGCGAGGTGTTCGTGCCTCCTACGGGGTCGTTTGGGGGTTCGTTTGGGTTTTCACCATTTAACGGCTTTTTATAAGTCTAAGTGTGATTTTTGCAAATTATCATCATATTCTCAAATCGGGAGACTCGGGACTACGCGGTCAGTTCCTACAAGTTACATTGGTCCCGTGCGAGGTGTTTGTGCCTCTTAGGGGGTCGTTTGGGGGCTGGTTTGGGTTTTCACCCTTTAAAGGCTTATTTTAAATCCAAGTTTGATTTTTCCAAATTATCTTCATATTCTCAAACCGAGAGACATAGGAGTACGCGATCAGTTTCTACAAGTTACATTGGTCCAGTGCGATGTGTTCGTGCCTCCTACGGGGTCATTTGGGGACTGGTTTGGATTTTCACCCTTTAACGGATTGTTTTAAAGTCTAAGTGTGGTTTTTTCAAATTATCATATTCTAAAATCGGGAGACCCGGGCCTACGCGATCGGTTCATACAAGTTGCATTGGTCCCGTACGAGGTGTTCGTGCCTCCTACGGGGTCGTTAGCGGGCTGGTTTGGGTTTTCACCCTTTAACTACTTATTTTTAAGTCTAAGTGTAATTTTTGCAAATTATCATCATATTCTCAAACCGAGAGACCCGAGCGAATATGCGGTCAGTTCCTACAAGTTAAATTTGTCCTATGGGGTTGTTTGAGGGCGGGTTTGGGTTTTCACCTATTAACCACTTATTTTAAGTCTAAGTGTGATTTTTGCAAATTATCATCATATTCTTAAACTGGGAGACCCATGACTACGTGATCAGTTACCACAAGTTACATTGGTCCCGTGCAAGGTGTTCGTGCCTCTTACGAGCTCGTTCGGGGGTTGGTTTGGGTTTTCTTCCTTAAACGACTTATTTTTAAGTATAACTGTGATTTTTGCAGATTATCTTCATATTCTCAAATCGAGAGACTCGAGACTACGCGGTCTGTTCCTAAAAGTTACATTCATCTCGTGCGAGTTGTTCGTGCCTCCTACGGGGTCGTTTGGGGTTGGTTTGGGTTTTCACCCTTTAAACGCTTATTTTTATGTCTAAGTGATATTTTTGCAAATTATTAGCCTATTCTCAAACAGGGAGACTCGAGACTACGCAGTGAGTTCCTACAAGTTACATTGGTCCCATGCGAGGTGTTCGTGCCTCCTATGGGGTCGTTTGGAGACTTGTTTGGGTTTTCAACCTTTAACTACTTATTTTTAAGTCTAAGTGTAATTTTTGCAAATTATCACGATATTATCGAACCGAGAGACCCGAGCGAATATGATGTCAGTTCCTACTAGTTACATTGGTCCCTTGCGAGGTGTTCGTGCCTCCTACGGGGTCGTTTGGGGACTGGTTTGGAGTTTCACCTTTTAATGGCTTCTTTTTAAGTCTAAGTGTGATTTTTGCAAATTATCATCATATTCTCAAACCGTGTCCCCCAGGACTACGCGGTCAGTTCCTACAAGTTAAATTGGTCCTGTTCGAGGTGTTCGTAACTCCTACGGGGTCGTTTGGGGGCTGGTTTTGGCTTTTACCCTTTAACGGCTTATTTTTAAGTCTAAGTGCAATTTTTGCAAATTATCGTCATATTCAAAAATCGGGAGACCCGAGTGAATATTTGATCAGTTCCTACAAGTTACATTGGTCCCGTACGAGGTGTTCGTGCCTCCTACGGGGTTTATTGGGAATGGGTTTGGGTTTTCGCCCTTTAACGTCTTGTTTTTAAGTCTTAGGGTATTTTTTCAAATTATTATCATATTCTCAAATCGGGAGACTCGAGACTATGCGAACAGTTCCTACAAGTTACATTGGTCCCGTGCGAGGCGTTCGTCCCTCCTACGGAGTCTCTTGTGGCCTGGTTTGGGTTTTCATCCTTGAACGGCTTGTTTTTAAGTCTAAGTGTGATTTTTGAAAATTATCGTCATATTCGCAAACTGGGAGACCCGAGACTACGCGATTAGTTTCTACAACTGACATTGGTCTCGTTCGAGGTGTTCATGCCTCCTATGGGGTTGTTTGGAGACTAGTTTGGGTTTTCACCCTTTAACGGCTTTTTTTAACTCTAAGTGTGATTTTTGCAAATTATCATCATATTATGAAACCGAGAGACCCAGGACTAACCAGTCAGTTCCTAGAAGTTACATTTGTCCCGTGCGAGGTGTTATTACCTCCTACGAGGTCTTTGGGGGCTAGTTTTTGCTTTCACACTTTAAGGGCTGATTTCTAAGTCTAAGTGTGATTTTTGCAAATTATCGTAATATTCTCAAACTGGGAGACCCGGGGGAATATACGATTAGTTCCTACTAGTTACATTGGTCCCGCGCGAGGTGTTCGTGCCTCCTTTAGGGTCGTTTGGGGATTGGTCTGGGTTTTCACCTTTAAACGGCTTCTTTTTCAGTCTAGGTGTGATTTTTGCAAATTATCGTTATATTCTCAAACCATGACCCCAGGACTACGCGATTAGTTCCTACGAGTTAAATTGGTCCGGTGCGAGGTGTTCGTAACTCCTATGGCGTCGTTTGGGGCCTGGATTTTGCTTTTAGCCTTTAACTGCTTATTTTTAGGTCTTAGTGTGATTTTTGCAAATTATCGTCATATTTAAAAATCGAGAGACCCGGGTGAATATATTGTCAATTCCAATAAGTTACATTGGTCTCGTGCGGGGTGTTCGTACCTCCTAGGGGGTTTTTCGGGGTTTGGTTTGGGTTTTCACCCTTTAACGTCTTATTTTCAAGTCTAAGGGTATTTTTTTAAATTATCGTCATATTCTAAAATCGGGACACTCGGGACTACGCGGACAGTTTTTACAAGTTACATTGGTCCCGTGCGAGGTGTTCGTGCCTCCTACGGGGTCGTTTGGGGGTTCATTTGGGTTTTCACCATTTAACGGCTTTTTATAAGTCTAAGTGTGATTTTTGCAAATTATCATCATATTCTCAAATTGGGAGACTCGGGACTACGCGGTCAGTTCCTACAAGTTACATTGGTCCCGTGCGAGGTGTTTGTGCCTCTTAGGGGGTCGTTTGGGGGCTGGTTTGGGTTTTCACCATTTAAAGGCTTATTTTTAAATCCAAGTTTGATTTTTCCAAATTATCTTCATATTCTCAAACCGAGAGACATGGGAGTACGCGATCAGTTTCTACAAGTTACATTGGTCCAGTGCGATGTGTCCGTGCCTCCTACGGGGTCATTTGGGGACTGGTTTGGGTTTTCACCCTTTAACGGATTATTTTAAAGTCTAAGTGTGGTGTTTTCAAATTATCATATTCTAAAATCGGGAGACCCGGGCCTACGCGATCGGTTCTTACAAGTTGCATTGGTCCCGTACGAGGTGTTCGTGCCTCCTACGGGGTCGTTAGCGGGCTGGTTTGGGTTTTCACCCTTTAACAGCTTATTTTTAAGTCTAAGTGTGATTTTTGAAAATTATCATCATATTCTCAAACTGAGAGACCCGGGGACTACGCGGTCAGTTCCTACAAGTTACATTTGCCCCGTGCGAGGTGGTCGTGCCTCTTACGGGGTCGTTTGGAGACAGGTTTGGGTTTTCACCCTTTAACTACTTATTTTTAAGTCTAAGTGTAATCTTTACAAATTATCATCATATTCTCAAACCGAGAGACCCGAGAGAATATGCGGTCAGTTCCTACAAGTTAAATTTGTCCTATGGGGTTGTTTGAGGGCGGGTTTGGGTTTTCACCTATTAACCACTTATTTTAAGTCTAAGTGTGATTTTTGCAAATTATCATCATATTCTCAAACTGGGAGACCCATGACTACGTGATCAGTTACCACAAGTTACATTGGTCCCGTGCAAGGTGTTCGTGCCTCTTACGAGCTCGTTCGGGGGTTGGTTTGGGTTTTCTTCCTTAAACAACTTATTTTTAAGTATAACTGTGATTTTTGCAGATTATCTTCATATTCTCAAATCGAGAGACTCAAGACTACGCGGTCTGTTCCTAAAAGTTACATTCATCTCGTGCGAGTTGTTCGTGCCTCCTACGGGGTCGTTTGGGGTTGGTTTGGGTTTTCACCCTTTAAACGCTTATTTTTATGTCTAAGTGATATTTTTGCAAATTATTAGCATATTCTCAAAGAGGGAGACTCGAGACTACGCAGTGAGTTCCTACAAGTTACATTGGTCCCGTGCGAGGTGTTCGTGCCTCCTATGGGGTCGTTTGGAGACTTGTTTGGGTTTTCAACCTTTAACTACTTATTTTTAAGTCTAAGTGAAATTTTTGCAAATTATCACGATATTATCGAACCGAGAGACCCGAGCGAATATGATGTCAGTTCCTACTAGTTACATTGGTCCCTTGCGAGGTGTTCGTGCCTCCTATGGGGTCGTTTGGGGACTGGTTTGGAGTTTCACCTTTTAATGGCTTCTTTTTAAGTCTAAGTGTGATTTTTGCAAATTATCATCATATTCTCAAACCGTGTCCCCCAGGACTACGCGATCAGTTCCTACAAGTTAAATTGGTCCTATTCGAGGTGTTCGTAACTCCTACGGGGTCGTTTGGGGGCTGGTTTTGGCTTTTACCCTTTAACGGCTTATTTTTAAGTCTAAGTGCAATTTTTGCAAATTATCGTCATATTCAAAAATCGGGAGACCCGAGTGAATATTTGATCAGTTCCTACAAGTTACATTGGTCCCGTGTGAGGTGTTCGTGCCTCCTACGGGGTCTATTGGGAATGGGTTTGGGTTTTCGCCCTTTAACGTCTTGTTTTTAAGTCTTAGGGTATTTTTTCAAATTATTATCATATTCTCAAATCGGGAGACTCAAGACTATGCTAACAGTTCCTACAAGTTACATTGGTCCCGTGCGAGGCGTTCGTCCCTCCTACGGGGTCTCTTGTGGCCTGGTTTGGGTTTTCATCCTTTAACGGCTTGTTTTTAAGTCTAAGTGTGATTTTTGAAAATTATCGTCATATTCGCAAACTGGGAGACCCGAGACTACGCGATTAGTTTCTACAACTGACATTGGTCTCGTTCGAGGTGTTCATGCCTCCTATGGGGTTGTTTGGAGACTAGTTTGGGTTTTCACCCTTTAACGGCTTTTTTTAACTCTAAGTGTGATTTTTGCAAATTATCATCATATTATGAAACCGAGAGACCCAGGACTAACCAGTCAGTTCCTAGAAGTTACATTTGTCCCGTGCGAGGTGTTATTACCTCCTACGAGGTCTTTGGGGGCTAGTTTTGGTTTTCACACTTTAAGGGCTGATTTTTAAGTCTAAGTGTGATTTTTGCAAATTATCGTAATATTCTCAAACTGGGAGACCCGGGGGAATATACGATTAGTTCCTACTAGTTACATTGGTCCCGCGCGAGGTGTTCGTGCCTCCTTTAGGGTCGTTTGGGGACTGGTCTGGGTTTTCACCTTTAAACGGCTTCTTTTTCAGTCTAAGTGTGATTTTTGCAAATTATCGTTATATTCTCAAACCATGACCCCCAGGACTACGCGATTAGTTCCTACGAGTTAAATTGGTCCGGTGCGAGGTGTTCGTAACTCCTATGGCGTCGTTTGGGCCCTGGTTTTTGCTTTTAGCCTTTAACTGTTTATTTTTAGGTCTTAGTGTGATTTTTACAAATTATCGTCATATTTAAAAATCGAGAGACCCGGGTGAATATATTGTCAATTCCTATAAGTTACATTGGTCTCGTGCGGGGTGTTCGTACCTCCTAGGGGGTCTTTTGGGGTTTGGTTTGGGTTTTCACCCTTTAACGTCTTATTTTTAAGTCTAAGGGTATTTTTTTAAATTATTGTCATATTCTAAAATCGGGACACTCGGGACTACGCGGACAGTTTTTACAAGTTACATTGGTCCCGTGCGAGGTGTTCGTGCCTCCTACGGGGTCGTTTGGGGGTTCGTTTGGGTTTTCACCATTTAACGGCTTTTTATAAGTCTAAGTGTGATTTTTGCAAATTATCATCATATTCTCAAATCGGGAGACTCGGGACTACGCGGTCAGTTCCTACAAGTTACATTGGTACCGTGCGAAGTGTTTGTGCCTCTTAGGCGGTCGTTTGGGGGATGGTTTGGGTTTTCACCCTTTAAAGGCTTATTTTTAAATCCAAGTTTGATTTTTCCAAATTATCTTCATATTCTCAAACCGAGAGATATGGGAGTATGCGATCAGTTTCTACAAGTTACATTGGTCCAGTGCGATGTGTTCGTGCCTCCTACGGGGTCATTTGGGGACTGGTTTGGGTTTTCACCCTTTAACGGATTATTTTAAAGTCTAAGTGTGGTTTTTTCAAATTATCATATTCTAAAATCGGGAGACCCGGGCCTACGCGATCGGTTCATACAAGTTGCATTGGTCCCGTACGAGGTGTTCATGCCTCCTACGGGGTCGTTAGCGGGCTGGTTTGGGTTTTCACCCTTTAACAGCTTATTTTTAAGTCTAAGTGTGATTTTTGAAAATTATCATCATATTCTCAATCTGAGAGACCCGGGGACTACGCGGTCAGTTCCTATAAGTTACATTTGTCCCGTGCGAGGTGGTCGTGCCTCCTACGGGGTCGTTTGGAGACTGGTTTGGGTTTTCACCCTTTAACTACTTATTTTTAAGTCTAAGTGTAATTTTTGCAAATTATCATCATATTCTCAAACCGAGAGACCCGAGCGAATATACGGTCAGTTCCTACTAGTTACATTGGTCCCTTGCGAGGTGTTCGTGCCTCCTACGGGGTCGTTTGGGGACTGGTTTGGAGTTTCACCTTTTAATGGCTTCTTTTTAAGTCTAAGTGTGATTTTTGCAAATTATCATCATATTCTAAAAAAGTGTCCCCCAGGACTACGCGGTCAGTTCCTACAAGTTAAATTGGTCCTGTTCGAGGTGTTCGTAACTCCTACGGGGTCGTTTGGGGGCTGGTTTTGGCTTTTACCCTTTAACGGCTTATTTTTAAGTCTAAGTGCAATTTTTGCAAATTATCGTCATATTCAAAAATCGGGAGACCCGAGTGAATATTTGATCAGTTCCTACAAGTTACATTGGTCCCGTGCGAGGTGTTCGTGCCTCCTACGGGGTCTATTGGGAATGGGTTTGGGTTTTCGCCCTTTAACGTCTTATTTTTAAGTCTTAGGGTATTTTTTCAAATTATTATCATATTCTCAAATCGGGAGACTCGAGACTATGCGAACAGTTCCTACAAGTTACATTGGTCCCGTGCGAGGCGTTCGTCCCTCCTACGGGGTCTCTTGTGGCCTGGTTTGGGTTTTCATCCTTGAACGGCTTGTTTTTAAGTCTAAGTGTGATTTTTGAAAATTATCGTCATATTCGCAAACTGGGAGACCCGAGACTACGCGATTAGTTTCTACAACTGACATTGGTCTCGTTCGAGGTGTTCATGCCTCCTATGGGGTTGTTTGGAGACTAGTTTGGGTTTTCACCCTTTAACGGCTTTTTTTAACTCTAAGTGTGATTTTTGCAAATTATCATCATATTATGAAACCGAGAGACCCAGGACTAACCAGTCAGTTCCTAGAAGTTACATTTGTCCCGTGCGAGGTGTTATTACCTCCTACGAGGTCTTTGGGGGCTAGTTTTTGCTTTCACACTTTAAGGGCTGATTTCTAAGTCTAAGTGTGATTTTTGCAAATTATCGTAATATTCTCAAACTGGGAGACCCGGGGGAATATACGATTAGTTCCTACTAGTTACATTGGTCCCGCGCGAGGTGTTCGTGCCTCCTTTGGGGTCGTTTGGGGACTGGTCTGGGTTTTCACCTTTAAACGGCTTCTTTTTCAGTCTAGGTGTGATTTTTGCAAATTATCGTTATATTCTCAAACCATGACCCCAGGACTACGCGATTAGTTCCTACGAGTTAAATTGGTCCGGTGCGAGGTGTTCGTAACTCCTATGGCGTCGTTTGGGGCCTGGATTTTGCTTTTAGCCTTTAACTGCTTATTTTTAGGTCTTAGTGTGATTTTTGCAAATTATCGTCATATTTAAAAATCGAGAGACCCGGGTGAATATATTGTCAATTCCTATAAGTTAAATTGGTCTCGTGCGGGGTGTTCGTACCTCCTAGGGGGTTTTTCGGGGTTTGGTTTGGGTTTTCACCCTTTAACGTCTTATTTTCAAGTCTAAGGGTATTTATTTAAATTATCGTCATATTCTAAAATCGGGACACTCGGGACTACGCGGACAGTTTTTACAAGTTACATTGGTCCCGTGCGAGGTGTTCGTGCCTCCTACGGGGTCGTTTGGGGGTTCGTTTGGGTTTTCACCATTTAACGGCTTTTTATAAGTCTAAGTGTGATTTTTGCAAATTATCATCATATTCTCAAATCGGGAGACTCGGGACTACGCGGTCAGTTCCTACAAGTTACATTGGTCCCGTGCGAGGTGTTTGTGCCTCTTAGGGGGTCGTTTGGGGGCTGGTTTGGGTTTTCACCCTTTAAAGGCTTATTTTTAAATCCAAGTTTGATTTTTCCAAATTATCTTCATATTCTCAAACCGAGAGACATGGGAGTACGCGATCAGTTTCTACAAGTTACATTGGTCCAGTGCGATGTGTCCGTGCCTCCTACGGGGTCATTTGGGGACTGGTTTGGGTTTTCACCCTTTAACGGATTATTTTAAAGTCTAAGTGTGGTTTTTTCAAATTATCATATTCTAAAATCGGGAGACCCGGGCCTACGCGATCGGTTCTTACAAGTTGCATTGGTCCCGTACGAGGTGTTCGTGCCTCCTACGGGGTCGTTAGCGGGCTGGTTTGGGTTTTCACCCTTTAACAGCTTATTTTTAAGTCTAAGTGTGATTTTTGAAAATTATCATCATATTCTCAAACTGAGAGACCCGGGGACTACGCGGTCAGTTCCTACAAGTTACATTTGCCCCGTGCGAGGTGGTCGTGCCTCCTACGGGGTCGTTTGGAGACAGGTTTGGGTTTTCACCCTTTAACTACTTATTTTTAAGTCTAAGTGTAATATTTACAAATTATCATCATATTCTCAAACCGAGAGACCCGAGAGAATATGCGGTCAGTTCCTACAAGTTAAATTTGTCCTATGGGGTTGTTTGAGGGCGGGTTTGGGTTTTCACCTATTAACCACTTATTTTAAGTCTAAGTGTGATTTTTGCAAATTATCATCATATTCTCAAACTGGGAGACCCATGACTATGTGATCAGTTACCACAAGTTACATTGGTCCCGTGCAAGGTGTTCGTTCCTCTTACGAGCTCGTTCGGGGGTTGGTTTGGGTTTTCTTCCTTAAACGACTTATTTTTAAGTATAACTGTGATTTTTGCAAATTATCTTCATATTCTCAAATCGAGAGACTCGAGACTACGCGGTCTGTTCCTAAAAGTTACATTCATCTCGTGCGAGTTGTTCGTGCCTCCTACGGGGTCGTTTGGGGTTGGTTTGGGTTTTCACCCTTTAAACGCTTATTTTTATGTCTAAGTGATATTTTTGCAAATTATTAGTATATTCTCAAACAGGGAGACTCGAGACTACGCAGTGAGTTCCTACAAGTTACATTGGTCCCGTGCGAGGTGTTCGTGCCTCCTACGGGGTCGTTTGGGGGGCTGGTTTGGGTTTTCACACTTTAATCGCTTTTTTTTTAAGTCTAAGTGTGATTTTTCCGAATTATCATCATATGCTCAAACCAAGAGACCCAAGACTACACGGTGAGTTCCTACAAGTTACATTTGTCCCGTGCGAGGTCTTCGTAGGTTGTTTGGGTTTTCACCCTTTAACGGCATGTTTTTAAGTCTAAGTATGATTTTTGCAAATTATCGGGAGTCCCAAGACTATGAGGTCAGTTCCTACAAGTTACAATGGTCCCGTGAGAGGTGTTCATGCCTCCTACGGGGTCCTTTGGGGACTGGTTTGGGTTTTCACCCTTTAACGACTGGTTTTTAATTCTAAGTGTGATTTTTGCAAATTATTGTCATATTCTGAAATTGGGAGACCCAAGACTACGCGGTCAGTTCCTATAAGTTACATTGGTCTCGTACGAGGTCTTCATACCTCCTATGGCGTCGTTTGGGGGCTAGTTTTGGCTTTCACCCTTTAGCGATTTATTTTTAAGTCTAAGTGTGATTTTTGCAAATTAGCGTCATATTCTCAAATCGAGAGACCCGGGGGAATATGCGGTCAGTTCCTACAAGTTACATTGGTCCCGTGTGAGGCGTTCGTGCCTCCTATGGGGTTGTTTGGGGACTGGTTTGGTTTTTCACCCTTTAATGGCTTGTTTTTAAGTCTAAGTGTGACTTTTGCAAATTATCACCACATTCTTAAATCGGGACCCCCGGGACTACGCGGTTAGTTCCTACAACTTACACTTCTCTCGTACTTGGTGTTCGTGCCTCCTACGGGGTCGTTTGCGCGCTGGTTTGGGTTTTCACCTTTTAACAGCTTAGTTTTAAGTCTAAGTATGATTTTTGCAAATTATTATCATATTCTCAAACAGGGAACCCCGGGACTAAGCAGTTAGTTCCTATAAGTTACATTGGTCCCGTGCGAGGTGTTCGTGCCTCCTATGGAGTGGTTTGAGGACTGGTTTGGGTTTTCACCTTTTAACGGCTTCTTTTTCAGTCTAAGTGTGATTTTTTTAAATTATTGGTATATTCACAAATCGGGAGACCGAGGACTACGCGGTCAGTTCCTACATGTTACATTGGTCCCGTGCGAGGTGTTCGCTCCTCTTACGAGCTCGTTTGGGGGTTGGTTTGGGTTTTCATCCTTCAACTACTTGTTTTTAAGTCTAACTGTGATCTTTGCAAATTATCGTCATATTCTCAAATCGAGAGATCCGGGACTACGCGGTCAGTTCCTGCAAGTTACATTGGTCCCGTGCGAGGTGTTCGGGCCTCCTACGGGGTCTTTTGGGGATTTGTTTGGGTTTTCACCCTTTAACGTCTTATTTTTAAGTCTAAGGGTATTTTTTCAAATTATCATCATATTCTAAAATCGGGGGACTCGGGACTACGCGGACAGTTCCTACAAGTTACATTGGTCCCGTGCGAGGTGTTTGTGCCTCCTACGGGGTCGTTTGGGGGTTGGTTTGGGTTTTCACCCTTTAACGAATTTTTTAAGTCAAAGTGTGATTTTTGCAAATTATCATCATATTCTCAAATTGGGAGACCCGAGACTACGCGGTCAGTTCCTACAAGTTATATTGGTCCCGTGCGAGGTGTTTGTTCCTCCTAGGGGGTCGTTTGGGGGCTGGTTTGGGTTTTCACCCTTTAGAAAGCTTGTTTTTAAATCTAAGTGTGATTTTTCTAAATTATCATCATATTCTCAAACCGAGAGACACGGGACTACGTGATCAGTTCCTACAAGTTACATTGGTCCAGTGCGATGTGTTCGTGCCTCTTACGGGGTCATTTGGGGGTTGGTTTGGGTTTTCACCCTTTAATGACTTGTTTTAAAGTTTAAGTGTGGTTTTTTCAAATTATCATATTCTAAAATCGGGAGACCCAGGACTACGCGATCGGTTCTTCAACGTTGCATTGGTCCCATACGAGGTGTTCGTGCCTCCTACGGGGTCGTTTGCGGGCTGGTTTGGGTTTTGTCCCTTTAACGACTTATTTTTAAGTCTAAGTGTATTTTTGGAATTTATCATCATATCCTCAAATCGGGAGACCCGAGACTAAGCGGTCAGTTCCTACAAGTTACATTGGTCTCGTGCAAGCTATTTGTGCCTCCTATGGGGTCGTTTGGGGGATGGTTTGGGTTTTCGCCCTTTAACGTCTTGTTTTTAAGTCTAACCGTGATTTTTTCAAATTATCATCATATTCTCAAACCGGGAGATTCGGGACTACGCGTTTAGTTCTTACAAGTTACATTGGTCCCATGTGAGCTGTTCATGGCTCCTACGGTGTCGTTTGGGGGCTGGTTTGGGTTTTCACCCTTTAATGACTTATTTTTAAGTCTATGTGTGATTTTTTCAAATTATCATCATATTCTCAAACCGAGAGACCTGGGACTACGTGGTGAGTTCCAACAAGTTACGTTGATCTCGTACCAGGTGTTCGTGCCTCCTACGGGGTCGTTTGGGGGTTGGTTTGGGTTTTCACCCTTTAACGGCTTGTTTTTACGTCTAAGAGTGATTATTCTAAAATATCATCATATTCTCAAACCGAGAGACTCGAGACTACGTGATCCGTTCCTGCAAGTTACTTGGGTCCCGCGCGAGGTGTTCGTGCCTGGGTCATTTTGGGGATGGTTTGGGTTTTCACCCTTTAACGGCTTATTTTTAAATCTAAGTGTGATTTTTGCAAATTATCTACATATTCTCAAACCGGGAGACCCGGGACTACGCGGTCAGTTCTTACAAGTTACATTGGTCCCGTGCGAGGTGTTCGTGCCTCCTATGGGGTTGTTTGGAGAATCTTTTGGGTTTTCAACCTTTAACGACTTGTTTTTAAGCCTAATTATGATTTTTTCATATTATCATCATATTCTCAAACCGGGAACCTCGGGACTACGCGATCAATTCCTACAAGTTACATTGGTCCCGTGAGAGGTGTTCACGCCTCCTACATGGTTGTGTGGGGGCTGGTTTGGGTTTTCACCATTTAATGACTTTTTTAAGTCTAAGTGTGATCTTTTCAAATTTTTGTCATATTCTCAAACCGGGAGACGCAGGACATCGCAATCAGTTCCTACAAGTTATATTGGTCTTGTACTAGGTGTCCATGCCTCCTACGGGGTCGTTTGGGGACTCGTTTAGGTTTTCACCCTTTAACGGCTTATTTTAAGTCTAAGTGTGATTTTCGCAAATTATCATCATATTTTTATACCGGGACCCCGAGACTATGCGGTCAGTTCCTACAAGTTACATTGGTCCCGTGCGTGGTGTTCGTGCCTCCTACGACGTCGTTTGAGGGCTAGTTTGGGTTTTCACCTTTTAACGACTTCTTTTTAAGTCTAAGTGTGATTTTTACAAATTATCATCATATTCTCAAACCAAGACCCCCGGGACTACGCAGTCAGTTCCTACAAATTACATTGGTATCGTGCGAGGTCTTCATGCCTCCTACGGTGTCTTTTGAGGGCTGGTCCGTGTTTTCACCTTTTAAGGGCTTCTTTTTCAGTCTAAGTGTGATTTTTGCAAATTATCGTTATATTATCAAATCGGGAGACCCAGGACTATGCGGTCAGTTCCTACAAGTTACATTGGTCCCGTGTGAGGTATTCGTGCCCCTTACGAGCTCGTTTGGGAGTTGGTTTGGGTTTTCATCGTTTAACGACTTATTTTTAAGTCTAACTGTGATTTTTGCAAATTATCACCATATTCTCAAATCGGGAGACCGAGACTACGTGGTCAGTTCCTAAAAGTTACATTGGTCCCGTGAGAGGTGTTCATGCCTTATACGAGGTCGTTTGGTGGCTAGTTTGGGTTTTCCCCCTTTTAACGTCTTGTTTTTAAGTTTAAGTGTGATTTTTGCAAATTATCTTCATATTCTCAAACCGGGAGACCCGTGACTACACGATCAGTTCCTACAAGTTACACTGGTCCCATGCGAGGTGTTCGTGCCTCCTACGGGGTCGTTTGGAGACTGGTTTGGGTTTTCACCCTTTAACGACTTGTTTTTTAGTCTAAGTGTGATTTTTGCAAATTATCTTCATATTCTCAAATCGGGAGACCCGTGACTACGCGGTCAGTTCCTACAAGTTATTTTGGTCCCGTACGAAGTGTTCGTGCTTGGGGTCATTTGGGGGTTGGTTTGGGTTTTCACCCTTTAACGACTTGTTTTTAAGTCTAAGTGTGATTTTTGCAAATTATCTTCATATTCACAAACCGGGAGACCCGTGACTACGCGATCAGTTCCTACAAGTTACACTGGTCCCATGCGAGGTGTTCGTGCCTCCTATGGGGTCGTTTGGAGACTGGTTTGGGTTTTCACCCTTTAACAACTTGTTTTTAAGCCTAAGTGTGATTTTTGCAAATTATCATCATATTCTCAAACCAGAAACCCCGGGATTATGCGATCTGTTCCTATAAGTTATATTCGTCCCGTGAGAGGTGTTCATGCCTCCTACGTGGTCTTTGGGGCTGCTTTGGGTTTTCACCATTTAATGACTGGTTTTTAAGTCTAAGTATGATTTTAGAAAATTATCGTCATATTCTCAAATCGGGAGACCCAGGACTACGCAATCAGTTCCTATAAGTTATATTGGTCTCGTGCGAGGTGTTCGTGCCTCCTACGGGGTCGTTTGGGGACTAGTTTAGGTTTTCACCCTTTAACGGCTTGTTTTTAAGTCTAAGTGTGATTTTCACAAATTATCAACATATTCTTAAATCGGGACCCTCGGGACTACGCGGTCAGTTCCTATAAGTTACATTGGTCCCTTGCGTGGTTTTCGTGCCTCCTACGAGGTCGTTTGAGGGCTGGTTTTTGTTTTCACCTTTTAACGACTTCTTTTTAAGTCTAAGTGTGATTTTTGCAAATTATCGTCATATTCTCAAACCGTTACCACTCGGACTACGCGATCATTTCCTACAAGTTACATTGGTCCCGTGCATGGTGTTCGTGCCTCCTACGGGGTCGTTTGATGGCTGGTTTGGGTTTTCGCCTTTTAACGACTTCATTTTAAGACTAAGTGTGATTTTTGCAAATTATCGGTATATTCTCAAACAGGGAAACCCAGGACTACAATCAGTTCCTACAAGTTACATTGGTCCCGTGTGAGGTGTTCGTGCTTCTTACGAGCTCGTTTGGGGGTTGGTTTAGGTTTTCATCCTTTAATGACTTATTTTCAAGTCTAACTGTGATTTTTACAAATTATCATCATATTGTCAAATTAGGAGACCTGGGACTACACGATCAGTTCCTAAAAGTTACATTGGTCCCGTGCTAGGTGTTCGTACCGCCTACGGGGTCGTTTGGGGGATGGTTTGGGTTTTCACCCTTTAAGTCAAAGTGTCATTTTTGAAAATTTTTATCGTATTCTCAAATCGAGAGACCCGAGACTAAGCGGTGAGTTCCTACAAGTTACGTTGGTCCCGTGCGAGGTGTTCGTGCCTCCTACGGGGTCATTTGTTGGCTAGTTTGGGTTTTCACCCATTAACGGCTTGTTTTTAAGTCTAAGTGTGATTTTACAAAATTATCGTCATATTCTTAAACCGAGGGACTCGGGGCTACGCGATAAGTTCTTAAAAGTTACATTGGTCACCGTACGAGGTGTTCGTGCCTCCTACGGGGTTGTTTGCGGACTGGTTTGGAATTTCACCTTTTAATGGCTTCTTTTTAAGTTTAAGTGTGATTTTTTCAAATTATCATCATAATCTCAAATCGGGACCCCCGGGACTATGCGGTCAGTTCTTACAGTTACATTGGTCCCGTACGAGGTATTCGTGCCTCCTACGGGGTCGTTTGAGGGATGGTTTGGGTTTTCACCTTTTAACGACTTCTTTTTAAGGCTAAGTATGATTTTTTGCAAATTATCATCATTTTCTCAAACCAGGACCCCCGAGACTACGCGGTTAGTTCCTACAAGTTACGTTGGTCCCGTGCGAGGTGTTCGTGCCTTCTACGTGGTCTTTGGTGGCAGGTTTTGGTTTTCACTATTTAACAACTTGTCTTTAAGTCTAAGTGTGATTTTTGCAAATTATCATCATATTCTCAAATCGGGAGACCCAGGACTACGCAATCAGTTCCTACAAGTTATATTCTTCTCGTGCGAGGTGTTCGTGCCTCCTATGGTGTCGTTTGGGGATTTGTTTAGGTTTTCACCCTTTTACGGCTTGTTTTTAAGTCTAAGTGTGATTTTTGCAAATTATCATCATATTCTTAAATCGGGACCCCCGGGACTACGCGGTCAGTTCCTACAAGTTACATTGGTCCCGTGCGGGCTGTTCGTGCCTCCTACAAGGTCGTTTGAGGTCTGGTTTGGGTTTTCACCATTTAACGGCTTCTTTTTAAGTCTAAGTGTGATTTTTGTAAATTATCATCATATTCTCAAACCAGGACCACCCGGGACTACACAGTCAGTTCCTACAAGTTACATTAGTCCCGTGAAAGGTGTTCGTGCCTCCTTTGGGGTCGTTTGATGGCTGGTTTGGGTTTTAACCTTTTAACGGCTTCATTATAAGTCTGAGTGTGATTTTTGCAAATTATGGTCATATTCTCAAATAGGGACCCCCGGGACTACACTGTCAGTTCCTACAAGTTACATTGGTCCCGTGCGAGGTGTTCATGCCTCCTACGGGGTCGTTTGAGGGTTGGTTTGTGCTTTCACCTTTTAAGGGCTTCTTTTTCAGTCTAAGTGTGATTTTTGCAAATTATCGTTATATTCTCAAATCGGGAGACCCGAAACTATACGGTTAGTTCCTACAAGTTACATTGGTCCCGTGTGAGGTGTTCGTGCCTCTTACGAGCTCATTTGGGGGTTGGTTTAAGTTTTCATCCTTTAACGACTTATTTTTAAGTCAAACTGTGATTTTTGCAAATTATCGTCATATTCTCAAATCGGGAGGCCTGGGACTACACGATCAGTTCCTAAAAGTAACATTGGTCCCGTGCGAGGTGTTCGTGCCGCCTACGGGGTCGTTTGGGGGCTGGTTTGGGTGTTCTCCCTTTAACATGTTTTTATGTTTAAGTATGATTTTTGCAAATTTTCAACATATTCTAAAACCGGGAGACCCAGGACAACGCAGTGAGTTCCTACAAGTTACATTCGTCCCGTGCGAGGTGTTCGTGCCTCCTACGGGGTCATTTGGTGGCTGGTATGGATTTTCACCCTTTAATGACTTGTTTATAAGTCTAAGTGTGATTTTTCAAAATTATCATCATATTATCAAATTAGGAGACTCGGGACTACGCGATCAGTTCTTACTACTTACATTGGTCCCGTACGAGGTGTTCGTGCCACCTATGGGGTCGTTTGTGGGCTGGTTTGGGTTTTCACCTTTTAACGGCTTCTTTTTAAGTCTGAGTGTGATTTTTGCAAATTATCATCATATTCTCAAACCAGGACCCCCCGGGACTATGCGGTCAGTTCCTACAAGTTACATTGGTCCCGTGCAAGGTGTCCGTGCCTCCTACGGGGTCGTTTGATGGTTGGTTTGGGTTTTAACCTTTTAACGACTAAATTTTAAGTCTAAGTGTGTTTTTTGTAAATTATGGTCATATTCTTAAACCGGGACCCCCGGGACTACACTGTCAGTTCCTACAAGTTACATTGGTCCCGTGCGAGGTGTTCATGCCTCCTACGGGGTCGTTTGAGGGTTGGTTTGTGCTTTCACCTTTTAAGGGGTTCTTTTTCAATCTAAGTGTGATTTTTGAAAATTATCATTATATTCTCAAATCGAGAGACCCAGAACTACACGGTTAGTTCCTACAAGTTACATTGGTCCCGTGTGAGGTGTTCGTGCCTCTTACGAGCTCGTTTGGGGGTTGGTTTACGTTTTCATTCATTAACGACTTATTTTTAAGTCAAACTGTGATTTTTGCATATTCTCAAATCGGGAGACGTGGGACTACACGATCAGTTCCTAAAAGTTACATTGGTCTCGTGCGAGGTGTTCGTGCCGCCTACGGGGTCGTTTGGGAGCTGGTTTGGGTTTTCACCCTTTAACGACCTGTTTTTAAGTTTAAGTGTGATTTTTGCAAATTTTCAACATATTCTCAAACCAGGAGACCCGAGACTACGCAGTGAGTTCCTACAAGTTACATTGGTCCCGTGCGAGGTGTTCGTGCCTCCTACGGGGTCGTTTGGTGGCTGGTTTGGATTTTCACCCTTTAATGACTTGTTTATAAGTCTAAGTGTGATTTTTCAAAATTATCATCATATTCTCAAATTGAGAGACTCGGGACTACGCGATAAGTTCTTACTAGTTACATTGGTCCCGTACGAGGTGTTCATGCCTCCTATAGGGTCGTTTGTGGGATGGTTTGGGTTTTCACCTTTTAACGGCTTTTTTTAAGTTTAAGTGTGATTTTTGAAAATTATCATCATATTCTCAAACCGGGACCCCAGGGACTAAGCGATCAGTTCCTATAAGTTACATTGGTCCCGTCCGAGGTGTTCGTGCCTCCTATGAGGTCATTTGAGGGCTGGTTTGGGTTTTCACCTTTTAACGGCTTTTTTTTAGTCTAAGTGTGATTTTTATAAATTATCATTATATTTTGAAATTGTGAGACCCAGGACTACGCAGTCAGTTCTTACAAGTTACATTGGTCCCGTGCGAGGTGTCCGTGCCTCTTATGAGCTCGTTTAGGGGTTGGTTTAGGTTTTCATCCTTCAACGACTTGTTTTGAAGTCCAACTGTGATTTTTGCAAAATATGGTCATATTCTCAAAACCGAGAGACCCGAGGGAATATGCGGTCAGTTCCTGCAAGTTACATTATTCTCATGTGAGATGTTCGTGCTTCCAACGGGGTCGTTTGGGGACTGGTTTAGGTTTTCAACCTTTAACGGCTTGTTTTTAAATCTAACTATGATGTTTGCAAATTATCATCATATTCTCAAACCGGGACTACACGGTCAGTTCTTACAAGTTACATTGGTCCCGTGTGGGGTGTTCGTGCCTCCTACGGGGTCGTTTGGGGACTGGTTTGGTTTTTCACCTTTTAAGAGCTTCTTTTTATGTCTAAGTGTATTTTTGTAAATTATCGTCATATTCTCAAATCGAGAGACCCAGGAATACGAGGTCAGTTCCTAAAAGTTACATTGGTCCCGTGCGAGGTGTTGGTGCCTCTTACGAGCTCGTTTGGGGGTTGGTTTCGGTTGTTATCCTTTAACAACTTATTTTTAAGTCTAACTGTATTTTTGTAAATTATCATTATATTCTCAAATCGGGAGATCCGGGACTACGCGGTCAGTTCTTCCAAGTTACATAGGTCCCTGCGAGGTGTTCGTGCCTCCTACGGGGTCGTTTGGGGTTGGTTCGAGTTGTCACCCTTTAATGACTTATTTTTAAGACTAATTGTGATTTTTTCAAATTATCATCACATTCTCAAATCGGGAGACCCGGGACTACCTAGTGATTTCCTACAAGTTACATTGGTCCCGTGAGAGGTGTTCGTGCCTCCTACGGTGTCGTTTGGGGGCTGGTTTGAGTTTTCAGCCTTTAACGTCTTGTTTTTAAGCCTAACTGTGATTTTTCCAAATTATCGTCATATTCTCAAACGGGGAGACCCGACACTAAGCGGTCAGTTCCTACAAGTTACTTTGGTCTCGTACGAGGTGTTCGTGCTTGTGATAGTTTGGGGTTTGGTTTGGGTTTTCAGCCTTTAACGGCTTGTTTTTAAGTCTGAGTGTGATTTTTGCAAATTATCTTCATATTCTCAAACTAGGAGACCCAGGACTACTTTGTTAGTTCCTACAAGCTACATTGGTCCCGTGGGAGGTGTTTGTGCCTCCTACGGGGTCGTTTGGGGGATTTTTTGGGTTTTCACACTTTAACGGTTTCTTTTTAAGTCTAAGTGTGATTTTTGCAAATTATCCTCATATTCTCAAACCGAGACCCCTTGGACTACGCGGTCAGTTCTTACAAGTTCCGATTGTCTTGTGCAAGGTGTTCGTGACTCCCATGGGGTCGTTTGAGGGCTGGTATGGGTTTTCAATTTTTAACGGGTTCTTTTTAAGTCTAAGAATGATTTTTGCAAATTATCGTCATATTCTCAAACCATGACCCCCGGGACTACGCGATCTGTTCCTATAAGTTACATTGGTTCCGTGCGAGGTGTCCGTGCCTCCTACAGGGTCGTTTGAGAGCTGGTTTGGGTTTTCACCTTTTAACAGCTTCTTTTTCAGTCTAAGTATGATTTTTTCAAATTATCATTATATTCTCAAACTGGGAGACCCAGGACTACGCTGTTAGTTCCTACAAGTTATATTGGTCCCGTGCAAGGTGTTCGTGCCCCTTACGAGCTCGTTTAGGGGTTGGTTTCGATTTTCATCCTTTAACGACTTGTTTTTAAGTCTAATTATGATTTTTACAAATTATCGTCATATTCTCAAACCAGGAGACCCGAGACTACGCGATCAGTTCCTAGAAGTTACTTTGGTCCCGTACGAGCTGTTCGTGCCTGGGGTCATTGGGGGGTAGGTTTTGGTTTTCACCCTTTAACGGCTTGTTTTTAAGTCTAAGTGTGATTTTTGCAAATTAGCATCACACACTCAAATCGGGAGACCCGAGACTACGCCGTGAGTTCCTGCAAGTTACATTGGTCCCGTACGTGGTGTTCGTACCTCCTATGGGGTCGTTTGGGGGCTGGTTTTGGCTTTCTCCTTTTAACGACTTATTTTTAAGTCTAAGTGTGATTTATGAAAATTATCGTCATATTCTCAAATCGGGAGATCCAGGGGAATATGCGGTCCGTTCCTACAAGTTATATTTGTCTCGTGCGAGGTGTTCGTGCCTCCTACGGGGTCCATTGGGGACTAGTTTAGGTTTTCACCTTTTAACGACTTCTTTTTAAGTCTAAGCATATTTTTTGAATATTATCATCATTTTCTTAAACTTGGACCCCTGAGACTACGCGGTCAGTTCCTACAAATTACATTGGTCCCATGCGGGGTGTTCGTGCCTCCTACGGGGTCATTTGAGGGCTAGTTTGGGTTTTCACCTTTTAACAGCTTCGTTATATGTCTAAATGTATTTTTGTAAATTATCTTCATATTCTCAAACTGGGAGACCCAGGACTACATGGTCAGTTCCTACAACTTACATTGGTCCCATTCGAGGTGTTGGTGCCTCTTACGAGCTCGTTTGGCGGTTGGTTTGGGTTGTCATCCTTTAACGTCTTGTTTTTAAGTCTAATTGTATTTTTGCAAATTATCATCATATTCTCAAATCGGTAGACCCGGGACTACGCGGTCAGTTCATACAAGTTACATTGGTCCCGTGCGAGGTATTCGTGTCTCCAAGGTGGTCGTTTGGGGGCTGGTTTGGGTTTTCATCCTTCAATTGTTTATTTTTAAGTCTAAGTGTGATCTTTTCAAATTATCGTCATATTCTGAAACCGGGAGACCCGAAACTACGCAGTGAGTTCCTACATGTTACATTGGTCCCGTGCCAGGTGTTCGTGCCTCTTACAGGGTCGTCTGGGGGCTTGTTTGGGTTTTCACCCTTTAACGGCTTAATTTTAAGTCTGACTGTGATCTTTCCAAATTATCTTCATATTCTCAAATCAAGAAACCCGAGACTACGCGGTCAGTTCCTACATGTTACTTTCATCCCGTACGAGGTGTTCGTGCCTGGGGTCATTTGGGGGTTGGTTTGGGTTTTCACCCTTCGACGACTTGTTTTTAATTCAAAGTGTGATTTTTGCAAATTATCTTCATATTCTCAAACTAGGAGCCCGGGACTACGTTGTTAGTTCCTACAAGTTACATTGGTCCCGTGGGAGGTGTTCGTACCTCCTACGGGGTCATTTGGGAGATAGTTTGGGTTTTCACCCTTTGACGGCTTGTTTTTAAGTCTAAGTGTGATTTTTGCCAATTATCGTCATATACTCAAATCGGGAGACCCGGGACTACGCGGTGAGTTCCTACATGTTACATTGGTCCCGTGCGAGGTGTTCGTGCCTGGGATCGTTTGGGGGTTGGTTTGGGTTTTCACCCTTTAACGACTTATTTTCAAGTCTTAGTGTGATTTTTGCAAATTATCTTCATATGCTCAAACTAGGAGACTCGGGACTACGTTGTTAGTTCCTACAAGTTACATTGGTCCCGTGGGAGGTGTTCGTGCCTCCTACGGGGTCTTTTGGGGGATGGTTTGGGTTTTCACCCTTTAACGGCTTCTTTTTAAGTGTAAGTGTGATTTTTGAAAATTATCACCATATACTCAAACCAGGAGACCCGGGACTACGCGGTGAGTTCCTACAAGTTACATTGGTCCCATGCGTGGTGTTCGTACCTCCTATGGGGTCGTTTGGAGACTGGTTTGGGTTTTCACCCTTTAACAACTTGTTTTTAAGCCTAAGTGTGATTTTTGCCAATTACCGTCATATACTCAAATCGGGACACCCGGGACTACGTGGTGAGTTCCTAGAAGTTACATTGGTCTTGTACGTGGTGGTCGTACCTCCTATGGGGTCATTTGATGGCGGGTTTTGTCTTTCACCCTTTAACGACTTATTTTTAAGTCCAAGTGTGATTTTTGCAAATTATCGTCATATTCTCAAACCGGGAGTCCCAGGGAAAATGGTTCAGTTCCTACAAGTTATATTGGTCTCGTGCGAGGTGTTCGTGCCTCGTACGAGGTCATTTGGGGACTGGTTTGGGTTTTCACCTTTCAACGGCTTCTTTTTAAGCCTAAGTATGATTTTTACAAATTATCGTCATATTCTGAAACTGGGACCCCTGGGACTATGCGGTCAGTTCTTACAACTTACGTTGGTCTCGTGTAAGGTGTCCGTGCCTCCAATGGGGTTGTTAGAGGGTTGGTATGGGTTTTCACCTTTTAATGGCTTCCTTTTAAGTATAAGTATGATTTTTGAAAATTATCATCATATTCTCAAACCGGGACCCCGGGACTATGCAGTTTGTTCCTACAAGTTACATTGGTCCCGTGCGAGGTGTTTGTGCCTCCTACAGGGTCGTTTGAGGTCTGGTTTGGGTTTTCACCTTTTAACGGCTTCTTTTTTATTCTAAGTGTGATTTTTGCAAATTATCATTATATTCTTAAATCGGGAGACCTAGGACTATGTTGTCAGTTCCTAAAAGTTACATTGGTTCCGCGTGAGGTGTTCGTGCCCCTTACGAGCTCGTTTGGGGGTTGGTTTGGGTTTTCATCCTTTAACGACTTTTTTTTAAGTCTAACTGTTATTTTTGCAAATTAGCATCATATTCTCAAATCGGGATACCTGAGACTACGCGATCAGTTCCTACAAGTTACATTGGTCTCGTACGAGGTATTCGTGCCTCCTACGGGGTCGTTTGGGGGCTGGTTTGGGTTTTCACCCTTTAACGGCTTATTTTTAAGTCTAAGTATGATTTTTGCATGTTTTCCTCATGTTCTCAAATCGGGAGACCCGTGACTACGAAGTGAGTTCCTACAAGTTACATTGGTCTCGTGCGAGGTGTTCGTGCCTCCTACGGGGTCGTTTGGGGCCTTGTTTGGGTTTTCACCCTCTAACAACTTATTTTTAAGTCTAAGTGTGATTTTTCCAAATTATCTTCATATTCTCAAACTAGAAGACCCAGAACTCGGTTGTTAGTTCCTACAAGTTACATTGGTCCCGTGGTAGGTGTTCGTTCCTCCTACGGGGTCGTTTGGGGGATGGTTTGGGTTTTCACCCTTAAACGACTTATTTTTAAGTCTAAGTGTGATTTTTGCAAATTATAATTATATACTCAAATGGGGACACTCGGGACTACGCGGTGAGTTCCTATAAGTTAGATTGGTCCCGTGCGAGGTGTTAATACCTGCTGTTGGGTCATGTCGGGGCTGGTTTTGGCTTTCACCCTTTAACGACTTTTTTTAATCCTATGTTTGATTTATGCAAATTATCATCATATTCTCAAATCGGGAGATCTAGGGGAATATGCGGTCAGTTCCTACAAGTTATATTGGTCTTGTGCGAGGTGTTCGTGCCTCCTACGGGGTCGTTTCTGGACTGGTTTGGGTTTTCACCTGTTAGCGGCTTCTATTTAAGTCTAAGCGTGATTTTTGCAAATTATCATCATTTTCTCAAATCGGGACCCCGAGACTACGCGGTCAGTTCCTACATGTTACATTGGTCCCATGCGGTGTGTTCGTGCCTCCTACGGGGTCGTTTGAGGGCTGGTTTGGGTTTTCACCTTTTAACAGCGTCTTTTTATATCAAAGTGTATTTTTGTAAATTATCGACATATTCTCAAACAGGGAGACCCAAGACTGCGCGGTCAGTTCCTACAAGTTACATTAGTCCCATGCGAGGTGTTGGTGCCTCTTAGGAGATCGTTTGGGGGTTGGTTTGGGCTGTCATCCTTTAACGACTTGTTTTTAAGTCTAACTGTATTTTTTCCAATTATCACCATATTCTCAAATCGGGAGACCCGGGACTATGCGATCAGTTCTTATAAGTTACATTGGTCCCGTGTGAGGTGTCCGTGCCTCCTACTGGGTAGTTTGGGTGCTGGTTTAGGTTTTCACCCTTTAATGGATTATTTTTAAGTCTAATTGTTATTTTTTCAAATTATCGTCATATTCTTAAATCGGGAGACCTGGGACTACACAGTGAGTTCCTACAAGTTGCATTGGTACCGTGCGAGGTGTTCGTGCCTCCTACGGGGCCGTTTGGGGGCTCGTTTGGGTTTTCCCCCTTTAACGGTTTGTTTTTAAGTCTAACCGTGATTTTTCCAAATTATCGTCACATTCTCAATCCGAGAGACCCAAGACTACGCGGTCAGTTCCTACAAGTTACTTTGGTCCCGTATGAGGTGTTCGTGCCAGGGGTCGTTTGGGGGTTTGTTTGGGTTTTCACCCTTTATCGGCTTGTTTTTAAGTCTAAGTGTGATTTTTGCAAATTATCTTCATATTCTCAAACTAGGAGACCCTGGACTACGTTGTTAGTTCCTACAACTTACATTGGTCTCGTGGGAGGTGTTCGTGCCTCATATGGGGTCGTTTGGGGGCTGGTTTGGGTTTTCACCCTTTAATGACTTGTTTTTATGTCTAATTGTGATGTTTGCAAATTATCGTCATATACTCAAATCGGGAGACCCAGGACTACGAGGTGAGTTCGTACAAGTTACATCGGTCCTGTGCGTGGTGTTCGTACCTCCTATGGGTTCGTTTGGGGGATGGTTTTGGTTTTCATCCTTTAACTACTTATTTTTAAGTCTAAGTGTGATTTTTCCAAATTATCATCATATTCTCAAATTGGGAGACCCGGGGGAATATGCGGTCAGTTCCTACAAGTTATATTGGTCTGGTGCGAGGTGTTCGTGCCTCCTACGGGGTCGCTTGGGGACTGGTTTGGGTTTTCACCTTTTATCGTGTTATTTTTAATTCTAAGTCTGATTTTTACAAATTATCATCATATTTTCAAATCGGGACACTCGGGACTACGCGGTTAGTTCTTACAAGTTACGTTGGTCCCATGCAAGGTGTTCGTGCCTCCTATGGGGTCGTTTGAGGGCTGGTTTGGGTTTTCACCTTTTAACGACTTCTTTTTCAGTCTAAGTGTGATTTTTCAAAATTATCGTTATATTCTCAAATCGGGAGACCCAGGACTAGGCTCTGAGTTACTACAATTTACATTGGTACCTTGTGAGGTATTTGTGCCCCTTACGAGCTCGTTTGGGGTTTAGTTCGGGTTTTCATCCTTTAACGACTTGTTTTTAAGTCTAACTGTGATTTTTATAAATTATCATCATATTCTCAAATCGAGAGACCCAGGACTATGCGGTTAGTTCCAATAAGTTACATTGGTCCCGTGCGAGGTGTTCGTACCTCCTACGGGGTCGGTTGGGGGTTGGTTTGGGTTTTCACCCTTTAACTACTTGTTTTTAAGTCTAAGTGTGTTTTTTGCAAATTTTCGACATATTCTCAAGTTGGGAGACTCGGGACTACGCAGTGAGTTCCTACAAGTTACATTGGTCCCGAGCGAGGTGTTCGTGCTGCCTACGGGGTCGTTTGAGGGCTGGTTTGGGTTTTCACCCTTTAACGGCTTCTTTTTCCGTCTAAGTGTAATTTTTGCAAATATTCATCATATTCACAAATAGGGAGACCCGAGACTACGCAGTGAGTTCCTATAAGTTACATTGGTCCCGTGTGAGGTGTTCGTGCCTCCTACGGGGTCGTTTGGTGGCTGGTTTGGGTTTCTCCCTTTAACGGCTTGTTTTTAAGTCTAAGAGTGATTTTTCAAAATTATCATCATATTCTCAAAATGGGAGACTCGGGACTACGCGATCAGTTCTTACAAGTTACATTGGTCCTGTACGAGGTGTTTGTGCCTCCTACGGGGTCGTTGGCGGGCTGCTTTGGGTTTTCATCTTTTAATGGCTTCTTTTTAAGTTTAAGTGCGATTTTTGCAAATTATCGTCATATTCACAAATCAAGACCCCCGAGAATATGCGGTCAGTTCCTTCAAGTTCCATTAGTACCGTACGAGGTGTTTGTGCCTCTTACGAGCTCGTTTGGGGTTTGGTTTGGGTTTTCATCCTTTAACGACTTGTTTTTAAGTCTAACCGTGATTTTTGCAAAATATCATCATATTCTCAAATCGAGAGACCCAGGGGAATATGCGGTCAGTTCCTACAAGTTACATTGGTCCTGTGCGAGGTGTTCATGCTTCCAACGGTGTCGTTTGGCCACTGGTTTGGGTTCTCACCCTTTAACGGCTTATTTTTAAGTCTAATTGTGATTTTCGCAAATTATCATCATATTCTTAAACCGGGACCCCCGGGACTATGCGGTCAGTTAGTACAAGTTACATTGGTCCCATGCGAGGTGTTTGTGCCTCTTACGAGATCGTTTGGGGGTTGGTTTGGGTTGTCAACCTTTAACGACTTATTTTTAAGTCTAACAGTGATTTTTGCAAATTACCATCGTATTCTCAAATCGAGAGCCCGGGACTACGTGGTCAGTTCTTATAAGTTACATTGGTCCCGTGCGAGGTGTTCATGCCTCCTACAGGGTCGTTTACTAGTTGATTTGGGTTTTCACCCTTTAATGGCTTGTTTTTAAGTCTAAGTGTGATTTTTTCAAATTATCATCATATTCTAAAACCAGGAGACTCGGGACTACCCAGTGAGTTCCTACAAGTTACATTGGTCCTGTGCGAGGTGTTCATGCCTCCTACGGGGTCGTTTGGGAGCTGGTTTGGGTTTTCACCCTTTAACGACTTGTTTTTAAGCCTAAGCGTGATTTTTCTAAATTATCATTGTATTCTCAAATCGAGTGAGCCGAGACTACGCGACCAGTTCCTATAAGTTACTTTGGTCTTGTGCGAGGTGTTCGTGCCAGGGGTCGTTTGGGGGTTTGTTTCGATTTTCACCCTTTAACGGCTTGTTTTTAAGTCTAAGTCTGATTTTTGCAAATTATCTTCATTATCTCAAACTAGGAGACCCGGGACTACGTTGATAGTTCCTACAACATACATTGGTCCCGTGGGAGGTGTTGTGCCACCTACGGGGTCGTTTCGGGGATGGTTTGGGTTTTCACCCTTTAATGACTTGTTTTTAAGTCTAAGTGTGATTTTTGCAAATTATCATCATATGCTCAAATCGGGAGATCCAGGACTACGCGGTGAGTTCCTACAAGTTACATTGGTCCTGTGTGTTGTGTTCGTACCTCCTATGGGGTCGTTTGGGGGCTGGTTTTGGCTTTCACCCTTTAACGGATTATTTTTAAGTCTATGTGTGATTTTTGAAAATTATCATCATATTCTCAAACTAGGAGACCGAGGGGAATATGCGGTCAGTTCCTACAAGTTACATTGCTCTTGAGCGAGGTGTTCGTGCCTCCAACGGGGTCGTTTGGGGACTTGTTTGGGTTTTCACCCTTTAATGGCTTGTTTTTAAGTCTAACTGTGACTTTCGCAAATTATCATCATATTATTAAACCGGGACACCCGGGACTACGCGGTCAGTTCCTACAAGTTACATTGGTCCCGTGCGAGGTGTTCGTGCCTCCTACGGGGTCGTTTGAGGGATGGTTTGGGTTTTCATGATTTAACGACTTCTTTTTAAGTCTAAGCGTGATTTTTTCAAATTATCATCCTTTTCTCAAATCGGGACCCCCGAGACTACGCGGTCAGTTCCTACAAGTTACATTGGTCCCGTCCGGGGTGTTCGTGCCTCCTCCGGGGTCGTTTGAGGGCTGGTTTGGGTTTTCACCTTTTAACGGCTTCTTTTTATGTGTAAGTGTATTTTTGCAAATTATCGTCATATTCTCAAATCGGGAGACCCAGGACTACGCAGTTAGTTCCTACAAGTTACATTGGTCCCGTGCGAGGTGTTGGTGCCTCTTTCGAGCTGGTTTGGGGGTTGGTTTGGGTTGTCAACCTATAACGAGTTGTTTTTAAGTCTAACTGTGATTTTTTCAAATTATCACATATTCTCAAATCGAGAGACCTGGGACTACGCTGTCAGTTCTTAGAAGTTACATTAGCCCTGTGCATGGTGTTCGTCCCTCCTATGGGGTTGTTTGGGGGCAGTTTTGGGTTTCACCCTTTAACGGCTTATTTTTAAGTTTAAGTGTGATTTTTGCAAATTATCATCATATTCTCAAACCGAGAGACCCAGGGGAATATGCGGTTAGTTCCTACAAGTTATATTGGTCTTGTGCGAGGTGTTCGTGCCTCCTACGGGGACGTTAGGGGAGTGGTTTGGGTTTTTACCTTTTAATGGCATCTTTTTAAGTCTAACTGTGATTTTTACAAATTATCATCATATTCTTAAACCAGGACCCCCGGGACTACGCGGTCAGTTCTTATAAGTTACGTTGGTCCCGTGCAAGGTGTTCGTGCCTCCTATGGGGTCGTTTCAGGGCTGGTATGGGTTTTCACCTTTTAAGGGCTTCTTTTTAAGTCTAAGTGTGATTTTTGCAAATTATCGTCATATTCACAAACCGGGACCCCCAGGACTACGCGGTCTGTTCCTACAAGTTACATTGGTTCCGTGCGAGGTGTTCGTGCCTCCTACGTGGTCGTTTGAGGGTTGGTTTGGGTTTTCACCTTTTAATGGCTTCCTTTTCAGTCGAAGTCTGATTTCTGCAAATTATCGTTATATTCTCAAACTGGGAGACCCAGGACTACGCGGTCAGTTTCGGTAAGTTACATTGATCCCGTGCGAGGTGTTCGCGCCCCTTACGAACTTGTTTGGGGGTTGGTTTGGGTTTTCATCCTTTAACGACTTATTTATAATTCTAACTCTTATTTTTGCAAATTATCATAATATTCTCAAATCGGGAGACCCGGGACTATGCGGTCAATTCCTAAAGGTTACATTGGTCCCGTGCGAGGTGTTCGTGCCTTCCACGGGGTCGTTTTGGGGCTGGTTTGGGTTTTCACCCTTTAACGACTTCTTGTTAAGTGTAAGTGTGCTTTTTGAAAATTTTTGTCATATTCTCAAATCGGGAGACCCGGGACTACGCGGTCAGTTTCTACAAGTTACATTGGTCCCGTGAGAGGTGTTCATGCCTCCTACGGGGTCGTTTGGGGGCTGGTTTGGGTTTTCACCCTTTAACGCCTTATTTTTAAGTCTAAGTGTGATTTTTCCAAATTATCATCTAATTCTCAAACTGGGAGACCCGAGACTATGTGGCCAGTTCCTACAAGTTACATTGGTCCCGTGCGAGGTGTTCGTGCCTCCTACGAGGTCGTTTGGTTGCTAGTTTGGGTTTTCACCCTTTAACGGCTTATTTTTAAGTCTAAGTGTGATATTTCAAATTTATCGTCATATTCTCAAATCTGGAGACTCGGGACTACGTGATCCGTTCTTACAACTTGCATTGGTTCCGAATGAGGTGTTTGTGCCCCCTAAGGGTCGTTTGCGGGCAGGTTTTGGTTTTCACCTTTTAACGGCTTCTTTCTAAGTTTAAGTGTTGTTTTTCCAACTTATCTTCATATTCTCAAACCGAGACCCTCGAGAATATGCGGACAGTTCATACAAGTTACATTGGTCCCGTACGAGGTGTTCGTGCATCCTACGGGGTCGTTTGAGGGCTGGTTTGGGTTTTCACCTTTTAACGGCTTCTTTTTCAATCTAAGTGTGATTTTTGTAAATTTTTGTTATTTTCTCGAACTGGGTGACCCAGGACTACGTGGTCAGTTCCTACAGGTTACATTGGTCCCGTGCGAGGTGTTCCTGCCTCCTACGAGCTCGTTCGGGGGTTGGTTTGGGTTTTCATCCTTTAACGACTTGTTTTTAAGTGTAACTGTGATTTTTGCAAAATATCATCATATTATCAAACCGAGATACCCGGGGGAATATGCGGTCAATTCCTACAAGTTACATTGCTCCTGTGTGAGCTGTTCGTGCCTCCAACGGGGTCGTTTGGGGACTGGTTAGAGTTTTCACCCTTTAACGACTTGTTTTTAAGTCTAACTATGACATTCACAAATTATCATCAGATTATTAAACCGGGACCCCCGGGACTACGCGGTCAGTTCTTACAAGTTACATTGGTCCCGTGCGAGGTGTTCGTGCCTCCTACGGGGTCGTTTGAAGGATGGTTTTGGTTTTCACCATTTAAGGGTTCTTTTTAAGTCTAAACATGATTTTTGCAAATTATCATCATTTTCTCAAACTGGGACCCCCGAGAGTACGCGGTCAGTTCCTATAAGTTACATTGGTCCCGTGCGGGGTGTTCGTGCCCCCTCCGGGGTCGTTTGAGGGATGGTTTGGTTTTTCACCTTTTAACGGCTTCTTTTTATATCTAAGTGTATTTTTGCAAATTATCATCATATTCTCAAACCGGGAGACCCAGGACTACGCGGTCAGTTCCTACAAGTTACATTGGTCCCGTGCGAGGTGTTGGTGCCTCTTACGAGCTCGTTGGGGGTTGGTTTGAGTTATCAACCTTTAACGACTTATTTTTAAGTCTAACAGTGATTTTTTCAAATTATCGTCATATTCTCAAATCGGGAGACCTGGGATTACGCGGTCAGTTCATATAAGTTACATTGGTCTTGTACGAGGTGTTCATGCCTCCTACGGGGTCGTTTGGGGAGTGGTTTCAGTTTTCACCTTTTAACTGCATCTTTTTAAGTCTAACTGTGAATTTTGCAAATTATCATCATATTCTCAAATCGGGACCCCCGGGACTACACGATCAGTTCTTATAAGTCACGTTGGTACCGTGCAAGGTGTTCGTGCCTCCTATGGGGTCGTTTGAGGGCTGGTTTGGGTTTTCACCTTTTAACGGCTTCTTATTCAGTCTAAGTGTGATTTTTATAAATTATCGATATATTCTCAAACCGAGAGACCCAGGACTACGTTGTCAGTTCCTAAAAGTTACATTGGTCCCGTACGAAGTGTTCGTGCCCTTTACGAGCTCATTTGGGGGTTGGTTTGGGTTTTCACCCTTTAACGGCTTGTTTTTAAGTCTAAGTATGATTTTTGCAAATTATCGTCTTATTCTCAAACTGGGAGACCTGGGACTATGCGGTCAGTTCCTACAAGTTACATTGGTCTCGTACGAGGTGTTTGTACCTCCTATGGGGTCATTTGGAGACTAGTTTGGGTTTTCACCCTTTAATGGATTGTTTTTAAGTCTAAGTGTGATTTTTACAAATTATCATCATATTCTCAAATCGAGAGCCCCAAGATTATGCGGTCAGTTCCTATAAGTAACATTGGTCCCATGAGAGGTGTTCATGCCTCTTACGAGGTCGTTTGGGGGCTGATTTTAGGTTTTCACCCTTTAACAACTTGTTTTTAATTCTAAGAGTGATTTTTACATATTATTGTCCTATTGTCAAACCAGGAGACCCAGGACTACGCGGCCTGTTCCTACAAGTTACATTGGTCCCGTGCGAGGTGTTCGTAACGCCAATTGGGTTGCTTCGGGGCTGGTTTTGGCTTGCACCCTTTAACGGCTTATTTTTAATTCTAAGTGTGATTTTTGCAAATTATCGCCATATTCTCAAAATAGGACCGCCGGGACTACGCGGTCAGTTCTAAAAAGCTATATTGGTCCTGTGCGAGGTGTTCGTGCCTCCTACGAAGTCGTTTGGGGTCTTGTTTGTGTTTTCACCCTTTAATGGCTTGTTTTTAAGTCTAAGTGTGATCTTTCCAAATTATCATCATATTCTCAAATCGAGAGACTCGGGACTACGCGATCAGTTCAAACAAGTTACATTGGTCCTGTACGAGGTGTTCGTGCCTCCTACGGGGTCATTTGTGGGATGGTTTGGGTTTTCTCCCTTTAACGGCTTGTTTTAAAGTCTAAGTGTGATTTTTACTAATTATCGTCATATTCTCAAATCGATCGACCTGGGGGAATATGTGATCAGTTCCTACAAGTTACATAGGTACCGTGCGCGGTGTTCATGCCTCCTACGGGGTCGTTTGGGGGATGGTTTGGGTTTTCACCCTTTAAGGGCTTGTTTTTAAGTCTAATGTGATTTATGCAAATTATCATCATATTCGCATATCGGGAGACACAGGGGAATATGCGGTCAGTTCCTACAAGTTATATTGGTCTCGTGCGAGTTGTTCGTGCCTCTTATGTGGTCGTTTGGGGACTGGTTTGGGTTTTCACCTTTTAATGGCTTCTTTTTAAGTCTAAGCGTGATTTTTGCAAATTATTATCATTTTCTCAAACTGGGACCCTCGGAACTACGCGGTCAGTTCTTACAAGTTACATTGGTCCCATGGGGGTGTTTGTGCCTCCTACGGGGTCGTTTGAGGGCTGGTTTAGGTTTTCACCTTTTAACAACTTCTTTTTAGGTCTAAGTGTATTTTTGTAAATTATCATCATATTCTCAAATCGGGAGACCCAGGACTACGCGGTCAGTTCCTACAAGTTACATTAGTCCCGTGCGAGGTGTTCGTCTCTCCTACGGGGTCGTTTGAGGGCTGGTTTGGGTTTTCACCCTTTAACGGCTTGTTTTTAAGTTTAGGTGTGATTTTTGCAAATTATCTTCAAATTCTCAAACTAGGAGACCTGGGACTACGTTGTTAGTTCCTACAAGTAACATTGGTCCCATGGGAGGTGTTCGTGCCTCCTACGTGGTCTTTTGGGGGATGGTTTGGGTTTTCAACCTTTAATGGCTTATTTTTTAGTCTAAGTGTGATTTTTGCAAATTATCATCATATAATCAAACCGGGAGACCCGAGACTACGCGATGAGTTCCTACAAATTACATTGGTTCCGTGCGTGGTGTTCGTACCTCCTATGGAGTCGTTTGGGGGCTGGTTTTGGCTTTCACCCTTTAACGACTTATTTTTAAGTCTAAGTGTGATTTATGCAAATTATCGTCATATTCTCAAATCGGGAGACCCAGGGGAATATGCAGTCAGTTCCTACAAGTTATATTGGTCTCGTGCGAGGTGTTCGTGCCTCCTATGGGGTCGTTTGGGGACTGGTTTGGGTTTTCACCTTTTAACGGCTTCTTTTTAAGTCTAAGTGTGATTTTTGCAAATTATCCTCATATTCTCAAACCGGGACCCCCGGGACTACGCGATCAGTTCTTATAAGTTTCGGTTGTCTCGTGCAAGGTGTTCGTGCCTCCTATAGGGTCGTTTGAGGGCTGGTATGGGTTTTCACCTTTTAACGGCTTCTTTTTAAGTCTAAGTATGATTTTTGCAAATTATCATCATATTCTCAAACCAGGACCCCCGGGACTACGCGGTATGTTCCTATAAGTTACATTAGTCCTGTGCGAGGTGTTCGTGCCTCCTACAGGGTCGTTTGAGAGCTGGTTTGGGGTTTCACCTTTTAATGGCTTCTTTTTCAGTCTTAGTATGATTTTTACAAATTATCATTATATTCTCAAACCGAGAGACCCATGACTACGCTTTCAGTTCCTACAAGTTACATTAGTCCCGAGCGAGGTGTTCATGACCCTTACGAGCTCGTTTGGGGCTTGGTTTGGGTTTTCAACCTTTAATGATTTATTTTTAAGTCTAACTCTGATTTTTGCAAATTATCATCATATTCTAAAACCGGGAGACCCGAGACTACGCGAGCAGTTCCTACAAGTGACTTTGGTCCCGTACGAGGTGTTCGTGCCTGGGGTCATTTGGGGGTTGGTTTGGGTTTTTACCCTTTAACGGCTTGTTTTTATGTCTAAGTATGATTTTTGCAAATTATCTCAATATTCTCAAACTAGGAGACCCGGGACTATGTTGTTAGTTCCTACAAGTTACATTGGTCCCGTGGGTGGTCTTCGTGCTTGCTACGGGGTCGTTTGGGGGATGGTTTGGGTTTTCAACCTTTAACGGCTTATTTTTAAGTCTAAGTGTGATTTTTGCAAATTATTGTCATATAATCAAACCGGGCGACCTGGGGGAATATGCGATCAGTTCCTACAAGTTACATAGGTACCGTGCGCGATGTTCGTGCCTCTTACGGGGTCGTTTGGGGGATGGTTTCGGTTTTCACCCTTTAACAGCTTGTTTTTAAGTCTAAGTGTGATTTATGCAAATTATCATCATATTCGCATATCGGGAGACACAGGGGAATATGCGGTCAGTTCCTACAAGTTATATTGGTCTCGTGCGAGTTGTTCGTGCCTCCTATGTGGTCGTTTGGGGACTGGTTTGGGTTTTCACCTTTTAATGGCTTCTTTTTAAGTCTAAGCGTGATTTTTGCAAATTATTATCATTTTCTCAAACTGGGACCCCCGGGACTACGCGTTCAGTTCTTACAAGTTACATTGGTCCCGTGCGGGGTGTTTGTGCCTCCTACGGGGTCATTTGAGGGCTGGTTTTGGTTTTCACCTTTTAACAACTTCTTTTTATGTCTAAGTGTATTTTTGTAAATTATCATCATATTCTCAAATCGGGAGACCCAGGACTACGCGGTCAGTTCCTACAAGTTACATTGGTCCCATGTGAGGTGTTGGTGCCTCTTTCGAGCTGGTTTGGGGGTTGGTTTGGGTTGTCATCCTTTAACGACTTCTTTTTAAGTCTAACTGTATTTTTGCAAATTATAATTATATTCTCAAATCGGGAGACTCGGGACTACGCGGTCAGTTCCTACAAGTTACATTAGTCCCGTGCGAGGTGTTCGTCTCTCCTACGGGGTCGTTTGATGGTTGGTTTGGGTTTTCACCCTTTAACGGCTTGTTTTTAAGTCTAGGTGTGATTTTTGCAAATTATCTTCAAATTCTCAAACTAGGAGACCTGGGACTACGTTGTTAGTTCCTACAAGTAACATTAGTCCCATGGGAGGTGTTCGTGCCTCCTATGTGGTCTTTTGGCGGATAGTTTGGGTTTTTACCCTTTAATGGCTTGTTTTTAAGTCTTAGTGTGATTTTTTCAAATTATCATCATATAATCAAACCGGGAGACCCGAGACTACGCGATGAGTTCCTACAAATTACATTGGTTCCATGCGTGGTGTTCGTACCTCTTATGGAGTCGTTTGGGGGCTGGTTTTGGCTTTCACCCTTTAACGACTTATTTTTAAGTCTAAGTGTGATTTATGCAAATTATCGTCATATTCTCAAATCGGGAGACCCGGGGGAATATGCAGTCAGTTCCTACAAGTTATATTGGTCTCGTGTGAGGTGTTCGTGCCTCCTACGGGGTCGTTTGTGGACTGGTTTGGGTTTTCACCTTTTAACGGCTTCTTTTTAAGTCTAAGTGTGATTTTTGAAAATTATCCTCATATTCTCAAACCGGGACCCCCGGGACTACGCGATCAGTTCTTATAAGTTTTGGTTGTCTCGTGCATGGTGTTCGTGCCTCCTATGGGGTCGTTTGAGGGCTGGTATGGGTTTTCATCTTTTAACGGCTTCTTTTTAAGTCTAAGAATGATTTTTGCAAATTATCGTCATATTCTCAAACCGGGACCCCCGGGACTACGCGGTATGTTCCTATAAGTTACATTAGTCATGTGCGAGGTATTCGTGCCTCCTACAGGGTCGTTTGAGAGTTGGTTTGGGGTTTCACCTTTTAATGGCTTCTTTTTCAGTCTTAGTGTGATTTTTAAAAATTATCATTATATTCTCAAACCGAGAGACCCATGACTACGCTTTCAGTTCCTACAAGTTACATTAGTCCCGAGCGAGGTGTTCGTGCCCCTTACGAGCTCGTTTGGGGGTTGGTTTGGGTTTTCAACCTTTAATGATTTATTTTTAAGTCTAACTCTGATTTTTGCAAATTATCATCATATTCTAAAATCGGGAGACCCGAGACTACGCGATCAGTTCCTACAAGTTACTTTGGTCCCGTACGAGGTGTTCGTGCCTGGGGTCATTTGGGGATTGGTTTGGGTTTTTACCCTTTAACGGCTTGTTTTTAAGTCTAAGTATGATTTTTGTAAATTATCTCCATATTCTCAAACTAGGAGACCCGGGACTATGTTGTTAGTTCCTACAAGTTACATTGGTTCCGTGGGAGGTGTTCGTGCTTGCTACGGGGTCGTTTGGGGGATGGTTTGGGTTTTCAACCTTTAACGGCTTGTTTTTAAGTCTAAGTGTGATTTTTGCAAATTATTGTCATATAATCAAACTGGGGGACCCGGGACTACGCGGTGAGTTCCTTCAAGTTACATTGGTCCCATGCGTGGTGTTCGTACCTCCTACGGGGTCGTTTGGGGGCTGGTTTTTGCTTTCACCATTTAACGACTTATTTTTAAGTCTAAGTGTGATTTATCCAAATTATCATCATATTCTCAAATCGGGCGATCCAGGTGAATATGAGGTCACATCCTACAAATTATATTGGTCTCGTGCGAGGTGTTCGTCCCTCATACGGGGTCGTTTGGGGACTGGTTTGGGTTTTCACCTTTTAACGGCTTCTTTTAAAGTCTAAGCATGATTTTTTCAAATTATCATCATTTTCTCAAATTGGGACCCCCGGGACTACGTGGTCAGTTCCTACAAGTTACATTGGTCCCGTGCGGGGTATTTGTGCCTCCTACGGGGTCGTTTGAGGGATGGTTTGGGTTTTCACCTTTTAACAACTTCTTTGTATGTCTAAATGTAGTTTTTTAAGTGATCATCATATTCTCAAACCGGGAGACCCAGGACTACGCGGTCAGTTCCTACAAGTTACATTGGTCCCGTTCGAGGTGTTAGTGCCTCTTACGAGCTCGTTTGGGGGTTCATTTGGGTTGTCATCCGTTAACGACTTGTTTTTAAGTCTAACTATATTTTTGCAAATTATAATCATATTCTCAAATCGGGAGACTCGGGGCTACGCGGTCAGTTCTTACAAGTTACATTGGTCCCGTACGAGGTGTTCGTGCCTCTTACGGGGTCGTTTGGCGGTTGGTTTGGGTTTTCACCCTTTAACGACTTGTTTTTAAGTCTTAGTGTGATTTTTGCAAATTATTTTCATATGCTCAAACTAGTAGACCCGAGACTATGTTGTTAGTTCCTACAAGTTACATTGGTCCCATGGGAGGTATTCCTGCCTCCTACGGGGTCTTTTGGGGGATGGTTTGGGTTTTCACCCTTTAACGGCTTATTTTTAAGTCTAAGTGTGATTTTTGAAAATTATCATCATATACTCAAACCGGGAGACTCGGGACTACGCGATGAGTTCCTATAAATTACATTGGTCCTGTGCGTGGTGTTCGTATCTCCTATGGGGTCGTTTGGGGGCTGGTTTTGTCTTTCATCCTTTAACGACTTATTTTTTAGTCTAAGTGTGATTTATGCAAATTATCATCATATTCTCAAACTGGGAGACCCAGGGGAATATGCGGTCAGTTCCAACAAGTATATTCGTCTCGTGCGAGGTGTTTGTGCCTCCTACGGGGTTGTTTGGGGACTAGTTTGGGTTTTCACCTTTTATCGGTTTATTTATAAGCCTAAGTGTGATTTTTGCAAATTATCCTCATATTCTCAAAACGGGACCGCCGGGACTAGGCAGTTAGTTCTTACAAGTTTCGGTTGTCTCGTGTAAGGTGTTCGTGCCTCCTATGGGGTCGTTTGAGGGCTGGTATGGGTTTTGACCTTTTAACAACTTCTTATTAAGTCTAAGTATGATTTTTGCAAATTATTGTCATATTCTCAAACTGGGACCCTCAGGACTACGCGGTTTATTCCTACAAGTTACATTGGTCCCGTACGAGGTGTTCGCGCCTCCTACGGGGTCATTTGAGAGCTTGTTTGGGGTTTCACCTTTTAACGGCTTCTTTTTCAGTCTTAGTGTGATTTTTGCAAATTATCATTATATTCTCAAACTAAGAGACCCATGACTACGCTGTCAGTTCCTACAAGTTACATTAGTCCCGTGCGAGGTGTACGTGCCCCTTACAAGGTCGTTTGGGGGTTGGTTTGGGTTTTCATCCTTTAACGACTTGATTTTAAGTCTAACTGTGATTTTTGCAAATTATTGTCATATTCTCAAACCGGGAGACCCGAGACTAAGCGATCAGTTCCTACAAGTTACTTTGGTCCTGTACGAGGTGTTCATGCCTGGGGTCGTTTTGGGGTTGGTTTGGATTTTTACCCTTTAACGACTTGTTTTTAAGTGTAAGTGTGATTTTTGCAAATTATCTTCATATTCTCAAACTAGGAGACCCGGGACTATGTTGGTAGTTGCTACAAGTTACACTGGTCCCATGCGAGGTGTTCGTGCCTCCTATGGGGTCGTTTGGAGACTGGTTTGGGTTTTCACCCTTTAACAACTTGTTTTTAAGCCTAAGTGTGATTTTAGAAAATTATCATCATATTCTCAAATTGGGAGACCCAGGACTACACAATTAGTTCTTATAAGTTATATTAGTCTCGTGCGAGGTGTTCGTGCCTCCTACGGGGTCATTTGGGGACTGGTTTAGGTTTTCACCCTTTAATGGCTTGTTTTTAAGTCTAAGTGTGATTTTCGCAAATTATCAACATATTCTTAAATCGGGACCCCCGGGACTACGCGGTCAGTTCCTATAAGTTACATTGGTCCCGTGCGTGGTGTTCATGCCTCCTACGGGGTCGTTTGAGGGCTGGTTTGTGTTTTCACCTTTTAACGGCTTCTTTTTAAGTCAAAGTGTGATTTTTGCAAATTATCATCATATTCTCAAACAGTTACTGCTGGGACTACGCGATCATTTCCTACAAGTTACATTGGTCCCGTGCATGGTGTTCGTGCGTCCTACGGGGTCGTTTGATGGCTGGTTTGGGTTTTCACCTTTTAACGACTTCTTTAAGTCTAAGTGTGATTTTTGCAAATTATCGTTATATTCTCAAACAGGGTGACCCAGGACTACGCGGTCAGTTCCAACAAGTTACATTGGTCCCGTGTGAGGTGTTCGTGCCTCTTACGAGCTCGTTTGGGGGTTGGTTAAGGTTTTCATCCTTTAATGACTTGTTTTCAAGTCAAACTGTGATTTTTACAAATTATCATCATATTGTCAAATTAGGAGACCTAGGACTACACGATCAATTCCAACAGGTTACTTTGGTCCCATACGAGGTGTTTGTGCCTTGGGTCGTTTGGGGGTTGGTTTTGGTTTTCACCTTTTAACGGCTTATTTTTAAGTCTAAGTGTGATTTTTGCAAATTATCTTCATATTCTCAAACTAGGAGACCTGGGACTATGTTGTTAGTTCCTATACGTTATATTGGTCTCGTGCGAGGTGTTCGTGCCTCCTACGGGGTCGTTTTGGGATTGGTTTGTGTTTACACCCGTTAAAGCCTTGTTTTTAAGTCTAAGTGTGATTTCTACAAATTATCGTCATATTCTCAAATTGGGAGACCCGAGACTACGCGGTGAGTTCCTACAAGTTACGTTGGTTTCGTGCAAGGTGTTCGTGCCTCCTATGGGGTCGTTTGAGGGCTGGTATGGTTTTTCAACTTTTAACGGCTTCTTTTGAAGTATAAGTTTGATTTTTGCAAATTATCATCATATTCTTAAACGAGGACCCCCGGGACTACGCGGTCTGTTCCTACAAGTTACATTGGTCCCATGAGAGGTGTTCGTGCCTCCTACGAGGTCGTTTGAGGCTTGGTTTGGGTTTTCACCTTTTAACAGCTTCTTTTTTAGTCTAAGTGTGATTTTTACAAATTATGATTATATTCTCAAATCGGGAGGCCCAGGACTACGCTGTCAGTTCCTACAAGTTACATTGGTCCCGTGTGAGGTGTTCGTACCCCTTACGAGCTCGTTTGGGGGTTGGTCTGGGTTTTCATCCTTTAATGAATTTCTTTTAAGTCGAACTGCGATTTTTGTAAATTAGCGTCATATTCTCAAATCGGGAGAGTCGGGACTACGCGGTCAATTCCTACAGGTTACATTGGACCCGTGCGAGGTATTCGTGCTTCCTACGGGGTTGTTTGAAGGTGGGTTTGGGTTTTCACCCTTTAACGGCTTTTTTTTTAAGTCTAAGTGCAATTTTCCAAAATTATCGTCATATTCTCAAACCGGGAGACTCGGGACTACGCAATCAGTTCTTAGAAGTTACATTGGTCCCGTACGAGGTGTTCGTGCCTCCTACGGGGTCGTTTGCGGGCTGGTTTGGGTTTCACACTTTTAACGGCTTCTTTTTAAGTCTAAGTGTGATTTTTGCAAATTATCGTCATATTCTCAAATTGGGACCCCCGGGACTACGTGGTCAGTTCCTACAAGTTACATTGGTACCGTGAAAGGTATTCGTGCCTCCTATTGGGTCGTTTGATGGCTGGTTTGGTTTTGCACCGTTTAACGACTTCATTTTTAGTCTAAGTGTGATTTTTGAAAATTATCATCATATTCGCAAACCCAGACCCCCGGGACTATGCGATCAGTTCCTACAAGTTACATTAGTCCCGTGCGAGGTGTTCATGCCTCCAACGGAGTCGTTTGAGGGTTGGTTTTGGTTTTCACCATTTAAGGGCTTCTTTTTCAGTCTAAGTGTGATTTTTGCAAATCATCGTTATTTCTCAAACCAAGAGATCCAGGACTACGCAGTCAGTTCCTACAAGTTACATTGGTCCCGTGTGAGGTGTTCGTGCCTCTTACGAGCTCGTTTTGGGAATGGTTTGGGTTTTCATCCTTTAACGCCTTGTTTTTAAGTCTAACTGTGATTTTTGCAAATTATCATCATATTCTCAAATCGAGAGAGCCGGGACTACACGATCAGTTCCTAAAAGTTACATTGGTCCCGTGCGAGGTGTCCGTGCCTCCTACGGGGTCGTTTGGGGGATGGTTCGGTTTTTCTCCCTTTAATGGCTTGTTGTTAAATCTAAGTGTGATTTTTGCAAATTATCATCATATTCTCAAACCGGGAGACTCGGGGTTACCCAGTGAGTTCCTACAAGTTACATAGGTCCTGTGCGAGGCGTTTATGCCTCCTACGGGGTCGTTTGGGGGCTGGTTTGGGTTTTCACCCTTTAACGGCTTATTTTTAAGTCTAAGTGTGATTTTTGCAAATTATCATCCAATACTCAAAACGGGAGACCCGAGACTACGCGGTGAGTTTCGACAAGTTACATTGGTCCCGTGCGATGTGTTAATAGCTCCTATGGGGTCGTTTGGGGGCTGGTTCTGTCTTTCACCCTTTAATGACTTATTTTCAGGTGTAAGTGTATTTTATTGAAATTATCGTCATATTCTCAAACCGGGAGACCTAGGGGAATATGCGGTCAGTTCCTACAAGTTATACTGGTCTCGTGCGAGGTGTTCGTGCCTCCTACGGGGTCGTTTGGGGACTGGTTTGGGTTTTTGCACTTTAACGGCTTGTTTTTAAGTTTAAGTGTGATTTTTGTAAATTATCATCATTTTCTCAAACCGGGACCCTCAAGACTACGCGGTTAGTTCCTGAAAGTTACATTGGTCCCGTGAGGTGTGTTCGTGCCTCCTACGGGGTCGTTTGAGGGCTTGTTTGGGTTTTGACCTTTCACCAACTTCTTTTTATGTCTAAGTGTTTTTTTCTAAATTATCATCGTATTCTCATATAGGGAGACCCAGGACTACGCGATCAGTTCATACAAGTTACATTGGTCCCATGCGAGGTGTTGGTGCCTCTTACGAGCTCGTTTGGGGGTTGGATTGGGTTGTCATCCTTTAATGACTTATTTTTAAGTCTAACTGTATTTTTGCCAATTATCATCATATTCTTAAATTGGGAGGCTCGGGACTACACGGTCAGTTCTTACAATTTACATTGGTCCCGTGCGAGGTGTCCGTGCCTCCTATAGGGTCGTTTGGGTGATGGTTTGGGTTTTCACCCTTTAACGACTTATTTTTAAGTCTTAGTGTGATTTTAGCAAATTATCTTCATATGTTCAAACTAGTAGACCCGGGACTACGTTGTTAGTTCCTACAAGTTACATTGGTCCCATGGGAGGTGTTCCTGCCTCCTACGGGGTCTTTTGGGGGATGGTTTGGGTTTTCACCCTTTAACGGCGTATTTTTAAGTCTAAGTGTGATTTTTGAAAATTATAGACATATACTCAAACCGGGAGACACGGGACTACATTGTTAGTATCTACAACTTACATTGGTCCCGTGGGAGGTGTTCGTGCCTCCTACAGGGTCGTTTGGGGGATGGTTTGGGTTTTCACCCTTTAACGGCTTGTTTTTAAGTCTAAGTGTGATATTTGTAAATTATCGTCATATACTCAAACCGGCAGTCCCAGGACTACGCGGTGAGTTCCTATAAGTTACATTGGTCCCGTGTCAGGTGTTCGTACCTCCTATGGGGTCGTTTGGTGGATGGTTTTGGCTTTCACCCTTTAACGACTTATTTTTAATTCTATGTGTGATTTTTGCAAATTATCGTCACATTCTCAAACCGGGAGACCCAGGGGAATATGCGGTCAGTTACTACAAGTTATATTGGTCTCGTGCGAGGTGTTCGTGCCTCCTACGGGGTCGTTTGGGGAGTGGTTTAGGTTTTTACCTTTTAACGGGTTCTTTTTAAGTCTAAGTGTCAGTTTTACAAATTATCATCATATTCACAAACCGAGACCCCCAGGACTACGCGGTCAGTTCTTACAAGTTACGTTGGTCCCGTACAAGGTGTTCGTGGCTCTTATGGGGTCGTTTGAGGGCTGGTATCGGTTTTCACCTTTTAACGGCTTCTTCTAAAGTCAAAGTGTGATTTTTGCAAATTATTGTCATATTCTCAAACCGGGACCCCCGAGATTACGCGGTCTGTGCCTACAAGTTATATTGGTCCTGTGCGAGGTGTTCGTGCCTCCTACGGGGTCGTTTGAGGGTTGGTTCGGGTTTTCATCCTTTAACGACTTATTTTTAAGTCTAACTGTGATTTTTGTAAATTATCGTCATATTCTCAATCGGGAGACCCGTGACTACGCGGTCAGTTCCTACAAGTTACATTGGTCCTGTGCGAGGTGTTCGTGCCTCCTACGGGGTCGTTTGGGGGCTGGTTTGGATTTTCACCCTTTAACGACTTGTTTTTAAGTCAAAGTGTGATTTTTGCAAATTTTCGTCATATTCTCAAGTCGGGAGACCCGGGACTATACAATGAGTTCCAAAAAGTTACATTGGTCCCGTGCGAGGTCTTCGTGTCTCCTACGGGGTCGTTTGGGGCCTGATTTGGGTTTTCACCCTTTAACGGCTTTTTTTTAAGTCTAAGTGTTATTTTTCCAAATTATTGTCATATTCTCAAATTGGGAGACTCGGGACTACGCGATCAGTTCTTAGAACTTACATTGGTCTCGTACGAGGTGTTCATACCTCCTATGGGGTCGTTTGCGGGCTGGTTTGGCTTTCCACCCTTTTAACGCCTTCTTTTTAAGTCTAAGTGTGATTTTAGCAAATTATCGTCATATTCTCAAACCGGGACCCCCGAAACTACGCGGTCAGTTCCTACAAGTTACATTGGTCCCGTGCAAGGTATTCGTGCCTCCTACAGGGTCGTTTGATGGCTGGTTTGGGTTTTCACCTTTTAACGACTTCATTTTTAGTTTAAGTGTGATTTTTGGAAATTATCATCATATTCTCAAACTGGGACCCCCGGGACTACGCGATCAGTTCCTTCAAGTTACATTGGTCCCGTGAGAGGTGTTCATGCCTCCTACGGAGTCGTTTGAGGGCTAGTTTGGGTTTTCACCTTTTAACGACTTCTTTTAAGTTTAAGTGTATTTTTTGCAAATTATCGTTATGTTCTCAAATCGAGAGAACCAGGACTACGCGGTCAGTTCCTACAAGTTACATTGGTCCCCTGTGAGGTGTTCGTGCCTCTTACGAGCTCGTTTGGGGGTTGGTTTGGGTTTTCATCCTTTAACGACTTATTTTTAAGTCTAATGTGATTTTTGTAAATTATCATCATATTCTCGAAATGGGAGACTCGAGACTACACGATCAGTTCCTAAAAGATACATTGGTCCCGTGCGAGGTGTTCGTGCCGCCTACGGGGTCGTTTCGGGGATGGTTTGGGTTTTCACCCTATAACGACTTGTTTTTAAGTCTAAGTGTGATTTTTGCAAATTTTTGTCATATTCTCAAACTGGGAGACCCGGGACTACGCAGTGAGTTCCTACAAGTTACATTGGTCCCGTGCGAGGTGTTCGTGCCTCCTACTGGGTCGTTTGGTGGATGGTTCAGAATTTCACCCTTTAACGACTTATTTTTAAGTCTAAGGGTGATTTTTCAAAATTATCGTCACATTCGCAAAATGGGAGACTCGGGACTACCCGGTCAGTTCTTACAAGTTACATTGGTCCCGTACGAGGTGTTTGTGCCTCCTATGGGGTCGTTTGCGGGTTGGTTTGGGTTTTCACCTTTTAATGGTTTTTGTTTAAGTTTAAATGTGATTTTTGCAAATTATCGTCATATTCTCAAACCGAGACCCCCGAGAATATGCGGTCAGTTCCTACAAGTTACATTGGTACCGTGTGAGGTGTTCATGCCTCCTATGGGGTCGTTTGAAGATTGTTTGGGTTTTCACCATTTAACGACTTCTTTTTTAGTCTAAGTGTGATTTTTGTAAATTTTTGTTATATTCTCAAACTAGGAGAAGCTGGACTACGCGATCAGTTCCTACAAGTTACATTGGTCCCGTGCGAGGTGTTGGTGCCTCTTACGATCTCGTTAGGGGTTTGGTTTGGGTTTTCATCCTTTAACAACTTGTTGTTAAGTCTAACTGTATTTTTGCAAAATGTCATCATATTCTCAAATCGGGAGACCCCCAGGACTACGCGGTGAGTTCCTACAAGTTTATTGGTCCCGTGCGAGGTGTTCGTGCCTCCTACGGGGTCGTTTGAGGGCTGGTTTGGGTTTTCACCTTTTAACGGCTTCTTTTTAAGTCTAAGTGTGATTGTTGCAAATTATCATCATTTTCTCAAATCAGGACCCCCGAGACTACGCGGTCAGTTTCTGTAAGTTACATTGGTCCCGTACGGGGTGTTTGTGCCTCCTTTGGGGTCGTTTGAGGGTTGGTTTGGATTTTCACCTTTTAACGGCTTCTTTTTATTTCCAAGTGTATTTTTGCATATTATCATCATATTCTCAAACCGGGAGACCCAGGACCACGCGGTCAGTTCCTACAAGTTACATTGGTCCCGTGCGAGGTGTTTGTGCCTCTTAAGAGCTCGTTTGGGGGTTGGTTTGGGTTGTCAACCTTTAACGACTTATTTTGAAGTCTAATTGTGATTTTTTTAAATTATCGTCATATTCTCAAATCGGGAGACCCGGGACCATGTGGTCATTTCTTTTAAGTTACATTGGTCCTGTGCGAGGTGTTCGTGCCTCCTACGGGGTCGTTTGGGGGCTGGTTTTGGTTTTCACCCTTTAATTATTTTTAAGTCTAAGTGTGATTTTTACAAATTATGAATATATTCTCAAACCAGGTGACTCAGGACTACACAGTGAGTTCCTACAAGTTACATTGGTCTTGTGCGAGGTGTTCGTGCCTCCTACAGGGTCGTTTAGGGGCTGGTTTGGGTTTTCACCATTTAATGGCTTATTTTTAAGTCTAAATGTGATTTTTCTAAATTATCATTGTATTCTCAAATCGAGAGACCTGAGACTACGCAGTCATGTCCTATAAGTTACTTTGGTCCCGTGCGAGGTGTTCGTGCCTAGGGTCGTTTGGGGGTTTGTTTGGGTTTTCACCCTTTAACGGCTTATTTTTAAGTCTAACTGTGATTTTTGCAAATCATCTTCATATTCTCAAACTAGGAGACCCGGGACTACATAGTTAGTTCCTATAACTTACGTTGGTCCCGTGGGAGGTGTTCGTGCCTCCTATGGGGTCGTTTGGGGGATGGTTTGGGTTTTCACCCTTTAACGACTTGTTTCTAAGTCTAAGTTCGATTTTTGAAAATTATCATCATATACTCAAACCGGGAGACCCGGGACTATGCGATGAGTTCCTACAAGTTACGTTGGTCCCGTGCGTGGTGTTCGTACCTCCTATGGGGTCGTTTGGGGGCTGGTTTTGGCTTTCACCCTTTAACGGCTTATTTTTAAGTCAAAATGTGATTTTTGAAAATTATCATCATATTCTCAAACTGGGAGACCCAGGGGAATATGCGATCAGTTCCTACAAATTATATTGGTCTCATGCGAGGTGTTCATGGGGTTTTCACCTTTTAACGACATCTTTTTAAGTCTAACTACGATTTTTGCAAAATATTATCATATTCTCAAATCGGGACCCCTGGAAATACGCGGTCAGTTTCTATAAGTTACATTGGTCTAAGTGTGATTTTTGTAAATGTTTAGGGGCTGGTTTGGGTTTTCATCTTTTAACGGCTTCTTTTTCAGTCTAAGTGTGATTTTTGTAAATGTTCATTATATTCTCAAACTGGGAGACCCAGGACTACGCGGTCAGTTCCTACAAGTTACACTGGTCGCGTACGTGGTGTTCGTACCTCCTATGGGGTGATTTGGGGGAAAGTTTTGGGTTTCACCCTTTAACGACTTATTTTTAAGTCTAAGTGTGATTTTTGCAAATTATCGTCATATTCTCAAACCGGGAGACCCAGGGGAATTTGCGGTCAGTTCCTACAAGTTATATTGGTCTCGTGTGAGGTGTTCGTGCATCCTACGGGGTCATTTGGAGAGTGGTTTGGGTTTTTCACCTTTTAACGGCATCTTTTTAAGCCTAACTGTGATTTTTGCAAATCTTTATCATATTCTCAATCAGAGACCCTCGGGACTACGCTGTCAGCTCTTATAAGTGACGTTGGTCCCGTGCAAGGTGTTCGTGCCTCCTATGGGGTCGTTTGAGGGATGTTATGGGTTTTCACCTTTTAACGGCTTCTTTTTAAGTTTAAGTGTGATTTTTGCGAATTATCATCATATTCACAAACTGGGACCCTCGGGACTACGTGGTTTTTTCCTACAAGTTACATTAGTCCCGTGCGAGGTGTTCGTGCCTCCTACGGGGTCGTTTTGACGGCTGGTTTGGGTTTTCACCTTTTAATGGCGTATTTTTCAGTCTAAGTATGATTTTTGCAAATTATCATTATATTCTTAAACCGAGAGACCCAGGACTACGCGGTCAGTTCCTACAAGTTACATTGGTCCCGTGCGAGGTGTTGGTGCCTCTTACGATCTCGTTTGGGGGTTGGTTTGGGTTGTCAACCTTTAATGACTTGTTTTTGAGTCTAACGGTGATTTTTTCAAATTTTCATCATATTCTCAAATCAGGAGACTTAGGACTATGCAATCAGTTCTTACAAGCTACATGGGTCCCATGTGTGCTGTTCGTACCTCCTATAGGGTCGTTTGGGGGCAGGTTTTGGGTTTCACCCTTTAACGGCTTATTTTTAAGTCTAAGTGTGATTTTTGCAAATTATCATCATTTTCTCAAATCGGGAGACCCAGACGAATATACGGCCAGTTCGTACAAGTTATATTGGTCTCGTACGAGGTGTTCGTGCCTCCTACAGGGTCGTTTGGGGAGTGGTTTGCGTTTTCACTTTTTAACGGCATCTTTTAAGTCTAACTGTGATTTTTGCAAATTATCGTCATATTTTCAAACCAACAACCTCGAGAGTATGCGGTCAGTTCTTACAAGTTACGTTGGTCCCGTGCAAGGTGTTCGTGCCTCATATAGGGTCGTTTGGGGGCTGTTATGGGTTTTCACCTTTTAATGGCTTCTTTTTAAGTCTAAGTGTGATTTTTGCAAATTATCGTCATATTCACAAATTGGGACCCCCGGGACTACGCGGTATGTTCCAACAAGTTACATTGGTCCCGTGCGAGGTGTTCGTGCCTCCTACGGGGTCATTTGAGGGCTGGTTTGGGTTTCCACTTTTTAACGGCTTCTTTTTTAGTCTAAGTATGATTTTTGCAAATTATCGTTATATTCTCAAATCGGGAGACCCATGACTACGAGGTCAGTTCCTACAAGTTACATTGGTCCCGTGCGAGGTGTTCGTGCCCCTTACAAGCTCGTTTAGGGGTAGGGTTTGGGTTTTCATCCTTTAAAGACTTGTTTTTAAGTCTAACTGTGATTTTTGCAAATTATCGTCATATTCTCAAATCGGGAGACCCGAGACTACGCGGTCAGTTCCTAAAAGTTACAATGGTCCCGTGCGAGGTGTTCGTGCCTCCTACGGGGTCGTTTGAGGGTTGGTTTGGGTTTTCACCCTTTAACGACTTATTTTTAAGTCTAAGGGTGATTTTTGTAAATTTTTGTCATATTCTTAAATCGGGAGACCCGGGACTACGCTGTCAGTTCCTATAAGTTACAATGGTCCTGTTTGAGGTGTTCATGCCTCCTACGGGGTCGTTTGGGGGCTGGTTTGGGTTTTCACCCTTTAACGTCTTCTTTTTAAGTCTAAGTTTTATTTTTGCAAAATATCATCTTATTCTCAAATCGGGAGACCCGAGGCTACGCGGTCAGTTCCGACATGTTACATTGGTACCGTGCGAGGTGTTCGTGCATCCTACGAGGTTGTTTGGTTGCTAGTTTGGGGTTTAACCCTTTAACGGCTTATTTTTAAGTCTAAGTTTGATATTTCAAATTTATCGCCATATTCTCAAATCGGGAGACTCGGGTCTACGCGATCAGTTCTTATAAGTTACATTGGTCCCGTACGAGGTGTTGTGCCTCCTATGGGGTCATTCGCGCGCTGGTTTGGGTTTTCAACTTTTAACGGCTTATTTCTAAGTTTAAATGTGGTTTTTGCAAATTATCATTATATTCTCAAACCAAAACCCCCGGGAATATGCGGTCAGTTCCTACAAGTTACATTGGTCCCGTGCGAGGTGTTCGTGCTTCCTACAGGGTCATTTGAGTGCTGGTTTGGCTTTTCACCTTTTAACGGCTTCTTTTTAGTCTAAGTGTGATTTTTGTAAATGTTCATTATATTCTCAAACTGGGAGACCCAGGACTACGCGGTCAGTTCCTACAAGTTACATTGGTCCCGTGCGTGGTGTTCGTACCTCCTATGGGGTCATTTGGAGGCAAGTTTTGGGTTTCACCCTTTAACGGCTTATTTTTAAGTCTAAGTGTGATTTTTGCAAATTATTGTCATATTCTCAAATCGGGAGACCCAGGGGAATTTGTGGTCAGTTCCTATAAGTTATATTGGTCTCGTGCGAGGTGTTCGTGCCTCCTACGGGGTCGTTTGGGGAGTAGTTTGGGTTTTCACCTTTTAACGGAATCTTATTAAGCCTAATTGTGATTTTTGCAATTTAACTGGGACCCTTGGGACTACGCGGTCAGTTCTTACAAGTTATGTTGGTCCCGTGCAAGGTGTTCGTGCCTCCTATGGGGTCGTTTGAGGGATGGTATGGGTTTTCACCTTTTAACGGCTTCTTTTTAAGTCTAAGTGTGATTTTTGAAAATTATCATCATATTCACAATCCGGGACCCTCGGGACTACGTGGTATGTTCCTACAGGTTACATTGGTCCGTGCGAGGTGTTCGTGCGTCCTACGGGGTCGTTTGACGGCTGGTTTGGGTTTTCACCTTTAAATGGCATATTTTTCAATCTAAGTATATTTTTGCAAATTATCATTTTATTCTCAATCTGGGAGACCCAGGACTATGCGGTCAGTTCCTACAAGTTACATTGGTCCCGTGCGAGGTGTTAATGCCTCTTACGATCTAGTTTGGGGGTTGGTTTGTGTTGTCAACATTTAACGACTTGTTTTTAAGTCTAACTGTGATTTTTTCAAATTATCGTCATATTCTCAAATCAGGATCCTGGGACTACGCAATCAGTTCTTACAAGCTACATGGGTCCCGTGTGTTGTGTTCGTACCTCCTATGGGGTCGTTTGGGGCAGGTTTTGGGTTTCTCCCTTTAATGACTTATTTTTAAGTCTAACTGTGATTTTTGCAAATTATCATCATATTCTCAAACCGGGAGACCCAGAGGAATATACGGTCAGTTCCTACAAGTTATATTGGTCTCGTGCGAGGTGTTCGTGCCTCCTACAGGGTCGTTTGGGGAGTGGTTTGGGTTTTCACTTTTTAACGACATCTTTTTAAGTCTAACTGTAATTTTTGCAAATTATCATCATATTTTCAAACCGAGAACCTCGAGAGTACGCAGCCAGTTCTTACAAGTTACGTTGGTCCCGTTCAAGGTGTTCGTGCCTCCTATGGGGTCGTTTGGGGGCTGGTATGGGTTTTCACTTTTTAATGGCTTCTTTTTAAGTCTAAGTGTGATTTTTAAAAATTATCGTCATATTCACAAATTGGGACCCCCGGGACTAAGCGGTCTGTTCCTACAAGTTGCATTGGTCCCTTGCGAGGTGTTCATGCCTCCTACGGGGTCGTTTGAGGGCTGGTTTTGGTTTTCACCTTTTAACGACTTCTTTTTTAGTCTAAGTATGATTTTTTGCAAATTATCGTTATATTCTCAAATCGGGAGACCCGGGACTACGAGGTCCGTTCCTACAAGTTACATTTGTCCCGTGCAAGGTGTTCATGCCCCTTACGAGCTCATTTAGGGGATGGTTTGGGTTTTCATCCTTTAAAGACTTGTTTTTAAGTCTAACCGTGATTTTTGCAAATTATCGTCATATTCTCAAAACGGGAGACCCGGGACTACGCGATCAGTTCCTAAAAGTTACATTGGTCCCGTGCGAGGTGTTCGTGCCTCCTACGAGGTCGTTTGAGGGCTGGTTTGGGTTTTCACCCTTTAACGACTTGCTTTATGTCTAAGTATGATTTTTGTAAATTATCGTCACATTCTCAAACGGAGAGACCCAAGACAATGCGATCAGTTCCTAGAAGTTGCATTGGTCCCATGCGAGGTGTTCATGCCTCCAATAGGGTCGTTTGGGGTTTAGTTTGGGTTTTCACCCTTTAACGACTTGTTTTTATGTCTAAGTGTGATTTTTTCAAATTATTGTCATCTTCTCAAATCGTGGGACCCGGGACTACGTGATCAGTTCCTACAAGTTACAGTGGTCCCGTGCGAGGTGTTCGTGCCCCTTACGAGCTCGTTTAGGGGTTGGTTTGGGTTTTCATCCTTTAAAGACTTGTTTTTAAGTCTAACTATGATTTTTGCAAATTATTGTCATATTCTCAAATTGGGAGACCCGGGACTACGCGGTCAGTTCCTAAAAGTTACAATGGTCCCATGCGAGGTGTTCATGCCTCCTACGGGGTCGTTTGAGGGCTGGTTTGCGTTGTGACCCTTTAACGACTAGTTTTTAAGTCTAAGGGTGATTTTTGTAAATTTTTACCATATTCTCAAATCGAGAGACCCGGGACTACGCGATCAGTTCCTATAAGTTACATTGGGCCCGTGAGAGGTGTTCATGCCTCCTACGGCGTCGTTTGGGGGCTGGTTTGGGTTTTCACCCTTTAACGTCTTCTTTTTAAGTCTAAGTGTGATTTTTGCAAAATATCATCTGATTCTCAAATCGGGAAAACTGGGACTACGCGATCAGTTCCTAAAAGTTACATTGGTCCCGTGCGAGGTGTTCGTGCCTCCTACGGGGTCGTATGAGGCCTGGTTTAGGTTTTCACCCTTTAACGACTTGTTTTTAAGTCTAAGGGTGATTTTTATAAATTTTTGTCATATTCTCAAATCGGGAGACCCGGGACTACGCGGTCAGTTCGTATAAGTTACATTGGTCCCGTGAGAGGTGTTCATGCCTCCTATGAGGTCGTTTGGGGGTTGGTTTGGGTTTTTACCCTTTAACGTCTTCTTTTTAAGTTTATGTGTGATTTTTGCAAAATATCATCTTATTCTAAAACCGGGAGACCCGGGACTACGCGGTTAGTTCCCACAAGTTACATTGGTACCGTGCAAGGTGTTCGTGCCTCCTACGAGGTTGTTTGGTGGCTAGTTTGGGTTTTAGCACTTTAACGGCTTATTTTTAAGTCTAAGTGTGATATTTGAAATTTATCGTCATATTCTCAAATCGGGAGACTCGGGACTACGTGATCAGTTCTTTCAAGTTACATTGGTCCCATACGAGGTGTTTGTGCCTCCTACGGGGTCATTCGCGAACTGGTTTGGGTTTTCACCTTTTAACGGCTTCTTTCTCAAATTATCATCATATTCTCAAATTGAGACCCTCGAGAATATGCGGTCAGTTCCTACAAGTTACATTGGTCCCGTGAGAGGTGTTCGTGCTTCCTACAGGATCGTTTGAGGGATGGTTTGGGTTTTTACCCTTCAACGGCTTCTTTTTCAGTCTAAGTGTGATTTTTCTAAATTTTCATTATATTCTCAAACTGGGAGACCCAGGACTACGCGGTCAGTTCCGACAAGTTACATTGGTCCCGTGCTAGGTGTTCGTGCCTCTTACGAGCTCGTTTGGGGGTTAGTTTGGGTTTTCATCCTTTAACGACTTATTTTTAAGTCTAACTGTGATTTTTGCAAAATATCGTCATATTCTCAAACCGAGATACCCAGGGGAATATGCGGTCAGTTCCTACAAGTTATATTGGTCTCGTGCGAGTTGTTCGTGCCTCCTACGGGGTTGTTTGGGGAGTGGTTTGGGTTTTCACCTTTTAACGTCATCTTTTTAAGCCTAACTGTGATTTTTGCAAATTATCGTCATATTCTCAAACTGAGACCCTCGGGACTACGCGGTCATTTCTTACAAGTTACGTTGGTCCTGTGCAAGATGTTCGTGCCTCCTATGGGGTCGTTTAAGAGATGGTATGGGTTTTCACCTTCTAACGGATTCTTTTTAAGTTTAAGTGTGATTTTTGCAAATTATCATCATATTCACAAACCGGGACCCTCGGGACTACGTGGTCTGTTCCTACAAGTTATATTGGTCCCGTGCGAGGTGTTCGTGCCTCCTACGGGGTCGTTTGACGGCTGGTTTGGGTTTTCACCTTTAAATGGCGAATTTTTCAGTCTAAGTATGATTTTTGCAAATTATCATTATATTCTCAAACCGGGAGACCCGGGACTAAGCAGTCAGTTCCTACAAGTTATATTGGTCCCGTGCGAGGTGTTAGTGCCTCTTACGATCTAGTTTAGGGGTTGGTTTGGGTTGTCAACCTTTAACGACTTATTTTTAAGTCTAACTGTGATTTTTTCAAATTATCGTCATATTCTAAAATCAGGATCTTGGAACTACGCAATCAGTTCTTACAAGCTACATGGGCTCCGTGTGTCGTGTTCGTACCTCCTATGGGGTCGTTTGGGGGCAGGTTTTGGGTTTCACCCTTCAACGGCTTCTTTTTAAGTCTAAGTGTTATTTTTTAAAATTATCATCATATTCTCAAATCGGGAGACCCAGAGGAATATACGATCAGTTCCTACAAGTTGTATTGGTCTCGTGCGAGGTGTTGGTGCCTCCTACAGGGTCGTTTGGGGAGTGGTTTGGGTTTTCACATTTTAACGGCATCTTTTTAAGTCTAACGGTGATTTTTGCAAATTATCATCATATTTTCAACCCGAGACCCTTGAGAGTACGCGGTCAGTTCTTACAAGTTACGTTGGTCCCGTGCAAGGTGTTCGTGCCTCCTATGGGGTCGTTTGGGGGCCGGTACGTATTTTCATCTTTTAATGGCTTCTTTTTAATTCTAAGTGTGATTTTTGCAAATGATCGTCATATTCACAAATCGAGACCCCCGGGACTACGCGGTCTGTTCCTATAAGTTACATTGGTCCCGTGCGAGGTGTTCGCGCCTTCTACGGGGGGCTGGTTTGGGTTTTCACCTTTTAACGGCTTATTTTCTAGTCTAAGTACGATTTTTGGAAACTATCGTTATATTCTGAAATCGGGAGACCCAGGACTACGCGGTCAACTCCTACAAGTTACATTGGTCCCGTGCAAGGTGTTTGTGCCCCTTACGAGCTCGTTTAGGGGTTGGTTTGGGTTTTCATCCTTTAAAGACTTGTTTTTAAGTCTAACTGTGATTTTTGTAAATTATCGTCATATTCTCAAATCGGGAGACCCGGGACTACGCGGTCAGTTCCTAAAAGTTACATTGGTCCCATGCGAGGTGTTCGTGCCTCCTACGGGGTCGTTTGAGGGTTGGTTTGGGTTTTCACCCTTTAACGACTTGTTTTTAAGTCTAAGGGTGATTTTTGTAAATTTTTATCATATTCTCAAATCGGGAGACCCGGGACTACGCGATCAGTTCCTATAAGTTACATTGGTCCCGTGAGAGGTGTTCATTCCCCTACGAGGTCGTTTGGGTTTTCACGCTTTAACGTCTTCTTTTTAAGTCTAAGTGTGATTTTTGCAAAATATCATCTTATTCTAAAATCGGGGGACCCGGGACTACGCGGTCAGTTCCTACAAGTTACATTGGTACCGTGCGAGGTGTTCGTGCCTCCTATGAGGTCGTTTGGTGGCTAGTTTGGGTTTTATCCCTTTAACGGCTTATTTTTAAGTCTAAGTGTGATATTTCAAATTTATCATCATATTCTCAAATCGGGAGACTCGGGACTACGCGATAAGTTCTTACAAGTTACATTGGTCCTGTACGAGGGGTTTGTGCCTCCTACGGGGTCATTCGCGAGCTGGTTTGGGTTTTCACCTTTTAACGGCTTCTTTCTAAGTTTAAGTGTGGTTTTTGCAAATTATCATCATATTCTCAAATCGAGACCCCCGAGAATATGCGATCAGTCCCCACAAGTTACATTGGTCCCGTGAGAGGTGTTCGTGCCTCCTACAAGGTCGTTTGAGGGCTGGTTTGGGTTTTCACCATTTAACAGCTTCTTTTTCAGTCTAAGTGTGATTTTTTTAAATTTTCATTATATTCTCAAACTGGGAGACCCAGGACTACGCGGTCAGTTCCTACAAGTTGCACTGGTCCCGTGCGAGGTGTTCCTGCCTCTTACGAGCTCGTTTGGGGGTTAGTTTGGGTTTTCATCCTTTAACGACTTATTTTTAACTCTAACTGTGATTTTTGCAAAATATCGTCATATTCTCAAAACGAGATACCCAGGGGAATATGCGGTCAGTTCCTACAAGTTACATTGGTCCCGTGCGAGGTGTTCATGTCTCTAAAGGGGTCGTTTGGGGACTAGTTTGGGTTTTCAGCCTTTAACAGCTTGTTTTTAAGTCTAACTGTGACTTTCTCAAATTTTCATCACATTCTTAAACCGGGACCCCCGGGACTATGCGCTCAGTTCCTACAAGTTACATTGGTCTCGTGTGAGGTGTTCGTGCCTCCTATGGGGACGTTTGAGGGATGGTTTGGGTTTTCACCTTTTAATGACTTCTTTTTATGTCTAAGCGTGCTTTTTGTAAATTATCATCATTTTCTCAAATCGGTAACCCCGAGACTACGTGGTGAGTTCCTACAAGTTATATTGATCCCGTGTAGGGTGTTTGTGCCTCCTCCGGGGCCGTTTGAGTGCTGGTTTGGGTTTTAACCTTTTAAAACCTTCTTTTTATGTCTAAGTGTATTTTTGTAAATTATCACCGTATTCTTAAATAGGGAGACCCAGGACTACGCGGTCAGTTCCTACAAGTTACATTAGTCCCGTGCGAGGTGTTGGTGCCTCTTACGAGCTCGTTTGGGGGTTGGTTTGGGTTGTCAACCTTTAACGACTTGTTTTTAAATCTAACTGTGACTAGGCAGACTTGGGACTACGCAGACCTGGGACTAAATCATCATATTCTCAAATCGGCATACCTGGGACTACGCAGTTAGTTCTTACAAGTTACATCGGTCCCGTGCGTGGTGTTTGTACCTCCTATGGGCTCGTTTGGGGGCAGGTTATGGGTTTCACCCTTTAACATCTTATTTTTTAGTCTAAGTGTGATTTTTACAAATTATCATCATATTCTCAAATCGGGAGACCCAGGGGAATATGCTGTCAGTTCCTACAAGTTATATTGGTCTCGTGCGAGGTATTCGTGCTTCCTACGGGGTCGTTTGGGGAATGGTTTAGGTTTTCACCTTTTAATGGCATCTTTTAAAGTCTAACTGTGATTTTTGCAAATTATCGTAATATTCTCAAACCGAGAGCTCCGGGACTATGCGGTTTGTTCCTAAAAGTTACATTGGTCCCGTGCGAGGTGTTCGTGCGTCCTACGGGGTCGTTTGAGGCCTGGTTTGGGTTTTCACCTTTTAACGGCTTCTTTTTCAGTCTAGGTATGATTTTTGCAAATTATCGTTATATTCTCAAACCGGGAGACCCAGGACTACGCGGTGAGTTCCTACAAGTTACATTGGTCCCGTGCGAGGTGTTCGTGCCCCTTAAAAGCTCGTTTGGGGGTTGGTTTGTGTTTTCATACTTTAACGAATTATTTTTAAGTCTAACTATGATTTTTGCAAATTATCGTCATATTCTAAAATCGGGAGACCCGGGACTAAGCGGTCAGTTCCTAAAAGTTACATTGGCCCCGTGCGAGGTGTTCGTGCCTCCTACGGGGTCGTTTGGGGGCTGGTTTGGGGTTTCACCCTTTAACGACTTCTTTTTAAGTCTAAGTGTCATTTTTGCTAATTTTTGTCATATTCTCAAATCGGGAGACCCAGGACTACGCGGTCAGTTCCTACAAGTTACGTTGGTCGCGTGAGAGGTGTTCATGCCTCTTACGAGGTTGTTTGGGGGTTGGTTTGGGTTTTCACCTTTAACGTCTTCTTTTTAAGTTTAAGTGTTGTTTTTACAAATTATCATCATATTATCAATTCGAGACCCCCGGGAATAAGCGGTCAGTTCCTACAAGTTACATTGGTCCTGTGCGAGATGTTCGTGATTCCTACAAGATCGTTTGAGGGTTGGTTTGGGTTTTCACCTTTTAACGGCTTCTTTTTCAGTCTAAGTGTGATTTTTGTAAATTTTCATTATATTCTCAAACTGGGAGACCCAGGACTATGCGATCAGTTCCTACAAGTTACATTGGTCCCGTGCGAGGTGGTCGTGCCTCTTACGAGCTGATTTGGGGGTTTGTTTGGGTTTTCATCCTTTAACGGCCTGTTTTTAAGTCTAACTGTGATTTTTGCAAAATATCATCATATTCTCAAACTGAGATACCCTGGGGAATATGCGGTCCGTTCCTACAAGTTACATTGGTCCTGTGTGAGGTGTTCGTGTCTCTAAAGGGGTCGTTTGGGGACTAGTTTGGGTTTTCACCCTTTAACGGCTTGTTTTTATGTCTCACTGTGACTTTCGTAAATTTTCATCATATTCTTAAACCGGGACCCCCGGGACTACGCGCTCAGTTCCTACAAGTTACATTGGTCCCGTGTGAGGTTTTCATGCCTCCTATGGGGTCGTTTGAGGGATGGTTTGGGTTTTCACCTTTTAATTACTTCTTTTTATGTCTAAGCATGATTTTTGTAAATTATCATCATTTTCTCAAACCAGCAACCCCGAGACTACGTGATGAGTTCCTACAAGTTACATTGGTTCCGTGCAGGGTGTCCGCGCCTCCTCCGGGGTTGTTTGAGGGATGGTTTGGGTTTTCACCTTTTAAAACCTTCTTTTTATGTCTAAGTGTAATTTTGTAAATTATCCCCGTATTCTCAAATAGGGAGACCCAGGACTACGCGGTCAGTTCCTACAAGTTACATTAGTCCCGTGCGAGGTGTTGGTGCCTCTTACGAGCTCGTTTGTGGGTTGGTTTGGGTTGTCAACCTTTAATGACTTGTTTTTAAATCAAACTGTGACTACACAGACTTGGGACTACGCAGACCTGGCACTAAATCATCATATTCTCAAATCGGCATACCTGGGACTACGCAGTTAGTTCTTACAAGTTACATCGGTCTCGTGCGTGGTGTTTGTACCTCCTATGGGGTCGTTTGGGGGCAGGTTATGGGTTTCACCTTTTAATGGCTTATTTTTTAGTCTAGGTGTGATTTTTACAAATTATCGTCATATTCTCAAATCGGGAGACCCAGGGGAATATGCGGCCAGTTCCTACAAGTTATATTGGTCTCGTGCGAGGTGTTCGTGCTTCCTACGGGATCGTTTGGGGAATGGATTGGGTTTTCACCTTTTAACGGCATCTTTTAAAGTCTAACTTTGATTTTTGCAAATTATCGTCATATTCTCAAACCGGGAGCTCCGGCACTATGCGGTCTATTCCTAAAAGTTACATTGGTCCCGTGCTAGGTGTTCGTGCCTCCTACGGGGTCATTTGAGGGCTGGTTTGGGTTTTCACCTTTTAACGGCTTCTTTTTTAGTCTAAGTATGATTTTTGCAAATTATCATCATATTCACAAATCGGGACCCCCGGGACTAAGAGGTATGTTCCTACAAGTTACATTGGTCCCGTGCGAGGAGTTTGTGCCTCCTACGGGGTCGTTTGAGGACTGGTTTGGGTTTTCACCATTTAAAACATTCTTTTTATGTCTAAGTGTATTTTTGTAAATTATCACCGTATTATCAAATAGGGAGACCCGGGACTACGCGGTCAGTTCCTACAAGTTACATTAGTCCCGTGCGAGGTGTTGGTGCCTCTTACGAGCTCGTTTGGGGGTTGGTTTGGGTTGTCAACCTATAACGACCTGTTTTTAAATCTAACTGTGACTACGCAGACCTGGTACTACGCAGACCTGGGACTAAATCCTCATATTCTCAAATTGGCATACCTGGGACTACGCCATTAGTTCTTACAGGTTACATCGGTCCTGTACGTGGTTTTTGTACCACCTATGGGGTCGTTTGGGGGCAGGTTTTGGGTTTCACCCTTTAACGGCTTATTTTTAAGTCTAAGTGTGATTTTTGCAAATTATCGTCATATTCTCAAACCGGGAGACCTAGAGGAATATACGGTCAGTTCCTACAAGTTATATTGGTCTCGTGCGAGGTGTTCGTGCCTCCTACAGGGTCGTTTGAGGAGTGGTTTGGGTTTTCACCTTTTAACGACATCTTTTTAAGTCTAACTGTGATTTTTGCAAATTATCGTCGTATTTTCAAATCGAGAACCTCGAGAGTACGCGGTCAGTTCTTACAAGTTACGTTGGTCCCGTGAAAGGTGTTCGTGCCTCCTATGGGGTCGTTTGGGGGCTGGTATGGGTTTTCACCTTTTAATGGCTTATTTTTAAGTCTAAGTGTGATTTTTTCAAATTATCATCATATTCACAAATCGGGACCCCCGGGACTAAGCGGTTTGTTCCTACAAGTTACATTGGTCCCGTGCGAGGTGTGCGTGCCTCCTACGGGGTCGTTTGAGGGCTGGTTTGGGTTTTCACCTTTTAACGGCTTTTTTTTAGTCTAAGTCTGATTTTTGTAAATTTTCATTATATTCTCAAATCGGGAGACCCAGGACTACGAGGTCAATTCCTACAAGTTACATTTGTCCCGTGCAAGGTGTTCGTGCCTTTTACGAGCTCGTTTAGCGGTTGGTTTGGGTTTTCATCCTTTAAAGACTAATTTTTAAGTCTAACTGTGATTTTTGCAAATTATCATCATATTCTCAAACCGGGAGACCCGGGACTACGCGGTCAGTTCCTAAAAGTTACATTGGTCCCGTGTGAGGTGTTCGTGCCTCCTACGAAGTCGTTTGAGGGCTAGTTTTGGTTTTCACCCTTTAACGACTTATTTTTAAGTCTAAGGGTGATTTTTGTAAATTTTTGTCATATTCTCAAATCGGGAGACCCGGGACTACGCGGTCAGTTCCTATAAGTTACATTGGTCCCGTGAGAGGTGTTCATGCCTCCTACGGGGTCGTTTGGGGGCTGGTTTGGGTTTTCACCCTTTAACGTCTTCTTTTTAAGTATAAGTGTGATTTTTGCAAAATATCATCTTATTCTCACACCGGGAGACCTGGGACTACGCGATCAGTTCCTACAAGTTACATTGGTACCGTGCGAGGTGTTCGTGCCTCCTGCGAGGTTGTTTGGTTACTAGTTTGGGTTTTAACCCTTTAACGGCTTATTTTTAAGTCTAAGTGTGATATTTCAAATTTATCATCATATTCTCAAATCGGGAGACTCGGGACTTCGCCATCAGTTCTTATAAGTTACATTGGTCCCGTACGAGGTGTTGTGCCTCCTATGGGGTCATTCGCGAGCTGGTTTCAGTTTTCACCTTTTAACGTCTTGTTTCTAAGTTTAAGTGTGGTTTTTGCAAATTATCATCATATTCTAAAACCAAAACCCCCGGAAAATATGCGGTCAGTTCCTATAAGTTACATTGGTCCCGTGCAAGGTGTTCGTGCATCCTACAGGGTCGTTTGAGGGATGGTTTGGCTTTTCACCTTTTAACGGCTTCTTTTTCAGTCTAAGTGTGATTTTCGTAAATGTTCATTATATTCTCAAACTGGGAGACCCAGGACTACGCGTTCAGTTCCTACAAGTTACATTGGTCCCGTGCGTGGTGTTCGTACCTCATATGGGGTCATTTGTGGGCAAGTTTTGGGTTTCACCTTATAACGGCTTATTTTTAAGTCTAAGTGTGATTTTTCCAAATTATTGTCATATTCTCAAATCGGGAGACCCAGGGGAATTTGCAGTCAGTTCCTACAAGTTATATTGGTCTCGTGCGAGGTGTTCGTGCCTCCTACGGGGTCGTTTGGGCAGTGGTTTGGGTTTTCACCTTTTAACGGCATCTTTTTAAGCCTAACTGTGATTTTTGCAAAATTATCGTCATATTCTCAAACAGAGACCCTCGGGACTACGCGGTCAGTTCTTACAAGTTACGTTGATCCCGTGCAAGGTGTGCGTGCCTCCTATGGGGTCGTTTGAGGGATGGTATGGGTTTTCACATTCTAACGGCTTCTTTTTAAGTCTAAGTGTGATTTTTGCAAATTATCATCATATTCACAAACCGGGACCCTCGGCACTACGCGGTCAGTTACTAAAAGTTACATTGGTTCCGTGCGAAATGTTCGTGCCTCCTACGGGGTCATTTGAGGGCTGGTTTGGGTTTTCACCCTTTAACGACTTGTTTTTAACTCTAACGGTGATTTTTGTAAATTTTTATCATATTCTCAAATCGGGAGACCCTGGACTACGCGATCAGTTCCTATAAGTTACATTGGTCCCGTGAGAGGTGTTCATGCCTCCTATGGGGTCGTTTGGGGGCTGGTTTGGGTTTTCACCCTTTAACGTCTTATTTTTAAGTCTAAGTGTGATTTTTGCAAAATATCATCTTATTCTCAAATCAGGACACCCGAGACTACGCGGTCAGTTCCTAAAAGTTACATTGGTCCCGTGCGAGGTGTTCGTGCCTCCTACGGGGTCGTTTGAGGGCTGGTTTGGGTTTTCACCCGTTAACGACTTATTTTTAAGTCTAAGGTTGATTTTAGTAAATTTTTGTCATATTCTCAAATTGGGAGACCCGGGACTACACGGCCAGTTCCTATAAGTTACATTGGTCCCGTGAGAGGTGTTCATGCCTCCTACGAGGTCATTTGGGTTTTCACCCTTTAACGTCTTCTTTTTAAGTCTAATTGTGATTTTTGCAAAATATCATGTTATTCTAAAATCGGGAGACCCGGGACTACGCGGTCAATTCCTACAAGTTACATTGGTATGGTGCGAGGTGTTCGTGCCTCCTACGAGGTCGTTTGGTGTCTAGTTTGGGTTTTATCCCTTTAACGGCTTATTTTTAAGTATAAATGTGATATTTCAAATTTATCGTCATATTCTCAAATCGGGAGACTCGGGACTACGCGATCAGTTTTTATAAGTTACATTGGTCCCATACGAGGGGTTTGTGCCTCCTACGGGGTCATTCGCGAGCTGGTTTGGGTTTTCACCTTTTAACGGCCTCTTTCTAAGTTTAAGTGTGGTTTTTTCAAATTATCATCATATTCTCAAATCGAGACCCCCGAGAATATGCGGTCAGTTCTGACAAGTTACATTGGTCCCGTGCGAGGTGTTCGTGCTTCCTACAGGGTCGTTTGAGGGCTGGTTTGGGTTTTCACCTTTTAACAGCTTCTTTTTCAGTCTAAGTGTGATTTTTGTAAATTTTCATTATATTCTCAAACTGGGAGACCCAGGACTACGCGGTCAGTTCCTACAAGTTACACTGGTCCCGTGCGAGGTGTTCGTGCCTCTTACAAGGTCGTTTGGGGGTTAGTTTGGGTTTTCATCCTTTAACGACTTATTTTTAAGTCTAACTGTGATTTTTACAAAATATCGTCATACTCTCAAACCGAGATACCCATGGGAATATGCGGTCAGTTCCTACAAGTTACATTGGTCCCGTGCGAGGTGTTCATGTCTCTAAAGGGGTCGTTTGGGGACTAATTTGGGTTTTCACCCTTTAACGGCTTGTTTTTATGTCTAACTGTGACTTTCGCAAATTTTCATCATATTCTTAAACCGGGACCCCGGGGACTACGCGCTCAGTTCCTACAAGTTACATTGGTCCCGTGTGAGGTGTTCGTGCCTCCTATGGGGTCGTTTGAGGGATGTTTTGGGTTTTCACCTTTTAATGACTTCTTTTTATGTCTAAGCGTGCTTTTTGTAAATTATCATCATTTTCTCAAACCGGTAACCCCGAGACTAAGTGGTGAGTTCCTACAAGTTATATTGATCCCGTGCAGGGTGTTCGTGCCTCCTCCGGGGTCGTTTGAGTGCTGGTTTGGGTTTTAACCTTTTAAAAACCTTCTTTTATGTCTAAGTGTATTTTTGTAAATTATCACCATATTCTTAAATAGGGAGACCCAGGACATCGCGGTCAGTTCCTACAAGTTACATTAGTCCCGTGCGAGGTGTTGGTTCCTCTTACGAGCTCGTTTGGGGGTTGGTTTGGGTTGTCAACCTTTAACGACTTGTTTTTAAATCTAACTGTGACTACGCAGACCTGGGACTACGCAGACCTGGGACTAAATCGTCATATTCTCAAGTCGGCATACCTGGGACTACGCAGTTAGTTCTTACAAGTTACATTGGTCACGTGCGTGGTGTTTGTACCTCCTATGGGCTCGTTTGAGGGCAGGTTATGGGTTTCACCCTTTATCGGCTTATTTTTTAGTCTAAGTGTGATTTTTACAAATTATCATCATATTCTCAAACCGGGAGACCCAGGGGAATATGCTGTCAGTTTCTACAAGTTATATTGGTCTCGTGCGAGGTATTCGTGCTTCCTACGGGGTCGTTTGGGGAATGGTTTGGGTTTTCACCTTTTAATGGCATCTTTTAAAGTCTAACTGTGATTTTTGCAAATTATCATCATATTCTCAAACCGGGAGCTCTGGGACTATGCGGTTTGTTCCTAAAAGTTACATTGGTCCCGTGCGAGGTGTTCGGGCCTCCTACGGGGTCGTTTGAAGGCTGGTTTGGGTTTTCACCTTTTAACGGCTTCTTTTTTCAGTCTAGGTATGATTTTTGTAAATTATCGTCATATTCACAAATCGGGACCCCCGGGACTGAGCAGAATGTTCCTACAAGTTACATTGGTCCCGTGCGAGGTGTTCGTGCCTCCTACGGGGTCGCTTGAGGGCTGGTTTGGGTTTTAACCTTTTAAAACCTTCTTTTTATATCTAAGTGTATTTTTGTAAATTATCACCGTATTCTCAAATAGGGAGACCCGGGACTACGCGGTCAGTTTCGTACAAGTTACATTAGTCCCGTGCGAGGTGTTGGTGCCTCTTAAGAACTCGTTTCGGGGTTGGTTTGGGTTGTCAACCTTTAACGACTTGTTTTTAAATCTAATTGTGACTATGCAGACCTGGGACTACGCAGACCTCGGACTAAATCGTCATATTCTCAAATCGGCATACCTGGAACTACGCAGTTAGTTCTTACAAGTTACATCAGTCACGTGCATGGTGTATGTACCTCCTATGGGGTCGTTTGGTGGCAGGTTTTGGGTTTCACCCTTTAACGACTTATTTTTAAGTCTAAGTGTGATTTTTGCAAATTATCGTCATATTCTCAAATCGGGAGACCTAGAGGAATATACGGTCAGTTCCTAGAAGTTATATTGGTCTCGTGCGAGGTGTTCGTGCCTCCTACAGGGTCGTTTGGGGAGTGGTTTGGGTTTTCACCTTTTAATGGCATCTTTTTAAGTAAAAATGTGATTTTTGCAAATTATCGTCATATTTTCAAACCGAGAACCTCGAGAGTATGCGGTCAGTTCTTACAAGTTATGTTGGTCCCGTGCAAGGTGTTCGTGCCTCATATGGGGTCGTTTGGGGGCTGGTATGGGTTTTCACCTTTTAATGGCTTATTTTTAAGTCTACGTGTGTTTTTTTCTAATTATCGTCATATTCACAAATTGGGACCCCCGGGACTAAGCGGTCTGTTCCTATAAGTTACATTGGTCCCGTGGGAGGTATGCGTGCCTCCTACGGGGTCGTTTAAGGGCTGATTTGGGTTTTCACCTTTTAACGACTTCTTTTTTAGTCTAAGTATGATTTTTGCAAATTATCGTTATATTCTCAAATCGGGAGACCCATGACTACGAGGTCAGTTCCTACAAGTTACATTTGTCCCGTGCAAGGTTTTTGTGCCCCTTACGGGCTCGTTTAGCTGTTGGTTTGGGTTTTCATCCTTTAAAGACTTATTTTTAAGTAACTGTGATTTTTGCAAATTATCGTCATATTCTCAAACCGGGAGACCCGGGACTACGCGGCCAGTTCCTAAACGTTACATTGGTCCCGTGTGAGGTGTTCGTGCCTCCTACGGGGTTGTTTGAGGGTTGGTTTGGGTTTTCACCCTTTAACGGCTTGTTTTTATCTCTCACTATGACTTTCGTAAATTTTCATCATATTCTTAAATCGGAACCCCCGGGACTTCGCGCTCAGTTCCTACAAGTTACATTGGTCCCGTGTGAGGTGTTCGTGCCTCCTATGGGAGACTCGGGACTACGCGATCAGTTCTTACAAGTTACATTGGTCCCATACGAGGTTTTTGTGCCTCCTACGGGGTCATTCGCGAACTGGTTTGGGTTTTCACCTTTTAACGGCTTCTCTCTAAGTTTAAGTGTGGTTTTTGCAAATTATCATCATATTCTCAAATCGAGACCCCTAAGAATAAGCAGTCAGTTCCTACAAGTTACATTGGTCCCGTGCGAGGTGTTCGTGCTTCCTACAGGGTCCTTTGAGGACTGGTTTGGGTTTTTACCTTTTAACGGCTTCATTTTTAGTCTTAGTGTGATTTTTGTAAATTTTCATTATATTCTCAAACTAGGAGACCCAGGACTACGCGGTCAGTTCCTACTAGTTACATTGGTCCCGTGTGTGGTGTTCGTACCTCCTATGGGGTCATTTGGGGGCAAGTTTTGGTTTTCACCCTTTAACGGCTTATTTTTAAGTCTAAGTGTGATTTTTGTAAATTATTGTCATATTCTCAAATCAGGAGACCCAGGGGAATTTGCGGTCAGTTCCTACAAGTTATATTGGTCTCGTGCGAGGTGTTCGTGCCTCCTACGGGGTCGTTTGGGGAGTGGTTTGGGTTTTCACCTTTTAACGGCATCTTTTTAAGCCTAACTGTGATTTTTGCAAATTATCGTCATATTCTCAAACTGAGACCCTCGGGACTACGCGGTCAGTTCTTACACGTTACGTTGATCCCGTGCAAGGTGTTCGTGCCTCCTATGGGGTCGTTTGAGGGATGGTATGGGTTTTCACCTTCTAACGGCTTCTTTTTAAGTCTAAGTTTGATTTTTGCAAATTATCATCATATTCATAAACCGGGACCCTCGGGACTACGTGGTCTGTTCCTACAAGTTACATTGGTCCCGTGCGAGGTGTTCGTGCCTCCTACGGGGTGGTTTGACGGCTGGTTTGGGTTTTCACCTTTAAATGGCCTATTTTTTAGTCTAAGTATGATTTTTGCAAATTATCATTAGATTCTCAAACCGGGAGACCCGGGACTATGCGGACAGTTCCTACAAGTTATATTTGTCCCGTACGAGGTATTAGTGCCTCTTACGATCTAGTTTGGGGGTTGGTTTAGGTTGTCAACCTTTAACGACTTGTTTTTAAGTCTAACTGTGATTTTTTCAAATTATCGTCATATTCTCAAATCAGGATCCTGGGACTACGCAATCAGTTCTTACAAGCTACATGGGTCCCGTGTGTGGTGTTCGTACCTCCTATGGGGTCGTTTGGAGGACGGTTTTGGGTTTCACCCTTTAACGGCTTATTTTTAAGTCTAAGTGTGATTTTTGCAAATTATCATCATATTCTCAAATCGAGAGACCTAGAGGAATATACGGTCAGTTCCTACAAGTTATATTGGTCTCGTGCGAGGTGTTCATGACTGCTACAGGGTCGTTTGGGGAGTGGTTTGGGTTTTCACCTTTTAACGGCATTTTTTTAAGTCTAACTGTGATTTTTGTAAATTATCGTCATATTTTCAAACCGAGAACCTCGAGAGTACGCGGTCAGTTCTTACAAGTTACGTTGGTCCCGTGCAAGGTGTGCGTGCCTCCTATGGGGTCGTTTGGGGGCTGGTATGGGTTTTCACCTTTTAATGGCTTATTTTTAAGTCTAAGTGTGATTTTTTCAAATTATCGTCATATTCACAAATCGAGACCCCCGGGACTAAGCGGTTTGTTCCTACAAGTTACATTGGTCCCGTGCAAGGTGTTCGTGCCTCCTACGGGGTCGTTTTAGGGATGGTTTGGGTTTTCACCTTTTAACGGCTTCTTTTTTAGTCTAAGTATGATTTTTGCAAATTATCTTTATATTCTCAAATCGGGAGACCCAGGACTACGTGGTCAGTTCCTACAAGTTACATTTTTCCCGTGCAAGGTGTTCGTGCCCCTTACGAGCTCGTTTAGCGGTTGGTTTGGGTTTTCATCCTTTAAAGACTTTCTTTTAAGTCTAACTGTGATTTTGGTATCATCATATTCTGAAACCGGGAGACCCCGGATTACGCGATCAGTTCCTAAAAGTTACATTGGTCCCGTGCGAGGTGTTCGTGCCTCCTACGGGGTCGTTTGAGGGTTGGTTTGGGTTTTCACCCTTTAACGACTTGTTTTTAAGTCGAAGGCTGATTTTTATAAATTTTTGTCATATTCTCAAATCGGGAGACTCGGGACTACGCGGTCAGTTCCTATAAGTTACATTGGTCCCGTGAGAGGTGTTCATGCCTCCTACGGGGTCGTTTGGGGGCTGGTTTGGGTTTTCACCCTTTAACATCTTGTTTTTAAGTATTAGTGTTATTTTTGCAAAATATCATCTTATTCTCACACCGGGAGACCTGGGACTAGGCGGTCAGTTCCTACAAGTTACATTGGTACCGTGCGAGGTGTTCGTGCCTCCTACGAGGTTGTTTGGTTGCTAGTTTGGGTTTTAACCCTTTAACGTCTTATTTTTAAGTCTAAGTGTGATATTTCAAATTTATCGTCATATTCTCAAATCGGGAGACTCGGGACTACGCCATCAGTTCTTATAAGTTACATTGGTCCCGTACGAGGTGTTGTGCCTCCTATGGGGTCATTCGCTAGCTGGTTTCGGTTTTCACCTTTTAACGGCTTGTTTCTAAGTTTAAGTGTGGTTTTTGCAAATTATCGTCATATTCTCAAACTGAGACCCTCGGGACTACGCGGTCAGTTCTTACAAGTACGTTGATCCCGTGCAAGGTGTTCGTGCCTCCTATAGGGTCGTTTGAGGGATGGTATGGGTTTTCACCTTCTAACGGCTTCTTTTTAAGTCTAAGTGGGATTTTTGCAAATTATCATCATATTCACAAATCAGGACCCTCGGGACTACGTGGTCTGTTCCTACAAGTTACATTGGTACCGTGCGAGGTGTTCGTGCCTCCTATGGGGTCGTTTGACGGCTGGTTTGGGTTTTAACCTTTAAATGGCGTATTTTTCAGTCTAAGTATGATTTTTGCAAATTATCATTAGATTCTAAAATCGGGAGACCTGGGACTATGCGGACAGTTCCTACAAGTTATATTGGTCCCGTGCGAGGTATTAGTGCCTCTTACGATCTAGTTTGGGGGTTGGTTTGGGTTGTCAACCTTTAACGACTGGTTTTTAAGTCTAACTGTGATTTTTTCAAATTATCGTCATATTCTCAAATCTGGATCCTGGGACTACGCAATCAGTTCTTACAAGCTACATGGGTCTCGTGTGTGGTGTTCGTACCTCCTATGGGGTCGTTTGGAGGACGGTTTTGAGTTTCACCCTTTAACGGCTTATTTTTAAGTCTAAGTGTGATTTTTGCTAATTATCGTCATATTCTCAAACCGAGCGACCTGGAGGAATATGCGATCAGTTCCTACAAGCCACATTGGTCCCGTGGGAGGGGTTCGTGCCTCCTACGGGGTCGTTTGGGGAATGGTTTGGGTTTTCACCCTTTAGAGGCTTGTTTTTAAGTCTAAGCGTGATTTTTGAAAATTATCATCATATACTCAACCGGGAGACTCGGGACTACGAGGTGAGTTCCTACAAGTTACATTGGTCCCGTGCATGGTGTTCGTACCTCCTATGGGGTCGTTTCGGGGCTGGTTTTGGCTTTCAACCTTTAATGAGTTATTTTTAAGTCTAAGTGTGATTTTTGCAAATTATCATCATATTCTCAAGCCGGGAGACCCAGAGGAATATACAGTCAGTTCCTACAAGTTATATTGGTCTCGTGCGAGGTGTTCGTGACTCCTACAGGGTCGTTTGGGTAGTGGTTTGGGTTTTCACCTTTTAACGGCATCTATTTAAGTCTAACTGTGATTTTTGTGAATTATCCTCATATTTTCAAACCGAGAACCTCGAGAGTACGCGGTCAGTTCTTACAAGTTACATTGGTCCCGTGCAAGGTGTGCGTGCCTCCTATGGGGTCGTTTGGGGGCTGATATGGGTTTTCACCTTTTAATGGCTTATTTTTAAGATTAAGTGTGATTTTTTCAAATTATCGTCATATTCACAAATCGGGACCCCCGGGACTAAGCGGTCTGTTCCTACAAGTTACTTTGGTCCCGTGCAAGGTGTTTGTGCCTCCTACGGGGTCGTTTGAGGGCTTGTTTGGGTTTTCACCTTTCAACGGCTTCTTTTTTAGTCTAAGTATGATTTTTGCAAATTATCGTTATATTCTCAAATCGGGAGACCCAGGACTACAAGGTCAGTTCCTACAAGTTACATTTGTCCCTTGCAAGGTGTTCGTGCCCCTTACGAGCTCGTTTAGCTGTTGGTTTGGGTTTTCATCCTTTAAAAACTTGTTTTTAAGTCTAACTGTGATTTTTGCAAATTATCATCATATTCTCAAACCGGGAGACCCGGGACTACGCGGTCAGTTTCTAAAAGTTACATTGGTCCCGTGCGAGGTGTTCGTGCCTCCTACGGGGTCGTTTGAGGGCTGGTTTGGGTTTTCACCCTTTAACGACTTGTTTTTAAGTCGAAGGGTGATTTTAGTAAATTTTTGTCATATTCTCAAATCGAGAGGCCCGGGACTAAGTGGTCAGTTCCTATAAGTTACATTGGTCCCGTGAGAGTTGTTCATGCCTCCTACGGGGTCGTTTGGGGGCTGGTTTGGGTTTTCATCCTTTAACGTCTTCTTTTTAAGTATAAGTGTGATTTTTGCAAACTATCATCTTATTCTCACACCGGGAGACCTGGGACTACGCGGTCAGTTCCTACAAGTTACATTGGTACCGTGCGAGGTGTTCATGCCTCCTACGAGGTTTTTTGGTTGCTAGTTTGGGTTTTAACCCCTTAACGGCTTATTTTTAAGTCTATGTGTGATATTTCAAATTTTTCGTCATATTCTCAACTCGGGAGACTTGGGACTACGCCATCAGTTCTTATAAGTTACATTGGTCCCGTACGAGGTGTTGTTCCTCCTATGGCGTCATTCGTGAGCTGGTTTCGGTTTTCACCTTTTAACGGCTTGTTTCTAAGTTTAAGTGTGGTTTTTGCAAATTATCATCATATTCTCAAACCAAAACCCCCGGGAATATGCGGTCAGTTCCTACAAGTTACATTGGTCCCGTGCGAGGTGTTCGTGCATCCTACAGGGTCGTTTGAGGGTTGGTTTGGCTTTTCACCTTTTAACGGCTTCTTTTTAAGTCTAAGTGTGATTTTTGTAAATGTTCATTATATTCTCAAACTGGGAGACCCAGGACTACGCGTTCAGTTCCTACAAGTTACAATGGTCCCATGCGTGGTGTTCGTACCTCCTATGGGGTCATTTGGGGGCAAGTTTTGGGTTTCACCCTTTAACGGCTTATTTTTAAGTCTAAGTGTGATTTTTGCAAATTATTGTCATATTCTCAAACCGGGAGACCCAGGGGAATTTGCGGTCAGTTCGTACAAGTTATATTGGTCTCGTGCGAGGTGTTCGTGCCTCCTACGTGGTCGTTTGGGGAATGGTTTGGGTTTTCACCTTTTAACGGCATCTTTTTAAGACTAACTGTGATTTTAGAAAATTATCGTCATATTCTCAAACTGAGACCCTCGGGACTACGCGGTCAGTTCTTACAAGTTACGTTGATCCCGTGCAAGGTGTTCGTGCCTCCTATGGGGTCGTTTGAGGGATGGTATTGGTTTTCACCTTCTAACGGCTTCTTTTTAAGTCTAAGTGTGATTTTTGCAAATTATCATCATATTCACAAATCAGGACCCACGGGACTACGTGGTCTGTTCCTACAAGTTACATTGGTCCCGTGCGAGGTGTTCGTGCCTCCTATGGGGTCGTTTGACGGCTGGTTTGGGTTTTCACCTTTAATTGGCCTATTTTTCAGTCTAAGTATGATTTTTGCAAATTATAATTAGATTCTCAAACCGGGAGACCCGAGACTATGCGGACAGTTCCTACAAGTTATATTGGTCCCGTGCGAGGTATTAATGCCTCTTACGATCTAGTTTGGGGGTTGGTTTGGGTTGTCAACCTTTAACGACTTGTTTTTAAGTCTAACTGTGATTTTTTCAAATTATCGTCATATTCTCAAATCAGGATCCTGGGACTACGCAATCAGTTCTTACAAGCTACTTGGGTCCCGTGTGTGGTGTTCGTACCTCCTACGGGGTCGTTTGGAGGACGGTTTTGGGTTTCACCCTTTAACGGCTTATTTTTAAGTCTAAGTGTGATTTTTGCAAATTATCATCATATTCTCAAACCGGGAGACCCAGAGGAATATACGGTCAGTTCCAACAAGTTATATTGGTCTCGTGCGAGGTGTTCGTGACTCCTACAGGGTCGTTTGGGGAGTGGTTTGGGTTTTCACCTTTTAGCGCCATCTTTTTAAGTCTAACTGTGATTTTTTCAAACTATCATCATATTTTCAAACCGAGAACCTCGAGAGTACAGGATCAGTTCTTACAAGTACGTTGGTCCCGTGCAAGGTGTCCGTGCCTCCTATGGGGTCATTTGGGGGCTGGAATGTGTTTTCGTCTTTTAATGGCTTCTTTTGAAGTCTAAGTGTGATTTTTCCAAATTATCCTCATATTCAGAAATCTTGACCCCCGGAACTACGCGGTCTGTTCCTACAAGTTACATTGGTCCCGTGCGAGGTGTTCGCGCCTCCTACGGGGTCGTTTGAGGGCTGCTTTGGGTTTTCACCCTTTAACGACTTGCTTTATGTCTAAGTATGATTTTTGCAAATTATCGTCACATTCTCAAACTGGGAGACCCGAGACAATGCGATCAGTTCCTACAAGTTACATTGGTCCCATGCGAGGTGTTCGTGCCTCCAACAGGGTCGTTTGGGGTTTGGTTTGGGTTTTCACCCTTTAACGGCTTATTTTTATGTCTAAGTGTGATTTTTGCAAATTATTGTCATATTCTCAAATTGTGGGACCCGGGACTACGTGATCAGTTCCTACAAGTTACATTGGTCCCGTGCGAGGTGTTCGTGCCCCTTACGAGCTCGTTCAGGGGTTGGTTTGGGTTTTCATCCTTTAAAGACTTGTTTTAAGTCTAACTGTGATTTTTGCAAATTATCGTCATATTCTCAAATCGGAAGACCCGGGACTATGCGGTCAGTTCCTAAAAGTTACATTGGTCCCATGCGAGGTGTTCGTGCCTCCTACGGGGTCGTTTGAGGGCTGGTTTGGGTTGTGACCCTTTAACGACTAGTTTTTAAGTCTAAGGGTGATTTTTGTAAATTTTTATCATATTCTCAAATCGAGAGACCCGGGACTATGCGGTCAGTTCCTATAAGTTACATTGGGCCCGTGAGAGGTGTTCATGCCTCCTACGGGGTCATTTGGGGGCTGGTTAGGGTTTTCACCCTTTAACGTCTTCTTTTTAAGTCTAAGTGTGATTTTTGCAAAATATCATCTTATTCTCAAATTGGGACACCCGGGACTACGCGGTCAGTTCCTAAAAGTTACATTGGTCCCGTGCGAGGTGTTCGTGCCTCCTACGGGGTCATTTGAGGGCTGGTTTAGGTTTTCACCATTTAACGACTTGTTTTTAAGTCTAAGGGTGATTTTTGTAAATTTTTGTCATATTCTCAAATCGGGAGAACCGGGACTACGCGGTTAGTTCCTATAAGTTACATTGGTCCCATGAGAGGTGTTCATGCCTCCTACGAGGTCGTTTGGGGGCTGGTTTGGGTTTTTACCCTTTAACGTCTTCTTTTTAAGTTAATGTGTGATTTTTGCAAAATATCATCTTATTCTAAAACCGGGAGACCCGGGACTACCCGATCAGTTCCTACAAGTCACATTGGTACCGTGCGAGGTGTCCGTGCCTCCTACGAGGTCGCTTGGTGGCTAGTTTGAGTTTTAGCCCTTTAGCGGCTTATTTTTAAGTCTAAGTGTTATATTTGAAATTTATCGTCATATTCTCAAATCGGGAGACTCGAGACTACGCGATCAGTTCTTACAAGTTACATTGGTCCCATATGAGGTGTTTGTGCCTCCTACGGGGTCATTCGCGAACTGGTTTGGGTTTTCACCTTTTAACGGCTTCTTTCTAAGTTTAAGTGTGGTTTTTGCAAATTATCATCATATTCTCAAATCGAGACCCCCGAGAATATGCGGTCAGTTCCTACAACATACATTGGTCCCGTGCGAGGTGTTCGTGCTTTCTAAGGGTCGTTTGAGGGCTGGTTTGGGTTTTTACCTTTTAACGGCTTCTTTTTCAGTCTAAGTGTGATTTTTGTAAATTTTCATTATATTCTCAAACTGGGAGACCCAGGACTACGCAGTCAGTTCCTACAAGTTACATTGGTCCCGTGCGAGGTGTTCGTGTCTATTACGAGCTCGTTTGGGGGTTAGTTTGGGTTTTCATCCTTTAACGACTTATTTTTAAGTCTAACTGTGATTTTTGCAAAATATCATCATATTCTCAAACCGAGATACCCAGGGGAATATGCGGTCAGGTTCTACAAGTTATATTGGTCTCGTGCGAGTTGTTCGTGCCTCCTACGGGGTCTATTGGGGAGTGGTTTGGGTTTTCACCTTTTAACGGCATCTTTTTAAGCCTAACTGTGATTTTTGTAAATTATCGTCATATTATCAAACTGAGGCCCTCGGCACTACGCGGTCAGTTCTTACAAGTTACGTTGGTCCCGTGCAAGGTGTCCGTGCCTCCTATGGGGTGGTTTGAGGGATGGTATGGGTTTTCACCTTTTAATGACTTCTTTTTATGTCTAAGCGTGCTTTTTGTAAATTATCATCCTTTTCTCAAACCGGTAACCCCGAGACTAAGTGGTGAGTTCCTACAAGTTACATTGGTCCCGCGCAGGGTGTTCGTGCCTCCTCCGGGGTCGTTTGAGGGCTGGTTTGGGTTTTCACCTTTTAAAACCTTCTTTTTATGTCTAAGTGTATTTTTGTAATTTATCACCGTATTCTCAAATAGGGAGACCCAAGACTACGCGGTCAGTTCCTACAAGTTACATTAGTCCCGTGCGAGGTGTTGGTGCCTCTTACGAGCTCGTTTGGGGGTTGGTTTGGGTTGTCAACCTTTAACGACTTGTTAATAAATCTAACTGTGACTACGCAGACCTGGGACTACGCAAGCCTGGGACTATATCGTCATATTCTCAAATCGGCCTACCTGGGACTAAGCAGTTAGTTCTTTCAAGTTACATCGGTCCCGTGCGTGGTATTTGTACCTCCTATGGGGTCGTTTGGGGGCAGGTTATGGGTTTCACCCTTTAACGGCTTATTTTTTAGTCTAAGTGTGATTTTTACAAATTATCGTCATATTCTCAAACCGGGAGACCCAGGGGAATATGCGGTCAGTTCCTACAAGTTATATTGGTCTCGTGCGAGGTGTTCGTGCCTCTTACGGGGTCATTTGGGGAATGGTTTGGGTTTTCACCTTTTAACGGCATCTTTTAAAGTCTAACTGTGATTTTTGCAAATTATCATCATATTCTCAAACCGGGAGCTCTGGGACTATGTGGTCTGTTCCTAAAAGTTACATTGGTTCCGTGCGAGGTGTTCGTGCCTCCTACGGGATCGTTTGAGGGCTAGTTTGGGTTTTCACCTTTTAACGGGTTCTTTTTCCATCTACGTATGATTTTTGCAAATTATCGTTATATTCTCAAATCGGGAGACCCAGGACTACGCGGTGAGTTCCTACAAGTTACATTGGTCCCGTGCGAGGTGTTCGTGCCCCTTACGAGCTCGTTTGGGGGTTGGTTTGTGTTTTCATACTTTAACGACTTATTTTTAAGTCTAACTATGATTTTTGCAAATTATCGTCATATTCTAAAATTGGGAGACCCGGGACTACGCGGTCAGTTCCTAAAAGTTATATTGCCCTCCTACGGGGTCGTTTGGGGGCTGGTTTGGGTTTTCACCCTTTAACGACCTCTTTTTAAGTCTAAGTGTCATTTTTGCTAATTTTTGTCATATTCTCAAATCGGGAGACCCAGGACTACGCGGTCAGTTCCTACAAGTTACATTGGTCCCGTTAGAGGTGTTCATGCTGCCTACGAGGTCGTTTGGGGGCTGGTTTGGGTTTTCACCTTTAACGTCCTGTTTTTAAGTTTAAGTGTTGTTTTTGCAAATTATCGTCATATTATCAAATCGAGACCCCCGGGAATAAGCGGTCAGTTCCTACAAGTTACATTGGTCCTGTGTGAGATGTTCGTGATTCCTACGGGATCGTTTCAGGGCTGGTTTGGGTTTTCACCTTTTAACGGCTTCTTTTTCAGTCTAAGTGTGATTTTTGTAAATTTTCATTATATTCTCAAACTGGGAGAACCAGTACTACGCGTTCAGTTCCTACAAGTTACATTGGTCCCGTGCGAGGTGGTCGTGCCTCTTACGAGCTCATTTGGGGGTTTGTTTGGGTTTTCATCCTTTAACGACTTATTTTTAAGTCTAACGGTGATTTTTCAAAATATCATCATATTCTCAAACCGAGATACCCAGGGGAATATGCGGTCAGTTCCTACAAGTTACATTGGTCCCGTGCGAGGTGTTCGTGTCTCTAAAGGGGTCGTTTGGGGACTAGTTTAGGTTTTCACCCTTTAACAGCTTGTTTTTAAGTCTAACTGTGACTTTCACAAATTTTCATCATATTCTTAAACCGGGACCCCCGGGACTACGCGCTCAGTTCCTACAAGTTACATTGGTCCCGTGTGAGGTGTTCGTGCCTCCTATGGGGTCGTTTGAGGGATGGTTTGGGTTTTCACCTTTTAATGACTTCTTTTTATGTCTAAGCGTGATTTTTGTAAATTATCATCATTTTCTTAAACTGGCAACCCCGAGACTACGTGGTGAGTTCCTACAAGTTACATTGGTCCCGTGCAGGGTGTTCGTGACTCCTCCGGGGTCGTTTGAGGGCTATTTTGGGTTTTCACCTTTTAAAACCTTCTTTTTATGTCTAAGTGTATTTTTGTAAATTATCACCGTATTCTCAAATAGGGAGACCCAAGACTACGCGATCAGTTCCTACAAGTTACATTAGTCCCGTGCGAGGTGTTGGTGCCTCTTACGAGCTCGTTTGGGGGTTGGTTTGGGTTTTCAACCTTTAACGACTTGTTTTTAAATCTAACTGTGACTACGCAGACCTGGGACTACGCAGACCTGGGACTAAATCGTCATATTCTCAAATCGGCATACCTGGGACAACAAAGTTAGTTCTTACAAGTTACATCGGTCCCGTGCGTGGTGTTTGTACCTCCTATGGGGTCGTTTGGGGGTAGGTTATGGGTTTCACCCTTTAAGGGCTTATTTTTTAGTCTAAGTGTGATTTTTACAAATTATCATCATATTCTCAAACTGGGAGACCTAGGGGAATATGTGGTCTGTTCCTACAAGTTAAATTGGTCTCGTGCAAGGTGTTCGTGCCTCCTACGGGGTCGTTTGGGGAATGGTTTGGGTTTTCACCTTTTAACGGAATCTTTTAAAGTCTAACTTTGATTTTTGCAAATTATCGTCATATTCTCAAATCGGGAGCCCCAGGACTATGCAGTCTGTTCCTAAAAGTTACATTGGTCCCGTGCGAGGTGTTCATGCCTCCTACGGCGTCGTTTGAGGGCTGGTTTGGGTTTTCACCTTTTAACGGCTTCCTTTTCAGTCTAGGTATGATTTTTGCGAATTATCGTTATATTCTCAAATCGGGAGACCCATGACTACGCGGTGAGTTCCTACAAGTTACATTGGTCCCGTGTGAGGTGTTCGTGCCCCTTACGAGTTCGTCTGGGGGTTGGTTTGTGCTTTCATACTTTAATGACTTATTTTTAAGTCTAACTATGATTTTTGCAAATTATCATCATATTCTAAAATCGGGAGACCCGGGACTACGCGGTCAGTTCCTAAAAGTTACATTGGCCCCGAGCGAGGTGTTCGTGCCTCCTACGGGGTCGTTTGGGGGTTGTTTTGGGTTTTCACCCTTTATAGACTTCTTTTTAAGTCTAAGTGTTATTTTTGCTAATTTTTGACATATTCTCAAATCGGGAGACCCAGGACTACGCGGTGAGTTCCTACAAGTTACATTGGTCCCGTGAGAGGTGTTCATGCCACCTACGAGGTCGTTGGGGAGCTGGTTTGGGTTTTCACCCTTTAACGTCTTGTTTTTAAGTTTAAGTGTTGTTTTTGCAAATTATCATCATATTATCGAACCGAAACCCCTGGGAATAAGCGGCCAGTTCCTACAAGTTACATTGGTCCTGTGCGAGGTGTTCGTGATTCCTACGGGATAGTTTGAGGGCTGGTTTGGGTTTTCACCTTTTAACGACTTCTTTTTCAGTCTAAGTGTGATTTTTGTAAATTTTCATTATATTCTCAAACTGGGAGACCCAGGTATTCGCGGTCAGTTCCTACAAGTTACATTGGTCCCGTGCGAGGTGTTCGTGCCTCTTACGAGCTCGTTTGGGGGTTAGTTTGGGTTTTCATCTTTTAACGACTTATTTTAAGTTTAACTGTGATTTTTGCAAAATATCATTATATTCTCAAACCGAGATACCCAGGGGAATATGCGGTCAGTTTCTACAAGTTACATTGGTACCGTGCGAGGTGTTCGTGCCTCTAACGGGGTCGTTTGGGGACTAGTTTGGGTTTTCACCCTTTAACGGCTTATTTTTAAGTGTAACTGTGACTTTCGCAAATTTTCATCATATTCTCAAACTGGGACCCCCCGGGACTACGCGATCAGTTCCTACAAGTTACATTGGTCCCGTGCGAGGTGTTCTTGCCTCCTATGGGGTCGTTTTAGGGATGGTTTGGGTTTTCACCATTTGATGAATTCTATTTAAGTCTAAGCGTGATTTTTGCAAATTATCATCATTTTCTCAAACCGGGAACCCTGAGACTACGTGGTCTGTTCCTACAAGTTACATTGGTCCCGTGCGGGGTGTTCGTGCCTCCTCTGGGGTCGTTTGAGGGCTGGTTTGGGTTTTCACCTTTTAAAACCTTCTTTTTAAGTCTAAGAGTATTTTTGAAAATTATCATCGTATTCTCAAACCGGGAGACCTAGGACTACGCGGTCAGTTCCGACAAGTTACATTAGTCCCGTGAGAGGTGTTGGTGCCTCTTACGAGCTCGTTTGGGGGTTGGTTTGGGTTGTCAACCTTTAACGACTTGTTTTTAAATCTAACTACGATTTTTTTAAATTATCATCATATTCACAAATCGGCAGACCTGGGACTACCCAGTCAGTTCTTACAAGTTACATCGGTCCCGTGCGTGGTGTTTGTACCTCTTATGGGGTCGTTTGGGGGCTGGTTATGGGTTTCACCCTTTGACGGCTTATTTTTAAGTCTAAGTGTGATTTTTACAAATTATCATCATATTCTCAAACTGGGATACCCAGGGGAATATGCGGTCAGTTCCTACTAGTTATATTAGTCCCGTGCGAGGTGTTGGTTTGGGAATGGTTTGGGTTTTCACCTTTTAATGACATCTTTTAAAGTCTAACTGTGATTTTTGAAAATTATCGTCATACTCTCAAACCGGGACCCCCGAGACTACGCAGTCAATTCTTACAAGTTACATTGGTCCCGTGCAAGGTGTTCGTTCCTCCTATGGGGTTGTTTGAGGGCTTGTATGGGTTTTCACCTTTTAATGGCTTCTTTTTAAGTCTATGTGTAATTTTTTCAAATAATCGTAATATTCACAAACAGGGACCCTCGGGACTACGCGGTATGTTCCTAAAAGTTACATTGGTCCCGTGCGAGGTGTTCGTGCCTCCTACGAGGTCGTTTCAGGGCTGGTTTGGGTTTTCACCTTTTAACGGCTTCTTTTTCAGTCTAAGTATGATTTTTGCAAATTATCGTTATATTCTCAAATTACGAGACCCAGGACTACGCAGTTAGTTCCTACAAGTAACATTGGTCCCGTGTGAGGTGTTTGGGCCCCTTACGAGCTCGTTTGGGGGTTGGTTTGGGTTTTCATACATTAACGACTTGTTTTTAAGTCTAACTGTGTTTTTTGCAAATTATCGTCATATTCTAAAATCGGGAGACTCGGGACTACGCTGTCAGTTCCTAAAAGTTACATTGCCCCCGTGCGAGGTGTGCGTGCCTCCTACGGGGTCATTTGGTGGCTGGTATGGGTTTTCACCCTTTAACGACATGTTTTAAAGTCTAACTGTGATTTTTCAAAGTATCATATTCTCAATTCGGGAGACCCGAGACTACGCGATTAGTTCCTAAAAGTTATATTGGTCCCGTGCGAGGTGTTCGTGGCTCCTACGTGGTCGTTTGGGGGCTGGTTTTGGTTTTCACCCTTTAACATCTTGTTTTTAAGTTTAAGTGAGATTTTTGCAAATTATCATCTTATTCTCAAATTGGAAGAACCGGGACTACGCGGTCAGTTCCTACAAGTTATATTGCTCCCGTACGAGGTGTTCGTGCCTCCCACGAGGTCGTTTGGTGGCTAGTTTGGGTTTTCACCCTTTAATGGCTTCTTTTTAAATCTAAGTGTGATATTTCAAATTTATCGTCATATTCTCAAATAGGGAGACTCGGGACTACGCGATCAGTTCTTACAAGTTACATTGGTCCCGTACGAGGTGTTTGTGCCTCCTACGGGGTCATTTGCGGGTCGGATTGGGTTTTTACCTTTTAAAGGCTTCTTTTTCTGTCTAAGTTTTATTTTTGTAAATTTTCATTATATTCTCAAATTGGGAGACCCAGGACTACGCGGTCAATTCCTACAAGTTACATTGGTCCCATGCGTGGTGTTCGTACCTCCTATGGGGTCGTTTGGGGATAGGTTTTGGGTTTCACCCTTTAACGGCTTATTTTTAAGTCTAAGTGTGAGTTTTACAAATTATCATCTTATTTGTAAACCGGGAGTCCCAGGGGAATATGCGGTTAGTTCCTACAAGTTATATTGGTCTCGTACGAGGTGTCCGTGCCTCCCACGGGGTCGTTTGGGGAGTGGTTTGGGTTTTCACCTTTTAACGGCATCTTTTTAAGTCTAACTGTGATTTTTGCAAATTATCATCACATTCTCAATTCGAGACCCTCTGGACTATGCGGTCAGTTCTTACAGGTTACGTTGGTCCCTTGCAAGGTGTTTGTACCTCCTATGGGGTCGTTTCGGGCCTGGTATGGGTTTTCAACTTTTAACGGATTCTTTTTAAATCAAAGTGTGATTTTAGAAAATTATCATCATATTCACAAACCGGGACCCCCGGGACTACGCGGTCTGTTCTTACAAGTTACATTTGTCCCGTGCGAGGTGTTCGTGCCTCCTACGGGGTCGTTTGAGGGCTGGTTTGGGTTTTCACCTTTTAACGGCTTCTTTTTCAGTCTAAGTATGATTTTTGCAAATTATCATTATATTCTCAAATCGGGAGACCCAGGATTACGCGGTCAGTTCCTACAAATTACATTGGTCCGTGAGAGGTGTTGGTGCCTCTTACGAGCTGGTTTGGGGTTTGGTTTGGGTTTTCAACCTTTAACGACTTGTTTTTAAGTCTAACTGTGATTTTTTCAAATTACCGTCATATTCTCAAATCAGGAGACCTGGGACTACGTAATCAGCACTTACAAGTTACATGGGTTCCGTGCGTGGTGTTCGTACCTCCTTTGGGGTCGTTTGGGGGTAGGTTTTGGGTTTCACCCTTTAACGTCTTATTTTTAAGTCTAAGTTTGATTTTTCCAAATTATCATCATATTCTCAAATCGGGAGACCCAGGGGAATATGCGGTCAGTTCCTACAAGTTATATTGGTCTCATGCGAGGTGTTCGTGCCTCCTACGGGGTCGTTTGGGGAGTGGTTTGGGTTTTCACCTTTTAGCGGCATCTTTTTAAGTCTAACTATGATTTTTGTAAATTATCGTCATATTCTCAAACCGAGGCCCTCGAGACTATGCGGCCAGTTCTTACAAGTTACGTTGGTCTCGTATAAGGTGTTCATGCCTCCTATGGGGTCGTTTGAGGGTTGGTATGGAATTTCGCCTTTTAACGGCTTCTTTTTAAGTCTAAGTGTGATTTTTGCAAATTATCATCATATTCACAAATAGGGACCCCCTGGACTACGCGGTCTATTCCTACAAGTTACATTGGTCCCGTGCGAGGTATCCATGCCTCCTACGGGGTCGTTTAAAGTCTGGTTTGGGCTTTCATCTTTTAACGGCTTCTTTTTCAATCTAAGTATGATTTTTGTAAATTTTCATCAAATCGGGAGACCCAGGACTACGCGGTCAGTTCCTTCAAGTTACATTGGTCCCGAGCGAGGTGTTCGTGTCCCTTACGAGCTAGTTTGGGGGTTGGTTTGGGTTTTCATCCTTTAACGACTTGTTTTTAAGTCTAATTGTGATTTTTGCAAATTATCATCATATTCTCAAATCGGGAGACCCGGGACTACATGGTTAGTTCCTAAAAGTTATATTGGTCCAGTGCGAGGTGTTCGTGCCTCATATGGGATTGTTTGGGGGCTGGTTTAGGTTGTGACCCTTTAACGACTAGTTTTTAAGTCCAAGGGTGATTTTTGTAAATTTTTATCATATTCTCAAATCGAGAGACCCGGGACTACGCGATCAGTTCCTATAAGTTACATTGGGCCCGTGAGAGGTGTTCATGCCTCCTACGGGGTCGTTTGGGGGCTGGTTTGGGTTTTCACCCTTTAATGTCTTCTTTTTAAGTCTAAGTTTGATTTTTGCAAAATATCATCTTATTCTCAAATCGGGACACCTGGGACTACGCGATCAGTTCCTAAAAGTTACATTGGTCCCGTGCGAGGTGTTTGTGCCTCCTACGGGGTCGTATGAGGCCTGGATTAGGTTTTCACCCTTTAACGACTTATTTTTAAGTCTAAGTGTGATTTTTGCAAATTTTTATCATATTCTCAAATTGGAAGACTCGAGACTACGCGGTCAGTTCTTATAAGTTGCATTGGTCCCGTGAGAGGTGTTCATGCCTCCTACGGGATCGTTTGGGGGTTGGTTTGGGTTTTCACCCTTTAACTTCTTATTTTTAAGTCTAAGTGTGATTTTTGTAAATTATCGTCTTATTCTGAAACCGAGACCCCTGGGAATACGGGGTCAGTTCCTACAAGTTACATTGGTACCGTGCGAGGTGTTCGTGCCTCCTACGAGGTCGTTTGGTGGCTAGTTTGGGTTTTCACCCTTTAACGGCTTGTTTTTAAGTCTAAGTGTGATATTTCAAATTTATCATCATATTCTCAAATTGGGAGACTCGGGACTACGCGATCAGTTCTTACAAGTTACATTGGTCCCGTACGAGGTGTTTGTGCCTCCTATACGGTCGTTCGCGGGCTAGTTTGGGTTTTCACCTTTTAACGGCTTCTTTTTAAGTTTGAGTGTTGTTTTTTGCCAATTATCATCATATTCTCAAATCGAGACCCCCGGGAATATGCGGTCAGTTTCTATAAGTTACATTGGTCCCGTGCGAGGTGTTCGTGTTTCCTACAGGGTCGTTTAAGGGCTGGTTTGGGTTTTCACCTTTTAATGTCTTCTTTTTCAGTCTAAGTGTGATTTTTGTAAATTTTCATTATATTCTCAATCTGGGAGACCCAGGACAACGCGGTCAGTTCCTACAAGTTACATTGGTCCTGTACGACGTGTTCGTGCCTCTTACGAGCTCGTTTGGGGGTTAGTTTGAGTTTTCAACCTTTAAAGACTTATTTTTAAGTCTAATTGTGATTTCTGCAAAATCTTCCATATTCTCAAACCGAGAGACCCAGGGGAATATGCGATCCGTTCCTACAAGTTAATTTGGTCCCGTGCGAGATGTTTGTGCCTCCAACGGGGTCATTTGGGGACTAGTTTGGATTTTCACCTTTTAACGGCTTGTTTTTAAGTCTAACTATGACTTTCTCAAATTATCATCATATTCTGAAATCGGGGCCTCCGGGACTACGCGGTCAGTTCCAATAAGTTACATTGGTCCCATGCCAGGTGTTCGTGCCTCTTTTGAGGGATGGTTTGGGTTTTCACCTTTTAACGGCTTCTTTTGAAGTCTAAGCGTGATTTTTGCAAATTATCATCATTTTCTCAAACCGGGACCCCGAGACTACGTGGTCAGTTCCTACAAGTTACATTAGTCTCCTGCGAGGTGTTGGTGCCTCTTATGAACTCGTTTGGGGGTTGGTTTGGGTTATCAACCTTTAACGACTTGTTATTAAGTCTAACTGTGATTTCTTCAAATTATCGTCATATTCTCAAATTGGGAGACCTGGGACTACGTAGTCAGTTCTTAAAAGTTACATTGGTCCCGTGCGTGGTGTTCGTACCTCCTATGGGGTTGTTTGGGGGCAGGTTTTGGGTTTCACCCTTTAATGGCTTATTTTTAAGTCTAAGTTTGATTTTTGCAAATTATCATCATATTCTCAAACCGAGAGACCCAGGGGAATATACGGTCAGTTCCTACAAGTTATATTGGTCTCATGCGAGGTGCTCGTGCCTCCTACGGGGTCGTTTAGGGAGTGGTTTGGGTTTTCACCTTTTAGCGACATCTTTTTAAGTCTAACTGTGATTTTTGCAAATTATCGTCATATTCTCAAACCTAGGCCCTCGAGACTATTCGGTCATATCTTACAAGTTACGTTGGTCCCGTGCAAGGTGTTCGTGCCTCCTATGGGGTCGTTTGAGGGTTGGTATGGGATTTCACCTTTTAAGGGCTTCTTTTTAAGTGTAAGTGTGATTTTTGCAAATTATCATCATATTCACAAATAGGGACCCCCAGGACTACGCAGTCTGTTCCTACAAGTTACATTGGTCCCGTGCGAGGTGTCCATGCCTCCTACGGGGTCGTTTGAGGGTTGGTTTGGGTTTTCACCTTTTAACGGCTTCTTTTTTAGTCTAAGTACGATTTTTGGAAATTATCATTATATTCTCAAATCGGGAGACCCAAGACCACGCGGTCAGTTCCTAAAAGTTACATTGGTCCCGTGCGAGGTGTTCGGGCATCCTACGGGGTCGTTTGGAGGCTGGTTTGGGTTTTCACCCTTTAACGACATGTTTTTAAGTCTCAGTGTGATTTTTGCCAATTTTTATCATATTCTCAAATCAGTAGACTCGAGACCACGCGATCAGTTCCTTCAAGTTATATTGGTCCCGTGAGAGGTGTTCATTCCTCCTACGGGGTACTTTGGGGGTTGTTTGGGTTTTCACACTTTAACATCTTATTTTTAAGTCTAAATGTGACTTTTTCAAATTATCCTCTTATTGTCAAACCAGGCGACCCGGGACTACGCAGTCAGTTCCTACAAGTTACATTGGTCCCGTGCGAGGTGTTCGTGGTTCCTACGAGGTCGTTTGGTGGCTAGTTTAGATTTTCACCCTTTAACGGCTTCTTTTTAAGTCTAAGTGTGATATTTTAAATTTATCGTAATATTCTCAAATCGGGAGACTCGGGACTACGCGATCAGTTCTTACAAGTTACATTGGTCCCGTACGAGGTGTTTGTGCCTCCTATGGGGTTGTTTACGGGCTGGTTTGGGTTTTCACCTTTTAACGGCTTCTTTCTAAGTGTAAGTGTGGTTTTTGCAAATTATAATCATATTCTCAAATCGAGACCCCCAGGAATATGCGGTCTGTTCATATAAGTTACATTGGTCCCGTACGAGGTGTTCGTGCTTCCTACAGGGTCGTTTGAGGGTTGGTTTGGGTTTTCACATTTTTAACGACTTCTTTTTCACTAAGTGTGATTTTTGTAAGTTTTCATTATATTCTCAAACTGGGAGACCCAAGACTACGCGGTCAGTTCCTACAAGTTACATTGGTCCCGTGCGAGGTGTTCGTGCCTCCTACGGGGTTGTTTGACGGATGGTTTGGTTTGGTTTGGGGGTTGGTTTGGGTTTTCAACATTTAACGACTTATTTTTAAGTGTAACTGTGATTTTTGCAAAATATCGTCATATTCTCGAACCGAGAGACCCAGGGGAATATGCGGTCAGTTCCTACAAGTTAATTTGGTCCCGTGCGAGATGTTCGTGCCTCCAACGGGGTCGTTTGGGGACTATTTTGGGTTTTCACCCTTTAACGACTTATTTTTAAGTCTAACTATGACTTTCTCAAATTATCATCATATTCTGAAATCGAGCTCCCCGGGATTACGCGGTGAGTTCCAACAAGTTACATTGGTCCCGTGCGAGGTGTTCGTACCTCCTACGGGGTCGTTTGAGGGATGGTCTGGGTTTTCACCTTTTAACGGCTTCTTTTTAAGTCTAAGCATAATTTTTGCAAATTATCATCATTTTCTCAAATCGGGACCCCCGAGACTACGCGATCAGTTCCTACAAGTTACATTAGTCCCGTGCGAGGTGTTGGTGCCTCTTACGAGCTCGTTTGGGGGTTTGTTTGGGGTGTCAACCTTTAACGACTCGTTTTTAAGTCTAACTGTGATTTTTTCCAATTATCATTATATTCTCAAATCGGCGGACCTGGGACTACGCAGTCAGTTCTTACAAGTAACATTGATCCTGTGCGTGGTGTTCGTACCTCGTATGGGGTCATTTGGGGGCAGGTTTTGTAATGACCCCATTTTCTTATGCCAAATATAATTGTCTTCTTTCAATTTTATCACACTTACTATCTAATAATGATATATTATTACATATATGATATTCCGAGTTCTTAATATGACAAAGCCCATTTTTCAATTTGAAGAATCAATGGTAAAATGGGTCAAACTGAGATTTTATGGCACATCCTAAGCTAAGTGATAAGTTTTGGGGTAGAAAATGTAATTTTATGAAACATTAGGGACTTGGTTTTAATAAAGAAAGTTTCAGGGACCAAAATGAAAAATACAAAGGGGCCTTTTCGTAAATAAAATATTTTCAGGGACATATAAGAAATATTGAAAATATATGGTGTGAAATTACCAAAATACCCTTCAGGTTCGAAATGACCCTTATACCCTTAATACCTATCCACCTCCTGCTTTCTTTTGAACATATCCACCGTACACGTGTCGTCATTAGAGGAGAAGCCAAAACACGTGTCGTCGTTAGAGGAGAAGCTAAAACACGTGTCGCAGTCCGGTGAAATAAGACTGCAAGACGCCTCCGTTACGCGACACGTCAACGCTGACTCCCATTGTAAAGTCTTGGTCAGCATGGACATGTGTCAACCCCGGGATATCCTTGGAAAACTATAAATAGGGCCTTTGGGGGATCATTTGAAACTCACACCAATTCCTTGAGAATTATAGAAAGAAATAGTGAGAGAAAGTGTGAGAAAGTTTAAGAAGAAGTTCTTAGGGATATTCATCTTAAGGTAATCTTATTGTTATAATGCATCTTTATAGTTTTAATTTATTGTTTTATAGCTTTACTTAGTAGTTATGCTGGTAAAATACAATAAAGAATTCACTAATCAAAACATAAAATTTAGAACAAATCCAAGTTGATTTTATAAACTTGTTTGAAATTATACGCTTTTAAAAATGATTCTTTTTAAAGAAATTGCTCGTTATTATGGAATCCGATTTAAGTAATTCCAAAGTCAGGCTCGGTGAAGTTCTGTCTAGATGAGATGGTATTTAAGTCGTGCCCCTGTGACCCTCCATCTCTATTGGGAATGAATCCGAAAATGTTCTGTCTAGATGAGATGGTATTTAAGTGGTGCCCCTGTGACCCTCCATCTCTACTGGGAACCGACTGATGAGGAAAGACAATGAATTGAATTCTTCAATTTCGATCAATGAGTTTTAAAAGTTGAAAAATGGGGATTCTGTAATCCTTTAAAAGAGGAAGTTATTATTAAAGTATAGTATAAACTGGACCTTAGAACGTGTACTTAAATCTTTATCAGATTAACGTGTGATCGAAGACTCAATACCAGTAAATTTGACCTCCATTTTGGGTGAGTACTCTGACATTCCTTGTGTATTTTGATTATATGATATTACGCAAACTATATATATATTTTATGAACTGCTTTTATTCTCAAAATTCATGTGATACCGATGACTGATTCAATTTTGATATGTTTATATTTGTCCATATAAACATACCGATTAAAATGATTATTGAAAATGATATTGAATATTGAAATTGTGATTTGGCCTAAGGTACTTCTTTACTGACTGACCTTCCCAGCTGGGTTATCGCTGGTGTGCCCTAAATAAGGCATTGTGACGAACTAGTTCGATTGACCCGCAACTACCGGGGTATAATACGGTAGAAGAATACGGTATTAGAGTGTACTTGCCATCAAAATGATATGATTGAAAGAAACAGATATCACATTTGATTGGTTGCATTCTTCTTATTCTGAGCTATCCAATTGTGATATATATAATTTCATTTCAAAATTATATCTATTTACTGCAAGTTTCTCTCCATATATGTATATGCCTTCTCTTTTGACTTGAATAGGTATCTATTTTCTGAAAACCCTGGAATGTTTGGAGATTGAACCTCATTCGGCTTTTAGCTGATGTTCTATAAATAACCATTTTTCAGGAAACGTTTAGGTTCACGGACGAAATGAAAATGGACTATATTGAAAATTTAGCTTTTAGAGCTCTTTTTGTAAAATGTTTATTTAGAGCATGTCTGGCTCTCTTGTAATAAGGTTTAAATTTTCTCTTAAGTTGTAACCCGTTGTTACTTTTAATATATATGAAGTTTCCTTTAGAAAGCTCTGATGACGTAATTCCTTTACTTTCAGTATTTTACGATTCATAATCATGTGATAATATATCCGTTGCATTTATTTAAGGAAACAATTAAATCGGAATATTTGTTGCCTTGGTGGCATGTCAAGACACTCGTTCCCTAATACTATTTTGGGTCGGGGTCGTGACAGAGGTGGTATCAGAGCATAGGTTATCAACCCGTAGACTACTGAACCTAAGTTTCGAACGTTATCGATTTTAAGTCTCCATACATAGGTTATAGGATTAAATATCCGACTTATGTCATAACCCTCCATATTTCTTATAGTCTATATATAATTGTTTATATATCATTATTCATTTAAAATGCAATCTTGGGCTAGTATAATACATCTTACGTTTGGCCATGATAGAAGAAAATGACCAAGGCAAGATTAACTCCAGGGACTAGTGGTTCGTGTATGGAAGGACTGGAAGGTGCATACAAGGCAATTGAAAGTCTAGCAAGAATTGTGGAGCATCAAGTGAATAATGGAGCACCAAGGAATCTTGAACTAAGTAGTTGTACTATTGAACAGTTCAAGAAGTTGAATCCGCCGTCTTTTAAAGGAACTCCTAACCCCACTGAAGCAAAAAATTGGGTGATGCAAATGGAAAAGATGTTCGATGTTCTTAAGTGTACAGATGAACAACGTCTTTTGTTTGGAACATTCATGTTAGAAGGTGAAGCCGAACATTAGTGGAGAATGATTAAGAGAATTCATGGGGAAAGGAATAATCCTATAGGTTGGAATGACTTCTTAGTGATCTTCTATGAGAAATACTTTCCCGAAACGGTGCAAGACCAAAAAAGCAGCTGACTTCATGGGTCTAGTTCAAGGAAATATGACGGTTAGTCAATATGAGGCAAAGTTTACTGAGTTATCCCGTTTTTCACCTCATGTTGTGATAACCGATGTTTTAAGAGCCAAGAAGTTTGAACGTGGATTAAGGTTGAATATTCATAGCCGAATTTCCATCCTGAAGTTGACATCATATAATGACGTGGTGGCTAGGGCAACAATAGCTGAGAAGGATAGTGAAGAATATAATCAGGTTAGAGAGGGGAAGAGGAAATTTGGAGAACAAAGAGGAAGGAACCCCAATAACAAACCCTTTAGGACTATTCCTAATATAGGGCAACCTTTAGTAAACAAACTCTCTAATGTTGATAAATGCCAACGTTGTGGTAATATTCATAGAGGTCGATTGTGTTACCTAGAGACGGGGAGTTGCTTTGGGTGTGGCCAAAAGGGACATAAAATGCGAGATTGTCCTAACAAAGGGAAGACGGCAATAAAGACTTCTAATGACAATAAGGATCAGGGTAGACAAGGTAGAGTCTTTAATCTTTCCGATGCAAAGGTTTCTAATGCAGTAGTGTCAGGTACACTTTCTATATGTGCACAACCTTTTCAAGTTTTAATTGATCCTGGTTCTACCCATTCATTTGTGTCTGTGTGTTTTGTTAATCGCTTTCCTAATATTCCTGAATCCTTGAATCATATCATACACATTTCTACTCCTTCGGGTGAGTTATTGACGGGAACATTAGTATATAAGTCTTGCCCTATAAATGTCAGTAGTCATAAACTATTCGTTGATTTGATAGTTTTAGACATAAGAGATTTTGAAGTCATTTTGGGGACGGATTGGTTAGCATCATATCATGTTAGGGTGGATTGTTTTGAGAAGAGAGTTATTTTCAAAATTCCTAACCAACCAGAATTCAGTTTTGAAGGAACTAGCATCTTATCTCCCATGCGTATTATCTCTGAAATGCAAGCTTGTAATTTCCTTAAGAAGGGATGTCAAGGATTCCTTGCCAGTGTTATTGATTTGCAAACAAAAGAGCCTAGTTTAGAAGATATTCCTATAGCTAAGCTTTTTCCAGATGTTTTTCCAGGTGATTTGCCCAGTCTACCTCCTAGTAGAGAAGTAGAATTTACCATTGACCTTGTTCCTGGAACTACACCAATCTCAAAACCACCTTATCGCATGGCACCTTTATAGTTAAGGGAATTAAAAGTTCAATTACAAGATCTGTTAGACAAGGGTTTTATTAGACCTAGTATATCCCCTTGCGGTGCTCCAGTGTTATTTGTTAAAAAGAAGGATGGGACGATGAGGTTATGTATAGATTATCGTGAAGTAAATGAGGTGACCATTAAGAATAAATACCCCTTACCTCGTATAGATGATTTTTTTGACCAACTACAAGGTGCGCAAGTATTTTCAAAGATTGACCTTAGGTCAGGCTATCACCAATTGAAGATTAAAGAAGAGGATATTTCAAAATTAGCATTTCGTACTAGATATGGTCACTATGAATTTCTTGTGATGCCATTTGGATTAACTAATGCACCAGCCGCTTTTATGGATATGATGAATAGAATGTTTAGGAAATATCTTGATCAGTGTGTGGTTGTTTTCATTGATGACATCCTTATTTATTCCAAAGGTATTGAAGAACACGAGAAGCATTTGGAGATAGTATTACAAATCCTTAGGAAAGAGAAATTATATGCAAAATTAAAGAAGTGTGAATTTTGATTGCCTAGTGTTTCTTTTCTAGGACATGTCATATCCACGTAGGGAGTGTCGGTTGATCCTCAAAAGATCGAGGCTATACTAGATTGGCCAAGACCAACTAATGTGACGGAGATTCGTAGTTTCCTAGGGTTAGCAGGTTATTATCGAAGATTTGTTGAAGGATTTTCTAGTATTGCCAAACCTCTCTCTAGGTTAACACAAAAGATGGTGAAATATGAATGGTCTGAGGAAGTTGAGAATAGTTTTCGAGAACTTAAGAATCGATTAGTAACTGCCCCAATTTTGACTATAACTTCCGGTACAGGAGGATTTGTGATTTATAGTGATGCTTCTAAAAATGGTTTGGGATGTGTGCTAATGCAAAATGGAAAAGTAGTAGCTTATTCCTCGAGACAGTTAAAACCCCATGAGCAAAATTATCCAACCCATGACTTAGAATTAGCAGCGGTAATTTTTGCTCTTAAGATTTGGAGACATTATTTGTATGGTGAGACTTGTGAAATTTATACCGATCATAAGAGTTTGAAATATATCTTTACTCAGACGGAATTAAATATGAGACAAAGGAGGTGGTTAGAATTGATGAAGGATTATGATGTAAATATTCACTATCACCCGGGGAAAGCTAATGTAGTTGCCGACGCTTTGAGTAGAAAGTCTACACCAAATTTAGCATGTCTTATTACCAGCCAGGAAGCTCTATTGAAAGATTTGAGAAGTATGGAAATAGATGTACGTATTTATGGCAAAGGAGGAATAATCGCAAACTTACAAATACACCCCACGTTGATGGAAAGAATTAAAGTTGCACAAGTAAATGACCCACAACTGAGGAAGATTAAAGAAGAGGTTATTGAAGGGAAGAGAATTGAATTTGCGATACAAGATGATATATTAAGGTTTGGAAATAGAGTCTGTATACCTGGTGATGCCCAACTAAAGAGGCAGATTTTGGAGGAAGGTCATTACTCGAGATTCATAGTTCATCCCGGAAATACCAAGATGTACAGAGATCTCCGAGAAGTGTTTTGGTGGAATAACATGAAAAGGGAGATAGCAGAGTTTGTATCTCAGTGTTAGATCTATCAAAAAGTAAAAGATGAACATCAAAAACCATCATGACTATTACAACCTTTACCAATCCCTGAGTGGAAGTGGGAAAATATTACCATGGATTTTGTGACAGGGCTACCAAGGAGTTCCAATGGTAATGATTCCATTTGGGTAATTATTGATAGGTTAACTAAATCTTCTCATTTTCTTGCCATTAAGATTACCCATTCCTTACAAAAGTTAGCTAAATTATATATACGGGAAATTATTAAGCTTCATGGAACCCCAGTTTCAATTGTTTCCGATCGTGACCCTAGATTCATATCTCACTTTTGGAAAAGCCTACAGGTAGCCATGGGAACAAAATTAAATTTCAGCACCGCTTTTCATCCTCAAATAGACGGACAATCGGAGACAACCATCTAAACCTTAGAGGATATGCTTAGGGTATGTGTACTTGATTTGAAGGGGAATTGGGATGATCATTTACCGTTAGTAGAATTTGCATATAATAATAGCTATCAAGCAAGTATTCAAATGGCTCCGTATGAGGCACTCTATGGTAGAAGGTGTCGTTCTCCTGCATGTTGGGAAGAAGTTGGGGAAAGAAAATTGTTGGGACCAGAATTGATTCAGGTCACAACAGAGAAAGTGAAATTGATACAAGACCGACTTCAAATCGCTCAAAGCCGTCAAAAGAGTTATGCTGACAATCGGCACCGACCTTTAGAATTCCAAAGAGGAGACTATGTTTTCTTATGAGTATCTCCGACAAAAGGAGTAATCCGATTTGGGAAGAAAGGAAAGTTGAGTCCAAGATACATAGGACCTTTTGAAATCCTTGAAATGATAGGTGTTGTTGCGTATCGAATAGCCTTACCCCCTGAACTCTCGAGTGTGCATAATGTGTTTCATGTTTCAATGATCAAGAAATACATCCCTGATCCAGCACATATCTTAAGTCACGAGCCTCTTCAAGTTAGAGAAGATTTGACATACATTGAGCATCCAGTGGAAATCTTGGACCCCAAAGATCAAATATTACGAACCAAGGTTATTCTACTAGTCAAAGTGTTATGGAAGAATCATTCTGTTGAAGAAGCAACATGGGAGCGGGAAAATGAAATGAAAGAGCGATATCCACATCTTTTTGGAAATTAATGGAAGTAAAGTTTGGGAACCAAACTTTTTATAAGGAGGGTAGGATGTAATGACCCCATTTTCTTATGCCAAATATAATTGTCTTCTTTCAATTTTGTCACACTTACTATCTAATAATGATATATTATTACATATATGATATTCCGAGTTCTTAATATGACAAAGCGCATTTTTAAATTTGAAGAATCAATGGTAAAATGGGTCAAACTGAGATTTTATGGCACATCCTAAGCTAAGTGATAAGTTTTGGGGTAGAAAATGTAATTTTATGAAACATTAGGGACTTGGTTTTATTAAAGAAAGTTTCAGGGACCAAAATGAAAAATAAAAAGGGGCCTTTTTGTAAATAAAATATTTTCAGGGACCTATAAGAAATACTGAAAATATATGGTGTGAAATTACCAAAATGCCCTTCTGGTTCGAAATGACCCTTATACCCTTAATACCTATCCACCTTGTGCTTTCCACCTCGTGCTTTCTTTTGAACATATCCACCATACACGTGTCGTCATTAGAGGAGAAGCCAAAACATATGTCGTCGTTAGAGGAGAAGCTAAAACACGTGTCGTAGTCCGGTGAAATAAGACTGCAAGAAGCCTCCGTTACGCGACACGTCAACGCTGACTCCCATTGTAAAGTCTTGGTCAGCATGGACATGTGTCAACCCCGGGATATTCTTGGAAAACTATAAATAGGGCCTTTGGGGGATCATTTGAAACTCACACCAATTCGTTGAGAATTATAGAAAGAAATAGTGAGAGAAAGTGTGAGAAAGTTTAAGAAGAAGTTCTTAGGGATATTCATCGTAAGGTAATCTTAATGTTATAATGCATCTTTATAGTTTTAATTTATTGTTTTATAGCTTTACTTAGTAGTTATGCTGGTAAAATACAATAAAGAATTCACTAATCAAAACATAAAATTTAGAACAAATCCAAGTGGATTTTATAAATTTGTTTGAAATTATACGCTTTTAAAAATGATTCTTTTTAAAGAAATTGCTCGTTATTATGGAATCCGATTTAAGTAATTCCAAAGTCAGGCCCGGTGAAGTTCTGTCTAGATGAGATGGTATTTAAGTGGTTCCCCTGTGACCCCCCATCTCTACTGGGAATGAATCCGGAAATGTTCTGTCTAGATGAGATGGTATTTAAGTGGTGCCCCTGTGACCCTCCATCTCTACTGGGAACCGACTGATGAGGAAAGACAATGAATTGAATTCTTCAATTTCGATCAATGAGTTTTAAAAGTGGAAAAATGGGGATTCAGTAATCCTTTAAAAGAGGAAGTTATTATTAAAGTATAGTATAAACTGGACCTTAGAACGTGTACTTAAATCTTTATCCGATTAACGTGTGATCGAAGACTCAATACCAGTAAATTTGACCTCCATTTTGGGTGAGTACTATGACATTCCTTGTGTATTTTGATTATATGATATTATGAAAACTATATATATATTTTGTGAACTTCTTTTATTCTCAAAATTCATGTGATACCGATGACTGATTCAATTTTGATATGTTTATATTTGTCCATATAAACATACCGATTAAAATGATTATTGAAAATGATATTGAATATTGAAATTGTGATTTGGCCTAAGGGACCTCTTTACTGACTGACCTTCCCAGCTGGGTTATCGCTGGTGTGCCCTAAATAAGGCGTTGTGATGAACTAGTTCGATTGACCCTCAACTACCGGGGTATAATACGGTAGAAGAATACGGTATTAGAGTTTACTTGGCCATCAAAATGATATGATTGAAAGAAAAAGATATCACATTTGATTGGTTGCATTCTTCTTATTCTGAGCTATCCAATTGTGATATATATAATTTCATTTCAAAATTATATCTATTTACTGCAAGTTTCTCTCCATATATGTATATGCCTTCTCTTTTGACTTGAATAGGTATCTATTTTCTGAAAACCCTGGAATGTTTAGAGATTGAATCTCATTCGGCTTTTAGCTGATGTTGTATAAATAACCATTTTTCAGGAAACGTTTAGGTTCACGAACGAAATGAAAATGGACTATATTGAAGATTTAGCTTTTAGAGCTCTTTTTGTAAAATGTTTATTTAGAGCATGTCTGGCTCTCTTGTAATAAGGTTTAAATTTTCTCTTAAGTTGTAACCCGTTGTTACTTTTAATATATATGAAGTTTCCTTTAGAAAGCTCTGATGATGTAATTCCTTTACTTTCAGTATTTTACGATTCATAATCATGTGATAATATATCCGTTGCATTTATTTAAGGAAACAATTAAATCGGAATATTTGTTGCCTTGGTGGCATGTCAAGACACTCGTTCCCTAATACTATTTTGGGTCGGGGTCGTGACAGGTTTTGGGTTTCACCCTTTAACGGCTTATTTTTAAGTCTAAGTGTGATTTTTGCAAATTATCATCATATTCTCAAACTGGGAGACCCAGGTGAATATGCGGTCAGTTCCTACAAGTTATATTGGTCTTGTGCGAGGTGTTCGTGCCTCATACGGGGTCGTTTGGGGAGTGGTTTGCGTTTTCACCTTTTAACAACATCTTTTAATGTCTAACTGTGATGTTTTCAAATTATCGTCACATTCTCAAACCGGGACCCCCGGGACTACGTGCTCAATTCTTACAAGTTACGTTGGTCCCGTGTAAGGTGTTCGTTCCTCTTATGGGGTCGTTTGAGGGTTGGTATGGGTTTTCACCTTTTAAAGGCTTCTTTTTAAGTCTAAGTGTGATTTTTGCAAATAATCGTCATATTCACAAATCAGAACCCCCGGGACTATGCGGTCTATTCCTACAAGTTACATTGGTCCTGTGCGAGGTGTTCGTGCCTCCTACAGGGATGTTTGAGGGCTGGTTTTGGTTTTCACCTGTTAACGGCTTCTTATTCAGTCTAAGTATGATTTTTGTAAATTATCATTATATTCTCAAACCGGAAGACCCAGGACTACACGGTCAGTTCCTACAAATAACATTGGTCCCGTGCGAGGTGTTCGTGCCCCTTACGAGCTCGTTTGGGGGTTGGCTTGGGTTTTCATACTTTAACGACTTGTTTTTAAGTCTAACTGTGATTTTTTCAAATTATCGTCATATTCTCAAATCAGGAGACCTGGGACTATGTGGTCAGTTCCTAAAAGTTACATAGGTCCCGTGCGAGGTGTTCGTGCCTCCTACTGGGTCGTTTGGGGGCTGGTTTGAGTTTTCACCCTTTAGCGACTTCTTTTTAAGTCTAACTGTGATTTTTGCCAATTTTTGTCATATTCTCAAATCAGTAGACTCGGGACTACGCGACCAGTTCCTACAAGTTATATTGGTCCCGTTAGACGTGTTCATTCCTCCTACGGGGTCGTTTGGGGGCTGTTTGGGTTTTCACCCTTTAACGTCTTATTTTTAAGTCTAAGTGTGACTTTTGCAAATTATCGTCTTATTCTCAAACTAGGAGACCCGGGACTACGCGGTCAGTTCCTACAAGTTACATTGGTCCCGTGCGAGGTGTTCGTGCCTCCTACGAGGTCGTTTGGAGGCTAGTTTAGATTTTCACCCTTTAACGGCTTCTTTTTAAGTCTAAGTGCGATGTTACAAATTTATCATCATATTCTCAAATCGGTAGACTCATGACTACGCGATCAGTTCTTACAGGTTACTTTGGTCCCGTACGAGGTGTTTGTGCCTCCTACGGGGTCGTTTGCGGGCTGGTTTAGGTTTTCAACTTTTAACGGTTTCTTTTTCTGTCTAACGGTGATTCTTGTAAATTTTTGTTATATTCTCAAGCTGGGAGACCCAAGACTACGCGGTCAGTTCCTACAAGTTACATTGGTCCCGTACGAGGTGTTCGTGCATCTGGCGAGCTCGTTTGGGGGATGTTTTTGGTTTTCATCCTTTTATGACTTATTTTTAAGTCTAACTGTGATTTTTGCAAAATATCGTCATATTCTCGAGCCGAGGGACCCAGGGGAATATGCGGTCAGTTCCTACAAGTTAATTTGGTCCCGTGCGAGATGTTCGTGCCTCCAACGGGGTCATTTGGGGACTACTTTGGGTTTTGACACTTTAACGGCTTGTTTTTAAGTCTAACTATGACTTTCTCAAATTATCATCATATTCTGAAATCGAGCCCCTCGGGACTATGCGGTGAGTTCCAACAAGTTACATTGGTCCCGTGCGAGCTGTTCGTGCCTCCTACGGGGTTGTTTGAGGGATGGTTTGGATTTTCACCTTTTAACGGCTTCTTTTTAAGTCTAAGCGTGATTTTTTGCAAATTATCATCATTTTCTCAAACCGGGACCCCCGAGACTACGCGGTCAGTTCCTACAAGTTACATTAGTCCCGTGCAAGGTGTTGTTGCCTCTTATGAGCTTATTTGGGGGTTGGTTTGGGTTGTCAACCTTTAACGACTTATTTTTAAGTCTAACTGTGATTTTTTCAAATTATCATCATATTCTCAAATCGGAAGACCTGGGACTACGCAGTCGGTTCTTACAAGTTACATAGGTCCCGTGCGAGGTGTTCATGAATGGGGTCGTTTGGGGGTTGGTTTGGGTCTTCACCCTTTAACGACTTATTTTTTGGTCTAAGTGTGATTTTTGCAAATTATCATCATATTCTCAAAATGGGGAGACCCAGCGGAATATGTGGTCAGTTCTTACATGTTATATTGGTCTCGTGCGAGGTGTTCGTGCCTCCTACGGGGTCGTTTGGGTGTGGTTTGGGTTTTCACCATTTAATGGCATCTTTTAAAGTCTAACTGTGATTTTTGCAAATTATCATCATATTCTCAAACCGGGACCCCCGGGACTACGCGGTCAGTTCTCATAAGTTACGTTGGTCCCGTGCAAGGTGTTCGTTCCTCTTATCGGGTCATTTAAGGGTTGGTATGGGTTTTCACCTTTTAAAGGCTTCTTTTTAAGTCTAAGTGTGACTTTTGGAAATAATCGTCATATTAACAAATTGAAACCTCAGGAACTATGCAGTCTATTCCTACAAGTTACATTGGTCCCGTGCGAGGTGTTCGTGCCTCGTACAGGGTCGTTTGAGGGCTGGTTTGGGTTTTCACCTTTTAACGGCTTCTTTTTCAGTCTAAGTATGATTTTTGTAAATTATCATTATATTCTCAAACCGGGAGACCCCGGACTACACGGCTAGTTCCTACAAGTTACATTGGTCCCGTACGAGGTGTTCGTGTCCCTTACGAGCTCGTTTGGGGGTTGGCTTGGGTTTTCATACTTGAACGACTTGTTTTTAAGTCTAACTGTGATTTTAGCAAATTATCGTCATATTCTCAATTCGGGAGACCCGGGACTACGCGGTCAGTTCCTAAAAGTAACATTGGTCCCGTGCGAGGTGTTCGTGACTCCTACGGGGTCGTTTGGGGGCTAGTTTGGGTTTTTACCCTTTAGCGACTTCTTTTTAAGTCTATGTGTGTTTTTTTGCCAATTTTTGTCATATTCTCAAATCAGTAGACTCGGGACTACGTGATCAGTTCCTACAAGTTATATTGGTCCCATGAGAGGTGTTCATTCCTCCTACGGGGTCGTTTGTGGGCTGTTTGGGTTTTCACCCTTTAATGTCTTATTTTTAAGTCTAAGTGTGACTTTTGCAAATTATCATCTTATTCTCAAACTAGGAGACCCGGGACTACGCGGTCAGTTCCTACAAGTTACATTGGTCCCGTGCGAGGTGTTCGTGCCTCCTACGAGGTCGTTTGGCGGCTTGTTTAGATTTTCACCCTTTAATGGCTTCTTTTTAAGTCTAAGTGTGATATTTCAAATTATTGTCATATTCTCAAATCGAGAGACTCGGGACTACGCGATCAGTTCCTACAAGTTACATTGGTCCCGTACGAGGTGTTCGTGCCTCCTACGGGGTCGTTTGAGGGCTAGTTTGGGTTTTCACCTTTTAACGGCTTCTTTTTAAGTCTAACTGTGATTTTTTCAAATTATCATCATATTCTCAAATTGAGAGACCCGAGACTACGCAATCAGTTCCTACAAGTTACTTTTCTCTCGTACGAGGTGTTCGTGCCTAGGGTCGGTTGGGGGTTTGTTTGGGTTTTCACCCTTTAACGGCTTATTTTTACGTCTAAGTGTGATTTTCACAAATTATCTTTATATTCTCAAACTAGGAGACCCGGGACTACGTTGTTAGTTCCAATAAGTTACATTGGTCCCGTGGGAGGTGTTTGTGCCTCCTACGGGGTCGTTTGGAGGATGCTTTGGGTTTTCACCCTTTAACAGCTTATTTTTAACTCTAAGTGTGATTTTTGCAAATTATCATCATATACTCAAACCGGGAGAATCGGGACTACGCGGTGAGTTCCTACAAGTTACATTGGTCCCGTGCGTGGTGTTTGTACCTCCTATGGGGTCGTTTGGGGGCAGGTTTTGGCTTTCACCCTTTAACGGCTTATTTTTAAGTCTAAGTGTGATTTTTGAAAATTAAAGTCATATTCACAAATCGGGAGACCTAGGAGAATATGCGATCAGTTCCTACAAGTTATAATTGTCTCGTTCGAGGTGTGCGTGCCTCCTGCGGGGTCGTATGAGGGAGTTGTTTGGGTTTTCACCTTTTAATGGCATCTTTTTAAGTCTAACTATGATTTTTGCAAATTATCATCATATTCTGAAATCGGGACCCCCGGGACAACGCCGTCAGTTCTTACAAGTTACGTTGGTCCCGTGCAAGGTGTTCGTGCCTCCTATGGGGTCGTTTGAGGGCTGGTTTGGGTTTTCACCTTTTAACGACTTCTTTTTCAGTCTAAGTGTGATTTTTGCAAATTATCGTGATATTCTCAAACCGGGAGATCCAGGACTACGCGGTCAGTTCCTACAAGTAACATTGGTCCCGTGCGAGGTGTTCATGCCCTTTACGAGCTCGTTTGGGGGTTGGTTTAGGTTTTCATCCTTTAACTACTTGTTTTTAAGTCTAACTGTGACTTTTGCAAATTATTATCATATTCTCAAATTGGGAGACCCGGGACTACACGGTAAGTTCCTAAAAGTTGCATTGGTCCCGTGCGAGGTGTTCGTGCCTCCTACGGGGTTGTTTGGGGGCTGGTTTGGGTTTTCACCCTTTAACGGCTTATTTTTAAGTCTAAGTGTATTTTTGTAAATTTTTGTCACATTCTCAAACCGGGAGACCCAAAACTCCGTAGTGAGTTCCTATAAGTTACATTGGTCCCGCACAAGGTGTTCGTGCCTCCTACAGGGTCGTTTGGTGGCTGGTTTGGGTTTTCACCCTTTAACGGCTTGTTTTTAAGTCTAAGTGTGATTTTTTGCAAATTATAGTCATATTCTCAAATCAGGAGACGCGTGACAACGCGGTTAGTTCCGACAAGTTACATTGGTCTCGTGCGAGGTGTTCGGGCCTCCTACGAGTCGTTTGGGGATTGGTTTGGGTTTTCACCCTTTAACGACTTGTTTTTATTTCTAAGTGTGATTTTAACAAATTATTGTCATATTGTCAAACCGGGAGACCCAGGACTACGTGGTCAGTTCCTACAAGTTACATTGGTCCCATGCGAGGTGTTCGTAACTCCAATGGGGTTGCTTGGGGGCTGGTTTTGGCTTTAACCCTTTAACGACTTATTTTTAATTCTAAGTGTGATTTTTGCAAATTATCATCATATTCTCAAAACGGGACCGCCGGGACTACGCGGTCAGTTCCAAAAAGTTACATTGGTCCTGTGCGAGGTGTTCGTGCCTCCTACGGGTCATTTAGGGGTTGTTTGTGTTTTCACCCTTTAGCGGATTGTTTTTAAGTCTAAGTGTGAATTTTCCAAATTATAGTCATATTCCCAAATTGGGAGACTCGGGACTATGCGATCAGTTCAAACAAGTTACATTGGTCCTGTACGAGGTGTTCGTGCCTCCTACGGGGTCATTTGCAGGATGGTTTGGGTTTTCACCTTTTAACGGTTTATTTTAAAGTTTAAGTGTCATTTTTGCTAATTATCATCATATTCTCAAACCGAGAGACCCGGGAGAATATTCGATCAGTTCCTACAAGTTACATTGGTCCCGTGCGAGGTGTTCGTGCCTCCGACGGGGTCGTTTGGGGACTGGTTTGGGTTTTCACCCTTAACGGCTTGTTTTTAAGTGTAAGTGTGATTTTCACAACTTATCGTCATATTCTTAAACCGGGAGACTCGGGACTACGCAATCAATTCTTACAAGTTACATTGGTCCCATACGAGGTGTTCGTGCCTCCCACGAGGTCATTTGCGGGTTGGTTTGGGTTTTCACCCGATAATGGCTTATTTTTAACTCTAAGTGTGATTTTTCCAAATTATCATCATAGTCTCAAATCGGGAGACTCGGGACTACGCGATCAATTATTATAAGTTACATTGGTCCCGTTCGAGGTGTTCGTGCCTCCTACGAGGTCGTTTGGGGGATGGTTTGGGTTTTCACCCTTTAACGGCTTGTTTTTAAGTCTAAGTGTGATTTTAATGAATTATCATTATATTCTCAAATCGAGAGACTCGGGACTACGCGATCTGTTCTTAGAAGTTACGTTGGTCCCGTACAAGGTGTTCGTGCCTCCTGCGGGGTCGTTTGCGGGCTGGTTTCGGTTTTCACCCTTTAACAACTTGTTTTTAAGTCTAAATGTAATTTTTGCAAATTATCATCATATTCTCAAACCGGTAGCCCCGGGCTCTGCGGTCAGTTCCTACAAGTTACGTTGGTCCCGTGAGAGGTGTCCATGCCTCCTACGGGGTCTTTTGGGGGCTAGTTTGGGTTTTCAACGTTTAACGACTTATTTTTAATTCTAAGTGTGATTTTAAAAAATTATCATCATATTCTCAAACCGAGAGACTCGGGACTATGCGATCAGTTCTTATAAGTTACATTGGTCCCGTACGAGGTGTTCGTGCCTCCTATGGGGTCGTTTGCGGGCTGGTTTGGGTTTTCACCCTTTAACGGCTTGTTTTCAAGTCTAAGTATGATTTTTTCAAATTATCGTCATATTCTCAAATTGAGATACTCGGGACTACGCAATCAGTTCTTACAAGTTACCTTAGTCTCGTACGATGTGTTCGTGCCTCCTACGGGGTCGTTTGGTGGCTGGTTTGGGTTTTCACCCTTAACGGCTTGTTTTTAAGTCTAAGTGTGATTTTTGCAAATTTTTGTCATATTCTCAAACCGGGAGACCCGGAACTATGCAGTGAGTTCCTATATGTTACATTGGTCCCGTACAAGGTGTTCGTGCCTCCTACGGGGTCGTTTGGGGGATGGTTTAGGTTTTCACCCTTTGCAGGCTTGTTTTTAAGTATAAGTGTGATTTTTGCAAGTTATAGTCATATTCTCAAATCGGGAGACCCGGGACTACGCGATCAGTTCCTACAAGTAACATTGGTCCCGTGCGAGGTGTTGGTGCCTCTTACGAGCTCGTTGGGTGGTTGGTTTGGGTTGTCAACCTTTAACGACTTATTTTTAAGTCTAACTGTGATTTTTTTCAAATTATCATCATATGCTCAAATCGGGAGACCTTGGATTTTGCGATCAGTTCTTACAAGTTACATGGGTCCTGTGCTAGGTGTTCGTGCCTCCTACCGGGTCGTTTGGGGAGTGGTTTCGATTTTCACCTTTTAACGGCATCTTTTTAAGTCTACCTGTGATTTTTGTAAATTATCATCATACTCTCAAATCGGGACCCCCGGGACTACACGGTGAGTTCTTACAAGTTACGTTGGTCCCGTGCAAGTTGTTCGAGGCCTCCTACGGAATTGTTTGAGGGCTGGTTTGGGTTTTCACCTTTTAACGACTTCTTTTTCAGTCTAAGTGGGATTTTTACAAATTATTGATATATTCTCAAATCGAGAGACCCAGGACTATGCGATCAGTTCCTACAAGTTAGATTGGTCCCGTGCAAGGTGTTCGTACCCTTTACGAGCTCGTTTGGGGGTTGGTTTGGGTTTTCATCCTTTAACGACTTATTTTTAAGTCTAACTGTGATTTTTGCGAATAATTATCATATTCTCAAATTGGGAGACCCAGGACTACACGGTTAGTTCCTAAAAGTTGCATTGGTCCCGTGCGAGATGTTCCTGCCTCCTACGGGATCGTTTGGGGGCTGGTTCGGATTTTCACCCTTTAACGACCTATTTTTAAGTCTAAGTGTGATTTTTGCAAATTTTTGTCATATTCTCAAATTGGGAGACCCGGAACTATGCAGTGAGTTCCAATAAGTTACATTGGTCCCGTACGAGGTGTTCGTGCCTCCTACGGGGTCGTTTGGGGGCTAGTTTCGATTTTCACCCTTTGACGGCTTGTTTTTAAGTCTAAGTGTGATTTTTTCAAGTTATAGTCATATTCTCAAATCGGGAGACCCGGGACAACGCGGTCAGTTCCTACAAGTTACATTGGTCCCGTGCGAGGTGTTCGGGCCTCCTACGGGGTCATTTGGGGGTTGGTTTGGGTTTTCACCCTTTAACATCTTGTTTTTAAGTCTAAGTGTTATTTTTGCAAATTATCATCTTATTCTCAAACCGGGAGACCTGGGACTACGCTGTCAGTTCCTACAAGTTACATTGGTCCCGTGCGAGGTGCTCGTGCCTCCTATGTGGTCATTTGGAGACTGGTTTGGGTTTTCACCCTCTAACGACTTGTTTTTAAGTCTAAGTGTGATTTTTGCAAATTATCATCATATTCTCAAATCGGTATCCCCGGGACTATGCGGTCAGCTCCTACAAGTTGCATTGGTCCCATGAGAGGTGTCCATGCCTCTTACGGGGTCATTTGAGGGCTGGTTTTGGGTTTTCACCCTATAACGACTTGTCTTTATTTCTAAGTGTGATTTTTACAAATTATTGTCATATTGTCAAACCGGGAGACCCAAGACTACGTGGTCAGTTCCTACAAGTTACACTGGTCCCACGCGAGGTGTTTGTAACTCCAATGGGGTTTCTTGGGGGCTAGTTTGGGCTTGCACCTTTTAACGGCTTATTTTTAATTCTAAGTGTGATTTTTGCAAATTATCGTCATATTCTCATAACGGGACCGCCGGGACTATGCGATCAGTTCCAAAAAGTTACATTGGTCCTGTGCGAGGTGTTCATGCCTCCTACGGGGTCGTTTGGGGGCTTGTTTGTGTTTTCACCCTTTAACAGCTTGTTTTTATTTCTAAGTGTGATTTTTCCAAATTATCATCATATTCCCAAATCGGGAGGCTCGGGACTATGCGATCAGTTCAACCAAGTTACATTGGTCTTGTACGAGGTGTTCGTGCCTCCTACGGGGTCATTTCCGGGATGGTTTGGGTTTTCACCCATTAACGGCTTATTTAAAAGTCTATGTGTGATTTTTGCTAATTATCGTCATATTCTCAAACCGAGCGACCTGGAGGAATATGCGATCAGTTCCTACAAGTTACATTGGTCCCGTGCGTGGTGTTCGTACCTCCTATGGGGTCGTTTCGGGGCTGGTTTTGGCTTTCAACCTTTAATGACTAATTTTTAAGTCTAAGTGTGATTTATGCAAATTATCATCATATTCGCAAATCGAGAGACCGAGGGGAATATGCGGTCAGTTCCTACAAGTTATATTGGTCTTGTGCGAGGTGTTCGTGCCTCCGACGGGGTCGTTTGGGGATTGGTTTGGGTTTTCAACTTTTAATGACTTTTTTAATGTCTAAGTGTATTTTTGTAAATTATCGTCATATTCTCAAACCGGGTGACCCAGGACTACGCGGTCAGTTCCTACAAGTTACATTGGTCCAGTACGAGGTATTGGTGCCTCTTACGAGCTCGTTTAGTGTTTGGTTTGGGTTGTGATCCTTTAACGACTTATTTTTAAGTCTAACTGTATTTATGCAAACTATCAACATATTCACAAATCAGGAGACCCGGGACTATGCGGTCAGTTCCTACAAGTTACATTGGTCCCGTGCGAGGTGTTCATCCCTCCTACAGGGTCGTTTGAGGGCTGGTATGGGTTTTCACCTTTGAACGGCTTCTTTTTAAGTATAAGTATGATTTTGGAAAATTATCATCATTTTCTCATATCGGGACCCCCGAGACTATGCGGTCAGTTCCTACAAGTTACATTGGTCCCGTGGGAGGTGTTTGTGCCTCCTACGGGGTCGTTTGGGGGATGCTTTGGGTTTTCACCCTTTAACGGCTTATTTTTAACTCTAAGTGTGATTTTTGCAAATTATCATCATATACTCAAACCGGGAGACCCGGGACTACGCGTTGAGTTCCTACAAGTTGCATTGGTCTCGTGCGTGGTGTTTGTACCTCCTATGGGGTCGTTTGGGGGCAGGTGTTGGCTTTCACCCTTTAACGGCTTATTTTTAAGTCTAAGTGTGATTTTTGAAAATTAAAGTCATATTCATAAATCGGGAGACCTAGGAGAATATGCGGTCAGTTCCTACAAGTTATAATTGTCTCGTTCGAGGTGTGCGTGCCTCCTACGGGGTCGTATGAGGGAGTTGTTTGGATTTTCACCTTTTAACGGCATCTTTTTAAGTCAAACTATGATTTTTGCAAATTATCATCATATTCTGAAATCGGGACCCCCGGGACAACGCGGTCAGTTCTTACAAGTTACGTTGGTCCCGTGCAAGGTGTTCGTACCTCCTATGGGGTTGTTTGAGGGCTGGTTTGGGTTTTCACCTTTTAACGACTTCTTTATCAGTCTAAGTGTGATTTTTGCAAATTATCGTTATATTCTCAAACCGGGAGACCCAGGACTACGCGGTCAGTTCCTACTAGTTACATTGGTCCCGTGCGAGGTGTTCATGCCCTTTACGAGCTCGTTTAGGGGTTCGTTTGGGTTTTCATCCTTTAACCACTTATTTTTAAGTCTAACTGTGACTTTTGCAAATTATTATCATATTCTCAAATTGGGAGACCTGGGACTACACGGTTAGTTCCTAAAAGTTGCATTGGTCCCGTGCGAGGTGTTCGTGCCTCCTACGGGGTTGTTTGGGGGCTGGTTTGGGTTTTCACCCCTTAACGGCTTATTTTTAAGTCTAAGTGTATTTTTGTAAATTTTTGTCACATTCTCAAATCGGGAGACCTGGAACTCCGCAGTAAGTTCCTATAAGTTACATTGGTCCCGCACGAGGTGTTCGTGCCTCCTATAGGGTCGTTTGGGGGCTGGTTTTGGTTTTTACCCTTTAACGGCTTGTTTTTAAGTCTAAGTGTGATTTTTGCAAGTTATAGTCATATTCTCAAATCGGGAGACGCGGGACTACGCGGTTAGTTCCTACAAGTTACATTGGTCTCGTGCGAGGTGTTCGGGCCTCCTACGAGTCGTTTGGGGCTTGGTTTGGGTTTTCACCCTTTAACGACTAGTTTTTATTTCTAAGTGTGATTTTAACAAATTATTGTCATATTGTCAAACCGGGCGACCCAGGACTACGTGGTCAGTTCCTACAAGTTACATTGGTCCCATGCGAGGTGTTCGTAACTCCAATGGGGTTGCTTGGGGGCTGGTTTTGGCTTTAACCCTTTAACGACTTATTTTTAATTCTAAGTGAGATTTTTGCAAATTATCATCATATTCTCAAAACGGGACCACCGGGACTACGCGGTCAGTTCCAAAAAGTTACAATGGACCTGTGCGAGGTGTTCGTGCCTCCTACGGGTCATTTAGGGGTTGTTTGTGTTTTCACCCTTTAGCGGATGGTTTTTAAGTCTAAGTGTGAATTTTCCAAATTATAGTCATATTCTCAAATTGGCAGACTCGGGACTATGCGATCAGTTCAAACAAGTTACATTGGTCCTGTACGAGGTGTTCGTGCCTCCTACGGGGTCATTTGCAGGATGGTTTGGGTTTTCACCTTTTAATGGTTTATTTTAAAGTTTAAGTGTGATTTTTGCTAATTATCATCATATTCTTAAACCAAGAGACCCGGGGGAATATTCGATCAGTTCCTACAAGTTACATTGGTCGCGTGCGAGGTGTTCGTGCCTCCGACGGGGTCGTTTGGGGACTGGTTTGGGTTTTCACCCTTTAACGGCTTATTTTTAAGTCTAAGTGTGATTTTCACAACTTATCGTCATATTCTTAAACCGGGAGACTCGGGACTACGCGATCAGTTCTTACAAGTTACATTGGTCCCATATGAGGTGTTCGTGCCTCCCACGAGGTCATTTGCGGGTTGGTTTGGGTTTTCACTCGATAATGGCTTATTTTTAACTCTAAGTGTGATTTTTCCAAATTATCATCATAGTCTCAAATCGGGAGACTCGGGACTACGCGATCAATTATTATAAGTTACATTGGTCCCGTTCGAGGTGTTCGTGCCTCCTACGAGGTCGTTTGGGGATTGGTTTGGGTTTTCACCCTTTAACGGCTTGTTTTTAAGTCTAAGTGTGATTTTAATGAATTATCATCATATTCTCAAATCGAGAGACTCGGGACTACGCGATCTGTTCTTAGAAGTTACGTTGGCCCCATACGAGGTGTTCGTGCCTCCTACGGGGTCGTTTGCGGGCTGGTTTCGGTTTTCACCCTTTAAGAACTTATTTTTAAGTCTAAATGTGATTTTTGCAAATTATCATCATATTCTCAAACCGGTAGCCCCGGGCTCTGCGGTCAGTTCCTACAAGTTACGTTGGTCCCGTGAGAGGTGTTCATGCCTCCTACGAGGTCTTTTGGGGGCTGGTTTGGGTTTTCAACCTTTAACGACTTATTTTTAATTCTAAGTGTGATTTTAAAAAATTATCATCATATTCTCAAACCGAGAGACACGGGACTATGCGATCAGTTCTTATAAGTTACATTGGTCCCGTACGAGGTGTTCGTGCCTCTTACGGGGTCGTTTGCGGGCTGGTTTGGGTTTTCACCCTTTAACGTCTTGTTTTTAAGTCTAAGTATGATTTTTTCAAATTATCGTCATATTCTCAAATTGAGATACTGGGGACTACGCAATCAGTTCTTACAAGTTACATTAGTCCCGTACGATGTGTTCGTGCCTCCTACGGGGTCGTTTGGTGGCTGGTTTGGGTTTTCACCCTTTAACGGCCTGTTTTTAAGTCTAAGTGTGATTTTTGCAAATTTTTGTCATATTCTCAAATCAGGAGACCCGGAACTACGCAGTGAGTTCCTATATGTTACATTGGTCCCGTACGAGGTGTTCGTGCCTCCTACGGGGTCGTTTGGGGGTTGGTTTGGGTTTTCACCCTTTACAGGCTTGTTTTTAAGTATAAGTGTGATTTTTGCAAGTTATAGTCATATTCTCAAATCGGGAGACCCGGGACTACGCGATCAGTTCCTACAAGTAACATTGGTCCCGTGCGAGGTGTTGGTGCCTCTTACGAGCTCGTTGGGGGGTTGGTTTGGGTTGTCAACCTTTAACGACTTATTTTTAAGTCTAACTGTGATTTTTTCAAATTATCATCATATCCTCAAATCGGGAGACCTGGGATTTTGCGATCATTTCTTACAAGTTACATTGGTCCTGTGCTAGGTGTTCGTGCCTCCTACCGGGTCGTTTGGGGAGTGGTTTCGATTTTCACCTTTTAACCGCATCTTTTTAAGTCTACCTGTGATTTTTGCAAATTATCATCATACTCTCAAATCGGGACCCCTGGGACTACACGGTGAGTTCTTACAAGTTACGTTGGTCCCTTGCAAGGTGTTCGCGCCTCCTACGAGATTGTTTGAGGGCTGGTTTGGATTTTCACCTTTTAACGACTTCTTTTTCAGTCTAAGTGGGATTTTTAAAAATTATTGATATATTCTCAAATCGAGAGACCCAGGACTACGCGGTCAGTTCCTACAAGTTAGATTGGTCCCGTGCGAGGTGTTCACCCTTTACGAGCTCGTTTGGGGGTTGGTTTGGGTTTTCATCCTTTAATGACTTGTTTTTAAGTCTAACTGTGATTTTTGCGAATTATCATCATATTCTCAAATTGGGAGACCCAGGACTACACGGTTAGTTCCTAAAAGTTGCATTGGTCCCGTGCGAGATGTTCGTGCATCCAACGGGATCGTTTGGGGGCTGGGTAGGGTTTTCACCCTTTAACGACTTGTTTTTAAGTGTAAGTGTGATTTTTGCAAGTTTTGTCATATTCTCAAATTAGGAGACCCGGAACTATGCAGTGAGTTCCAATAAGTTACATTGGTCCCGTACGAGGTGTTCATGCCTCCTACGGGGTCGTTTGGGGGCTAGTTTCAATTTTCACCCTTTGACAGCTTGTTTTTAAGTCTAAGTGTGATTTTTGCAAATTATAGTCATATTCTCAAATCGGTAGACCCGAGACTACGCGGTCAGTTCCTACAAGTTACATTGGTCCCGTGCGAGGTGTTCGGGCCTCCTACGGGGTCATTTGGGGGTTGGTTTGGGTTTTCACCCTTTAACATCTTATTTTTAAGTCTAAGTGTTATTTTTGCAAATTATCGTCTTATTCTCAAACCGGGAGACCTGGGACTACGCGGTCAGTTCCTACAAGTTACATTGGTCCCATACGACGTGCTCGTTCCTCCTATGTGGTCATTTGGAGACTGGTTTGGGTTTTCCCCCTCTAACGACTTGTTTTTAAGTCTAAGTGTGATTTTTGCAAATTATCATCATATTCTCAAACCGGGAGCCCCGGGACTATGCGGTCAGCTCCTGCAAGTTGCATTGGTCTCATGAGAGGTGTCCATGCCTCTTACGGGGTCATTTGGGGGCTGGTTTTACGTTTTCACCCTTTAACGACTTGTCTTTATTTCTAAGTGTGATTTTTACAAATTATTGTCATATTATCAAACCGGGAGACCCAAGACTACGTGGTGATTTCCTACAAGTTACACTGGTCCCACGCGAGGTGTTCGTAACTCCAATGGGGTTTCTTGGGGGCTGGTTTGGGTTTGCACCTTTTAATGGCTTATTTTTAATTCTAAGTGTGATTTTTGCAAATTATCGTCATATTCTCAAAACGGGACCGTCGGGACTATACGATCAGTTTCAAAAAGTTACATTGGTCCTGTGCGAGGTGTTCATGCCTCCTACGGGGTCGTTTGGGGTCTTGTTTGTGTTTTCACCCTTTAACAGCTTGTTTTTATGTCTAAGTGTGATTTTTCCAAATTATCATCAATTTCTCCAATCGGGAGGCTCGGGACTATGCGATCAGTTCAACCAAGTTACATTGGTCTTGTACGAGGTGTTCGTGCCTCCTACGGGGTCATTTGAGGGATGGTTTGGGTTTTCACCCATTAACGGCTTGTTTTAAAGTCTAAGTGTGATTTTTGCTAATTATCGTCATATTCTCAAACCGAGCGACCTGGAGGAATATGCGATCAGTTCCTACAAGCCACATTGGTCCCGTGGGAGGGGTTCGTGCCTCCTACGGGGTCGTTTGGGGAATGGTTTGGGTTTTCACCCTTTAGAGGCTTGTTTTTATGTCTAAGCGTGATTTTTGAAAATTATCATCATATACTCAACCGGGAGACTCGGGACTACGAGGTGAGTCCCTACAAGTTACATTGGTCCCGTGCATGGTGTTCATACCTCCTATGGGGTCGTTTCGGGGCTGATTTTGGCTTTTAACCTTTAATGACTAATTTTTAAGTCTAAGTGTGATTTATGCAAATTATAATCATATTTGCAAATCGGGAAACCCAGGGGAATATGCGGTCAATTCCTACAAGTTATATTGGTCTCGTGCGAGGTGTTCGTGCCTCCGACGGGGTTGTTTGGGGACTGGTTTGCGTTTTCAACTTGTAATGACTTCTTTTTATGTCTAAGTGTATTTTTGTAAATTATCGTCATATTCTCAAACCGGGAGACCCAGGACTACGCGGTCAGTTCCTACAAGTTACATTGGTCCCGTACGAGGTATTGGTGCCTCTTACGAGCTCATTTAGGGTTTGGTTTGGGTTGTCATCCTTTAACGACTTATTTTTAAGTCTAACTATATTTATGGAAACTATCATCATATTCACAAATCGGGAGACCCGGGACTATGTGGTCAGTTCCTACAAGTTACATTGGTCCCGTGCGAGGTATTCATCCCTCCAACGGGGTCGTTTGAGGGCTGGTATGGGTTTTCACCTTTTAACGGCTTCTTTTTAAGTATAAGTATGATTTTGGAAAATTATCATCATTTTCTCATATCGGGACCCCCGAGACTATGCGGTCAGTTCCTACAAGTTACATTGGTCACGTGTGAGGTGTTCGTGCCTCCTACGGGGTCGTTTGGGTTTTTACCCATTAATGGCTTGTTTTTAAGTCTAAGTGTGATTTTTTCAAATTATAGTCATATTCTCAAATCGGGAGACTCGGGACAACGCAGTGAGTTCCTACATGTTACATTGGTCCCGTGCGAGGTGTTCGTGCCTGGGATCTTTTGGGGGTTGGTTTGGGTTTTCACCCTTTAATGACTTGTTTTTAAGTCTTAGTGTGATTTTTGCAAATTATCTTCATATTCTCAAACTAGGAGACTCAGGATTACGTTGTTAGTTCCTACAAGTTACATTGGTCCCGTGGGAGGTGTTCGTGCCTCCTACGGGGTCTTTTGGGGGATGGTTTCGGTTTTCACCCTTTAATGGCTTCTTTTTATGTGTAAGTGTGATTTTTGAAAATTATCACCATATACTCAAACCGGGAGACCGGGGACTACGCGATGAGTTCCTACAAGTTACATTGGTCCCGTGCGTGGTGTTCGTACCTCCTATGGGGTCATTTGGGGGCTGCTTTTGTCTTTCACCTATAAGAACTTATTTTTAAGTCTAAGTGTGATTCATGCAAATTATCACCATATTCTCAAAACAGGAGACCCTTGGGAATATGCGGTCAGTTCCTACAAGTTATATTGGTCTCGTACGAGGTGTTCATGCCTCCCTCGGGGTCATTTGGGGACTGGTTTGGGTTTTCACATTTTAACGGCTTCTTTTTAAGTCTAAGTATCATTTTTGCAAATTATCGTCATATTCTCAAACCGCGAGCCCCTAGACTATGCGGTCAGTTCTTACAAGTTTTGATTGTCTCGTGCAAGGTGTTCGTGCCTCCTATGGAGTCATTTGACGGCTGGTATGGGTTTTCAACTTTTAACGGCTTCTTTTTAAGTCTAAGTATGATTTTTGCAAATTATCGTCATATTCTCAAACAGGACCCCCAGGACTACGCGGTTTGTTCCTACAAGTTACATTGGTCCCGTGCGAGGTGTTCATGATTCCTACGGGGTCGTTTGAGAGCTGGTTTGGGGTTTCATCCTTTAACGACTTATTTTTAAGTCTAACAGTGATTTTTTCAAATTATCCTCATATTGTCAAACCGGGAGACCCGAGACTACGCGATCAGTTCCTACAAGTTACTTTGGTCCCGTACGTGGTGTTCGTACCTGGAGTGGTTTGGGGGTTGGTTTGGGGTTTTACCCTTTAACGGCTTATTTTTAAGTCTAAGTGTGATTTTTGCAAATATCTTCATATTCTCAAACTAGGAGACCCGGGACAATATTGTTAGTTCCTAGAAGTTACATTGCTCCCGTGGGAAGTGTTCGTGCCTCCTACGGGGTCGTTTGGGGGATGGTTTGGGTTTTCAACCTTTAACGGCTTATTTTTAAGTCTAAGTGTGATTTTTTCAAATTATCGTCATATACTCAAATCGGGAGACCCGGGACTATGCGGTGAGTTCCTATAAGTCACGTTTGTCCCATGCGTGGTGTTCGTACCTCCTACGGGGTCGTTTGGGGGCTGGTTTTGGCTTTCACCCTTTAATGATTTATTTTTAAGTCTAAGTGTGATTTATCCAAATTATCATCATATTCTCAAACCGGGAGATCCAGGGGAATATGCAGTCAGTTACTACAAGTTATATTGGTCTCGTTCGAGGTGTTCGTGCCCCCTACGGGGTCGTTTGGTGACTGGTTTGGGTTTTCACCTTTTAACGGCTTCTTTTTATGTCTAAGCATGATTTTTTCAAATTATCATCATTTTTTCAAATTGGGACCCCCGGGACTACACGGTCTGTTCCTACAAGTTACATTGGTCCCGTACGGGGTGTTTGTGCCTCCTCCGGGGTCATTTGAGGGATGGTTTGGGTTTTCACCTTTTAATAGCTTCTTTATAGGTCTAAATGTATTTTTATAAATGATCGTCAAATTCTCAAACCGGGAGACCCTGGACTATGCGGTCAGTTTCTACAAGTTACATTGGTCCCATTCGAGGTGTTGGTGCCTCTTACGAGCTCGTTTGGGGGTTGGTATGGGTTGTCATCCTTTAATGATTTGTTTTTAACTCTAACTATATTTTTGCAAATTATAATAATATTCTCAAATCGGGAGACCCAGGACTACGCGGTCAGTTATTTCAAGTTACATTAGTCCCGTACGAGGTATTCGTGCCTCTTAGGGGTCGTTTGGTGGCTTGTTTGGGTTTTCACCCTTTAACGACTTGTTTTTAAGTCTGACTGTGATTTTTCCAAATTATCGTCATATTCTCAAATCAGGAGACCCGTGGCTACGCGGTCAATTCTACAAATTACTTTAGTCCCGTACGAGGTGTTCGTGCCTTGCGTCGTTTGGGGGTTGGTTTGGGTTTTCACACTTTAACGACTTGTTTTTAAGTCTAAGTGTGATTGTTACAAATTAGCTTCATATTCTTAAACTAGGAAACCCGGGACTACGTTGTTAGTTACTACAAGTTACATTGGTCCCGTGGGAGGTGTCCGTGCCTCCTACAGGGTCGTTTGGGGGAGGGTTTGGGTTTTCACCCTTTAACGGCTTATTTTTAAGTCTAATTCTGATTTTTACAAATTATCGTCATATACTCAAATCGGGAGAACCGGGACTACGCGGTGAGTTCTAACAAGTTACATTGGTCCCGTGGTGTTAGTACCTCCTATGGGGTCGTTTGTGGGAGGGTTTTGGCTTTCACCCTTTAATGACTTATTTTTAAGTCTAAGCGTGATTTTTGCAAATTATAATCATTTTCTCAAATCGAGAGACCCTGGGGAATATGCGGTCAGTTCCTGCAAGTTATATTGGTCTCGTGCGAGGTGTTCGTGCCTCCTACGGGGTCGTTTTGGGACTGGTTTGGGTTTTCACTTTTTAACATCTTCTTTTTATGTCTAAGTGTATTTTTGTAAGTTATCGTCATATTCTCAAACCGGGAGACCCAGGACTAGGCGGTCAGTTCCTATAATTTACATTGGTCCCGTACGAGGTGTTGGTTTCTCTTACGAGCTCGTTTGGGGGTTGGTTTGGGTAGCCATCATTTAACGACTTTTTTTTAAGTCTAGCTGTATTTTCGAAAATTATCATCATATTCTCAAATCGGGAGACCCGGGACTAAGCAGTCAGTTCCTATAAGTTACATTGGTCATATTCTCAAACCGGGACCCCTGAGATTACGCGATCAGTTCTTACAAGTTACGTTGATCTCGTGCAAGGTGTTCGTGCCTCCTATGGGGTCGTTTGAGGGCTGGTATGGGTTGTCACCTTTTAACGGCTTCTTTTTAAGTATAAGTATGATTTTGGCAAATTATCATCATTTTCTCAAATCGGGACCCCCGAGACTATGCGGTCAGTTCCTACAAGTAACGTTGGTCCCGTGTGAGGTGTTTGTGCCTCCTACGGGGTCGTTTGGGTTCTGGATTGGGTTTTTACCCATTAATGGCTTGTTTTTAAGTCTAAGTGTGATTTTTTCAAATTATAGTCATATTCTCAAACCGGGAGACTCGGGACTACGCAGTGAGTTCCTACATGTTACATTGGTCCCGTGCGAGGTGTTCGTGCCTGGGATCGTTTGGGGGTTGGTTTGGGTTTTCACCCTTTAACGACTTGTTTTTAAGTCTTAGTGAGATTTTTGCAAATTATCTTCATATGCTCAAACTAGGAGACTCGGGACTACGTTGTTAGTTCCTACAAGTTACATTGGTCCCGTGGGAGGTGTCCGTGCCTCCTACGGGGTCTTTTGGGGGATGGTTTGGGTTTTCACCCTTTAACGGCTTCTTTTTAAGTGTAAGTGTGATTTTTGAAAATTATCACAATATACTCAAACCGGCAGACCCGGGACTACGCGGTGAGTTCCTACAAGTTACATTGGTCCCATGTGTGGTGTTCGTACCTCCTATGGGGTCGTTTTGGGGGCAGGTTTTGGCTTTCACCCTATAACAACTTATTTTTAAGTGTAAGTGTGATTTATGAAAATTAAAGTCATATTCACAAATCGGGAGACCTAGGAGAATATGCGGTCAGTTCCTACAAGTTATATTGGTCTCGTGCGAGGTGTTCATGCCTCCTACGGGATCGTTTGGGGACTGGTTTGGGTTTTCACATTTTAACGGCTTCTTTTTAAGTCTAAGTGTCATTTTTGCAAATTATCGTCATATTCTCAAATCGGGACCCCCCAGACTATGCGGTCAGTTCTTACAAGTTTCGATTGTCTCGTGCACGGTATTCGTGCTTCCTATGGGGCATTTGACGGCTGGTATGGGTTTTCATCTTTTAACGGTTGCTTTTTAAGTCTAAGTATGATTTTTGCAAATTATCGTCATATTCTCAAACCGGGACCCCCGGGACTACGCGGTCTGTTCCTACAAGCTACATTGGTCCCGTGCGAGGTGTTCGTGATTCCTACGGGGTCGTTTGAGAGCTGGTTTGGGGTTTCACCTATTAATGGCTTCTTTTTCAGTCTAAGTGTGATTTTTGCAAATTATCATTATATTCTCAAACCGGGAGACCCGGGACTACGCTGTCCATTCCTACAAGTTACATTAGTCCCATGCGAGATGTTCGTGCCTCTTACGTGCTCGTTTGGTGGTTGGTTTGGGTTTTCATCCTTTAACGACTTATTTTTAAGTCTAACAGTGATTTTTTCAAATTATCCTCATATTCTCAAACCGGGAGACCCGAGACTACGCCATCAGTTCCTACAAGTTACTTTGGTCCCGTACGTGGTGTTCGTTCCTGGAGTCGTTTGGGGGTTGGTTTGGGGTTTTACCCTTTAACGGCTTGTTTTTAAGTCTAAGTGTGATTTTTGCAAATTATCTTCATATTCTCAAAATAGGAGACCCGAGACTATATTGTTAGTTCCTACAAGTTACATTGGTCCTGTGGGAGGTGTTCGTACCTCCTACGGAGTCGTTTGGGGGATGGTTTGGGTTTTCAACCTTTAACGGCTTGTTTTTAAGTCTAAGTGTGATTTTTGCAAATTATCATCATATACTCAAATCGGGAGACCCGGGACTATGTGGTCAGTTCCTATAAGTTACATTGGTCCCATGCGTGGTGTTCGTACCTCCTACGGGGTCGTTTGGGGGCTGGTTTTGGCTTTCACCCTTTAATGATTTATTTTTAAGTCTAAGTGTGATTTATCCAAATTATCTTCATATTCTCAAACCGGGAGATCCAGGGAAATATGCGATCAGTTACTACAAGTTATATTGGTCTCGTGCAAGGTGTTCGTGCCTCCTACGGGGTTGTTTGGTGACTGGTTTGTGTTTTCAACTTTTAACGGCTTCTTTTTAATTCTAAGCATGATTTTTTCAAATTATCATCATTTTCTCAAATTGGGACCCCCGGGACTACGCGGTTAGTTCCTACAAGTTACATTGGTCCCGTGCGGGGTGTTTGTGCCTCCTACGGGGTCATTTGAGGGATGGTTTGGGTTTTCACCTTTTAATAGCTTCTTTATATGTCTAAATGTATTTTTATAAATGAGCATCAAATTCTCAAACCGGGAGACCCTGGACTACGCGGTCAGTTTCTACAAGTTACATTAGTCCCGTTCGAGGTGTTGGTGCCTCTTACGAGCTCGTTTGGGGGTTGGTATGGGCTGTCATCCTTTAACGATTTGTTTTTAAGTCTAACTGAATTTTTGCAAATTATAATCATATTCTGAAATCGGGAGACCCAGGACTACGCGGTCAGTTATTACAAGTTACATTAGTCCCGTACGAGGTGTTCGCGCCTCTTACGGGGTCGTTTGTTGGCTTGTTTGGGTTTTCACCTTTTAACGGCTTGTTTTTAAGTCTGACTGTGATTTTTCCAAATTATCGTCATATTCTCAAATCGGGAGACCCGTGGCTACGCGGTCAATTCTACAAATTACTTTAGACCCGTATGAGGTGTTCGTGCCTTGCGTCGTTTGGGGGTTGGTTTGGGTTTTCACCCTTTAACGGCTTGTTTTTAAGTCTAAGTGTGATTGTTGCAAATTATCTTCATATTCTCAAACTAGGAAACCTGGGACTAGGTTGTTAGTTCCTACAAGTTACATTGGTCCCGTGGGAGGTGTTCGTGCCTCCTACGGGGTCGTTTGGGGGAGGGTTTCAGTTTTCACCCTTTAACGGCTTATTTTTATGTCTAATTGTGATTTTTACAAATTATTGTCATATACTCAAATCGGGAGACTTGGGACTACGCGGTGAGTTCCTCCAAGTTACATTAGTCCCGTGGTGTTCGTACCTCTTATGGGGTCGTTTGGGGGCGGGTTTTGTCTTTCACTCTTTGATGACTTGTTTTTAAGTCTAAGTGTGATTTTTGCAAATTATCATCATATTCTCAAATCGGGAGACCCTGGGGAATATGCGGTCGTGCCTCCTACAGTGTCGTTTTGGGACTGGTTTGGGTTTTCACCTTTTAACGGCCTCTTTTTAAGTCTAAGCGTGATTTTTGCAAATTATTATCATTTTCTCAAACTCGGACCCCCGAGACTATGCGATCAGTTCCTACAAGTTACATTGGTCCCGTGTGGGGTGTTTGTGCCTCCTACGGGGTCGTTTGAGGGCTGGTTTGGGTTTTCACTTTTTAAAATCTTCTTTTTATGTCTAAGTGTATTTTTGTAAATTATCGTCATATTCTTAAACCGGGAGACCCAGGACTACGCGGTCAGTTCCAATAATATACATTGGTCCCGTATGAGGTGATGGTTCCTCTTACGAGCTCGTTTGGGGGTTGGTTTGGTTGCCATCATATAACGACTTGTTTTTAAGTCTAACTGTATTTTTGCAAATTATCATCATATTCTCAAATCGGGAGACCCGGGACTACGCGGTCAGTTCCTATTAGTTATATTGGTCATATTCTTAAACCGGGACCCCAGGGATTACGCGGTCAGTTCTTACAAGTTATGATGGTCTCGTGCAAGGTGTTCGTGCCTCCTATGGGGTCGTTTCAGGGCTGGTATGGGTTTTCACCTTTTAACGGCTTCTTTTTAAGAATAAGTATGATTTTAGCAAATTATCGTCATATTCTCAAACCAGGACCCCCGAGAGTAAGTGGTCTGTTCTTACAAGTTACATTGGTCCCGTGCGAGGTGTTCGTGCCTCCTACGGGGTCGTTTGATGGTTGGTTTGTGTTTTCACCTTTTAACGGCTTCTTTTTTAGTCTAAGTGTGATTATTGCAAATTATGATTATATTCTAAAACCGGGAGGCCCAGGACTACGCTGTCAGTTCCTACAAGTTACATTGGTCCCGTGTGAGGTGTTCGTGCCCCTTACGACTTGTTTGGGGGTTGGTCTGGGTTTTCATCCTTTACTGACTTATTTTTAGGTCTAACTGCGATTTTTGCAAATTAGCGTCATTTCTCAAATCAGGAGACCCGGGACTATGCGGTCAGTTCCTACATTTTACATTGGACCCGTGCGAGGTATTCGTGCTACCTACGGGGTCGTTTGAGGGCGGGTTTGGGTTTTCACCCTTTAACGGTTTATTTTTAAGTCTATGTGTGATTTTTTCAAATTATCGTTATATTCTCAAACTGGGACCCCACGGGACTATGAGGTCAATTCCTATAAGTTACATTGGTCCCGTGTGAGGTGTTCGTGCCTCCTACGGGGTCGTTTGAGAGCTGGTTTGGGGTTTTGCCTTTTAACGGCTTCTTTTTCAATCTAAGTGTGTTTTTTTCAAATTATCATTATATTCTAAAATCGGGAGACCCAGGACTACGATGTCCGTTCCTACAAGTTACGTTAGTCCCGTGCGAGGTGTTCCTGCCCCTTACGAGCTCGTTTGGGGGTTGGTTTGGGTTTTCATCCTTTAACGACTTATTTTTAAGTCTAACTGTGATTTTTACAAATTATCATCATATTCTCAAACCGGGAGACCCGAGACTACGCGATCAGTTCATACAAGTTACTTTGGTCCCGTACGTGGTGTTAGTGCCTGGGGTCGTTTCCGGCTTGGTTTGAGTTTTTACTCTTTAACGGCTTGTTTTTAAGTCTAAGTGTGATTTTTGGAAATTATCTTCATATTTTCAAACTAGGAGACCCTGGACAATGTTGTTAGTTCCCACAAGTTACATTGGTCCCGTGGGAGGTGTTCGTGCGTCCTACGGGGTCGTTTGTGGGATGGTTTGGGTTTTCAACCTTTAACGGCTTGTTTTTATGTCTAAGTGTGATTTTTTCAAATTATCATCATATACTCAAACCGGGAGACCCGGTACTACGCGACGAATTCCTACAAGTTACATTCGTCCCATGCGTGGTGTTCGTAGTCGTTTGGGGGCTAGTTTTAACTTTCACCCCTTAACGACTTATTTTTAAGTCTAACTGTGATTTATCCAAATCATCTTCATATTCTCAAACCGGGAGATCCAGGGGAATATGCGGTAGGTTCCTACAAGTTATATTGGTCTCCTGCGAGGTGTTCGTGCCTCCTACGGGGTCGTTTGGGGACTGGTTTAGGCTTTCACCTTTTAACAGCTTCTTTTCAAGTCTAAGCATGATTTTTTCAAATTATCATCATTTTCTCAAATTGGGACCCCCGAGACTACGCAGTTAGTTCCTACAAGTTACATTGGTCCCGTGCAGGGTGTTTGTGCCTCCTACGGGGTCGTTTGAGGGATGGTTTGGGTTTTCACCTTTTAACATCTTCTTAATATGTCCAAATGCATTTTTGCAAATGATCATCATATTATCAAATCGGGAGACCGAGGACTACGCGATCAGTTCTGACAAGTTACATTGGTCCCGTTCGAGGTGTTGGTGCCTCTTACGAGCTCGTTTGGGGGTTGGTTTGAGTTGTCATCCTTTAACGACCTATTTTTAAGTGTAAGTGTATTTTTGCAAATTATAATCATATTCTCAAATCGGGAGACCGGGACTACGCGGTCAGTTATTACAAGTTACATTGGTCCCGTGCGAGGTGTTCGTGCCTCTTACGGGGTCGTTTGGGGGCTTGTTTGGGTTTTCACCCTTTAATGGCTTGTTTTTACGTTTGACTGTGATTTTTCCAAATTATCGTCATATTCTCAAATCGGGAGACCCGGGACTACGTTGTTAGTTCCTACAAGTTACATTGGTCCCGTGGGATGTGTTCGTGCCTCCTTCGGGGTCGTTTGGGGGATGGTTTGGGTTTTCACCCTTTAACGGCTTGTTTTTAAGTCTAATTGTGATTTTTACAAATTATCATCATATACTCAAATCGGGAGACCCGGCACCCCGCGGTGAGTTCCTACAAGTTACATTGGTTCCGTGGTGTTCGTACCCCCTATGGGGTCGTTTGGGGGCGGGTTTTGGCTTTCAACCTTTAATGACTTATTTTTAAGTCTAAGTGTGATTTTTGCAAATTATCGTCATATTCTCAAATCGAGAGGCCCAGGGGAATATGCGGTCAGTTCCTGCAAGTTATATTGGTCTCGTGCGAGGTGTTCGTGCCTCCTACGGGGTCGTTTTGGGACTCGTTTGGGTTTTCACCTTTTAACGGCTTCTTTTTAAGTCTAAGTGTGATTTTTGCAAATTATCATCATATTCTCAAATCGGGACCCCCGGGACTACGCGGTCAGTTCTTACAAGTTACGCTGGTCTCGTGCAAGGTGTTCGTGTCTCCTATGGGGTCGTTTGAGGGCTGGTATGAGTTTTCACCTTTTAACGGCTTCTTTTTAAGTGTAAGTATGATTCTTGCAAATTATCATCATATTCTCAAATCGGGACCCCTGAAACGACGCGGTCTAATCTTATAAGTTGCATTGGTCCCGTGCGAGGTGTTTGTGCCTCCTATGGAGTCGTTTGAGGGATGGTTTGGGTTTTCACCTTTTAACGACTTCTTTTTTAGTCTAAGTGTGATTTTTGCAAATTATGATTATATTCTCAAATCGGGAGGCCCAGGATTACACTGTCAGTTCCTACAAGTTACATTGGTCCCGTGTGAGGTGTTTGTGCCCCTTACGATCTCGTTTGGGGGTTGGTCTGAGTTTTCATCCTTCAACGACTTGTTTTAAAGTCTAACTGCAATTTTTGCAAATTAGCTTCATATTCTTAAATCAGGATACTCGGGACTACGCGGTTAGTTCCTAGAAGTTACATTGGACCTGTGCGAGGTATTCGTGCTTCGTACGGGGTCGTTTGAGGGCGGGTTTGGGTTTTCACCCTTTAACGGCTTATTTTTAAGTCTAACAGTGATTTTTGTAAATTATTGTCATATTCTCAAACTGGGACCCCCGGGACTACGCGGTCAGTTCCTACAAGTTACATTGGTCCCGTGCAAGGTATTCGTGCCTCTTGATGGGTCGTTTGATGGCTGGTTTGGGTTTTCACCCTTTAACGACTTCATTTTTCATCTAAGTGTGATTTTTGCAAATTATCATCATATTCGCAAATCGAGACCCCCAGGACTATGCGATCAGTTCCTATAAGTTACATTATTCCCGTGCGAGGTGTTCATGCCTCCAACGGAGTCATTTGAGGGATGGTTTGGGTTTTCACCTTTTAAGGGCTTCTTTTTCAGTCTAAGTGTGATTTTTGCAAATTATATTTATTTCTCAAACCGAGAGATCCAGGACTACGCGGTTAGTTCCTACAAGTTACATTGGTCCCGTGTGAGGTGTTCGTGCCTCTTACGAGCTCATTTGGTGATAGGTTTGGGTTTTCATCCTTCAACGACTTATTTTTAAGTCTACCTATGATTTTTGCAAATTATCGTCATATTCTCAAATCAAGAGACCTGGGACTACACGATTAGTTCCTAAAAGTTACAATGGTCCCGTGCGAGGTGTCCGTGTCTCCTACGGGGTCGTTTTGGGGGTTGGTTCGAGTTTTCACCCTTTAATGGCTTGTTTTTAACTCTAAGTGTGATTTTTGCAAATTATCATCATATTCTCAAACCAGGAGACTCGGGACTACCCAGTGAGTTCCTACAAGTTACATTGGTCCTGTGCGAGGTGTTTGTGCCTCCTACGGGGTCGTTTGGGGGTTGGTTTGGGTTTTCACCCTTTAACGGGTTTATTTTTAAGACTAAGTGTTATTTTTGCAAATTATCATCATATACTCAAATCGGGAGACCCGGGACTATGCGGTGAGTTCCTACAAGTTACATTGGTCCCGTGCGAGGTGTTAATACCTCCTATGGGGTCATTTGGGGACTGGTTTTGGCTTTCACCTTTTAATGACTTATTTTTAAGTCTAAGAGTGATTTATTCAAATTATCGTCATATTCTCAAACCGGGAGACCTAGGGGAATATGCGGTCAGTTCGTATAAGTTATACTCGTCTCGTACGAGGTGTTCGTGCCTCCTACGGGGACGTTTGGGGACTGGTTTGGGTTTCCACCTTTTAACGGCTTATATTTAAGTCTAAGCGTGATTTTTGCAAATTATCATCATTCTCTCAAATCAGGACCACCGAGACTACGTGGTCAGTTCTTGCAAGTTACATTGGTCCCGTGCGGTGTGTTCGTGGCTCATATGGGGTCGTTTGAGGGCTGGTTTGGGTTTTCACCTTTTAATAGCTTCTTTTTATGTCTAAGTGTATTTTTGTAAATTATCATCATATTATCAAATAGGGAGACGCAGGACCACGCGGTGAGCTCTTGCAAGTTACATTGGTCCCCTGCGAGATGCTGGTGCCTCTTACAAGCTCGTTTGGGGGTTGGTTTGGGTTTTCATCCTTTAACGACTTATGTTTAAGTATAACTGTATTTTTGCCAATTATCATCATAATCTCAAATCGAGAGACCTGAGACTACGCGGTCAGTTCTTACAAGTTATATTGGTCCCGTGCGAGGTGTTCGTGCCTCCAACAGGGTCTTTGGGGTGCTGGTTTGTGTTTTCACCCTTTAATGGCTTATTTTTAAGTCTAAGTGTGATTTTTTCAAATTATCATCATATTCTCAATCCGGGAGACCCAGGACTACATAGTGAGTTCCTACAAGTTGCATTGGTCCCGTACGAGGTGTTCGTGCCTCCTACGAGGTCGTTTGGGGGTTGGTTTGGGTTTTCACCCTTTAACGGCTTATTTTTAAGTCTAAGTGTGATTTTTGTAAATATTTGTCATATTCTCAAATCGACAGACCGAGAACTACGCAGTGAGTTCCTATAGGTTACATTGGTCCCGTACGAGGTGTTCGTGCCTCCTACGGGGTCATTTGGGGGCTAGTTTAGATTTTCACCCTTTGACGGCTTGTTTTTAAGTATAAGTATAATTTTGGCAAGTTATAGTCATATTCTAAAATCAGGAGACCCGGGACTACGCGATCAATTCCTACTAGTTACATTGGTCCCGTGCGAGGTGTTCTGGCCTCCTACGGGGTCGTTTGGGGGTTGGTTTGGGTTTCCACCCTTTAACATCTTGTTTTTAAGTCCAAGTGTGATTCTTGCAAATTATCATCTTATTCTCAAATCGGGAGACCTGGGACTACGCGGTCAGTTCCTACAAGTTACATTGGTCCCATGCGAGGTGTTCGTGCCTCTTGTGCGGTCATTTGGAGACTGGTTTGCGTTTTCACCCTCTAACGGCTTGTTTTTAAGTCTAAGTGTGTTTTTTGAAAATTATCATCATATTCTCAAAACAAGACACCGGGACTATGCGGTCATTTCCAAAAAGTTACATTGGTCCTGTTCGTGGTGTTCACGCCTCCTACGGTGTCGTTTGCGGGCTTATTTGTGTTTTCACCCTTTAACGACTTGTTTTTAAGTATAAGTCTGATTTTTCCAAATTATCATCATATTCTCAAATCGGGAGACTTGGGACTACGCGATCAGTTCAAACAAGTTACATAGGTCATGTACGAGGTGTTCGTGCCTCCTACGGGGTCATTTGCGGGATGGTTTGGGTTTTCACCCTTTAACGGCTTGTTTTAAAGTCTAAGTGTGATTTTTTCTAATTATCATCATATTCTTAAACTGAGCGACCTGGGAGAATATGCGATCAGTTCCTACAAGTTACATTGGTACCGTGCGAGGTGTTCGTGCCTCCTACGGGTCGTTTGGGGAATGGTTTGGGTTTTCACCCTTTAACGGCTTGTTTTTAATTCTAAGTGTGATTTTTGCAAATTATCTTCATATTATCAAACTAGGAGACCCGGGACTACGTTGTTAGTTCCTACAAGCTACATTGGTCCCGTGGGAGGTGTTCCTGCCTCCTACGGGGTCGTTTGGGGGATGGTTTGTGTTTTCACCCTTTAACGTCTTGTTTTTAAGTCTAAGTGTGATTTTTGAAAATTATCATCATATACTCAAATCGGGAGACCCGGGACTACGCGGTGAGTTCCTACAAGTTACATTGGTCCCGTGCGTGGTGTTCATACCTTCTATGGGGTCGTTTCGGGGCTGGTTTTGCCTTTCACCCTTTAACGACTTATTTTTAAGTCTAGGTGTGATTTATGTAAATTATCGTCAGATTCGCAAATCAAGAGACCTAGGGGAATACGCGGTCAATTCCTACAAGTTACATTGGTCCCGTGCGACGTGTTCGTAACTCCAATGGGGTTGCTTGGGGGCGGGTTCTGGCTTGCACCCTTTAACGTCTTATTTTTAATTCTAAGTGTGATTTTTGCGAATTATCGTCATATTCTCAAAATGGGACAGTCGGGACTACGCGGTCAGTTCCAAAAAGTTACATTGGTCCTGTGCGTGATGTTCATGCCTCCTACGGGGTCATTTACGGGATGGTTTGGGTTTTCACCCTTTAACGGCTTGTTTTAATGTCTAAGTGTGATTTTTACTAATTATCGTCATATTCTCAAACTGAGCAACGTGGAGGAATATGCGATCAGTTCCTACAAGTTACATTGGTACTGTGCGAGGTGTTCGTGCCTCCTACGGGGTCGTTTGGGGAATGGTTTGCGGTTTCACCCTTTAACAGCTCGTTTTTAAGTTTAAGTGTGATTTTTTCAAATTATGTTCATATTATCAAACTAGGAGACCCGAGACTATGTTGTTAGTTCCTACAAGCTACATTGGTCCCATGGGAGGTGTTCGTGCCTCCTACGGGGTCGTTTGGGTGATGGTTTGGGTTTTCACCCTTTAACGGCTTGTTTTTTAGTCTAAGTGTGATTTTTGAAAATTATCATCATATACTCAAATCGGGAGACCCGGGACTACGCGGTGAGTTCCTACAAGTTACATTAATCCCGTGCGTGGTGTTCGTACCTCCTATGGGGTCGTTTTTGGGCGGGTTTTTGCTTTCACCCTTTAATGACTTGTTTTTAAGTCTAAGTTTGATTTATGCAAATTATCTTCATATTCGCAAATCGGGAGACCCAGGGGAATATGCGGTCAGTTCCTACAAGTTATATTGGTCTCGTGCGAGGTGTTCCTGCCTCCTACGGGGTCATTTGGGGACTGGTTTGGGTTTTCACCTTTTAATGGCTTCTTTTTAAGTCTAAGCATGATTTATTCAAATTATCATCATTTTCTCAAACCCGGCCCCGAGACTACGCGATCAGTTCCTACAAGTTAAATTGGTCCCGTGCGGGGTGTTTGTGCCTCCTACGGGGTCGTTTGAGGGATAGTTTGGGTTTTCACCTTTTAACAGATTCTTTTTATGTCTAAGTGTATTTTTGTAAATTATCGCCATATTCTCAAATCGGGAGACCCAGGACTACGCAGTTAGTTCCTAGAAGTTACATTGGTCCCGTACGAGGTGTTGGTGCTTCTTTCGAGCTCGTTTAGGGGTTGGTTTGGGTTGTCATCCTTTAACGACCTGTTTTTAAGTCAAAATGTCATCATATTCTCAAATTGGGAGACCCGGGACTACGTGGTCTGTTCTTACAAGTTACATTGGTCCCGTGCGCGGTGTTCGTCCATCCTACGGGGTCGTTTGAGGGCTGGTTTGGGTTTTCACCTATTAACGACTTCTTTTTAAGTCTAATCGCGATTTTTACAAATTAACATCATTTTCTCAAATCGGGACCCCCGAGACTACGTGGTCAGTTCCTACAAGTTACTTTGGTCCCGTACGAGGTGTTCGTGCCTGGGGTCGTTTGGGGTTAGTTTGGGTTTTTACCCTTTAACGGCTTGTTTTTAAGTCTGAGTGTGATTTATGGAAATTATCTTCATATTCTCAAACTAGGAGACCCGGGACTACGTTGTTAGTTCCTACAGGCTACATTGGTCCGGTGGGAGGTGTTAGTGCCTCCTACTGGGTCGTTTGGGGGATGGTTTGGGTTTTTACCCCTTAACTGCTTGTTTTTAAGTCTAAGTGTTATTTTTGAAAATTATCATCATATACTCAAACCGGGAGACCTGGGACTACGCGGTGAGTTCCTACAAGTTACATTGGTCCCGTGCGTGGTGTTCGTACCTCTTATGGGGTCGTTTCGGGCCTGGATTTGGCTTTCACCCTTTAACGACTTATTTTTAAGTCTAAGTGTGATTTATGCAAATTATTGTCATATTCGCAAATCGGGAGACCCAGGGGAATATGCAGTTAGTTCCTACAAGTTATATTGGTCTCGTGCGAGGTGTTCGTGCCTCCTACGGGGTCATTTGGGGACTAATTTGGGTTTTCCACCTTTTAATGGCTTCTTTTTAAGTCTAAGGATGATTTTTGCAAATTATTATCATTTTCTCAATCCCGGACCTCCGAGACTACGCGATCAGTTCCTACAAGTTACATTGGTCCCGTGTGGGGTGTTTGTGCCTCCCACGGGGTCGTTTGAGGGATGGTTTGGGTTTTCACCTTTTCACAGCTTCTTTTTATGTCTAAGTTTTTTTTTTAAATTATCGTCATATTCTCAAACCGGGAGACCCAGGACTACGCGGTCAGTTCTTACAAGTTATATTGGTCCTGTGCGAGGTGTTGGTGCCTCTTACGAGTTCGTTTGGAGGTTAGTTTGGGTTGTCATCCTTTAACGACTTATTTTTAAGTCTAGCTTTATTTTTGCAGACTATCGTCATATTCTCAAATCGGGAGACCCGGGACTACGCGATCAGTTCCTACAAGTTACATTGGTCCCGTGCGAGGTGTTCGTCCCACCTACGGGGTCTTTTAAGGGCTGGTTTGGGTTTTCACCTTTTAATGGCTTCTTTTTAAGTCTGAGCGTGATTTTTGCAAATTATCATCATTTTCTCATACTAGGACCCCTGAGACTAGGCGGTCAGTTCCTACAAGTTACATTGGTCCCGTGCGAGGTGTTCGTGCCTCCTACGGGGTCATTTGGGGGCTAGTTTTGGTTTTCACCCTTTAATGGCTTGTTTTTAAGTCTAAGTTTGATTTTTTCAAATTATCGTCGTATTCTCAAATCGAGAGACCCGGGACTACGCAGTGAGTTCCTACATGTTACATTGGTCCCGTGCGAGGTGTTCGTGCCTGGGATCGTTTGGGGGTTGGTTTGGGTTTGCACCCTTTAACAACTTGTTTTTAAGTCTTAGTGTGATTTTTGCAAATTATCTTGATATTCTCAAACTGGGAGACCCGGGACTACATTGTTAGTTCCTACAAGCTACATTGGTCCTGTGGGAGGTGTTCGTGCCTCCTACTGGGTCATTTGGGGGATGGTTTGGGTTTTTACCCTTTAATGGCTTATTTTTAAGTCTAACTGTGATTTTTGAAAATTATCATCATACACTCAAATTGGGAGACCCGGGACTACGCGGTGAGTTCCTACAAGTTACATTGGTCCCGTGTGTGGTGTTCATACCTCTTATGGGGTCGTTTCGGGGCTGGTTTTGGCTTTCGCCCTTTAACGACTTATTTTTAAGTCTGAGTGTGATTTATTCAAATTATCATCATACTCGCAAATCGGGAGACCCAGGGGAATATGCGGTCAGTTCCTACAAGTTATATTGGTCTCGTGCGAGGTGTTCGTGCCTCCTACGGGGTAATTTGGGGACTGGTTTGGGTTTTTACCTTTTAATGGCTTCTTTTTAAGTCTAAGCGTGATTTTTGTAAATTATTATCATTTTATCAAACCCGGACCCCCGATACTACGCGATTAGTTCCTACAAGTAACATTGGTCCCGTGCGGGGTGTTTGTGCCTCCTACGGGGTCGTTTGAGGGATGGTTTGGGTTTTCACCTTTTCACCGCTTCTTTTTATGTCTAAGTGTATTTTTGTAAATTATTGTCATATTCTCAAATCGGGAGACCCAGGACTACGCGGTTTGTTCCTACAAGTTATATTGGTCCCGTGCGAGGTGTTGGTGCCTCTTACGAGCTCGTTTGGGGGTTGGTTTGGGTTGTCATCCTTTAACGACTTGTTTTTAAGTCTAACTGTATTTTTTCAAACTATCATCGTATTCTTAAATCGGGAGACCCGGGACTACGCGGTCAGTTCCTACAAGTTATATTGGTCCTGTGCGAGGTGTTCGTCCCACCTACGGGGTCGTTTGAGGGATGGTTTGGGTTTTCACCTTTTAACGGCTTCTTTTTAAGTCTAAGCGTCATTTTTGTAAATTATCATCATTTTCTCACACTGGGACCCTCGAGACTACGCGATTAGTTCCTACAAGTTATATTGGTCCCGTGCGAGGTGTTCGTGCCTCCTACGGGGTCGTTTGGGGGCTTGTTTTGGTTTTCACCCTTTAATGGCTTGTTTTTAAGTCTAAGTGTGATTTTTTTAAATTATCATCATATTCTCAAACCGAGAGACTCGGGACTACGCAGTGAGTTCCTACATGTTACATTGGTCCCGTGCGAGGTGTTCATGCCTGGGATCGTTTGGGGGCTGGTTTGGGTTTTCACCCTTTAACGACTTATTTTTAAGTCTTAGTGTGACTTTTGCAAATTATTTTCATATGCTCAAACTAGGAGACCCGGGACTACATTGTTAGTTCGTACAAGTTACATTTTTCCCTTGGGAGGTGTTCGTGCCTCCTACGGGGTCTTTTGGGGGATGGTTTGGGTTTTCACCCTTTAACTGCTTGTTTTTAAGTCTAAGTGTGATTTTTGAATATTATCGTCAGATACTCAAACCGGGAGACCCGGGACTACGCGGTGAGTTCCTACAAGTTACATTGGTCCTGTGCGTGGTGTTCGTACCTCTTATGGGGTCGTTTGGGGGCTGCGTTTGCCTTTCACCCTATAATGAATTATTTTTAAGTCTAAATGTGATTTATGCAAATTTTCATCATATTCTCAAACCGGGAGTCCCAGGGGAATATGCGGTCAGTTCCTACAAGTTATATTGGTCTCGTGCGAGGTGTTCGTGCCTCCTACGGGGTCGTTTGGGGACTGGTTTGGGTTTTCACCTTTTAACGGCTTCTTTTTAAGTCAAAGTGTGATTTTTCCAAATTATCCTCATATTCTCAAACCGGGACCCCCGAGACTACATAGTTGGTTCTTACAAGTTCTGGTTGTCTCATGCAAGGTGTTTGTGCCTCCTATGGGGTCGTTTGAGGGCGGGTATGGGTTTTCACCTTTTAACGGCTTCTTTTTAAGTCTAAGTATGATTTTTGCAAATTATCGTCATATTCTCAAACCGGGACCCCTGGGACTACGCGATCTGTTCCTACAAGTTACATTGGTCCTGTGCGAGGTGTTCATCCCTCCTACGGGGTCATTTGAGAGCGGGTTTGGGTTTTCACCTTTTAACGGCTTCTTTTTCAGTCTAAGTGTGATTTTTGCAAATTATCATTATATTCTCAAACCGGGAGACCCGGGACTACACTGTCAGTTCCTACAAGTTACATTAGTCCCGTGTGAGGTGTTCGTGCCCCTTACGAAGTCGTTTGGGGGTTGGTTTGGGTTTTCATCCTTTAACGACTTGTTTTTAAGTCTAACTATGATTTTTGCAAATTATCCTCATATTCTCAAATCGGGAGACCCGAGACTATGCGATCGGTTCCTACAAGTTACTTTGGTCCCGTACGAGGTATTCGTGCCTGGGGTCGTTCGGGGGTTGGTTTGGGTTTTTACCCTTTAATGGCTTGTTTTTAAGTCTAAGTCTCATTTTTGCAAATTATCTTCATATTCTCAAACTAGGAGACCCGGGACTATGTTGTTAGTTCCTACAAGTTACATTGGTCCCGTGGGAGGTGTTCGTGCCTCCTACGGGGTCGTTTGGGGGATGGTTTGCATTTTCAACCTTTAACGGCTTGTTTTTAAGTCTAAGTGTGATTTTTGAAAATTATTATCATATAATCAAACCGGGAGACCCAGTACTACGCGATGAGTTCCTACAAGTTACATTGGGCCCATGCGTGGTGTTCGTTCCTCCTACGGGGTCGTTTGGGGGCTGGTTTTGGCTTTCACCCTTTAACGACTTATTTTTAAGTCTAAGTTTAATTTATCCAAATTATCATCATATTCTCAAATCGGGAGATCCAGGGGAATATGCGGTCTGTTCCTACAAGTTATATTGCTCTTGTGCGAGGTGTTCGTGCCTCCTACGGGGTCGTTTGGGGATTGGTTTGGGTTTTCACCTTTTAACGGCTTCTTTTTAAGTTTAAGCATGACTTATTCAAATTATCATCATATTCTCAAATCGGGAGATCCAGGGGAATATGCGGTCAGTTCCTACAAGTTACATTGGTCCCGTGCTGTGTGTTTGTGCCTCCTACGGGGTAGTTTGAGGGCTGGTTTGGGTTTTCACCTTTTAACAGCTTCTTTATATGTCTAAATGTATTTTTGAAAATAATCATCATATTCTCAAACCGGGAGACCCAGGACTATGTGGTCAGTTCCTACAAGTTACATTGGTCCCGTTCGAGGTGTTGGTACCTCTTATGATCTCATTTGGGGGTTAGTTTGGGTTGTCATCCTTTAACGTCTTGTTTTTAAGTCTAACTATATTTTTGGAAATTATAATCATATTCTCAAATCGGGAGACCCCGGAATACGCAGTCACTTATTACAAGTTATATTGGTCCCATGTCAGGTGTTCGTGCCTCTAGCGGGGTCGTTTGGGGGCTTCATTGGGTTTTCACCCTTTAACGGCTTTTTTCTATGTCTGACTGTGCTTTTTCCAAATTATCGTCATATTCTCAAATCGGAAAACCCGAGACTACGCTGTCAATTCTACAAATTACTTTGGTCCCGTACGAGGTGTTCGTGCCTTGGGTCGTTTGGGGGCTGGTTTGGGTTTTCACCCTTTAACGACTTGTTTTTAAGTCTAAGTGTGATTGTTGCAAATTATCTTCATATTCTCTAATGAGGAGACCCGGGACTACGTTGTTAGTTCTTACAAGTTACATTGGTCCCGTGGGAGGTGTTCGTGCCTCCTACGGGGTCGTTTGGGGGATGGTGTGGGTTTTCACCCTTTAACGGCTTGTTTTTAAGTCTAAGTGTGATTTTTACAAATTATCGTCATATACTCAAATCGGGAGACCCGGGACAACGCGATGAGTTCCTACAAGTTACATTGGTCCCATGGTGTTCGTACCTCCTATGGGGTCGTTTGGGGGTGAGTTTTGGCTTTCACCCTTTAATGACTTAATTTTAAATCTAAGTGTGATTTTTTAAAATTATCGTCATATTCTCAAATCGGGGGACCTAGGGGAATATGCGATCAGTTCCTACAAGTTATATTTGTCTCGTGCGAGGTGTTCGTGCCTCCTACGGGGTCGTTTTGGGACTGGTCTCGGTTTTCACCTTTTAACGGCTTCTTTTTAAGTCTAAGTGTGATTTTTGTAAATTATCATCTTATTGTCAAATCGGGACCCCCGGGACTACACGGTCAGTTCTTAGAAGTTACGCTGGTCTCGTGCAAGGTGTTCGTGCCTCCTCTGGGGTCGTTTGAGGGATGGTATGGGTTTTCACCTTTTAATGGCTTCTTTTTATGTATAGGTATGATATTTGCAAATTATTGGCATATTCCGAAACCGGGACCCCCGGGACAACGCGGTATGTTCATACAAGTTACATTGGTCTCGTGCGAGGTGTTCGTGCCTCCTACTAGGTTGTTTGAGGGATGGTTTGGGCTTTCACCTTTTAACGGCTTCTTTTTTAGTCTAAGTGTGATTTTTGCAAATGATGATTATATTCTCAAACCTGGAGGCTGAGGACTATGCGATCAGTTCCTACAAGTTACATTAGTCCCGTACGAGGTGTTCATGCCTCCAATGGAGTCGTTTGAGGGCTGGTTTGGGTTTTCACCTTTTAAGGGCTTCTTTTTCAGTCTAAGTGTGATTTTTGCAAATTATCGTTATTTCTCAAACGGAGAGATCCAGGACTACGCGGTCAGTTCCTACAAGTTACATTGGTCCCGTGTGAGGTGTTCGTGCCTCTTACGAGCTCGTTTGGTGATTGGTTTGGGTTTTCATCCTTTAACGACTTGTTTTTAAGTCTACCTGTGATTTTTGCAAATTATCGTCATATTCTCAAATCGAGAGACCCGAGACTAAACGATCAGTTCTTAAAAGTTACATTGGTCCCGTGCAAGGTGTCCGTGTCTCCTACGGGGTCGTTTGGGGGCTGGTTCGGGTTTTCAACCTTTAATGGCTTGTTTTTAAGTCTAAGTGTGATTTTTGCAAATTATCATCATAATCTCAAACCAGGTGACTCAGGACTACCCAGTGAGTTCCTACAGGTTACATTGGTCTTGTGCGAGGTGTTTGTGCCTCCTACGGGGTCGTTTGGGGGTTGGTTTGGCTTTTCACCCTTTAACGGCTTTATTTTTAAGACTAAGTGTGATTTTTGCATATTATCATCATATAATCAAATCGGGATACCCGAGACTAGGCGGTGAGTTGCTACAAGTTACATTGGTCCCGTGCGAGCTGTTAATACCTCCTATGGGGTCGTTTGGGGGCTGGTTTTGGCTTTCACCCTTTGATGGCTTATTTTTAAGTCTAAGTGTGTTTTATTCAAATTATCGTCATATTCTCAAACTGGGAGACCTAGGGGAATATGCAGTCAGTTCCTACAAGTTATACTAGTCTCGTGCGAGGTGTTCATGCCTCCTACGGGGTCGTTTGGGGACTGGTTCAGGTTTTCACCTTTTAACGATTCTATTTAAGTCTAAGCGTGATTTTTGCAAATTATCATGATTTTCTCAAATCGGAACCCCCGAGACTACGCGGTCAGTTCCTACAAGTTACATTGGTCCCGTGCGTTGTGTTCGTGGCCCATACGGGGTCGTTTGAGGGCTGGTTTGGGTTTTCACCTTTTAATAACTTCTTTTTATGTCTAAGTGTATTTTTGTAAATTCTCATCGTATTCTCAAACATGGAGACTCGGGACTACGCGATCAGTTCCTACAAGTTACATTGGTCCCCTGCGAGGTGTCGGTGCCTCTTACGAGTTCGTTTGGGGGTTGGTTTGGGTTGTCATCCTTTAACGACTTGTGTTTAAGTCTAACTTTATTTTTGCCAATTATCATCATAATCTCAAATCGGGAGACCCGGGGCTACGCGGTCAGTTCTAACAAGTTATATTGGTCCCGTGCGAGGTGTTCGTGTCTCCTACGGGGTCTTTTGGGGGTTGGTTTGGGTTTTCACCCTTTAACGGCTTGTTTTTAAGTCTAAGTGTGATTTTTGAAAAGTATCTAGATATTATCAAAATAGGTGACCCAGGACTACATTGTTAGTTCCTACAACTTACATTGGTCCCGTAGGAGGTGTTTGTGCCTCCTACGGGGTCGTTTGGGTTTTCACCTTGAACGACTTGTTTTTATGTCTAAATGTGATATTTGCAAATTATCGTCATATACCCAAACCGGGAGACCCAGGACTACGCGGTGAGTTCCTACAAGTTACATTGGTCTCGTGCGTGGTGTTCATACCTACTATGGGGTCATTTGGGGGATGGTTTTGGCTTTCATCCTTTAACGACTTATTTTAAGTCTAACTGTGATTTTTGCAAATTATCATCATATTCTCAAACCGGGAGACCCAGGGGAATATGCGGTCAGTTCCTACAAGTTATATTGGTCTCGTACGAGGTGTTCGTGCCTCCTACGGGGTCGTTTGGGGAGTGGTTTAGGTTTTCACCTTTTAACAACTTCTTTTTAAGTCTAAGTGTCATTTTTACAAATTATCTTCCTATTCTCCAACCGGGACCCCCGGGACTACACGATCAGTTGTTACAAGTTACATTGGTCCCGTGCAAGGCGTTCGTGCCTCTTGTGGGGTCGTTTGAGGGTTGGTATGGGTTTTCACCTCTTAATGGCTTCTTCTAAAGTCAAAGTGTGATTTTTGCAAATTATTGTCATATTCTCAAACCGGGACCCCCAAGACTACGCGGTCTGTGCCTACAAGTTACATTGGTCCTGTGCGAGGTATTCGTGCCTCCAACGGGGTCGTTTGAGGGCTGGTTTGGGTTTTCATCGTTTAATGACTTATTTTTAAGTCTAACTGTGATTTTTGTAAATTATCGTCATATTCTCAAATCGGGAGACCCGGGACTACGCGGTCAGTTCCTACAAGTTACATTGGTTCCGTGCGAGGTGTTCGTGCCTCCTACAGGGTCGTTTGGGGGCTGGTTTGGGGTTTCACCCTTTAACGGCTTGTTTTTAAGTCTAAGTGTGATTTTTGCAAATTTTTGTCATATTCTCAAATCGGGAGACCCGGGACTACGCAGTGAGTTCCTAAAAGTTACATTGGTCCCGTGCGAGGTGTTCGTGTCTCCTATGGGGTCGTTTGGGGCCTGGTTTGGGTTTTCACCCTTTAACGGCTTTTTTTTAAGTCTAAGTGTGATTTTTCCAAATTATTCTCATATTCTCAAATCGCGAGACTCGGGATTACGCGATCAGTTCTAAGAAGTTACATTGGTCTCGTACGAGGTGTTCGTACCTCTTATGGGATCGTTTGCGGGCTGGTTTGGCTTTTCACCCTTTTAACGGCTTCTTTTTAAGTCTAAGTGTGATTTCAGCAAATTATCATCATATTCTCAAAACGGGACCCCCGGGATTACGCGGTCAGTTCCTACAAGTTACATTGGTCCCGTGCAAGGTATTCGTGCCTCCTACGGGGTCGTTTGATGGTTGGTTTGTGTTTTCACCTTTTAACGACTATATTTTTAGTTTAAGTGTGATTTTTGGATATTATCATCATATTCTCAAACCGGTAACCCCGGGACTACGCGATCAGTTCCTACATGTTACATTGGTCCTGTGAGAGGTGCTCATGCCTCATACGAAGTCGTTTGAGGTCTAGTTTGGGTTTTCACCTTTTAAGGGCTTCTTTTTTCAGTCCAAGTGTGATTTTTGCAACTTATCGTTATGTTCTCAAACCGGGAGACCCAGGACTACGCGGTCAGCTCCTGCAAGTTACATTGGTCCCGTGTGAGGTGTTCGTGCCTCTTACGAGCTCGTTTGGGGATTGGTTTGGGTTTCATCGTTTAACGACTTATTTTTAAGTCTAACTATGATTTTTTCAAATTATCACCATATTCTCAAATCGGGAGACCCGGGACTACACGATCAGTTCCTAAAAGTTACATTGGTCCCGTGCGAGGTGTTCGTGCCGCCTACGGGGTCATTTCGGGTCTGGTTTCGGTTTTCACCCTTTAACGCTTGTTTTTAAGTCTAAGTGTGATTTATGCAAAATTTTTGTCATATTCTCAAACCGGGAGACCCAGGACTTCGCAGTGAGTTCCTACAAGTTACATTGGTCCCGCGCAAGGTGTTCGTGCCTCCTACGGGGTCGTTTGAGGGTTGGTTTGTGTTTTCACCTTTTAATGGCTTCTTTTTTAAACTAGTGTGATTATTTCAAATTATGATTATATTCTCAAACCGGGAGACCCAGGGCTACGCGATCAGTTCCTAAAAGTTACATTGGTCCCGCGCGAGGTGTTTGTGCCACCTACGGGGTCGTTTCGGATCTGGTTTGGGTTTTCACCCTTTAATGACTTATTTTCAAGTCTTAAAGTGATTTTTCAAAATTATCGTCATATTCTCAAAATGGGAAACTCGGGACTACGCAATCAGTTCTTACAAGTTACATTGGTCCCGTACGAGGTGTTTGGGCCTCCTACGGGGTCGTTTACGGGCTGGTTTGGGTTTTCACCATTTAACGGCTTCTTTTTAAGTTTAAGTGTGATTTTTGCAAATTATCATCATATTCGGAAACCGAGACCATCGAGAATATTTGGCCAGTTCCTACAAGTTACATTGGTACCGTGCGAGGTGTCCGCGCCTCCTATGGGGTCGTTTGAGGGTAGTTTGGGTTTTCACCATTTAACGGCTTCTTTTTTAGTCTAAGTGTTATTTTTGTAAATTTTTGTTATATTCTCAAACTGGGAGACGCCGGACTACGCGGTCAGTTTCCTACAACTTACATTTGTCCCGTGTGAGGTGTTTGTGGCTCTTACGAGCTCGTTTGGGGTTTGGTTTGGGTTTTCATCCTTTAATGACTTGTTTTTAAGTCTAACTGTCATTTTAGCAAAATATCATCATATTCTCAAACCGAGAGACCCGGGGGAATATGCGGTCAGTTCATACAAGTTACATTGGTCCCGTGCGAGGTGTTCGTGCCTCCAACGGGGTCGTTTGGGGACTGGTTTGTGTTTTCACCCTTTAACGACTTGTTTTTATGTCTAACTGTGATTTTTGCAAATTATCATCATATTCTCAAATCGGGAGTCCCGGGACTACACAGTGAGTTCCTACAAGTTACATTGGTCCCATGCGAGGTGTTCGTGCCTCCTACGGGGTCGTTTGAGGGCTGGTTTTGTTTTCACCTTTTAACGGCTTATTTTTAAGTCTAAGCGTGATTTTTGAAAATTATCATCATTGTCTCAAATCGGGAGACCCGGGACTACGCGGTCAGTTCCTATAAGTTACATTGGCCCCCTGCGGGTTGTTCGTGCCTCCTCTGGGGTCATTTAAGGGCTGGTTTGGGTTTTCATCTTTTAACGGCTTCTTTTTATGTCCAAGTGTATTTTTTCATATTATACTCATATTCTCAAACCGGGAGACCCAGGACTACGCGGTCTGTTCCTACAAGTTACATTGGTCCCGTGCGAGGAGTTTGTGCCTCTTACGGGCTCGTTTGGGGGTTGGCTTGGATTGTCAACCTTTAACGACTTATTTTTAAGTCTAACTCTGATTTTTACAAATTATCGTCATATTCTCAATTCGGGAGACCCGGGACTACGCGGTCAGTTCTTATAAGTTACATTGGTCCCGTGCGAGGTGTTCGTGCCTCCTACGGGGTCGTTTGGGTTTTCACCCTTTAATGGCTTGTTTTTATGTCTAAGTGTGATTTTCGTAAACTATCAACATATTCTCAAACCAGGAGACTCGGGACTACCCAGTGAGTTCCTACAAGTTACATTGGTCCTGTGCGAGGTGTTCGTGCCTCCTACGGGGTCGTTTGGGGGTCGGTTTGGGTTTTCACCCTTTTACGGCTTATTTTTAAGTCTAAGTGTGATTTTTCTAAATTATCATCGTATTCTCAAATCGAGAGACCCGAGACTATGCGGTCAGTTCCTATAAGTTACTGTCGTCCCGTGCGAGGTTTTCGTGCTTAGGGTCGTTTTGGGGTTTGTTTGGGTTTTCACCCTTTAACGGCTTATTTTTAAGTCTAAGTGTGATTTTTGCAAATTATCTTTATATTCTCAAACTAGGAGACCCGAGACTACGTTGTTAGTTCCTACAACTTACATTGGTCCCGTGGGAGGTGTTCGTGCCTCCTACGGGATCGTTTGAGGGATGGTTTGGGTTTTCACCCTTTAACGGCTTGTTTTTAAGTCTAAGTGTGATTTTTGCAAATTATCATCATATACTCAAACCGGGAGACCCGGGACTACGTGGTGAGTTCTTACAAGTTACATTGGTCCCGTGCGTGGTGTTCGTACCTCCTATGGGGTCGTTTGGGGGCTGGTTTTGGCATTCACCCATCAACGGCTTATTTTTAAGTCTAAATGTGATTTTTGAAAATTATCATCATATTCTCAAACTGGGAGACCCAGGGGAATATGCGGTCAGTTCCTACAAGTTATATTGGTCTCGTGTGAGGTGTTCATGGGGTTTTCACCTTTTAACGACATCTTTTTAACTCTAACTGTGATTTTTGCAAATTATCATCATATTCTCAAATCGGGACCCCTGGGAATACGCGGTCAGTTCCTATAAGTCACATTGGTCTCGTACGAGCTGTTCGTGCCTCAATCGGGGTCGTTTGAGGGCTGGTTTGGGTTTTCACCTTTTAACGGCTTCTTTTTCAGTCTAAGTATGATTTTTGCAAATTATCATTATATTCTCAAACCGGGAGACGGACTACGCGGCCAATTCCTAAAAGTTACATTGGTCCCATGCGAGGTGTTCGTGCCCCTTATGAGCTCGTTTGGTGGTTGGAATGGGTTTTCATCCTTTAACGACTTATTTTCATGTCTAACTATGATTTTTGCAAATTATCGTCATATTCTCATATCGGGAGACCCGGGACTACACGGTCCGTTCCTAAAAGTTACATTGGTCCCGTGCGAGGTGTTCATACTTCGTACGGGGTCCTTTGGGGGATGGTTTGGGTTTTCACCCTTTAACGATTTATTTTTAAGTCTAAATGTGATTTTTGCAAATTTTTGTCATATTCGCAAATTGGGAGACCAGGGACTACGTGGTCAGTTCCTACAAGTTACCTTGGTCCCGTGAGAGGTGTTCATGCTTTCTACGGGGTCGTTTGGTGGTTGGTTTGGGTTTTCACCCTTTAACGTCTTGTTTTTATGTTTAAGTGTGATTTTTGCAAATTATCATCTTATTCTAAACCGGAAGACCCGGGACTACGCGGTCAGTTCCTACAAGTTACATTGGTCCCGTGCGAGGTGTTCGTTCCTCCTACGATGTCGTTTGGTGCTAGTTTGGGTTTTCACCCTTTAACGGCATATTTCTATGTCTAAGTGTGATATTTCAAATTTATCCTCATATTGTCAAATCGGGAGACTCGGGACAACGCGATCAAGTCTTACAAGTTACATTGGTCCCGTATGAGGTGTTAGTGCCTCCTACGGGGTCGTTTGCGGGCTGGTTTGGGTTTTCACCATTGAACAACTTCTTTCTAAGTTTATGTGTGGTTTTTTCAAATTATCATCATATCCTAAAACCGTGACCCCCGGGAATATGCGGTCAGTTCCTAAAAGTTGCATTGGTCCTGTGTGAGGTGTTCGTGCTTCCTACTAGGTCGTTTGAGGGATGGTTTGGGTTTTCACCTTTTAACGGCTTCTTTTTCAGTCTAAGTGTGATTTTTTTAAATTTTCATTTTATTCTCAAACTGGGAGACCCAGGACTACGCAATCAGTTCCTACAAGTTACATTGGTCCCGTGCTTGGTGTTCATACCTCATAAGGGGTCGTTTGGGGGCAGGTTTTGAGTTTCACCCTTTAACGGCTTATTTTTAAGTCCAAGTATGATTTTTGCAAATTATCATCATATTCTCAAACCAGGAGACCCAAGGGAATATGCGGTCAGTTCCTACAAGTTATATTGGTCTCGTGCGAGGTGTTCGTGCCTCCTACGGGGTCGTTTGGGGAGTGGTTTGGGTTTTTACCTTTTAACGGCATCTTTTTAAGTCTAACTGTGATTTTTGCAAATTATCATCATATTCTCAAATCGAGACCCTCGGGACTACGCGGTCAGTTCTTACAAGTTATGTCGGTCCCGTGCAAGGTGTTCGCGCCTCCTATGGGTTCGTTTGAGGGCTGGTATGGGTTTTCACCTTTTAACGGCTTCTTTTTAAGTCTAAGTGTGATTTATGCAAATTATCATCATATTCACAAACCGGGACCCTTGAGACTACGCGGTGTGTTCCTACATGTTACATTGGTCCCGTGCGAGGAGTTCGTGCCTCCTACGGGGTCGTTTGTGGGCTGGTTTGGGTTTTCACCTTTTAACGGCTTCTTTTTCAGTCTAAGTATGATTTTTGCAAATTATCATTATATTCTCAAACCTGGAGACCCAGGACTACGCGGTCAGATCGTACAAGTTACATTGGTCCCGTGCGAGGTGTTGGTGCCTCTTATGAGCTCGTTTGGGGGTTGGTTCGGGTTGTCAACCTTTAATGACTTATTTTTAAGTCTAACTGTGATTTTTTCAAATTATCGTCATATTCTCAAATCAGGAGACCTGGGACTATGCAATCAGTTTTTACAAGTTACATGGGTCTCGTGAGTGGTGTTCGTACTTCCTATGGGGTCGTTTGGGGGTAGGTTTTTGGTTTCACCCTTTAACGGCTTATTTTTAAGTCTAAGTGTCATTTTTGAAAATTATCATCATATTCTAAAACTGGGAGACCCGGGGGAATATCGGTCAGTTCCCACAAGTTATATTGGTCTAGTTCGAGGTGTTCGTGCATCCTATGGGGTCGGTTGGGGAGTGATTTGGGTTTTCACCTTTTAACGGTATCTTTTTAAGTCTAACTGTGATCTCTCCAAATTTTTGTCATATCTCAAACCGAGACCCTCGGGACTACGCGGTCAGTTCTTACAAGTTACATTGGTCCCGTGCAATGTGTTCGTGCCTCTTATGGGGTCATTTGGGGGCTTGTATGGGTTTTCACCTTTTAACGGCTTATGTTTAAGTCTAAGTATGATTTTTGCAAATTATCATCATATTCACAAACCGAGGCCACCGGGACTACGCGGTATGTTCCTACAAGTAACATTGGTCCCGTGCGAGGTGTTCGTCCCTCATACGGGGTCGTTTGAGGGCTGATTTGGGGTTTCACCTTTTAACGGCTTCTTTTTCAGTCTAAGTATGATTTTTGCGAATTATCATTATATTCTCAAATCGGGAGACCCAGGACTACGCGGTCAGTTCCTATAAATTACATTGGTCCCGTGCGAGGTGTTTGTGCCCCTTACGAGCTCGTTTGGGGGTTGGTTTGGGTTTTCATCCTTTTACGACTTATTTTTAAGTCTAGCTGTGATTTTCGCAAATTATCGTCATATTCTCAAATCGGGAGACCCGAGACTACGCGGTCAGTTCCTAAAAGTTACATTGGTCCCATGCGAGGTGTTCGTGCCTCCTACGGGGTCGTTTGAGGGTTGGTTTGGGTTTTCACCCTTTAACGACTTATTTTTAAGTCTAAGTATGATTTTTGCAAATTTTTGTGATATTCTCAAATCAGGAGACTCGGAACTACGCGATCAGTTCCTATAAGTTATAATGGTCCTGTGAGAGGTGTTCATGCCTCCTACGGGGTCGTTTGGGGGCTGCTTTGGGTTTTCACCCTTTAACGTCTTGTTTTTAATCCTAAGTGTGATTTTGCAAATTATCATCTTATTCTCAAACCGGGAGACCCGAGACTATGCGGTCAGTTCCTACAAGTTACATTGGTACCGTGCGAGGTGTCCGTTCCTCCTACGGGGTCGTTTGGTGGCTAGTTTGGGTTTTCACCCATTAACGACTTGTTTTTAAACCTAAGTGTGATATTTCAAATTTATCATCATATTCTCAAATCGGGAGACTCGGGACTACGCGATCAGTTCTTACAACTTACATTGGTCCCGTACGAGGTGTTTGTGCTTCCTACGGGGTCGTTCGCGGGCTGGTTTGGGTTTTCACCTGTTGAAGGCTTCTTTCTAAGTTTAAGTGTGGTTTTTGCAAATTATCATCATATTCTAAAACTGAGACCCCCGGGAATATGTGATCAGTTCCTACAGGTTACATTTGTCCCGTGCGAGGTGTTCGTACTTCCTACGGGGTCGTTTGAGGGCTGGTTTGGCTTTTCACCTTTTAACGGCTTCTTTTTCAGTCTAAGTGTGATTTTTGTAAATTTTCATTATATTATCAAACTGGGAGACCCAGGACTACGCGGTCAGTTCCTACAAGTTACATTGGTCCCGTGCGAGGTGTTCACGCCTCCTCCGGGGTCTTTTGAGGGCTGGTTTGGGTTTTCACCTTTTCACGGCTTCTTTTTGTATCTAAGTGTATTTTTGCAATTTATCGTCATATTCTCAAATTGGGAGACCCAAAATTACGTGGTCAGTTCCTACAAGTTACATTGATCCCGTGCGAGGTGTTCTTGCCTCTTACGTGCTCGTTTGGGGGTTGGTTTGGGTTGTAAACCTTTAACGACTTGTTTTTAAGTCTAACTGTGATTTTTTGAAATTATCGTCATATTCTCAAATCGGGAGACCTGGGACTACGCGGTAAGTTTTTACAAGTTACATTGGTCCTGTGCGAGGTGTTCGTGCCTCCTACGAGGTCGTTTGGGGTCTGGTTTTGGTTTTCACACTTTAACGGCTTGTTTTTAAGTCTAAGTGTGATTTTTGCAATTTATCATCATATTCTCAAATCGGGAGACTCGGGACTACGCAGTGAGTTCCTACAAGTTACATTGGTCCCGTGCGATGTGTTCGTGCCTCTTACGGGGTCTTTTGGGGGCTGGTTTAGATTTTCACCCTTTAACGGCTTGTTTTTAAGTCTAAGTGTGATTTTTCCAAATTATCATCATATTCTCAAATTGAGATACCCGAGGCTACGCGATCAGTTCCTACAAGTTACTTTTCTCCCGTACGTGGTGTTTGTGCTACGGGGTCGGTTGAGGGTTTGTTTCGGTTTTCACCCTTTAAACGGCTTGTTTTTAAGTCTAAGTGTGATTTTTGCAAATTATCTTCATATTCTCAAACTAGGAGCCCGGGACTACGTTGTTAGTTCCTACAAGTTACATTGGTCCCGTGGGAGGTGTTTGTGCCTCCTACGGGGTCGTTTGGGGGATGCTTTGGGTTCTCACCCTTTAAGGACTTATTTTTAACTCTAAGTGTGATTTTTGCAGATTGTTGTAATATACTCAAATTGGGAGACCCGGGACTATGCGATCAGTTCCTACAAGTTACATTGGTCCCGTGCATGGTGTTCGTACCTCCAATCGGGTCATTTGGTGGCAGGTTTTGGCTTTCACCCTTTAACGGCTTATTTTTAAGTCTAAGTGTGATTTTTGTAAATTAAAGTCATATTCTCAAACCGGGAGACCCAGGGGAATATGCGATCAATTCCTACAAGTTATAATTATCTCGTGCGAGGTGTTCATGCCTCCCACGGTGCTCTTTGGGGAGTGGTTTGGGTTTTCACCTTCTAACGGCATCTTTTTATGTCTAACTGTGATTTTTGCAAATTATCATCATATTCTCAAACCGGGACCCCCGGGATTACGCAGTCAGTTCTTACAAGTTACGTTGCTCCCGTGCAAGGTGTTCGTGCCTCCTATGGGGTCGTTTGAGGGCTGGTTTGGGTTTTCACCTTTTAACGGCTTCTTTTTCAGTTTAAGTGTGATTTTTGAAAATTATCATTATATTCTCAAACCGGGAGACCCAGGACTATGCGGTCAGTTCCTAGAAGTTACATTGGTCCCGTGCGAGGTGTCCGTGCCCTTTACGAGCTCATTTGGGGGTTGGTTTGGGTTTTCATCCTTTAACGACTTATTTTTAAGTCTAACTGTGATTTTTGCAAATTATCATCATATTCTCAATTCGGGAGACCCAGGACTACGCGGGTAGTTCCTACAAGTTGCATTGGTCCCGTGCGAGGTGTCCGAACCTCCTACGGGGTCGTTTGGGGGCTGGTTTGGGTTTTCACCCTTTAATGGCCTGTTTTTAAGTCTAAATGTGATTTTTTCAAATTTTTGTCATATTCTCTAACTTGGAAACCCGGAACTACGCAGTGAGTTCCTATAAGTTACATTGGTCCCGCACGAGGTGTTCGTGCCTCCTACTGAGTCGTTTGGGGGTTGGTTTAGGTTTTCACCCTTTAACGACTTGTTTTTAAGTTTAAGTGTGATTTTTGCAAGTTATAGTCATATTCTCAAATCAAGAGACGCGGGACTACGCGGTCAGTTCCTACAAGTTACATTGGTCACGTGCGAGGTGTTCGGGCCTCCTACGGGTCATTTGGCGCTTGGTTTGGGTTTTCACCCTTTAACGACGTGTTTTTAATTCTAAGTGTGATTTTTAAACATTATTGTCATATTGTCAAACCGAGAGACCCGGAACTACATGGTCACTTCCTACAAGTTACATTGGTCCCGTGCGAGGTGTTCGTAACTCCAATGGGGTTGCTTGGGGGTTGGTTTTGGCTTTCACCCTTTAACGGCTTATTTTTAATTCTAAAAGTGCTTTTTGCAAATTATCATCATATTCTCAAATGGGACCGCCGGGACTGCGCGGTCAGTTCCAAAAATTTACATTGGTCCTGTGCGAGGTGTTCGTGCCTCCTACGGGGTCGTTTAAGGGCTTGTTTGTGTTTTCACCCTTTAGCGGCTTGTTTTCAAGTCTAAGTGTGATTTTTCAAAATTATCATCATATTCTCAAACGGGAGACTCGGGACTATGCGATCAGTTCAAACAAGTTACATTGGTCTTGTACGAGGCGTTCGTGCCTCCTACAAGGTCATTTGCGGGATGGTTTGGGTTTTCACCCTTTAACGGCTTATTTTAAAGTATAAGTTTGATTTTTTTCTAATTATCATCATATTCTCAAATCGAGCGACCTGGGGTAATATGCGATCTGTTCCTACAGGTTACATTGGTCCCGTGCGAGGTGTTCGTGCCTCCGACGGGGTCGTTTGGGGAGTGGTTTGGGTTTTCCCCCATTAACGGCTTGTTTTTAAGTCTAAGTGTGATTTTTGGAATTTATCGTCATATTCTTAAACCGGGAGACTCAGGACTACGCGATCAGTTCTTACAAGTTACATTGGTCCCATACGAGGTGTTCGTACCTCCCATGGGGACGTTTGGGGGTTGGTTTGGGTTTTCACCCTATAACGGCTTGTTTTTAAGTCCAATTGTGATTTTGGAAAATTATCATCATGCTTTAAAATCGGGAGATCGGGGACTACGCGGTCAGGTCCTACAAGTTTAATTTGTCCCGTACGAGGTGTTCGTGCCTCTTGTGGGGTCATTTGGAGACTGGTTTGGGTTTTCACCCTTTAACGACTTGTTTTTAAGTCTAAGTGTGATTTTTGCAAATTATCGTCATATTCTCGAACCAGGAGCCCCAGGATTATGCGGTCAGTTCCTGTAAGTTACATTGGTCTCGTGAGAGGAGTTTGTGCCTCGTACGGGGTCGTTTGGGGGCTAGATTGGGTTCTCACCATTTAACGGCTTGTTTTTAACTCTAAGTGTGACTTTTGCAAATTTTCATCATATTCTCAAATCGAGAGACCCGGGACTACGCAGTGATCTCCTACTAGTTATATTGGTCCCGTGCGAGATGTTCGTGCCTCATAGGGGGTCGTTTGGGGGCTAGTTTGGGTTTCACCTTTAACGGCTTGTTTTTAAGTCTAAGTGTGATTTTTTCCAAATTATTGACATATTCTCAAATGGGGAGACTCGGGACTACGCGATCAAATATTACAAGTTACATTGGTCCCGTCCGAGGTGTTCGTGCCTCCTACGAGGTCGTTTGGGAGCTGGTTTGGTTTTCACCCTTTAATGGCTTATTTTTGAGTCTAAGTGTGATTTTTTCGAATTATCTTCATATTCTCAGATCGAGAGACTCGGGACAACGCAATCAGTTCTTAGAAGTTACATTGGTCCCGTATGAGGTGTTCGTACCTCCTACGGGGTCATTTGATGGCTGGTTTCGGTTTTCACCCTTTAATGACTTATTTTTGAGTCCAAATGTGATTTTTGCAAATTATCATCATGTTCTCAAACTGGTAGCCCCGGGATATGCAGTCTGTTTCTACAAGTTACGTTGGTCCCGTGAGAGGTGCTCATGCCTCCTACGGGGTCGTTTGGGGGCTGGTTTGGGTTTCCACCCTTTAACGACTTGTTTTTAATTCTAAGTGTGATTTTTAAAAATTATCATCATATTCTTAAATCGAGAGACTCGGGACTATGCGATCAGTTCTTAAAAGTTACATTGGTCCCGTACGAGGTGTTAGTGCCTCCGACGGGGTCATTTGCGGGATGGTTTAGGTTTTCACCCTTTAACGGCTTATTTTTAAGTCTAAGTGTGATTTTTTGCAAATTATCATCATATTCTCAAATTGAGAGACTCGGGACTACGCAATTAGTTCTTACAAGTTACATTGGTCCCGTACGAGGTGTTCGTCCCTCCTATTGTGTCATTTGTTGGCTGGTTTGGGTTTTCACCCTTTAACGGCTTGTTTTTAAGTCTAAGTGTGATTTTTGCAAATTTTTGTCATATTCTCAAACCGGGAGACCGGGAATGACGCAGTGAGTTCCTATAAGTTATATTGGTCCCGCACGAGGTGTTTGTGCCTCCTACGGGGTCGTTTGGGGCCTGGTTTCGGTTTTCACCCTTTAACGGTTTATTTTTAAGTCTAAGTGTGATTTTTGCAAGTTATAGTCATATTCTTAAATCGGGAGACCCGGGACTACGCGGTTAGTTCCTATATGTTACATTGGTCTCGTGCGAAGTGTTCGGGCCTCCTACGGGTCGTTTGGGGTTTGGTTTGGGTTTTCACCATTTAATGACTTGTTTTTAATTCTAGGTGTGATTTTTAAAAATTATTGTCATATTGACAAATCGGGAGACTCGGGACTATGCGATCAGTTCAAACAAGTTACATTGGTCCTGTACGAGGTGTTCGTGCCTCCTACGAGGTCATTTGCGGGATGGTTTGGGTTTTCACCTTTTAACGGCTTATTTTAAAGTCTAAGTGTGATTTTTTTCTAATTATCGTCATATTCTCAAACCGAGGAACCCGGGGGAATATGCGATCAGTTCCTACAAGTTACATTGGTACCGTGGGAGGTGTTCGTGCCTCCGACGGGGTCGTTTGGGGACGAGTTTGGGTTTTCACCCTTTAGCGGCTTGTTTTCAAGTCTAAGTGTGATTTTTCCAAATTATCATCATATTCTCAAACGGGAGACTCGGGACTATGCGATCAGTTCAAACAAGTTACATTGGTCCTGTACGAGGTGTCCGTGCCTCCTACAAGGTCATTTGCGGGATGGTTTGGGTTTTCACCCTTTAACGGCTTATTTTAGAGTATAAGTTTGATTTTTTCTAATTATCATCATATTCTCAAATCGAGCGACCCGGGGGAATATGCGATCAGTTCCTAAACCGGGAGACTCAGGACAACGCGATCAGTTCTTGCAAGTTACATTGGTCCCATACAAGGTGTTCGTGCCTCCCACGGGGACGTTTGCGGGTGGGTTGGTTTGGGTTTTCACCCTATAACGGCTTGTTTTTAAGTCCAATTGTGATTTTGGCAAATTATCATCATGTTTTAAAACCGGGAGACCGGGGACTACGCGGTCTGTTCCTACAAGTTTAATTGGTCCCGTGCGAGGTGTTCGTGCCTCTTGTGGGGTAATTTGGAGACTGGTTTGGGTTTTCACCCTTTAACGGCCTGTTTTTAAGTCTAAGTGTGATTTTTTTCTAATTATCGTCATATTCTCAAAGCGAGCGACCCAGGGGAATATGCGATTAGTTCCTACAGGTTACATTGGTCTCGTGCGAGGTGGTCGTGCCTCCGACGGGGTCGTTTGGGGACTGGTTTGGGTTTTCACCCTTTAACGGCTTATTTTTAAGTCTAAGTGTGATTTTTGCAACTTATCGTCATATTCTTAAATCGGGAGACTCAGGACTATGCGATCAGTTCTTACAAGTTACATTGGTCCCATACGAGGTGTTCGTGCCTCCCACGGGGACGTTTGCGGGTTGGTTTGGGTTTTCACCCTATAACGGCTTATTTTTAAGTCCAACTGTGATTTTGTCAAATTACATCATGTTTTAAAACCGGGAGATCGGGGACTACGCGGTCGGTTCCTACAAGTTTTATTGGTCCCGTGCGAGGTGTTTGTGCCTCTTGTGGGGTCGTTTGGAGACTGGTTTGGGTTTCACCCTTTAGCGGCTTGTTTTTAAGTCTGAGTGTGATTTTTGTAAATTATCATCATATTCTCGAACCTGGAGCCCCGGGATTATGCGGTCAGTTCCTATAAGTTACATTGGTCTCGTGAGAGGTGTTCGTGCCCCCTACGGGGTCGTTTGGGGGCTGGTTTGGGTTCTCACCATTTAACGGCTGGTTTTTAACTCTAAGTGTGATTTTTGCAAATTTTCGTCATATTCTCAAATCGAGAGACCCGGGACTACGTAGTGATCTCCTACTTGTTATATTGGTCCCGTGCGAGGTGTTCGTGCCTCATAGGGGGTCGTTTGGGGGCTAGTTTGGGTTTTCACCCTTTAACGGCTTATTTTTAAGTCTAAGTGTGATTTTTCCAAATTATCGTCATATTCCCAAATCGGGAGACTCGGGACTACACGATCAAATATTACAAGTTACATTGGTTCCATGCAAGGTGTTCGTGCCTCCTATGGGGTCGTTTGAGGGCTGGTTTGGGTTTTCACCCTTTAATGGCTTGTTTTTTAGTCTAAATGTGATTTTTTCGAATTATCTTCATATTCTCAAATCGAGAGACTGGGGACTATGCAATCAGTTCCTAGAAGTTACATTGGTCCCGTATGAGGAGTTCGTACCTCCTGCGGGGTCATTTGCGGGCTGGTTTCGGTTTTCACCCTTTAACGACTTATTTTTGAGTCTAAATGTGATTTTTGCAAATTATCATCATATTCTCAAACCGGTATCCCCGAGCTATGCGGTCTGTTCGTACAAGTTACATTGGTCTCGTGCGAGGTGTTCGTTCCTCCTACGGGGTCGTTTGGGGGCTGGTTTGGGTTTTCACCCTTTAACGGCTTATTTTTAAGTCTAAGTGTGATTTTAAAAAATTATTAACATATTCTCAAACCGGGACACCCAGGACTACGCGATCAGTTCCTACAAGTTACATTGGTCCCCTGCGAGGTGTTCGTACCTCCAATGGGGTTGTTTGGGGGATGGTTTTGGCTTTCACCCTTTGAGGGCTTATTTTTAATTATAAGTGCGATTTTGGCAGATTATCATCATATTCTAAAAAACGGGACTGCCGGGACTACGCGACAAGTTCCAAAGAGTTACATTGGTCCTGTGTGAGGTGTTCGTGCCTCCTAAGGGGTCGTTTGGGTGCTTGTTTAGTTTTTCACCCCTTAACGGCTAGTTTTTAAGTCTAAGTGTGAGTTTTCCAAATTATCGTCATATTCGCAAATCGGGAGACTTGAGACTACGCGATCTGTTCAAACAAGTTACATTGGTCCCGCACATGCTGTTCGTGCCTCCTACGGGGTCGTTTGTGGGATGGTTTGGGCTTTCACCCTTTAACGGTCTAAGTGTAATTTTTGCTAATTATCATCATATTCTCAAACTGAGCGACCCGGGGGAATATGCGATCAACTCCTAGAAGTTACATTGGTCCCGTGAGAGGTGTTCGTCCTTCCTACGGGATCATTTGGGTTTTCACCCTTTAACGGCAAGTTTTAAGTCTAACTGTGATTTTTGCAAATTTTGATCATATTCTTTAATCGGGAGACTCGGGACTATGCGATCAGTTCAAACAAGTTACATTGGTCCTGTACGAGGTGTTCGTGCCTCCTACGAGGTCATTTGCGGGATGGTTTGGGTTTTCACCCTTTAACGGCTTATTTTAAAGTCTAAGTGTGATTTTTTTAATTATCGTGATATTCTCAAACCGAGCGACCCGAGGGAATATGCGATCAATTCCTACAAGTTACATTGGTCCCGTGCGAGGTGTTCGTGCCTCCGACGGGGTCGTTTGGGGACTGGTTTGGGTTTTCACCCTTTAATCGCTTGTTTTTAAGTCTAAGTGTGATTTTCGCAACTTATCGTCATATTCTTAAACCGGGAGACTCAGGACTACGCGATCAGTTCTTACAAGTTACATTGGTCCCATACGAGGTGTTTGTGCCTCCCACGGTGACGTTTGCGGGTTGGTTTGGGTTTTCACCTTATAACGGCTTGTTTTTAAGTCCAATTCTAATTTTGGCAAATTATCATCATGTTTTAAAATCGGGAGACCGGGGACTATGCGGTCAGTTCCTATAAGTTTGATTGGTCCCGTGTGAGGTGTTCGTGCCTCTTGTGGGGTCGTTTGGAGACTGGTTTGGGTTTTCACCCTTTAACGGCTTGTTTTTAAGTCTAAGTGTGATTTTTGTAAATTATCGTCATATTGTCGAACCAGGAGCCCCGAGATTCTGAGGTCAGTTCCTATAAGTTACATTGGTCTCGTGAGAGGAGTTCGTGCCTTGTATGGGGTCGTTTGGGGGCTGGTTTGGGTTCTCACCATTTAACGGCTTGTTTTTAACTCTAAGTGTGACTTTTGAAAATTTTCGTCATATTCTCAAATTGAGAGACCCGGGACTACACAGTGATCTCCTACTAGTTATATTGGTCCCGTGCGAGGTGTTCGTGCCTCATAGGGGGTCGTTTGTGGGCTAGTTTGGGTTTTCACCCTTTAACGGCTTGTTTTTAAGTCTAAGTGTGATTTTTCCAAATGATCGTCATATTCTCAAGTCGGGAGACCCGGGACTACGCAGTGATCTCCTACTAGTTATATTGGTCCCGTGCGAGATGTTCGTGCCTCATAGGGGGTCGTTTGGGGGCTAGTTTGGGTTTCACCTTTAACGGCTTGTTTTTAAGTCTAAGTGTGATTTTTTCCAAATTATTGACATATTCTCAAATGGGGAGACTCGGGACTACGCGATCAAATATTACAAGTTACATTGGTCTCGTCTGAGGTGTTCGTGCCTCTTACGAGGTCGTTTGGGGGTTGGTTTGGGTTTTCACCCTTTAATTGCTTATTTTTGAGTCTAAGTGTGATTTTTTGATATTATCTTCATATTCTCAGATCGAGAGACTCGGGACTATGCAATCAGTTCTTAGAAGTTACATTTGTCCCGTATGAGGTGTTCGTACGTCCTACGGGGTCATTTGCATGCTGGTTTCGGTTTTCACCCTTTAACGACTTATTTTTGAGTCTAAATGTGATTTTTGCAAATTATCATCATATTCTAAAACCGGTAGCCCCGGGCTATGCGGTCTGTTCCTACAAGTTACGTTGGTCCCATCAGAGGTGTTCATGCCTCCTACAGGGTCGGTTGGGGGTTGGTTTGGGTTTTCACCCTTTAACGACTTGTTTTTAATTCTAAGTGTGATTTTTAAAAATTATCTTCATATTCTCAAACCGAGAGACTTGGGACTATGCGATCAGTTCTTACAAGTTACATTGGTCCCGTACGAGGTGTTAGTGCCTCCTACGGGGTCATTTGCGGGTTGGTTTAGGTTTTCACCCTTTAATGGCTTATTTTTAAGTCTAAGTGTGATTTTTCCAAATTATCATCATATTCTCAAATCGAGAGACTCGGTACTACGCAATTAGTTCTTACAAGTTACATTGGTCCCGTACGAGGTGTTCGTGCCGCCTATGGTGTCGTTTGTTGGCTGGTTTGGGTTTTCACCCTTTAACGGCTTGTTTTTAAGTCTAAGTGTGAATTTTGCAATTTTTTGTCATATTCTCAAATCGGGAGACCAGGAACGACGCAGTGAGTTCCTATAAGTTACATTGGTCCCGCACGAGGTGTTTGTGCCTCCTACGGGGTCGTTTGGTGGCTGGTTTGGGTTTTCACCCTTTAACGGCTTATTTTTAACTCCAAGTGTGATTTTTGCAAGTTTTAGTCATATTCTTAAATCGAGAGACCCGGGACTACGCGGTCAGTTCTTACAAGTTACATTGGTCCCGAGCGAGGTGTTCGGGCCTCCTACGGGTAGTTTGGGGTTTGGTTTGGGTTTTCACCCTTTAACGACTTATTTTTAATTCCAAGTGTGATTTTTAAAAATTATTGTCATATTGTCAAATCGGGAGACTCGGGACAATGCGATTAGTTCAAACAAGTTACATTGGTCCTGTACGAGGTGTTCGTTCCTCCTACGAGGTCATTTGCGGGATGGTTTCGGTTTTCACCCTTTAACGGCTTATTTTAAAGTCTAAGTGTGATTTTTTTCTAATTATCGTCATATTCTCAAAGCGAGCGACCCAGGGGAATATGCGATTAGTTCCTACAGGTTACATTGGTCCCGTGCGAGGTGTTCGTGCCTCCGACGGGGTCGTTTGGGGACTGGTTTGGGTTTTCACCCTTTAACGGCTTGTTTTTAAGTCTAACTGTGATTTTCGCAACTTATCGTCATATTCTTAAACCGGGAGACTCAGGACTACACGATCAGTTCTTAGAAGTTACATTGGTCCCATACGAGGTGTTCGTGCCTCCCACGGGGACGTTTGCGTGTTGGTTTGGGTTTTCACCCTACAACGGCTTGTTTTTAACTCCAATTGTGATTTTGGCAAATTATCATCATGTTTTAAAACTGGGAGACCGGGGACTACGCGGTCAGTTCCTACAAGTTTGATTGGTCCCGTGCGAGGTGTTTGTGCCTCTTGTGGGGTCGTTTGGAGAGTGGTTTTGGTTTTCACCCTTTAACGGCTTGTTTTTAAGTCTAAGTGTGATTTTTGCAAATTATCATCATATTCTAGAACTAGGAGCCCCGAGATTTTGCGGTCAGTTCCTATAAGTTACATTGGTCTCGTGAGAGGTGTTCGTGCCCCCTACGGGGTCGTTTGGGGGCTGGTTTGGGTTCACACCATTTAACGGCTTGTTTTTAACTCTAAGTGTGATTTTTGAAAATTTACGTCATATTCTCAAATCGAGAGACCCGGGACTACGCAGTGATCTCCTACTAGTTATATTGGTCCCGTGCGAGGTGTTCGCGCCTCATAGGGGGTCGTTTGGTGGCTAGTTTGGGTTTTCACCCTTTAACGGCTTGTTTTTAAGTCTAAGTGTGATTTTTCCAAATTATCATCATATTCTCAAATCGGGAGACTCGGGACTACGCGATCAAATATTACAAGTTACATTGGTCCCGTGCAAGGTGTCCGTGCCTCCTATGGGGTCGTTTGAGGGCTGGTTTGGATTTTCACCCTTTAATGGCTTATTTTTGAGTCTAAGTGTGATTTTTTCGAATTATCTTCATATTCTCAGATCGAGAGACTCGGAACTATGCAATCAGTTCTTAGAAGTTATATTGGTCCCGTATGAGGTGTTCGTACCTCCTACGTGGTCATTTGCGGGCTGGTTTGAGTTTTCACCCTTTAACGACTTATTTTTGAGTCTAAATGTGATTTTTGTAAATTATCATCATATTCTCAAACCGGTAGCCCCGAGCTATGCGGTCTGTTCGTACAAGTTACATTTGTCTCGTACGAGGTGTTCGTGCCTCCTACGGGGTCATTTGGGGGTTGGTTTGGGTTTTTACCCTTTAACGGCTTATTTTTAAGTCTAAGTGTGATTTTCAAAAATTATTAACATATTCTCAAACCGGGACATCCAGGACTGCGCGATCAGTTCCTACAAGTTGCATTTGTCCCCTGCGAGGTGTTCGTACCTCCAATGGGGTTGTTTGGGGGATGGTTTTGGCTTTCACCCTTTAACGGCTTATTATTAATTCTAAGTGTGATTTTTGCAGATTATCATCATATTCTCAAAAACGGGACCGCCGGGACTACGCGATAAGTTCCTAAAAGTTACATTGGTCCTGTGCAAGGTGTTCGTGCCTCCTAAGGGCTTGTTTGGGTTTTCACCCCTTAACGGCTAGTTTTTAAGTCTAAGTCTGAGTTTTCCAAATTATCGTCATATTCTCAATTCGGGAGACTCGAGACTACGTGATCTGTTCAAACAAGTTACATTGGTCCCGTACATGTTGTTCGTGCCTCCTACGAGGTCGTTTGTGGGATGGTTTGGGCTTTCACCCTTTAACGGCTTACTTTAAAGTCTAAGTGTGATTTTTGCTAATTATCATCATATTCTCAAACCGAGCGACCCAGGGGAATATGCGATCAGCTCCTAAAAGTTACATTGGTCCCATGAGAGGTGTTCGTCCTTCCTACGGAGTCGTTTGGGTTTTCACCCTTTAACGGCTAGTTTTTGAGTCTAACTGTGATTTTTGCAAATTATCATCATATGCTTCAATCGGGAGACTCGGGACTATGCGATCAGTTCAAACAAGTTACATTGGTCCGGTACGAGGTGTTCGTGCCTCCTACGAGGTCATTTGCAGGATGGTTTGGGTTTTCACCCTTTAACGGCTTATTTTAAAGTATAAGTGTGATTTTTTTTTAATTATCATGATACTCTCAAACAGAGCGACCCAAGGGAATATGCGATCAGTTCCTACAAGTTACATTGGTCCCGTGCGAGGTGTTCATGCCTCCGACGGGGTCATTTGGGGACTGGTTTTGGTTTTCACCATTTAACGGCTTGTTTTTATGTCTAGCTGTGATTTTTCAACTTATCGTCATATTCTTAAACCGGGAGACTCAGGAGTACGCGATCAGTTCTTACAAGTTATATTTGTCCCATACGAGGTGTTCGTCCTCCCACGGGGACGTTTGCGGGTTGGTTTGGGTTTTCACCGTATAACGGCTTGTTTTTAAGTCCAATTATGATTTTGGCAAATTATCATCATGTTTTAAAACCGGGAGACTGGGGACTATGCGGTCAGTTCCTACAAGTTTGATTGGTCCTGTGCGAGGTGTTTGTGCCTCTTGTGGGGTCGTTTGGAGACTGGTTTGGGTTTTCACCCTTTAACGGCTTGTTTTTAAGTCTAATTGTGATTTTTGCAAATTATTGTCATATTCTCGAACCAGGAGCCCCGGGATTATGCGGTCAGTTCCTATAAGTTACATTGGTCTCGTGAGAGGTGTTCGTGCCCCCTACGGGGTCGTTTGGGGGCTGGTTTGGGTTCTCACCATTTAACGGCTTGTTTTTAACTCTAAGTGTGATTTTTGCAAATTTTCGTCATATTCTCAAATCGAGAGACCCGGGATTATGCAGTGATCTCCTACTAGTTATATTGGTCCCGTACGAGGTGTTCGTGCCTCATAGGGGGTCGTTTGGGGGCTAGTTTGGGTTTTCACCCTTTAATGGCTTGTTTTTAAGTCTAAGTGTGATTTTTCAAAATTATCGTCATATTCTCAAATCGGGAGACTCGAGACTACGCGATCAAATATTACAAGTTACATTGGTCCCGTCCGAGGTGTTCGTGCCTCCTTCGAGGTCGTTTGGGGGCTGGTTTGGGTTTTCACCCTTTAACGGCTTGTTTTTGAGTCTAAGTGTGATTTTTTCGAATTATCTTCATATTCTCAGATCGAGAGACTTGGGACTACGCAATCAGTTCTTAGTAGTTACATTGTTCCCGTACGACGTATTCGTGCCTCCTACGGAGTCATTTGCGGGCTGGTTTTGGTTTTCACCCTTTAACGACTTATTTTTGAGTCTCAATATGATTTTTGCAAATTATCATCATATTCTCAAACCGGTAGCCCCGGGCTATGCGGTCTGTTCCTAAAAGTTACGTTGGTCCCGTGAGAGGTGTTCATGCCTCCTACGGGGTCGTTTGGGTTTTCACCCTTTAACGACTTATTTTTAATACTAAGTGTGATTTTTAAAAATTATCATCATATTCTCAAACCGAGAGACTCCGGACTATGCGATCAGTTCTTACAAGTTACATTGGTCCCGTACGAGGTGTTAGTGCCTCCTACGGGGTCGTTTGCGGGCTAGTTTAGGTTTTCACCCTTTAACGACTTGTTTTTAAGTCTAAGTGTGATTTTTCCAAATTATCATCATATTCTCAAATCGAGAGACTCGGGACTACACAATTAGTTCTTACAAGTTACATTGGTCCCGTACGAGGTGTTCGTGCCTCATATGGTGTCATTTGGGGGCTGGTTTGGGTTTTCACCCTTTAACGGATTGTTTTTAAGTCTAAGTGTGATTTTTGCAAATTATCGTCACATTCTCAAATCGGGACCCCCGAGACTACGCGGCCAGTTCCTACAAGTTACATTGGTCCCGTGCGAGGTGTTCGGGCCTCCTACGGGTCGTTTGGGGTTTGGTTTGGGTTTTCACCCTTTAACGACTTGTTTTTAATTCTAAGTGTGATTTGTACAAATTATTGTCATATTGTCAAATCGGGAGACCCAAGACTATGCGGTCAGTTCCTACAAGTTACATTGGTCCCATGCGAGGTGTTCGTAAATCCAATGGGGTTGCTTGGGGGCTGGTTTTGGCTTTCACCCTTTAACGACTTATTTTTAATTCTAACTGTGATTTTTGCAAATTATCATCATATTCTCAAAACGATATCACAGTTCCAAAAAGTTACAATGGTCCTATGCGAGGTGTCCGTACCTCCTACGGGGTCGTTTGTGGGCTGGTTTGGGTTTTCACCCTTTAACGGTTTGTTTTTAAGTCTAAGTGTGATTTTTGCAAATTATCATCATATTCTCAAACCGAGAGTCTCGGGGGAATATGCGATCAGTTCCTACAAGTTACATTGGTCCCATGCGAGGTTCGTGCTTCCTACGGGATCGTTTGGGGACTGGTTTGGGTTTTCACCCTTTAACGGCTTGTTTTTAAGTCTAAGTGTGATTTTAAAAAATTATTGTCATATTATTAAATCGGGACCCCCGAGACTACGCGGTCCGTTCCTACAGGTTACATTGGTCTCGTGCGAGGTATTCGAGCCTCCTACGGGGTCGTTTGATTGCTGGTTTGGGTTTTCACCTTTTAACGGCTTCTTTTTAAGTCGAAGTGTGTGTTTTACAAATTATCATCATATTCTCAAACCGGGACCCCCGAGACTACGCAGTCAGTTCCTACAAGTTACTTAGGTCCCGTGCGAGGTTTTCGTGCCTGGGGTCATTTGGGGGTTGGTTTGGATTTTCACCTTTTAATGGCTTGTTTTTAAGTCGAAGTGTGATTTTTTCTAATTATCATCATATTCTCAAACCGAGAGATCCGGGGGAATATGCGATTAGTTCCTATAAGTTACATTGGTCCCGTGCGATGTTCATGCCTCCTACGGGGTCGTTTAAGGGCTGGTATGGGTTTTCACGTTTTAACGGCTTCTTTTTTAGTCTAAGTGTTATTTTTGCAAATTATCGTTATATTCTCAAACCGGGAGACCCGGGACTACGCGGTGAGTTCCTACAAGTTACATTGGTCCCGTGCGAGGTGTTCGTGCACCTTACGAGCTCGTTTGGGGGTTGGTTTGGGTTTTCATCCTTTGTAGACTTAATTTTAAGTCTAACAATGATTTTTGCAAATTTTCATCATATTCTTAAATCGGGAGACCCGGGACTACGCGATCAGTTCCTACAAGTTACATTGGTCCCGTGCGAGGTATTCGTGCCTCCTACGGGGTCGTTTGGGTTTTCACCCTTTAAAGGCTTCTTTTTAAGTCTAAGTGTGATTTTTGCAAATTTTTGTCATATTCTCAAATCAGGAGATCCGGGAATATGCAATCAGTTCCAACAGGTTACATTGGTCTCGTGCGAGGTATTCGTGCCTCCTGCGGGGTCGTTTGGGGGTTGGTTTGGGTTTTCACCCTTTAACAGCTTCTTTTTAAGTCTAAGTGTGATTTTTTCAAAATTTTGTAATATTTTCAAATCGGGAGACCCAAGACTACGCAGTGAGTTCGTACAAGTTACATTGGTCCCGTGCGAGGTGTTCGTGCCTCTTTCGACATCATTTGGGGGTTGGTTTGGGTTTTCACCCTATAACGGCTTATTTTGAAGTCTAAGTGTGATTTTTCCAAATTATCATGATATTCTAAAATCGGTAGCCCCGGGCTATGTGATCAGTTGCTACAAGTTACGTTGGTCCCGTGAGAGGTGTTCATGCCTCCTACGGGCTCGTTTGGGGGTTGCTTTGGGTTTTCACCCATTAACGACTTGTTTTAAATTCTAAGTGTGATTTTTAAAAATTATCGTCATTTTCTCAAACCGAGAGACTCGAGCCTATGCGATCGGTTCTTACAAGTTACATTGGTCCCGTACGAGGTGTTCGTGCCTCCTACGGGGTCGTTTGCGGGCTGGTTTGGGTTTTCACCCTTTAACGACATGTTTTTAAGTCTAAATGTGATTTTTCCAAATTATCGTCATATTCTCAAATCGAGAGACTCGGGACTAGGCGTTCAGTTCTTACAAGTTACATTGGTCCCGTACGCGGTGTTCGTGCCTCCTACGGGGTCATTTGCGGGCTGGTTTGGGTTTTCACCCTTTAACGGTTTCTTTTTAGGTCTAAGTGTGATTTTTGCAAATTATCATCATATTCTCAAACCGAGAGACCCGGGGGAATATGCGATCAGTTCCAACAAGTTACATTGGTCTCGTGAGAGGTATTCGTGCCTTGTACGACGTCGTTTGGGGGCTGGTTTGGGGTTTCACCCTTTAACGGCTTCTTTTTAAGTCTAAGTGTGATTTTTGCAAATTTTCATCATATTCTCAAATCGAGAGACCCGGGACTACGCAGTGAGTTCGTACAAGTTACATTGGTCCCGTACGAGGTGTTCGTGCCTCCTACGGGGTCGTTTGCGGGCTGGTTTGGGTTTTCACCCTTTAACGGTTTCTTTTTAAGTCTAGGTGTGATTTTTGCGAATATCATCATATTCTCAAACCGAGAGACCCGGGGGAATATGCGATCAGTTCCTACAAGTTACATTGGTCCCATGTGAGGTTCGTGCTTCCTACGGGATCGTTTGGGGACTGGTTTGGGTTTTCACCCTTTAACGGCTTGTTTTTAAATCTAAGTGTGATTTTAAAAAATTATCGTCATATTATTAAATCGGGACCCCCGAAACTACGCGGTCCGTTCCTACAGGTTACATTGGTCCCGTGCGAGGTATTCGAGCCTCCTACGGGGTCGTTTGATTGCTGGTTTGGGTTTTCACCTTTTAACGGCTTCTTTTTAAGTCGAAGTGTGTGTTTTACAAATTATCATCATATTCTAAAACCGGGACCCCCGAGACTACGCGGTCAGTTCCTACAAGTTACTTAGGTCCCGTGCGAGGTGTTCGTGCCTGGGGTCATTTGGGGGTTGGTTTGGGTTTTCACCCTTTAACGGGTTGTTTTTAAGTCGAAGTGTGATTTTTGCCAATTATCATCATATTCTCAAACCGAGAGATCCGGGGGAATATGCGATTAGTTCCTATAAGTTACATTGGTCCCGTGCGAGGTTCATGCCTCCTACGGGGTCGTTTAAGGGCTGGTATGGGTTTTCACGTTTTAACGGCTTCTTTTTTAGTCTAAGTGTTATTTTTGCAAATTATCGTTATATTCTCAAACCGGGAGACCCGGGACTACGCGGTGAGTTCCTACAAGTTACATTGGTCCCGTGCGAGGTGTTCGTGCCCCTTACGAGCTCGTTTGGGGGTTGGTTTGGGTTTTCATCCTTTATAGACTTATTTTTAAGTCTAATAATGATTTTTGCAAATTGTCATCATATTCATAAATCGGGAGACCCGAGACTACGTGATCAGTTCCTACAAGTTACATTGGTCCCGTGCGAGGTATTCGTGCCTCCTACAGGGGTCGTTTGGGTTATCACCCTTTAACGGCTTCTTTTTAAGTCTAAGTGTGATTTTTGCAAATTTTTGTCATATTCTCAAATCGGGAGACCCGAGAATATGCAATCAGTTCCAACAGGTTACATTGGTCTCGTGCGAGGTATTTGTGCCTCCTGCGGGGTCATTTGGGGGCTGGTTTGGGTTTTCACCCTTTAACAGCTTCTTTTTAAGTTTAAGTGTGATTTTTTCAAAATTTTGTCTTTTCAAATCGGCAGACCCAAGACTACGCAGTGAGTTCGTACAAGTTACATTGGTCCCGTGCGAGGTGTTCGTGCCTCTTACGACATCATTTGGGGGTTGGTTTGGGTTTTCACCCTTTAACGGCTTATTTTTAAGTCTAAGTGTGATTTTTCCAAATTATCATGATATTCTAAAAACGGTAGCCCCGGGCTATGTGATCAGTTGCTACAAGTTATGTTGGTCCTGTGAGAGGTGTTCATGCCTCCTACAGGCTCGTTTGGGGGTTGGTTTGGGTTTTCACCATTTAACGACTTGTTTTAAATTCTAAGTGTGATTTTTAAAAATTATCGTCATTTTCTCAAACCGAGAGACTCGATCCTATGCGATCGGTTCTTACAAGTTACATTGGTCCCGTACGAGGTGTTCGTGCCTCCTACGGGGTCGTTTGCGGGCTGGTTTGGGTTTTCACCCTTTAACGACATGTTTTTAAGTCTAAATGTGATTTTTCCAAATTATCGTCATATTCTCAAATCGAGAGACTCGGGACTACGCGTTCAGTTCTTACAAGTTACATTGGTCCCGTACAAGGTGTTCGTGCCTCCAACGGGGTCGTCTGCGGGCTGGTTTGGGTTTTCACCCTTTAACGGTTTCTTTTTAAGTCTAAGCGTGATTTTTACAAATTATCATCATATTCTCAAACCGAGAGACCCGGGGGAATATGCGATCAGTTCCTACAAGTAACATTGGTCCCGTGCGAGGTTCGTGCCTCCTACGGGGTCGTTTGGGGACTTGTTTGAGTTTTCGACCTTTAACGGCTTGTTTTTAAGTCTAAGTGTGATTTTCAAAAATTATCGTCATATTATTAAATCGGGACCCCCGGGTCTACGCGGTCCGTTCCTACAGGTTACATTCGTCCCGTGCGAGGTATTCGATCCTCCTACGGGGGCGTTTGAGTGGTGATTTGGGTTTTCACCTTTTAACTGCTTCTTTTTAAGTCAAAGTGTGAGTTTTACAAATTATCATCATATTCTCAAATCGGGACCTCCGAGACTACGCCGTCAGTTCCTACAAGTTACTTAGGTCCCGTGAGAGGTGTTCGTGCCTGGGGTCGTTTGGGGGTTGGTTTGAGTTTTCACCCTTTAACGGTTTGTTTTTAAGTCGAAGTGTGATTTTTCCCAATTATCATCATATTCTCAAACCGAGAGATCCGGGGTAATATGATAATAGTTCCTACATGTTACATTGGTCCCGTGCGAGGTTCATGCCTCCTACGGGGTCATTTAAGGGCTGGTATTGGTTTTCACGTTTTAACGACTTCTTTTTCAGTCTAAGTGTTATTTTTGCAAATTATCGTTATATTCTCAAACTAGGAGACCCGGGACTACGCGGTGAGTTCCTACAAGTTACATTGGTCCCGTCCGAGGTGTCCGTGCCCCTTAAGAGCTCGTTTGGGGGTTGGTTTGGGTTTTCATCCTTTAACGACTTCTTTTTAAGTCTAACTATGATTTTTGCAAATTATCATCATATTCTTAAATGGGGAGACCCGGGACTACGCGATCAGTTCCTACAAGTTACATTAGTCCCGTGCGAGGTATCCGTGCCTCTTACGGGGTCGTTTTGGGGCTGGTTTGGGTTTTCACCCTTTAACGGCTTCTTTTTAAGTCTAAGTGTGATTTTTGCAAATTTTCGTCATATTCTCAAATTGGGAGACCCGGGAATACGTAGTCAGTTCGTACAAGTTACATTGGTCCCGTGCGAGGTGTTCGTGCCTCCTACAGGGTCGTTTAGGGGTTGGTTTGGGTTTTCACCCTTTAACGGCTTATTTTTGAGTCTAAGTGTGATTTTAAAAAATTATTGACATTGTGTCAAACCGGGACACCCAGGACTAGGCGATCAGTTCCTACAATTTACATTGGTCCTCTGCGAGGTGTTCGTACCTCCAATGGGTTTGTTTGGGGGATGGTTTTGGCTTTCACCCTTTAACGGGTTATTTTTAATTCTAAGTGTGATTTTTGCAGATTATCATCATATTCTTAAAAACGGGACCGCCGGGACTACGCGGTAAGTTCCTAAAATTACATTAGTCGTGTATGAGGTGTTCGTGCCTCCTAAGGGGTCATTTGGGGGTTGGTTTGGGTTTTCACTCTTTAACGACTAGTTTTTAAGTCTAAGTGTGAGTTTTCCAAATAGTCGTCATATTCTCAAATCGGGAGACTCGGGACTACACGATCAGTTCAAACACATTACATTGGTCCCGTACATGTTGTCCGTGCCTCCTACGGGGTCGTTTGTGGGCTGGTTTGGGTTTTCACCCTTTAACGGCTTCGTTTAAAGTCTAAGTGTTATTTTTGCTAACTATCGTCATATTCTCAAACCGAGCAACCCGGGGAAATTTGCGATCAGTTCCTACAAGGTACATTGGTCTTGTGCGAGGTGTTCGTCCTTCCTACGGGGTCGTTTGGGTTTTCACCCTTTAACGGCTTATTTTTAAGTCTAACTATGATTTTTGCAAATTATCATCATATTCTTCAACCGGGAGACTCGGGACTAAGCGATCAGTTCTTACAAGTTACATTCGTCCCATACGAGGTGTTCGTGCCTCCTACGGCGTCGTTTGTGGGTTGGTTTGGGTTTTCACCCTTTAAAGACATGTTTTTAAGTCTAAGTGTGATTTTTCAAAATTATCGTCATATTCTCAAATTGGGAGACTCAAAACTACGGGATCAGTTCTTAAAAGGTACATTGGTCCTGTACGAGGTGTTCGTGCCTCCTACGGGGTCGTTTGGGGGCTGGTTTGGGTTTTCACCCTTTAACGACTTGTTATTAAGTCTAGGTGTGATTTTTGCAAATTATAATCACATTCTCAAATCGAGACACTCGAGGGAATACGCGATCAGTTCCTACAAGTTACATTGGTCCCGTGCATGGTGTTCACGCCTCCTATGAGGTCGTTTGGAGACTAGTTTGGGTTTTCACCCTTTAACGACTTGTTTTTAAGACTTAGTGTGATTTTTGCAAATTATCATCGTATTCTTAAACCGGGACCCCCGGGACTACGCTGTCAGTTCCTACAAGTTATATTGGTCCCGTGCCAGGTGTTCGTGCCTTCTATGGAGTCGTTCGAGGGCTGGTTTGGGTTTCCACCTTTTAACGGCTTCTTTTTAACTCTAATTGTGATTTTTGCAAATTATCATCATATTCTCAAACCGGGACCCCCGAGACTATGTGGTCAGTTCCTACAAGTAACATTGGTCTCGTGCAAGGTGTTCGTCCCACCTACGGGGTTGTTTAAGGGCTGGTTTGGGTTTTCACCTATTAACGGTTCCTTTTTAAGTCTTAGTGTATTTTTAAAAATTATTGTCATATTCTCAAACCGAGAGACCCAGGACTACGCGGTCAGTTCCTACAATTTATATTGGTCCCGTGCGAGGTGTTAGTGCCTCATACGGGGTCATTTCGGGACTGGTTTGGGGTTTCACCCTTTAACGGCTTATTTTTAAGTCTAAGTGTGATTTTTTCAAATTATCTTCATATTCTTAAATCGGGAGACTCAGGACTACGCAGTGAGTTCCTACAAGTTACATTGGTCTCGTGCGAGGTGTTCGTGTCTCCTACAGGGTTGTTTGGGGTGTTGGTTTGGGTTTTCACCCTTTAACGATTTGTTTCTACGTCTAAGTGTTACTTTTCCAAATTATCGTCATATTCTCAAATCGGGAGACTCGGGACTACGCGATCAGTTCTTACAAGTTACAATGGTCCCGTACGAGGTGTTCGTGACTCCTACGGGGACGTTCGCGGGCTGGTTTGGGTTTTCACCCTTTAAGGGTTTATTTTTACTCTAAGTATGATTTTTGCAAATTATCGTCATATTCTCAAATCGAGAGACCTGGAAGAATTTGCGATCAGTTCATACAAGTTACATTGATCCCATGCGAGGTGTTCGTGCCTCCTACGGGATCGTTTGGGGACTCGTTTGGGTTTTCACCCTTTAACGGCTTATTTTTAAGACTAAGTGTGCTTTTTGCAAATTATCGTCATATTCTTAATACGTGGTTAGTTCCTACAAGTTGAATTGGTCCCATGCGAGGTGTTCGTACCTCCTATGGGGTCGTTTGGCGGATGGTTTTAGCTTTCACCCTTTAACGCCTTATTTTTAATTCTAAGTGTGATTTTTGCAAATTATCGTCATATTCTCAAATCGAGACCACCGGGACTACACTGTCAGTTCCTACAGGTTACATTGGTCCCGTGCGAGGTGTTCGTTCCTCCTACGGGGTCGTTTGGGCGCTGGTTTGGGTTTTCACCCTTTAACGGCCTGTTTTTAAGTCTAAGCATGATATTTTAAATTTATCCTCATATTCATAAATCGGGAGACACGAGACAATGCGATCATTTCTTATAAGTTATATTGGTCCCGTACGAGGTGTTCGTGCCTCCTATGGGGTCGTTTACGGGCTGGTTTTTGTTTTCATACTTCAACGACTTTTTTTTAAGTCTAAGTGTGTTTTTTGCAAATTATCATCATATTCTCAAACCGAGAGACCCAGAGGAATATGCGATCAGTTCTTACAAGTTACATTGGTCCCGTGCGAGGTGTTCGTGCCTCCTACGGGGTCGTTTGGGAGCTGGTTTGGGGTTTCACCCTTCAACAGTTTGTTTTTAAGTCTAAGTGTGATTTTTTCTAATTATCTTCATATTCTCAAATCGGGAGACTCGGTACTACGCAGTGAGTTCCTACAAGTTACATTGGTCTCGTGCGAGGTGTTCGTGCCTCCTACAAGGTCGTTTGGGGGCTGGTTTGGGTTTTCACCCTTTAACTTCTTATTTTTAAGTCTAAGTACGATTTTTCCAAATTATCCTCATATTCTCAAACCAAGAGACCCGGGGGAATATGCGATTAGTTCCTACAAGTTATAATAGTCCCGTGCATGGTTCATTCCTCCTACGGGGTCGTTTAAGGGCTGGTATGGGTTTTCACCTTTTAATGACTTCTTTTTCAATCTAAGTGTCAATTTTGCAAATTATCGTTATATTATCAAACCGGGAGACCCAGGACTACGCGGTGAGTTCCAACAAGTTACATTGGTCCCGTGCGAGGTGTTCGTGCCCCTTACGAGCTCGTTTGGGGGATGGTTTTGGTTTTCATCCTTTAACGACTTATTTTTAAGTCTAACTATGATTTTTGCAAATTATCATCATATTCTTAAATCGGGAGACCCGGGATGACGGGATAAGTTCCTACAAGTTACATTGGTCTCGTGCGAGGCTTTCGTGCCTCCTACACGGTCGTTTGGGGGCTGATTTGGGTTTTCACCCTTTAACGGCTTATTTTTAAGTCTAAGTACGATTTTTCCAAATTATCATCATATTCTCAAACCGAGAGACCCGGGGGAATATGCGATTAGTTCCTACAAGTTACAATAGTCCCGTGCAAGGTTCATTCCTCCTACGGGGTCATTTAAGGGCTGGTATGGGTTTTCACCTTTTAATGACTTCTTTTTCAATCTAAGTGTCAATTTTGCAAATTATCGTTATATTCTCAAACCGGGAGACCCAGGACTACGCAGTGAGTTCCAACAAGTTACATTGGTCACGTGCGAGGTGTTCGTGCCCCTTACGAGCTCGTTTGGGGGTTGGTTTTGGTTTTCATCCTTTAACGACTTATTTTTAAGTCTAACAATGATTTTGCAAATTATCATCATATTCTTAAATCGGGAGACCCGGGATGACGCGATCAGTTCCTACAAGATACATTGGTCCCGTGCGAGGTATTCGTGCCTCCTACAGGGTCGTTTGGGGGCTGGTTTGGGTTTTCACCCTTTAACGGCTTCTTTTTAAGTCTAAGTGTGATTTTTGCAAATTTTCGTCATATTCTCAAATCGGGAGACCCGGGACTACGCAACGAGTTCGTACAATTTGCATTGGTCCCGTGCGAGGTGTTCGTGCCTCCTATGGGGTCGTTTGGGGGCTGGATTGAATTTTCACCCTTTAACGGCTTATTTTTAATTCTAAGTGTGATTTTCAAAAATTATTGGCATATTCTCAAACCGGGACACCGAGGACTACGCGATCAGTTTCAACAAGTTAAATTGGTCCCCTGCGTGGTGTTCGTACCTCCAATGGGGTTGTTTGGGGGACGGTTTTGGCTTTCACCCTTTAACGTCTTATGTTTAATTCTAAGTGTGATTTCTGCAAATTATCATCATATTCTTAAAAACGGGACCGCCGGGACTATGCGGTAAGTTCCTAAAAGTTACATTGGTCCTGTGCGAGGTTTTCTTGCCTCCTAAGGGGTCGTTTGGGAGCTTGTTTGGGTTTTCACCCTTTAACGGCTAGTTTTTAAGTCTAAGTGTGAGTTTTCCAAATTATCGTCATATTCTCAACTCGAGAGACTCGGGACTACGCGATTAGTTCAAACAAGATACATTGGTCCCGTACATGCTGTTCGTGCCTCCTACGGGGTCGTTTGTGGGCTGGTTTGAGTTTTCACCCTTTAACGGCTTGCTTTAAAGTCTAAGTGTGATTTTTCCTAAGTATGGTCATATTTTCAAACCGAGTGACCCGGGGGAATATAAGATTAGTTCCTACAAGTTACATTGGTCCCGTGCGAGGTGTTCTTTGTTCCTATGGGGTCGTTTGGGTTTTCACCCTTTAACGGCTTTTTTTAAGTCTAATTGTGATTTTTGCAAATTATCATCATATTCTTCAACTGGGAGACTCGGGACTAAGCGATCAGTTCTTACAAGTTACATTCGTCCCATACGAGGTGTTCGTGCCTCCTACGGTGTCGTTTGTGGGTTGGTTTGGGTTTTCACCCTTTAACGACATATTTTTAAGTCTAAGTGTGATTTTTCAAAATTATCGTCATATTCTCAAATCGGGAGACTCAGGACTACGCGATCAGTTCTTAAAAGGTACATTGGTCCAGTACGAGGTGTTCGTGCCTCCTACGGGGTCGTTTGGGGGCTGGTTTGGGTTTTCACACTTTAACGACTTGTTATTAAGTCTAGGTGTGATTTTTGCAAATTATCGTCACATTCTCAAATCGAGAGACTCGGGGGAATATGCGATCAGTTCCTACAAGTTACATTGGTCCCGTGCAAGGTGTTCACGCCTCCTTTGAGGTCGTTTAGAGACTAGTTTGGGTTTTCACCCTTTAACAACTTGTTTTTAAGACTTAGTGTGATTTTTGCAAATTATCATCATATTCTTAAACCGGGACTACGCGGTGAGTTCCTACAAGTTACATTGGTCCTGTGCGAGGTGTTCGTGCCTTCTATGGAGTCGTTTGAGGGATGGTTTGGGTTTCCACCTTTTAACGGCTTCTTTTTAAGTCTAAGTGTGATTTTTGTAAATTATCATCATATTATCAAGCCGGGACCCCCGAGACTACGTGGTCAGTTCCTACAAGTTACATTGGTCCCGTGCGAGGTGTTCGTCCCACCTACGGGGTTGTTTAAGGGCTGGTTTGGGTTTTCACCTATTAACGGCTCCTTTTTAAGTCTTAGTGTATTTTTCAAAATTATCATCATATTCTCAAATCGGGAGTCCCAGGACTACGCGGTCAGTTCCTATAAGTTACATTGGTCCCGTGCGAGGTGTTCGTGCCTCCTACGGGGTCATTTCGGGACTGCTTTGGGGTTTCACCCTTTAACGGCTTGTTTTTAAGTCTAAGTGTGATTTTTGTAAATTATCTTCATATTCTTAAATTGGGAGACTTAGGACTACGCAATGAGTTCCTACAAGTTACATTGGTCTCGAGCGAGGTGTTCGTGCCTCCTACAGGGTTGTTTGGGGGCTGTTTTGGGTTTTCATCCTTTAACGGTTTATTTCTAAGTCTAAGTGTGATTTTTCCAAATTATCATCATATTCTCAAATCGGGAGACTCGGGACTACGCGATCAGTTCTTACAAGTTACAATGGTCCCGTACGAGGTGTTCGTGCCTCCTACGGGGTTGTTCGCGGGCTGGTTTGGGTTTTCACCCTTTAAGGGTTTATTTTTACTCTAAGTATGATTTTTGCAAATTATCTTCATATTCTCAAATCGAGACACCCGGGGGAATTTGCGATCAGTTCATACAAGTTACATTGGTCCCATGCGAGGTGTTCGTGCCTCCTATGGGATCGTTTGGGGACTGGTTTGGGGTTTCACCCTTTAACGGCTTGTTTTAAGACTAAGTGTGATTTTTGCAAATTATCGTCATATTCTTAATACGTGGTTAGTTCTTACAAGTTGAATTGGTCCCGTGCGAGGTGTTCGTACCTGCTATGGGGTCGTTTGGTGGCTGGTTTTGGCTTTCACCCTTTAACGGCTTATTTTTAATTCTAAGTGTGATTTTTGCCAATTATCGTCATATTCTCAAATCGAGACCACCGGGACTACGCGGTCAGTTCCTACAGGTTACATTGGTCCCGTGCGAGGTGTTCGTTCCTCCTACGGGGTCGTTTGGGCACTGGTTTGGGTTTTCACCCTTTAACGGCCTGTTTTTAAGTCTAAGTATGATATTTCCAATTTATTCTCATATTCATAAATCGGGAGACACGAGATAATGCGATCACTTCTTATAAGTTATATTGGTCCCGTACGAGGTGTTCGTGCCTCCTATGGGGTCGTTTACGGGCTGGTTTTGGTTTTCATACTTCAATGACTTTTTTTTAAGTCTAAGTGTGTTTTTTGCAAATTATCATCATATTCTCAAATTGAGAGACCCAGAGGAATATGCGATCAGTTCTTACAAGTTACATTGGTCCCGTGCGAGGTGTTCGTGCCTCCTACGGGGTCGTTTGGGGGCTGGTTTGGGGTTTCACCCTTCAACGGTTTGTTTTTAAAACTAAGTGTGATTTTTGCTAATTATATTCATATTCTCAAATCGGGAGACTCGGTACTACGCAGTGAGTTCCTACAAGTTACATTGGTCTCGTGCGAGGTGTTCGTGCCTCCTACACGGTCGTTTGGGGGCTGGTTTGGGTTTTCACCCTTTAACGGCTTATTTTTAAGTCTAAGTACGATTTTTCCAAATTATCATCATATTCTCAAACCGAGAGACCCAGGGGAATATGCGATTTGTTCCTACAAGTTACAATAGTCCCGTGCAAGGTTCATTCCTCCTATGGGGGCGTTTAAGGGCTGGTATGGGTTTTCACCTTTTAATGACTTCTTTTTCAATCTAAGTGTCAATTTTGCAAATTATCGTTATATTCTCAAACCGGGAGACCCAGGACTACGCGATGAGTTCCAACAAGTTACATTGGTCTCGTGCAAGGTGTTCGTGCCCCTCACGAGCTCGTTTGGGGGTTGGTTTTGGTTTTCATCCTTTAACGACTTATTTTTAAGTCTAACTATGATGTTTGCAAATTATCATCATATTCTTAAATCGGGAGACCCGGGATGACGCGATCAGTTCCTATAAGTTACGTTGGTCCCGTGCGAGGTATTCATGCCTCCTACAGAGTCGTTTGGGGGCTGGTTTGGGTTTTCACCATTTAACGGCTTCTTTTTAAGTCTAAGTGTGATTTTTGCAAATTTTTGTCATATTCTCAAATCGGGAGACCCTGGACTATGCAGTGAGTTCGTACAAGTTACATTGGTCCCGTGCGAGGTGTTCGTGCCTCCTATGGGGTCGTTTGGGGGCTGGTTTGAGTTTTCACCCTTTAACGGCTTATTTTTAATTCTAAGTGTGATTTTAAAAAATTATTGACATATTCTCAAACCGGGACACCGAGAACTGCGCGATCAGTTCCAACAAGTTACATTGGTCCCCTACGAGGTGTTCGTACCTCCAATGGGGTTGTTTGGGGGACGGTTTTGGCTTTCACCCTTTAACGTCTTATGTTTAATTCTAAGTGTGATTTTTGCAAATTATCATCATATTCTTAAAAACGGGACCGCCGGGACTATGCGGTAAGTTCCTAAAAGTTACATTGGTCCTGTGCGAGGTGTTCGTGCCTCCTAAGGGGTCGTTTGGGCGCATGTTTGGGTTTTCACCCTTTAACGGCTAGTTTTTAAGTCTAAGTGTGAGTTTTCCAAATTATCGTCACATTCTCAAATCGGGAGACTCGGGACTACGCGATCAGTTCAAACAAGATACATTGGTCCCGTACATGTTGTTCGTGCCTCATACGGGGTCGTTTGTGGGCTGGTTTGGGTTTTCACCCTTTAACGGCTTGCTTTAAAGTCTAAGTGTGATTTTTCCTAATTATCGTCATATTTTCAAACCGAGCGACCCGGGGGAATATAAGATCAGTTCCTACAAGTTACATTGGTCCCGTGCGAGGTGTTCGTCGTTCCTATGGGGTCGTTTGGGTTTTCACCCTTTAACGGCTTGTTTTTAAGTCTAACTGTGATTTTTGAAAATTATCATCATATTCTTCAATCGGGAGACTCGGGACTAAGCGATCAGTTCTTACAAGTTACATTCATCCCATACGAGGTGTTCGTGCCTCCTACGGCGTCGTTTGTGGGTTGGTTTGGGTTTTCACCCTTTAACGACATATTTTTAAGTCTAAGTGTGATTTTTCAAAATTATCGTCATATTCTCAAATCGGGAGACTCAGGACTACGCGATCAGTTCTTAAAAGGTACATTGGTCCTGTACGAGGTGTTCGTGCCTCCTACGGAGTCGTTTGGGGGCTGGTTTGGGTTTTCACACTTTAACGACTTGTTATTAAGTCTAGGTGTGATTTTTGCAAATTATCGTCACATTCTCAAATCGAGAGACTCGGGGGAATATGCGATCAGTTTACATTGGTCCCGTTCAAGGTGTTCACGCCTCCTTTGAGGTCGTTTGGAGACTAGTTTGGGTTTTCACCCTTTAACGACTTGTTTTTAAGACTTAGTGTGATTTTTGCAAATTATCATCATATTCTTAAACCGGGACCCCCGGGACTACGCGGTGAGTTCCTACAAGTTACATTGGTCATGTGCGAGGTGTTCGTGCCTTCTATGGAGTCGTTTGAGGGATGGTTTGGGTTTCCACCTTTTAACGGCTTCTTTTTAAGTCTAAGTGTGATTTTTGTAAAATATCATCATATTATCAAACCGGGACCCCCGAGACTACGTGGTCAGTTCCTACAAGTTACATTGGTCCCGTGCGAGGTGTTCGTCCCACCTACGGGGTTGTTTAAGGGCTGGTTTGGGTTTTCACCTATTAACGGCTCCTTTTTAAGTCTTAGTGTATTTTTAAAAATTGTCATCATATTCTCAAACCGGGAGTCCCAGGACTACGCGGTCAGTTCCTATAAGTTACATTGGTCCCGTCCGAGGTGTTGTTGCCTCCTACGGGGTCATTTCGGGACTTCTTTGGGGTTTCACACTTTAACGGCTTGTTTTTAAGTCTAAGTGTGATTTTTGCAAATTATCTTCATATTCTTAAATCGGGAGACTCAGGACTATGCAGTGAGTTCCTACAAGTTACATTGGTCTCGTGCAAGGTGTTCGTGCCTCCTACAGGGTTGTTTGGGGGCTGGTTTGGGTTTTCACCCTTTAACGGTTTGTTTCTAAGTCTAAGTGTGATTTTTCCAAATTATCGTCATATTCTCAAATCGGGAGACTCGGGACTACCCGATCAGTTCTTACAAGTTGCAATGGTCCCGTACGAGGTGTTCGTGCCTCCTACGGGGTTGTTCGCGGGATGGTTTGGGTTTTCACCCTTTAAGGGTTTATTTTTACTCTAAGTATGATTTTTGCAAATTATCTTCATATTCTCAAACCGAGACACCCGGGGGAATTTGCGATCAGTTCATACAAGTTACATTGGTCCCATCCGAGGTGTTCGTGCCTCCTACGGGATCGTTTGGGGACTGGTTTGGGGTTTCACCCTTTAACGGCTTGTTTTTAAGACTAAGTGTGATTTTTACAAATTATCGTCATATTCTTAATACGTGGTTAGTTCCTACAAGTTGAATTGATCCCATGCGAGGTGTTCGTACCTCCTACGGGGTCGTTTGGGTTCTAGTTTTGGCTTTCACCCTTTAACGGCTTATTTTTAATTTTAAGTGTGATTTTTTCAAATTATCGTCATATTCTCAAATAGAGACCACCGGGACTACACGGTCAGTTCCTATAGGTTACATTGGTCCCATGCGAGGTGTTCGTTCCTCCTACGGGGTCGTTTGGGTGCTGGTTTGGGTTTTCACCCTTTAACGGCTTGTTTTTAAGTTTAAGTATGATATTTCCAATTTATCCTCATATTCTAAAATCGGGAGACACGAGACTACGCAATCACTTATTATAAGTTATATTGGTCCCATACAAGGTGTTCGTGCCTCCTACGGGGTCGTTTGCGGGCTGGTTTGGGTTTTCATACTTTAACGGCTTTTTTTTAAGTCTAAGTGTGATTTTTGCAAATTATCATCATATTCTCAAACCGAGAGACCCAGGGGAATATGCGATCTGTTCTTACAAGTTACATAGGTCCCGTGCGAGTTGTTCGTGCCTCCTACGGGGTCATTTGCGGGCTGGTTTGGGTTTTCATACTTTAACAGCGTTTTTTAAGTCTAAGTGTGATTTTTGCAAATTATCATCATATTCTCAAACCGAGAGACCCAGGGGAATATGCGATCAGTTCTTACAAGTTACATTGGTCCCGTGCGAGGTGTTCGTGCTTCCTACGGGGTCGTTTGGTGGCTGGTTTGGGGTTCCACCCTTTAACGACTTTTTTTTTAGTCTAATTGTGATTTTTCCAAATTATCATCATATTCTCAAACCGAGATACCCGGGGGAATATGCGATTAGTTCCTACAAGTTACATTGGTCACGTGCGAGGTTCATGCCTCCTACGGAGTCATTTAAGGGCAGGTATGGGTTTTCACCATTTAACGGCTTCTTTTTCAGTCTAAGTGTCATTTTTGAAAATTATCGTTATATTCTCAAACCGGGAGACCCTGGACTATGCGGTGAGTTCCTACAAGGTACATTGGTCCCGTGCAAAGTGTTCGTGCCCCTTCCGAGCTCGTTTGGGGGTTGGTTTGGGTTTTCATCCTTTAACGACTTATTTTTAATTCTAACTATGATTTTTACAAATTGTCATCATATTCTTAAACCGGGAGACCCGGGACTACGCGATCAGTTCCTACAAGTTATATTTGTCCCATACGAGGTGTTCGTGCCTCCTACGGAGTCGTTTGCAGGCTGGTTTTGGTTATCATACTTTAACGGCTTTTTTTTAAGTCTAAGTGTGATTTTTGCAAATTATCATCATATTCTCAAAGCGAGAGACCCAGGGGAATATGCGATCAGCTCTTACAAGTTACATCGGTCCCGTGCAAGGTGTTCGTGCCTCCTACGGGGTCGTTTGGGGGCTGGTTTGGGGTTCCACCCTTTAACGGCTTGTTTTTAAGTCTAAGTGTGATTTTTTCAAATTATCTTCATATTCTCAAATCGGGAGACTCGGTACTACGCAGTGAGTTCCTACAAGTTACATTGGTCTCGTGCGAGGAGTTCGTGCCTCCTACACGGTCGTTTGGGGGGCTGGTTTGGGTTTTCACCCTTTATCGGCTTGTTTTTAAGTCTTAGTGTGATTTTTGCAAATTATCGTCATATTCTTAATACGTGGTTAGTTCCTACAAGTCGAATTGGTCCCATACGAGGTGTTCGTACCTCCTATGGGGTCGTTTGGGGGCTGGTTTTTGCTTTCACCCTTTAACGGCTTATTTTTAATTCTAAGTGTGATTTTTGCAAATTATCGTCATATTCTCAAATCGAGACCACCATTACTACGCGATCAGTTCCTACAAGTTACATTGGTCACATGCGAGGTGTTCGTTCCTCCTAGGGGGCCGTTTGGGTGCTGGTTTGGGTTTTCACCCTTTAACGGCCTGTTTTTAAGTCTAAGTATGACATTTCCAATTTATCCTCGTATTCTTAAATCGGGAGACACGAGACTATACGAAGACTTCTTATAAGTTATATTGGTCTCGTACGAGGTGTTCGTGCCTCCTACAGGGTCGTTTGTGGGCTGGTTTGGGTTTTCATACTTTAACGGCTTTTTTTATGTCTAAGTATGATTTTTTCAAATTATCATCATATTCTAAAATCGAGAGACCCAGGGGAATATGTGATTAGTTCTTACAAGTTACATTGGTCCCGTACGAGGTGTTCGTGCCTCATACGGGGTCGTTTGGGGGCTGGTTTGGGTTTTCACCCTTTAACGGCTTATTTTTAAGTCTTAGTGTGATTTTTGCAAATTTTCGTCATATTTTCAAATTGGGAGACCCGGGACTACGCAGTGAGTTCGTACAAGTTACATGGGTCTCGTGTGAGGTGTTCGTGCCTCCTACGGGGTCGTTTGGGGGCTGGTTTGGGTTTTCACCCTTTAACGACCTATTTTTAAGTATAAGTGTGATTTAAAAAAATTATTAACATATTCTCAAACCGGGACACCCAGGACTACGCGATCAGTTCCTACAAGTTACATTGGTCCCCTGCGAGGTGTTCGTACCTCCAATGGGGTTGTTTGGGGGATGGTTTTGGCTTTTACCCTTTAACGGCTTATTTTTAATTCAAAATATATGCTTTTTCTTAGACCTAAAAATTTTACTGCTTATACTGACTCTTCTTATGCTGTAAAATTTAGAGACTTAGACTTGTCCAAATCAAGGACTAATAGACTTATTAGATGGCAATAATTTCTTAATGGCTATGGCTTCTCTGTTATACATATTAAGGGAAGTAAAAATAACATTCCAGACATTATATCAAGAGAGCCAATGTTTGCTAACATTAATATAATTTTATGTTTTATGTTGCAAACAGAAGATCTAGACAGCATGAGTTCCTCTAGAACGAATAGATTGAACAAAGAAGACATTGCAGACTATCTTAGACGAGTAAGACCAAATACTGGTGTAACGCAAAGACAGACTCATATTCAAGACTCCCAAGAAAGACCAATCCTAGAGAACTTTGATGATATCTTAGTTCCTCCAGGAAAATCTAGACCAGAGATTATTGCTCAAAATAGACTCATCAGGAAAATGTATTTCTCCCAATATAGACCCAATCAAAGATATATAGACTTGATAAAATTTAGACAAGAATTTTCAGATGATGAAAATACTCTTGTAGACACTATATGGTGGAATGTGAAGAATAGACTATGGATAGAGTTCAAACAAAATTTGGTATCCATTGCCAGATTCATGAGAACGCAAAGACTTGCAGTTACCCAGCTCAGTGGTACTGCTATGCCTAGACCGCAGATTCAGACTTATGCTCAGACTCTTGGAGAATCCTCCAAAACTAGACCCGCTGATAATTTTTATTATCAGAAAAAGACTTTTAAGACTATGATTGTTATACCTTTTGGTCATAATAATCTTTCATTATCAGAAGACTATCAGAAATACTTTAATAGCATTATTTAACATTTCAATATGTTATTATCCGAAACTAATGGAGACGCCTTAATAATGAAAGGTTTCTTTAAAGACGTTCCAAAGTTTTATCTTTCTGGGAAGCCAGAGATGGCTCAGATAACCTTAGCAGACTATGGGTTCATTGGACTCATGAAAATCGAGACTATAGAAGACTCTGTTGCTCTTGGAAAAATAGTTCATGAGTACGTTAAGAAGATAGAAGACTTCCTTCCTTTATTTTCTAGAATCTATCAGATTGCTTCAAGTTCCTGTAGAGGAATGAGAGTTGAAGGATTTAGACTTATTAGTTTTTCCAATTATATATTTGAAGACGTTGAGATTTTATCAGAAGAGGAGACTAAAAATTTAATTGTTGATAAGTCCAAGCTCCAGATTTCTCAAGCCATGGAGACAATAGAAATCATGGAATTATTGACAGGAGAAGACAGGTGGTACACTGCCTACCACAAAGAAGACCTGATAATCCAAGTTTATGAGCCATTCAATGGAAGGCTCAAGAAAGAATCCAAAGAAATGGTAGAGATATCTTTTCCAGCTAGCCTTAGAATTGTAGGCTTCATTGATGATTTTTTAAACAATGCCTTGCCAAACCAAGACAAGGAAGAAGAAGACACGGATGGGACAAAGACGGGCCTCGCGTTAGCTAAAGAATTATTAAAGACAGAAGATGTCATGCATTAGACCTATGCATTATTACAAGACGACAAGACTCCATTGCAGTATAAAGGTAAAAGACAGCTCAGACCTGCCCCATATGAGCCCCGGATAACCTTATTTCACAAAGATAAAGGAGACAGTTGAAGACGTTAGGTGCGAAATAATTGCAAGACGACAAGATTTCTTTTGAAAAAGGAAGACTCAAAAAATTCCAAAACTTTAGACTTTTAATTATCGTATTTCTCTTTAATAATTGTATGCTTTCAACCGGCTCACTTTTTGTAACCGGTTACCAGTCATTTGTATGCCTCCTTGTGCTATAAAAGGAGAGGTAGGGAGTAGGAATAGATAACAGTTGTTAGAGATGGAAGTTTAGAAGCTAGAAAGAGTGTGTAAGCTTGTAGTAATATGTACATGAGTGAGTAAACCTCTCATAGTTAGGGGAGAGTTGTAACTACTTATGCAATGCAATAAAAGTATTTTTTTTTCCAGAAATCTCTTATGTTGAGTTGTTATTATTTTCCAAATTGTCTCCAGCTTTCTGTTCATAGAGGACTATTGTGTGGAACCTCTGGTGTAGCACACAAGGTGTTATACTGGTGAACCGCCGTCAGGTGCCGATTTGCCGTGAGCCGTTAGCCAGGTGGGCGTTAGGCATGAAGGCGTACGGGCAGGAAACGAGTTCAACGCCAAAATAGAGGATTAAGGTGCGACACATAAAGAGAGAGTTGTAGGAGGCCGAGACCGGAGAAGAATAGTAGCAAGGCTGAAGAGAAGAAGGAAGGAAGATAAAAATATTGCAGACCAGAAGGAAGGTATAACTCGAATCAAACCCTTAACTATTTTACATATTATTGTTTTAAAAAGAATCTTGTATGAGCCTACAAATCCCTAAAGACTTTTTAGAATTTGCTAATCAAACAAGTTTAGACTTAACTAGAGAAATTCAAGATTGAACTCTTACAGACCCTAAAGATAAAGAACTTATAGAATCTGCTTTAACATACGCAGGTGGTACTTTCAAATATATAGACCAGATTATTGAGTGGTTAGGAAGAGAAGTACCTAGAATAGAAATAATTAGAACAGGGATCCGTGATCTCTTTAGACAAGAATTAAGAACTGAAGATTTTGCAGAAGAACTGTCAAGACCTGAAAAATATCAAGAATATACTAGGATACTTAAAGACAGTATAGATGTATTAAAATTTATTAGACGAAAAAGGTTAGCTGAAACGAACGTTATTTTAATTAAACCCGGAGGAATCTGCCCCTAGAATATACCGTAGATTTTTATCATCTTATGGTGATAATAATTTAGACGAATTTATAGATATAATTAATATTGTTAATCAAATATATAAAGAAACTGGACTGATAAACACAAGATACCGTATAAGGTATTTAAGATAGAATATTTCCCTGCAAAACCGCTTGCAATTTCTAGACTCCCTGAAGAAACTATTTATATAGATAATCCTCGCTATTCAGAACTCCAGTACGATAGTGACGAAAGAAGCTTAAGAAGTAGCACTAGACCTGAAACGTCTACACTTAGACTTCCAGATTAATTAGGCTTTAAAATAAGCTTAAAAGACCATAGAAATTATTGGGGTAGAAAATTTTATTCTTATAACATTAGAAAAAGACAAAGGCACAAAAAGACAAAGCGGTCCCCAACAGGTGGTCCAATAGATGATAGCGGTCCTAAAATCGTGTGGACGATATTAAGCCCGTCATTAAGCCCGTTAAATAAGCCCATCAGAGAGACATCCTGTATATATATATAATGCTCTAGTGCGGACCAGTCCGCATTTTAAGTGTGCGGACCGGACATGTGTCACTTGACAGTGAGCCTATACATTAAATTATAGGTAGACTCTCTCTCTTTTCTGGGCTCACCGCTAGGTGACACATGTCCGGTCTGCACTCTTAAAATGCGGGCTGGTCTGCACAAGAGCAGTACTGTATATATATATAGGGTCCCTCCTGTAAGGACTTCTTATGGTGCAGATCCCGGTACATACCATTTTTTTAAAATAGTAAAAAAATGAATTTTTTGATGAAACCTCGTGGATATGATATCCATGGTGAGAAGATCATCTCCAATTTTTTTCATTAAAAAATTCAGTAAAAAACCCGTTGAGATTCGGTAATATGTAAAAAAATGGTATAAATAAGCATTTTCGACCGTTGAAATGTTGACGATCATTTCACCCACCTTTTGATTGAATTTTTTTATGAAACTTCATGGATAGTGAGAAGATCATATCCATGAAGTTTCATCAAAAAATTTAATCAATAAAGTGGTTGGCGCCGACTCAACATTTCAACAGTTGAAAATGAATATTTATTCCATTTTTTTACTTATCACCTCATCTCAACGTTTTTTTTATTGAATTTTTTGATAAAAAAAAAATTAGAGATGATCTTCTAACCGTGGACATCATATCCGTGAAGTTTCATAAAAAAAATTATTTTTTTTACTATTTTAAAAAAATAGTATGTACCGGGGCCTGCACCATAAGGAGTCCTTACAGGAGATTCTCTCTCTCTCTCTCTCTCTCTCTCTCTCTCTCTCTCTCTCTCTATATATATATATATATATATATATATATATATATATATATATATATAGGGTGGAGGATCCCATACGGCCATCACTTACGCCTCCCTCATACGGGGTTTTTTTTTATAATGTTTTTTTATTAATGATTTATTTTGGTATTTTAAAAAAGTGGGTCAATATTTTTTTTTTAAATCCTATAAATTGCCCTTATTTCAAGCTTCCTTATGAGAGCTTGACTCTGTGTGTGTGTGTGTGTGTGTGTGTGTCTATATATATATATATATATATATATATATATATATATATATATATATATATATATATATATATATATATTATTCGCGTCCCAAAACATCTCCAATCACATTTTTAAAATTCATTAAGGGTCCGTTTGATAGCACAAAAATTCCAAGGCAAATTCCCTAAAGTAGGAAAATTCTGGATTTTTTCGACTTTTAGGTTGTTTGATAGCCTTAATTTGCCTTGAAATTTATTTTCTATGTAGAACACCCCTTAAGCACAATTTGCCACCCTAGGGTGGAATTCAATTCTTTTTTTTGGGGGGGGGGGGGGGGGGGGGGAACAGGTTTTTGTTTGTCACTTTTGGGTTGCAAATCACTTAAAACCAATTTCTTTTTTATAACTCTATATATTTCATAAATATATAAATATATATTGTTAATAAATATATAAATATATATATTTCGTATATTTTAATATATATTCGTAGAATATAATATTCTGTATATATGTAAATATATATTCTATATATATGTATATATTCTGTAAATAATATATATTTAGTATATTTAGTATATTATATAATGTATATTCATATATTCCATAAATAATATATTACATTTTCATAGACTTAGTACATTTAATAGATTTTGTACATTTAATAATATAAAAATTATTATTATTATACATACTAAATATATATTATTATATATTATATACATTTAATAATATAAAAATTATTATGAATATATATACAAAATATATGAATATATATTATATTATTTTCGAAATATATATATATTCCGCAAATAATATAATATATATTCATATATTAAATATACAAAATATATGAATATATATTATATTATTTGCGGAATATATATATTCCGTAAATTATTATATATATTCATATACTTTGTATATTTTTCCGGAAATTAATAATAATTTATGGAATATATATATTCCGTAAATAAATTTTTCACATTTATATCTATTTTCCAGCTTTTGCGTTTGATAGAAAATGTGGAAAATTGATGATTTTCCAACTTGTATCAAACAGACTCAAGTTGGAAAATATTTATTTGCCTTGGAATTGTTTGCCCTGGAATCAAATGTCCTGGAATCATTTGCATTTTCTCAGTTTTCTATCAAACGGACCTAAGTGTTTCTACCATATGTGGAATCCACATCAATGTACAAGTACTTAATGCACTTTTGGGGTTATATTTGTGACTCATCATTATTTTTTTATCTATATATATCTAGTGTGAGAGAGAGACAAAGAGTAATCTAGGTCCCCTCTCATTCTGACTCATTTTTTGCGGACACATGGGGTATTTCTAACTATTTTTTAAAAATTCAACAAAAATATTGAAAATACCATTTTTATAAGGGTCTGCGCCACTAGAGTTCTGTTGATTTTTTAAAAATAGCTAGAAAAAAAATTTGGCCTATTTTTTTTAACATTAGTTGATTAAAAGGTTAATTTCAATAGAAAAATAAAGGGGAAAGTACTCTTAGGTCCCTCACAAACAAATTTTAAACACTAAAGAAATTTTGACAAATTTTAAACACTTAGGTCCACTAATTCTCTTCTTGTAGAAGTCCACGCTAGTGGCATAACAAATGGACCTAATAGTAAATTGTCCTTAAATGTTTAAAAATTGTTACCAAGGGACCTAATTATAAATTGTCCAAAAATAAAAAAATTGAAAAAATATTTCTTAAGCCCTAGAACTAGATGTGATGTATAGAATGTGATGTAGGAAAGTCTTCCTCTAGAGAGAGAGAGAGAGAGAGAGAGAGAGAGAGGTTCCTATGCACACCAAGTTTGCATACCTGAGGGCGCAAACATATTTTTTTTAAATATTACAAAACATATTTGAGTTCAATTTTTTTATGTGATATTTAAACATTTCAAGGGACACATAAAAAAAATGAGAAAAGTACTCTAAGGTCCCTCACGAACAAATTTTAAACACTAAAGAAATTTTACAAATTTTAAGCACTTAGGTGCACTAATTCTCTTCTTTGTAGAAGTCCGCGCTAGTGGCATAACAAGTGGACCTAATAGTATATGTTTAAAAATTATTATCAATGGACCTAATTGTAAATTGTCCAAAAAAAATCAACTCAATTTTTTTTTTTTTTTTTGCTATTTTAAAAAAATCGGTTAAACTTTCATAGCTTTTAAAGTGCTTTAAAAGCTGCGAAAGTTTGACCGATTTTTTTAAAATAGCAAAAAAAGTTTTTCGGAGTTTTTTTTTTATGTTGGTTCCTTGAAATATTTAAATATCACGCAAAAAAATCAACTAAAAAAAATTGTTTCTTATGTCAAAAAACCGGTGTACAAACTTGGTACATAACGTGTTTGCCAATTTTGTCAAATTTTCAGAAAACTATATTAAAGAACAAGTTTACCAAACGTACACCAATAATTATAAATAGGGAAAACATAATTTTAAAATTGTGTTTAAATCGAGTTTTCTGAATACATAACCAAACAGTCCTATAAATAATCAGAGTATTATATTACACGGATCCTATGCATTTGTATAAAAAAAATTATGGAGTACACAATCACAAGTTATCACCAGGGGACATTTATATTGTTGCGCGCGCATTTCAATTGTGATGAGGTGTTATAGGTCAACTAGATGTGGATCAATCTTTTTAAAAAAATTATAAAAAAATAATTTATTTTGTGAAGTATTTAATCATTTGATTCTACCCCTAAAAAATTTAGTTCAAAATAAAAATATTTATTATTTAAAAAAAATCGAACAAAATATTCAAATTTTTAAGCGGTGTAAAATTAGCGTATTTTGATTGATTTTATTAAAATAGTAAAAAAAATCATTTTGAGAGTGATATCTTTTAGGGGTAGGATGAAATGTTTAAATACTTCAAGAAAAATCAATTCAAAATAATTTTTTTTAAATTTAAAAAAAATAATTCGCACCAAATCTATATGGACTGGTTCGCACCTAATCCTTCTTGTGTGTGTGTTTGTGTATATATATCAGTCATGCTCTTGTGCGGAGCAGTCCGCATTTTAAGAGTGCACGCTGTACATGTGCGACCCGGCGATGAACCCAGAAAAGAGAGAGAGTGCTTATAATTTAGCCAATAATTTCTAGACTCACCGTCAGGTGACACATGTCCAGCCTGCACTCTTATAATGCTGACCGATCCGCACAAGAGCATTATTATTTATATATATATATATATATATATATATATATATATATATATATATATATATATATATATATATATATACTTTTTCATTTAGCTCATGCTATGGAATAACATCCAATTTTTGGTAGCGAAAAGATTTTTAGAAAGGAAATTGTTGGATAAACAAAGCCTATATAGGAAATTTTTAGAACTCGATTATGTATAAAATTAGGTTAATTAATGTTCAGTACTTGCAAAATATTTCATTAAACATATAATCTACCTCATTTTTCAAATTAACAAAAACCAGTAGTATATTAACTTTGTAAAAGTGGCATTAGTTTGTACCAATGTGACAAATTGACGTGGTAATGGCACAGCACCACCACATAACAATGGTGTAAGCATTTTTTAACTTGATCATCGAAAAATGTTGAATTTATGCACAGTGATAGGCAAGTCACCTTTGTCAGGTGCGACAGAAGGTTGACCTTGCTCTGACTTGATTGTAACAAAATCTGGTGGAAACTGAGCCAGCAGCACAGTAATAACCAAGAGAGGAAGAGGAATTAAAAATGAGCCACAATTTCTCCCACAATCCAACTCAGCCTCGAGTAGCATCATCAATGGGGAAATGCCTAATCACACTAATGCTCCATCTGTCAAAAAACTGTCCGGAGGCCCAGATGAAACCTCCTAAGAAATTAATTTATTTTGTGAAGTATTTAATCATTTGATTCTACCCCTAAAGATAACTATATCCCATTTATTGCCATAAAGGATATATTCCAATTTATAAACTTGTTAGCTTTAAATATAATTTAGCTCTACCATTCAATAAATTTAAAATATTATGCAAATTGAATCAGCTTTGCAAAGGGCAGTGAATAATACAGAGAATGAGACTGACAATAATCACAATTTGCATTCTAAGAAGCATAACAATATGGCAAAGAAAATCAATCACGGGTCTATTATTTTCATGCTCAAACCCCTGTAACTATAGTATTCAATTAAATAAAATAAAATAAAATAAAGATTAACAGATGGGCTTTGCCTCTTGACAGAAGCCAATGAAATCTTTAACATATGATCTGTCAATATTCCACAGAAGCGGAATTACATCCATTGCTGTTTATGCAGACACAGCCATAAATATAAAGCCACTGAAATCCAAGAAAAACATGAAAACCAGAGGGGGGGGCAACCCAACAAGGGTTGTAACATGTTACGCATACTCGACCGTTACAACTGTTACATGTATGACCACTACCATAAAATTTGCCGTTCACGTATGGATGTAGACTATCAAGTTGATGTGGGTGGAACCTGCAGTTCGTTTTGAGCTAACACACATGGCTGTGGTTGTTCAGCTATCACGGATAGCTGTTCTTGTTCAACTGGCACACACGGCCTCCAAACTGTTTCCTTCCCCACATCCATTAGAGCAATGCCTTTGGAAGCCAATTCACTCCTTATCTGATCACCTCTAGAGAAATCTTTGTTTTTCCGTGCTGATGCTCTTTCCTCGATCAGATGCAATATGTCATCTTCTGTCAACTCTGCTCTCTTTAGTGCTCTCTCTTTCAATTGCCTCAATGCCTGCCCAATCGATCATAACAATTTTGTGATAAATTTCATATTTGTATTAAGATATCTTTCAGTTTAAGGTCATAAATTAATGTGCGCGAGCGTGTGCGCGCATTGATAAGAAATCCTACAAATATGCTCGCAGATTTAGTAGCACCTCAGAATAAGTTGAATCAGAGAGTAGTCCCAAAGTATCCAAAACTTTCTTGACTTCTTTCTCCAATTCAGATAGGGACCGGACAACAGACAACAGCTGTTTTTGTTGCTGCTTATTTTGGAAGCCATAACAATGATTAAAAAAATAAATCAATTACATCCAGAGAGAGAGGGGGGCTAATAGTTAGAACCAACCAAAATAAGTACCTTCAGCAGGTTCAAGGAACTGTTCATAAATCTATAAGCTTCTTGAAGAGAACCATTTAAAATAGAGGGCATGTGCAAATCATCCGACAGTTTTGTCTCAAAATCAGTATGCAGCTTACTGATGCATTCTTGAGCAGCTGGAGTAATACGAGCTGTTTGGCCTTTTTGTTCAGTTTCCTCCTTTTGGCTTCCATCTTGAAATAGGGATAAAGCGTCTTGACAATCTTGCAGGGTCTATCAATCACAAAACGACCCAACATAAATCATCCAAAATAGAATGTTTCAATTCCAAGCTATTGGAGCTTAGACATGCTTTCTACCTGATATATATAAAAAACAGCCTCAGATGCAATCTCTAGCTGTGAGATTGAGTAATTGACAGGAGATCGATAGTGCGTGCTCATTAAGAAATGCCTCAATGCAAGCGGGTGATACAGTTTGGTAACCTACAAAAACCAGAAGAACCAAATATTAATATCCAGAATACTCGAGATAGATCAACCAAATAAAACATAAATGATATGACATGCACCATATTACCTCACGAATTGTGAAGAAGTTGCCGAGTGATTTTGACATTTTCTCATCGTTTGCGGTCACAAACCCGTTATGGAGCCAATAACCCACACTGGAATCTGGGCAAGCAGCGCAGCTCTGGGCAATCTCATTTTCATGATGAGGAAATATCAAATCCATCCCACCCCCATGAATATCAAAAGTATGGGTCAGGTACTCGGTACTCATGGCACTGCATTCTATGTGCCATCCTGGTCTTCCAGGACCCCAAGGGCTGCCCCAACTTGGTTCACCAGGCTTTGCAGCCTGAAATAAATGAAAATATCTAGGGGTGTCATATGGAGTAGAATTGTCGTAAAAATGTAAGACAAGTTTTAATTAACATTTCACCTTCCAAAGTGCAAAGTCCGCAGGATTTTGCTTTCTTGAATCAACAGCAACCCGTTCACCGACTCTGTTGTCTTCTAACTTCCGTCCGGATAATCGGCCATAGTTGGGAGACTTGTCAACAGAGAAGTACACATCCCCATCAACAGGGTAAGCACAACCATTACTTATTATCTGCAATGAAACCAAAAGTTATTATAAGTAATTAAATTTTTTTTAAACAAAATATCCCATGCAGCTATATACTCCGTCCCAAATTAATACTCGTTCTTTAAAATTTAACATTTTCAAATAAGTATTTTACTTCCAAATTTATCCTCAAAATGACCAATACCTTTGAATGCAAGACATCCACTTGAGTTATTTTCACTCATGGGTATTGTTCAGATGTATAACTTTGCAATCTCATCTAGTTTTATATACTATTTTTAGAAAAAGGACTACTTTTTTTTCTTTTGATAAATAGAAACGGGACTACTAATGATATGCTGCAAGTATGCAAATGAAAATGAATGATTCATGAAAACATTAGCAGATATTGAAATACATAAAACTGGCTATGCTAGACCTACCCTAGGAGGCAAAAGATGAACTGGCGTAAAGATAGCGTTATATGACATTAGTTGCTACAGGTCAAGAGCATAGCCCATACTACTCAAGATATGACTGCACAAACTAAATATATGTAACATATATACACATACTACTCAATGCGTAGTTACTTTAATGAGGATATCACGGTCATTTTATGGGCATACCACTTTTGCTCTGCCTTCCTGTATGAGAATTGAATAAATTTCTGTTATATAATTCATTGATATTGCGGGGCTATATATACAGAATAAAATAACTCCTTGAAGTAGTGGATCTACAGTATAGATACCTATTTACATTCCTATTCAAATGGAGACAAATAAGGAAGAATAATATTCCAGATTTTGTGCATTGGATGTCTCTGCATAATATTCCAGATTTTGTGCATTGGTTGTCTCTGCATTCCTTAACACAGTATAGTTCAGATATAAATTTACATATACAGTTCACAAGTAAAATGCGAGTAAATATCTACGCGGCTGCATGGAAAAGTCTAGTAAGCCAGGTTCGGTGGAGAGTTTGTGTTGGTAGGAATGCTTTGGAGGTATCTCATTTACAATTTGCGGATGGCACAATATTTTCTCATATTGGGACAACTTTAAATTAAAGAATCTTGTTTCGTCTATCCTCTTGTTTGGTAAGCTATTGGAACTTGATGTCAATTTAAATAAATGTAATGTGACCGGGATAAATTTGAATGCCCTAGAGGTTCAGGCCTTGACTAGAATCTAAGAGGTTGAGGCCTTGCCCTAGAGGATAAATTTGAATGCCCTAACGTATTTGAGTCTTGCTTTCATATTCTTTAAATTTTTGGTCTCAAGCTTTGGATGGAGTCTAAATGATAGAAAAGATGGAAGATGCTTGCTAAGAGGGCTAAACTTACCTTAATCTCCTCGGATCTTTAATGTTATTTGGTTTGCAGCTTTTTGGTTTAGGTTGATTTGCTTTAATGCCCTGTTGGGGGTTCCCTGTTTTGACTACCATCAACGTGTCAATTCTATCGATAAACTATCACCAATAGTTGATTTATAATATTTTTGGGATCGATGATATTAGATTGGTGCATTCCCACTGCCACATTTTTTTGCTGATGTATATTTATTTAATTTAACACTTTTGTTAGATGCATTTGTCAAGGGCTTATGTCATGTTTGGGACTTAATATTCACTGTTGATTTTGTTTGCTTAGTATGGTCTGTATCCGGTGCTTATTCTGATTCACGTGTTAGGTATATTATTTTATGCGGTGCTTATGCTGATTCACTTACACCTATCCGACACTTATTCTGATTCACGTGTAGGTATACTATTGTTTTGTGCATTTTAGTTGAAATTTGCTCAATGTCATCTTAATTTGTGGGTGTTTTTTCATTCAGTGTTTCAAAAAGGTGAAGTATCAACTTCTCTCAAATCTGTTTTTCCCGTACCTCAGGCCCACGCCTTCGCACCTCTCTTCACCCCACTACACTATCTACACACTGTTGCTCCTCTTAGGTTAGATTCAAATGGTTTAACCTTCGATTTAACCTTTGTAATATTCGCATTTCATATGATTTTTAGTTCTGCTTTTTTGTTACACTTAACCCAGAACTCATGATTTTTAGTTTCGTTTGGATATGTTGCACTTATTCATCATTTTGGATGTTCATGACCCTGACACTTCCCTGTTTAAGCCTATTTCATTTGGGATGTTAACCTGATTCTGCTATTCCATTGTCTTTGTAGCTGGTATTACATTTTAGTTGCAACTCTATGGTTACGTGATGATTCTAGTATTACTTTTTTCACATTTGTTCCCCACAGGGTGCTTGAAGGTTGGTACAACATTGTTTATTTTACTATTTTTGGTTCATTACATTTTTTTCAATTTCACAAGTTACATTCAAGAGATATTTGATGTTTTTTCAACTTTAATAGCGTCTATTGCTTTTTTATATACTCAGTTTGTAATTTGTATCATTTAGTTCATTTTTATTCTAACTTATTTCTTCTTGATTTTTTGCAGGTGTTGTGATGGCTAAAGTGTATCACTTAGTACATATTTACCGATGACTTAGGCTTTCTATTCTTCTTAATCTGGTTTATTCACCCCACCTCTGTATTCTGGAGATAATTGTTTTGCAGTTTTTATACTAATTATGGGGTTTTTCGAATAGCGCAACATGCTTTACATACTGCTTTTTTTTGTAGTTTTTATACAAATTATGGGGATTTTCGAATAGAAGAACATGCTTTAATATATATAGCAGCTAGCTATATATATAGCAGCTTGCTATATATATAGCAACTAGCTATATATATGGCAGCTATATAGCATAGCTGTTATATATATTTCTCCAGCTAACTATATATATATATATATATAACAGGGAGCTCTTATATAAATATACAACATATTTATATATTTTGGGGCCTTTTTTTGGATGATGTCATTCGAACGTTTTTTTGGTTTTGCCTTCTCAAATTATATTTTGGGGCTTTTTTTAGTCCGCCACGATACGACACGAGATGACAACGTGTATTGGCATATCAATCCTAATTATTTTAGCGCACTTTGGCAAATTCAGAGTTTAATAATACATTTTTAGGGTTGATACCGTGGGGGAAGGCTTGATTTATGTTATGGGCATTTATGTTTTATGCCAGCAAAGCTCGGATCAAATGGTTAATACTTGGGAGGTTGTAATGGAGGTACTAAAAGTATTCTAACAGGGGTGCCTACAATTGTTTATCCATTGGTGCATAGTTATTTTGTAGTGTTTTAGTGACAGTAATATTTGGAGTATTTAATGCTTGGGATGTTTATATCTTATGTCATAACTGTAACTTAACTTGGATTTTCATTTTTGGACGATGGCATTGGCTTTTTTATTCTTAAAGCGAGAAAGAGGGATTATTTATAAATAGAGCTTATAACTAAATATAAAGCTCAAAATAAACTAGGATCTTTATCAATAGAGCCCTTACAAATTCATCTTATCAATACTGACATTGGCCTTGAGCAGACTTGGAAGAAGATCAATGTGATGATCTTATCTTTGTTCACTATGATATATACATTGTATTTTTAAGAAGATCCACCATAAAGGCAAGAGCCAAATCAAAGCGAAAAGCTTCTAGACGAGGACCAAATCGTTGAAGAGCAACAACCAGAATTGAAGGAGGCAAAACAAATCAAAAAGCTTATAGAAGAGGAAAAAACATCTGAAGAGGTTCAATTAGAAACCCAGAAGGGACAGCAAACTGAAAATCCCTCACTAGGTATTTTTCTCTAAATTTGATATATATATTTTCTAAATGCTCTTTAGGCCTCTGTATTTAGTGTTTGTTTGCTTTAAACTAACACACACAAGCTCCAATTACTCACACACTTAAGTCATACCAAACCCCTAGATCCCCATATTGAGAATCTTAGAAATATATTTTTTTCTTTTCAGTTGAATCCCCTGAGACGACATCCAAAGATAGTGGCGACAAGGGTTGGGAGTGGCAAATTGTTCTCTATAACTTTGGTTTAGTGCCACAAATGTGAGTTATTTTTATTAGTTTGGTTGTTTTCTTGAAGCTTTGTTATGATTCCAAATCAAGTAATGGATAGGTGACCTATAAAACCTAAAGTTGAGTAGGAAGTTTATCTCTAAGTTTTGTCCAGCTATCATGTTGACACTATTGGTTTCTTAAATTGCACATATATGGTAAATTTTAACCAACTAAACCATTTGTACCCACAGATCACTTCGGTATTTCTGCTTCTACACCAACAATTTAATTTATTTTTCTCTAATACTTAATCATTCTGTTTGATTTTAAATTTAATTATATCTGAATCTTATTTTCCTATTTACGCTTTTGACTGGAGATTATATTCGTTCGGGAACAATTGGGCAAATTTTGAGTACCTCCAGTCTTTGTTCTCAATTAGCTGAAGCTAGAAATTATGGCGTTGCCATTGGGCTATTAAGCTTTGTTGGATAGATTACTTCAGAGTTGTCTCCTATAGACTCACTCAGTTCCAGTATGGGGGTGCAACAACAATTTTATAAAGGTATTTAAATCTTTTCTTCCTATTTATTAATCCTTAACATTTTTACTTAATGTGAATTTTACTTAACAATAATAATCATTATTATAACTACTACTACTATTTGTATTCCGTGCTTGAGGAGTTGATTGATTGACTAGAAGTGCCGTTGCATTGTAGCTCATGTTGTATGGACATTGGCGCCACTACATAAAAGATGGTGAACATGAGATCTTTAGTGGAATGAAAGATAGGAATCTGGTGGATTGAGCATCTGACATTTCCTTTTTTCTTTCTTCAAGTATTTTTATAGGTTGACAATGATATTTTATTTGAATTAAAGACTATTAGTTTTGTTGTTTGTGTATTTTTTATTCCTCAAACAAGGTGGATACTCTTATAAACAGAAGAAATTTTGTCCAAATTTTTTAAATTGTTTACGATTATTTCTGTTGTATAAATTTTTTTGACTTAAATTATACATGACTTGATATTTTGGAACTTACCTTTTATTTTATGATTTCTTTAGGGTCATGGAAAGTCGGAATGGAGAGGCGGATCCTGTGTCTCGAACTCGAGACCAACCGTAACTTCAGTGAGAGAAATTGCCATCGCATCAAGGCACGACTTTTTGCTTTTTAAAATTATCGCCTTCAGGCACGGGCATACCCTAGTATATATATATATATTGTTTTGGGGGTGGGGGTGGGGGTGGGGGTTAACAGTAAAAATAAGTGGTTGTGGAGATTTCCAAGCGAAAAACAAATCACTTCGCTTCAATTAAATATGGTTGGAATGGTAAAGGTTGAGAGGATCTTTTACGAGCTCTCGAAAATCCACATCTCGTGGCATTGCATCCTTCCTAAAGAGTGTCATTGGAAGTACGGGATGGGCATCCATTCCCCATATGTTTGGAAGAAGAATCTTCTTTTTGAAGTCCTTCCCCATTTATATAATCTTTCGGTAAATAATACTCCCTCCGTCCCAAATTAAGACTCCATTACTTCTTTTTAGGTTGTCCAAAATTAAGGGTTCACTTTTCTTTTTTGAACATAATCAACAAACCAAGTTTCACAATGGTGAACAAGAGTTAATCTTGGCCGTTGATTGAGTGTATCCTTAATTTATACAAAATAACGACATGCACTCTTAATTTGGGACGAAGTAATTGTATCATAGCGTATCTAGAGTCTTCGGACTCAAATTCGGCGTCTTCTTGGATTTTGTAGAAATCCATATGACCTCGAGACAGCTGAGTTAATTTCTTTAACAGGTATTGTTGAGATGTTTATCCCCATGAAAGGGTGGGGGACAAAAAAAATATGGATTTTGGACTATTAAGGCTTCTCTTGCAAACCCTTTTTAATTTTCTTATTGAGAATTGATCTTTTCCTTCTTTTTTCCCTACCAATCTGATTTGGGTAGTCGCGATCCCGTCCAAAGTCTGGATTATTGTTGTGATATGGGAGAGGCTACAAGCATACAAGGAGGAGGGAGTATAATCCAAGGAGATCTCACATCAAAAGCGGAGCAGCCCAAGGAGGGTTGTCTTCAAACATTTCCATGTCACTTGCAATATCACGTCCCATATTTGCCATCACGTGTTGGACGGTCACTTCCCATGGCATCCTAGGAGCCTCTTCCAACCACGAATCATGACATGAAGGGGGTGGTTGTCTTTCGTACGACGGTGAATAAGTATCCCCTCCATTCTGTAGTCAGATTCCACTGATTTTGGGAAGCATCATTACCCAAGCCATCTCCATACCTTTTTGGGTTGTCCATAGCTCTGTCTTGATCACCTCGCACATTCCTATATTGCCTAAGAAGCCGTTCACCAGCAGCCACTGCGAAGTTTGAGGGATTTGCAAAAGTTTGGTTACAAGATTTAACTCGGCACTTGACCATCATCCTCCTGTTCGTACTTGGGCAGAATTAAAAGCAGGTATGAACGCACTACTGACACTTTAGCCTCCACCAAGGCACACTGTCAAACATTGATTATGCCCAGAAATTCCAGCTTCTCAAAACCCGTACACGCCTATTGGAAGCTGATGAACAATGAATGGGTTGCTATATCAGTGATTCCATTGCCACAAGAAGGAACTTGAGCCGACTAGCCCAAAATTGATCGTCGATAATTACATTGCAATCCTTGTTTTTGTGTCATTTTATTAAATCCTAAAGCAATCGGTGATCCTCCCCTTTGAGTTTGAGAAGAACACTATTCAAGAAGGGGGAAATGTGGTAACAAGCGGAAGCGGTCCTCAAGGGAGGAGACGGCACCAAAAGACAATGGAGGATCTAAGTCAATGGTAAAGTGGGTAAGTGACCACCTGATTTTTAGTAAAGACGAGAGTAGTTAGTAGAGTTTGGCTGGAATTTCAAATTATATAACTTTGACCAGCTTAAGATAGGGAAAAATGTAAATTACTAACTAGAATTACATGCTGTTTATTATAACTATTTGTTTCATGTACTGTGATGGTTTTATTCAGAGCATTGGGGACATATTGTTCCATTCATGTTAATTATATGGTGTTGCACATATATTGATGCGACTGGACCACAGATCACACATTAGAATATATTGCGCTTGTATATTGAAGGAATGTCATCATTGATAGAAAATGTATATATTAAATTCTCCACCCACCTTAATATATGTTAATTGGTCCAACCCTTTCATGAGAGAGAGAGAGAGAGAGAGAGAGAGAGAGAGAGAGAGAGAGAGAGAGAGAGAAGACATTTCTTTTTTATTTAGTTATTTATTATTACCTCATAGATTATCGTTCTCTTGAACGCTTTATTGAAGTTCATATTCATCTAGATTTATCTATTAATAGTGTGTTAGATTTAGGTCTCTACTTAATTCTAACTACGATACGGCCATTAAGGTAGCAAGTTAATTATTCAACATTTAAGATGAGTTTTGTGTTCACATCAAAGGGTTTAGGAAAACAAAAAGGAACAAACATTATAGAATATAAACCCTTGTGCTTCTCTATGAGAAACAAAATTTCATTAAAAATAAAAAAGACAAAGGAGAATGAGGATAAGACCTACAAAGAAGATGGTAGGAAAAGAAGGGGCAACAAAAGAATCCCTTCCCCATAGAGAAAAAAATTACATAATAACACACCTCCAATCTCTAACTTCTCGTTTTTTCCTTCTGGGCTCCACCACCTCATACAAATGGAGTGTATCGATACTGGCCTCTAAGGTTAGAAGAATCATATAATTTGAATGTGTACACCAAGGTCCTAGTGGTTTAATTGTGATATGTTTCCTTAAGCGATTTTATTCTCATGCCTCTTGAAGGTTATTTCCCGCTTTAGCGTTAGTTGTTTTAGAAGGGATTCCCTCGCCTTCTTTGGTTAGGAAAATTGCGTGGGGTGCTACCATATACCATATTTGGAGAGAGAGAAATGCCCGCTTGTATAAGACCGAACACAAAATGCAAGGGTGAGGTTCTTAAAGTTAAAAAGGATGATGTGAGATTTAGATGTGCCTCCAATCCTAGCATTCGAGATGATCCAACCAACAGAGAGATTCGTTGGAGGATCATATTCCCTTGAAGTATTCTTAAAGCACACAATTTAGACTTTTTACCTTTATGGGTTATTTTGGCTAGCAAGATAATTTAGCTAACTTAGCCTTTAAGTAAAATCATTCGTCACCCATTGTATATCCACTTTGGTTTTGAAACCGTTGGATTCACTTTAGTTTTGAGAATGGATGAAGGGCGAGAAACCCAAATATTAATTTCCTCTGCATTTACATAAAAAAAACTCTACAATTATTGTTTGGAGCTCCCCAAGACAACCCATAAATTTTATCCTTTCCCAAATTACACACTTTTATTCCTAAAATACTGTCTGAAGCTGTCCAAAACGATCTTAAAAAATATGGATCATTGGTCAGTATCGTACTTATTGAATAGATTTTTTCCTTTAGGTGGGTAGCTAGTGCGATAAATAAACAGAGAAATCATAAAGGTGAGGCATACATGGTTTACAAAGAAATATTGAGGAACTTCGCATATTCAAAATTAAAGAGAATAAGAGCGTGCGCGGGAGAGAGAGAGAGAGAGAGAGAGAGAGCTTCATCCAACAACTTAAAGGAAATAATGTAACGCAAATCACCTGAGTTATCATATTCTTAATTTGGTCCATATGGTCAGAAACACGTGGTTGATGGGTAGGGGGGAGGCACTGAAGATCAGCCATATCATCAAGAAATTCTTGACAGAACCGACCACTCAAAGCTAATGCATCCTCCCCAAGCTCATTTGCCTTGCGGATAATCTGCATAAATCAAGAAATTAGGACACATCGTAAAAAAATTATAACATAAATACATCAAGCTAGTAACGACTTCTTATTTTCTAATTCTGAGTAACAATTACTTAGTAAGACCATGTATGAATAAAATAAATTTAAATATCATCCGACCAATTACTTCTCTCAGCACAATCCTTTCTGAATCACGTTATCTCCGTTGATTAAGCTTCACGCGTGAACAGGACAAAATTGTTGTGCAAAAAGGATGAAAGGTGTCCTGTAAGAAACCCCTCAAGAAGAAATAAAGGTAATTCCATAATTTATAGCCAGTGTTCCAGTTATTGGGGCCACACCTAACGCGTAGGTAGGGGTATCAATATTTTAAATGACATGAAACAGGAAACGAAACGAAATGATGGGTACATTTGTAATTATAGGAATTGTTTGCTTGGTATTATAGGAAGAAAATAGCAAAGGCTAATAGGGGTACATTTGTAATTAGATGATTGCTTGGAGCTTAAGCTACTTCCCACCTATAAACACCCTATTGTATTCTCATTTGGGACAATCTATATTTTGGAGAACTATTGATTGAGGGTTGAAGTGTGAAATCTCTTATTACCCATTTGGCGTCATTTACATCAATTCGTATCAGAGCCTTGTTGGTTCTACCCGTTGTTATAAAAAAACAAAAGCTCGTAAACAACTTCAAGATGGGTTTTACGAGGAGATGTGCTAACAAGGAAGCTCGTAATGAACGACTCGCAAGGATCTTAGATCACCTGTTGATGCGAATGGACGATCTTGACACCCGCCTCTCTTCCACCACCACCCAAAACCCTAACCCTAACCCTAGCCCTCAAAACTTCTCTAACTACGGTTCCAGCAACCCATTTAACACCCCATCAACAAAAAATCCCTATTTCTGCAAACCCAGCCACCACAAGCAATGGAGCTCCACCACCACCCACTGCCACTTCTTGGCCATCCTCAGTTGTCGGCGAACCATCGCATATGGGGCAGAACCCTGTGATGCAAATCAACTCACTGCTGCCAGCGAGGCAGCTCACTTCCGGTCAATTTTTTCAACAGGCAGTGCACCTCCAGCCCTCAACTACCACTCGCGACCCTCCCACTAGTGGCCGGACCACTATTCCAGTGGTCATGGACATCAACTCACTACTGCCAGCAAGGCAGCTCATTTCAGATCAATTTTTTCAACCGGCAGCGCACCTCCAGCCCTCAACTACCACTGGCAACCCTCCCACTAGTGGCCTGACCACTATTCTAGTGGTCAGCAACAAGTTTCCTACCCTAGCAGCAGCAGGCCAAGGCCAAAACCCTTTTGATCTGGACCAGTAGGCCCCGATCTCCTCTTCCAGTAGTGCCGCCCATTTTCCAGTGTTGAAAAGCTCCGACCGACTTCCGACCAGCCTCCAGAGCCCACTTCCCGCACCAAACCATTACCCAAATGCCAACCACCTCCTTTGCCCACTATCTAACCCCTAACGCAGTTAAACCCATTAAGTAGCCCCTATCAATGCTTGGGGTTTTGGCCGGAAACCACCCATATCAAGCCGACGACCATGAAACCTTAAGGTTTCGACCCATTTTGGCCCAAAACCCTCCTATGCTAACCGATCTATCTTCTGCCCTAGGTGGAACCCTTCACAAAATTCAAGAAGTAGGGTTTGGCACCAAGAAAATGGTTTTTGGCAGGAAGAAGATGAAGATTGAGGCAAGAATTGAAGAATCTTCCTCAAATTTTCAAAAATTACTTTTAGCTCCACAAGTTTTACCTCTCTTCCACATAATTTTGGTGCTTGTCATGTGATTCTCCAATTTTGAAGATTTTGTGCATCCTCAACTTTTAAAGCTCGAGGATGAACTTTTTCGAGGCGGAGAGAATGATGTTAATTAGAAGTTTAAGGGCTATTTTTAGTATTTGAAGGCATTAGTAACATTTTTGTTACTTCCCTTCATTTGATGTTTTTTCTTTTAGTAGTACTTGTTTACTTGGTATTATAGGAAGGAAGTAGCAAAGGCTAATAGGGATACATTTGTAATTAGATGATTGCTTAGAGCCTAAGCTACTTCCCACCTATAAATACCCCTATTGTAGTCTCATTTAGGACATTTTATATTTTGGAGAGTTATTGAATGAGGGTTGAAGTGTGAGACACGTTCCTCTAATTGCCCATTTGGCTTCATTTACGTCGTATATATATTTAATTTAGTGTAAAATTTACGGAATCGTGTTAGTCGTGTCGTGTTATATTCGGGTCGTGTTCGTGTCAAATAAGAGAAAAATATGAAGTCGTGTCATGTCAGCCCGTGACTCAACCCAAAAACACGAATTGCCATCCTTACGCCTAGGTGCCCACCTCAGCTAAAACAGTGCTAACAAGAAGGCCAAAAAGAGCCCCTAGGCTATCCAAAGTGTGTTTCCCCTTTAGTAAATGGGTTGGAATATTAATAATTGCGTCTTTTGTAACTCACTACTTAAGAGCGAGCTTGTAAGTGTTTCAAATCATCTCATCTTCAAATATAAACTTATTTTCTTCTCTTTTAAGTGAATTATGGATTCAAGGATAGTTCTTTTATTTTCACATTTTTCTGCTACGTTAGGAGATATTAGAGCAAGATTCTGAATCCTAAGATTCGCCTTTGTTGGTTGGTTCACGTGATGGAAGCAACACCTCCAATGTCGGTGATCATAATGGAGTTACTCTTTTGAGGGCTGAATTTATCGAGTTCCGAACCAACGTCAATCAAACCTAGAGTGATTTGCATGAAACTATGCGGCAAATCCTATCAAGAATGATAGTGGTGGAACTTAACCGCGAGAACAACGATGATCATGGATGTCCTATCGGTAACCGCAATCCAAACATCCCAATTAGTACGAGAGAAACGTTGGTTTCGATAATCATGTTGTACCAGTGTTTGGAGACAATCGAGGTTGATGGGAGTAAGATGATTCCAGGGACTTTCGTATGAAGATTGACCTATGAACTATTCAGGGTCATCTTCGTATTAAAGAATTCTTGGATTGGATTACTGAAGTCGAACATTTCTCTGATTATATAAAAATCTAAGAAGAGAAGCAAGTCCAGTTGGTCGCGTATGAGATCAGATGCAAACTACCCGTGCCCGTCAGGGTAAGGAACTAGTCCATACGTGGTTCCTGCAGTACCATGTATGCTCTACTACAAGAGTAAGTCCATCCAGTATGAGAATATTCATATGCACGTCCAAGCCTGAGCAAGTGTTATTGGTGTGGAGAGCAAGGTCATAAATTGTGATGTGAATGAAGAATATGGAGGATACTTTCATCATTTTTAGGATTTTATAGTATTTTTGTTATTTTGATAATTGGTTGTATTTTTCTTTTGTTTGTTTAGTATTTAGAGATGGGACAAGTGACATTACGGGGTACATTTGTAATTAGATCATTAGTTGCTTTGAGACCAAGCTACTTCCCACCAATAAATTGGTATTCTATATTTTGGAGAGTTTAGTGAATTATGGGTTGAAGTGAGATATCTTCCTTTTATTATCCATCTGGCGTCATTTACGTCAATTGGTATCAGCGCCTTTTTCTACCCATTGTTGTTGTAAAAAAACACAAAAATCGTAAACAATGACAAATGGGTTTTAAGAGGAGATATGCTCTCGTGGAAACTCGTTATGATCGAATCGTGGGGGGTCTTAGACCACCTCTTGACGCGACTTGAGGATCTTGAGGCTCACCTCCCTTCCACCACCACCCAAAACCCCGAACCCAACCCTAACTCAAGAAACCATAACACCTCCACCCACGCTTCCGCAACCATTTTCACCCCTACCCAAAAAAAATCAAATCCAGCAAAGCCTAGGCCGTAACCCCTTACCCAAACTAGATTTGACCTAAAACCCGTCGAAATCCCAAAAACTCAACCCATCAGCGCCGAAACCCTAAGGTTTCAGGTGGAATCTGACCCAAACCAAGTCGGGGCCCATTCCAACTTAGTTGCACTTCCCCGACCAGCCCACAGCCTTCCACCGATGGCCGGATCTCTTCAAAATCAATGCCGGACCACCCCACTAGTGGCCGACATAAGCCCTACTGCTGCCGCACTCTTTTCCCATGACACACAGTCCCCGATCTGCTCCACTAGCCACCAACAACCACCGATCAACCCCTCCTTCGTCCGGGACCGACTAGGCTGCCTGGCCGGTTACCAACCTCCAACGACACAGGCCGATCCCCAATCTTCTATTACAGCCCACCGCCGATAGTGATTCAACCAGGTAACCAAGATTCGTTCTTGATGCGTCTTGAGAAAATCCGGTTAATCTTGACAAAACTTGAGTTGAAAGTAATGTAGAATGGGGCTAGGGTTTTGAGGTTGAAGAAGATGAAGAAGATGAGAGGATTCTGATTTTTGAGAAGGCTAAAATGTGTTTTAAAAGATCTAAACTCGTCACTTTATGTTTATATACCAAAAAGAATTAGAGTCCTAATCAAATACAAATACTTGAAAAAATCATCACGGACGATCGGACCGCTAGAATCACTTGAAATTTTAGTATGTTGTAGCGAATGGCGAGACAGGACTGCTGACAAAAATTCAGCTTGATCGGATGGTCGGATTACTAAAAATATTATTTTTACAAGAAAGTTTTATGTTTGAGGACTCTTGGAGAGTTTTATATTTTGATTAATTATGCTTGTTTGTGTGAATTGTTGGCATTATGATGTTGCCTTTGTGACGACGGGTTGTTGGGTATTATTGCTCTCCCTATATTTTAGAATGCCTTCTAGGTATGGGACTAGTGGGTATGCCTTTTGATGATTTACGCCTTCTAGGTATGGGACTAGTGAGGATAGATTATTGCGTTTTTATCATCTTAGGGGTGGGCGGATTTTTGATACTTTATCGTCGTTACGCTAGCCTAAGCATGAGACTAGGTCGAAATTTAAGTTAGAAATTCATCCTATACATAGGTTAGGACGTATTGATAACTTGGGGACCCTTAGTTATGGGACTAAGGGGTACTTTGAGGATCTCACATCGATTAAAAGGGTGGGGCGATTATAAATTGAGAAATTGAGAATTAATGCCTAAGATAAAAACGGGTATTAAAATTTGTGGCGACATAATGTGTCAGGGCCGACAGTTTAAACGGGACAGAGGGCGATTTATGTCGTTTCGTGTGTGGAACCTTGTCATGTGTCGGGGTCGACAGTTAAACGGGTCAGAGGGCGATTGACAAGGGGAACCTTGTCATGTGTCGGGGCCGACAGTTTAAACGGGTCAGAGGGCGATTGACAAGGGAAAGTGTGACACTTTAATAAAAGGTGAGAACTCTAATAAAAGTTGGTTAATTTAATTAAATTAACATCGTGGGACTTGGGAATTTAAAATCATATTGGTGCGCCTTTTTAAATGGGGATTCCTACGGGTAGTTAGTAATTTATATTTATCGCGTTTAATTATCCCGTTTAATTTAAAATATTCTATTGTGATATTTATTGCGTATAATGCTACTGTCTGGATTCAAGGATCCTATTTGAGGGGAGTAGTGTGGATTCTTGCTCAGGGCTTTGGCTCTGACCCATGCGTTGACTAATCTTTTTCAGGATTTAATTTGGAGAAGCTGCATAAGTTTATCGGAGTTATCATTGGAGGTGCAGCTGAAGTTATTAACTTTATGGCATAGTTTAGTTAGACTTTCTTTTCCAGTCGTATTATGAGACTTCATTGGAGTTTTATTGGGCCATTCGGTTCCAAAGTTGTTTAGAGAATTTTCTGTTGGGATTATTCAGATTTTATTTACTCATTATTGGAGATTGGATTTTTGGAGTTAGCATGTGATGGATCTTTTATCGCTTAGTTATTTGTGATCATTTGAGATTGACTCAATTGTTTATCTTATGGACTGATTTATTTATGTCTCATATCTGTTTCATGCTAAGAATGGTATTTTATTTAGTTCACGCCCGGCATAGTTTTGGAGGCGGCCGACGCCAGAATTAGGCGGGGTGTGACAGATGGTGTCAAAGGCCCTGTACTAGTGGAGGAAACCCTCGGGCAGTACCAAAACTTGGTTTTTAACCCGGGTGGTAGATATTTTTTATAATTGACATGAGAGGCAAGAGGAAGATGAATCTTGAAGCAAGAATTGAATGAAGATTTTGCCTCTCTTCCGCACATTTTTGGGACTTTTCAAGTCATCCTCCAATTTTGACAAAATTATATTGGAACCCCAAAAAATTTTCTTAATCTTCCCGGACCAATACTTTGAAGATTTTATGCATCCTCAACTTTCAAAGCTCGAGGACGAGCTTTTTGAAGGCGGAGAGAATGATGTGAATGAAGAATATGGAGGATATTTTCGTCATTTTTAGGATTTTATAGTATTTTTGTTATTTTGTTAATTGGTTGTATTTTCCTTTTGTTTGTTTAGTATTTAGAGGTGGGAAGGACAAGTGGCATTAAGGGGTACATTTGTAATTAGATCATTAGTTGCTTACATCCCAAGCTACTTCCCACTTATAAATACCCCAATTGTAGACTCATTTGAAGTATTCTATATTTTGGAGAGTTTAGTGAATTGTGGGTTGAAGTGTAAGATATCTTCCTCTTATTACCCTTTTGGCGTCATTTACGTCAAATTGATGTAAATCTAAGAATGCGGAAGCATTATTATTATTATACTACACAACAACAAATAAATCTAAACTAATGAAATGGGTTTCTTTCTGTCTCCATTCTCAATTCTCAATATTCAAGTGTCATTACAAATGAGGGCCAAGGGCCTATTTATAGGAGAGATTAGCGTGCTAACCAAGCTAATACCCAAAATGACCAAAAAGGATAGCGAATAACTAAAAATGACTAATTAGGCCCAAACATGCTTGGAGATCAATTAAACACTAAAAATAAAAGAAAATGACAATAAACCCCAAACTAAAAAAGCAAAAATAAAGTATAGTCTTCTCCCGGGAGCACAGCATGCGCCACGTGTTGCTATATATCACATACACATCATTCTCCTCGTCTTCGAAAAAGCTCGTCCTCGAGGTTAGAGGGTGACTCATCAATGCCACATGATATAAACCTCGAAAATGCTTCGGACCCCAATCAAAATAAACAAAAAGTGGGTTGTCCAAATGGAATTAGTCCCATGTATATGAACCTCGTCAAAAATAGGTCTAATAAACCCAAATCCCGACAATGTCCTATGAAATCCGACAACCAAAAACTGACGACCATACACCTTCTCGACACCACGAGTACATGGTTACAACTTGGAGTGGTGAACCCTTGAATCTAACCTGATGAAAACTCTGACGACCGCACATTTGTGAGTACGATGGCGACACAAGCGGACTGAAGGCTGCGAAAAATGGATCTCAAGTGGGACGCATTTTTCATAGAAGTCATATGTTGTGGCACAAATAGGCCCTAAGACCAATTTTGATCGGATTTGAGGTCAAATAGGGGGTGGGGGATCGGATCGGAGTAGAAATGCCCATTTTTGTTGAGTTTGATTGTGTTTGGGCAAAAATGAGTGAGAAAAAGGGGAAATATGTGGGTGGGGTAGATTAGGGTTTTTGTCGGGGTAACAACTAGGTTTTTTTGGGGAATTTGGATACCGGGGCTTCGACTTAGGGTTTGGGCAAGGTATTTTGGTCGAAATAGCACAGCAAGGTAGGGAAGCGGTCGTGCAGTGGTCAGATGAATTGGAGGTAGGAAACAGTCGTCCTTGATTATAGGCGCACGATCTTGTAAATCCAATGGGCTCCGATCAGTCCCGGATGAGCAGCATATGAAGGGAGATATCGGTTCGAAGGTGTTGGTGGCTAATCGCGGCAGCCCATATGTGCCATGGAGGGGCGTCAGCAGTCCTAGGGGTTAGGGTTTGGGTAGAGTTAGGTTTTCTTTAGGATTAGGTTTGGGGTTGAAGGGCTAGGGTGTCTTGGGTTAGGGTTAGGGTTTGTAGGTCCTTTTTTTGTTAGGGTTAGGGTCTGGGGAAGGTAGGAGATGATGTTTTATTTGTACGAGGTGGTGGCTGTGTGGAGATGGGAGGTGGAGGTGGAGGTGATGGAGGGTAGAGGAGGCTAAAACGGTTAGAATCCCCCCTTTTAGCGGTGACGGAATTTAGGGCTTCCATCCACTTGATTCTCATTTGGACATTTATCAATCTACTGATTGAAGGGTTGCCCAAATTGGAATCACAACTCGATACCCACTTCATGCATCACGACGAATACCAAGAACAAACGCAACTTTCATACCAATTTGATGTAAATCTAAGAGTGAGGAAGCATTATTATTACACTACACAACTATTCCCTACATAACAACAGCAACAAAAAATAAATCTAAACTAATGAAATGGGTTTCTTTTCCTCTCTATTCTCAATTCTCAATATTCAAGTGTCATTACAAATGAGGGTCAAGGGCCTATTTATAGGAGAGGTTAGCTTGCTAACCAAGCTCATACCCAAAAAGACCAAAAAGGACAACTAATTACTAAAAATGACTAATTAGCCCTAAACATGCTTGGAGATCAATTAAACACCAAAAATAAAAGAAAATGATAATAAACCCTAAACTAAAAATGCAAAAATAAAAGATAGTCTTATCCCGAGAGTACAACCACGCACCACATGTCGCCATATATCATATCCACATCATAAATCCAAAATGACCCACTGTGAATTTGGTCGAACATGAAGAAGGAAATGAAGAAGTCGATTTTGACCCCACTTATGAGGACGACGAGGTGATTGAGGGAGATTACGATGAGTTGTTGTCCCATTCTTTAGTAGTAAGGACGCTGATGTACACACCCAAAAAAGAGGAGCATCCACAACGTCATAACGTGTTTCGTACACGTATTGTCAATAGAAAGGTATGTGACGTTATCATTGATAGTGGCAATAGTGAGAATATTGTTTCCTCAACAATGGTTCGAAAGTTGGGATTGAAGACAGAAAAGCATTCCCACCCTTACAAAATTGGATATGGATCAACAAAGGTTCAGAAACGCGAGGGACTGAAACCTGTCTTGTCCCATTCTCGATTGGGAAAGTCTGTGCAGAAGAGATACGAGAGGATGTGGTTGATATGGATGCTTGTCACATAATCTTAGGGAGGCCCTCGCAATTTGATGTCAATGCCACTCACCGTAGTACAAACAATGTTTATGTTATATACAAGAATGGTCAGAAGATCATTCTTGGACCATTCAAAAAGGAGGAATTCCCTAAGACTACCATGGCCAAAGTAAATCCAGTATAATGTTCAGCCGAGAAAAATTTATGGGTGAAGTGAAGACAGCTCCTAAGATCTTTGTTTTGATTAAAGGATAAATGATCGAACAACCTCTTGTTACTACACCAACAGTCGTACCACCTCTATTAAAGCAATTCAAAGATTTTGTATCACGAGACCTCACCCAGAATCTTCCACCCATAAGGGACGTTTAACACCACATTGCCTTGGTATCAGAGGCGAGCCTGCCGAACCGGCCCCATTACAGGATGAATCCCAAGGAAGACCAAATTTTGCAAGAACAAGTAGAGGAGTTACGACAAAAGGGATTAATACAGGAAGGTATGAGCCCATGTGCAGCTTCAACTTAGCTAGTGCCCAAGGATGACAGTTGGCGAATGTGTAAAGACAGACGTGCAATCAATCGGATTACCATCAAATACCGATTTCCCATTCCATGGTTAAAAGATATGTTGAACATATTGCCAGGAGAACAAGTTTTCACCAAAGTGGACCATAAAAGCGAGTACCATCAGATTCGATCCACCCTGGGGATGAGTGGAAAGCAACGTTCAAAACAAAGGAAGGATTACACGAGCGGCTAGATACGCTACTTGGATTATCCAAGGCACCTAGCACTTTCATGCGGTTAATGAATCAGGTACAAAAATCGTTTATTGGTGGAATTATAGTTGTTTATTTCGACAATATTCTGGTTTATAGTAAATACAGAAGCAGAACTTTTGAACTTGAGGGATGTAAACAGTTTTGCAGGAAAATAAGTTGTGCATTAACTTGACAAAGTGTAGTTTATTATCTCGAGTCTATTGTCCTTGGGCTTTGTGATTAGTGGTGATGGTATTCAAGTAAACGAAAAAAAGGTGAAAGCCATTCGAGGAGTGGCCCGCGTCGAAGAATGTGAGTTAAGTACACAGTTTTCATGGCCTGGCTACGATCTACCGAAGGTTCATTAAAACTTCAGTAGCGTTGACCCACAATCATCGAGTGCATGAAAAGAGGGAAGTTTCAATGGGAAGAGGAAGTTGAAATAAGTTTTAGCTTGATAAAAAAAAAAGCTATAAACAGCACCAGTATTAGTTCTTCCAGATTTTGAGAAGTTCCAAATGTAATGTGATGCTTCAATAGTGGGAATAAAAGCATTTTTGTCATAGAAAGGGCTTCTGGTGGCATTTTACAGCGAGAAGAGGAATGAGGCGCACAAAAAGTGAACTACTTATGAGCTAGGAGCATTAGTTTTTCCAGCAGAGTTCGTGTTATTTATGGATCACCAAGCATTATCTTACCTTGTTATGGTGATTCTGCAAAAAAATCAATGACAATGCCTACGTGATTGATTTACCTGTTGACATGTCCATTACTTTTACCTTCAACGTGGCGGGCATATGAGTATTATCCCCCAAATTCAGGTAACTCAGATACGAGTTCTTTTCAAGAAGGGGAGACTGATGTAGAACAACTAGCACAAGAATATATGGTTGCACAGGATCACAGAAAGTCAGGGAGGCTGAAAAGGTAAAATCAAAGAGTAACTGTAGATATGAACAGTCCCGTATATACTGTTCATACGTACAGTATCCAACAACCCCTTGGATCCCCTTTGGATCTCATATCTCTTGTATTCCGTGTGTTCTTTCTTTCCATAAAACCGTGTAAGAGTATTTCTCTTCGACTTAAGACTCCCTTTTATGTCATTATATTAATAAGTTGTCATCTTTTATGCCCCTTAGAATACCCAAAGTGTGTTTCATTTCATGTTTAGTAAATAGGTTAGAATTTTAATAATTGTGCCCTTTGTTTGTAGTTCACTAGATAAGAGCACGCTTGTAAGTGATAGTCCTTTAATTTTCACGTTTTTCGCTACGTTAGACCCTGAATGTTAGAACAGTGATACGGTATTTATAATTGTTAAAATACAACTAAATTCTGCAAATCTCAACTATGAGTGCATTTACAATACATGGAACAATGCAAATTCATAATAAACAATAACAATAAAAATAATTTTAAACAAATAAAACGGCAAAAGGCTAAATCTAGCACTGGAACAGGTGTCCAGCATATCTTTAAGTCCTGGCAAAGATAATATAATGCCCGAAAAAATAAAAATGAAAAAAGCACAAGGCTAATTCTAGCACCGGAAAAAAAAAATCGAAAGGGATACAACACATAAAAAAATGAACTAATAAACTATAATGAGATATTAGACTTCTCACCTTGTCATCAACATCAGTGAAATTCCGCACATACACAACTTCATAGCCTAAATGTTTTAGATACCTGCATAGTCACAATTTATGTAAAGCGTGATTAGAATATACTGCCAAAAATTATTTTTCCTTTTCGAGGAGAATCTACAGGCAAATATGATGAGAATCCATTTTATTTTCCTTTTATTTTCTATTTTCTATTTTTTTAGTTCTTTTTTGGCATTTTATTTCCTTAATTAGCTCCCAATCATGGTTGGGACTAATTAGGCATTCTTTTGTCATTAGTTGGTCATTTTAGTTATTTTAGCTAATTATTTAATTAACAAGTAATTCAACCCATATAAATACTTGTATTCTCATTTGTACTTACTTTTTAATACTTGAAATATAAGAAATCTCTTGTTTCTCTCTCTAGAAATCATATTATCTTGATTTTTAGGTCATCGACGTGTATCAGAGTGGGTGTCGCTCCAAACATTGGAGTTAGTGTGTATCGGTGTGTGTAGAATATCAAATCGTGCACTACATTCTCAATGGCCCCGAAGAGGACAACGCGAATTCAAGATGAGATTAATGAAGAGTTAAGAAAAAGACAATAAGAATTGATAGCGAACAATCGTGAGATGATACAACAAATGGATGCTATTTTTCAACTTTTATCCAAATTACAAAACCCTAGTTCATCCATAATCGATCCTGAAATGACCACAGGACGGATCTCCACCCAAGAAGCTGCCCAACAAACCACTGTCGATCCGCACAAATCAGGCCATCAACAACCCGAAGCCACTGACCACCTTCTTGGACAAATTCTGATGCCGAAAAGTCAATTTTTTTGAAGAAATCCCCGCCGGCCAAGTCCGGAGGACATCATACCACCTTTTCGGCGGTCGACGCTCCTCCTCCTGCCGCCGATCCACTCAACCCAAGCCAACGACCTTCAAATCCTTATCCCGACCCATTTTCAGAACCAGGAAACCCTAGTTTACCCCCCTTTACCATCTGTTGTCCAACCGACACTCCAAAGTCCCAGAACGCTGCTATTCGGGTTGAAATCCTAGTCCAGAAGGCACCTCGAGGTCATTCTGACCCCGGAAAATATCACCAACCCATTGACCATCCTACCAAACAGCTGACACCTTTTTTCGACCTCAAAAAACACTAACCCAACCCTATTCTGGCCAAGAACCCAATTTCACACAAAATTTATCTTATCCTCACCTACTTGAAACCCTAAACCCTACGAATTTTACCAAAACATTGCCCCAATCTCTTAATCATTTCCCCGACCCCGGCCGTAAAACCCATTCTGAACCCGAACTCCATTATAATTTTCCCGACCAAAATTCAAATCCAAATAACATAAGAAACCCTATTTTTACCCCAAAAAAAGTGCACCCACCCAAAAATTAACCCTACCCGACGACCTTCAAATCTCTATCCTGGCCCATTTTCAGAACCAGGAAACCCTAGTTTACCCCCCTTTACCATCGATTTCCAACCGACACTCCAAAGTCCCAAAACGCTGCTGTTCGGGCTGAAACCCTAGTCCAGAAGGCACCTCGGGGTCATTCCGACCCCGAAAAGCATCACAAACCCCTTGACCATCCTACCAAACAGCTGCCTCCTTTTTTTGACCTAAAAAAATCACTAACCCAAACCTATTCTGGCCAAGAACCCAATTTCACACAATTTATTTTATCCTCATCTTCTTAAAACCCTAAACCCCACAAATTTTACCAAAACATTGCCCCGATCTCCTAATCATTTCCCCGACCATTAACTGCCAACAGAACTAGTATACTAAGTAGTGATATTGGAGGCTTACATTCCCATCATTTTCGACAGTAGTAGTGGTACTAGTTTTCTCGATCGTCATGGCAGTGTAACAGATCACTAGGCAACTTTATTGGATGTTTCTCTGCCATAGTAACAGTTACCACACCGTAAAAGCCCATTGAGCCATAATGGACCGTTATGAAACTGTAACGATTATAAATAGTTGTAAAACCTTTAGTCTTTTGTAATGGATGTGAAAGGGCCTAGGTGTAGAATATGAGAACGTGTCCAGATGTCTTTTACTTCATTTATTTCCCAAAAGTGGTACAGCCATTTTTATGCCATTACGACAGTGCATGAGCATAAAGCATAAAATGACTTAAGATTGATGTGAAAATATGTTTAGATATACTATTTATTTATTATGGTATTGACTGTATAATTTGAAGGTTATGAGAACTTTGAAACCTAGCAAACATCTTAAATCTACCTTTGTTACCACAACTTCACTAGAATTCTTGATTAATCTTGAATCAAGACTGACAACTTATTATTATGTATTTATAATATAAAGGGGTATTTCAATTTTTTATTTGTTATTGTTGAACAAAGAACAATGTTGTCAAGTATTCTTCCCCTAAGTATCACATTCTAGATATTGCATACCCCTTTAGGGTACCTGAACGTACCAGATCTCAAACATTCCGTACCACTTATTTCAAGACAATAACAAAGAAATATGAGCAAAGAAATAAATACATTACAAAATTCTCTCAAATTGATGCAGCTCAAACAGATTCGAAAGAACTTGGGTACTCCAATACTAAGTCCCTAAACTAAAATACAAGTCTATGTGCATTCGATTGTACTATATATAAACCTTTTATATTGTACCCATAACAATCAAAAAAGTAGTTACAATCATCCACAAACTGTTAACCGAAACAATGTCCAAATGACGCATACCCCTAACATCTCATGTGAATAGTAGCGTAAGTACCCGTGCCCTAGACACGCACCAAAGTAATCCATATTCTTATAAGTGGGTCCCTTTCATAGCACCAACGTAGGGGTTAAAAATGTGACCAGGTCACCCAAAGATAGCAGAACATGGGAAGCCCATTGATGATATGAACTCCTCAGTATCCTGAATAGTATGTAGATTGCAAGTTTAGGACACATGGCGGGTGCTAGATTAGGATACAAGGACTGTCAGCTTACAAGTCTAGTCATTCTACAATAATTAAAGAGCACGATTGGAACCCACCTTGGTATACATCCAAAACCAAAGGATATACCAGGCGAATTCATAAAACATTGCTAACAGTCGACATAATATCTAGGTTTACATATTTGCTCGCCATGACCTTGTACCTCCCTTACCATTTTGAATGGAATTAGAGCAAGCTCTCCATTTTTATCCCCATATGTTGACATGCTCCAATACGATTTGATTGGTTCTTCACAAACATGGGGACTAAGCCTGCTTAGCCAATATAACAGCACCTAAAAAGTGGAGAGCAATAATGGCGAGAAAAATTGAAACTCAATAAAAGGATCAACTCCCACAATAAACCTAGAAGTACCTTCATACCCGCTTACTCTACGGTGTGGAAGAGTACTTGTATCTTCCCTGTATACTCTCTCCTGCTTTCATCTTCTCCCCATTACATCCTCTCTTCTCGAGAGTGGATCATGCCTCACTCCCTCCACAAACTGCCCTCTTATAGTTATTACTTGCCAATTATTAATTGATCAAACCTTAACTGATATTGATTACATACCTAATAATTTTACATACCACAAATTGCATAGAAATTACAATTTCAAAATTTTAAGTTTGTTTATTTTTTTATAATAATAATGACATGTATTTTTAACTTGAATTTTTTACTGTGTTCTAAAAGGCGCGCCTAGGCTTGAGGTTTGAGAGAAACGCATCGCCTACCCCTTATTCTTGGTAAAAGGCTTAAGGCGCACTATTTTTTAAAACAAATATGCCTTAGTGAAATGATATCACCATTTAAAGGCTTTTTTTAACAAATCGGACCAATACCTCTTCCAAAACAATCAAAATACATTTTATTAATTGATTATGAAGCATGAATATGAGAAAGATGGCTACCAAACATACGGATATATTTTCAAAATTCAAGATATGTATTATTTTATTATATTATTAGCCTTAGAATAATTAAAATAATAAAAAAAGGAAAAACGTCTTTTTACGCCGCGCCTAGGCTCCTAAGGCTTGACCTCTACGCCTAGACCACGCCTCGCGGCTTTTAGAACCTTGATTTTTTATAACAAATAATAGTAAAATAAAAGAGTGATATCTAACGAGTTTCCTTATATCACCGACTTATAAATTAAATTTTAAGTTGGTACAGGTAACAAAACAAATAAATTATACTTAAAGGATGGATAGAAGGTAAGTAAAAATTAATGCCCAAAATGGAATGATCCCAAACCAAGAAAATGTATATTCCCATTATTTAGGTGAGGTGTTAATATGAAAAAAAAGAAAACATATCAAAACCTATACATATCGAGTTCGCTATGTACCATCTGTTACATCCCAGATACCCATTGGCAGAACAATTACACATTAGCTCAACAGCAATTGCTAGGGGAACCGCGAGCATTTATTAATACCTTAAATGCAGTGCGAGAAGCATAAACCACACTATCACAATGTCATATTGTGAAAACCTTTAAAGGTAGGTCCTCTTGGACAAATATCGGATGGAGAAAGATTCAATCAAATTTTTGCAATAAGATGGCACAATCACATGTTAGTAGAAATGAATAGTAAGTGTTAAAGGACGTAAATGGGATATTTTCTTATTTGGTAAAGAGGTAAAGTGGATGGGAAATAAAATTAGAGGGCAGACCTCCCCTAGTTCCCTTCCTCCACCAAACCCACAAAAATCTTCTTTTTTTTAAATGGGGGGAAGGAGGAAGGAAATAAGTGAACAATAGATTCATAATTTAGTATTGAGCTCAATACATCCCATTAATTTAAACATTCCCTCAATTTCATACATTGTACACATTTTTTTAAGTACTACTAGATATTAATAACTGGAGTGCACCATATTATTGTTGTATCATTTTGTCGATTATTACTTTATAAATTACATTGCACTTGCAGTTTTATACATCTTGAAAGTACTTCCAACAAGAATTTCCTTCTAATACTTTATCATCTAAAATTAAGTTTCTTCTACTAATTTCAAAGTTAAACCATAATTGATGTATTCTGTCCTTGAACGTTTATCCCACAGTTTTTCCATAGCCATTAAAGTACTTGGTGAACCAAAATTGTTAATCTCCCACTTTATGATAACTAAATATTAAGAATAATAAATTTGAGAGTAGAAGAGGCAATTAATAATGGTTTTTTATTATTCCACACTCACCGTAATGCCATATATATACTACTCAAATAGGCACAACATTACACAACACTCTAATAAAATAGCATAAATAGCCTCGTTACAATATTATACTCTCCTAATAGTTTTAAACATCTTGAAAGTACTTCTAACAAGAGTTTCCTTTTAATACTTTATCATCTAAAATTAAGTTTCTTCTAATGGTTTCAAAGTTAAACCATAATTGATGTATTCTGTCCTCGAAAGTTTATCCCACAGTTTTTCGATAGTCATTAAAGTATTTGGGGAACTAAAATTGTCATTCTCCCACTTTATGATAGTCAAATATCAAGAATATTAAATTTGAGAGTAAAAGAGAATTAATAATGTTTTTCTATTATTCCACTCACCGTAACACCATCTATATACTACTCAAGTAGGAACATCATTACACAACACTCGAGCAAAATGGCATAAATAGCCTTGTTACAATATTATACTCTCTAACACCTCCCCCTCAAGTTGAAGCATGTTGAAAAACATGTTCAACTTGCAACAAAAAAAATCCAAAGGTAGCACGAACGCAAATGGAACATCATGTCCACCAACAAGACAATTATGGCAAGCCAATCACCAACTGACACCACGAAACCAATCACCATAAGTAGTCACCAAACCCGAAAATTTGAAGTATATCATCGTCATAAACCACCATGAGCACTAGGCTGACATTACGACCTCACCACAAACCCTTAGCCACTATTAAACTACACCGCCAACGTGTCGTCACTTTGACATTCCGCATACCAACAAAAGTTAATTCATCATTAAGGTCCAAGAAGATGTGTAAAACACCTACCAACAAACAAAGGAATGTTCCATCACTCATCGACAACCATACATACACACGACAATGAACCTCCTCCGTTAAGGTTCTGGATAATACCTCTCAATAACGGATTGTTTCAAAACTCACCATCACACGACATAATATAATTGAACTTCTCCTAGGCTCAATCAATATAGGGTGATCAACACCTGACAAACCGGAATAATGAACAATTTCTCTCAACAAAGAGTGGTGAGACCCTGTATCAACAAAAGGACGAAGTACTTTTAAAAGGGATGAAGCTGACAACGGAACACTACCGCACAATAAATGACTGCGGGAGAATAAAATAGCTACCATACACCAACAAAGAAACGTAACAGGAGAGTCAAAGAGTATGAGGAAACCATATATAGCACCGAATCGTGCAATGGAAAAACAAATATATCACCAAATAATGACGGAGGTTGGTTGTGCCGCCCAAAAAAATAAAAGAGGGAACATCGAATAGAGATCGCCCATCAATTCATCAATTAAAAAAAATATACACATCTATGCCCAGTAGATCAACACAAAACCCAGGCACATTCAGTGCTAAATTTGCGTCCCTCGCGCTCCGAATTACTTTACGTGTTTGACCTTCCTTTTTCTTCGTTGGTGTATAGTTGAATTTCAAGAATAATAAATTAGGGGAAAAGAGAAATTAATTTATAAGTTAAAGGAGTCTTCCTAGCCAAAAGATCATAAAAAGGTAAAAGACTAGGGGCGTTTGTTTTTACCTCTTAATGTTGAATTGAAAGAGTTCGATTCAGCATTAAGAGGTAATATTTGGTGGTTGTTTTTACCTCTTAATGCTGAAAAATAGTTAAAATTCAGCATTAAGTATTAAGAGACAAGTCCCCCACTGAATGTTATGCTTAAAGTTAAATTCTTTTAATTCAATTTCATTCTCATTTTACCCTTATTTTATTTTTTAAAGGGCAATAATACAAAACAATTGGCAAATAGTTAGTAATGACAAAATGGTCAAATTACCTTTATTAAGCATTCAGAGTCGAATAACTCTAAACAAACAACATACATTCAGCGGTTCAACATTCAGAGTTGAGCATTAAGCATTCAAAGTTCAGCATTAAAAAACAGGCTGAAAAAACAAACAGCCCCTAAAATCGGCAACCGAGAATATTCCAAAGATATATCACCACTAACTAATGAGCCTAAAATACCAACCTAATTAAAGGGACTAAAGGAAACAAAATAAACAGAGTACAATTTGACATTATTACAATTTAGCACCCGTACTTTCCAATTCTCATCATTTTAAATGTAATCAAGCATTGTGTGAAATAATTATGATTATTATTACTCAGACATAAACTCCAATTTGCACATCCATTATATATAATGACCATCATTTTTTTAAGAAAGACACCATTTTTTTAAGTCATTTTGCCTCCCATCATATTACTCTTTTATGAAAAATCCAGTTATGAAAAACACTGTAGCTTTCTAAAGAATCACTATATATACAAATTGCAAACACTTCTGCATGTGTATATGTGTGTGTGTGTGTGTGTGTGTGTATATACATATAAAGAGAGAGAGAGAGAGAGAGAGAGAGAGAGAGAGAGAGAGAGAGAGAGAGAGAGAGAGACCTGTAGAGGACATCAAAGGTGACATAGGCACGAGCATGACCGATATGGCTAAAGTCGTAAGGGGTAATGCCACAGACATAAATGCCAACCTTGCCTTCAACTTTGGGTTTGAAAACCTCTTTCAGTTTCGTCATACTATTATACACATGAAATTCCTGTTGCTTCGCCATTTTTCAACTCTCTTCTTCTCCACAAACAATCGCTGCCCCCTAAGCCCTAACCCTAACCCTGCGTTAAGATGTTGCAGGGAAAGATAGTATTTTAACTTTAGGCTTAAAGTAAGTATTTTAAGTATTAGATTCAATGATATCTATTTATGGAGTGGATAATTAATTTAACTAGATTATATCGGGGGCTTTATAGGGATTCTTATGTATTATAAATAAAAGGAATCCGTATATAACTTTTGCGAACACATTTGAAAATGACCCTAGTTAACATTTATGAAATCAACTTGTTGGGTACTTAACAACCAAAATGTTGCTATTAAGGACACCTCCTAATTAGTAGGTGTTGATACCATTATTGTTTTAAAATATTGTGTGCCGGTTATTAAATATAAAGAAATGTTAGAAAAAAATAAGATTTATTGACGTAATAAGTAAAAGTAAAATACCCTTAATCATGCACATTCATGAGTACGTAATAAAATATTGAGTGCAAATAACATAATATGTAGAAAAATTACATAGCCAAAAACCCTATTGATACAGTCATAACTCAATTACAAATTCAGCAAAACAAAATATCTACAATGGCAATCAAATCAGCAAAAAATATAGATGTAAAATGATTTATCCGTACACGTAAGTATACACAAAATGGAAAGGATTGTAGAGTGAAGAATACCTTCTTGTCGCATCGAAGCTTGTTGATGTTTTTGGTTTAATGTTTGATTTTGCTTCTTAGGGTTGGATTATGGGTAGAGTTTTCTAGGATTAACAAAAAGGGGTGCAATTTCGCGAGTGAGTGTGAGAGAACAGAGGAATAGAAATGGAATGTGAGAGAACAGAGGAAGAGAAATGAAGAGTTAAAAGGGATAAAAAATAACGAATAATGAAGAGAAATTGCAAAAAGTGAACAAGTTATTAAGATTATAGAAAGACGGAGCAGATAAAATGTGACTTTAATGGCATGGGAGGTGAAGAGACAGGGTGAAATTCGGGTTAATTCACAACCGATGATAGGGGGAGGAAGGGACAGATATAAATATCGGGGAGATAAAGAGTTGATGGAAATGGCATATTTGGGCACCTGTTGTAAGACATAAATTGTGTGCCATGTGTCAAACTTAAGAGAGGAGACACCATTTTTATATTTGAGTAATGATACTCTTACCGGGTCCAAGTACCGGTTTAGTGCCAAATGCGCTTTATTTGATTACACATTGGTGGGACCTACAGCATTTCCTAGCGGGACCCACACCATAGTACAAACAAATAAAGCAGTACCGGTACTAACACCCGGTGTGTCTAACATTTTCCTTTTATTAGCACCGCGCGATGCTCGGGCGCTTTAGAGCTCTTGATTTACCACACAAAGTAGTCAAATTTTAAAAAACACTAATTTTCACCTCGTGCGATGCGCGAGTTGTTTTAAAATGTAATACAAAATGTGAAGGTAGTTGTGGGCCAAAATTAGAAACGGTAAATGTGTGATTGAATAAAGAAACCATTTGACATGTTGATCTCCATTTATAAAAATATCAAGTGTGATAAAGGAACGTCGGAGCGAACTCTAAATAAACATCAAAAGAAGTCGTGAAGGAATATTGTAGTAAGTATCTTCATTGTCGTAGTTGCTCCTGGCATTAGATATAGGCACATTGTCAATCTTGTGGAATGGTTTTTATTTATTTATTTTACAAACCTATGTATTCAAGGAGGGTGTTGAAACTCCTATTGGGTGAAGGTTTTTGGAGATTGATCATTCATGGTTATATTTGCATAAATATATTTTGACACGAATCAATTATGAACAATTTAGTTTAAATTTATAATTAATAAAAGGTGCATTTGCAAGTTTATGTTGAAAAAGTACAGTAATAACTAATTAACACAATTAACTAAGGCTACTCCAATTTCATTTGCTTTGGGAAAGTAACAGGAGAAAAAACAATGTGATTTCATTGAATATAAATTCTAGCAATATTATTATATCAAGAATATAAATTCTAGCAATATTGAAACCAAAAAAATAATCAAAGGAATAATAGAAACCTTATAAAGTGAAAAATAGTTAATCAACTTTAAAAATTATAAAAATGCCGGCATATACAAATGAAGAAACGGTGAGAGAAGAACGATGGTACTGGAATGATGACAGAGAGATAAGGTCTTACCTTGTAAATCAGTTGCGTTTGAGCACCTACCAATGTTTTCTAACTACTCAGATTTGGGATTAATCAAATACCCAATGGAAACCTAATTAATGACAGTAGATGAAGAGATAAAGACTCTTTGGGGGAAGATATTTGTGTTGAATGAAGAAATCGACTGAATGAAGAAATCTCTTCACATACCCAACATAAAAACCCATTTTTACAAATCTTATGAGAAAGCACAAGAAACAACGTGCTGTTCAAGGTGGGATTTTGGTTTCCTTATTAGTCTCTTCAAGTTTGTATCAATAAATAAAGAATAATGTTTGGCTACCCGAGTGTTAACCAAGCTAGCACAGGATGCCCTTTTCTTTTTTCTTTTTTTCTTTTTTTTGATTTTTCATGTAAAATGAGTTAAAAACAATTATAAAAAATAATTTTTTATTAGAATAGTTTATTTGTTTTTTTCAATTATTTTTTTTAAAACTCATTTTATTCCTCAGACACTTATTTACTCAATATTCTTTTATTTTTAAAGGTCTGCGCTAGCGGCACCCGCTATTTTTAAATTTTTTTTTTTTATTTTACAACATTTGAAATAATTTTTGTATTTCAGAATTAAAAAACTAATCTAATAATTTTTTTTAACTCATTTAGTCCCTCAAACACCCATTACCCAATATTCTCTTATTTTTAAAGGTCCGTGCCAGCGGCACTCGTTATTTTTAAACTTTTTTTTTTAATTTTACAACATTTAAAATAATTGTTGTATTTTTGCATTAAAAAACTAATCTAATAATAATTGTTGTATTTAGTCCCTCAAACACCCATTTACCCAATATTCTCTTATTTTTAAAGGTCCGCGCCAGCGGCACTCGTTATTTTTAACCTTTTTTTTTATTTTACAACATTTAAAATAATTGTTGTATTTTTGCATTAAAAAACTAATCTAATAAAAAATTATGTTTTTAATTATTTTCAACCTATTTAGTCCCTCAAACACCCATTTACCCAATATTCTCTTATTTTTAAAGGTCCGCGCCAGCGGCACTCGTTATTTTTAACCTTTTTTTTATTTTACAACATTTAAAATAATTTTTGTATTTTTGCATTAAAAAACTAATCTAATAAAAAATTATGTTTTTAATTATTTTCAACCTATTTAGTCCCTCAAACACCCATTTACCCAATATTCTCTTATTTTTAAAGGTCTGCGCCAGCGGCACTTGTTATTTTTAACCTTTTTTTTTAATTTTACAACATTTAAAATATTTTTTGTATTTTTGCATTAAAAAACTAATCTAATAAAAAATTATGTTTTTTATTATTTTCAACTTATTTAATCCCTCAAACACCCATTTACCCAATATTCTCTTATTTTTAAAGGTCCGCGCCAGCGGCACTCGTTATTTTTGAACTTTTTTTTTAATTTTACAACATTTAAAATAATTTTTGTATTCTTAAAACTGTTTCAAAATGTAAAAAAAATATTTATATTAAACAACTTTTCTTTTTGGAAAAAGTTTTTTTCAGAAAAAAAAAATCTTTTTATATTAAAATAGTGTTTTTAAACAATACATTTTTTTTAGTTTATAAAAATTATTGTTTTTTAATAAAACAGTTTTTTTAAAAAAAAAAAAAGTCAAATAATGCTAATAAATCACAAAAAAAAAAAAAAAAATCTCTCCATGTACTAACCCGGGGTTAACACTCGGGTAGTATATCATTACTCATAAATAAATCAGATATTTTGTGAGCCCAAGATAGTCGGTGACTATGCCACGTGTACATCAATTCTCTCTAAAGACATCATAATTATATTATGTTACTAGCATAAAAGCTACGCGATGTGAAGCCGAATATATATATAACTATGAAAATTGTACAAATTAATTGTTAGCAAACCAATCAATACTATGAATTTTATCTGGTGCCAGGGTAATGTTTTATACCTGTCACAAATTTTGTCACCATTCTATCATTGATAAAAAAAAATAGTTCATCTCACTAAAATTAATGTTAACATAATTTGAGAGAAAAAAAGAACAAATAATAAAAGACTCACCAGGGGTGTTTTGCGGTCACACACATACCCCTCCATGAAAGCTTAGGAAATCAACTAAAAATGGAATCCACCTACCTCCATAATTGTTATAATTTAAAATTCAACAAAAAAAAACACCATATCTCTTAAAACTCAATTCCCTCAAACCCGTATATATATATATATATATATATATATATATATATATATCACTGTTCTAAAAAACCCGCCTAGGCTTAAGGCTTGGGAGAAACCCCCCACCTTAAACTTTTCACGCCTTATTCTTGGTAAAACCCTTAAGGCGCACTTTTTCTAAAAACAACAATGCTTTAGTGAAACGATATCGCCTTTTAAAGAAGTTTTTTACAAACCGGACCATTATCTCATCCAAAATAATCAAATAGTATTTTAATTTGCATATATTCATACATATTTTTATGATATGTACAATTTTAGTATTTTAATAGCCTTGTTATGGTTAAATAATATTAAAATATATTAAGAAGGTTTTCACGCCTTTTTACGCCTAAGGTCCGCCTAGGCTTCTAAGGCTTAAGGCTTGGCCTCCACGCCTCGATCACGCCCCGCCTTTTTTAGAACCTTGATATATATATATATATATATATATATATATATGTACTCAATTGCAATTAACGTAACAAATCATTTACCATATATATGCGTGTCTATGAGTGTATATGCAATGAGAGAGAGGAGAGGTCACCTTGTTGGTGAAAAAAGCTCTACTCTTAGGATTATCAAACTTCGAGTGAATCCATGTAAAGTGCATGGTGCCATTAGGTAAACCTTCAAGTGCTATGCATTTAAGGTACATCTCCTTTTGATGCTTATTTTCTACCAAAACAGCACCAATTTCTCCAAATCATTCATGTATCACAATAGCTTAACTTTTTGTGTTACGTGGCCAGTGAGATTTTGTGGAAATTTGTTATGTTTACCAAATTTAAAATCAAGAGGGAATAGGTTCTTGGAAAATTAAAAATGGAGTACATTGAATAGGAAGCCGGTTAGATGGACTAAATTCATTGTATTGGAGTGTAGAGAAAGATGAGTTAATATCTTCATGTATCCTTCTCTAGAGAGAGACTCTCATTTGTGATATCATTTATTAAGTTGTCACGTGTCAGTCTCGCATGATTTTGGTCTACAGTTTTTATATAGCAAAATCTAAAATCAAGAGGGAATAGGTTCTTGGAAAATTAAAAATTACATTGAATAGGAAGCCGGTTAGATGGACTAAATTCATTGTATTGGAGTGTAGAGAAATATGAGTTATTGTCTTCACGTATCCTTCTCTAGAGAGAGACTCTCATTTACGATATCATTTATTAAGTTGCCACGTGTCAGTCTCACATGATTTTGGTCTACAGTTTTTATATAGTTATATATATTAGATACTAGATTTTAGCCCCGCGCGATGAGCGGGCGCTTTTTAATATTTTTATAAAAACTTTTTTTATTAGAAAAATAATTTTTGAATAAAGTTATTTTTTAAAAGTACAATTTTCTTAAAACATAATTTTACTTGTAAAAAACTTATTTTCAAAAAATAATGTATTTCCCTGCTCATTTTATGGGACGATATATAGAACACACAATTTGTCGTATTAAGAGAAAAAGTACAGTCACGATTTAAAGTTGAAAACAAACACACAATTTATATTTATGTTTATAAAAACTGCCTTTTATAATACAGTTTAAATAAAGAAAATAAGTTAAAAACTCCAATTTTTAGAAAATTACTTTATAAAAATACAAATTTTATACAGAATAAAATAATTTATACTTATCTTTATAAAATCAACTTTTGTAAAAAATATTTTTATAGAAAAAAAGAGATAAAACTATAGTTTTTATAAAAAAAATAATTTTTATTTATATTTTTATCGAAAGAGTATTGTTTTAAAAAATAATTTTTTAAAAAGATTATATACATCTATATATATATTCTATTTTTTTAGAATATATATCATATTATATTTTTATCGAAAGAGTATTGTTGTATAGATGTATATTATATTATATACATCTATACAACTATATTTTTTATACAAACTATAGTTTTAAAAAATCAACAATTATATGCGTCCGTCCATCGTGCAGGTTCCATAACCTCATGTTATTGTCCCATGTATTCACAATAATGAATGCAAACACTCTTTTCATTATTGTGTTCACATGTTATTGTCTCATGTTATTGTCCCATGTGTTCACAATAATGAAAATGGTGTTTGCATTCATTATTGTGAACACATGGGATAATAACATGCGGTTATGGAACCCGCACGATGCACGGACGCATATAATTGTTCATCATACTTTGATACATATAACTCGTAAAGCTATTATCATGAGTGTGGTGACAATTATGTTCAACACAAATTAACAAGAAAAGACAATCACCAAAGCAAATAAAGAATGTAAAGAACACTAATCACACAACACAATATTTACGTGGTTCAGCAATAATGCCTACGTCCACGGTGGTGCTCTCAATATTATTTCTCTTTACTCCGGGGAGCATTTTACAGGAAATACAATGCGTGTCTTTTTCCCCAGGCTTAGGGTTTGTTATATACATGTTTGTTCTTGGGGAGTGGGGGTGTTGGACTCCCCCACGTCAGTCCATAACCCTTAGAATATCTGCATGCGAGATTTTAGGGACTTGACTGAGTCGTAACCGGATTGGTAGGGATGCGAGGCTCCCAGACTTTGGGCCTTTCCTGGGCTACTCGTCTGGGTCTGTGGTGACAAATCGAGGTACCCACAATTGCCCCTAAAGTTGTTGGGCCACAATTTGGGCTCAATAATTTTAAATGATTTGTCATAATGGCTATCTTATAAATTATGCAACTTTTTCCAAGATTGAAAGGCTTCTTCTAAACTGATTTAGGCGGCAGCCCGCTTCATGCTCCGTGCGCTATGATTGGAAATGTTTAAAATTCCTTTGGAGCAGTTTCCTTATTGTCGTTTCAAGCTTTCTCATATTTTCCCACCTTCTCTAAGCTCCCGCCGTTGTGCTTCTCATTCTCAAGTCTTCGTCTTCCAACTTAACTGTTCTTCATCATCTCTGCTTGTGACTTTACATCATCCCAAGCTAAGTTTTCACTTTGTAAGTCCCTCTTGCTTTTCTCTTTGATTTTTCTGTTGACATTTCTTTGCATTTATAGTTAGCTTTTGTAAATGGCAAAAACAGGTAATAGGTTGGTAACTGAATTTAAGAAGTATTATAACATCCCAGATTGGGTAGACATTGAGTGTGCCCCTGTCCCTAAAAATGTTAGAGAAGTAGAGGACGCTCACTGGATTCACGTTCTTTTATTGTCCCAAGGGGGTCTCACTTTTCCTTCAAGCAATTTGTTTTTGCATTTCTTGGTTATTTCAATATTATCCCCGCACAGTGTTCGCCAAACGTCTGGAAGATTGTTAATGGTATCCATAGAATAAACCAGCTCTATGGCACCAATTTAGGGCTTACTGAGATATGCTTCTGTTATTCTTTCTCGCGAACAAGTTATGGTATTCTTTACCTCAAGGCCAGGAGTCCTGATAGGGTATTGGTAGTAAATATACCTGATTCCAACAAGGATTACTGGTAATAGGGTTTTCTTGCTAGAAATAAGTAATTCCCTCCCCATACTGAGGGGTTGAGGTCTGACAGGTTCATGGTCCCCTTTTATGGGGAGGAGATCATAGGTAGGCTTAATTTTTGCTCTGCTCTTAGATCTTCTTGTTAATGTATGATTTCTCTGATATTTTTCTCTCTTTCTTTTCAGTGAGGACAAAGAACTTGGAACCTGCTATCAGCGAGGTTCGAGCTGCTGAGTTGGTTAAGGCCTAGAATATCAGGGATCTCTTGGTTGGCGGTGAACATCCTCGATCAACGTCTTTTCTCTTGGAGTACAAGAACATTGGTTCCAGCTTTATCGCGCGCCCTGTAGACAACGTTCACGAGCTTGACATCCCTGAAGAAGTTACTGCAGATCCCATCCAATTGGACGAGGAAGAGAGCAGCTCTAGTGAGGGTAGCGAAGGTGATAACTGGGGTGGTGTTGAAGGTGGTTCTAGTGAAGAGAGCACTAGTGGTGAAGGTTCTTCCAGCTTGGAAGAAGTTTCATAAGCTCGAGAGTCTTCCAGTGAGTCGAGCAGTTCCAGCGAGGAAGGCATGGCTTCTTTCAAGAAGAATCTGATTCAGGAAGATGATGATGATGATGATGATGTTCTTATTTCCATGCGATTGAAGAAGCAGAAGTCTGGCAGTGGAGATGTTGCCCTGGTTCTCAGCCTGTTGCCAAAGAGTAGGAAAAGAAGAAGAGGGAAGAAGAGAAGTTGAGAGAGAGAGAGAGAGAAAGAAGGAAGAGGAGAAGAAGAAGGTAGAAGAGAGGAAGAAGGTGGAGGAGAAGAGGAAAGATAAAAGGGAAAGGGAAGAGGAGAGAAGGATAGAGGAGATGAGGATGAAGGCAGGACAAGTTTTGGTGCCTGTATCCGTATTGCCCGAGGGGGCCTCTGTCGCCATCTCTCCTCAGTTGGCTCCAGCACTGCTCGAGAGAGAAATTTTGCTTACTGATCATCAGAAGGCAATAGGGATCGACCAGTTAACTCTGCAGGCGAGTCAGATGCTAGCCTTGGTAAGTATATTTTAATTTCATATCCTTGTGATATTCTATCTAATAATTCCTCTTTTAATGTTCTCTCTTTCTTGCAGTTCGTGACCGAATTCGCCATGCTCTACCATACTCGCGACGAGCTGGTGAATAGGAATGTTGATTTAGAGAAGCAGAATGCCGAGCTGAAGGGGAAGAGTGTCGAGATGGAGGCCAGTTTGGAGACTTCCAATAATGCTCAGAAGTCTTCCAATCTTGCCCTCACTGAAGCCAATCGAGCGAGGGAGGCAGCGGTTAAAGAGTTCAACGAGCTGTGGTAGTCCTACGACTTAGTTTGTACGATCAAGCTAGTTGTGGTGGAGGAGAACAGGGTGCTAGCAGAGAAGGTAAAGACGGCGAAGGAGAGCTCGCACAATGCTGGGTGGCTTATTGCGTACGAGGACGCTGAGGTTCAGATAGGCTACATCAGCCGACTGAACTTCAAGAAGGGCTGGAATAAGGCTCTTTTGGCTGCTAGAGTGGATATCGACTCTCCCTTATTTGACGAGCATGATCCAGGTCCAAATCTCATTGTGGATGATGCACCTGCCCTGGCCATTGACAGTGGTGCTCCTATGTCTCTTACTGTTTCTGCTGATACTCCCTCCGTTCAGGGAACAGTAGTTGCTCCATCTGAGGGAGGTGCTCATGTCGCTGTTGACAAGGGAAAGCAATCAGAGATCTCTGAACAAACTAAGGTTTCCAGCTAGCCTGTTCTTAGGACTTCTTTTGTATTTTTTCTTTATTTGTACTGCTCTTTTTAATTACCAATGTACTTGGACCTCTTTATTTGAATGAAATGAAAATACTTTCCCTTATGCATACTAATCCTTCTGTTCTTTAATGATTGTATGGCTTGTAGTTGATTGATGTAGATGAGTACCTCTTAACTGGGAAGGATCATCGATCCTAATGCGAGCAATTAAGTTTGCCAAGTCTTCGTTAGGATTTACAAGTCTCCCACATCGAAGAATAAGAGCTTTAAGGACAAGTCTGATCTCCTCGCCAAACTTAAGGATAGACTTCAGGAGATGGAAGAAGTTGGTGCCTCTGTTCAAGAAGAAGTGAACACTTTGAGAGCTAAACTTCTGGATGCCTCCGAAATCAATCAAGTTGGAGAAGTTCTTCAACAGGAGAATGAGACTCTGAGGAGATAAGTAAAAGCGAGCCGCTTTGACTCTTATCTGATGAAAGGCCTTCTTAATCGTCTGGTAATGTACCATTCTTCAAATAGTCCCTCAGGGGGTCCATCCAACTGGGTGCTGATTCAATCTGGAGAATATTTCCCATGCCTGGCGACTCGTCACTCTGGTTGATGCTCGACTGGGCGAGGAAGTCGATAAGGATTGTTCTCTTTAAGTCATAGTCGATTGCTGGACTTAGGGCTGCTAGGGCATCAGCATGGCTGTTCTGTCCTCTGGGAAACTGTTGGACACTGACTTCCTCAAAGTTGGACATTAGCTTCTTTACAAGGCGAGGTAGGCTGCCATTCTTTCGTCTCTTGCGTTGAAGTCTCCACTTATCTGATTAGAGACCAATTGTGAGTCGCCGAACACCTGTAGCTACTTTGCCCCCAACGCCCATGCCTTTTGCAGGCCTGCAATCAAAGCCTCATATTTTGCCTCATTGTTGGAGGCTTCAAATCCAAGTATGATTCCCTGTTCGAAGATTGTATCTTCTGGAGTAATGAGCACAATGCCCACTCCTTCCCTCTTTGAATTGGGGGCTCCATCAACGAACAGTCGCCAAACTCCTCTTATCGAGTGATTTTCCCTCTGATCTATGGGTTGAAGTTGGTCTCAAGGTTGCTCGCCTATGAACTCTGCAATGAAGTTGGTGAAGACCTGCCCTTTGATTGCATTCCTTGGTTGAAATTGGATGTCAAATCGTTCGAGCTCGACTGACCACTTGGATAGTCTATCGGATAGATTCACTTTCCACGGGATTACTTTAAGGGGGTGTGATGTAAGGACGATGATAGTGTGAGCTTCGAAGTAGTGCTTCAGTTTCCTCGAAGCTACCACTAGTGCAAAGGCGAGATTTTCCAGTAGTAAGTATCGTTGCTCGACGTCCAATAAGGTCTTGCTCGTGTAGTAGACTGGATGTTGGATTCCTGCTTTTTCGCACACCAGTACAGAACTGACGGCGTGGCTAGAGACGGTAAGGTATAAGTACAAGGAATCATTTTCTTAAGGTATTACGAGCAAGGGTGGTGTGCTAAGATATGCCTTGAGCTCTTCCAATGCTCTCGAGCAATCTTGGTTCCACTCCACTGTTTTGCTTCTTTTCAATAGCTGGAAAAATGGCTTGCACTTTTCAGAGGACTTCGAGATGAAACGATTCAAAGTGGCGAGCATGCCTATGATCTTCTGTACGTCTCGTATCGTACGGGGGGTGTACCCTGTTGATTGTATCGATCTGGTCCGGGTTGGACTCAATGCCTCTCTCGCTAACCAAGTATCCAAGGAATTTTCCTGACTGGACACTGAAAGAACACTTGCTCGCGTTGAGATTCATTCAGTATTTCATGAGGATTTCGAAGGTCCTTGATAGGTCTGAGAGATGGTCTTTTTTACGCTTGCTCTTGATGAGCATACCATCAATGTAGACTTCCATGGTATCTCCCATTTGGTCTTTGAACATCTTGGTGACTAGCCGCTGGTAAGTTGCTCCTACATTCTTGAGCCCAAACGGCATAACTTTATAACAGTATAATTTGACGGTGGTAATGAATGCGGTCTTGTCTTGGTCTGGTGCATATAGGGTAATCTGGTGATACCTCAAATATACGTCTAGAAAACTCATTCTCTCATGAGCTGCTGTAGCGTACACTAATTGGTCGATCTTTGGGAGGGGAAAATGTCCTAAGGGCATGCCCTGTTAAGGTCAGTGAAATCGATACAAACTCTCCATTTTCCATTGTTCTTCAGAACCACTACTGGGTTGGACAACCATTTAGGTAATTGAACTTCCCGTATGGATCCTACATCCAGTAGATTTTCTACTTCCTTTTTTACAGCGCGGCCTTATCGAGTGCAGTTCGTCATGCCTTCTGCGTGATAGGCCTGAAAGTGGGGTCGACGTGCAGCCGATGATAAACTGCACTTGGATCAATTCCAGGTAGCTCGTACGGTTTTCACGCGAAAATATCTAGGTTGTTCCTTAATAACATCGTAAATTATTTCTTCTCTTGATCTGTGAGAGATGTCCCAATCAAGAAACTCATGTCTTTTTTGTTACCACCGGCTGCAACTTCTTCCAGGTTTTCAACGATCTGCTCAGAGGAGAGGATCTTGGTCTCTTCCACTCCGGGTCTTCCATAATTTAACTGTTATTTTGAAGGTATCAAACCTTCTTGCACCTCGACCTTCTCTTTGGCCTTCTCGACCTTCTTCTCTGGTTTCGGGCGAATGGCTGCTATGAAGTACCTTCTTGTCATCGCTTGATCTCCGTGAATCTCCATCACTCCTCACTCAGTCACGTACTTGAGTTTTTGATGGTAGATCGAGGGGACTGCCTTTATTGCATGTAGCCACCCTTTTGCTGAGGATAGCTTGGTATGGTGAGTCAATGTCGACTACTAGAAACTCGATCATTTTGGAGACACTTCCTGCCCTCACCGATAGCACGATCTTTCCCAATGAAATAGTTACTTTTCCAGCGAAGCCAACTAGAGGGACAATGTCTTCCTTCAAGTCGGTAACGCTTAACTTCAATTTTTTGAATAGGTCGATATACATTCCGTCGGATGAGCTTTCCTGGTCGACGAGCAACTTATCGATGTCATAATTGGTTATCATGAGCGTAATGATCAAGGCGCCATGGTGCGGGGCTCTTACCCCCGCCAGATCTTCATCTGTGAATACGATGTGTGTGCTATAGTCGACGCCATCTGCTCGTCGATGCTTTCCTGGCTGAGTCTTCGCTAGATCGATCTAAAAAGTTTGCATTACTGCTGTAAGCTTTTTCACTTTCTTCCGGGCTGAATTCCCTTAAATCTGCTTTAGATCGGATGCCCCATGAATCACTGTAAATTTATGGCCAGCATCGTCCTCGAGCACGTTGTCAGGACTTGTGTCTGCATTTGCAGTAACTTTTTCTGCCTTCTTCTTTATAAACTCGTTCAGGTACCCGGTCTGGGCCAACTCTTCAAGGTGAGACTTAAGAGCCTTGCAGTGATTAGTCTTATATCCTCCCTCCTTATGAAAAGCTCATCTCAGCGCGTTATTTCTCTTTAAGGTATCTCCTCCCATCTTTCTAGGCCACTTAACAAATGGCTTGTCTTTGATTTTCGCTAGGATTTTGTATATTGGTTCTTTGAAGATAATGTTTACTGCCTGAAATTCATTAAAAGCGTGGTTCTTGCCTCCATTCTTGGAGCCACCCTTGCCCCCATTCTTACCTTATTTCTTATAGTTTTCGTCCTTATCGTTGCCCTTAGCAACGAGCTTAGCTCGACCATTCTCCCCTGCACTGAGGCAAGTCACATCCTCAACTTTAGTATATTTCTCGATGTGAGCCATTAGGTCATCGATAGTTGTGGCCTCCTTCTTCGTTAGGGATTGTTGTAAAAGGCAAGAGCTGGGTAGGCCAATCTTAAAAGAGGCCACTGCTACCTGTTCCGAGCAGTCCTCGACCTCATTGAATAACTCCCAGTACCTCTTTGCGTAATCCCAGAGGCTCTCCTGGGGCATCTTCTTTATTATTAGCAAAGAATCCATCCTCTTTAGATGTGAGTTGCTGGTAATGAAGCGAGCCGTGAAGAGCTCGGCCAGGGACTCAAAGCTCCTGATGGACCTATGAGGTAGCCTTTCAAACCACTTATGGGCCACATCATGAAGACTCGATGGAAAAATTCAGCACATTAGTGCATCCCTTTAGTTCCAGAGAGTCGTGGCCTGCATGTACTGCCTAACGTGATCGATAAAGTCAGTCTTTCCGTCATAGATCTTGAATCTCAAAATTGTGAACTTCTTGGGGGCTTCTTTTTCTTTTATTTCCCTTGAGAAAGGGGATTTCATCTGGGTCCTGAGAGCTAACCGAGTAAGCTCTCTGGTCGATCTGTCACCCCGATGTGTTGGGTGCTGGTCAATTTCTCTTCGGACCAAATTTCGTATGTCCTTATGTCCTCGTGCTGGGATCCTGTAATAATGAACTGGTCGTTGTTACTCGAGAAAGTCATCATTCGACTCGTACTTCTCACTTCCTTGGGATCTGCGTCTAGGGCTCCCTCCTCGGCTGCGAGACTTGCTCGCCTGAGGGCTAGGAGTGCGGTATGGACATCGCCTAGTTCTATGATGGAGTTCTTTCTCCATCCTTTCCAATCTCCTTTTGAGGCGAGCATTCTCAGCCTCTTATTTGCGAGCGGCCTCCTCTTGCTCTTGGAGTCTTTCCTCATTGGCATCGATCAACCTGGAGATTTGTGTGGACCTCGTCAGTCCCTGACTTTCTTCTGAGGCTTGCCGTTCTGGGTGAGCCCTTTGGTCTGAACGTCGAACTTCAATTTGATCCTGCGAGGGGCAGGCTGTTCTTGGATATCCCCTACTTGAGGGGCATTGCTACTGTGACCAGACATTCCAGATTCTTTATTGGTGAGGGCTTTCTTAAAGGAAGATAAACGTTCCCACAGACGGCACCAATTGTGGTGACAATTATGTTCAACACAAATTAACAAGAAAAGAAAATCACCAAAGCAAATAAAGAATGTAAAGAACGCCAATCACACAACACAATATTTACGTGGTTCAGCAAGAATGACTACGTCCACGGTGGTTCTCTCAATATTATTTCTCTTTACTCCGGGGAGCATTTTACAAGAAATACAATGCGTGCTTTTTGCCCCAGGCTTAGGGTTTGTTATATACATGTTTGTTCTTGGGGAGTGGGGGTGTTGGACTCCCCCACGTCAGTCCATAACCCCTAGAATATTTGCATGCGAGATTTTAGGGATTTGACTGAGTCATAACCGAATTGGTAGGGATGCAAGGCTCCCCGACTTTGGGCCTTTACTGGGCTACTCGTCTGGGCATGTGGTGACAAATCGAGGTACCCACAATGAGCATATACCTTTGAATGTGGATTTTAAAATCAATGATTATTTAGAGGCCAAAAGTTTTAAAATTTGTTTAAAATTTGCAATTCTCATTTGAAATCATACAAATCCTTTAAATTCAGCAATCATTAAATGCTCCATGGGCCTCTTTTGAAAAAAAAAATTACACTAAAGCAAATTATTGAAATAAAATTATTTATGTGCTTCTTACTTTGCATCACCAAAAAAGAACCACCAAAAGAACCCATATATGTTTGCAAAATGGTGCACTGTAAGATATCATATAAACTAAACATGGGAAAAAATATTTTACACATAAGGATATAACCATGTGGTGGGTTTTAACTAATAAAGTGTTCTACCAGATTTAATCATGTTTCATCTGATCTAAAATATTTTTATTAATAAAAAATATGCCCCCTTCGCTTCCCAAAACTTCATCTGAAAAAGATTAAACATCTAACTGTAAAAACTAAGATATGAAGCATAAGCCTATCATTCAAATTTTGAAAATCCAAATTTAAGTTTAGAAAGTAGTATCTGTCTAAATTCAATAATAAATCTATAACCCCAAATAAATTAATAAAGAGAGATTTAAGGAAAAAAGTCATCAAACTGGAAATGTCTAAAATGTCCACCAAAAGATGGTGTAAATAAAAATTAAAATTACGGAGTTGTTGTTGCAAGCAAGAGTATACAATTACATAGGCAACCCAAAAAATCACATACACCCCAAAAATGGCCAATAGAAATACTCAAATGTCCAAACCACTAATATGCACCTCACTAAACTAAAAGAATATATAAGTCTTATCTTAACTATTCTATGAGAGAGAACATAACATAACATAAATTAAGAGTCATTTATATAAATTGAGCCAAATATCTACCCTCCTATACGTGCTATATTTTCATTTTCTATGGCCTCCATAAAAGAATATAGTTCACTTATGATAAAAAAAATATAACAAAAAACTCTTTGTTTATTAGTTTGTCTCCTAAGTGATAATTTATGTTCAATCATGTGATTTTTGGCAATCCCAACAAAACTTTACTTTATAATAGAACAAAGCATCCATATTCTTCATAACAATACAAACTTACCCAGATTGTTTAAAAATCACATATGGCAACATTCAAAAATTAACAACATTAGAAAACTAACAATATAACTGATATAATAGCATCAATATATATAGACATATATAAATTGAATAATTGAATATCATAATATAGGTTGTAGATTTACTAACGTGTATGAATATATATTTTCAAGGCCTTATCTCCTCTGCATATACCTGATTTTTGTCTCCATAGAAAAACCAAATATATCGGAATATTGACTAGTATCATTCGGACTTCATTGGCTTTACCAATAAATTTTCATTCTCCTTCCAAATTTCTCATCCAAATTCAAAGATTTAGAATATGTTTCTTCCATTCTTGTTCATCACCGCCTTGTAAGTCCCCATTTTCGACCCACCTTATAACTCCTTCTCTCATCCCTTCCACCCACTCCTCAACCAACGTCGCCCACCACCTGCTTACCAACCTGTCGGCGAACCCTGCCTATCTCCACCCTACTCAGGCCATTAACCCACTCCCAAACCCATCGGCGAAACCCACTTGAACCCCGGTCAGCCCCTGCCTTCTAATCCGAATAAAATCCAGCAACCCACAACCCTATTCTCTACAGAATCTGACCCATGGAAAATCCAAATCCTTTGAACAACAAAAGAGAAAAGGTCATTTACATAGGCTTGCTATGAAGAGAGAGAGAGGGGGGGGGGGGCGTGTTTAGGATATGACAATTGTGAAATGGATGGACTCAAGACAAAATTTATTTAATTTATTAAAATGATGAGTAGAAGGTGATGAAGCCATAAATATAAAAAACCTATCACTTCCCTAGGAGTTGCTTGGCGTTTTAGTTTGGAGTCTAGAAGGAGCTCGCAAATTACATTAGTTTCATTTATAAAGTTAGCACGTGGAACATATTTGGATGGAGACACAGTTATTAAGTTTGGATATTATATTAGATTTAATAATAATGGTTGTTTAATGAAAAAAAAATTAACATTGGTTTCAAACTTTCAACTCAATCCCACTCCAATTCTCAATAATATGCAGTAGAAAGAAGAGTTGCAAACCCCCTAAAGATTCAATTTAATAACCACAAATATTTAATGCAAAAGGAAGTTAACCATGTCTTGTACTCAATCCCAATCTAAGAATTTTCAACAATTCAGTTTATAATATCAGTTTCTAACATAAATATAAAAAATCCACAATAAACATATGCATAAATAAATACAGGCAATGAACTTGGCTAATTAAAAAATTGACCCAAATAATAAAAACTTTCCACCTTGCCCAAATAATTTATATTTTCAAACCTAGTACAATGACTTTTATTTTATTTTCATATTTCCTTTTCTTTCTTTCTTTTTTTTTCCAAATATGGCATTTGCATACAAGTTTAGAATATTAATGTAATGACCATTTAAGCATAACAATTCTGCCACCTAAAAAGTTTTTGGAGCATTTATAGGCCAAACTAAAACAAATTAAAATAATGGAAAAATCTACTTTCATTATCACCCACTTTATATTTTTTATTTATCACCCATCTTATCTATGTCTCATTTGTACAACGCCATATACTGGGAAACGCAAAACAGTCAAATTTGAAAGAAGAAATATAATTAAAACTCATTTATCATTAAAAAAAAACATATATTGAATTTGAAACAAAAATAATTAAGGAAAAGTAAGTTCATACAATGCACGTGTCTTTCACTTTTATTTATAATACATTTTATAATTATTAAACTAAATTACGACAAACTTAAGGGGAAATTAATGGTTTATTGAAAAACTGATTGAATTTTGTGGAGCTCTCAAACCCTAGAACCCAAGAAAGAGAGAGAAATTAGAAAAAAATGAGAGGACTTACTTACGGATTCCACAGTTAGGTATATGTGAGTGAGGAGGTGGCAGAGAAGAGAATAAGTAGGTGCATTAATGGGAGTCGGAAGGGCAAGCTTGGGAGTTTGGGAGGTGGAAAATGAAAGGTAATACAATGTTTTATTAGGATAAATAATTTTTAGGGTACCACTACACTTACCCAGTTTCATACTCGCCTAATAAGACTAGGGGTGGTAAACGGACGGATACGGAGCGGATATCATGTTTTCCATATTCGTATTTGCTATTTCAATGTACTATTCGTATTCGTATTCTACCATCCTACAACATCGAACTGTCTCTTACAATAAATACAAGTGGCCTTCACGGAATTATCTCGATGCACCTCACGAGTAAAATGATTTCATGCCTGAGACGTTGTATTTAAGACAAAAACTTGAAAAAAAAATACATGTTTTATAGCATATGCATAAAAAACAAAATTACAAAAAAATAGAAGGATAAGTATTGCTTTAATTAAACAGCCTTGGCTCTGTTTCGGATACATGTAGATAAACAAAAGGGACAAAAGGTAGGGAAGAATCCTACTAAATAAAATTAGTACAACATAATATGTAAAAAAAACTCCTCTGTAACACCCCGTATTTTTGTGCATTTAATATTTAATTAATTCGGGGATTTTAAATTACTTGTGTGTTGTAATTTTAATTGAATTAATTATGACAATATATTTATTTAAAATATTAATCGGGGAGTGAATGGTTAATGTTTAGGAAAATTTATTTACTAAGTGAATAGTACTAATTTAATTACGTCATTTTGAGTATTAATGACGAGGTATACACTTATCCCAGTCGGGAGTCGGTATAGACTAAAGGGGGTGTGAGATAAGAATTTTTATAAATTAATTCGGATGTCAATTCTGACTGCGCGGTTGAGTCCGGATGGGTCGAGATAGTCAGAAAAGAGTACCCAGGTGTAGTAATTGGGTCTCGGGATATTTTTGGGCATAGCCGGCCCACACGGGGTGAGTTGGGCCACTTTAATTAAGCCCATTAGGTGAAAAACGGGATTAAGGGTTTTTAATCTAATGGGAGATTAGGAAATCAGCAGCCAACACAACTCCAAACCTAGGGCTTGAGAGGGGATTTGGGGGAAAGCAAATCAAGAACAAATTGGGAGCTTTTGGAGCCAAATTGAGGGACTCCGCCAACGGAATCAGACACTACGAACACTTTCAGGCAAGTGGTTAACTATTTTGATTCTTAAAGCATGATAATCAATTCATATCATAGTGATGTGGGTATGAAAATTCGTTTTTGGGTATAAATGGCTACAAATTGGGTTTTTTTTTTAAACACTTGAATGAGATTCAAAGTAAGACTTAGATGGGTGATTGATATCTGAATAGGTATATATGATTTGAACGAGAATTTCAGAACATAAAAGAGTGGAAATCGAATCTGAAATTTGGGATTTAAAACAGATAATTGAATTTTGTGGAGAAAGACCCATTTCGAAAATTTGTGAGATAATTAGAGAAGTTGATTATCTTAATGATTTCTATGATGAATAGGATGTGGATTAACCATGTGTAGATGATGGGATAATGTAATTAGAGGTTTAAATTATGGTTTAAAAAGCTTGAAGTTCGTTAATGGTGGAAATCAGGGGGAAGGAGATCTGTCACGAAGGGGTCGATCGATCGATCGGGGGGCATCGATCGATCGACGATGGAAAAATCTGGACAGTTCGACCTATTGTCATATAAAGGGGGAAATTAATTAAAGGTTTAATTCCCTTACATTAATGAGTGATACAAAATGATGATACACATATTCCTAGTAATTATGGGGAAAAGTAATTGGGACTAGGGGCAATTTATGTGGGGAAACTTTATGGATGAATTTGAGGGATATTATGCCAAAATAGGTAAGATACGGATCAAGTGAGTGAGTCCGGGTATGTTGATAATTATAGGTACATATAATTGGAGAAATCATGGAGGTGACTCTATGGCACATTGTGGCAAAAATGTGGGATTGAAATTATAATGTGTAAATGGACCAATTGAGCGAGTCCAGGTAGGTCGGTTAGTGACACCAAAGTATTAAATTAAATTTTGGAGAGAATAATTTATTTAGAGTCGGGATATAGACTCGGGAAAATATTAAGTTAGGGGCCAAGTGAACGAGTCCGGGAAATATGGTTAGGCGACGCCTAGTATTAAATAAATTAATGAATGATTAATTTAAGTAGAGTCGGACCACAGACTCGGATAGGTATTAAATTAATAGTTGTATTAATTATATAATTAGAGTCGAATTGTAGACTCGGGAAGGTATTAAATTAATGGGTGGGTTAATTAATTTAACTAGAGTCGGTTGGTAGACTCGGGTAGGATTAAATTAATAAGTGTATTAATTAATTTAATTAGAGTCGGTTTGTAGACTCGGGTAGGATTAAATTAATATGTGTGTTAATTAATTTAATTAGAGTCGGGCGATAGACTCGGGAAAAGTATTATATTAATTAAGGTGTGAATTAATTATATTAGAGTCGGACCATAGACTCGGGAAGAGGATAAATTATTAAGTGAGAAAATTAACTACATTGAGTCGGGTGACAGACTCAGGAAATTTCAGGCAGTGTACGGGACTTAGAGTGCACGGTAAAGTCGGGTTTATATTATATATATATACGGTGTCGTGATAGTATATATATATATGTATATTTATTGTGCGTGATACTAAATATCAGTGATTAGATATTTATTAAATTTATATACTCGTATTTGGATTATTTCTTTAGTGGCCGGTGATTTATTCGGCATGTTGTGTAATTATGATTTAGTTTATTTTCCTTCAGTTGTGTGAATGGTTTATATTTTAATTCCGCATGTACAGTTTTGGTTTAATTTAAAAGTTAAAATTGGCACCAGTTTCTGGAATACTAGGTGGTTAGTAAGTTTTAAAAAGTTTCGACAGTGATGTTAAGGATGATCCAACTGGGATTCCTATTTTTAATTTGGTATAGGACTGATCACCCGGTATTTTATTAGGCGGGGTGTCACAGATGGTATCAGAGCATCAGGTTCTAGTGTCCTTAGGATCTGTGCGGCTTTTCACGCTTTGGCTTAGCAATCTTTGATATAGAGCCCTATCATAGGATTGTTGTATTCTCATACGTATGCCCATATACGTTCTTCTGCGAAATTTATATTTGAAAGTGAACTCATACAATTCGATTCTCACTCCAGATGACGCCCATGAGAGGGAGAGCAGCTAGGGCAGCATGGGGAGGTGAGACGAGGGAGGCTCGTCAGGAGTAAGAGTTACGGCAGCAACTGCCAAAGATAATTTTGGCAGCAAAGGTAACCGAACTAATGGCACGGGCGATTGAAACGACGGTAGTTGCAAACGACAAGGTACTTTCCACGGGATCCACCACAAGTGTTAGTGGCATTGGATGTTCAGACTCACGCGGGGTCGTTGGGGTGAAAATAAGAAAGAGAAGTTATTTTAGTGGGAACCCACCAGAGTTGCGAGGAGGTTCAGGTGTAGTACTAGCGTGTCAAGGGAGAGAGGTATCCAGCATCACCTGCGCATGGGAGATTGCGATGGGGTGCGAAAATAAATGCTAACCACTTTTAAGTTAGTGGGAGCGGTGCTACAGTGGTGGGAGTCGACCACCACAGTTGAGGAAAGGGACACACAAATTACTGCAGAGTTTTGGGTGCGGTTCGACCGCAAGTATTTTTCTTCAGCGGTTGAGACCGAATTGAGGAGAAAATTTTGTGAGGAGACTCAAAGGGAGGCCGTTAAGTGGCCGATTGCGAGGAAGAATTCACTCGTTGGCAAAATTTTGTACCGGATGAGGTAGGCAAGGATAAGAGAAAGAAAGAAAAGTTTATGGATGGGTTAGTATGGAGAATCAGACAACATTTAATTGATAATTACGCATTAGTAGATTATATGGATGTCATTAACGCAACACTCCGGCACTGTTGGGAATATCGCTTCCACGCGAAAGGAAGCGGGAAGGGAGTGGGGATTAACCAGTCGGATGAGGCAGAAGGGAACAATACCAGTGGGGTATCCCAGCAGAAGATTGGGGGAGATCAGGGGCAGGATTTTCGACAAGGAAATCATGCCAAACAATCTAGAACTGGAGGCTATCGGCGGGATGGCCAGGAATTCCATCAAGGCTGGCATGGAAGGGATCAGTGGCAGGGTGAACATATGAGAAAGTGTCCCGTTATGGGAAACGCGAGACACATGAAGAGATATTGCCTTAAGCAAGGTAGGGGTCAACTACAGGACGAGGTCCTGGATGTACAACCACTAAAGAATAATCACGGGTGCATTCGGGAAGGGAGAAGCTGCTCCAAAAATTTAGAACCAGCCGATGCAGCTGGAGTATAAAAGTAATTATTTTACCCTAGGGGCGTGGGGTATATTGTTGAGTGACAAAGAGGATATCACAGTATAAGACTTATTTTTAGAGTTCGCAGGTGAGTCGAACTTAGTGGGTGCGTTGGCGGTAGCAGCCATAGCATGTGGGTAAACTTTCCGTAGGGTAGCGGAGTTCCTTAGTGTTCTTCATGGGAGAGTGGAGGCGTACACTGAGTGATTTGTTGAATTGTGAGAGGAATGACTACTTTCGTGAATTATGGGAGTAGGGTTGATTATACTTTTTAAACATCGGCTGGATAGCGATGGAATAAAATTATTATGAATAGTGGAGTTAAATTTTGGTGTTCACGACACCAGGGTATGGTTGGTACTAGGTATCACCAGAGAGGGCGTATAGCCTACATATATGTGGATGTATATATGTTGTATTGCGTGGTGCGATGGCACATAGTGAGGTTTTGTGTTCTCACATTTTATCCCGGTGAGTGGGGATGTTAAATGAAGTGAATCAGGGTGGTTGAATCGATTTTCGAGCAAAGAGAGATAGCTCGGGGTTTATTTTGCGCAAGGACTAGTGGTAGTAAGGGCGCGGTACTATGTTGTCTTTGGTGGCATAAGGGTAAGCGTATATTCTTTTGTGTTGAGAGATAAGTATTTATGGGGAGATAGTTGGACGTAGCATGGGTTGAGTACCCGGGCAGTAATTATATAAGTAAATATATGTATATGTGATATGACTACGGGTTCGAAGTTATATTAAGGGTTACTACTAGCACACTCGGGTAACTTTCGTGCGATAGAGCGCGGGGATAGGGTGTATGGGCACCCGGGTTAATTAAAGCAAAATTTTGTGCGGTTAAGCGCGGGTATTGGGTGTATGGGCGCCCTGGTAAAGTTAAATGCATACTTGTGTAACGTATGGTTAGAATCGGATGGGATAGATATAGCGGGCTTGGAGGCACTTGACTAGTGAGTAATATGTGAATACTGGAACACTAGGTTAATCTTAATTTCGAGGACAAAATTCCTTTGTAAGGGGGGAAGGATGTAACACTCCGTATTTTTGTGCATTTAATATTTAATTAATTCGGGGATTTTAAATTACTTGTGTGTTGTAATTTTAATTGAATTAATTATGACAATATATTTATTTAAAATATTAATCGGGGAGTGAATGGTTAATGTTTAGGAAAATTTATTTACTAAGTGAATAGTACTAATTTAATTACGTCATTTCGAATATTAATGACGAGGTATACACTTATCCCAGTCGGGAGTCGGTATAGACTAAAGGGGGTGTGAGATAAGAATTTTTATAAATTAATTCGGATGTCAATTCTGACTGCGCGGTTGAGTCCGGATGGGTCGAGATAGTCAGAAAAGAGTACCCGGGTGTAGTAATTGGGTCTCGGGATATTTTTGGGCATAGCCGGCCCACACGGGGTGAGTTGGGCCACTTTAATTAAGCCCATTAGGTGAAAAACGGGATTAAGGGTTTTTAACCTAATGGGAGATTAGGAAATCAGCAGCCAACACAACTCCAAACCTAGGGTTTGAGAGGGGATTTGGGGGAAAGCAAATCAAGAACAAATTGGGAGCTTTTGGAGCCAAATTGAGGGACTCCGCCAACGGAATCAGACACTACGAACACTTTCAGGCAAGTGGTTAACTATTTTGATTCTTAAAGCATGATAATCAATTCATATCATAGTGATGTGGGTATGAAAATTCGTTTTTGGGTATAAATGGGTACAAATTGGGTTTTTTTTTTAAACACTTGAATGAGATTCAAAGTAAGACTTAGATGGGTGATTGATATCTGAATAGGTATATATGATTTGAACGAGAATTTCAGAACATAAAAGAGTGGAAATCGAATCTGAAATTTGGGATTTAAAACAGATAATTGAATTTTGTGGAGAAAGACCCATTTCGAAAATTTGTGAGATAATTAGAGAAGTTGATTATCTTAATGACTTCTATGATGAATAGGGTGTGGATTAACCATGTGTAGATGATGGAATAATGTAATTAGAGGTTTAAATTATGGTTTAAAAAGCTTGAAGTTCGTTAATGGTGGAAATCAGGGGGAAGGAGATCTGTCACGAAGGGGTCGATCGATCGATCGGGGGGCATCGATCGATCGACGATGGAAAAATCTGGGCAGTTCGGCCTATTGTCATATAAAGGGGGAAATTAATTAAAGGTTTAATTCCCTTACATTAATGAGTTATACAAAATGATGATACACATATTCCTAGTAATTATGGGGAAAAGTAATTGGGACTAGGGGCAATTTATGTGGGGAAACTTTATGGATGAATTTGAGGGATATTATGCCAAAATAGGTAAGATACGGACCAAGTGAGTGAGTCCGGGTATGTTGATAATTATAGGTACATATAATTGGAGAAATCATGGAGGTGACTCTATGGCACATTGTGGCAAAAATGTGGGATTGAAATTATAATGTGTAAATGGACCAATTGAGCGAGTCCAGGTAGGTCGGTTAGTGACACCAAAGTATTAAAATAAATTATGGAGAGAATAATTTATTTAGAGTCGGGATATAGACTCGGGAAAATATTAAGTTACGGGCCAAGTGAACGAGTCCGGGAAATATGGTTAGGCGACGCCTAGTATTAAATAAATTAATGAGTGATTAATTTAAGTAGAGTCGGACCACAGACTCGGATATGTATTAAATTAATAGTTGTATTAATTATATAATTAGAGTCGAATTGTAGACTCGAGAAGGTATTAAATTAATGGGTGGGTTAATTAATTTAACTAGAGTCGGCTGGTAGACTCGGGTAGGATTAAATTAATAAGTGTATTAATTAAAATAATTAGAGTCGGTTTGTAGACTCGGGTAGGATTAAATTAATATGTGTGTTAATTAATTTAATTAGAGTCGGGCGATAGACTCGGGGAAAGTATTATATTAATTAAGGTGTGAATTAATTATATTAGAGTCGGACCATAGACTCGGGAAGAGGATAAATTATTAAGTGAGAAAATTAACTACATTGAGTCGGGTGACAGACTCAGGAAATTTCTGGCAGTGTACGGGACTTAGAGTACACGGTAAAGCCGGGTTTATATTATATATATATATGGTGTCGTGATAGTATATATATATATATGTATATTTATTGTGCGTGATACTAAATATCAGTGATTAGATATTTATTAAATTTATATACTCTAATGCTATCAAGGGAGGTTGCGCGATGTGGGTGAATCCCCTAGCTTGAGGAGTAGGGCGAGTATATCCCCAGGTCATAGCGTCCGGTATACATGGGTGAGGGATTTATCTCACTTTCAGGGAACGAATATGACCGCCTCCACTTCGTTTATATTTTGTTCCAAGTTGGTGAGCGATTCTAACTTGGGGAACTAGGTTTTGTGAGCACACCTAGTGAGATAGCATTTTAGAGAGAATCATCCGGTGAGGGTATACTCGGAAGGATGGATACACGTATGATATATGTGTGGTTGTTAGTAAAGGTACGTATAATATGGTAGTATATATTATATGTAGGAGATAATACAGTGTCTTATGTATTTACTTTATATAACTTGGGTTACAGCTATATGTTGTTAATTAATGAGAAATTAATTAAGTTAATCACTTGTGGGGATAATACACTGTGTGATGTATTTACTTTGTATAACTTGTGAGATGGTTATATGCTACTATTTAAGAAGAATTAATTAAGTTAATTGTGAAATCACTTATAATTCAAGGATCATTATACTCGGGTTAGGGTAGTATGGCAAGGGAAGTTTATACCAGGACTAGTTGGACGAGGTAGTACAACTAGGTGGGGTTAAGGTAATCGGTAGGTGTGTAAAATAGTGGAGGGGTGAGAATGTCCACGAGGGAGTGCGACCCTAACTTAAATATGAAGCACATTCATGCATTTTAAATTACTCCAGTTAATTCACTTGCTAAATATTTTCAAAATGTTTTGGGTTCTAACCCTTGCTATAAAACTATTTTCAAAACCTTTTAGGTGTCCAGCCACAGGGACGCCAGGATTGATATTCTATTCCAGGGACACGGAGCTGCGACATATGTGGATGCTAGCAGGAGTTTGGATTAGACGCATCATTCGTTCATTCCTAGAGTAGGAATCTTGTGTCAGTCTCAGTCTTATTTAGGGCTTGTAGCCCAGACTTCTCGGTACAGTTTTCAGGTGTTGTATATTTGTATTTGGATTATTTCTTTGGTGGCCGGTGATTTATTCGGCATGTTGTGTAATTATGATTCAGTTTATTTTCCTTCAGTTGTGTGAATGGTTTATATTTTCATTCCGCATGTACAGTTTTGGTTTAATTTAAAAGTTAAAATTGGCACCAGTTTCTGGAATACTAGGTGGTTAGTAAGTTTTAAAAAGTTTCGACAGTGATGCTAAGGATGATTCAACTAGGATTCCTGTTTTTAATTTGGTATAGGACTGATCACCCGGTATTTTATTAGGCGGGGTGTCACATCCTCCTTTATTATATAGACTAGGATGTACTCGTGTTGATGGCACGGTTGTAAATTTATTCGGTGCAACATGTCTATGGAATCTCTTGATTACCCCAATAGTACAGATCAATAGAAAAAACTCATGCGTCACATTAAGGATATGTCGACCGATCATGGTTACAACATTTCCTAACAAGTACAAATATATGTAGACAAAAATAATATTAAAATATAAATATAAATGATAAAACATTACTCCGTTTATTTAGGTGTTAAATGCACCAAACTTCTTCATCAAAAACCTTGTAATTGTATTAAGGCACTTAGAACACAAAGTTGGTAAACAAATTTGTCACGTATAGCATTACTCTAAAATTATTCATGATATTCTAAGTACATATAGTAATATTGACTAAGAGATTTTATCAGTTTTTAACTTAAAAAAAATATTACAACAACACTAAATCGTATTTTTTTCTTCACACGAACATAATTATATTTAAAACAGAGAGAAAAAGCAGCATGTACTTTAGTCACCACGTGTCCATGTTCAACACTAACAAAGACATGACACGTTTGTACATGTAAAAATATTATCTTTATAATCGAAGACATGTGAAACATGTATCGCATCTGTAGCATATCTTTTTAAGCACAACTCGAAATCATTCATTTCTTCTAGTATGAACACGACCCAATTAAAACCCACATAACACGAATTGTTTCGATAATTTTTATTTTTTTATTAAAAAACATGTAATGTTTAATTTTATTTTGAATGTTTTCATGTTAGGGAGGAAAAGATCTCGAGTTGTTTTATTTGAGTCAATTTAGTGTTATGTAAAAATATGTGTGTTGTGTGAAAATAAGCGTGCCATGTTTTGTTTTGTATGAGTTGTGTTCGTGTTACGTAAAAAAATGTCATGTTGTATTTTATTCATGTTAAATAAAAAAAACTAAAATTTCAAGCTTGCAGCATTATATTTGGGCCATGAAGATGGAAAGACAAAAATAATTTATAATTGAAAAACCGAAATAAAATTACATATTTAGTTTAAAGATATGAAGATCGAAATTTCTTTAAATCACCTAGAATCGCACGTCATACTGTGGGTGAAATACATTTATGAAATTAAGGATACCCCTAAAAAAATTAAGGACCACCAATACATTTTTTTAATTCTACTGTATTTAATATAAACTCTATTGTGGTATACAATATGTAAACTCTATTGTGGGTGAGAAAACAATAATACATATTAGTTTCTTGCTAAAGTATTTATACAACAAATAAACAAAAAAGTCAAATAGTATATATACTTGCACCCATGAATACATGTATGAAAATTAAAAATTCAGGAGCATTAAACAAATAGCCACTTATTAAAAAACCTGTATGCAGGATCATTCGCCAAAAACAAAGATCGAGAAACATAGACATAAAAATGCACCAAATCAACTACAACAAAAGCCCTCACGGCTAAGAATAAAGTCTAACTTGATGAGTAAGAATATGTCATAATGTTTTAAGATGGTTTCCTCAAAGAATGTAGAAGAACTTAAATGTAAAATGTGATTAATGATCGAAGACATCTTTCTTTGTCCCAAAATTCCTAGATAATTCTATTTTCCAAAACAAATATAGAAGTAGTACATAGCTAAAACCAACCCAAATGTAATTCAAAGATAAAAATCCTCATCAAAAGCTCCATAAAAAATAAAAAATAGAGTACACAAAACAAAGAATTGGTCTATCCAAAATATATATATCTATATAATTAGGAGTAAAATTTTGTTACTATTCCATAAAGAGATAACTTAATTAGAGGACAATATTTTGACAACAAGGCAACAATCTAATGGTTGAGAATAAAATACCCCTCTTATCATTTTTGCCCCTTAAAAATTTGATTTCCCCCTCTTTTAACACACTACTTTATTTTCCCATATTTTCAAAATTCAAAAAAACAAGGGTTAAAAGGGTATTATACCCATTTTGATCTCACTTTTAACTCCTACCATCCCTACCCACTATAACTCTCTTACCCTGACTTCTCTCTCTCTCAGTCTCTCTCTCTCTGAGCAAACTACATGAAAAGCACAACGTCTACCAAAGCTTTCATACCCAATGAGTAGATCCCAATCACTCCAATACTTCTGATTACCTCAAATCAAATGTAAAAAAAACGACAGTGGCCCGTCCGACCTCTAATTACTGGAGAGATCTGAGACTTAGAATGAATTTACACAAATCTCAATCACCAAAACATGGATTTTTGAGTTTTTTCAGTTTTGTTATTGCGTGAAGAGGTTGAGGAAGATTTTTTTTTGTTTCTACTGGGGCAAATCCTGGTAGGAGACCAACAATGCTTTTCTGTTTCTTCATTTTTTTTATTTTGAGTTTTGTGGTTGTTTGTGTGGGATCTGGTGTTTGTTTGTGGTGTTTTTGCAGAATTTATTCCTTGGTTTTTGATTGGGATTGATTACTCCAGAGGTGTATAAAAGATATAAAGCTGCTGCTAAGGTTTGAATCTTTATATTTTTTGTTTCATTTGATTTATTTAGTGGTTTATGACGCTCCTAAATTCATAGGCTGCGTTTGATTTGTTTCAAAATTAGTTTTTTTTTTCGATTTTGGGATCTTTGTTTCTTTTATGTATATATCTGAGCTAAATCCTCCATATTTAAACTAAATCCTCACAGTATTTGAACTAAATACTCATAGTTTTACTTTATCATTTTCTCTCCATTGTTGGAATTCATTCCCCATACTTGAACTACATCCTCACAGTATTTATCTATTTGTCGGTTCAAAAGCCCATCAGTTGTTGAAAAGCTGAACTTTTAGTTCTCCTTTAATTTTTGTTATTTTTAACCTGAACTCATAGGTTTTATTTTTGAAGTTCATTGTGGGTTTTGAAGTTTAGGTGAACTCACAGGTATGAAAATTAAAGGTTATTAGTTGCTCAAGTTTTACTCTTCTCATGCCACCATAGATTTTGTTATACGTTTTGATCACTTTGAAATGTTTCGTTATGATAGGCTGAATTCCATATTCAAGTAGTTTTTGCCTGTGGATATTTGCTATAAGTTTATCATATTATGAAATTTTAATGGAGTGAATGTGTTAATGTTTTATATTTTTCTATCCAGCATAGCATGTTGTTGATTCAGGTATGATTATGGTGTCCACTTCTTGGTCTCATAACCATGACAAGGATGAGGAGCAAGTTGACATTCCACCAAATGCACTATACGTTCTATCTGTTTGTTTGTCCCTATTTTCTTAAATTTATTTTTTCCCGAAGTTCGTGAATAGTCCCGTTGCTATAAATTATCCTTTTTCGTTATTTATGTTGAGCACTTCATATTTAAATGCACAGAAAAATATATTTTAATATTCTATGTTTGTCTCTATGTTCTTGTGCTTAAATGTTTGTTTCAGTTTCCCTCTTACACGATTCTCTTTGTTAGATGTTTGTTTCACATTTTCAAAGGATTAAATGCTAAGTCTTTAACTTTTCCCAGTTTGTATAAAACTAAGTTTATACATTATAGATGATACATTATATACGAAGTTTGGGATTAATCTCATGCTCTCTTTCACTCCAAATCCAATCAACTACTCAATGCCTAACTGTTTAGCAGGAAAATAAATCAATGTGTGTACGTTTGTTGTATTTTTATACATGTGTTGTACACAAATCCAATCAACTACTCAGTTACTCTTTTTTGGATACTCGCCGCTCTCAGATCGGAGAGGGCCCCTGAAGTTGGGTCCACTAGGACTTGCCTGACGTTCGAGGGGTAGCCCACCTTGGAGACTACGACGTCGGAGGGCGCGCAGCTCCAGGAGGGTTTAGGTTTTGATTGGGTGTGGTTAAAGATGATCAGAAAGTAGGCGGTCTTCAGTTGGTGTCCGCACATGGGATGTCCACAGCACCTCCTCACCCCCTCTCAATTAGCAGCCTAAACGCCATCATTTCTTACACCTCTCATTTCCGTTTTGTGTTTTTTTAGTCTGATGTTTAATTATCTAAATAGATGAGCAAGAAGTTATTGATTTGTGATGGAAGTTTTTTTTGGTTTTGTTTTGATTATCTAAACAGGGTTTCCTCTTTTTATTTTTGATTTTTCCCCTCAATAAACTAAATATATTGTTGGATGTTCGTTTTACTATGCAGGTGTCGCTACGACTCAAAACAAAATTTTGCTAAGAAGTTTCAATTCATATGGTGAAAACCCAATTGCTAGGTTTCTTTCATATGTGGTCGTTGGAAGATCAATTCACATGTTTTACTTGCAGGAATATATGTAATAGGTGGTTTCTCTAAACAAAGTTGTATGTGTGCTTTATGTATTTTGATTTTGTTTTGAGATTAGAAATGTGTCTTCTAGATTTTTTTATGGATTTATTTGTCAAAAACGAGGAAGTGATGAAACGAGGAAGTGAGGAAGTGAGATAACAATTCATACCCTAAGCCCTACAACTCACCACACTTGATTTTATAATTTATACGGCATTTACCATTTTAACCTACTAAAATTTATTTTCCCCCTCATTTTTCATCTAAAATTTCATTATAATTCAAATATAAAGGTTATATTTGTAATACACTAAAAAGAATATCAACCCATCTGACGATCCCAAACGCATCTGTCCCATCTTTCACCCACTCACATACTTCAACCTTGAGCCTCTCAATTTGTACCATTTCCCCTCCCCACTCTTACAGAAAGTTGGAGGAGAATGACAAGGGTGGTTTAGGGCTGAGCCGGGGTGGAAATGGCATGGGTGTTCATACGCTTTGGGTACTTTTCATCTCTCTGATTTATTTGATGGTGGGGTAAAACAAGTTCGAAAAAGGTTGACCGACCAGGATTTACGGTTTCTTAGCTTTTGATTCTATCATAAATGAACATGTCGAACATCTCCCTTTTTTCTGAATTTATTTACGGTTGTATGTATAATTTGAATTTTTTGCTACGGTTCTCTAATAACTTTATTAAAATTTGATTGACCTTGTTTTCTTTTATTCTGTGAGGTCATTTTTCTTTTTCTTTTTGGATCTTGAGGTTTAATGTTACAGATCCATTAAAAAAGAACAAGAATAGTAATCTTATATGGTTTTGAGATCTATAAATTTTAAAACGTTTTTTCTTTGGCATAGGGATTTAAAAATCGGTTAAAAATGATTTGTTTTTTTCAAACCATTAAAGAATTCATTTGCATTCCTTAGATTTGTTTGTTGTTTGATTTTGAATAAATTTCATTTGATGTTTGATACAGTGGGCTGGTGGATAGGGGTGTGAAACCATTTGCATATAAGATGTCCATTCAAATGCCTGAGTTGAGTGCCAGACTTAATTTCAGGTATTCTATACCCGATCTCTTTGCATTGATATAATTTTTTTATACTTCAAACCATTTGCATATAAGATGTTTGGTACACTCTCTTATTGTGTATTGTTTTTGCATTTATTGTGATGATTCATTTAATATACTTAAATGTTATTTTCCTATTAAAATATAAATATATTTTTATCTGATTTTAGTAGAGTATATACACCCAATAGTTTGTGTATATACACTGAAAAACCCAATGCTGTCAGAAACATATATTATGTTTGATACTTTTATTTCTTGACGAGTTACCATAGGAATCAAGAGTCCATCTTATAATTATGCTTATATACATCTGTGTAAAATAGTGTTTATTAAATTATGTTTTTTGATGAAGTTCACCACATTAATTCAATTGCAATTTTTTTTGTTTTGCTAGGTATGGTTTTGTTTTTGGTTTTCAGTTTCATGGTGTAAGTTCATGAGGTTTGCTAAATGGTTTATTATTTTCATCCGTGGATAGTTAAGAGTGTTTCCATGCCCTCTCTAATTTCATAATGATCAATTTTAGGGTTAAAATTATTGTTTTGGGGATTTTAAATCCTAAGCTTAAAAAATATTGTTTTGGGGGTTTCACTCCCTATTTTCAATTGTCTTTTTGCAGTGAATGTCTCTTTAAAAGATTATGTTGAGTTTATAGTGAAATTAATAGCATTCACAAAAGAATGTTTTTGAATTTAGTTCATTATTTATTCCTATCCATAGTTTATTCATTCATCTTGAATCCCAAATTTCATTCGCCCTGTCACCATACAAAAATCAGAATCACCCTTCTCTGTCCTATCCTTGGTTTAATACATTTGTGTAAATTATTTATCTTTTCATCAGGTGTTTCACTGTTCTATTAGCTTTGAATTCAATACATCTAAATTTGGGTTGTCTTAATTTTTTGAGATGGTTGGTTAAATGAGATAAGGAGACCATAAATACTTGGTTTGTATCTCAGTTTGGACAGTGGTGCTTGGGCGAGATAGTGTTGTGTGTGTGAACATGCACCACTAATTATGTTTCCTCTTACTTCGTATTTTTTAGCGTTAAAAAGTGTAATTGTGGATAGTATTTTTTGTCGATAACTTGATACCTTTTTTGTAGCGTCGGTTTGCAGTACTAAAGTAGGTTCCACAAGTCTTCGTTGTCAACGGATTACAATTTAGGTTTCAGTTTCACCCATCAATGTTTGTCTCAATTGGGAGACATTGCTGAGGTGATTTTTTTTACTCATTTGGCTTTGATCTTCATTTTCCCACATGGTTGGGCTTTTAATTTTGGATAAAGTACTCGGACTGAATAACAAGTCCAGTATTCCCCTTTCCAATATTATGACACAAGAATAATTCTCAATTTTCATACACAAGTTTTTAAATTTTGGGATAGACTTTTTGTATTGGGTGTTTTTTCCATACATAATTCTCAATTTCCACAAATAATTCTCAATTTCCATACATGATTCTTAACATGTATGGAAAAAATAGCTTGGTATACACAATTAGTTTTTGGATAAAATCAGTTATGCATTTATTTTGCAGTATTCCCCCTTCCATATTATGACAGGGCATCCTATATTGTGATTGAAATGAATGACACTAGCATAATTCTCAATTTTCATACATAAATTTTTTAGATTTTGGGATAAACTGTTTGTATTAGGTGTTTGGAAAAAGACACCACTGGATTAAATGGGACAATCTTTGCTACCCAAGGGGAATAATTCTCAATTTTCATACATAAATTTTTTAGATTTTGGGATAAACTGTTTGTATTAGGTGTTTGGAAAAAGACACCACTGGATTAAATGGGACAATATTTGCTACCCAAGGGGAAAGGTGATATAGGATTACATGGGAATATTAGTAAATATTCAGTAATGTTTTATCGTGTTATATCATTAGTCATAATAGTCAAAATCTGTAACAGTTTGTGACAGCGATACCCACGGTTTACGACATTATTTCATATTCAAAGTTTGATATATATGGATCTTAATGTAATTGTATGATCATTTAATCCTTTAAATTTTCTTTGTGTTCTCTATTTGATATATGTCCATCTAATCATCTGCTTTGTGTTTTCAGTTTGAAAAATCACCAACATGGTTTGTCCTTTAGTTAGTGACAATGCCACTTGATCTAGGGAGTTCGTTGGCGTGTATAAGGTGATAGACATTGAGCTGTGATTCAGACACAACACTTGACATGTAGCAACCTCCCAATAAATGATGGTTTTTGAATTATTTATTTGTTCTTGCTCTTGATTTCTAATTGTCAAGTTATGTCATTAATAATTTATTCCACTTTGTTTTACAGGGTGATCCAAAGTATCCTTGGGATGATGTTATCATCGGGTCACATTTCTATTCATGTTGTATAATAATTGATGATCCTCCAATCTCTTTTTTAAGCATTGGAGATGTTGCATTTGGGTTGTGCATTACTATGCACAATCGTGTGTTTTTCCCTCTGTTTTATTTCAATTTCAATTTTCATTATATTATTCAATATAAAGTCTATCGGAGATATAGATTTCACCCACACCTCAATGTTTTGTAGGTGAATGTATATGTATAGGGAAACCACAAAGGCTTCAATGAATCCTATTAAGACACTGGGCTTGTAATAGCTTCGAACAGTTCTAACTATTATTCTGCTCTTATCCTTGGGGCCCTGGATAGAGAAGTTATTTACTCTCCAATTAAGCTGTCGGATGATGATAGGCCTTCAACACCACCACATAGCTTTAGAAGATGACGCGTCTAAACTGTTATTAATCCTAATCACTGGAGATAACAATGAAACCACTGCTGACATTAAATTGCTGTAATGCATCAATTGTTATGCGTCAACTATTGTGTAGTCATTCAGGGTCATTAATTTGATAAATGTAATGCATTCAGGGTCATCAACTGTTAGTACTTCATCATTTTGTATTTCAACATTTGTTGCTAATTTTTTAGTGATTCAAGTTCAACTTAAACTTAAAACTCATACTAAATTGAGAAATTACTGATATTGTCTATAGGGGAAATCAGAATCATCCAAAACCTCAATCTACATGGAGATATACATCATTATCAGCAACAACAACAGCTTTATCTTCTTCTCAAGGAAAATAGATTCAGTTGCAACACCAGAGAATTCTTCTATCACCACGGGGAATGAAAATTATGATAGGACTTCTCACAGTAGTAGATCAGAGGGTGATGAAGTTGATAAAGATGAAATTGATGGCAAGAAATAAAATCAGGTGGTTTTATCAGTGTTACCTAAACCTTTTTATCTCATATTTTTTTCTTAGACTTTGAGGGGCTGCGATTTCTTTGGTTAGAGATTTTATCATATTAGAAATCGTATCCAATATTCGGCTACATCAAATTCCGTTGTGTACCAATTCTATATTCTATGAAACAAGGGGTGTTCAATCTTGCAGACGTGTATCTATTTTAGAACTATTTTACCGAACTCTATGTACACTTTGTGTTACTTTTTTTTTGTAGAACTATTGAAACCATATCATTGTGTTGTTTTTTTCGGTATAGAACTATTGAAACATATCATTGGTGGTTGTAATAGATTAATTAACTACTCTGTTGCTTTTCTTTACACACTGTTTATATAGATTAGTTCACTGCTAACAGTGGAACGTTTATCTGTAGTAAAGTCTCAGAAAATTAAGGAGAACAATATCTGTCGGGGGATAGACTGCAATGACACTGGAATAAATGACATGCAAGAGCATACTGTCATTGAACCACTAATTAGGAAGAAGCAGCAACTCTTGCTTCGTGGACTGCATTATTCTTATATTTCTTAGTAAAAATTTGAGGTATGCCTATGATTTCGAATGCAATTGCATTTTATTATTTTCTAGACATTAAGATAATGCAATTCTGAATTAATTTCAAATTCTTATTTGAAGAATATAATACTAAATGGATACCATTTTATGCTTGAAGTCAGATTTCTTTTCTTTTTATTTTATAGTACCATCTATGGCGGCACTATTATTATATGGGGCTTGAGCATGTGTACATTATATTCATGACAAAGCTTTGCATTGTCAACCGGACAACCACTTTAAATAGTGTTTAATTTGGTACCGAAAGTTTGTCTTTAGCTATTTTATTATTTGAATGACATTAATATTATGTTTATTTTTTGCAGATGTAATATTGATAATCTCTCTATCAAAAAGGTACTCTCTCCTCCTAACGATTAAGATCTGTGATTTCCTTTTTTTTATATACTTTGTTTTCTGTTACTTATAATGTAGCTTAAATATTTCTTCTTCTATTTAATGGGTAGTTTTTTGGACTAATTACATATGCAGGTTAACGTTACTCCTTGCCATTTATAAGAACCGAGGTATGTGAAGTTTTGGACATGGTTTCTCCTACACTCATTTGCGATGCTCAAGTCACAAAGATGAGAAGTAATACTACTTCACTTTTATTCTCTAACTATAATTCATTGTTTGATTTATTTATTTACAAATTTTAGTATATATTGCAAATTACAATTTTTCTATATGTTGTTTTTTATGAGACATACCACTATGGTCTTGCTATTTCTGGAAATTTACTTTATGGTTTATTAAGATCTAATTGATATTATCAATATTCTATGGGGTTGATATGATCAAAATTTGGTATATACAACTATATTTGGCATGCTCGAGTTTCGAAACCAGTTGCTAATTTTATTTTGTCGTATTTATGATTTGAATCATTATTCATTACTTTTTCAGTGTTCAGTAGTCATCAGTAATTTCATCAAATTCACATGATAATTGTCCGAAAATTTTAAAGGTTCTTTTTCTGTATGGCAGGACATTGTTGAGGAGATTTCTACAGTGCCTGAATCGAATTGTACAGATCAAGAATACTACTGATTAGTACGACTGATTTATCGCTAATATTGGAATGGATTTGTTATGGACGATTTTTTAGTTACTATTTTGTTTCCTTCCAAATTTAGTTGACAATTTTAGGTTGACTTTTGTGAAAGTTGGGGTTATACAACTTTTGATTGTGATCAAAACATTTTTTTCGACTTATCTTATGGATGAGAGATTTGAGTTTATGTTTATATTGAGTGTTGATTTTATAATTTATACCAACTGTATCAGTTTTGACATGTCCACTTTGAAATTAAATAGGTGGTGATGTCCTACTTAAGGCTCAAAATAAAATTTCACGCGTATTATTAGCTTCATGAATAATATATGGAAGACTCTGGATTATAAGTATATTACGTGTGGAACTTAACCATGGATTAAACATGGTTACTTTGGATGTGAAATTAGTAGATCTATATGAATGATGATGTTCGGGATTAGTCGCGTTTGAAATCTTGAGACGAGCATATAACTAATAAGCAAGGTTTATATAATATTTGACTAGCTATTTTAATTGACTAACTTTGTTTTGTCGGGTAATGAAATTTTTTAGTTTTTGCAATCCTGTACTTTAGAAATTTTCGTCGTACCTTTAGGCACGGGCATTCCGCTGGTATATATATATATATATCCCAGGGCAATAATTAATTATTCGTTAAGACTCAACCAAGTTGGGTTACGATTTAGCATGCCCCAATTTATTAACCTATTTCGAAACAGAGCATCATCCAGAAACCTTATTCTTTGGGGTCTTAGAGATATGAATTATAACGAAAATGGAAGATTAAAAAATTACCTTTTGAGAATGGATTAAACTTTAGTTCTATGATTTACCTTTGACAAATATGTACAAAATATATCTTTCTAAACCATACTGACGCTAAACATTACCTTCTCTCTCTCACTATAACCCGCCAAACCCATAAACCATAAACTCACCAAACCATCAAATCCAGCGATCTTAGCCACCCCCATGCCACCAGTTGCCAACCCAACACTAACCCGACACTAAACCATCAAATTCGGCGACCAACAAATCTGGGGACCCGACACTAAACCGACCACCAAACCACCTTATCTCGTCAGACCAATATTACCCCGCCTCTCTCCTATGCCGAACCTACTACGACCAATACCCATACCCAACCCACCATACTTGAACATACTCCAAGCACATAGTTGCATTCACTTAACTAATATACAATCGAAAAAGAGAATAAAATGAATACAATATGTTTTTTAGGACTGAAAAGAATCATTCTACAATATGTTTACGAAAAAATGAATACAATACGCAGACATATGAATACCCAAATGCGTTGAGGGGTATTTGAGAACTAGAAAAAACAACGTAAACACAGCGTCTTGGTCTGGGTAGAAAACTCAAGCACGTTAAAAAAGCACAACGTGTTTAGAGAGAGACATGTCTAGAGAACTCTAAACATAGGACTGGGTAGAAACCTCTAAACACAACGTTTTGGTCATTTCAAAACGAGTGGGCAAATGAGGAGAAAATAAAGGCAGGGAGAGATACAAATGTCACTACTCGAAATAAGGAAATGACGCTCCTTTTATTGAGCCTTGTACTATGATATTATATGGTGTGGACGTTCTTCATCATTTTGAAATGAAGTAGGTACGATAGTTTGGGCGGGATTTAAAGTAAAACTTTCTTGAACTTTTGGCCACATTCCATTGCTCGTGAGTGTCAAATTTTTCCATGTCATAAGGCAACTTATGACATGGCAAATGCAACTTATGATGTGGCAAAAAAAAAATCCTCCCTTATTATATAGACTAGGACGTGCCTGTATCGATGGCACGGTTGTAAATTTATTCGGTGCAACATGTATACGGCATCTCTTGATTATCCCAACAATACAAATCAATAGAAAAACTCATGCGTCACGTTAAGGATATGTGAACTGGTTGTGGTTACAACATTTCCCTAATGAGTACAAAAATTTGTAGAAAAAAAATAATAATAAAATATGAATAAAAATGAAAACATTACTCTGTTTATTGAGGTGTTAAATGCACTCAACTTCTTCATAAAAAAACCTTGCAATTATATTAAGGCACTTGACGAAACATATATTTAAAATATATATATATATGAAATATACGAAATAAAAGAAATATATATATTTAAAAATTTACCAACAATTTATATTTATATAGCTTTAAAAAAATGGTTTTGAGTGACTTTGTTATCCAAATGTGACAAACAAAAACCAGCCCCCCCCCCCCCCCCCCCCCCAAAAAAAAAAAAAGGATTTGTTGCCACCCAAAGGTGGAAAATTGTGCCTAAGAGTGTTGTGCATGGAAATTTAGGCTATCTAATTGTCTAAAAGTTGAAAATTTGCCAATTTCTTGGAATTTGGTGCTATCAAACAGGCCCGTAGATGAAAAGGAAATGAAAAGGAATGTTAATTGGTATACCGTTTGACAATTCAGACTGACCGTACGATGTAGATTTATTATAACGAAAAAACTAATAAATTTCACTAAGAAATAACATAAAATACAATCACGAATTGTATAGAATTCTAAACAATTTCCCTGCGTAACAAACCTCAAACAAGTAAAAGAATGCCAAAAATGGATAAGTGAAGTAAAAGAAGACACAATTGAAAAGCAAGTTTCTTCAGATGCAGTCTTCTTTAATTTCCTGATGATTATGTTATAAAACATGTATGACAAATGATCAACGAACTCTGATGAATTAACTCCTGAAAATGTCACATAAAAGAATTACATGAAAGTTCATAACGAAGTGATAAACAACCTGTGACTCTATTTGTTATGTGACAAACATAGAAAAGAAATAACTCAACTTTAAATATTTCTATTAAATATCGTTGAATGTAAAATCAAATCATTAGTACCTAAGTAAATATTGGGCTACCATCTTTTCAATTGTATTTCCCAAAATACAAAGACCAAGAAACATATGAAAAATAAATATACAAATCACAAGATTCTGAACAACAAAAAATGGTTCATTCTAACATTAAAAAAAAATCCAATTTAGAAAAAAAAGGAACTTCATAATCAAATTTCAAAATGAACAAACCTAGATTTTATAAGAGAAGAGAAAATGTGTAAAATTCAAACAACCTTAGTAAAGAAATCAATTATTATTGTACAAACAACACTTGATACACATAGCCCTGTACTTCAGCTTTCATAAGGAAATGACATTCTTTTCTTCAGTATTAGAATTAAAGATAGCCAAATCTACAAAACTCGTAATCTAAACCCTAGATGTATAATCTTCATATAATTTGAAATTTGAGAAAACATAGTAAAAACACAACCAAATTGCCAACTAATAATGTGTGGCTTGTTTTATACTTAATTTTTAAATCCTTGGGGTTGGGCCATATTAGTACACCAATGGAATCACGTATAAGTTTTATTTGCAGAGAAAGGCATAACCCTTGCAAAAATACCATGAAAATTATAATAAAAATCAATGTACATAATAATCAATTTTCATAGGAATCCAATCAAATAGTTGTGAAGAAAAGCTATAATATGAACACTCAAAGGTAAAAAAAACCTACCCTTGTTACTGTTATTGAAATCCTGACCTAGAATTCAACCCACACATATAGCAACAACACTAAAATATTACACAATGTCCATCCTCATTCCTAGCAACGTCAAAAATCCTTTAGATCAACAAATCAAACACATAACCCTCAACAAATTCATATATTTAGAATGTAACAAAATAAACCCTAAGAATTAAAAAATTCCTCAAGATCTAGAGTATGTTACCTTTGAAAGATTTACGAAATCAATGGAGCAAATGGCGTTAACTTTCCCAATCTCGAAGAGAAGTTTCGTCGTGGAGATGAGCATGGAAGAAAGAGGAAGATGTATATCAAGAGTAGGTGGAAGCAAAATAGAGAATTAATTTGTGTGCGAGAGAGAAAGATATAGGGTAAGATAGAAAAGGAGAACAAGAAGAAAAGAGAGGTGAAACAAACAAACAAGCTCTATTTCTAAGCCTATGAAGAAAACCTTCATACGATCGGTTGATAAGAGAGAAAAGAAAAACAAAAGAAGATAAATTAATATAATTTCCTTTGTTTGGGAGTTTAGAAGATAAGAAAATATAACTTTCTTTCTTGTTGTTTGAGAGGTGGGAGGAAAATAATTTATTTAAGGGAAAAAAAGACACAATTCATTAAAAAACTTTCCCTTATCTCCATTTCTTTCCGATTTGGAAAGAAAATTTTTCAAAGAAAGGAAGAGAGCGTTTTTTTTTTATTTCATTTCATTTCTCTCCTTTTAAACTCCCAAACAAGAAAAGGAGACTCTCTCTTACTTTAACTTCCATACGAAGGAAATGAAATACAACTCCCTTCTTTTACTTTATTTTCTCTCCAAAATAGAACTCGAAAACATACCCTAAATAAAAGGAGAGTAAGGGGAAAAGAGCGAGAGAGAGAGAGAGAGAGAGAGAGAGAGAGAGAGAGAGAGAGAGAGAGGTGGAAAATTATGTATTAATTGATATATGGAGTTAAATAGTAGTGCCACATGTCTATTCGTGGTGAAGACTCTAACTTTAGTTATTATATATATACTAAAGACACTCCAATACAGTGGAGACCGGCCAACGACCATACATTACAAAACTTTAAGAGAGAGAGAGAGAGAGAGAGAGTTCGGCCACCACTTAACACATAAAAAAATAAAAAAATAAGTTTTTTTTTACTTTAATATGTAACTAATTTTTTATTTTAGGCTTCAATCCAAATTGATTAGTTCATTAAACTTTAAAACATTTTTTATCGCTCAATGTCACCAAAAATCACTTTTAATGGTGGAATTTTAACATTTAGGGACGAAAAAGGTACTAAAGAATAAACTTATTAATTTGGATTAAAGTTTAAAATCGAAAATCAGCATCAAAATAAAAACAACAAGAGTAAAAGACTACTAGCAAAAAGTAAAACAACTGATGTCTTCCTATCATGTTAATATCGAAGTTGAGATACCAAATAAAATGCAATATACTTACTTTACAACATGTAATTATTTCAATAGATGCACAAGTGTATAAATGAAATAGTGAACTCTTGCTTGTAATATATACAAAATCCTAAACACTTATCATTATTGAAATGCTTATACAAGTAATCATATTACATTCAAACACCACATGAAACATAACAATCCACCCTCGACATCTGAACAATGTAATAATTGATGCAATTATAAATAAAAGAGGCAATCAATGGGTAGGCATATCTCGCAAAATAAAAATCCAATTGCATATATACCTCTTCACTACATCCAAATTAGGTATAACTTTTCCTATTGACCGAGAAAGAATAGAGAGGAACTTAGTACAAACACTAGTATACTGCTAAATGACTACAAGCATAAAAAAATAGTAAATGGAAGGAAAAAAAAGATTATCACACCATTCACATTGAAAATAGCAATGATGATTCGTGTTTTAAGATTATCAAATATTATATAGAACTTTGGTGCGTCCTTAACAAACGTTCTGGATTCATCACATCAAACAATCACACGTGTGTTCAGTGTACATAATTTTGGTCCTTAAAATCATTTTTATGGTGTGTGAAATTATTTTCTACATGATTACAAGATGTGCTCCACTAACGTCATGGATAATTGTAAATTTGAAAGACAAATGTAATAATTATGCTCCCATAAAAGCAATCAATCAACTTGTTCTAAACTTTCAAATTTATGACACTAGATTGACAATATTACTACAAAAAAATGTGCATTGCAAAATAAAATGATCAAATCTATGAAGAAAGCTGCAATTACTAAAATGAAAATAACTTTTACCAAAACCAAAATCAAAGCAAGCAGAATAATCCAATTGACAAGAATAATCTGAAATGAACTTTCCAATGTGTGTGTATATATATATATATATATACATATGCATGAATTTATATTCATATATATGTGTGCATCTATATTCAATTTCGTTAATAGGTTTCTTAGGGCCTTGTTCAATTGCCCCAACCTCAACAATTTTCATGGTTTTAACCCCCATCGGACTAAGGTTTATTGATTGCAAAAAAAGTCTTAGTTGTCCTACAAGACGCGAGAAAATAAAATTTGTGATCAACCCAGACTTAGGAAAGCCTAAAAATGGATGGTCTATCATATATTGTGACAAACTCAAGGGGAACGATGGAAGATGGCTTTACAACAAGGAATCTAAATAATATTGGTGTAAGAGGAATGGTAGGGTCTGAGATTAGAACACATTCTATAAGCATGGAAACATCCCAAGAGCCCCAACCACCAGCATCAATTCGAGTTCCATCATTGGATGGAAGAGAAACAACAACAGTAAGAGTTTTGGGGTCTTCAACGACAGTGGTCTAGTTTGAAGAGGAGATATGCTCATAAGTGCTATTAGAATCGGCATCATTGTTCCTTAAAGGATCTATTATTGTGAAAATAAAGGAGATGGAGAAACAAGCGTCTCAGGTGAAAGACCAAAGGGTTGGTTGATTGGGATGAAGATTTGCTCACCGCCAAAAGACATATATTTATGCTGCAGAGTATAGGGATGTAAATTTAACCCGGGCCGTAGGAGCCTCGGCCCGATCTGACCCTAATGGTATGGGTTTTAAACCCCGATTAATGAATTAGGAGCGGGTATGGAGTTAATTTAAATAAAATTTCCCCGGCCCACTCCATTTAACTTATGCCTACATAAATACCCTTTATAAGTGTTGATGTCCAAAATTGGTAGAGATTTTATCTTATCTAGGAATTGCCAATTTTGAAATCACAGATAATTAGTTGAGTACTGTAGATGAAAATAATAAAGAACAACAAAGATTTTTAAAGTGATTAAGCTTAGGGAAAGCCTAGGCTACTGTTATGGTATTACTATTAAAGTTAGTTACATAGAATTCTGGGTAGTCTTGCTTATGCGCTGTTGTATGTAAAAATTATCTCCCCACGTGGATCAATGAAATACACACACCTTTCATCCTAGGTGGCCTTATAGTTTTCTTCATTGGCATCATAGGAACGTAGTCGGCTGGAAGACCGACCAACTCCAAAATTCGAACCATTAAGAATACCAAAAGTTACTCGGTTGGAATGGCGACCAACACTGAATTCCAAGAGTCTCATTTATTGTATACAAATGTAAATGCATGGAAATATAAAGGCATTCCATCTAGGGTTTTACACCACTATAAATACGGAATACTCCCTCAGCTCAAGGGACAGTTCAATCATTCTCAAGCACACTATACTGTGCTATTGTAATCAAAGAAAACAAAACTAACAGTAGACGTAGGGATTATTCACAACCGAACCACTTTAAAAATCACTTATGTCGTGTGTTTGATTTGATTAACCTACTATATTTTATCTATAATTATAAACCTGGATTAAATCCATTTTTAGACATCAACAGATTGACGCCGTCTGTGGGAATGACAACTAGTCATAGTTCTCTACCTCATATATTTCATTCTTTAGTTTAAAGAATGACTAATGTTTCTGAAAGTAACTTGACAATTGCATGCAACAATCAAGAAATATCAGCTCCCCCTAGTGAGACAGACCTCCATAGGATCATGTTAAATTTTGCTAACGAACTGGAGGATATGCATGAGTCAATTAGACAATTGGCTCGCACAATGAAAGACAAATCCTCCAATTACGGAAGAGATATGCCACCCCCACCAACCAAAAATGAAAGGAGTTATCATTCCCGTTCTTCTCATGACATATCATACCGTTCTGGTGTAACTTCTTCATTCCAATCAACGGATTACTATTACGATAAATCTTTTTCCAAAGAAAGGCTAAGTGTATTATAGAGGTTAAGTAGGGAGTCTTCTTTTGATCATCTAGGTCCCCTAGTAACTAAAGAGCGTCATCATGAACACAGTGAAGGATTTGTGAGATCAAGAGTTATTATGAGGGGCTCTGTGTGCGCCGAACAGACCTCTCAGGAGGAAATTTCAACACATAGACACAATAAAGCCTCTGAATCTGCTTTGCTCAAATCCAAACCAGAGGAACATTCTTGGAAAGGATCCATGCAGGGACTGGAATATTGGCTAGGGGAAATGGCCAAAATAAAAAATCCATTATAAAGGAGTTTTGTTAAAGGCTCACCTTTTGTCCAAGATATTTTGGACTACCCAACACCTTCCAAGTTCAATCCATCAGTGGTCACTCCTATATATGATGGGAAAACTGATCCTGTTATACATATTGAGCGGTAGTAAGCTGATGCTGATAACTATTTTGTCCCTGAAGAAACGAGGTGCAAGGCTTTCTCCAATTCCATCACAGGTCCAACCCATATATGGTATAATAATCTGTTTGGAGGTAAAATTTCCAATTTTCACCAATTGGCTGAATTATTCATTGATAACTTTTTCTTTGGGGCCAAGACGATCAAGAGGGTCACTCATCTCTTGATCGTGTGCCAAAATCTAGGAGAAAGTACCCAAGATTATATTACTCGGTTTAATAATGAAAAGTTAAAGGTGGTGGAATATGAAGAAAAAATAGCCATTACAGCATAAATGAGTGGGTTACTGGCAAAAGATATTTACTACGCCTTGGCGAAAAACCCACCTAAGAATATGACAGAGTTAATGGCTAAAGTTGTAAAAATCATGAACGCCGAGGAAGCCATGGAAGCAAAAGAAGCACCGGAGAACAAAGCTGAGGGATAGAAGAACAATTCATTTAAGAAATATAAAAGAAAATAAGAAGTCTGGTAGGATCAAGAAGTTCAAAGAGTATACTCCGCTCACTAAAGGTGTTCACCACATGCGGGAAGAAATTAGGGGTAACAAGGATCTGAACTGTCCTGGGAAATTGAGGACACCCCCTAATAAAAGAGACAAGTCTGAGTATTGTCATTTTCATCACGATCATGGAAGCACCACTGATAGTTGCATAACCCTAAAAATGAAGTTGGAACCCTTATTCGGTGGGGAAAGCTAACAAAATTTATTAATCGGAATGGTAGTCGAGATACCAGGAGGACATCTGAATCGCCCGATCGAGGAAAAGAGGACACCAAAAGGGCACGCAATAATGATTACGAAATGATCTCAACTTACCGAAGAAACTTGACGAGCCATAAATGGATGTAGATATGGTCTCATTTGGTTGTAATTTTATCGCATGTGGGGAGATGGACTTAATGAGAGAAAGGCATACTTAAATGAAGCCCAAAATTATCCCACTATTAGGCATATTGATATGGCTGAGAGCAGTGATGGTGAAGCGACTAAGAATGTGTCTCAAAAATACGTTCTCTCTAGGCTCAAGTACAAGCCTGTCGCGTTAGTCATAAACCCGGTAAGTCGAGATCGTCTCCATAGGAAAATAGGACAAGAAAATCATGAAGACGGAAGGACAAACGGTCAACCTAAATTCTACTCTAAGAAGAACGAAAATATGATTGGTTTGTAATTAATTCTACTAAGTAAAAGGAAACTATATTAAGACTATGGAACTAACGAATTGAGCAAGGATTAATAACTAAGAATAAAGTGATAAATATGAAGAGAAAAACAGGTCGGGGATACAATCCCTCAACCCTAGTGTATTGCTGGTAGAAAATTAATCGTAAATTTAAGTGATTAATCATACTCAGTCTTTAGTACTCCCAAGCATTACGCATATGATGTTCAAGCCCGCACCATACGTAATAAGAGGACGAGTAAAGCAATAGCTACACTCGCATTGTATTCTAAAGCATCCCGGTTACCTTGAAGCAAACGAGATCCAAAGATCTACAATGTTTGTGTTTGCTACGTAATACGGTCAAATAAATCCTTAAGTTTAGAGGATTAATTTTATACACATGCAACTCTCACATCGGGTTGAGTTCATGCATCCCAACCATAAAGAATCTAGCGGGACATATTGAACCTAACTAGGCATACATTAACTAGGTTGCATGTGAAAGAAATCATAATGAAAGTATATTGAAACATGCAAGAACAATAATAGAGAGAATGAAATTAAATTAAAACTTGCAATCAAACTCGAAAATAATTGATCATGAAGCACCAAATCAAAACTATGTTCCTAGGGTATTCTCCTACTTGTCTCTCTATCAAAAACTATTCAAAACTGTGTTTTCTAAGTCAATACAATGATACATGTACGTTTTAGAAGAGTTTTTAACATTATTGGACTCTTTGGACCAATCAGCTTTTAAGTGGAATTTCGCACATCAGGCACCTCAAACCGATTCGCAGGTACCCCGAACTGGTTTTCCCCCAAATCGGTTCACACTGTGGTTCGAGAAATCTTACTAGTTTGGCCCTTCTTTCCTTCCTTTCCAACACTTAGAAAATTTTCAAGCTTTCTTCTTTTCTTTCTAGGATTTTTCTTCAACTTGAAGGGATCATAACTCTTTCACCAATTGATCATTACGTTACTTTCCGAAAATTTGCTTTGATTTCAAAATCTCACCGAATACACTCACAAACGAATCACTCGGAACTGTGGCTATTCTCTCGGTATGCGTGATTTATAAGAGTAAATGTAATGGAATGCAAGTTCACACACATAATTATGAAAGAAGAAATTATTTAGTAGAATGATCTCTTCATCAGATTACGGTAATTGGAAAACGGAAAACATCGCCTCAAATTCACACCATTTAATCTCTCATATTATCTTTTTATATCTTATCTCTCCATGCGATAATCAATTTCGCAATTCGAACTCGGTAGAACTTTTCAGGTTAAAGGTGTATTGGTTAATATGGGAATGGTTGGGAACTTCGAAATTGGAAATTTTTTCTTATGATGTCTCTTAGTGCTTTTTCGGGCATTTGCTCATTTTCTCTTCTTTTTCTCTACTTGCTATTTCTGTTGAGCACTTTTCTATCAATTTTTTTTCTTTTTCTTGCCCATTTTTATTGCACTATTTGGACTTATTTGATGACATTATCAATTTTCACAATTTCGGGCTACTTTATTTTTTTTGGGGTTACGAAACGAAAAGAAAAAATTTTATTCGGCTCAATTGGGTTATCAAGAGGATAAGTTTTCACATCTTTTTATGGCTAATGTTTTTGGGTAACAAACGATGACCTACTTTATTGTCTGAATTACTTATTAATTTACCATATGCGTCTCGAGATTAATTTAATTTAGAGATTTGTAGCGCGTTTTTTTTTCAAGACAACATTCCATTTCCCATAACCGATCAAAACAAAGAATTGAGATCATCAACGACTTATTTAAAACGTTGAATTAGAACCATGATTTAACCATTAACTCAGACTGATTTAAAACTCAAAAAGATAGATAGGCTCGAAATCTCACCGGGTTTTGTTAATTTCCACACTTATTCGTTAACTCGCCAATTTTCGCACAATTTCCATCTTTGGTCAATTTCGGCTTAGTGCAATAGAGATTTAACAATTTGAGACTTCAAATAGAATAAAGATGATATTTTTGAAAAGTTTAAATTCTAATTTTTATTTATTTTGAAGCAAAATATTTTTGGATTTTTCAAACTTTTTTTTATTTTTATTTGGAATTTTTTGGGCACTTTTGAAAATTTGTGAAGTTTTAGAAAGACGCACTTGTGACCCCCCTAACTTAAACTTTTGCATTGTCCTCAAGTAAAAAGGACTAAAATATAACTCAAAAGGAATTAAAAGTGCGAGGAAATAAAACGAACAAATAAAACAGAAATGCAGGATTTTTTTTGTAGATACTAAGAGCCGGTGTTACACGGGTGATGAGTGAATTACACAATCAACATTTTTAAACATCTAATCACATCGCAACCAATAAAAATAAATATCAACAACAAACCATGGCTCCACTGAGGAGGTGGATTGGAAGGGCCGGGTGCGTTGGGATCATACGGATAATAGAAGAAAGTTGGAGGGGATTCACCGAAGTTGAGCTCGTATAAATGGGCTTGGAGACGATGCATCATACTCGTATCCCTTCGGTATTCCACTTGATACCGTTAATAGGCCGCTTGTTCTCGATTGTATTGGGTGGGGAAACCGTCCAAATAGGTTTCCACCTCCGAAAGGCGCCTATCGAAATCTGCACTCGGGGGCTCAAAATCGGAGTCGTCGTCCTCGTATTCATCATACTCTTCTTCTTCCCCGACATCCATCATTGGGGTGTCATGTTCTTCCTTCCCCGATCCCTCATCAATAATAGGACAGTCGGGGTGTTCCACCCTCATTTGGCGTTCGCTACAGGTGGTGGAAGTACTTCCAATTGGGTGGGGGAGTCGGACATGCTACCCCGGATCGTCCACCCTAGCATCAATAAGAATTTCAATGGTAAGGAGGGCATAGGGGAGCGCTGCTTTTCCCCACTCGTCATAGGTCGCGTGGAGGATGTTCGCGTAGAAAAGTTGGGCCAAATTAATCATGCTCTCGGGGTCGAGGAAATGGTATAAGAAGTTAGCGTGACGCAACATGACCACCGAATCGTTGGTGATATGGTGGATTGATCCACATGCAATGAGGTGCATGAATCGCACCATGTCCGAAATATTTCCTATCAGAAATGAATTGCGTAAACATTCTTCCCCGGGTTCCATTCGGGCGACACATTTAGCTTTGGTGCCGGGGGGTACCATTGGTGGGATACATGAAAGGCATGGGGAGGACAACCCCTTTTTCTGGCATTTTGCGCGCAATGATGGCGGCGGAAAAGGGAATCTGAATGCCATCGAGATATGCCTTATGAAGAGTGGAGGATTGGTGCACGAGCGTCCCGTAGAAGTGGCAAATTTTAGATTCGAAAACTTTGTTTCTCGTACGAGAGAAAATGAGCACCACCCCCGGCGGTGAAAAAGGGCAGTGACCTCACTGGGCAGCTGCTCCCAATTAACAAACCGCTCAATATGAATTGGGCGAATGGTTGAGAAACAGCGCTCGACCCAATGACGTTCTTGGACGGACCAAAATACTCCCGCACCCTCGTCATCGAGGATGGTGGTGTCGTCATATTTTTTAGGATGGAAGTTTGCTTGGCGGGGGCGCGACATGATGAGAGAGAGAGAGAGAGAGAGAGGTTATATAGTGTAGAAGAGAGGGGGAGTGAAATTTAGTGTGAGAAATGGAGAGGGGTTGAAGGTAAATTTATAGGTGTGTAGGGGAGACTTTTGGTGGGAAATGGGAGTAGGGATGGAGGGAGATGAAGGAGGGAGTGAATTTGGAGTGTAAATTAGTAGGGGGAAGTTTTAGAGGGTCAGATTTCGTAGGGAAAATGAATGGAGGTAAGGGGAAAAGATAATGAATTTGGAAAAGAGGGGGGAAGAATCTTCCAGGACCTCGAACCAGTTCGCCCTGTGGCTCGGGGGAACCTGTTGTCCTGGAAAACTTATTTCTCTCATATCTCAAAATTTAAGTGTTCTCCCATGCCTCATCACTTGCTTATGGCCCCTTAAGAGATCCTAGACCCTCGGGTTCCCTGAAAATCCTCTACCAAGCCCTTAAAATACGTGCCAGCTCTCTCAAAAAGTGTGCTACCTTAATCCCTATCATGACCCGTGCTTCCGGACTCATAGATATCCTAACTTAAACACTACTACTGTACACAAGAATTCACCCCATACGCGTCGGGGGTGCGATCACCTCTCATTTTTAGCTCAATTTACCCCCTAAACGGGGTCCGATAACCAAATGGTGTCGACTTCTTCCACACACACCTCTAGATATGGCTTTAGGCATTATCCATTCACCTCGAACATATTTCCCCCTTTTAAATCGTTTAATTCCATAGCTCCGTGAGGGAATACATTCTTCACAACGAACGAGCCAGTCCATCGAGACCGCAACTTTCTCAGAAATAGATGAAGCCGATAGTTATGGAGAAGCACTCTTTGCCCAGGAAGAAACTCTATGCATCGAATAATCTTATTGTGGGTGAGTTTAATCCTTTCTTTAGAAATTTGTGCGTTCGCATTCGCGTAATTGCGTATCTCTTCTAACTCATTTAATTGAAGATTGCGAGCTTCACCGGCTTTATCCATGTCGTAATTCACCTTATTAATCGCCCAATATGCTTTGTGCTCTAATTCAACAAGAAGATGGCAAGGTTTTCCATACACAAAGAGGAATGGGGACATGCCGGGTGGATTTTTATATGAGGTATGATAGGCCCATAGTGAATCATTTAATCGAAGTGACCTATCTTTTCTGTTGGGATTGACGGTCTTCTCGAGGATGTGTTTGATTTCTCGATTCGCTAATTTGTCCTGACCATTCGTCTGTGGGTGATAGGTCATTCCAACCTTGTTAACGACGCCATACTTTCCCATGAGCTTCTCGAATGGCCTATTCCAAAAGTATGTGCCATTATCCCTAATTATCGCTTTCGGAGCACCGAAGCGGGAAAGTATGTGTTCCTGTAGTAACATAATCACCACTTTGTTGTCATTTGTATTGGTAGCTATGGCTTCCACCCATTTAAAAACATAGTCTACCACGACAAGGATGTATAGGAAACTAAAAGATGGGGTCAAAGGGCCTATGAAGTCAATACCCCAACAGTCAAAGATCTCAATAATGAGTATCGGGATTAATTGCATCATGTCTCGTCGGGTTATCGCTCCCATCCTTTGACACCTATCGCAAGATTTGCAATAATTGTTCACATTCCGGAATATTGTTGGCAAATAAAAATCGCTTTGAAGAATCTTAGCGACCATTTTTTTGTCGAAAAGTGACCTCCACAAGCTTCCGAATGATAGAATTGGATGACTTTCGGTATCTCGTCATCCGGTATGCACCGTAGGATGATTTGGTCAGTGCAATATTTAAAAAGGAAGGGATCGTCATAGAAAAACATGCGCGACCAAGTAATGAACCTCTTCTTGTATTGCGATGTCCACTCGTGAGGGACGGATCTCGTGACAAGCTAATTCAATATATTCGCAAACCAGAGCAAAGAGTTGCTCATTCAAAAAATATTCGTCTATGGTATCGGATCACTAGATACGTCGGACAAAAGCCGAGATAGATGATCGACGATGACGTTTTCTACTGCTTTTTTTATCTCTAATGGAGAGATTAAATTCTTATATGAGTAGGAACCATCTAATGAGGCGTGGCTTTGCGTCTTTCTTTGCAAGAATGTATTTTAAAGCCGTGTGGTTAGTGAAACAAGTGGGTGACCCAATAAGATAGGATCGAAATTTGTCTAGAGCAAATACTACGGCTAGCAATTCCTTCTCCGTAGTGGAGTAATTGAGTTGTGGTCCAATAAGAGTCCGGCTAGCGTAGTAGATGACATGAGCCTTTTTATCCTTTCGTTGGACCAAAACAACCCCTTATTGCAAAATCACTTGCATCACACATGAGCTCGAATGGTAAGGACCAATTCGGTGCTTGCATGATGGGAGCGAAAAGAAGCATGCTTTTCAATTTTTTAAAAGCACTTTGTCATGCTTCGTTCCACTCGAATGGGGTATCCTTCATAAGGAGGTTGCTTAAGGGCCTGGCGATGGCGCTAAAGTCTTTAACGAACCTTCGATAAAACCCCGCGTGGCCCAAGAAGGAGCACACGTCTTTGAGCGATTTTAGTGTGGGTAAATCGGCTATGACATCTATCTTAGCTCTATCAACTTCAATCCCTTTGGATGAAACTATGTGGTCAAGAACTATTCCCTCAGTGACCATAAAATGACATTTCTCTCAATTTAACACTAAATTCTTCTCCACACATCGGGTAAGTACTTTTTCCAAATTCTCCAGACAAAGATCGAAAGAGGTGCCAAAAACGCTAAAATCGTCCATGAACACTTCAAGTCCTCTCTCAATTATGTCTCTAAATAGATTCAACATGCACCTTTAAAAGGTCGCGGGTGCATTACACAAGCCAAATGGCATACATTTGTAGGCAAACGTACCAAAGGGGCAAGTGAAGGTCATTTTTTCCTAGTCAAGTATATCTACTTCAATTTGGTTATATCCGGAATAACCATCAAGGAAGCAGTAGTAAGGGTGGTTCGCTACTATCTCAAGCATCTGATCAATAAATAGCAAGGGGAAGTGGTCTTTCCTAGTTGCTGCATTGAGTTTTTGTAAATCAATGCAAACGCGCCACCCGTTGGTGGTACGTTGAGGAATTAGCTCTCCCTTAGCATTTTCAATCACTGTCATGACCGAATTATTCGGAACAACTTGAATAGGGCTCACCCACTTGCTATCCAAAATTGGGTAGATGATCCCGACATCCAATAACTTAATGATTTTGGTCCTCACCACTTCTTTCATATTAGGGTTTAGCCTTCTCTGCATTTCTCTCGAGGGCTTTACATCCTCCTCGAGATGGATCTTGTGGGTTCAAATCAAAGGAATTATCCCCTTTAAATAAGTAATACACCAACCAAAATCACTTTGGTGCTTCCTCAAAATCTTTAATAGCTTACCCTCCTGCTTTTCGTCTAGGCTAGAGCAGAAAACAATAGGAAATGTCTCGTTCTTTCCTAAATATGCATATTTAACATGGGAGGGTAGTTTCTTCAATTTGAGGGTTGGAAATTTGTCACTGGAGGGAAGAATGCATGCCTCCCTTGGCGATAACTCCTCGAATCGAGAAACCCAACTTACATCTCTCGCGTCCTCGCTTGACGCTCTCTCATCAAGTAAATCTCTCAACTCCTTAACTTCCTTTTCAAAATCAGTATACACCCCCTCACTCTCGTGGCTCGACACTAAGCAAGTCCCTAGGGCATCTCCATAATAGTTTTCCTCAAAGTACTCCTCTACGATCTCGTCGATTAAGCTCACCGCATGAAGATCATCTTTTTCCCCTGTATGTTGGGCTATATGGAAGATGTTAGTTTCTAAGGTCGTATTCCCAAAGGTGAGTTACATCTGCCCATTTCGAGTGTTGATTATTACGTTAGCCATAGCTAATAATGGGCACCTGAGAATGATGGGAACATGATTGCTCGAGGTGAAGGAGGGCTCCGTGTCCCAAATGACAAAATCTACTGGGAAGTAGAAAGTGTCAACTTGGACGATCACGTCCTTAACTATACCTCTTGGGATCTTCATCGTTCGATCCGCCAATCGGAGAGTGATCTTTGTGGGGATGAGGTCTCCCAAATCAAATTGCATATAGATGGCGTAAGGGACGATATTGACACTTTCTTTCAAGTCAAGTAAGACTTTTTTAATTTTATTTTCTCTAATGATGCAGGAAATGGTGGGTGCATCGGGATCTTTGAATTTTAACGGGAGATCATTAAGTAGAATGGAGCTCACATTTTGTACTAGAAGTACATTTTTCTTTACCTTCATCTTCATCTTCAATGTTAACAAGTCCTTGATGATTTTTACATAAGCTGGAATCTGCTTAATGGCATCGAGGAAAGGTAAATTTAACTTTACTTGCTTTAGCACGTCTAGCACTTCATCACGGGGGTTTCCATTGTGGGAAGGAACTAGCCTCTGAGGAAACAGTGTCGCGATGGGTGGTTTCACTAATGCCTCGGGCTCACTAGTTTCTTCTTTATCACTCTCTATTAAGGGGACATCTTCGGCCTCTTTCATGCCGGGCGAAGTCTCCTTGTCTTTGGTTGCGTCATGTTGAGGAGGTGATAAATCAACAACTCTCCCACTATGAAGAGTGGTCATAGCTTGACATTTCTCCTGATGTTCTGTAGAGGTGGAGCTAACACTAATTTAACCTTAGGGAGGTCTTTGGCCTTGGGCAGGAAACTTGCTCTTCTCTTGGATACTCAACGGTGATTGCATCTTTGAAATAGTCATAATTATATCGTTGATCATGCGCTCATGTCTAGCAGTTGTTTCATTCAAGGTAGTGATGAATTCGTTTATCGTATCCTCGAGACTTCTCTGCGATGGAGTGATATATGGCCCTGGAGATGGTGGTGCTTACACATGTCCTATCATGTGAGGTGCTTGTTGAAAGTGTGATGGTGGGGGAGGGGCAACATGAGAATTAGGATTCATCGCATAATTTTGTATCTCATAGCTAAAACCAGGATGGTTTTTCCATGAAGGGTTATAGGAATTCCCGTGCGGTGCACCGAAATTACCCTTAAATCCTCCTACACCATTCACTTGCTCTTGAAGCATAATTTTGTAGGCGGGTATCATCGAGCATTCCTCTGTTGAATGTCTCACCTCACAAATAACACACACCTTCTCAATGGGGTTTGGGATGGAGCCAGTTGGTCCTCTTGCACACATCTCAAGTACTTCTCGCATTCCTTTCTCAAGTAGATCGAGTCGACTGGCCGTCATAGTATCCTTTTCTACATGAAATAGACTGGTCGACGATGGAGTGGTAGTCATTTGGCGCATTCGATTATGAGCACTGGGGTCAGATTTATCCCATGCTTGGGTAGTCTCGGCGACATAACTCAGGTGAAACTCAGCATCGTTGGCATCTAGGTCGACAAAGGGACCATCACACATGGTTTCAACGAGTTGTTTGGAATTTATATTCAGCCCATTATGGAAGAAGTAAATGATTTGCAATTTATCAAATCCATGATGAGGGCACTAAGTGATTAACTCGTTAAAATGCTCGTAACATCGATCAAATGACTCATTTTCTGATTGTCAGAATGTTTGACTTTGAGCCTTGATGGAGTTCGTTCTATGTGGAGGAAAGAATTTTTTAAGGAATTTAGATTGCAAGTTGTTCCATGATGTAATCGAGTTTGGAGGTAAAGACCATAGTCAGGTCTTAGCCTTGTCCTTTAGTGAGAATGGGAAGAGTTTAAGGCGGATCACATCTTTTGTGCAAGTTTGATCACTGAGGGTCTCGCATGCCTCCTAAAATTCTCGGATGTGGAGATATGGCTTTTCTGATTCCATTCCATGGTCATTGGGAAGTATTTGGATCATCACATTCCTAAAGAAAAATTTCCCTCCATTATACGGGAGAAAAATGCATCCCGGAGTGACAGTTCGCTCGGGATATAAGATTTCTCTCCAAGGGTGGTACGGGACCTCTTCATCACCTGAGGCTACACTACCGTTGTTGTGACATGGCTCTCTCACTTGATGACTATGTATCCTCGCTTGTTATGGTCGGAGCGTGCTCTATAGTGTGTCCTAAGAGGGATTTCAGAGTGTTACTTGCAATTGAGTGTGGAGGTGTGGGAGGTGGAACCCATAATTATGGAACATTTGGAGTGTGAGGGCTATCGGGGTCGTACTCAACTATTCGGTTTTCATGAATGCTGGTTGGAGTATTTTGGGGAGTTAGAGTGAGTTCAGAATTTTGCATTAACAGGTTTTTGAGAGATGAAGTATCTTTTTGTGCTTTTTGAATTTTTTTTATATATATTTTTTGGTCGAAGTTTTAGATTAACAGAATCTAACCTACGTCTACCTAAATCCCCGGAAATGGCGCCACAAACTTGACACGACTAAGAATGTGTCTCTAAAGTGCGTTCTCTCTAGGCTCAAGTGCAAGCCTGTCGCGTTAGTAATAAACCCGATAAGTCGGGATCGTCTCTATACGGAAATATGATGAGAAAATCGTGACGACGGAAGCACAGACGGTCAACCAAAATTCAACACTAAGAAGAACGAAAAGATGATTGGTTTGCAATTAATTCTACTAAGTAGAAGTAAAATAAATTAAGACTATGGAACTAACGAATTGAGAAAGTATTATTAACTAAGAATAAAGTGATAAATATGAAGAGAAAAATAGGTCGGGAATACAATCCCTCAACCCTAGTGTATTGCTGGTACAAAACTAATCGTAAATTTAAGTGATTAATCAGACCCAGACTTTAGTACTCCCAAGCATTACGTATATGAGGTTCAAGCGTGCACCATATGTAATCAGATGATGAGTAAAGCGGTAACACGATGGCTACACTCACATTGAATTCTAAAGTATTCCGGTTACCCTGAAGCAAACGAGATCCAAAGATCTACAATGGTTGTGTTTGCTACGTAATACGGTCTCATAAATTCTTAAGTTTAGAGGATTAATTTTATACACATGCAACTCCCACATCGGTTTGAGTTCATGCATCCCAACCATAAAGAATCTATCTAGACATATTGAACCTAACTAGGCATACATTAACTATGTTGCATGCGAAAGAAATCATGATGAAAGTATATTGAAACATGCAAGAACAATAATAGAGAGAATGAAATTAAATTAAAACTTGCAATCAAACTCGGAAATAATTGATCTCGAAGCACCAAATCAAAACTATGTTCCTAGGGTATTCTTCTACTCGTCTCTCTATCAAAAACTATTCAAAACTGTGTTTTCTAAGTCAATATAATGATACATATACGTTTTGGAAGAGTTTGTAACATATTAGGACTCTTTGGACCAATCAACTTTCAAGTGGAATTTCGCGCATCAGGTACCTCGAACCGGTTCGCAGGGACCCCAGACCGGTTCTCCCCCGAACCAGTTCACACTTTGGTTCGGGAAATCTTGATGGTTTGGCCCTCATTTCCTTCCTTTCCAACACTTAGAAAATTTTCAAGCTTTCTCCTTTTCTTTCTAGGATTTTTCTTCAACTTCAAGGGATCATAACTCTTTCATCGTAGCTCAGATTTGGGTGTCATTTTTTCCAGTGTTATCGTTGTTCTGAGATCTTAAACGAGATCAGGCTGTAAAATTACGAAAATGCCCTTGAACTTGCCTTCCTAGCCTTTCTTTCATTATTTCGATTTCTCTTTCGCACCGTTTGCATATATCACCTGTAAAACACATAAATGAAATAAAAAACAAGAAATACATGCCAATGAAGGTTAGTAGCATAATTACTAGTTAAATTCATATCAATTGCACCACTCGGGTTCACAAAGGTACCGAAATTAAGGGGATAATTAAACAATATTTATGCCCGATCAGATGGTCGCCCTAGAAAAGTCAATAAAGACAGGTTGGTTATCGGCTTCGCCAAAAACAATCTGAGTGGGGTACTTTATCCTCACGATGGTCCATTGGTAATTACTTATAGAGTTTATCATGGCAGAGTGGCAATACTTTTGGTTGATAATGTGAGTTCAACTGATGTAATGTTCCACAAATTTTTTTAAAGCTTAGGGCTAAAAGAGAGTAAGCTGGAATCGTATCACATGCCTCTTATAGGGTTTTATAGATACAGGATATATCCCTTGGGAACTGTTAAGTTAGAAGTACTGGTCGGCACCTGGACAGCTAGCAGAATAGAACGAATTCATTTTTTCATATTGGACAAAAATGTGCCTTTAACCTATAACATAATCCTTGGTCGGGTAGGATTGGAGCAACTAGAAGCTATCTCGTCTACTGTGCATCAATGCATGAAGTTCCCAACCAATTATGGAGTCAGTATGGTTTATGGTAACTAGATGTAATAATGGAAATGCTATTATGCCTTAGTCGATTGACAGGAAATAAAGAGAGGCATAATTACTTTCCATAACGATACTTTGGATCCTCGCGAGGAGGACTTAGTGAAAGGATAGGTCATGGAAGAAACATAAACTATTGTGTTAGACGGTGAGAAATCAGAAAGAACCATCCATATTGGCTCAAGACTAACACCTTCTGTCAAAAGGAATCAATTACATTCCTTAAACAAGGAAATGATGTGTTCGCTTGGAGTTGTAAGGATATGCCAGGGATTGATCCCATCTTCATCGGTCACAAACTCAATATTTATAAAGACGCTAGGTTGATCAAACAGAAGCACAGAGTTTTTAGCCCAGAGAAGAATACGGCGATTCAAGAAGAGGTGGAAAATTGAAGAAAGCATGCTTCATTGAGGATGTTAAATATTCGACTTGGTTGGCCAATGTAGTAATGGTCAAGAAGAAGAGCAATAAATGGCGAATGTGTGTGGATGTTACTGATCTTAACAAAGTATGCCCAAAATATCACTTTCCTTTACCAAGGATTGATCGATTGGTGGATGCTACAACAGGTCATAAATTGCTCAGCTTTATGGATGCCTATTCTGGTTTTAACCTGATCAAGATAAAGTCAGAGGATAAGGAAATCACATATTTCATTACCAGTCGAGGAACTTTCGGCTCAAGAACGCTAGCGTAACATATCAGATGTTGGTAAACAAAGTCTTTGAAGATCAAATTAGAAAGAACATGGAGGTGTACGTAGATGATATGATCACTAAAATCAAGTTCGCTACCATCCACATTACTGATCTAGACAAAACTTTTGACCAGTTAGAAAAACATTAAATGAAGTTCAACCGAACCAAGTGCATATTCGAAGTCTAGGAATGTATGTTCTTATGATGTATTGTATATCAAAGGGGAATTGAAGCCAATCCTGATAAAATCAAGGCTTCAATAGAAATGCAATCCCCAATCAGTAAGAAGGATGTGCAAAGGTTGACAGGAAGAGTAGCATCCGCGAATTGTTTTGTATCTCAGGACACGAACAAATATCTTCCATTCTTCAAGGTTCTTAGAAAGACCTTCGAATGGAATGACGAGTGCCAAAAAGATTTTTTGGACTTGAAGAAATATTTTAGGTATCCCCCTACTCTCCCGACCAATTTTGGGCAAGTTGTGCTTATATTTGGCAATTTAAAAGTCTGCTCTATGTTCAACCTTGATCCGACTAGATGAGGGTGTCAAAAAACCAGTGTATTTCTCAAGAGATGAGATTAAATATCTACGCTTCCAGAAATTAGTATTGACGCTCATTGAAGCCTATAGAAGAATGAAACCCTACTTTCAGGCCCATACCATTATAGTATACACCGACTTACCTTTGTGACAAGGTTTGCATAGGCCTGAAAAGTCTGGAAGACTGATGTCTTGGGAAGTTAAACTGGGAGAATAAAAAATTGAGTACGAACCAAAAATTTCATTGAAGGGGCAAGCACTTGCAGATTTTATAGCAGAATTCACCTATGTCGAGGTGCCCAACATACTAAGTTTGCCTATCGAGCATACTCCTTTAAAATATAGCTTAACTCAAAAGCCAACTGAGATGGTTACTGACCAACCAGAATCATCAATTGTTCAAGAAAGAGCTCTCTGACTAGCTAAGCAAATCCAGAAGGTATTCAAGTACGGAGTATTGATGGATGAAGATTTCAATAGTGACGTTCTAATTTGGAAATTGTTCATATATGGCTCTTCTTGTACAACTGGAAGTGATGTTGGACTCATCCTTAATACTCCAAATTATTTGGATGTGGAATATGAATTGAGATTTTAATTTCAGACTTATAACAATGAAGATGAATACGAAGCATTAATTACTGCTTTGGACCTAGCCTCATCATTGGGCGCCTAATAGGTGATAACGCTCAATGATTCTCAACTTAGTGTCCATCAGTTATTGAAAATAATTGGAGTTACAGGACAAACGATGGTAAGATAATTGAATAAGGAAAAGGAAATTATTTCCTCATTTCCTACAATTAAGATAATTCGTATTCCAAGAGTGGACAACGCCCGAGCAGATGCTCTTGCTCGCCTAGACTTAGCAACCCCAATAGAGCTTAGAAGAACTATCCGGGTAGAGATTCTTACCAGCAGGAGCATTGATGAGGAGGCAGTCAACATCATTTATGTAGAATCGAGGCCTTCCTGGATGGATCTGATTAAGGACTATAATGAGAAGGGATTGTTACGAGCTGACCAAAAGAAAGCAAGGAAGTTGAGATATAAGGAAGTTAATGTCTTGGAGAAAGGTATACTGTACAAAAGGGGTTATACAGACTCTTTACTTCATTGTGTCCACCTAGTTGAGATAAATGATTTGATTAAAGAGGGACATGAAGAATCATGTGGAGCTCACACAACTGGGAGATCTCTAAGACAAAGGATAACGATGCAAGGTTAATACTGATCGATAATAAAGATAGATTATTTTGCCTTCTCCAAGAAATGTGATAAGTTCCAAATATTCGCTACCATCCACACAAAATCGAGGGAAACCTTAACGCCTATCACTTTTCCATGCCCTTTTGCTACTCGGGGAATATATCTGGTTGGACCACTGTCGAGTACTAAGGGAAGGTTCAAATACCTAGTAATAGCAGTCGATTACTTCACTATGTGGGTGGAGGCTGAACCTTTGATTAATATGAGAGGGTTTTCCAGTTTATATGAAAACATATCATTTATAGGTATGACATGCCTTATTGATTAGGCATAAATTCTTCACATTTATCCCCTTAATTTCGGTATTTTTTTGATCCCGTGCGGGTTAAATAACTTTAATTTGTCTCATATTTATGCTACTAATCCTTTTTGGCAAGTATTTAGTATTTTTTGTATCTCTTATGTGTTTAACAGGTATTTCAAGTAAGAAATATGGAAAAGATAACTCAAAATAGTGAAAGAAACAAATAATCGAGGAGTTGAAGGGCATTTTCAAAAAAAATTTAGCCTTATTCCGGAGGTGAGTCCAACTGGAAAGTTGAATAGCTTTCAATTACAAAAACACTGGAAAAAACGGCACCTCAATCCGAGCTACGGTGAAGAAGTTATGCCCATTTGAAGTTGAGAAAGAAATTCAAGAAAAAAGCTGTCAGACCCAAACCGATCCGGTCAGAAATTAAAAGAACCGATCCGGGCATTAGTCACGGTACAAATCCGTTAGAAAATTAGTCACGCTTTCTAAGTGTGATGAATTGTCAGATACGGGATTTTTATTTTATGCTTATCTTTTAGCCAAAACAGTTTTATGTTTTGGGGACTCTTCTAAACGACCTCTAGCCTATATATTTAGTCATTAGGACTCTTTTTATTAGGATTTCATTGACGTAAAAGCTCAATAACAAGTAGGAACATTTAGGAGAATAATTTACATATTTTGCACCTTTAATTCAAGAGGTTTTCAAGTTTTTCTTCAACCTTGGATTTCTTCTTGCATGTTCTTGTTCTTCAATCTTGGTAACTTTTATTTCCAATACTTTTATTATTATTTCACATATTTCATCTCTCTTTCCAAGCAATTATGAGTTCGTGTAACGTAGATAACGTAGTTTTCATTAATTACACCATGTTAGGCTAGGTTTTTAAAGGTTGGGATGCATGAACTCAACCTGATGTGGTAGTTGCATGTGTATAAAATTAATCCTCTGAATTTAATGATTTATTACGACTGTGTTGCGTAGAAACGCGACAATTGTAGATCTTTGGATCTTGTTTGCTTCCGGGTAATCGGGATGCTTCATAATGCAATTCGAGTGCAACTATCGCAGTACCGATTTACTCATCCTCTGATTAAGTATGGTGCGGGCTTGAACCTCATATACGTAATGCTTGGGAGTACTAAATTTCGGGTCTAATTAATCACATAATTTATGATTAGTTTTATACTTGCAATACATTAGGGTTGAGGGATTGTATTCCCGTCCTGTTTTTCTTCATCATATAGTTTAAAGTTTCAAATCATTCTTCATCAGTATTTTAGGTAATTTAAAATAGTTGCATTTCTTTCATAATTTTACAATTGCATCAAGTGTAGTTATTCCACAAATAAAATCACATTTTTCTTTTCCTTTAGAGTCAGAGTTAAGATTCCTTCGTCTATCCAACGTCGTTACAACTTTGTTGTCCTATTTCCCTGTGGATACGATCTCGACTTACCGAGTTTATTACTAATGCGACAGGCTTGCACTTAAGCCTAGAAGAGAACGCACATTAGAGACACTTTCTGAGTCACGTCAAGTTTTTGGCACCGTTGCCGGGGATTTAGGTAGACTTAGGATTAGATCGAGTCAATCTAAAACTTTGACCAAAAATTTCCAAAAATCCAAAAACATAAAAAAATTCAAAAAGCACAAAAAGATTTATCGTCATCTCTCATAAGCTGTTAATGCAAAATTTTGAACTGACTCCAACTCCACATATCACTCCAACCCACATTCACGAAAATCCAATAGTTGAGTACGGCCCTGATAGCCCTCACACTCCTAATGCTCCACAATTCTGGGTTCCACCTCCAACACCGTCACATTCAATCTCAAATAACACTCCATTTTCTTTCTTAGTACACACTTCAGAGCACGCCCCGAGCATACCAAGTGAGGATATCGAGTCGTTAAGAGAGATAGAGAGATGTCGCAACACGGTAGTGCAGCCGCCGGTGAGGAAGAGACCCCATACCGCCCATTGAGAGAAATCTTATATCCCGAGCGCACTGTCACTCCGTGATGCATTATACTCCCGTATAATGTCGGGTAATTTCATTTTAAAAATGGGATGATCCAGATGTTACCCCTTTACCATGGTATGGATTCTGAAAAGCCATATCTCCACATCAGGGAATTTGAGGATGTGTGTTAAACTCTCAATGATCAAACTTGCACACAAGTGGTGATCCGCCTCAAACTCTTCCCATTCTTGCTAAAAGATAAGGCTAAGACCTGGCTATAGTCTTTACCTCCAAGCCCGATTGCATCCTGGAATGAGTTGCAATCTAAATTTCTCAAGAAATTCTTTCTCACACATCGAACGATCTCCATAAAGGCTCAAATTCAAGCTTTCAGACAATTGAAAAATAAGTCATTTCATCGATGTTACGAGCGTTTCAATGAGTTAATTACTTCATGCCCCCATCATGGATTTGATACACCGCAAATCATTTCCTTCCTCTATAATGGGCTGAACCTTGATTCCAAGCAACTTGTTGAAACCATAGGTAGTGGTCCGTTTGTCGAACTAGACGTCCACGATGCTAAGCTTCACCTGAGGTATGTCGCCGAGACTACCCAATCCTGGGATACATCTGACCCTAATGCTCAAAATCGAAATCATCAAGTGACCACCACTCCATCGGCGTTCGACCTATTTCACTTAGAAAATAATTATATGACGGACAGTCGACTCGATTTATTTAAGAAAGGATTGCGGACCTACGTGAGGTATATGGAAGAGGGCCAATTGGACCCATCCCAAACCCCATCGAGAAGGTGTGTGCGATTTATGAGGTGAGTCATTCAACTGAGGAATGCCCGACTATACCCGCCTATAAAGTGATGCTTCAAGAGCAAGTCAGTGGTATAGGAGGATTCAAGGGTAATTTCGGTGCATCGCACGGGAATTCTTACATCCCTTCATGGAAAAACCATCCTAGTTTTTTCTATGGGCAACAACATGCTGCGATGAATCCTACTTCACATGTTGCCCCTCCTCCACCACAACATTTTCAACAAGCTCCACACATGCAAGGACATGTGCAAGCACCACCACCTCAAGGAGCATAAATCCCTCCACCGCGGAGAAGTCTCGAGGATACGATAAATCAATTTATCAATAACCAGACTGCAACTAATGCTAGATATGATCTCCTGATCAGCGACATAAATACAAATATTTCAAAGATATAATCCTCGTTGAGTGTCCAAGAGAAGGGCTCAATATGTCATTGGAGAAAATAAAATAAAAAAAAGCCTTACTTGACTTGGGAGCAAGTGTCAATATCCTCCCTTACTCCATCTATAGGCAACTTGATTCGGGCAACCTCAAGCCCACAAGGACCACTCTCTAATTAGTTGATCGAACTTTGAAGATCCCACGAGGTGTAGTTGAGGACATGATCATCCATGTTGGCACTTTCTACTTCCCGATAGACTTTGTTATTTGGAACACGGAGCCTTCCTTCGCCTCGAGCAATCATGTTCCCATCATTCTTGGGCGCCCATTTTTAGCTACGACTAACACTATTATCAACACTAGGAATAGGCAGATGCAACTCACTTTTGGAAACATGACCTTAGAGACTAACATCTTCCATATAGCCCAATACACGGGGGAAGAAGATGATCTTTATGCGGTGAGCTTCATAGACGAGATCGTAGAGGAGTATTTTGAGGAAAACTATTGTGGAGACGCCTTAGGGTCCTGTTTAGTGTCAAGACACGAGAGTGAGGGGACGTACACCAGATTAGAGAGGGAGGTTGAGGAGTTGAGAGAGTTACTTGATGAGAGAGCGTCGGACGAGGACGGGAGAGATGTAAGTTGGGTTTCTAGATTCGAGGAGTTACCACCGAGGGATACACGCATGGTTCCCTCCCGCGATAAATTTCCAACCCTTGAATTGAAGAAACCCCCTCCTATATTAAATATGCATACCTAGGAGAGGATGAGACATTTCTTATTGTTGTCTCCTCTAGCCTAGACGAAGAGCAGGAGGGTAAACTGTTAAAATTTTTGAGAAAGCACCAAAGTGCTTTTGGTTAGTACATTATTGATTTGAAGGGGATAAGTCCTTTGATTTGCACTCACAAGATCCATCTCGAGAGGATGTCAATCCCTCAAGAGAAATGAAAAGAAGGCTAAATCCCAATATGAAAGAAGTGGTGAGAACTGAAATTATCAAGTTATTGGATGCAGGGATTATCTACCCAATCTTGAATAGCAAATGGGTGAGCCCTATTCAAGTTATCCCGAAGAAGTCGGGCATAACATTGATTGAGAATGCTAAGGGAGAGCTAGTTCCCCAATGTACCACCATCGGATAGCGCGTTTGCATTGATTACTAGAAACTCAATGCGGGAACTAGGAAAGACCATTTCCCCTTGCCATTTATTGATCAGATGCTTGAGAGAGTAGCGAAACACCCTTACTATTGCTTCCTTGATGGTTATTCCAGATATAACCAAATTGAGGAAGATGTACTTGACCAGGAGAAAACGACCTTCACTTGTCCCTTTGGTACGTTTTCCTACAAACGTATGCTATTCGGCTTGGGTAATGCACCCGCGATCTTTCAAAGGTGCATGTTGAGTCTATTTAGCGATATGGTCGAGAGAGGACTCGAAGTGTTCATGGACGATTTCAGTGTTTTTTGCACCTCTTTCGATCTTTATCTAGAAAAACTAGAAAAAGTACTTGCTCGGTGTGTAGAAAAGAACTTGGTGCTAAATTGGGAGAAATGCCATTTCATGGTCACCGAGGGAATAGTTCTTGGCCACATAGTATCATCGAAATGGATAGAAGTTGATAGAGCAAAGATAGATGTCATAGCCGATCTTCCCCCACTAAAATTACTCAAAGACGTGCGTTCCTTCTTGGGCCACGCGGGGTTTTATCGAAGGTTCATTAAGGATTTTAGCGCCATCAGTAGACCCTTAAGCAACCTACTCATGAAGGACACCCCATTTGAGTGGACGGAAGCATTCCAAAGCGCTTTTGAAAAACTGAAAACCATGCTTGTGTCCACTTCCATCATGCAAGTTTCAGATTGATCTTTACCATTCGAACTTATGTGTGATGCTAGCAATTATGCTATAGGGGTTGTTTTGGGCTAAAGAAAAGACAAACAGACTCACGTCATCTACTACGCTAGCCGGACTCTTACGGGACCACAACTCAATTACTCTACCACAGAGAAGGAGTTGCTAGCGGTAGTCTTTGCACTTGATAAATTTCGATCCTACCTTATTGGTTCTCCCATCACTTGATTCACCAACCACATGGCATTGAAATACCTACTTACGAAGAAAGACGCAAAGTCATGCATCATAAGGTGGACCCTACTCCTAAAAGAGTTTAATCTCTCCATTAAATATAAGAAAGGGGTAGAAAACGTCGTTACCGACCACTTATCACGTCTTTCGTCCGACGTACCTAGTGATCCAATACCCATAGATGAATACTTTTCGGATGAGCAACTCTTTGCTACCTCTTCTTTGCCCTGGTTTGCGAATATAGTGAACTACATTGTCACGGGAGCCGTCCCTCCCGACTGGACACCGCGAGATAAGAAGAGGTTTATTACCTGGTCGCGCATATTTTTCTATGAAGATCCCTTCCGTTTTAAATATTGCGTCGACCAAATCATCCGACGATGTGTACCGAATGACGAGATCCGAAAAGTCATCCAATTTTGTCATTCAGAAGCTTGTGGAGGCCACTTTTCGATGAAAAAGACGGTCGCTAAAATTCTTCAATGCGGCCTCTATTGGCCTACAATATTCCGGGATGTGAACTATGCTTGTAAATCTTGCAATAGGTGCCAAAGGATGGGAGCTATCACTCGATGAGACATGATGCCTCTTACCCCCATACTCATTATTGAGATCTTCGACTGTTGGGGTACTGACTTTATGGGCCCTTTCCCCCCATACTTTAGTTTCCTATACATCCTTGTCGGGGTAGACTACATTTCTAAATGGGTGGAAGCTATAGCTACCAAGACAAATAACAACAAAGTGGTGATTAAGTTCCTGCAGTAACACATACTTTCCCGCTTCGGTGCTCCAAAAGCGACAATCAGCGATAATGGCACGCACTTTTTCAATAGGCCATTCGGGAAGCTCATGAGAAAGTATGGCGTCGTTCACAAGGTTGGAATGTCTTATCACCCACAAACGAATGGGCAGGCCGAACTAGCGAATCGGGAAATCAAGAACATTCTTGAAAATACCGTCAATCCTACCCGAAAAGATTGGTCAATTAGATTGAACGATTCGCAATGGGCCTATCGTACCGTATACAAAAATCCGCTCGGCATGTCCCCATTCCGCTTTGTATATGGAAAACCTTGCCATATTCCCGTGGAATTAGAGCACAAGGCATATTGGGGGATTAAGGAATTGAACTATGCCATGGATAAGGCCGGTGAAGCTCGCAAGCTTCAATTAAATGAGTTAGAGGAGATACACAATTATGCGTACGAGAATAAAAAAATTTCCAAAGAAAGGATGAAACTCGCTCACGATAACATCATTCGACGCAAAGAGCTTCTTCTCGGATAAAAATTGCTTCTCTATAACTCTCAGCTTCATCTCTTTCCGGGCAAGTTACGGTTACGATGGTCTGGCCCGTTAGTTGTGAAGAATGTTTTCCCTCACGGAGATTTTGAGTTAGATGATTTAAAAAGGGGAAATACATTTAAAGTAAATGGACAATGCCTAAAGCCTTATCTAGAGGCGTGTGTGGAAGAAGTCGACACCGTTTTGTTATCGGACCCCGTTTACGGGGTAGAGTGAGCTGCTACAGTGAGGTCGTCGCACCCCGACACGTATGGGGTGAATTCTTGTGTATAGTAGATGAGAGCCATATGAGTAGTGAGAGTACTTAGGATTAGGGTGCAATAAGGTGAGAGCATTCACATGTTTCAAGAAATTGAGTCAAGTTGCGTTGAACATAAATATCGAGAGGATTTTGAGTCCAAACTGATAGGGAGCTTGATGAGAATTGAAAACTTTCGGAGAAGTGCGATCACAATTAAGTTAGTGGAAAATCCAGCTCAATGCAAGAACCGGATCGGTTCTTTTATTTTTGAGCCGGATCGATTCGTTTCTTTTACAGCCGGATAAATCCGGTGATTAGAAAGCTTAAAAATTAAAAGGACCGGACCGGTCCGGTCCTATACCAGCCAGATCGGTCCAGTTTCTGCAGACTTTCCCCTTTCCCTAGGTGCACCCCCTTCTCCCCAATTACTTCCCTTCCCTTCCCTTCCCTTCCCTCCCAATTCGTCCCACCATACCCAACCCTTAAATTTCCCTCCTAAATACAACCCCTCTTTCCCTCCATTTACAAAACCCTACCCACTTCTCACCTATAAATACCCACCCATAGCCTCCACTTTTCACCACACTTTCAACCACATCACTCCTCTCTTCTCTCTCCCTAATTTTCTAGCAACCGCTCCTTGTTATAATGGCCCAACGACCTGCCCCCGTCAAATATAACTCCACTAAAATCTAACCCTCCGGCCATGGTGAATTTTGTTCCCGCCAAGAGGAGCGTTGGTGCAATCGTTTCTTTGGTCCAGATCGCAAACTCCACATGGAGCGCACTGTCTAATGGCCAGGCCTGCCCAATTCTATCACCGCCCTCTTCATGCCTAGGGGTTGGTGTCGTTTCCTTAATGAACCGTACGAATCGGTTTGGGAAGCCAAGGTCCGCTCTTTCTATGGCTCCCTTGTTCGAACGGGCTAATTCGAGTCTCAAGCCTATGTTAATGGTATCGCCATTCCCTTTTTCTTGGCCCTTATCACTTCCAAGTTGGGCGAATACGACGTTCCCGATGTTCAAGACTACACATACCCAAGGAATGTTTCCCCGGTAGCCAAGGAACTAATTATGGAGTGAATTGCCCCCGACGTTGCATGGAGGGGGGAGACTGTCACTGTTGGCTGACTTAACGAGAAAGCACGCCTCACATTCTGAATTATGTGTGCTAATATTTTACAAACGTCCAACGATTCCGCGATGCATCCCCGTCGAGCCACATTGTCATACCACCTCTTCGATCCCAACACTTCCATTAACCTGGCTCGCACCCCATACACGGACATCATCATCGCATCCATGGATGAGAAAGGTGAAGCACCACTTTCTTATACACGCTTGATTACCTCCATTCTCAAGGACATTGGCATTGAGGCACCGCTTGATCATATACGCCTCCCTAGGCCTTTTGGATAGGGAACCCGCACTCGGAGTGCCAAACAGCTAGCCATCCTTCGGGCGAGGCGGGGAAGTGATGATGAGGATGATGCTACCTCGAGTGAGGACGAGGAAGAGGAAGAAGAAGAAATAGGTGCTGATGTGGAGATGGGTGACGTAGGTGTGGGAGAAGAGTCGGCCGAAGAAGAAGACGACCCTGATTTTGAATGGGCGGGTAGCGACCTCACTAATCATATGTCGTCCCTTGAGACGAGATTCAACAACTTTATAACCGACTACCGCGGCGATACAAGCATGATGTTTCATTTCCAAGCGGACTTTTACCGACGCCAAGGGGATCCCAACGAGCCATTGTCATCCTACTTCCATGACCTTATGGCCCCGACGCGCCCAACTCTTCCCAACCACCGCCCCAGTGAAGCTTTGTTTGGTTGTGGCAGTTTTTAGTTGTTTCCCTTGTTCACATGGTTGTATTCTTTTTCCTGTTATTGTACCACAGTCCTATTTTCTAAAAATCTGCATTTTCTCCATTTGTTTGTTTTATTTATCGCACTTCTTATTTTGCCTTGTTTAGCTTTTCGTCCTTTTTGCTCGAGGACAATGCAAAAGACTAAGTTGGGGGGGTGACAAGTGCGTATTTCTAAAACTTCATAAATTTTCAAAAATGCCCAAAAATTTCCAAAAAAAAATCATACAATTTTGAAAAACCCAAAAATATTTTTGTTCAAAATAAATAAAAATTGGAATTCAAATTTTTCAAAAATATCATTAAAAGTCGATTTAAAGTCTCAATGTGTAAAATTCAAATACACAAAGCCGAAATTGACCAAAGATGGAAATTGAACGAAAATTGACGACTTAACGAATAAGTGTGGAGATTAACAAACCCAGTGAGATTCAAGCCTTTCATCTTTGTGAAATTTATAAATTAATCTGAGTTAATTGTTAACTCAAAGTTCTTTTCAGCGCTTAAAAAGTCGTCGAGGATCTCAATCCTTTCATTTTGATCGGTTATGGAAAACGTGTGTGATATTGCCTTAAAAAGCGCGCGACAAATCTCTAAATTAAATTAATCTCGAGACGCATATGGTAAATTAATAAGTAATTTGGACAATGAAGTAGGCCCCCGTTTGTTACCCAAAAACATTAGCCATAAAAAGATGTGAAAAATTATCCCGTTGATAACCCAATTGAGCCAAATAAAATTTATCCGTTCGATTGACAACCCGAAAAACCCAAGTAGCCCGGAATTGCGAAAATGGAATATTCAATAAAGTTCGAAAAGTGCATAAAAAGGGGCAAGAAAATAGTTATGCTCAACAAAAATAGCAAGAAAAAAAATTGAGAAAAGAATAGAAAATATGCAAAAGTCTGGAAAAGCACCAACGAACATCATAAGTAAAATTTTCCAATTCCAGATTTCCTTACCATTCCCATTTTACCCAACACACCTTTAACTCGAAAAAGTCCTAATCGAGTCCGGATTGATAAATTAATTATCGCGTGGAGAGCTAAGACACCAAAAGATAATAAAAGAGATTAAATGTGTGAAAAAAAGGCTATGTTCCCGTTTCCTAATGAACGTATTCCGATGATAAGATCTATTCACCATATATTTTCTTCTTTCAATTTGTGCGCGTGACTTTGCGTCCATTATATTTACTTTTTATATCACGCATATTGAGAGAATAGCCACAATCCGAGAGATTTGTTTAAGAGAGCATCCCGTGAGCATTTGAATCAAAATGAATTTTTGAAAAATAACGTAATGATCAATCGGTGGAAGTTAGCGGTTCAATTTTTGGCTTTGCGCACACACAATATGACTTGAGACTCTTGAATATGAATTTGCGGTGACCATTTTTGGGGAGTTTAAATTGTACAATTTTTAAATATTTTGATTTTTCTTTGATTCAATAACGAATTTTGTGGGTATATTCACTACAAGCCCTCGCGAGACACCACTCGTCCTACTAGGGTAACCTAGGGGTTTAAAGGCTTATTGCATACGCTAAATGCAATCGCTTGCCCGAGAAAAAAGTATTCTATCCCAATAACAGTTTTTGAAGGGTACTTAACTCATACTCTCATTATTTTACATTACTAGAGACGTGCAAAGTTCTAAGTTAGGGGGGGTTGATTAGGCATAAATTCTTCACATTTATCCCCTTAATTTCGGTATTTTTATGATCCCGTGAGGGTTAAATAGCTTGAATTTGTCTCATATTTATGCTACTAACCCTTTTTGGCAAGTATTATGATTAAATATAACACATGTGAATGTCATACCATAATTGAAATACACGAGGATGTTAATAAAAAAGTGTGTTCTATGCGCGTTACGAGAGAGTAGGCCATTAATAAGTTTGGTTATATACTGCAGTCGAGATAGCTGGGGTATGATAGATAGGTGGGCTAAGTATAAGACGTTAGGCGTTCACATTAGATGAGAGGTGAGGAGACTCATGGGAGTGTGCGTGAACCTAGCATGTGTAATCAATAACCGATTTTAATTGTGACAAATTACTTGCTAAATGTTTTCAAACTGTTTTGAGTACTAACTCTTGCTATAAAAATATTTTCAAAACCTTTTAGTTGTCCTGCCACAAGGGCGCCATATTTGATTTTAATCCAAGGATTCAGAGTTGTAGCTCTGTGGATGCTGACACGATTATTGAGTAACTGACTCTTTCATTCAGATCTAGCATAGGATCTCATTCTTATGTTTCATATGTAAACATGTTGTTAGTTGACTCCATTACAGTCCCATATTTGTATTAGTTTTACTTTATAGTTGGATTGTGGATTTTTGCTTGGTTGTGGTTTTAGCCAACGGTTGATTTGGTTTGACTTAGTTGCTTTTACATATTAATGATGGTTTGGATTCTAGTATCTTATGTATGTTGTTTTGGTTTTCAAACTGTTCTATCATCCTGTTTTATTTGAAGGATAAAATTTGGCACCGGTTTAATTAACTTAGGTGGTTAGTAATTAATTTGATTTTGAACAGTGATGCTAAGAATGAACCATATGAGAAACTGTTTTAATTTGATAAAGGCCTGATCACCCGATATTTAAATTAGACGAGGTGTCACAGATAGTATCAGAGCATCAGGTTCTAGTGTCCATAGGATCTGTACGGCGTACTATGTTTTCATCGTATCATTTGTGTTATATAGAGCCCTATTATTAGGACTCTTGCTTATATTTTGTGTGCTTTGAGATATCGTGCTTCTGCTATCAAATTTTGTATAAACTGTGTGCTTATACAATTCGATCTATTTTTAGATGCCGCCAAGGAGAGAGCGAGCTGAGAGGGACGCAACCATAGATGAGGTGTGGGAGGATCCTCAGGAGCAGCAGGTACCACCATTACCACCATAAATGATTTTTACTACTCAGATGGAAGTAATAGTGGCTCAGGCAGTAGAGACAGCTATGAGGGCCATGGCAGCCCACTTTCTTCAACCTCAGGCTCAGCAACTCGTAGCACCAGCTATTCAGCACAATAAGGGCCTCCCACTTAGCATAGCATTAGAGAGATCTTCCAGAAGGGCCATCAGCCCAAGTTTTAGGGTGGCACGAATGTAATTTAGGCATATCTTTAGAAGAAGAACATTCAGCCACACCTCCGCATGCTAGATTGCAGTGAGGTTTAGCGACAGATGTTAGCCACCTTAAGGCTAACAGGGGCAGCCCTTCAGTGGTGTGAGTCACTGACCACCACTGAGGAGAGAGACTCGATGGCTATTTCGAAGTTTTGGGTGTAGTTTGACTGCAAGTACTTTTCGCCGACAGTGGAGGGTGAGATGAGGAAGAAGTTTGGTGAGGTATGTCAGGGTGATTGCTCAGTTGCTGATTATGAGGAGGAGTTCACTCATTTAGAAAATTTTGTGCTAGACGAGGTGAGAAACGAAGAGAGAAAGAAGGCAAAGTTTATGGATGGCTTGGCCTGGAGGATCAGGCAATACTTGATTGAAAATTCCGCGTTGATGACGTATACTGATGTAGTTAACGCGACACTCTTACATTTTCTGGACTTCTGTTTCCATGGGAAGGGAAGTAAGAGGGGAGCAGAGGCTATGCAGCATGGCAAGACTAGGGGAGCAGTGTTAGTGGGACACCACCCCAGAAGCAGCAGACAGTGGGCACACAAGGGCAGAACTCCCAGCAAGGGAACCCTACCAAGAGATTTAGATTTGGCGGGCACCGATCGGATAGGCAGGGCAGTAGGGTCCCCAGCAACAACATTTTCCTCAGGATCGTTAGGGCCAGGGGAACCAAAAGGGTGGCCAACAGGGTCAGGGCCACCAGGGCCATGGTCAGAGGATGTTTCAGGGGCAGTGCTTCACATGTGTTCAGTAGGATCACAAGAGTAAAGCTTGTCCACAGCTTATCGGGGCGCACTGTCAGGGTGCCCAACAGGGGCAGTAGGCTCTAGCTCTAGCATCCGCGCCAGCCCCACCCCAGCAGCAAGGGCCAATGCACTACGGGAATGAATTCAATGTCCGGGATGTGCCTATACCTCCAGCACCTCCGGTGCCACCTGCAGTAGAGGGTACATTTTCTATTCATGGATCTGAGGGTAGAATACTTTTTTATACTGGAGCATCACATTCATTTATTAACATTAGATTTGCACGAGCCGTCAGTTTATTAGAGACAGCCGACAGTCTCCTTATAAGTGTAGAGTCACCGATGGTTAGTGGTTCATTGATATATGCGATCTTTAGAGGAGTCGATATTATGATTCAGAGACTAAGCTTAGCGGTGGACATCCTAGTGTTTGATATGGAGGGGTATGACGTGTGTCTAGGTATGGATTAGTTAGCAAGATACAGAGCGACGGTAGATTACTATGAGAGGACGATTGTGTTTTCGATTCCGGGTTGGAGATGTTTCTGGTAGTGATGCCTCTTCCCGAGGGAGGATCGCGCACTCATTTAGATTACATCGATGAGGTAACCTCGTAGGAGGTGGTCATTCCCTTATATTCTAATCCTATAGTGAGGGATTTTGAGGATGTGTTACAGGAAATACTCGGGTTGCCACCGAGTCGGGAAATAGAGTTTGTCACCAACTTAGAACTAGGGACGAGACCGATTGCCAGAGAACCATATCGTATGGCCCCCTCAGAGATAAAGGAGCTGAGAGAGAAGATTCAACAACTCTTGGATCAAGGTTTCATTCAGCTAAGTACATCGCCTTGGAGTGCTCTGGTGTTATTTGTGAAGAAAAGGGATGGTTAGCTCTGCCTATGCGTGGATTACAAGGAGCTGAACAAGGTGACGATACGGAACAATTATCTGTTACCTAGGATTGATGATTTATTTTATCAGTTGAGAAGGACTGCGTAGTTATCCAAGATCGATTTGCGGTCAGGCTATACCCAGTAGCGTATTCGAGAGGACGATATTCCTAAGACCGCTTTCCTGTCGCGGTATGGATCCTACGAGTTCAGGGTGATGCCATTTGGGCTAACAAATGCACCTGCAGTGTTTATGGATCTCATGAACAGAGTATTCCGAGAGTTTCTGGATCAGTTTGGTATTCATTGATGACATCCTGGTTTACTCATGGATGGAGGAGGATAATGCCAAGCATTTACGAATGGTTCTGCAGACATTACGGGACCATCAATTATACTCCAAATTTAGTAAGTGTAGATTTTAGATTCATGAAGTACAGTTTATTGGTCACATTGTATCCGATAAGGGCATATCTGTTGATCCGAGTAAGGTATCGGCCGTGAGGAAGTGGGGGCAGCCCGTGACACCGACCAAGATTTGTAGTTTCTTGGGGTTGGCTGGATATTACCGTTGCTTCATCAAGGGGTTCTCGAAGATTGTTGGGCCTTTGATGAACTTGACTCGTAAGGGAGTACCATTTGTGTGGAGCAACCAATGTCAGTTGGCTTTCGATGAACTGAAGGATAGATTGACATCAACACCTATACTTGCATTGCCTAGGAGTGGGGTGGAGTATCGGGTCTACACGGATGCATACTTAGAGGGACTTGGGGGTGTGTTGCAACAGTAAGAGATGGGGATAGTTTATGCATCTTGAAAGCTAAAGCCCCATGAGAAGAATTACCCCACCCATGACCTAGATTGGCAGCGATAATCTTTTGCATTAAGGATATGGAGGCATTACCTATTGAGAGAGCAATTGACATTATTCATGGATCATAAGTCACTTCAGTATCTATTCACACAGAAGGATCTGAACAAGAGGCAGATTCGGTAGCTAGAATTCGTGAAGGACTACCAGTTTGACATACAGTATCATCCTGGTAAGGCTAATGTGGTGGTAGACGCATTGAGCCGATGACCCTCTGGGGAGTTAGCAGAGGTGTGAAAAGAAAAGTGGAGTGCACTCCAGCAAGAGGATGAGGTTATCAGAGCATACATGGAAGTTATGGCTACCATCCCGAGATTATTATGCGGGTAGTGAAGGCACAGACAGAGGACAAATTATATCAGGACAGGGTGAGGCTAATAAGAGCTAAGGGTGTAGAGTCTCACTTAGTCAGCTCAAAAGGAGGCATGCACTTTAATGGGAGGTTAGTAGTATCTGAGGATGAGGATTTTAGACATGCAGTTATGACTGAGTCCGGTTCCATATTTATGGTACATCTCGATGGGGATAAGGTGTACCTGGATATGAGGAAACAGTACTGTTGGGTCGTCATGAAGAGAGACATAACAGAGTTTGTCTCAAAGTGTGTTACTTGTCAGCTGATGAAAGTTGACCATCAGAGACCTTCGAGGATGCTACAGACACTTGATATTACCATGTGGAAGTGGGAGAGCATTTCGATGGATTTTATTATTGGGTTACCTACTTCACAGCGAGGTCATGAATCGATACGGGTGATAGTGGATCAATTGACCAAGGTTTCCCACTTCTTGCCAGTTCGCACAGACTACGGCATGATGCAGTACGAGCAACTATTCATATCGGAGATTATTAAGCTCTAAAAAGTCCTGATTAATATTGTGTCTGATAGAGACAAAGTATTTGTGTCGCATTTCTGGCAGAGCTTTCAGGAGGCTACGGTACTAACTTGAGATTGAGTACGACATACCACCCCCAGAAGGATGGACAGACAGAGAGGGTGAATCAGATACTGGGGGACATGCTGAGGATGTGTATCCTGGACTTCGGGGGAGGTTGGGAGAGATACCTTCCATTGGTAGAGTTTGCATATAACAACTCGTACCAATTTACTATCAGGATGGCACCATTTGAGGCACTGTATCGAGGACCTTGTCGTTCGCCCGCGTGTTGGTTAGAGGTGGGAGACAACAAGTTATTAGGATCAGAGATGATTCAGGAGACTACTGCCAAGAATCAGTTGATTCGAGGATGCATTCAGATAGCTCAGGATAGGCAGAAGAGTTATGATCATGACGACAGGAGACATGTGGAGTTAGAGGTTAGTGACCAGGTGTTGGTTCGAGTATCTCCTATGAAGGGGATTATGAGATTTGGCAAGAAATGGAAGTTATCACCGAGGTATGTGGGGCTGTTTCCTATTATAGAGAGGGTGGGATCGGTAGCATACAGATTGGGACTTCTAAAGTATCTTCAGCGGATACACGATATGTTCCATGTGTCATCATTGAAGAAATACAAGAGGAGCGAGATGGCTTATTGACATGTTCCACTTGAATAGATTGACTTGCAGACAAACGTCTCATATGAGGAGATACCTGTGGCTATTCTAGATCGTGGTGAGTATAAATTACGGTCCAAGGTGGTACCCTTGGTACGAGTTCAGTGGAATCACCACAATATTAAGGAGTCGACTTGGGAGAGGGAGGATGACATGCGAGAGCAATATCCAGAGTTATTTATCGCAGGTATGTCCTAATTTCGAGAAAGAAATTCCTTTGTTAGGGGGGAAGTATGTAATACCCCGCATTTCTGAGTATTTTTAAAGTAATTAATTCAGGAATTAATTAGTAACATATGTTTTAATTAAATTACGCAAGTGAAGTAATTTAATGGGATTTGGAAAATGTGATTATTAATCGAGAGTTAGATACTTATTAATACTTTATTGAAATTTACTATGTTTGAATAGTAAATAATAAATAATTATAATGATACGGCATAACGAGTGATATGTGCGTATTATAGTTTATCTCACCGGGAGTCACGTGTGGACTATTTTGAGGTGAGGAATGAAAAATATATTTTAAGTGACTCGGATGGGAATTTAGAGGTCACGAATGATTTTGTATGGGTCGAAATAGTCGAAATAGTGTACCCAGGGCTATAGTTTGGGTCTCGGGTCAATTTTGGACCAAACCGGCACCTATTAAGGGCGTTACGGTCGTTTTTCTAAAAGAGCTCAAGGAACCAACGAAAATTAGAGCCATATATCTGATATTTAGTTATTGGGATTAGGGCTAACACAAAACATTAGAGAGGTCATTTGAGAAAAGAGAGAACCATTTTCCCAAAGCCTAGAGAGAGAATTGAGAAGGCGGTGAAGGGTTTCTTGCACCTCAAGACAAATTGTAAGGGAAGATTGGAGAAGAAACAATCAAACATCCACCAAGAACCACGAATTTAGATCAATCAATCTAAGGTAAGCGTTTATTACAAATTGAATTGAAGTTATAATACCCATGTGTAGGGATTTCATGAATAGATGGATTGTTATTTCAAACCATAATGAAGATTACCAATTGATTTCATGGTGGGTAAAATTGCATGTAGTTAGGGTTTATACATGTAGAGGATTGTGTGGACAGTCAACAAATTATGAAAGTGAATTAAATTCGTAAATAAATGATAAAGTACGGTGAATGTTAGAGAGAAAATATTACGTACAAGTACAAATAATTTGGTTGTGTGAATACCTATTATACTGATACTTAGGTTGTGCGAATACCTAAAGTATGTTTAATTCGGTATTGGGTTTGATGATTAGCCGGACCAATATATGGAAGCTCTATTTGGGGTCGATGAGTATCCAGACAAAATCCAAGTTAAAAGATATAGGGTCGATGAGTTTCCGGATCAATATACATATACATAACTTTTACTTTGGGGTCGAGGGATATCCGAACCAATGTAAATGATAAGATGATTAGTCAGAACAATAATCCATATAGTATATGTTGTGTAATATATATATATATATATATATATATATATATATATATATATATATATATATATATATTGCATGATATGCTACTTATGTGCGGAAGTAGACTTGTAGATGATATATATGTGTAGATATACATCTAAATGATAAATTAAGTAGGGAGAAACTTAATATCAAGATTAAAAATGGATTGGGAATATCTATAGTAAATTAAGTAGTGAAACTTAATTATGGAAGTTGTATGATACAAATGAAATAATTTATGAATTAAGTAGTGAGACTTGATTTGGATGATTAAATCTAACACATGTGAATGTTATACGATAATTGAAACATGCGAGGATGATAATAACGAAGTGTGCTGTATGGGCGTTACGGGAGAGTAGGCCATTGATAAGATTGATTATATACTTTAGTTGAGATAGTTGGGGTATGATAGTTAGGTGGGCTAAGTATAGGATGTTAGACATGCACATTAGATGAGAGGAGAGGAGACTCGTGATAGTGTGCGTGAACCTAACATGTGTAATAAATAACCGATTATAATTGCGATAAATTACTTGCTAAATGTTTTCAAACTGTTTTGAGTACTAACTCTTGCTATAAAAATATTTTTAAAACCTTTTAGGTTTCCAGCCACCAGGGCGTTATGCTTGATTTCATTCCAGGGATTCAGAGTTGTAGCACTGTGGATGCTGACATAATTATTGAGTAGCCGAATCTTTCATTTCGATCTAGCACGGGATCTCATTCTTATGTTTTATATGTAGACATGTTGTCAGTTGACTCCATTACAGTCCCAGATTTGTATCAGTTTTACTTTGTAGTTGGATTGTGGATTTTTACTTGGTTGTGGTTTTAGCCGACGATTGATTCGGTTTGACTAAGTTGCTTTTACATATTAATGATGGTTTGGATTATATTATCTTGTGTATGTTGTCTTACTTTTCAAACTGTTCTATCATCGTGTTTTATTTGAAAGATAAATTTGGCACCGTTTTAATTAACTTAGGTGGTTAATAATAATTTGGTTTTCAACAATGATACTAAGAATGAACCATATGAGAAACCTGCTTTAATTTGATAATGGCCTGATCACCCGATATTTAAATTAAATGGGGTGTCCCAATAAGTTTGCGATCACACGGGTGTGTAGGTATGTGCGTAGACCATGGGCCTGGGAACTATATTCGCCTCCATTGTGTGTGTTATGTGTTGATACGATTCCAGACTGATTCGAAATTCATAGTCCTTATGTGCGTGATGTACCAGGACTGATAGTAGAGTATGTGTGCACCGTAGGTTTAGCCTTTTGGGGTGTCGTATTAGTATATATATGTATGGTAGATATATATATGCATATACATGGAGATTATTCTATTGTGCTGCTTAGTTAATGAGAAAGATTATGATATTTAATATTAATCAACAATGTTGGAACTTGAATGATTAATGAGTTATTTGAATCCGATTATACTAACGTTATAATTACAAGAAGGTATTATTCGAGTGTTATAATTGGGTACAATGACTTAGGCAATTCAGTATAGGACTTTGGCTAAACTAGATAAGTGGGTTAGCCTGACTAGGATGGGTTAGGAGTCTACGCTAGGCGTGCACATTAGTTGAGTGGTGAGAATATCAAGTGTAGTTGTTGTGGAAGTTACAGGACCTCGGTACTAGACGCCTCCACATATATCATTGATTCTTTCCGAGTTATTTACTTCAGTCGGGTATGTTGCCTATCATTTATTCAGATGTACTCAAAGATAGTGACTGCAGACTCTTATTTATATTTCAGTTGTGGGGATTTATTTCATTTCAGACTTATATTTGGGATTTAGACTGGATGTGTTTACTCCAGACTCCATTATTCATTTATGTCATTCTTATTTGTTGTGAGATTGTATTAGATGGTGAATGGTTAAATTAATTATTTTTCGTTGCATGTTAATTTTAAAAGATAAAATTTGACAATTGACTTTTTAACTACTAGGTGGTTAGTAATTAATAAATGTTTTTCGACAGTGATACTAATACTGAACCAACCGGATATTCTATATTTAATATAATAAAGGACTGATCACCCGGTATTTAATTAGGCGGGGTGTCACAGGTGGTATCAAAGCATCAGGTCCTAGAGTCTTTTAGGATCTGTACGGCTTATTATGCTTTCAACTTAGCGTTCTTTGATGTAAAGCCCTATTATTAGGATTGTTGCATTCTTAATTTTGTGTTTACGTCTTCACCTATTTGATATTTGATAGTTGTGGACTTATAAATTCTTTCTCGTTTTAGATTTCTCCCAGACGTGCACCTAGAGCCAAAAATCCCCAACCCGAGCCTCAGCCAGCACCAGCTCAAGGTATAGTGAATGCTGCCTTCATTACTCAGGCAGTTAACGCGGCACTAACTGTGGTCCAGTAGGACCCGCCACAGGCACATGCGGTGGCACCAGCACCAGCTCACACATTTCATCCTGCTTGGGAGCGATTCGGGGATGCCTTCCAGAAGGCGCATCCTTAGGAGTTCACAGAGGGTTTCGATGTTGTTACAGCTAGCTAACGGAAGAAAGATATCTGAGGCATCTGAGGATGTATGAGTTCACGGAGGTGCATAAGCAGATACTAGCTACTTTCAAGATAGTAGGAGCAGCGTTGAAGTGGTGGGAGTCCACTAATACCGCAGAGGAGTGTGACGTTATGACTATACCGGACTTCTGGGTGCAATTTGATTGCAAATATTTTCCTTCCTCCGTTTAGACTGAGATGAGGTGAAAACTACTGGACCTCACCCACGAGGGGAAAACTGTAGTCGAGTATAAGGAGGAGTTTACTATATTGGTAAACTTTGTACCAACTAAGGTGCCTACTAAAGATAACAAAATTCAGATGTTTATGGATGAGCTGACCTGGAGAATTCAACAGCATCTTCTGGGTAACCTCTCCTTGCACTCTTATACTGATGTACTTAATGTTGCTTTACTACACTGCCAGGATCATCGCTTCCATGCTAAGGGGAGAAAGTGGGTAGGTGAGTCCAGCCAGTAGGGCAGGATCGGTGGAGGTAGTGCCAGTGGGGCACAAGCAGGTCAAAGTCAGCAGAGGCAGGGTGAGCAGGTTTCCCATCAGGGGGATTTTGCTAAGAGATTAAGATCGGGGGGCTTTCGTCAAGGGCAGGGAGGTTTCAGGCATGGCCACCAGGGTCAGCATGGCCATCAGGGACAGTAGGGCCACTCGGGCCAATAAAAGTTTCAGCAAGGCCAATAGAGAGGTGGCAATGACCAACAGGGTCAGAAAGGGGGAAATTTTGTTGGGAAGTGCTTTAATTGTGGCAAGAGTGGCCACAGACGATTTGAATGCCCCTATAAGGGGAAGTATCCTTAGTAGCAGGGTGCTCACCAGGAGCCCCAGAGGCCTATCTTCCCAACCACTCTTCCAGTGCCAGCACCAGTCCCAGCCTTGCCTGCCATTCCAGCAGTTCAGGATCAGTATGGATAACTATAGTACGGGCATATCTACAACGTCCATCAAGCCATAGTCCCACAGGCTCCACTCGCGTAGAGGGTACATTTTCTATCTAGGGGACTTCGGGGATATTATTTGACATGGGGGCTTCACAGAGTTTTATTGCCACTAGTTTTATACGCGCCATGGGGTTATTAGACACGGCGAAGAGCACAGTCACTAGTGTAGATTCACCATTGGGCTATGGGTCATTGATATTCTTTATATGTCGAGGAGTGGGCATAGATATTGGGAGATTGATCATATCGGATAATATGCTTATTTTAGATATGCACGAGTATGATACTATCATTGGGATGGATTAGCTAGTTATGTATAGGGAAATGATTGACTATTATAGTCGTAGTATTATGTTCGTCATACTGGGTCAGGAGATGTTTTTAGTGGTGATGCCTCGCCCCGAGGGAGGATCGTCCACTCACTTATTTTATATAGAGGAGTAGACCTCTATGGGAGTTGTGATTCCCCTTGATTTGATTCCAGTCATCCGTGAGTATGTAAATGTATTTCAGGATATACTAGGACTACCACCGAGTAAAGAGATAGAGTTTGGATTAACTTAGCGTCGGGCACTCAGACGATAGATCGTGCACCTTACCATATGGATCTTGTGGAGATGAGGGAGCTAAGGGATCAGATTGAGCAGTTGTTGGGACAGGGTTTCATCCGTCGAAGAACCTCAACTTGGGCCCCAGTTCTGTTTGTGAAAAAGAGGGATGGATCCTTACAGCTGTGCGTAGATTATCGAGAGTTGAATAAATTCACGATACGGAATAAATATTCGTTGCCCAGAATTGATGACTTATTCGACCAGCTAAGGCGAGCAGCTTTCTTCTCGGAAATAGGCTTGAGGTTAAGGTACCATCAGTTGAGGATCAGTGAGCAGGATGTGCCTAAGACTGCGTTTCTGACAAGGTATGGATCTTATGAGTTTTGGGTTATGCCATTTGGGCTAACTAACGCACCGACAATATTTATGGACTTAATGAACAAAGTGTTCAGAGAATTCTTAGATCGGTTTATCATTGTCTTCATAGATGACATCCTGATTTATTCACGGATCGAGGAGGAGCATGTTGAGCACTTACACAAGGTTTTACAGACTTTATAGGAGAATGAGTTGTATGCCAAGTTTGAGAAATGTGGATTCTATCTGTGAGAGGTATAATTTTTAGGGTACATCTTATCAGATAGGGGAATATCGGTGGACCTTAGCAAGGTGTCGACGGTGAGGGAGTGGGGGAAACCTACGACACCGATGGAGGTGTGGAGTTTCTTAGGGTTAGCAGGCTATTACAGGTAATTTATACGGGGATTCTTGAAGGTAGCGGGTTTGTTGACCAACTTGACTCACAAAGGAGTGCCATTTATCTGGGATAACGCCTGTCAGTTGGCTTTCGATGAGCTAAAAGACAAGTTGACTTCAGCACCAGTTCTAGTACTGCCCAGGTCGGGAGTGGAGTACTTAGTCTATACCGATGCGTCCTTACAGGGACTTAGGGGTGTACTTCAGCAAGAGGATCAGGCTATAGCTTATGTCTCCCATAATCTTAAGCCTCATGAGAGGAATTACCCCACCCAGGAGTTGAAGCTAGCAGCAGTCGTGTCTGCTCTTCGGATATGGAGACACTATCTGTTAGGGGAGAAGTTTTGCCTGCTCACAAATCACAAGTCACATCAGTATTTATTCACTCGGAGAGAATTGAACATGCGTCAGCGTAGGTGGCTTGAATTTGTGAAGGATTACCAGTTCGATATCCATTACCACCCGAGGAAGGCTAATGTAGTAGCTGATGCATTGAGCCGGATACCAACAGGTGATGTGGCTGAGATGTGGATGACAAAATAGAAGGAGTTGGGACACCAAGATGCAGTAGCCTAATCATTCATATCTGTCATGATCGTTACACCCCAGATTATGATGAGAGTAATACAGGTCCAGGTAGCCGACACGTTCTATCAGGATCGAATTGTGCAGCTTCGAGCTGAGGGAGATGAGTCTTATTCTATGGGTTCAGATGGGGGTTTACGCTTTAATGGGCATCTAGTTGTTCTAGTAGGAGAGGACCTACGACATGTGTTGATGACAGAGTCGCACGATTTACACTTTACGGTACATCCCAGAGTGGATAAGAAGTACCAGGGTATGAGGCGATAATATTGGTGGAGCGTCATGAAGAGAGACATTGCTGAGTTCGTCTCAAAGTGTACAACCTGCCAGTTAGTAAAGGTGGACCACCAAAATTCGACAGGTTTTCTTCAGCCATTAGAGATCCCGATGTGGAAATGGGAGAGCATTTCCATGGACTTTATCATAGGGTTGCCTACTTCTCATAAGGATCACGATTCTATATGGGTGATTGTAGATCGGTTAACTAAGGTAGCCCACTTTATACCCGTCTGAACGAATTAAAAAGCAAGTCAGTATACCCAGCTATTCATTATTGAGATTGTGAGATTACACGGGGTGCCTCTTGATATTGTGTTCGATCTGGACAAGACCTTTGTGTCTCATTTTTGGGAGATCTTTTAGGAGGCCATGGGTACAAAGTTGTGCTTGAGCACAGCCTATCACCCGCACACAGACGGGCAGATCGAGCAAACTAATCAGATGCTGGAGGATATGTTACGTATGTATACTCTAGATTTTGGTGAAGGTTGGGAGCAGCACCTTCCCCTGGTAGAGTTTGCATATAACAACTCTTATCAGTTTACTATTGGCATGGCCCCATTTGAGGCGTTGTACGGTAGGCCTTACCGCTCTCCTACTTGTTGGTTATAGGTGTGGGATAACAAACTGCTCGGGTCGAAAGTGATTCAGGATACATCAGCCAAAATATAGGTGATCAGGAGTCGTATACGAATTGCTCAGGATAGGCAGAAGAGCTACGTCGATGACAAGAGGTTCTACAGGGAGTTTAGTGTGGGGGACCAGGTATTGTTGAGAGTATCTCCTATGAAGGGGATAATACGATTTGGTAAGAAATAGAAGTTGGAGCCGAGGTATGTAGGGCCCTTCCCTACTATTGAGCGGATTGGGCTAGTGGCATACATGCTTGGGTTACCCAAGCACCTGCATAGGATTCACGATGTGTTTCACATATCTTCGCTGAGGAGATACCTTCGAAATGATTTGGCCCACACCCATATTGCTTTAGAGGAGATTGATTTGCAGCGCGATAGTTTCTCCGAGGAGGGGCGAGTTGCTATCCTAGACCGTAGAGAGAGGAAACTGAGGCTGAAGGTGGTGTCGTTAGTTTGTGTACAATGGCGACATCACGATATCGAGGAGTCGGCTTAGGAGTGCGAGGATTATATGAGCGAGAGATACCCAAAGTTATTCTTACTAGGTATACCTTTTATTTCAAAATTTCGGGATGAAATTCCGTAATTAGGGGGGAGTATATAACACCCTGAAATTTTATTGATTTTAATGGTGGGATTAATTGAATTAAATGTGAGAAGAATTAATTAATAATTAATCCGAAATAAAATAAATATTAACTAGCGAGATAAGAGTTAGTATTTATTACTAGGAATTAAATTGAATATTACTGAGTGAATAAAGTAATATATGATTCTGAATGTGATTATGAATTTATGAAAATTGTCGCGAGAGAGAAATATGACAATTATGGAATTTAAGTCGGGACGTGCGTGTGAGTCATGTCGGGCGTTATGTGCCACGCATGGTTAGAATATATTATGGGTCGTGGGCGTACCTAGCTGAATAATGTGAATATATATATGTGGGGGGGGGGGTGTAATCATACCCGCGCTACTTGCTATCACGGAGGTTTCCGCGCCGGGACAGTCTTATCTCGATTGGACCTTTATGGGGGATATTGACTTGTACCCTAGAACATAGCATCCTTGGTACAGGTTGTCCGAGAATGGTAGTCAGACAGTCCTAAGAGACACAAGGATATGTGTTGACCTCTTAGAGACTTGGAACTATGCTTCACCTCCATTATGTGTGTTTTGTGTTAATACAGTTCGAGAGTGATTCCGAACTAGTATTCCCCTTTGTTCGAGCGATACGGGGACTTGATAGCAGAGTATGCCAGCACCATAGATTTTATGTGGGGTGTCGATTAGTGTATATATTATATGAGTGATAGATATATATACATATACTTATGATTCCTCCACTGTGCTTGTAAGTAGATAAAATGGGATAATTGATATTAAACAAATTAAGTATCTAAAGCTATATTAAGATGTACATAGCCAACCCGGTAAATTGGTAAGAAAAGTTATCATATATAAATGTTAGTGATGTGACCACACGAATTAGGATTGTTAAGGGAAGATTTGGTTAGAATAGTTAACTGGGTTAGCTTTATCTAGATTGATTCGGTAGTACGTTAGGCGTGCACACTATTTGAGTGGTGAGAATTCTCAAGTGAGTGTCAAGGTACTAACATGTATGTAATATCAACTGGTAAGCATTTTATATACTTTCTAAACAATTTTAAAAGCTATTTTACACTCGGGCTCTGACCCGTTTCCTGTTATCTTTTCTTTCTTTTATATATATATTACAGTTGCTCAGCCACAGGGGCGTCAGTCTTAGAACCTTGGACTGTTAACGTGCTGCAGCTAGTGTGGGAGTTGCAGGTCCTAGCAGTAGATGACTTCATCCTTGTCTTCTCAGTCTCCTGTTTAGTAATTCTTATTTAGGGAATGTGTCGCCCATTTCCAGTTTATCATTTAGCTCAGAGAGATTTGTACACTTTATTTACTTCAATATTCTATTTTAGTTGGGGTTGCTTTCGATTATTACATTGTCCTGTAATTTGGGATATTTTATTTGGATGATTAATCTAGCATGTTTATTCCACTTGGATGGTTTGGTATTCAATATTATTATTTGTGTTCATGAAAAAGGTTTCATATATTACATCATAACAATAGGACTTAATTTATAAAATTAAATGTTTTGACACTTAGCTTAATTATTTATTAGGTGATAAATAAAGAAAATGATTACTCTTCAACAGTGATGCTAAGAATGAACCAACCGGAGGATACTTTGATTTAATTTAATAAAGGGCTGATCACCTGGTATTTAATTAGGCGGGGTGTCACAGGTTGTATTAGAGCATCAGGTTCTAGTGTCCTTTAGGATCTATACGACTTAGTGTGCTTCCAGTTGAACGTCTTTGATATAAAGCCCTATTTTTAGGACTGTTGTATTCTTATTTATGCGATTACGTCTTCAGCTATTTGAGATTTAATAATAACTATCGACTGATAAATTCCTTTTCGTTTCAGACGTCTTCGAGATGAGCCCCGGGGGACAGAAATGCCCAACCAGAGCAGCCAACAGCCCAGGCTCAGGGAACAATGAACACAGCCGAGGTCGCCGCCATAGTTGCTCAGGCGATGAATACAACTTTAGCGGTGGTGTAGGAGGCCCCACCCCAGGTTCAGGTTATGGCGCCAGTTCCAACTCAGTTTTCAACTGCATGGGAGTGGGTTAGGGATTCCTTTCAGAGGGCACATCCCCCAGAGTTCTCGGGCAGTTCTAATATTGTCATCGCGAGCCAATAGAAGAAAGACATCCAGAGGCATCTTCGCATGTATGAGTGCACAGATATTCATAGACAATTACTGGCTTCCTTCAAGCTAGTAGGGGCCGCCCTGCAGTGATGGGAGTCCACTGCCACATTGGAGAAGAGGGAAATTATGACGATTCAGAGTTTTTAGGTGTGGTTTGATCGCAAGTACTTTCCTTTCGCTGTGCAGACTGAGATGAGGCAGAAACTGTTGAATCTCAAGCAGGAAAGTATGACTGTTGCGAATTATGAAGAGGAGTTCATGAGATTGATTACTATAGTTCCAGATGAGGTACCCACCGAAGAGAAGAAGATTCAGATGTTCATGGATGGTTTGACCTGGAGGATTCGCCAGCACCTCTTAGGTAATCTGTCATTGGGTACTTATACTGATGTACTCCACGCCGCCCTATTGCAATTCCAGGACCATCACTTTCACCAGAATGGGAGAAAACGAGCCGAAGAGTCCAGCGAGCAGGGTTGGACATGAGGTAGTAGTGCCAGTGGGGCACTAGCAGCTCAAGGGCAGGTCCGTCAGGGTGAGCAGAGTTCCCATCAGGGCGACCCTACTAAGCGATTTTGATCTGGTAACTCTAGGTAGGGGTATGAAGGCTATAAATAGGGCCATCATCGTTATCAGTAGGGCCAACAGGGCCAGTGGATAGGTAATAACGGTCATCAGGGTCGAGGACAACAAGGATAAAGGGGAGGAAATTTTAGGGACATATTCTTTGGTTGTGGTAAGAATAGCCATATACGTCAGGATTTCCCCGAGGGGGACAGGGCCCTGCAGTAGGAGGGTGGCCTTCAGGAGCCATAGAGACCAATTTTCCCAATCTCCCTCCCATCACCACCTCAAATGCCAGCCTTACCAGCTATACCAACCATCCCAGTTCAGCAGGGACAATTGCAGTATGAATGTGTTTATAACGTCCATCTGGTAGCAGCACCACAGGCACCCCCCACAGTTGAGGGTAAGTTTTCTATCTATGGTTCTATGGGGCGCATTTTATTTGACATTGGGGCATTACACTTATTCATAGCCACTAGTTTTACACGGGCCACAGGGTTGTTGGACACGACAGAGAGTATAGTGACATGTGTATACTCACCACTGGGTAATGGGTCGTTGATTTTCTTAATATGTTGGGGAGTAGGTATAGAGATTGGGAGCCTGATTTTGCCTGCAGACATGTTAGTCTTGGATATGCATGAGCATGACGACATTATTGGCATGGATTGGCTTACTACTTATAGAGACACGATAAACTGTTTCAGTAGGAGTATTATTTTTGCTATTCTTGGTCAGGAGATGTTTTTAGTGGCGATGCCTCATCCCGAGGGAGGGTCGTCCACCTATTTATACTACATATAGGAGGAGACCTCTAAGGAGGTAGTGATCCCCATTGATTCGATTCATGTAGTTCGCGAGTTTTTCGATGTGTTCCAGGATATACCGGGACTACCGCCTAGCCGAGAGATAGATTTTGTTATAAATTTGATGTCGGGCACTCGGCCGATAGCCCATTCACCATATCGTATGGCTCCGCTGAGATGAGAGAGTTACATGATCAGATTGAGCAGCTATTGGGACAGGGCTTCATCTGTAGGAGTACCTCGCCTTGGGGTGCTCCCGTTTTGTTTATGAAGAAAAGAGATGGGTTATTGAGGTTATGTGTGGATTACCGAGAGTTGAACGAAGTCACAATACGAAATAGGTATATGTTGCCCCAAATCAATGACTTATTCGACCAGTTGAGAGGAGCCTTCTTCTTCTGAAAGATAGACTTGAGATCGGGATATCATTAGTTACGGATTATGGAGTAGGATGTGTCGAAGACTGCTTTCTTGACGCGATATGGATCCTACGAGTTCAGGGTTATGCTGTTTGGACTAACTAATGCTCCAGCCGTGTTCATGGACTTAATGAATAGGCTGTTCAGAGAGTTCCTGAATCAGTTTGTCATTATCTTTATAGATGACATTCGAATTTATTCTAAGACTGAGGAGGAGCATGCCGAGCATTTGAGGCGAGTTCTTCAGACTCTGCGTGAGAATTAGCTGTATGCTAAGTATGAAAAGTACAGGTTTTGGCTATGAGAGGTCCAGTTCTTGTGGCACATTATTTTCGCCAGGGGGATATCCGTGGATCCGAGAAAGGTGTCCGCAGTAAGGGAGTGGGGGCAGTCCACGACACCGATAGAGATCGTAGTTTCTTGGAATTGGCAGGGTATTACAGGCGGTTCATTCGAGGGTTTTCAAAGATAGCGGGTCCATTGACTAATATGACTCGCAAGGGGGTACCGTACGTATGGGATGACACTTGTCAGTTGGATTTTGATGAGCTAAAAGACAAGTTGACTTCGGTGTCAGTTCTTGCTTTACCCAGGCTAGGAGTGGAGTACCTGGTGTATACTGACGCTTCCCTACAGGGACTTAAAGGAGTACTTCAGTAAAAGGAGAAGGCTATAGCTTATGCCTCCCGTAAGCTTAAGCCTCACGAGAGGAATTACCCACCCACGACCTGGAGTTAGCAATGATCGTGTTTGCCCTACGGATTTGGAGACACTACTTGTTGGGGGAGAAGTTTTGCCTGTTCATAGACCACAACTCACTGCAATACTTGTTCACTCAACGGAAGTTGGAAATGCGTCAGCGCAGGTGGCTGGAGTTTGTGAAAGATTATTCGTTTGAGATACAATACCACCTGAGGAAGGCTAATGTAGTTGCTGATGCGTTGAGCCGTAGGCCAATAGGTGAGGTGGTGGAAGTGTGGAAGGTGAAGTGGAAAGATTTAGGACATTAGGAGGCAGTGGCCCGATCCTTTATGTCCGTCATGACAGTCACACCAGAGATTGTTACAAGGGTTATCCAAGCCCAAGCCACTGATTCGTTTTACCAGGATCAGATTGTAAGGCTTTTAGCCGAGGGCAAGGAGTCTTACTCAATGAGTTCAGATGGAGGATTGTGATTTAATGGGAGATTAGTGGTCCCGAAGGGGGAGGACTTACGTCATGCAGTAATGACAGAGTTACATGGATCTCGATTTTTGGTACATCCCGGAGGGGATAAGATGTACCAAGATATGAGGCGATAGTAATGTTGGAGTGGGATGAAGAAGGACATTACAGAGTTCGTTTCCAAGTGTGCCACCTGTCAACTGGTAAAGGTGGACCATCAGAGACCGTCAGGGTTACTTCAGCCGCTAGAGATCCCTATGTGGAAATGGGAGAGCATTTCCATGCATTTCATCACTGGGTTGCCTATATCACAATAGGGTAACGATTCTATATGAGTAGTGGTGGATCGTTTGACCAAGGTAACATATTTTCTGCGAGTTCAAACAGACTACACTAGGAGACAGTATGACCAGTTATTTATTGCTGGGATAGTGAGGTTACATGGGATTCCCCTAGATATCGTGTCTAACAGAGACAAGATTTTGTGTCACGTTTCTGGGAGAGCTTCCAGGAGGCTATGGGTACCGAGCTTCGGTTGAGTATGACTTATCACCCGCAGACAGATGGGCAGACTGAGCATACGAATCAGATGCTGGAGGATATGCTACGCATGTCCTTAATTTTGGAGGGGGTTGGGAGCAGTACCTTCCACTGGTGGAGTTCACTTATAATAACTCCTACCAGTTTACGATTGGCATGGCTCCATTTGAACCGTTGTACGGCAGACCTTGTCATTCTCCCACTTGTTGGCTAAAGGTGGGGGACAACAAGCTACATGGGCCAGAGGTGATATCAGCCAGGATTGAGTTGATGAGAAGTCGCATTTGGGTAGCCCAAGATAGGCAAAAAAGCTATACCGATGCAAAATGGTTCTTCAGGGAGTTTAGCATGGGGGACCAAGTATTACTGCAAGTGTCTCCTATGAAAGGAGTGATGAGGTACGGGAAGAAAGGGAAATTGGCTCCGAGGTATATAGGACCATTTTTCATTATCGAGAGGATTTGACCGGTGGTATAGAGACTTGGGTTGCCGGAGCACTTGCACCGTATTCATGATGTGTTCCACATTTCGTCATTAAGGCAGTATCTTCGGGATGATTTGGCCCATACTCATATTGTGATAAATGAGATTGATTTACAACCCGACAGTTCTTATGAGGAGAGACCGGTGGCTATCCTAGACCATAGTGAGAGAATATTAAGGTTGAAGGTAGTCCCAATTGTACAGGTCCAGTGGGAGCATCATAATATAAAGGAGTCCATTTGGGAGCCCGAGGAAGATATGCGCGAAAAGTATCCGGAATTATTTTTACTAGGTATGCCTTACTTTTCGAATTTCGGGACAAAATTCCATTATTACGGTGGAAGTATGTAATCCCCGTATTTTTATGGCATTTAATTATGGAATTAATTAAATTAAATTGGGATAAGTTAATTTAATATTAATCCGAATTTTAAAATAGATATTTACTTGTGTGATGAGACCTAATAATTATTGGTAAGAATTAAGTTTAATATTACTTGATGAGTAAAGTAATATATAAGATTGAATTTATTAAAATTATCTCAAGTGAATAATACGATAATTATAGAAATTAAGTCCGGAAGCGCATGTGTCGTGTCAGGACTAAATTAATGGAATAAAAAGTAAATTAATCCTAAGTCGTCCGTATGGTAATTTCGAGTGCGTCAATGTGTCCGAACGGGTTGAGAAAGTAAAAAAAGTGTACACGGGGGTTTAGTTTGGGTCTCGGGATGATTTTAGGCCTAACGGGCAAACCGAGAGGGCATTTCGATAATTTCCCATTTTAGGCATTAATTAATGACGAAAATTGAGAGGTTATATCTGATTGAAAGTAGAGTCCTCGAGGGTTAGAAATAATGGAGTTGCAGAGAGGCTAAGGAAGGGAGAAGGGAGGAGGTTTCCAAGGAGGAGAACCACCACCCCTACATCATTCTAAAAAATTCCACCACCAATGCGTAGATCGGGGAACGAGGAGCGAGATCATACCCATCATCTTCTACAATTTAGACTTTCATTCCTGAGGCAAGTATCTAACTTGTTGTTCTTTAGTTGATAACACATCCATGCTAGTGTAGGAGATAATAATTTTATGTTTTTCATGAAAGATAAATGATATTTGGGAGATATATATTGAAATTATGAGTATAAACTGTGTTAAGACAACCCTATTGTTATATGTAGATGATTAACTACGAAACTGATGTCCAGTAGAGGTTAAATTTTGGAAGAATTAGGAAGATATTGGTTATGATGATAAAAATAGGGTTCTTGATGAATTAGCTTGAATTCACCCCTTTAATTGATGGATCTTGATGAATTTGTTTATGTTTTAGGTTAGAAATCATGTATTCAGGATAATACAACTGTTGGTTTGATTTTTTGGGAGTTTGGGACTAACTAATAAAGGTTTTGAGGATTTATGTTAATGAAACCTGTAGGTAAAGAATTGCAGAAACTGGGCCAAGAACTGCTCGATTGATTGATTGACTAAAGAATGTCGCTCGATCGACTGGATCGATCGATCAACCCTTTTCATCGATCGATCGACCCCTCCTGGAAACTGAAACTTCTTTCCCTTTTAATGTTAATTTGATCCCAATGTGTAAGGACCCTTAGACATAATTTAAATATCATAATGGGACTTGGGAAGGACCAGTAGGGTACAAGTAGGGTCCGGGTAATACGACTTTATATGAGATTTTAACCGTGGGATTTTGGGGGAATAAATTGGAGTGGAAATCGTGCGTACATTAAATTAGGTCTTGTGAGAATTGAGAAGGACTTAGACCAGTAGGGTAGTGATTGTACGCCTACTGATTTTATATTTATCAAGATGATACACTTCGAGAGTTGAGAAGTACTTAAGAACTTGCGGTAATTGAGAAAATAAAAGAATGATTTAATCATACGTAGAACTCGGGTGTTATGTGCCACGCATGGTTCGAATATATTATGGGTCGTGGGCGTACCTAGCTGAATAATGTGAATATATATATATATATATATATATATATATATATATATATATATATATATATATATATATATATATAATATTGTATATATGTGTGTAATCATACCCGCGCTACTTGCTATCATGTAGGTTTTCCGCGTCGGGTCAGTCTTATCTCGATTGGACCTTTATAGGGGATATTGACTTGTACCCTAGAACATAGCATCCTTGGTACAGTCTGTCCGAGAATGGTAGTCAGATGGTCCTAAGAGACGCGAGGGTATGTGCTGAACTCTTATAGACTTGGAACTATGCTTCGCCTCAATTATGCGTGTTTTGTGTTAATACAGTTCGAGAGTGATTCGGAACTAGTATTCCCCTTTGTACGATCGATACGGGGACTTAATAGCAGAGCCAGTACCATAGATTTTATACGGGGTGCCGATTAGTATATATATAATACGAGTGATAAATAAATAAATATATATATATATATATATATATATATATATATATATATATACCTGTGATTCCTCCACTGTGCTTGTGAGTAGATAAAATGGAATAATTGATATTAAACAATTTAAGTATCTAAAGCTATATTATGATGTACATATCCAACCCGGTAAATTCGTAAGAAAAGTTATCATATATAATGTTAGTGTTGCGATCACACGAATTAGGATTTTTAAGGGAAGAATTGGTTAGAATAGTTAACTGGGTTAGCTTTATCTAGATTGATTCGGTAGTACGTTAGGCGTGCACACTAGTTGAGCGGTGAGAATTCTCAAGTGAGTGTCGAGGTTCTAACATGTATGCAATATCGACTGGTAAGCATTTTATATACTTGCAATATAATTTTAAAAGTAATTTTACACTCGTGCTTTGACCCATTTCCTGTTATATGTTCTTTATCTTGTATATATATATATATATATATATATATATATATATATATATATATATATATATATAAATATATATTACAGGTGCAGCCACAGGGACGTCAGGCTTTGATCATTGGACTGTTGACGTTCTGCAGCTAGCGTGGGAGTTGCAGGTCCTTGCATAGACCACTTCATCCTTGTCTTCTCTGTCTCCTGTTTTGTCATTATTAGTTAGGGCATGTGTCGCCCATTTCCAGTTTATCATTTAGCTCGGAGAGATTTATACACTTTATTTACTTCTGTATTCTGTTTTAGTTGGGGTTGCTTTTAATTATTACATTGTCCTGCGATTTGGGACATTTTATTTAGATGATTAATATAACATGTTTATTCCACTTAGATGGTTTGGTATTCAATATTATTATTTGTGTTCATGAAAATGGTTTCGTATATTATATTACAACAATAGGACTTAATTTATAAACTTAAATGTTTTGACACTTAGCATAATTATTTATTAGGTGATAAATAAAGAAAATGACTTTTCTTCGACAGTGATGCTAAGAATGAACCAACCGGACACTTTGATTTAATTTAATAAAGGACTGATCACCCGATATTTAATTAGGAGGGGTGTTGCCGGTGGTATCAGAGCACCTCCACTAATCCCCATACGCGGTTCGTGGCTTCCGCTGATCAAGTATTATTTTGATAGTGCCGGAGATCGGACGGGAAAACAAATCCAAACCACCTCCAAAACTGATCCAATTACAACCTTATACAACTTGCCCAAAATGTTTGACCGTGGAAGTACACGTTTTATAGTATTTTATCCCAGTTTCAGAAGCAGTTCCGATAGTACTCATTATCCCATCAGAACGATTCTACCCCTCACTCCACCCCCATCCCATTAACTGTCAAATGTTTACGAGAGCCTCAACATATTTACCTTTTCAACTATTTCTGTAAAATGATTTGTTTCCAACCATAAGTCTTAGAACTGACTCGAGAGAGACTAAAAATCCGTACTTCTGCCCCAACCTATCTCAAACACACACACGTGCACGCATACATATTTTTTGTGTTATATCTCTTGAGTGGATTTGGGTAAAGGGAGAACCAATGTGAGAGTGATCGTACGACGTCGTTTTGTTCTCAGCAATGGCCACAGTTACAGGTTAACTAATTAGCTTCACTATTTCTTTAATGTTTCATTGGTCAGGAAACGGAAGACAAAATTAAATTAAGTCAGAAATTAATCTATATTTTCTGATGACGATCATTGTCTTCGGTTATCTTCACTGTTTTCTCAACTCCTAGCTAATGTTTGGTTGCTGAGAAACTCGAAGAGAAAATAAGAATAACTAATAACTAAGAACTTGCATACTCTTTTCTCAAACCCCCCTTTGCTATTTGGTTACTGAGAAAACGCAAGAGAAAATAAATTGAGAGAGAAATGAGAAGTTGTATAATTACAGTGCGTTTTTTAAAATATGTCAACGGAGTTCAATTGATTGTGTTTGACTTTGTTCGTTCCTCTTTTTTCTCAACTCCGCCGTCTAGCTGTTGAGAAAACATAATAGAAAATTAAAGAAAGTGAGAAATGAGAAGTTATCTGCATTTCATTTTGTGTGTGTTTGTGTTTTTTTATATGTCAATGACATAAATAATGATTCACCTGTACCAAAATAGCTTTTAAAGAATGATAAATGGCTGGCTAAGGATTATATATCACAAAGGAATGCAACACCACCCTTTGTAAATCCTCTGTCGTTTTCTTTTTTGCCAAACATTTTCTATATTTTGTGAATTGATTGATGAAAATTATAAAGGAGACTTTATTTTTACATTTCTTTAAGTTTTAGGAAATCCCCAAGAACTAAACGATTTAAAAACACAATGTAGATGAACACATTCTCACCTGGGTTAGTTTTTTATCTAAATTAATTCATTACGTTTCGAAATTATAATATTCAATGGATTAATTATATTCCATCAACCCCCCTGAACTATCTCGATTTTATAGGCCACCACTTCAATAAAAATATCTGACAAACTCACCTCATAAACTTCCAATCCATTACAAATACGTTTAAAAATCGGGTTCCGTACATTTTTGGGCATGAATGGACAAAATTACCCTTGGAAAAACCAAATTAAGAAAATACCCAAACCAAACCTCCAACCATTGTCGCCATATGATGTAGATTCAAACTCCCATCAAACTAACCATGACTCTATATCACCCCTAACTCTCATCCAATCCTACCGCCATCAAATCCCAACCCATTCCCACCAATTCAGTTGTCGGTGACAATCAAGCACACCGCCTCCACTTCACAGTCCCACCACCCTACTAATAACCATGGGGGGAGTCCCTGTATGAATCCGAGCCACCACCCTAAACCCCAGATCTCGCCTAACCCAAAATATTCACACCTAATATTCTTTAAATATTTATATACTTTTTGTAGCATCCTCAGTACTGGTATTACCAAATATCAACTTGTAAACATAAATAAATAATAACGTCAATGATATTGAATCATAGTCGAATATATGAACTTAATTAGTAGTGTGAGTTATCTCACCTGATTAGTTCCATTCAAACAACTAGAAATAGGGCGACTAAAATAAGCAATCGAACCTACAATTTAATTACGGTCGTCATCGGTGGGATTTAAATGCCCACTGTAATTAGACCTGGCAACGTGTCGAGTTTTAACAAATTTGTGTGAAATTATGCTCAACCCGAACACGATTTGTTAACTTAACGGGTTATGAATTTAATATTCGTAAACGATTCCTTTTCTTAACAAGTTAAACGTCAAAAACCCGTTTGACCCGTTAAGGTAGTGAATCGCATCGTTTACCCAATACAAATCGATAGACCCGCTATATAAATGGGTTATTTCGGGTTGAGTGACACATTAGATACCAATAAAACTCGTTAATTACCAATAAAACCCGTTAGCTTTGCACAATTACATATTTGACCCTCTCAAACTAAAAATATTATTTTCATTTTTGCCTACATATCTTAATGGGTCATAATGGTTACTAACGAGTCACACAACCCGGTATGACATGAACAGTATTCGAGTCTTAACGGGTTGTTATCGGGTGAAGCAAATTTATCCAACCCGATTCATTATTTTTAACGAGTCTACCGTGCTAACCCGATAGTGATCCGTACTCAATAAGCCTTGACCCATTAACTGTTAATTTCGTATCGTATCATGTCACATTTTGTAAGATCTAACTGTAATCCACGTCTATCATTTACATCTATATTTTATTTAATGTAAAATTTATGAAATTGAATTGAATATGATATCTTATCAACCCGTGGAAGTACACGTTTTAGTATTTTATTTTATCCCAATTTTCAAAGCAATTCCAATAATAGTCTTTGAGCAGTTCTACATGAACCGCATGTAGAACCGCATACTGACCGCATTTTTGTCTTTTTCCTTTTTTTTCTTCTTCTTCTTCTTCTTCTTCTGTTTTTAACAGTTTACTATATATAAAAAAACATTTTTTTAAATAAAAAAAAGTCTTTTATAAAATAAAAAAAAATAGTTTTTATATATAAAAAAACAGTTTTCTTATTAATAAAATATTATGATTAATTAGTGTCGATGGCGCAGATCCACATTAAACAAATGATTTTGGCCCGAAAATGTGGGTTCGCGGCAGCGGTACTAATTAATCGCGATATTTTTTCAATAAAATATTGCGATTAATTAGTGCCGCTGGCGCGGACCCACATTCAACAAATGATTTTGGTCCGGGATTGTGAGTCCGCGTCAGTAACACTAATTAATCGCAATATTTTTTTCTTATTATTTTGTGTTTAACAATTGATATAAAAATAGTTTTTCATATAGAAAAACAGTTTTTTTTAGCATAAAAAACTAATTTTTTTATTGAAATTAAATTTTTAATTAAAGTTAATATTTTTTTATAAATAAAAAAAATTATGTTTTTGACATAATATCGCGATTGAGTAGTGCCGCTGGCGCGGACCCATAAAATATCGCGATTAATTAGTGCCGATGACGCGACACTAATTTATCGTCGAGATTGGTTAGTGCTGCTGGCACGGACCCATAAAATATCGCGATTAATTAGTGCCGATAGCGCGACACTAATTAATCGTCGAGATTGGTTAGTGCCGCTGGCGCGGACCCATAAAATATCGCGATGAATTAGTGCCGATGGCGCGACACTAATTAATCGTCGAGATTGGTTAGTACCGCTGGCGCGGACCCACATCATCGTCACGATTGGTTAGTGCCACTGGCGCGGACCCACATCATCATCGCGATTGGTTAGTGTTATTAGTGCGGACCAAATTCCCGGACTGTAAATCCGGGTAAAAATAACTTTTTTTATTAAAAATTATGATTAATTAAAAAAATTATATTTATTGAAATGGTATCGCGTTTGATTAGTGCCACTGACGCGGACCCAAATTCCCAGAATGTGGATCTGAAAATGTATCGCGATTGATTATATAATTTTTTTTAATCAATCACGATATTATTTCAGTAAACATATTTTTTGTTATGAAAATTTATTATTTAATTTTAATAAAAAAACTGTTTACTTTTAATTAAAAGAACAGTTTGATTTTAATTAAAAAACTATTTTTTTGAATATAAAAAACTATTTTAATATTAAAAGTTAAAAACTTAAAAGGTAAGAAGCTTAAAAAAAAAGAAAAAGAAAGAAAGAAAGAAGCAGCATGCGACCGCTGGGCGGGCTCAAAATGCGGTACAAGTAAAGTTTCCCAATTTTATTTTATTATTTTATTTTATTTTATCCCAATTTTATTTTATCCCAATTTTAGTATTTTAAACCAAGTAAAGTACACGTTTTAATATTTTATTTTATCCCAATTTTCCAAGCAATTCCAATAATAGTCTTTATCCCATCAGAACGATTTCATCCCAACCTCATCCCATTAAGTGTCAAATATTGACGAAACCCTCAACAAATTTACCTTTTCAACCCAAAGTCTTAGAACTGGCTCTACAGAACCTCAAAACCTGTACCTCTGCCCAACCTATCTCAAAGACACACAAACACACACACATATTTTTTGTGTTATATTTCTCGAGTGGATTTGGGGAAAGGGAGAACCAGTCTGAGAGTGGTCGTACGACGTGATTTTGTTCTCAGTAATGGCTACAGTTACAGGTTAATTATTTAGCTTCACTGTTTCTTTATTGTTTGGTTGGTCAGAAAACGGAAGACAAAATTAAATTAAATCAGAAATTAATCTATATTTTCTGATGAAGATCATTGTCTTCGGTTTTCTTCATTGTTTTCTCTACTCTGTAGCTACTGTTTGGTTGCTGAGAAACCGGAAGAGAAAATAAGATTAACTGAGAAACCGAAAGAAAAAATAAAATTAAAATATGTCGACGGAGTCAAATTGATTGTGTCTGTCTTTGTTCGTTCCACTTTATCCTCAACTCCACTGTTTGGTTGCTGAGAAAACAGAAGAGAAGATAAAAGTATGCGAGAAATGAGAAGTTATCTACGTTTCATTTTGTGTGTGTTCGTGTTTTTTATATATGTCAATGAGAAAAATAATGATTCACCTCTGCACCCAAATTGCTTTGAAATAACGATATATATCACCCTTTGTAAATCAAATCCTCTGTCATTTTTTTTTTGCCAAACGGTTTTATATTTTGTGATTTGATTGATGAAAATTATAAATGAGGCTTTATTTGGACATTTCATTAGATTTTAGCAACTCCCCAAGTACTAAACGATTTAACAACACAATCTAGTTGAACGCATTCTCGTCCAGGTTGGTTTTAGATCTAAAAGAATTCATTACGTTTCTAAATTTTAATCTTTAATGGGTCAATTATATTAAATTACTTTCATGCCGAGTTTATATTTAATTATTTTCATGACGTTTCAACCTTTGTTTATTTGAAAACATTCTTATTCCATAATTCCTAGAAAGACTTGCATTTATTGTACTTAGGTTATCATGCCCCTATTGAATTGATTTTGTAATTAAATAGATTTGCAATACCTATGGATTTGAATAACTGTATATGTCAATTTTGCCCTATTTATTAAATTGTTCTGTAATATCATTATAGCAACACAACCTATTTCCATTTAGCAAGTGTAAACTGATCGATGTGGCTGTGAGAGTCCTCTAATGGGTAGGCATATTAAATGATTTAATACTAATTTTTTACTCACCTAAATAGAAGACTTTGTTTGTATAGTTTGGATGGTTCTCTGATGATGTCTCAATTTGATCTTTACAAACATTCATTGATAACTGAAGACATGAAAAATTTGTAGATTTTTGTCACTGTCATTTCTTTTCCTTTGGTTTTTATTGAACGCCTAAAGTTTGCCTATAGAAAATGAACTTGAAGAAATTAGTGGGGACATAACATTGAATATTGTATCATGGCTAGTTGGCTTAATTAACTACTATTGTATGTTAATTTTCTCACTTGATTTTTAGTAATTGAGTTCGGTTATTTTCTTGACCTATTAATAATGTATAGTAATAGTCATTATATAGGTAGATTGAGTTCTAACAAGTAGTTGTATTATGTTATGAGCTTAATAATATGAAATACTGTTCTTTAGCTGTTCTTGTATGCCCTGGAGCTTTATTCTTGATCTCTGGCATTAAAGTGTAAAATTCCTTCAAGATTTTTATAAGATTTTTATTGACAAATTAATGTTCAGATATTGGAAAATCAGCAATGGGAAATGAATTTGAAACGATGAAGAAGAATTTTTTAATTTCAATATCTAAAATGTGAGGTATGGATAACTTCGCCAAGAATTTGTTTCACACAAAATAGTTCTGTTCTTATAAGGTAAAAAATTGGGATAAATTATATGCGTTTGACTGATTATGATGTGAATAAGGGCCTTTTCGTCATTTTTAGTATTCGTTGTATTTTCTCCTTTGTTTAGTATTTAGAGGAAGGATGGTTAATTGGCATTAAGGGCATATTTGTAATTAGATTCTTAACTTAGAGGCCAAGAAACCTCTTTCCTATAAATACCCTGTATGTAGGCTCATTTGAGTCATTCTTCCATTATGACATATTGATATTTGAGTCTTGCTCCAATTTGACGCCATTTACGTCATTTGGTATCAGAGCCTAGTCGCTCCACCCGGTTGTTGTCGATGTTGTTATAAAATAAAAACTCGTAAACAACGTCACGTGGGTTCAAGAAATGATGAACTCCTCCGACGCAAACCCTTTCAATCAAATTTTGGAGGCCATCAACCGATTGACGGTCCGAGTAGATACGATGGACGCCCGTAGTTCTTCGCCGACAACCACCACGGACCTCCCCCACCGCCTCGGTAACATCTCAAAACCGTAACCCTAATTCTTCAAGATCCACCCATTCTACACATCTCCCACAAAGAAACCTAAATCTTGAATCCAAAGCCCTAGAATTTTTACCCTCCCACATTCACCCTACTTTCACCCCTCAAGATTCACCTTCGCCTGTTATCCCTCCACCTCCACCCCCCAAATATATCAACACACCACCATTTGCCCTCTCCGCACCTTCCCCCACCCCGAATTCTTGTCCCCTCCAACTCACCACCTCCGCAACCACCCCATTACCCCCCTCAACCTCCACATAATTACCCTTTACCCCCTATCTCCATTTACCGCCTCAACCTCCTGCAGCCCCAGTTCCCCCACCAACTCCTGACAGGCTGACCCTCCTCATCCACAGCCTCGGAGGCGTCCACAGCGAGCCTTACTTCCCGAGCCTCCGCCAGGTGATGATGATTTAGATGAGGATACCCTGTCTCTTCAGGGTGGTGATGCCATCACATAGTTGGCACTTCAGTTGCTATCACGTAGTATGCAGGGTGATCTTAGAGTGGATGTCCCGATGTTCGATGGTCACTTATAGCCTGACGCAGTTGTGGATTGGCTTGCCTCCATGGAACGGATTTTTGAGTATAAACGATTGAAGGGTCGTAGATGTGTTCTGCTAGCAGCGACCAAGTTTCAAGGCTATGCCAGTGTTTGGTGGAACGATTTGGAGCAGCGACGTGTTCATGAGGGTCTCCCTCCTATCTAGTCCTGGGACGATCTCCGTGCACAGTTGATGGCCGCATTTATTCCCTCTACCTATGAGCGCAACCTCTTCCTCTGCGTACAGTTTCTCCGACAAGACACTTTAGTTTTAAACTATACGGAGCGCTTCCAGCTTTTATGTACTCGTGCTCATTTCGGCGAGAGCGAGGAGCAGCGCATTAGTCGTTATATCCATGAACTGCAGAGTTATATTCAGCGAGACCTCGCTTTACGTAACGTCACCTCATTTGGCAAGGCGGTTGAGTACGCCACTAAAGTCGAGTCCTTCCATCAGTCTGCACCTCCTCCGCGTGGCCGCTCCTTGCCAGCTCCTCCAGCAGCACCAGTGACTTCTGCTCCTCCAGTGACTCCATCTACTGCCGCTACTCCTATCACCATGGTTCCTCCTCCGGCCCCCACGCATCCGGTCACCTTCAAATACTACAACTGGGGGGTGATGGGTCATCGAGCCTCAGATTGTTCCCTCCCTCGCCTTCATGCTCTCTTAGCTTCAGGGACCTTGAGTATCTTGAGGAGGCACCGGAGGTTCCACCTCAGCCAGCTCTTATTACGATCCTTGATGGTGACACTGAAGGCCTTCCCCTCGGAGTTCGAGGATGAACTCTTTCAAGGGGGGGAGAGTGATGTGAATAAGAGCCTTTTCGTCATTTTTAGTATTTCTTTTATCTTTAGTATTCATTGTATTTTCTCTTTTGTTTAGTATTTAGAGGAAGGATGGTTAATTTGCATTAAGGGCATATTTGTAATTAAATTCTTAGCTTAGAGGTCAAGCAACCTCCTTCCTATAAATACCCCGTATGTAGGCTCATTAGAGTCTTTCTTCCATTATGAGATATTGAGATTTGAGAGAGTTTAAAGAGAGATTATCTTTTCTTGCTCCCATTTGATGTCATTTACGTCAGATTATTAAACGCATTTTTATTGGAAGAGTTATCTGTGTAAATCCACATTCCTCTACCTACTCCTCAAATAAAATAGCATAAGACAATGAATATTGCAAGTCATACCATTGTGTATATTACACGGGGTTTGTTCTATTATTTTCTTGGGTTATTTAGGGTTTGGCACACATCAATTCTTTGTAATTGAGTTTAACCTTCGTAATTTTAATTTATGGGGTTTGGTCCCCAAAATGACATTTAGCGACAAAAAACCTGTCGTTAAAAAATTTACCACATGCTTTTTACGACATTTTTTTCGTTGCTTAAAGTCATTTTGGGGGGTCAATCCCCCCAAAGTGAAAATATTGGGTGCCAAAGTCAATATCACAATTTTTGGGGGCCAAACTCTAAATAACCTTTTTTTGCTAGAGCTATCGAACAGGTTATTATACAATATTTTCATGTTATACTTGTTTTCTATTTAGTAACGTGATTGATAGTAACAATTTGTATGTTTCTCCCACTACCTTATTCTCATTCTCTATTCTTTTGGTACATTGCCATGAATAGGATCACCATATTATTATATGTAAGATATTTCATTTACACCTCAATTACAGGTTTCCTTCAACAAATTCCTTATAATCATGTTCAGTTCTCTAATTTTTATTGAGTACATTTCCAGTTCATATACATAACAGATGACTTACATTACAAATACTACTTTACTATTGTTTGCTTTAAATAATCATAATATGAATTACTTCTTTTTCTTATCCGTCCTATTTTGTCTGTATCATCTGAATGCGATGTCTTTGAATATTTCAATTCTCAATTTCTGTATTGGTTAGATTTTAAAGGAAAAAAAAATGTAGTCATGGCTGATGAGCTCATAACAAGATGTCAGTGTCATATTCGCAATAGGATGAGTATTTTACTTTATCACTCTGTTTATTTACCCCTAGTGTTTATCCTCTTCATAGTTACTAATACTTGAATTAACTTTATGGCGAATGATAGAAATAAGGATGAAAGTTTTCCTCACAGTTGAGCCAAAAAGGGAAATAAGAGTAAATATCAAAGTCATCTACATTTCTTCAAGATATGACTTATCTTATGGTGGACACCTCGAGAGAGTGCAGGACTAACTATATTTATATTACGCATGTTATATTCAATGTTGAACACAATACCTAAGATGTTTCGTGTTGGTTGTTTACTATTTGCACAAAAATTGACAAGGCCTCCAAATACCTTGACAAATAGCCTCTTTCGGTCTAGTTTTCAAAACACATGTTTTTATCTTTTAGAATCATCTTTTTTTTGGGTGTTTGGAGGAAAAACCTTTCTCTAGGCTTTCTCATTTTAACTGTTAAAAAAAACTATGTTTTGAAAGTGGGAAATGAGAGAAAAAGTATTTTCCTTTGCTTACTCTTAAGTTCATCTCCCAATGGAAATACCCCATTCTCTCTATCCTCTATCTTTTGGTTGTTGATTCATCCATTCTAAAAATACTAGAACTGATTGTACATCTCTTTGGAACTACTTTCAAGATATGTCTACTTTTTAAATACCTTAGAATGGGAATGCTCGGTAAACATGTTCATATAGATGGGAGGTGGGGCGTGAAAATGATGCCATCGGTTCTTATCTTTGATTGTTTTCTTCATATTTACTTATTACAAAGTTAATGTTAGTTATGTGTTGGTCTTTCTTTGTATCCATTCTATGTGGTATTTTCTTTAGAAAGACATCTAGATTTTTGTTTCACCAATTTTTTGCATTCCTTCCTACACATAGGTATTAGTGGTCACTATCATTTCCTTTCACCTTTCCTTGAAATCTTTTATTACATTTATAAAATTTGATTGATAATAAATTAGTGGATATATTCATTTAGTATTCTTGCATGGCCTATGTTTGTGAGGCCTGGCCTGTTCAGTACCAATTGACTTGATAAACTTCTAATATTTGTTAAAGATTATGACATTTTTTTTATAATTGAGTCGAGAGCTTTTCTTTCTCTGATAAAAGGGTATATACTAATATTCAATACAATTATATATTGTGTTCCCCCAAGCATCTTACTTTTGTGTTATGATGAGGCTAATGTATGAAATATTGTTGTTTTTGTAGTTATTAAGTTGCATTAGATTTGTGGAATTGCAATATAGTGCCTGCCTTGGAGACTTATTCTTAATGTCAGGTATTCAGCGTATTCTTTTACACCTCTGTTACAGACTTACATGTGTTTTTTGAATATTCCTTGTAATTGTGTCGAGTTCCTCATTTCTGTAGTTGAATTATTAAAAAAATAATAAAAGAAAACAATTTTTTGTTTTCTTATCCATCCTCTTTAGTTTATAACATCATACTGTGAATTTTTTAAAGTAAAATTTTTAGCTCTCATTTCTATATAGGTTGGAATCTTAATAATAAAATATAGGCATCAATGATCCGTTAACAACAAGACATTATCTCATTCACAATAGGATGATTAGCTTACATAATAATGCCTTTTATACCATTAATCTTTTGTTCTCTCGTACTTACTTGAAATAATTTTAAGGTGGATGAGAGAAAAAATATGCAGGTTTTTCTCGCAGTGGAACCAAAAAGAGAAATGGTAATTTACGGTAAAGTAATGTTTATTCATGCAACTTCAGATCCGGAAGCCTCACCTCTTGCCGCTAACCACTTTTTCCAGCCCGTTTCTCTCCCTACATGTATATATCTATGCTCGCCTACATTTTTTTTTAGTTTGTTCCTATATATTATTTGTACCAGCAGGAGTTCCTATATATGCATGTATCTCCCTCTAGTTTGTTCCTATATAGTTGTATATTATCCAAAAATTTGAGTTGTTTCTCCAAATGTTATAAAATCACAAGCACAAGGCCGAGCTTTCTTATCCGTTCACATCCCTTTTTGGTGGATCCTTGGCCCTTCCACACCCACAAAGCTTAGAACCTCCATTACCAGAATACCCACAGCAAAACCCTCAACCCTAAAACTCCCAAGCCACCATAACAGCCCCGCTTCTCCTCACCACAAAGCTAAAATATGGTATATATGGTTTTAAGTACACAAAGCTAAAAGATGAGTTTGGAATCGAAAACCGATCTGAATTAATCCAAGAACCGTTGGTTGGGTTTGTTTTGGTTCTACACAAGACCAGTTCGCCTTCTGTTCCAAAAATTTGGAACCTACCCATCCCGGTTCGGTTATTGGGTTAGTAGCAAAACCGAATCAAACTGAACCGTGTGCACCCCTAATTCATAGGTATTCACCAATTTTAGGAGGATAAATTAGGAAGTAAAAACTTTTCATAAATTTTTTACCTTTAAACTACGACCATTAATTTGGGACGAAGATAGTAATTCGATATTTTCTACTTTTAATTGTTCGAGTAAATATATTTTTTATCTATTACCGCTAGAGGTTCGTTGTTAAAGCCTTATGCGTAGTTAGTGCAATAGGGTGGGTTGTAATGGTTGAACTTTCTAATTTCGTCCAAGAGTTGATACTACTCCCTTCTAAAATTAAGAGATCGTCCTTCTATTTTGTACATCACAAGTACGAATGAATTTCAAATATCCATGAAATAAATTCAACTATATCCAATTGAGTTGTACTTTTGTTAAAATTCAATTTCATGTAAAAGTTTGACTTTCAAATGTGAACTTGTAATTTGGGATATAGGGAGATGGAGGGGAAATCTAATCATCCGAATCCCTTTTATGATGGGTTTAGAATGAAATTTGATTTATAGGGAGAAAATGAACGTTATCATCTAGTACCTTAATGCTCTTTGAAATATTGCGTGGTTGAAAGAACAAAGAAGTGCAAAGATTACAATGATTTCAATTTATGAGAAATTGGCCAAGAAAAAAGTAAACTAAAATGGAAATAAAGAATTAGAGTAGGGAAAGAACTTACGGAGTGTAATGATTATTAAGTGGTTAGAGCAATAGCTTTAATGGAGGGTGGGTTGGAGTTGCATGAGTGGAGTGCATGAAGATGATGAGTTTCACTAACTTTTTAAAAGATAGTATTTATACCCCCACATGCAAATTGTCTTCAGAATTTTCATCGTCCAAAAGAGCAATTTGCAAGATGATTAGGGCTTGAAATCCTAGAAATATACAAGGTGTAAATGTTCGCACGACGCTTCATGACTTTTGAAAACAAGCACACATCACATAGTGATGTGTGCTGCCTGCCCATTTGAGTATTTTAACCCTCTTCGAATTCGACAGCATCATTAAGACTTTAATTGGGCGATTCTTATGTGCAATGAGCTCAACATCCAAGTGAAAACCACTTAGAGCTTTCTCGAATCATGTTTATTCCAAATATAAGTTCCAAAACTTGCTGTCAAGTTTTAAATAGGGAGACTATGCATTCAACATGCATCCCACATACATAGATCCACACCACACGATAACTATAGTCATACAACCACCGAAAATTCAGAATTGAAATACATTATATAGTCATCCAGTCTAAGAAATGGGGAATAAAAAGCTTATAAAGACAGTGTCTACTTCTAATGCCCGGTCTTTTGCACGTTTGACCCCTCCATTGTAGCCTATAAAATAAATAAATAAATGATTGAACCAAGTGCTTGGTGGATTAGAGAAGTGGGATATGGTCTGAATTATATGTACCACATTCCCTAAGAATATATAAAATACGTCAATTAACAAGTAAAATAACACAAAAATACTATACAATGTGTAGGTTTATGTTGACAATTACTCTCGATACCTACTTACAAAAGAACACCACTTCACAAAGCACACACAAAGTGAAACACTTTGGATGCACCTTCAAAGTACAAGAGGCAGCTTGAATAAACTTAAATACCATACTCGAAGATACAAACACAAATACACAAAGAAAAATCACATTAGGTATGAATTGCTATAAACTCAAAGTGATCAACACCAACACATAGGGCTTATGGGGGCAAGTAGGTCCCATGTCTCACCCCCTCTCAAGAACCATAAGAGTACGTGACTTTATTCACGCCTAAAGCCTTAAAAAATAAAATCATTAAAAACATCAATTGACTTTATCCTCTTTGACAAACCTGCAAACCAAATGTCCTTTTATGTCACCTCAGCCTAAACAATCCCCGTTAATACGTTATCATATAAGGGGGTCACTTCTCATTCAATGCACTTGACACGACACATTACTACCAATAATACCATTCCAAGATCCAATGTCCCCAAATACACGAAACCTCACTATAAATATCCCCCTCTGCCTTATTAATATATGTTCATCAATTCCAACCTACTCACGTTTCTATTTGACTTTAAAAACTTAATTACGAAGCAACACCCGTTATGTCCATGTTTCCATCATACCAAGTGTTGAGACTCTCCTCTCGACATGGTTCTCACTCTCTCACCCTCCATTGCGTAGCTCCTAAGAGTCTCTCTCTCTAGTCCTAGTATAAGTTCTACATGGTGAGTAAGATCTAGGCTCTTGAGGAGCACTTTTTTGGATGGACCAATGGCTCACTACCCTCTTGCACAATGATATGCAAACTATGAATCGATGTCTATAGCACCTAAACCGTCAATTCATAATCAACCCAATAAGCAAATTAACAAGCTAAGGTAAAAATCTGTGTCTAATAATGGATATATCTAGTTTCCTGGACTTTCACTATGAGCACTAAAGGACCAATTAGTTCTTAATTAGCAATTCCTTGGAGTATATAAACTAAACTTTTATGGGGTATTTACTACGTGGTGATAAGTAACCTGAGCAGTGCGGTTCAAGTTTCTCAACTTAAGATCTCCGATCCTGCATGTTTCTCATACTACACCATGACTAAATATCTTAAATCAATATCTGAACATTATACATAATCATATCCAATGAAGCTTCACAATCCATCATGTCAAAATCAGCGTCTAATGCATATCTACAATATTTAGAATAAAATGTGCACTATTTCATGCATGCTATGCACTCAACATTACATATAATTTTTCCAGGTTGTGTATGATAGATCAAGATGAATATTTGATAAATCAAAACCTCCATTGAGATTTTTTGTTTTTGATCTTATCCTATATAAATAGGCATTTATATTCGAAGCCTTATACTTGATCGAGTGAAGGACAAACACTTTATATTTCTAAAAATCTCCTTCCTCCAAACTGAACTGGGCTCAAGGCTTGCAATATGTCCATTAAAGATCTACGTATGAAAGTCCTAACTGACAATTCGTTGGAGAACGACTGCACAAATACCAGAAAGATAGCAATATAACCTCATTCTTATAGTACTCAATATAATTTTGTTTCGTATTAAAGAAAAACAAATACCAGCAGCTTCCTTTACTCGATTCTTGATATGCAAACTAATAAATCCATACTATCTCTTGCATCATTTCAACTTTGTACGGTCCAAAAGCTAGATGTAGTTGAATTCAATTTAGAAACAAATCATATTTTCATACACGAGGAGGTGCTACGGCATCCGTATTCTCTCAGTAGGAGTCTGAATTTAGTTAAGGGAGTTGGGAAATTGTCTAGAAGTTGTGGCCTCCTTTTAATTGTTTCAATTCTTGTCAAGTTACTACTCTCCGCATCCCAAATTAATAGTCGCCATTTGAAAGTTACATTTTAAGAAAAATTTTATTTTCCAAATTTATCTTCTTAAAATGGATAAATACCTTTATATGCAAGACACGCATATGGATCACTGTTCTCTTCCTGTACCGTTCTATTTTCATGTACTGTTCGGATGGGTAACTTTGTTATCTTACCTAGTTTTATATACTTTTTTAGATGCACGAGTATAAATTGGGATGGACTAAAAAGGAATATTATGGTATTTATAAGATTTTTTGTATATACGTTAACCAAAAATTTCAGTTTTTATACAAATCATGCTAATGTAACACAAGCATTTTCATTTGATAAAATAAAACATACTGAAACTCATACCAGGAGGTGCACCATGAGCAGAGGCTGCACAAACATAAGGTTCAAAAACTTATTATCACCAATTGGAAATTATAACAAAAATATAAATAAAGTGCAATATCACATTTGTGCACAAACACACACACAGCAAACTGTATATATGTTATAAGAAATGAAAAGTTAGCGCATCTCTTTAAGAAAATAAAAATTGGGAAGAATATGAAGAAGCATTGGGAGCTAAGGTGAATTTAATGTGGGAAACAAGATAACAACCCCATTGATTATGAATATCCATATTTATAATTCAGTTCCCAATGAAAATGACTCATTCTATAATTCCTTTATATTAAAGCCCAACCCATAGTTTTGCCACTACTAGTGAGCCATATTAAAGCTCGTGTGTCTCGTGTTTGTTTGTTTATTTCTCTAACGATTTTTGACTATACTTCATTGCTATTTGGTTGATTGTGGCTTTAGGTGTGTGCACAACAATTGGTATCAGAACTTTCGATTTTTACAAAATCCGATCTGATTTTTTCCAATTTTGAAGTGGTATTTTCGATTGCCAAATTCATATTTTCTGATTTCCAATTTTTTTTGAAAAAATCGGATGGAAATTGGAATATAATATATTTTTCCAAAAAAAAATCAATTTGTTTTCTGAAAATTTACTCTATCGATCTTGTAAAAAAAATTTCGCCCCCCCAAAATAAAATAATTATAATTCTTTCTTATTTTTTGGAATTTTATAATTTTTTGAAAACTTTTCTAATTTTTTATTTTTGAATTTGTTGATGTTTTCAAAAATTTTCAATTTTGGAAAAAACATCGGAATCAGAATCAACCAAAAAGAATTGTTGAAAATTTTGAAAGGCAACTTTCCTATTCAGTTTGCCCAAAAGAAATTATGTCCAAATCTCTCTCTCTCTGTATATATATATATATATATATATATATATATATATATATATATTGTAATATAGGTGTTCGCAGATTTTTTCTATGGTTCATTTGTTTATTCATGAATTTGTGTGTGATTTTTTGTTGAATATTGATTTCCTTCGCTAGTTTTTGTGTACTTGTTCATGTCCGGAATTTTATTGGTTGAATCTTTTCATAATTGAGTTAATTTTAATGACTAGTTTCATCTGAGTTTCTTCTATTACCACAGTTTCGTTGCTGATAAAATTTAGCAATGTGATGTAATTGAATTTGTAGTTCATTATGAATAGGTTTCATCTTGTCTATTCATTTCCCTGCTTTAATTTGTATTCATTTTTCAATTTATATTGTTCTTTAGATGTTTGGAGAATCGTTTGTAGTGTATTTTGGAGTTACTTTCCCAAAATCCGAGTACGTTTTTTTCCTCAGCATCTCATTAGAGTCGCTAAACTTATTAGTTTCAACAGATTTCCAAAACCCTTCTTTCGGTTCTCACTTGATTGCTACCTTGATTTTTATAATCATTTTTATGTTGGGGGGGGAAGTTGGTTGTCCTCCTTGGATGTGATACAATGCCTTTGGTCATTTGGGACACTGAATTTTTGATAATCTTTTGCTTTAATCATATTTCATTTTGATTGCAGAAAAACTATTGCATAGTGGTATTTATAGTTTGAGACATGCAAAAACTCGACGAAATTTATTGCGTAATGTTATTTATATATATTGAATCTAATTTTAATTCATTAAAGTTCGTTTACCTTTGTAAAAGCCTAATTGGTAAAGGTTTAAACATGCTTATTTGTGATTCTTGGTCAAATGGCTTCATTAAGTTAGTGAGACAAAATTAATTTCTTACTTTCTTTCATTTCCTTCATTATTTTGGTAATACAATGAAGACAATAATGTTTAGATGAACTAGGGTATATAATATAGTAGGCATTTTGTTGTTTTTTTGTTCTCTCTAGGTATGCATTTATCTTTTAGTGCTATTTTATTCAAATACTACTCCTTAATAAGTTATGGGTTACTTTGCCACTATTGTGTCCACTTTAATGTTACCCCCAGCATTTTAACACAAACTTGAGTTTTGACTCACAAAAGCATCACCAAAGGATCAAATGTGTGGAAAAAAAAAACGTCGTGAAAGTGATGAATAGGGATGCAACTCAAATTATAATAAAAAGTCGGGAGTAGCTCCAAAGTTATCATAAAAAATGGGGTGCTACTCAAATTAACCCACATAATCTTGGTAAGGCTTGTGAGTTATGTTTTTGGTATTGATTACATTGTTTAGAATTATGTCCGCGGGCTCAATTAGCATATTTAAAAAGACGAAATATAGTATATAAAGTTTGTTTCAATGGAATTCAAATGATTATCAGATCATCAAACTAAAAAAACCCCGATATTCATTTTTGATTAAACACCATGAAATGTGGCGTATTTTCACAAGCGGCAAACCCATGTTTGCACTTTGGGATTGTCCACCTTATCATCAACCTCTACTGTGTAATATTTGTTGGAATTCACTAAGTAGAAGAGTTTGGAACTCGTAAATCTTTTATCCTTTATCATTTCATTTTCTGCAAAAATATTGTAAAGTCCCCAAACTATTGTACCAATTACAAGTACCCTTTTAGTGTTGCACATGACCCTTAAGCTATAAAAACGTTGCAATTACACCCACACCCTACGAATACCTTTTGAGTTAGGGGTGGAAGTGTTTTACATTACACGACCCTAAGCCAACATGAAGCTAACGAGTTTGAGTTGGCCATTTCTTGACACGAACACATCTATGTCATGACATGTTGGCACGGACAATAAATAGATATGGTTATTATTTAGATCGAATAACCCGACTATGACATGACTAACGCGTTTAACTAGTGTTCTACAGATAAAATATGTTACTTTTTCTCCTTATTTATATCACATTATATGAATTTTAAACATTTAGAGAAGTTTTAACTTAATGGTATTAACATTTGAAAATACCTATATTATAGATGCCTCGCTCATAGTGAGTTATGTGATTAATGAGTTAAGCGTAAAAACCTGAATAATACATTTAATAAATGAATCGTGCTGGCGTTGTGTACTTGACATTGTTTTGAGTTACACCTCCATGTTTTTTAAAAGTTTTGAATTACCCCAAACCTTTTAAAAAATTTTGAGGTTTACCTCCCAAAAGCATCACAAAAGGCCTCAAGTGTGTCCTAAAATGAATAAGGGGCGTGGAACTCAAAATAAACCCTCAACTAAACCAGCCGAATTAGTGTTGAGTAGCTTTTGACATGAGCCCATTATAACACCACACAACTTTATTGCATCCTTGTAGTGACCCATATTGGGAAAAATTACAATAAATGTGACACAAATGTAATAATTGCAAAATTAATAGTTCAAGGAGGTATTTACAACTAGTGTGATTGTTCCGGAGGTTTTTCACAATTTACCCTAAAAAGGGTTATAGTTGGACAATGAATTGTTTCCATACAATGCATAACGTTCTTGTTTTAACTTTGATAATCAGGGAGGATTGGAGTTATCTACATATTGTTGGAGTTCTATACATATTGTCTGCTTTTAGTGGAAGTTTGGTTTCCATACTATTTCCGATGTGATCCGATGGATATTTTGGTCATATCCTCGTTTATTTTTTGCTCCAAATATAGTTAATCATATTTTCTTCTTATGTTGCATTTTATTTTATTTCATATTGTATTGGTCTATTTAGAGGATGGGCTTTAGGTGAACACTTGAGTATTTGGCATATTGTATAGATGGGAATAAGTCCTACATTAGTTAGTTACTCCTTTAGTGCTCACCTCCCTATCCTATAAATAGACCACTCATCTTCCTCATTTGGGGACTTGAACCTTTGAGTAAAAGATTAGTTATATTTCTGTCTCTAAATTGGTGTAGTGCCTTTAGAGTTGCCATTAGACGCGTGGTTACGTCAATTGGTATCAGAGCGAGGTGTCGCTCCCCCATTGTGTGTGAGGTGTCACCATAATTTTTTTTCATTTTTGTTTGTGAGGTGTCGCAACAATTTTTTTTTCATATAAATCGTTTTTCACATTTTAATGGCTCCCAAAAAGGCAACACTTGATGAGAGATTTATCCAAATGAAAGAACTTATGAGAGAAGAAATGGCCTCCCTCATGAGGCAACACATGGCCATCCTCACCCAACACATGTCATCTCTTTTTCAAAACCCTAACTCTACCTTAACGCCATACCCAAACACCCACCAAGACCCATCTTCATCTCCCCCAATCTAAACCCTAACCCTAACACCACTCACTACACCACCGCCATAACTACCCACCCATCCACTAATATTTAACCACCAACCTTACACCACCCTTCTTCCACCACCAGCCCCTGCCGCCTTCCGCCGCCGTCACTTTTTCGATGGCCAAAAATTTTCCAAACTCCTCCAAATTCCCCCAAACTTCTCCCACGCCCTCTTCTCATCCCGATCTACAACTTCCCTCAAAGACCCCACCCCAAAATACCCCTAAAACAGCCTCTCCTGCCCATTTTTCACTTGGCTCCGGCGAAGTCAGCCCCCTTCCCCCACCCCCTTCCGATGGTCCAATCAACGATCCGACTTCGGATCCATACTACCCACCCCGGGCGACCCAGCCTCTCTATTTTTATCCAATTTGGCCAAATCCGGTCACCGGACCGCTGGATCTCCAACCAACCGGGGTGGGGAAGCCCCCCAAGCCTCCCAAATCCCTCTTTTTTCCACATTTTTAACCCGAATAACTCCTGAATTATCCCACCCACCTAATTCTAGGGTTTTACCCCTTCCTCACCCACTTACCACCACTCTCTCACCTCCCCCCCCCCCCCCCATTTCTCTCTCACCACCACCACAATTTCAGTCCCCCAAGCCCCATTATATTTTCGAACACCCGTTTAAAGCACCTTATACTCTTGACTCATTTGAGTCTACATTGTATAAGTGCTCATATAGTTTGGAAATAGAGACAAAATTGAGTCCCCATCCTAGATACCAAAAAGCCTTAGACACTTCATTCCTCTTGTTTGAATGATCAAATGTTTAATCACAAACGCTCACACACTTTAGGACTCCATACATTGTTCACACATTGCTAAATTGATTTTGTGTTAATTTCCCTTAAAAAAATATTAATAATTTTTTGGGAATTTTTAATGTTTTTTAAAACAATTTTCTCTTAATTAAAAAGGGAATTAAAAAGTTTTGGAGTCATAATATAAATTCTGATTATTGGTTTTATCCCTGAAATGTTCACTTGGGTAGGATCCGAAAGCGCTAGAGACAACAGGGTGCTTGTGTAATTAAGTTTGGGATGCGCATTTGATATCCGTTATTTGCCTTACACCTGTTGCCTTCCTATTGGCTGAATGTGTGTTTCTTTTAAGAGAGAAAACCAGCGTTTATTATCAGTCCTTAGATTAAGCTTATCAATGCTCTGCATGCGTCCTTGTTACAATCCCTGTGAACCTCTATCCTCCAATCAGAAGCCTCTTAACCAACCGCTTACCTTTAACCGTTGGATGGAATCCAAAGGGGCAAGACTTCATCTTAGCCCCTAATTTCGAACCCCCTTCTCGATCCTTCTCAGCCCTGTATATAAGGAGGCTAACCCTCAACCTTTAAAAAGCTTTTGCCACTTCATCTTTTAGAGAGAGAAGAGAGAAGAGAGAGAAATCACAGAGTTAGAAACCCGAACCCTAATTCGTCCAAACACTTTATCAAACCCTAATCTCTTTACCAAAAATAAGTTCATTCCAAACACAACCTTGAGTGTTTGAGAGTTTTTGAGTGTTGGTTTGAAAGCTGTTTTTTGCTGTAACCTCTTCGTTTTAAGATCTTGTGTCCAACACTTAAACATTAGGTTAAATCTGTGTTTCTGTTTCATAGAAATCATAGATCTAGTCATTTTATGTTATATTACACCTAGATCTGCATTTATTGTTTCTCGCCTTGAGAAATCCTTTGTTGATTATTTTCTGTAATTGTTTTCATCTTCAAAATCAACAAAATCATTTTCTATTTCTAGTTCTTTTGAAACAAAACATTTGACCTAGTTGGAATCACACTTGGCGGTTTTCAATTTGAAAAACATTTTCAAAACCCTGAAATTGATTAAGATGTTGAAACGTCTTCTGAGCAAGATAGCCGTGGATTCTGGGTTTATTTTAAAGGTCAAATAAGGTTCAAGTTTCCTAAGAAGAGAGAGATTGAAAATCACAACATATAGATATGATTTGTAATTTGTTAGGACTATTTGTAAAAATAAGCATGAGTGTGTGCATGCATGTGTTAGATCACCATCACAAACACTTACACATTACAACACTGAAAGTGTTGGTAATAAGATCTTGAAACAAGAGTCGACATAAAGACTGGAACAAAGTGGAAGTTAGCAAACTGGGAGAACCACATCAACAATCAGAATTGCAAAAAAGTTAGAAGGACACCAGTGGGTACATTCCTAAACTTGTATAGGACTGATTTGTGTGCCTGTGTGTTATATAGTTTTTAACTGTTATATTTTGTTTTAGTGGATTTTTCTTTTTACTCCATAGAGGGAGTCGTGGATGTTTCCTCGGTTGGGTGAGGTTTTACCACGTTAAAATCTCTTGTCAATAATCTTTCTACATCTCCTCATCTCATTCTTCCTGGTGTGCTGATTTAAAACTATTTTAATTTTGGTTTTAAAAAATTGTTAACAAATCTTGAACTGATCTCATTCATATTTTCAAGCACTTCTTGTGATTAATCTAATTTGATTTAAAGAAAAGAGTCTCTTCAAAAAATAGTTCGGAGTTACTTAAATAGTTTAATCTTGTATTAAATGGCTTTAGTAACAGTTTTTCAATTAGTATCAGAGCTTTGGAATTTTTTTAAAAGATCTTGTGTTTCTGAAATTGTTTTCTTAAAATCAAAACAATGGATGAGAAAAATGAAAGATTTGTTAACTGGACCAGAAACAACTTTGCTTACTGGAAGGTAAGAATGGTTGGTTTCATACAAGGAACCTTGGGAGATGATGTCTGGGATATTGTTGAAAATTGATACACTTATCCTACTAAACCAGCCACTGAAGGAAGTAATGAGAGGATTAAGAGAGAATTAAGTGAATTTACACAAGAAGAGAAGCAAACTTCTTGAAACAATAACAAAGGCAAGAATGCCATCTTTATGTTCATAAATGAACATGAGTTCAAAATGATCTCATCTTGTGCCACTTCTAAGGAAGCTTGGGATACACTGATCACTGCACATGAAGATGACACTAGAGTTAAGGCTGCTAAAACTCAAATGCTTGTTCAGCAGTATAACTCCCTAATTATATCAGATTCTGAAACCTTTGATGACTTTTACATGAAATTGACTGACATTGTGACCAAATTGCATGCTAATGGGATAACATATGACAGACATGAAATCGTATCTAAAATTCTAAGATCCTTACCACATAAATTTGACAACCAAAGGATATGCTATTGGGGAAATGTGTGATCAAAATATCACTCATGAATTACTCAGTAGTAAACTACGAACTGTGGAAATGGAATTTGAATTTAAGAAACAAATGACCTAGTCCCATAGGAAACAGACTAGTTCCAACTTGAGTTTTTCCTATAAGTTGATGAAACCTGAGTTTACTATTCCCACTGATGATTCGGATGAGGAATGTGATATAGATAGTTTAGATAATCAAATTGCCTTGATGTCAAAACAATTAAAGAAAATTGTCAAATTTAGAAATAAATTGGCAAAACAAACAAGGCAAGCCAAATTATCCAACTCAGTCTAACCACAAACCTCGTGAGAAAGGTCAAGACAAACATTACAAGGACATGAGACCCAACAAAGACTTCAAGAACATTGAATGTTTTAGATTTGGAAAATTAGGACTCATGGCACAAGACTGTGGAGTGAAACTGAACACTGCCAATAAACATACTAGGGCCAATATTTGCAAAACATGGGATGATTCAAGTGATTCCGAAAATGATGAACCTGAATCTTCTGATGGTTTTGATCCTTGCATGTCTTTCTTTGCCAAGATAATATATAATGATGATATGCCTATGCCTGTATATGAGAATGATGCTAATAACTCTACTTCTGTTGTTATGAATCATGCTGCTACTGGTTTAGATGCCTTAATTTATGAGAATATTGCTAGTTCTACCACGGGGTGTGTGAGTCAAAGGGAATGCGATAATGACGATGTCAATGGATGTGTGAGTTCAAGAATTAAATCCTTAGGGGTCACTTCACACACTATACTTAGTGACTCAGACACTGAAGAACTCCCCGATATTCACTCTTTATGCGAAAACCCTCAAGAAAAGCACTAGACTAGAGAAGATAGTGAAAGATCTCACTAAGAAATTATAAGACCTAAGTCTGATGGTTAAACTTAATGCTGAAGGGTATACTACCCAATGTCTAACTCATGAAAATGAAGTCAAAATATTTGATCAAAAATTGAAGAAAATGAAACTCTGGAGAAAAAATATAAAGGGACATTATTAGAATTGGAACAATCTAAAGAAAAGACAGCAACAGTTTTAAAAAAATTTGCAAAATTTGAAAATAATTCAAACTGCTTTGATGGATTTGTTGCTGATTCCAAAACCAATTCTGATGATCGAACTGGAATAGGATTTTGCCCCAATTTGAAAACTCAAACTAAAAACTTTGAACCAATTAAGTTTGTTTCTGGAGGCAAAAGACCTGTAGAAACTTGTCCAGACTTTCATTCTCTGAAAAATGAGTTTGATGAGAAACAATCAAAGTTTGATATTGGGGAATCAAGTTGCTCTAAGTGTGAAAGTCCACCTAAAACTAAATATGTCTGCCCCCTGATTAGGAAGAGTGATTCTGTCTTTCAAACTGTATTCCCTAGGAATAAGGTTCAACCCCAAAATTCCATAAAGCCTATGTTTAGAGACTTGCTTAAGGAGATACCATCCTCGAGCAATTTATATTGTTATTACTGTGACTTATATGGTCATTCCTTTGAAGATTTCTTTCCTAGACGCTTAGTTCACCCTGTCTACAGTACTCATGTGTTCCAAAACTTTAACTATTCTAGGAGAAGCCGTAATAATTATGTTCTCCCTAGACAACCAGACAAAAACTCTAACTATAGAAAGAGAAAGACCAAACCTAAAAGATCATTTCCAAGAAGGATTCATAAAAACTTTTCTAAACCAAATGCTCACACATTCCATAAAATTCAGCCTCATGCGCAAAACATTTTTCAACAGAAATCTAATGCTTGCAAATTTTATCAATTGAGAGCAAATAAGCGCAAAATGAAAATAAGAGCTGTTTGGGTTAGAAAAGATGAGCTATTACCCCAAATGAAGTGTAATATTGTTATTACTGCTTTAAAATATGAACACACTCCCTCTGGTTGGTATTTAGACTCTGGATGTTCAAAGCACATGACTGAGGATGATACCAAACTTTTAAACAAAACCAGCTTTGCTAGAGGAAAAATTATTTTTGGTGATGGTGTATCATCTCAAATCATTGGTAAAGGAACACTCCAAGAAGAAGGATTAACTTCACTTGAAAATTTTCTTCTAGTAAAAGGTCTTAAGGCTAATCTACTCAGTATCTCGCAATTTTGTGACTCAAATCATACTGTCACCTTTTCAAAGAATAATTGTAAAATTTTAAATAAAAAAGGTGAGTGCATTATTATAGGACTCAGGACGATTGTTATACTGTTCAAAACAGTGCTGAGGTCTGTAACATTGCCAGAATGGATGACAATGAGATATGGCATAATCGTATGGGTTACATAAATTACGAAAACCTTAGTAGACTGTCTTCTCAAGAAATAGTTAGAGGTATTCCTAAGATCAAACCTATTTCTTATATTGTCTGTGGATCATTTCAAGAAGGAAAAATTGTTAAGGCCCCTCATAAGAAAGTCAAAGATATCCTTACCTATAAACCTTTGAAACTCATCCATATGGACCTAATGGGTCCTTCTCGAACTGTTAGTCTCTGTGGACACAGTTACATTCTTGTTATGGTTGATGACTTCACCAGATTGACTTGGGTAGCTTTCTTAAAACAGAAATCTGACACTTTCCAAACCTTTTTGAAGATTTTACTTCGCATTGAAAATGAGAAAGACACTCAAGTAAATAGAATTCGTAATGATAGAGGTGGAGAATTATTAGATACAGGTGTTATAGAGTATTGTGACTACAATGGTTACAAACATGAATTTAGTGCTCCTCAGACACCTCAACAAAACGATATTGCTGAAAGAAAGAATCGTACCCTTCAAGAGATGGCACGTGTTATGATTCATGCAAAGTGTTTACCTAAGTATTTTTGGGTAGAATCTATTCGTACTGCGTGTCACATTATCAATAGGGTCTATCTTAGAAAGAATTCTAAACAAACTCCTTACGAACTTTGTTATGGGAAGAATCCCAATCTTAAGTACCTTAGAACCTTTGGTAGTACGTGTTATGTATGCAAAGATAGAGAACACTTATCCAAATTTGAGATTCGTGGAGATAAAGCCATCTTTCTAGGATATTCTCCTAACAGTAGAGCATACCGTGTCTATAATCTTCACACTAAGACCTTAATGGAATCCATAAACGTTATTGTAAGTGACACTACTGTAGAGAGTAAGACTGGAGAACCAACTATTGTGGAAGAGTCTGAAAATGTTTTAGAAAATGACTCTCCAGAAATAGATGATTCTTTACCAGTTGAGACACCTGAAGTACCTAATTGGGTTTCTAAACCATCCCAGAGACAACGTTGTTGGTAACCCTAGTGAGCCTGTACGTACAAGATCTCAATTAAGAAACTATACTCATTATGCATGTTTTGTTTCCCTTATGGAACCAAAGAATGTAAATGGTGCATTGAATGATCCTCATTGGATTTCTACAATGCAGGAAGAACTTCTTCAATTCGTCATTCATGATGTTTGGTATCTTGTACCTAGGCCTGATCACAAAATGGTTATTGACACACGTTGGATATTTAAAAATAAATCTGATGAAAGTGGGATAGTCATTAGAAACAAAGCCAGATTAGTTGCTCAAGGATACTCTCAAATTGAAGGAATAGATTTTAACGAGACTTTTGCTCCTGTTACTCGATTAGAATCTGTTCGTCTTCTCTTTGCCATAGCTTGCTACTTACATTTTACGCTTTACCAAATGGATGTCAAATCTGCCTTCCTTAATGGAATATTTACTGAGGAGACCTATGTAGAACAACCAAAAGGGTTCATTGACCCTAAATATCCAAATCATGTCTTTCGTCTTAAAAAGGCTTTGTATGGCCTAAAACAAGTGCCAAGAGCCTCGTATGAACGCCTTTCCAATTTTCTCTTAGACAAAGGTTTTAAGAGAGGTGGAAATGATCAAACCCTTTTTGTCAAACATTTTGGGAAACATATCATTATAACTCAAGTTTACATAGACGATATCATCTTTGGATCAACCTCCCATACTGAAGTTGAATCTTTTCTGAAATTATGCATAAAGAATTTCAAATGTCTCTTATGGGGAAGTTGCAATTCTTCTTAGGTTTTCAAGTCCAACAGAATTCAGAAGGACTATTTGTTTCGCAATCAAAATACCCTTTAGAGATTGTTAAAAAATTCGACCTTGAAAGTGCAAAAGATGCCAAAACTCCCATGAGTACTACGGTCAAACTGTCTAAGGATGAAACTGGAAAATCCGTATATCCAACTTTATATCGTAGTATGATAGGAATCTTACTATACCTTACTGCCTCGCGTCCTGATATTATGTACGCTGTTTGCGTGTGTGCACGTTATCAAAACAACCCTAAAGAGAGCCATTTAACTTGTGTTAAAAGAATTATAAAATACGTTAAAGGCAATCTAAATTTAGGACTTTGGTACACCAATGATACTCCTAGCACTATAATAGGATACACTGATGCCGATTGGGCAGGGTGTACTGACGATAGTAAGAGCACATCAGACGCATGTTACTATATTGGTAATAACTTGGTAGGTTGGAGTAGTAAGAAACAAAACTGCACTTCTTTATCAACAGCTGAATCCGAATACATAGCCGTTGGAAGTTGCTGTGCTCAATTACTTTGGCTTAAGCAAATGCTAAGTGATTATGGTATTAAAGAGGAGCAATTACATTTCTATTGTGATAATCAAAGCGCGATCAATATCTCTAAAAATCATGTTCAACACTCGCGAACAAAACACATAAAAATAAGACATCGCTTTATACGCGAATTAGATGAGACTAAGGAATTAGAAATCAATTATCTTCCTACTGATTTGCAACTCGCAGATATGTTTACCAAACCTTTGGATTACAATAGATTTATTTCTTTGCTTAACTCGATTGGAATGGTTTGTGTTGAATAAACTCTTAGATTTGCATAGTTTTTCCCTTTGTCCATTTAAGACAAAATGGGGGAGAAATTTGAGTCATATGAGTTCATTTATTTTGTACATATTCTAAAGAGCTTGATCTTAGTGATTATTTGCAGGATTCTGTACAGTTATTCTCAACAGATGTAATAGGGTAATGAATTGTAATTAGTTGAATTATGTAATTTTTTTCTAGGAAATGGGTAGATAGAATTTTATATAAGAATAGGTTTTCTTTTTCTTTTTGTTACCCTACGAGTTCAAGATGACTCAAAGGAGATTTTGTCTCATATTTCCAAAGGGGGAGATTGAAGAACCTTATACTCTTGACTCATTTGAGTCTACATTGTATAAGTGCTCATCTAGTTTGGAAATAGAGACAAAATTGAGTCCCCATCCTAGATACCAAAGAGCCTTAGACACTTCATTCCTCTTGCTTGAATGATCAAAGGTATATTCACAAATACTCACACACTTTAGGACCCCATACATTGTTCACACATATTGCTAAATTGATTGTGTATGTGTTGTGTGTCTTAATTTCCCTTAAATATTTTTTTAATATTTTTTTGGGAAATTTTAATGTTTTTTAAAACAATTTTCTCTTAATTAAAAAGTTTTGGGGTCATAATATAAATTCTGATTGTTGGTTTAATCCCTGAAATGTTCACTTGTATAGGATCCGAAAGCGCTAGAGACAACAGGGTGCTTGTGTAATTAAGTTTGGGACGCGCATTTGTTATCCATTATTTACCTTACACCTGTTGCCTTCCTATTGGCTGAATGTGTGTTTCTTTTAAGAGAGGAAACCAGTATTTATTATCAGCCCTTGGATTAAGCTTATCAATGCTCTGCATGCGTCCTTGTTACAATCCCTGTGAACCTCTATCCTCCAATCAGAAGCCTCTTAACCAACCGCTTACCTTTAACCGATGGATGGAAGTCAATGTGACAAGACTTCATCATAGCCCATGATTTCGAACCCCCTTCTCGATCCTTCTCAGCCCTGTATATAAGGAGGCTAACCCTCAGCCTTAAAAAAGCTTTTTCCACTTCATCTTTTAGAGAGAGAAGAGAGAAGATATAAGATAGAAGAGAGAGAAATCATAGAGTTGGAAACCCTAACCCTAATTCGTCCACACACTTTATCAAACCCTAATCTCTTTGGCAAAAAACAAGTTCATTCCAAACACCACCTTGAGTGTTTGAGAGTTTTTGAGTGTTGGTTTGAAAGTTGTTTCTTGCTGTAACCTCTTCGTTTTAAGATTTTGTATCCAACCTAAACATTAGGTTAGATCTGTGTTTTTGTTTCATAGAAATCATAGATCTGGTCATTTTATGTTATATTGCACCTAGATCTGCATTTATTGTTTCTCGCCTTGAGAAATCCTTTGTTGATTATTTTCTGTAAATGTTTTCATCTTCAAAATCAACAAAATCATTTTCTGTTTCTAGGTCTTTTGAAAAAAAACCTTTGACCTAGTTGGAATCACACTTGGCGGTTTTTAATTTCAAAAACATTTTCAAAATCCTGAAATTGATTAAGATCTTGAAACGTCTTCTGAGCAAGATAGCCGTGGATTCTGGGTTTATTTTAAAGGTCAAATAAGGTTCAAGTTTCCTAAGAAGAGAGAGACTGAAAATCACAGCATATAGATCTGATTTGTAATTTGTTAGGACTGTTTGTAAAAATAAGCGTGGGTGTGTGCATGCATGTGCTAGATCACCATCACAAACACTTACACACTACAACATTGAAAGTGTTGATAATAAGATCTTGAAACAAGAATTGACGTAAAGACTGGAACAAAGTGGAAGTTAGCAAGCTGGGAGAACCACATCAACAATCAGAACTGCAGAAAAGTTAGAAGGATACCAGTGGGTACATTCCTAAACTTGTATAGGACTGATTTGTGTGCATGTGTGTTATATAGTTTGTAACTGTTATATTTTATTTTAGTGGATTTTTCTTTTTACTCCGTAGAGGGAGTCGTGGATGATTCCTCGGTTGGGTGAGGTTTTACCACGTTAAAATCTCTTGTCAATAATCTTTCTACATCTCCTCATCTCATTCTTACTGGTGTGCTGATTTAAAACTATTTTAGTTTTATTTGTCAAAAATTGTTAACAAATCTTGAACTGATCTCGTGCATATTTTCAAACACTTCTTGTGATTAACCTGATTTGATTTAAAGAAAAGAGTTTCTTCAAAAAATAGTTCGGAGTTACTTAAATAGTTCAATCTTGTATTAAACGGCTTTAGTAACAGTTTTTCACCTTTCGTTCATCCACTCCCCTCCATATATTACCCTCACCCCTCCGCCTCCCATACACCACCTCTAAACACCACCACCCACCCTTCTCAACCCCACCCCTATCACTATGACTCCCATGGCTATCCCCCACCCCATACACCCTACCCATGGTCCTTTCATGTCCCCTGTCCATCCACCACCCTCCACCCCACCCCTGTTGCATCCTCCACCCTTGCCCCCACCTTTGTTCACTCATATTACACCACCCACACTCCCCCTATACCACCCCCACCCCTTCCGTCTCACATCGACAAGAGTGAGGTGTCTAGTTCTTTTTCCTCCACCTCACATGACTCCCAACCCCATATTCGTGATTGGATTCCACCCCCCAACTTGCCTTCTCCACCGTCGGATATTATTCCCCCACCCCGTCCCCTTTAGTTGCCCGCCGATGCTTTTATTGCCATGAGCAGGGGCATTTTCTAGGTGTTTGTACCCATTTTTCCCATGACCATCCTCTCCCCCACCCGATGTTTACCCCACCTCTAATTGCATATCTACCTCCGATCATCCCACCTCATGCTCAGGCCCCTGTTCTTCCACCCCAGATCACAAGGCAGGCTCCGTTTGTTGATTTTGAGGATCTCCTCGCAGGTGATGATGCCGTGATTCCTGCCCCACCAGGGCCCGTTGGCTTTAGCTCTTCAGCTCCTCTCTCAGAGTTTGCATGGGGACATTTGGGTCGATGTACCCATGTTTGACGTCCGACAGCAGCTGGATGCAGTTGTTGATTGGCTTGCCTCGATGGAGCACCTGTTTAATTACAAACATGTTACGGGACGCAAGTGTGTTCTATTATCCGTGACGAAGTTTCAAGGGTATGCCGCTGTTTGGGGGCATGATCTAGAGCAGAGACGGGTGGTTGAGGGCCTCCCGCCTATTCAAACTTGGGCCGAGTTGAAGGCTCTATTGCTTGCTGCCTTTCTTCAAGCTACATATGAGCGGGACCTCTTTGCTAGAGTTCATACTTTGCGCCAAGAGACAACGGTGATTGATTATACGGAGCGCTTTCAGTTACTGTGTACTCGGGCCTGACTTGACGAGTCTGAGAAGCAGCGGATCAGTCGCTACATCACCGGCCTCCAATCCTACATACAGAGAGACTTGGCCTTGCCTGCCATACCCACCTTCGCTAAGGCGGTGGAGTATGCCACCAAGCTCGAGACACATCATCTAGAAGCCGTAGCCGGTGCCTCCTCTCGGGTTCCATCTCCTCCAGTGACCACCCTCCCAGCTCCTCCATTAGCTCCAGCTTCCGCTCCCGCCCTTTCTGCCGTTACCGCACCATCTTCAAACCCCGTTCCAACCTTCAAGTGCTATAACTGTGGTGTTGTTGGTCATCGAGCTTCTGCTTGTCCTACTCCACGCTACCGTGCCCTGATGACGATGACTCATGTGCCCGATTACCTTCCAGATGATTATGTTGACCCTGGGCACGCATTGATCACTATCTTGACCGGCGACAAGGAGGGCATCCCCCTTTGAGTTCGAGGACGAACTCTTTTCTGAGAAGGGGAGAATGATGTGATCCGAAGGATATTTTGGTCATATCCTCTTTTCTTTTTGGCTCCACATATAGTTAATCATATTTTCTTCTTATGTTGCATTTTATTTTATTTCATTTCATATTGTATTGGTCTATTTAGAGGATGGGCTTTAGATGAACACTTGAGTATTAGGCATATTGCATAGATGGGAATAAGTCCCACATTGGTTAGTTACTCCTTTAGTGCTCACCTCCCTATCCTATAAATAGACCACTCATCTTCCTCATTTGGGGACTTGAACCTTTGAGTAAAAGATTAATTATATTTCTCTCTCTAAATTGGTGTGGTGCCTTTAGAGTTGCCATTAGACACGTGGTTACGTCAATTTTATCAAGACAGATCATCAGTTGCTTCCTCTGGTTCACAATTTGGATTGCTTGGTGCTACGCTTTCAGGGCTTATCTGGAACTGGAAATTTTACACCAAAAAGGTATTTAAATTGACCCTTTTTTCCTCCTATATTCCTCTGTTATTAAACCTTTTTAACGGTGCCTTTACTCTCTCTTTTATTGCAGTTGGTAGCTCTAAGTGCATTTTTCTCAATCGCGACAATTAATCTTCTCCAAGGACTGCTACCTTATGCAAACAATTTCTCAAATATTGGAGGATTTATATCGGGTTTCCTTCTTGGATTTGTTCGCCTATTCTGCCCTGAGCTTGGGATAAAGGCACATTAAAAAGGAGGGTTATTTGAATATGATGTCAAACATTCGATCAAACTTTGGGGGAAGCTGGACTGACCTTTGCTGGGGATTGCTTTTCTTGTGATATTCAGTCTACTACTGTGAGTTTTCAATAAATGATACCCAAAGAATTTTTTTTCCCGTGGGGTGGGTGTGACTTTACTCCGGAGACAATTTGGTATTTAGACATAACCCCATGCAGGCTTAATAATTAGACATACCCACATGTGCACCCGTTGTGTATATTTTGTTGTATGACAACCAGGGGGATGAATTAATGAAGAAGGTGTAGGGGGTAATTCTAACTACAGACTTATATCAATGGGTAAAGTCAACCGTACTTTTTTTTTTTTTTTTTTTTTTTTGGGGGGGGGGGGGGGGGGGGTTGGGGGTATTTGATGTTTGTACCTCTTTCCTCCTTTGTACCACGTCTCAGTTATTTCCATAAATCTAATAAAAAATGTATGAGTTACACCCCCAGATATGTCGCAAAATTCACTAAGACCTTTAAAAAGAATCTCTAAAACCCCGGGGTGGGGTTGTAACTCAGGTTTTTATTTTATTTTTTGTGGTAACTCAAAATTTGTACAAGTGGGAGTGAAACTCAAAAGAGCACATTGTTTTCTTCTGTATGATGTCTTATGATATGAGATATTATTTTTGGGGCCTCTTGCTTGCAGACTTGCTGGAGTTATTGTAGCAGTTTTTTGTGGCATCAATGTGTGTTGACTGTGTTTCCTACAAATGGTGGAGCTGCAGTGATATAGCAACCCATTGTGATGTATACTACTCGGAAAAAGCGCAGTTGACACTAATAAAAATATTGGAATCCACTGAAACTGGGAATTCCTTTGCTGGAAGAATTGTGAGAGATAAAGTATGAAATTCCACTAATCTGTTGCTCAAATGCTATATTGAGATTGCACTTTTATTTTAGGATGAGGCTAAGGTACATAGATACCAAATATAGAATTTGACTAACTTAATACTATAAATTCCAATCTCCTATATTTATATCAAGGCTAAAGTGCTAAAATATCCCCCTGAATTCTGTATTTTGTTGCAAATATCCCTTTCAGAGGACTTTTAGCAACACATAAGGGAGTCTTTGTAGCAAAACGCAAAGTTTAGGGGATTTTTTGCATTAAAAGTAATTCAGGGGATTTGTTGTGAAAATTGAAATACGAAACAGTTATTTTGCACGTTTTACATTGGTTGCAATCTGATTGGTATCTAGATAATATGACAAAATATCCCAACAAATGTAATCTCCTAAATTTTCAATATCTGATCTCCTTGAGGGGCGCCTAAATCACATTGTGTTTCTTATTATTGTTTATTTTCTCTTTTTCCCCCTCAAATTATTTGTTGCCCATTGAGATAAACAGAATAGATAGATCAAGAAGACGGACTGAATAAACTTTCTTTCTTTGTTGGTTTAAAACTACTGGTGTTTCACAAGATATGAAGTACATAGGTTATAGCTTGCAATTTGCAATAATCCTTCCCAATTGAAATACATGAATACTTGTTTTAGATATTCCTAGCATCTGTACATTCCATATGAAGATGTTGCTTTCTAGAGTTCATTGTGAACAGTCTTCTCATTCTTCTATCTTGATTTCTTCTCTATCTGGATTTTTTATTCATGCTTGATTTCTCTGTTTGGCTTATTATGTGTGTATATATTTTGTAATTTAGGGTTTAGCAAAAGATCTTATATGGTTCTTTTGATTCTCAAATTTGTTTTCTCTTGAATCATGGCTTCTTTAGTTGGGTTTTACATAATTTCTGGTTACTGAGAAAGTTGGGACAATGCAATGTAATTAAATTTTTAGTTCACTGTGAACAGTCTTCCTCTTGTCTCGATTTCTTTGTTTGGTTTTTGTGTTTAATCCACTATCTCTCTCTCTATATATACATATAAGAGAGAGAGAGAGAGAGAGGAAGGCTCGCCTACATCATGATGTATACATCACACCTAGTTCTAGGCCCTAAAAAATATTTTTTCCAAGTTTTTTATATTTCTCTTGAAATTAACATTCCAATCAACGCATATTCAAAAAATTAAGTCAAAATACATTTTGTAGCTATTTTTAAAAAATCAACAAAAAACTGTTAGCGCAGACCCTTGTAAAACCCTTGTAAATAAGGTATTTTGAGCAGTATTTTGTGGATTTTTTAAAATTGCTACAAAATGTATTTTGACCTAATTTTTCGAACATGGATTTATTGGAAGGTTAATTTCAAGGAAAAATAAAAAATTTGAAAAAAAAGAATTTTTAGGGCCTACAACTATGTGTGATGTATAGATCATGATGTAGGTGAGAATTATCCTATACATACATACATACATATATATATATATATATATATATATATATATATATATATATATATATATATATATATATATATATATATATATATATATATATATATGTACTGTAATATAGGTGTTTGCAGATTGTTTCTATGGTTCTTTTGTTTATTCATGAATCCATCTGTGGTTTTTTGTTGAATCTTGATTTCTTTATCTGGTTTTTGTGTACTTGTTCATGTCCTGAATTTTATTGGCTGAATATTTTTATGATTGAGTTGATTTTGCATAGTTTCATCTAGGTTTCTTCTATTACCACAATTTGGTTGCTAAGAATGTTGGGGCAATGTGATGTAATTGAATTTGTAATTCATTATGAACAGTTTTCATCTTGTCTATTCATTTCCCTGCTTTGATTTTGTATTCATTTTTCATCTTATAATGTTGTTTAGATGTCTGCAGAGTTGTTCATAGAGTAAATTGCAGAAAAAGCTTTTGCATTGTGTTATTTATAGTTTGAGACATGTAAAATACTCAGACAAAAAATTATTGCTTAATGTTATTTAAATTGAATATGATTTAATTCTCTGTAGTTCGTTTACCTTTGTAAAAGCCTAAGAGCATCCTTAGCGGGGGAGTTCATGAATAGGTAGATTTTCCAATTAAAGAGGTGAAATGCCTTTCGTCATCTGTGTGGACATTTAGTGGTGAAAGGTAAAAGCTAATAATGATTATATGATAAAAGGTTCCTACGGACAATTTTTGTTCGTAGGAAATAGAGAGCCACTTCTTACGGACAAACATTTGTTCGTAGGAACTTGGTACGAACAAATGTTGTTCGTAGGAACCCAAAGATATAGTAAAAATAATTATTTATATTTGTTACGAACTTCATTTGTTCGTAGGAAGTTCCTACGAACAAATGAAGTTCGTACGAAGTGTTTGCAAATTCAGTAGCCAACGGGTAACTTTGCAAAATGCGTACCATTTCTTCTACTGAATTTGTTAGTTTAACTACACCATTGCAGGCCTCCCGATTCGTTAAGTTAACAAGTCCTCTGACTTTTAGTATCACCACTACGGATGCTCTAATGGTAAGGTTTAAACATGTTTTGTGCGTTTCTCGGTCAAATGGATTCATATAGTTTTTGAGAAACAATTAATTTCTTACTTTCTTCATTTCCTTCATTTTTTGGTAACAAAATGAAGCCAACAATGTTTAGATGAAATGGGGTATGTAAAATCATAAGTGTTTCGTTGTCTTTCTGTTCTTTCTAGCTGTTCAATTATCTTTTAGTGTTATGCTATTCAGTTACTACTTATCAAGTTAAGGATTACTTTGAGTTACATGCCCTTTATGTTGTTCACTTGCGTGTTACCTCCAACGTTCTAACACAAACTTGAGTTTGACTCCCCAGAGAGAACCAAAAGGATTAAACGTGTTGCAAAAAGTCATCGTAAAAGCGATGAATGGGGTGTAACTCAAATTTTATTAAAAAGTCGGGAGTAACTCTTAGGTGATCATAAAGATGGAGTGCTACTACAAATAACCTCTTATAAACCCAGATAATCTATAACCAAAAAGGTCCTTAAATTAGCCATTTTTTCTCGTACATTCCTCTCTGATTAACCCTTTTTTAACTGTGCCTTCAATTTCTTCTTTTTTATTGCAATTTGTAGCTCTAATCGCGTTCTTCTCAAAGAACAAGGGAGGGTTATTTGAAGATGATGTCAAACGTTTGGTCACACGTCGGGAGAAGCTGGACAGACCTTTGTTGAGGATTCTTATTCTTGTGATATTCAGTCTACTGTGAGTTTTCAATAAATACTACCCTCGAAGGATTTTTTTTTCTTGGGGGAGACTTCTTACCACAAAGACAATTTGGCATTTAGACATACCTCCATGCACATTTAATAATCATAAATTCCCACAGGTGCATCAACCCACCCGTACGTTGTGTATATTCTGTTGTATAACAAACCCGGGGGTGGGGGGGGTGTCGTCTAATTAACAAATTTGTAGCGGGGTGACTAATTACCTAATTATGTCAACGGGTAAAGTCAATAATCCTTTTTCTTTGGGGTGGGGTGGGGGGGGGGGGGCATATTTGAAGTTTGCACCCTCCCCCTTTTGTACCATCTCTCAGTTATCCCCACAAATTACATAAAAAAAAATATTTGATTTACACCCCCAAAAATGTCACAAAAGTTAACAAAGACCTTTAAAAAGTGTTTCTAAGACTCCGAGTTTGTAACTCACATGTTTTTGACATTTTGGGGTAACTCATAAGTTGTACAATAAGTGGGAGTCTTCTTCATGTTTCCTCTGTGTGGTGTCTTATGAGCCTATTTGTATGTAGATTTACTGTAGTTATTGTCGCAGTTCTTCGTGGCATCAATGTGAACAAGTATTGTAGCTGGTGTCCTCATGTTGACTGCGTTCCGTTCAGATGGTGGAGCTGCAGTGATATAGCAACCCATTGTGAGGTATACTACTCGAAAATCAGAGGACAGCTTTAAAAATATCGGAATCCACCGTAACTCCAATAATTAGTTGCTCAAATGCTATCTCAGATTATTGAGATTGCACTTTTATAGTAGGATGAGGCTAAAGTACATATAATACCAAATATTTCGCAAATATTTAATATGACTAAATAATTCTAAAAATCCCAATCTTTTATAATTATCTCAAGGCCAAACTGCTAAAATATCACCCTGAACTATCACGTTCTTCAATTATCCCCTTGAACTAGACATTTTATTGAAATATCCCTTTTCGAGGACTTTGTAGCAACACATAAGGGAGTCTTTGTAATAAAATGCATAGCTCAGGGGAGTTTCTTGCATTGAAATTGATTCAGGGGTTTTGTTGCAAAAAATTGAAGCTCAAGGGGGTTATTTTGCACGTTACCCTTACATCGATTACTATCTGATTTGTATCTAAATAATATGACAAAATATTCCCAACATATGTAATCTCCTAAATTTACAACACTGATCCCCTCCCGGGGTGACTCAAGCACGTTGTTTTTCTTATCATTGTTTCTTATCTCAATGGAAATACATGCTTACTTGATTTAGATATTCCTAGCATCTGTACATTGCATTTGAAGTTGTTTCTTCTTATATAATCAACTTTTCTTTAGTCATTTTATGTTACAACACAATTATTTTTCACTTTAGTGGAACGGTAACTATGCTATACTCATGGCAGTTATATGATTAATCAAGACTATGGTAAGCGTTGTTTGTTTGACATTAATGTGTTCGGGTAACGAGAGTATTTTCATTCAGCAATGTCTCGCAAGCATAGGACTAGTGCAATCTTATACGCTCTTGAGAGTGTTATATCTATAGTTTTGACCTGTGCACTGGTTTTATTTTGACATGGATGTCATTGTAGTGTACAATGTATTCAAATTTAGAACCAAAAATTGTAGACATACACAAGTTCATTACAACCATTATTCTCACTCTATTTGTTTTATCTCTTTAATGTATCATGATGGGGGAGTGGAGGGGTATTACTCTTTCTTAGGCATCATGATGGTTGAATTAATTCTTCTTAACTGCATCCCATTTTAATATGGGAAAATATACAGACTTGAAGAAAATTAAAGTTAGAGATGCGAGGGGCTTTTGATTGGACTGCATTTGTAATTGGTAATTATGGGATTATTCCAAAGTACAACATTGTAATAATAAACCGTCTTCAACCATATATCGAGTCTGTGCTGATTATTTTTCTGTGCCTTTTTGGAGGGTGGGGTGCTATTTTTGATAAAGCATTTGAATTAAAAGAAATCGTCCTCTTGACTATTTCTTGGTTGACTGGAGTGAAGAGAGGAATGCGGAAATTAATTTATATTTTCATTTTGTACAACTATACCGTTCTTGAGTGAATTATATAACTACAATGTTATTCGTTACTCTTTATTGCTTAAAAAAAATGAAAGAAGAGCTTAAAGCAGACAGTATGATTATAACTGCAATGTGACTCCCCATTGATTGTGAGGTTTTGGATTGATATCATGGAAAGCAAGGTTCATCAATATCAACTCATTTATTTTACGTAATAATGCAACAATTTTCTTAGGTCACTTGTCTCCAATTCTTGTGAAATTCCTCATGAAAAGATAATATACCATTTAATGCGTATGGGTCACTTGGCTCCAATTCTTGTGAAATACCTCATGAAAAGTCAATATACCATTTAATGCGTATGAGTGTGTATGATATTATATATACCAAAGAGAATGAGAAATAAATATGCAACAATTATCTGGGGAAAAAAAACTTATTATTATTGAAAGTTATTTAGGAGGGATTCAAAAGTGTATATCAATATAGCAAGGAGTGAATTTATTGAGATGTGTTTCTTCAAATATTGGGTTATTTTCATAGGGAAATTAATCTCATCCCTCATGTTCACTGGCGGACCCAGGATTTTTGGTCTACGGGTGCGAGAATTTTTTACAAATGCCGGGGGTTCGGGAGCAGGAGAGCCTGAGGCAAATTTTTTTGCGTTAGTTTTATTCGTTTTGCAATTTTTAAATTTAAAAATCATGTGGTTAATATTCACCAATTTTTTACCTTAATGTAATAAACCAACATTTTTTAACAACCAAACAAACCAACAATTAATAGCCCTAATTTACAAGCAATATATATTAATCCAACAATTAAATATAACAAAGGGCAAATAACATATCCACCAATAAGCATCAAATATTTTAATCCCATTAGAAAAACATAATATTAAACCAACAAAGTTTCAACAAATTTTGACAAACAAAATTTCAGCAAATTAGGCTAATATTATTCAACAATTAATGTAGTATATAGTATTAATTCCATAATATAGGCTACCATTATTCAGCAATTAATATTTCATGTCACAAAACATTTAAACATTAATTAACATATACATTCCATACAAAAAAAGAAGAAAATAAACTGAATTTTTTTTATAAATCTTGCACAAATTATAAATCTGGGCAAAGTTGAAACTCCATGTTACTGTGTAACCAAACTCAGCATTATGTTAATGAAGTTTAAGTCAGTGCAAAAAACTAGAACTAATCTTTAGTGGGACTCAATTGGGTTTGAAGTTGAAGACGATTCTTCACCAGTAACAGTGACAACCGATGAAGATACCATCAAAATTTAAAGATGTAACAAAAATCAAGCAACAAATTAAATGGGTAGAAATCCTGACCTCAAGTACAAAATGATGAACCCACTCTCGAGTCTCATCTTCATGCTATGATCAAACAAATAGATGTCTGAGTCGGAAGGAGAGGCCTCTTCCAAGAGAGAGAGAGAGAGGTTGTGCAAGAGGGAAAGAAATTAGGTTTCATTTTGGAGAGAAACGTGTTTTGTTAAATTTTCAGAAAGTGTATTTACACAAACTGACCCCACAGTTTGAAAATCTTACACAAAGATCCATTATTTTTTTTTACATTATAGGCTGCAAAAAAATTTGAAAAAGTGGTGGGTGCGGCCGCACCCCCTCGGGATGGGGTGGGTCCGCCCTTGCTCATGTTGGTGTAAGTTACAATGGGTGAGCCACATTAAAGCTCTTGTGTGTCTCGCGTTTATTTATTTATTTTTATAATGATTTTCGACTATATATAATACCACACTTTTCGATTTTCCCATATTTTTGATTGCCAAATTTTGATTTTCTGATTTCCAATTTTTCCAAAAAAATCGGAATAAATGATTTTTTCCGAAAATTTACTATATCGATTTTAAAAAAAAAGTTCCAAACATCCTCCTCCCCCCCCCCCCCCCCCTCCCCTAAAAAAAAAGAAAAAAAAATTCCGATTATTTCTTATTTTTTGGAATTTTATGATATTTTGAACACTTCCCAATTTTCGATTTTTTTATTTGTTGATTTTTTCGAAAATTTCAATTTTGGAAAACACATCGGAATCAGAATAGGCACAAAAACAATTGTTGAAAAAATTGATAATTTTTGAAAGACAATTTTCCTATCCAATTTGGCAGAAAAAATTATGTTCGATTGACTCTCTCTCTCTCTCTCTCTCTCTCTCTCTCTCCCCATATATGTATATATTGTAATATAGGTGTTTGCAGATTGTTTATATGGTTCATTTGTTTATTAATGAATCCGTTTGTGGATTTTTGTTGATTCTTGATTTCCTTAGCTGATTTTTATGTAATTGTTCGTGTACTGAATTTTATTGGGTGAATCTTTTCATAATTTAGTTAATTTTATTGACTATTTTGGGTACTTGTTGGACAATAAATCATTTCCATACAATGTATTACATTCTTGTTTTACCTTCAATAATCAATGAGGATTGGAGTTATAAACATACTGTCTGCTTGTAGTGGAAGTTTGGTTGCTACACTATTTCTTCAACATAGATAATCAGTTTCTTCTTTGATGCACTATTTAGATTGCTTGGTGGTATGGCTTTGGGGCTTATCCTAAACTGGAAATTTTACACCACAAAGGTCTTAAAATTGACCATTTTTTCTCGTACATTCCTCTCGCATTAACCCCTTTTTAACCTTGCCTTTAATTTGTAGTTTTTATTGCAGTTTGTAACTCTAATCGCGGTTTTCTCGATTACAACTATTAATCTTCTCCTCGAAATGCTGCAATATGCAAAATAACTTCTCAAATATTGGATGATTTATATCAGGAATCCTTCTCGGATTTCTTCTTCTGTTCTGCCCTCAGGTAGGGAGAGAGGCACATAAGAGGGGGGGTTATTTGAATATGTCAAACGTTTGATCAGACTTGTCAAAAGCTGGAGAGACCTTTGTTGAGGATTGTTTTTCTCACGATCTTTAAGTCTCCTGTGAGTTTTCAATAAATTTTACCCTAAAGTATTTTTTTCTTGGGTGAGGTTGTAACGTGTTTTTTTTTGTCGTAATTTTTGGATAACTTAAATGTTGTACAAGAAGTGGGAGTGAGATCTTATTTTCTGGGCCTCTTATATGCAGACATGCTAAAGTTATTGTAACAGTTCTTCGTGGCATCAACGTGACTGTGTCATATGTTGACTGTGTTCACTTCAAATAGTGGAGCTGCAGTGATATAGCAACGCAACGCATTGTGAGGCATAATACTCAAAACTCGCAGTTGACACCAGTAAAATATTGGAATCCACCAAAACTTGAAGTTCTGCTGGTAGTAAAAAAGGTAAGTGAAAGAGAGAGATAGAAATGCCATCTCAGATTATTGGGATTTTATATTACGAGATCAGCACATAGCATACTGAATATCGTGCAAATATTTTGACTAAACTATAATAAAATTCCCATTCTCTTATAATTATATTATGTCCAAAATGCTAAAATATTCCCCTAAACTTTCACCTGTTCAGTTACCCCTGTACTCTGAATTTTGTTGCAAATATTCCTTTCTAGGACTTTTTGCGACACATAAGAGAGTTTTGTAACAATATGCATAGTTCCGGGGAGTTTCTTGAGTGAAAGTAATTCATGGGGTTTGTTGCAAAAAAATTGAAGTTCAAGGGGGTTATTTAGCAAGTTAATTACTATACGATTTGTATCTTGATAATGTGACAAAATGTTCCCAACATTTGTAATCTCCTAAATTTACAAACACTGATCCCCTTCCAGGGACGCCTCAAGCACATTGTGTTTGTTGTCATTGTTTATTTTCTCCCTCTCCACCACCACCACCTCCGATTCTTTGATTCCCATTGAGATAAATAAAGTAGGAAGATCCGCAAGAGGAAATGAGGGAACTTTGTTACTCTTTTGGTTTATAACTACAGGTACTTCACAAGATATGAAGTATGCATGTTAAAGAAAGGACACGTGGAGAGGAAATGAGAGAACTGTCTTACTCTTTTGGTCTATAACTACAGGTACGTCACAAAATATGAAGTAGACATGTTAAAGAAAGGATATCTGGACATTAATATGCAAACATACTATAGAGCTTACCATTTGTAATAATTTTTCCCAATGGAAATATAAGATTACTTGTTTTAGATATTCATAGCACCTGTACATTCCATTTGAAGTTAGTGCTTCTTAGAAAATCAAGTTTTTGTTTAGTCAATTTTTGTTACATAACCGTTGGTCAATAATCCTCCTTTTCATTATGGGATGTCCCAAATTAATATTCGCATTTCTATTTTAAGTGAAATCGATGAACCATATTCCTTAAAAATAGTCATTTTCAAATTGCGACTATTAATTTGGGATGGAGATATGTTTTTAGTTTGATTTAATTTTATGAATTTAGGGTTGGTTAAAAATTAGGGTTTTGATTTAGGGAAGATAAAGTGAGGAGGTATTGTTTAAAATGAGGGTATTTTGGTAAAAAATTATTTTGGGGGTCAAATCTAATTAACAAATTAAGTCTTTTTAATAGACCCGTGATGGTGTTAAAATTTTTGGGGTTATCTCAAAGAGATTAGGAAAGTGGAGGTTATGTCAAATAACATAAAGAACTGGGGGTTAGGTCAAAATAACCCAATTAAACATTACTTGCGAAATTTATAAAAAAGCATATAAAGATAATTCTATTTTTTAATTGGAGCTTTCATTTAATAGCTTGATAACTTTTATGGTAGTTGTAGAGAAATAGTATCACGAGGAGGGTACCCTTGTCCATATTTCACACCAATAAAGACACGATACAAATGTACAGTCCTGCATAGTCCTTATTCGTGTTTATAATAGACACACGGGACCTTCTACTTATGATACTATTTTTCATAGATGTATCTCAAATTTTCATTTTTTCTTTTGACAACACTAATTTTGTAAGGCTGGGAAATGGTGACACATTAAGCTTATATAGATAGGTGGGTGTTATAATACCACTTAACCTTTACTAACTAATAGATTTCAAATTTAATATCATTAGTTCCATGTTGAATACCTAATTCCAATTCTATTTTATTAAAATTGCTAAATTAACTGTTTAGATGTGATGGTATCAGCTTATAAATTTTAATAGAAGTTCCCATCATCCCATGGAGATTTTGATACAAAGTGTAAAGAAAGCTAAAAGTGCAATTTATTAACTTTAAAGTTAATATTTATTTTTACCTACCAAAATACACAAAAAGACACCAAACTAGAAAATTCAGTCCTTTTAGCAAAAAAAAAAGACTAAACTAACATAAATATAAAAAAATAAATAAAACAAACCAAAATTCAAAGGCAAACTCATGGTGGTTCTCGAATCCCATTCATTGAAGGTTGATATGAGAAGCATGAGGATCTCTTGAAATCAGTAAGGCCGTGAATATAGATTTCCATTTAGCTAAAACACATCTCATGTCGTGGCGTGGCGTCAGCAACTGGCCAAAAAACACGAATTGCCTTTCCCTGCAATTCTAATACTACCTATCATCATATTATATTTTACTAAAAATAATATTTTCTTACTAAGAAGCATGAAAATGGGAGAAAGTACATATTTTACTATTTTATCCCTATTTTTGCTGCAATTCCAATACTGCTCCCATCCCATTAACTGTCCAATCTTGACGAAAGCCTCAACACATTTTACCTCCCTGTTTCTTTAATGGGTTGTTTCCAAGCCATAGTCTTCATATTTCTCTCTCCTTTTCTCTCTCAACCGATCTACATCAAAATTGTAGAAAAATAATGATTCACAAGGCAATGAAGAAGCATTTCATGCCTTTTGGTCACACTCTCTATAAATCCTCTGCCATTTTCGTTTTTGCCAAACATTTTTGATAGTTTGTGAATTGTTTATGAAAATCATGACTTTATGCATGTGTATTTATTTCTAATAGCACGTTTTGAATTTTTTCAATACGCATTTCATTTATTAAATTATATTTATGTAATTTTCACTTGTTAGATCGTTACCATCTATCTTTGTATTTTCTCATAATAACTCTCTTTTCAGTTGAAACATATCTATGTAATTTGTTCTATGTGTTTGTAATCTATATCTTTCAACAATTTTACATGAAACCATTGTGCAAATGAAAAAAACTCTAATAATTTTAGAACTGAGTTATTTTTTTAAAGTAACTCAATTCTAAAATAATACAAAAATAATGATTCACATGTACTAAAATAGTTTGGAAAGAATGATAAATGTTTGGCGAAAGATTTTATATACCAAGCCAACGAAGAAGCATTTCATGCCTTTTGATCACCCCCTTTGTCATTTTCTTTTTTGTTAAACATTTTTATATATTGTGAATTGATTGATGAAAATTATAAACGAGAATTTATTTTGACATTTCTTTAAGTTTAGGAACTCCCCAAGTACTAAACGATTTAACAACACAATGTAGTTGGACACATTCTCATCCGGGTTAGTTTTAGATCTAAAAGAATTCATTACATTTCGAAATTTTAATCTTCAAGGGATCAATTATATTACATTACTTTCATGCGAGTTTATATTTAATTGTTTTCATGATGTTTCAACCTTTGTTTATTTGAAAACACTCTTATTCCATAATTTCAAGAACGACTCGTATTTATTGTAATTAAATAGATTTGAATACCTATGGGTTTGAATAATTGTATATGTCACTTTTGACCTATTTATTAAGAATAATGATATGAGTGCCAAAACTTCCTCCAAAAGTGACGTGGATTTCACTTATTCTCTCACTTACCTATTAAATTTTGCATTGTGGCATGGGTTCCGTCAGTTCACAAAAAATTATTGCTTTTGGGCGACTTATTTAGGACTCATAGTAGGACTCATTTATTAAACTGTTCTATAATATCATTATAGCAACATAACCTATTTCAATTTACCGAGTCTAAACTCATCGATGTGGCTGTCAGAGTCTTCCAATGGGTAGGCATATAACGTTTTTGGTAAATGTAATTTGTTGATGACATACTTTAAATGATTTCATCCTTGTATTTAGAGCCTTATTTTTTACTCACCTTTATAGAAGACTTTGTTTGTATAGTTAGGATGGTACTCTGACGATGATTGAATGTGATCTTTACAAATATTCACTGACAGCTATACATATGAAAAATATGTAGATTTTTGTCATTGTCATTTCCTTTTATTGAATACTAAAATTTTCCTATAGAAAAAGAACTTAAAGAAATTAGTGAGGACATAATATTGATATTGTGTCATGGCAGTTGGCTTAATTAACTACTCTTATATGTTAATTTTCTTACTTGATTTTTAGTAATTGAGTTGGGTTATTTTCTTGACCTGTTAATAGTGTATAGTAATAGTTATTATATAGGTAGATTGACTTCCAACAAGTAGTTGTATTTTCTGTCATGAGCCTAATAATATGAAATACAGCTCTTTACTCGTTCTTATCTACCCTAGAGCTTTATTCTTGATCTCTGGCATTTAAGTGTAAAATTCCTTCAAATTTTTTATCGTCAAATTGATGTTAAGGTGTTGGAAAATCTGCAATGGGAAATGAATTTAAAAGGATGAAAAAGAATTTTTTATTTCAATATTTGAAATGTGAGGTAATGATAACTTCGCCAAGAATTTGTATCACACTAATACTACTCTTTTTATAAGGTAAAAATTTGCCATAAATTATATAAGTTTGAGTGATTACTATACACATTTTGATTGGAAGAGTTATATGTTTAAATCCACATTCCTTTACATGCTTCCCAGTTAAAATATCATAAGACAATGCAAATTTCAAGTCATACCATTATGTATTTCGTGCGAGTCCTGTTATCTTATTTTTTGGGCTATTTAGGGTTTAACACCCATTAATTCTTTAGAATTGAGTTTAACCTTCATAATTTTCATTTTGGGGTTTTGACTCTCAAAATGACATTTAATGACGAAAAAAGTGTCGTAAAATTTTTTTCACAAGTTTTTTGCAATATTTTTTTCGTCGCTAAAAGTTAGTTTGGGGATTAAACCCCCAAAAGTGCAAATATTGGGTGCCAAAGTCACTATCACAGAATTTTTGGGGACCAAACTCTAAATAATCCTTTTTTGTGGAATTATTGAACAGGGTATTATACAATATTTTCATGTTTTACTTGTTTGCTATTTATTAATTTGATTGCTTGTTAGAATTTGTAGGTTTCTCACATTACCTTATACTCCTTCTTTATTCTTTTGGTACATTGCCGTGAGCAGAATCACCATCTTGATAAATGTAAGACATTTCTTTTATACCTTAATTATAGGTTTCCTTCAACAATTTCCTTATAATCATGTTGAGTTCTCTTATTTTTATTGAGTACATTTCCCTTTCGTATACATTATAGATGACTTACATTATGTTGTAATATTGTGTTTATATTTATTATTATGTTTTATGTCTTGGTTATATTTTCCAATAGGTAAGGGTATTTAGGTATTTTTACTAACTCTTATGCTAGGATAGGGTTTAGTGTGTCCTATTTATATCCCTTTAAGAGTCTTTGTAATGTATTATTCTTAGCATCATTTTTTAATTCACAGTTCATTCTATTTTCTAGTCATTACAATTACTACTTTACAATTGTTTGTTTTAAATTATCATAATATGAATTACTTCTTTTCTTATCAATCCTTTTTTGTTTATATCATCACAATGTGATGTCTATAAATATTTTAATTCTCAATTTCTGTATAAGTTAGATTTAAAGGGAAAAAAATGTAGGCATGACTGATGAGTTCATAATAAGACGTTAATGTCTCGTTCGCAATAGGATGAGTATCTTACTTTATCAATCTATTTATTTACCCAAAAATTTTATCATCTTCATAGTTACTAATACTTAAATTAACTTTATGGCAATTGAGAGAGAGAAAGATGTAAATTTTCTTCACAGTGGAATCAAAACGAGAAATAAGAGTAAATATCAAAGTCTTCTACATTTCTTCTAGATATGATTTATCTTATGGTGGACATATGGAGAGGATGTGTAGGAATAACTATATCTAAATTACTCATCTTACATTCAATGTTGAACACAATACTTAAGATGTTTCGTGTCGGTTGTTTACTATTTGCACAAAACTGACAAAAAGCCTCTTTCAGTCTAGTTTTCAAAACATATGTTTTTAGCTTTTAGGATCATCTTTTGTTTGGATGTTTAAAGGAAATACTTTCTCTAGGCATTCACATTTTAACTCTTAAAAAACAAGTTTTGAAAGTGCGAAATGAGAGAAAATTATTTTCCTTTGCTTACTCTTAACTTCAGCTCCAAATGGAAATAACCCATTCTCTATATCCTCTATCTTTTGGTTAATAATTCATCCATGCTAGAAATACTAGAACTTATTGTACACCTCTTTGGAACTACTTTCAAGATATGTTTACTTTTTATATACCTTAGAATGGGATCGTTGGTTCAACATGTTCATATAGAAGGGAGGTGGGGCGTGAAAATGACGCCATCGGTTCTCATATGTGATTGTTTTCTTCATATTTTCTTATTATAATGTTAGTGTTAATTATATGATGGTCCCTCCTTGTATCTGTTCTATGTGGTATTTTGTTTTGAAACATCTCTAGATTTTTGCTTGCCATTTTTTTGCATTCCTTCCCACACATAGGTATTAGTGGTCACTATCATTTCTTTTTCACCTTTCCTTGAAATCTTTTATTACATTTCTGAAATTTGACTAATAAATTACTGGATATATTCATTCAGTATTCTTGATTGGTCTATGTTTGTGACGTCTCTCCAGTAAAAATTAGCTTGATAAACTGCTAATATTTGTTTAAGATTATGACATTTTTTTATAATTGAGTCCAAAGCTTTTCTTTCTCTGTTAAAAGAGTATATAGTAATATTCAATACATTTATATATTGAGTCTCCCCAAGAATCTAACTTTTGTGTTTTGATGAGGCTAATGTATGAAATATTGTTGTTTTTGTAGTTATTAAGTTGTCATTAGATTCGTGAAATCAAAATATAGTGGCTTCCTTGGATATTTATTTTTAATGTCAGGTATTTTAGCGTATTCTTTTACACCTATGTTACATATTTACACGTGTCTTTTTAATATTCATTGTAATTGTGTTGAGTTCCTCATTTCTGTAGTTGAATTATAAAAAATAAATAAAAAAAGAAAACAATTTTTTCTTTTCTACTCCATCATGTTTAGTTTATATCATTACACTGTGAAAATTTTAAAATAAAGTTTTTTAGCTCTCATTTCTATAAAGGTTAGAATCTTAATAATAAAAATATAGGGATCAATGATCAGTTAGGACCAAGACATCATCTCATTCATAATAGGATGATTAGTTTGCCTGATAACGTTTTCTTTTCCATTAATGTATTATTCTCTCAAACTTACTAATACTTGAAATATTTTTAAGGCGGATGAGAGAATAAATATGCAATATTTTCTCATAGTGGAACCGAAAAGGGAAATGTCAATGTTAGGTATTAAGTAGTGTGTGTTTTCACCCAATTTCAGACCCGACAACCTCACCTCTCACCGCCACTAACCACCCTTTCCAGCGCATTTCTCTCCCTACATGTATAGTTTAATACCCCCCTATATTTCTTTTTAGTTTGTACCTATATAGTCTTTGTACAGGCAAGAGTTCCTACATATGCCTGTATCTCTATACGGTTTATTCTTAAAGAGTTATTTATCATCCAAAAACTTGAGTTGTTTCTCCAAATGGTACAAAATCACAAGACATGGTTGTGCTTCCTTATCCCTTCACATCCCTGTTTGGTGGATCATTGGCGCTCCCACACCTAAGACTCACCTCTCGCCGCCACTCCTCGCCACTAACCACCTTTCCTGTCAATTTTTCTCCCTATATGTATAGTTCTATACTCACCTATATTTCTTTTTAGTTTGTTCCTATATAGTCTTTGTACAGGCAGGAGTACCTATATATGCCTGTATCTCTAGCTGGTTTATTCCCAAAGAGTTGTATATTAACCAAAAATTTGAGTTGTTTCTTCGAATGGTATAAAATCACAAGCACAAGGCCATGCGTTATCGTTTCACATCCCTTTTATGTGGATCCTTGGCTCTCCCACACCCACAAATCTATGAACCTCCATTAACAGACTACCCACAGCAGAACCCTCAAACTCCTAAACCACCATAACACCCTCCTTTCTCCTCACAATAAAGCTAAAATATGGTATATATCGTTTTAAGCTCAACACAAAGCTAAAATATGAGTTTGAAACTGAAAATCAATCCGAACCAATCTAAGAACCGTTGGTTCGGTTTGGTTTGGTTCTACAGAAGAGCAGTTTGGTTGCTGTTCCAAAAAATTGAAACCGACCAATCTCGATTCGATTCCTGGTTTAGTAGTGGAACCGAACCAAATCGAATTGTGTGCACCCCTAATTCATAGGTTTCCACCGTTATTAGGGAGGATAAATTTAAAAAGTAAATTTTTTTAACCTTTACTCAACAACTATTAATTTGGGACAAAGATAGTAATTTGATATTTTCTATTTTTAATTGTTTGACTCAATATACTTTTTTATGTATTACTGCGAAGAAGTTTGTTGTTAAAACCTTACGTGTAGTTAGTGCGGTAGGATTTTATTTGTAATGGTTGAATTTCTAATTTCATCCAAGAGTTGATACTACTCTCTTTTAAATTAAGAGATCGTCTTTCTATTTTGCACGTCCCAAGTATGAATGAATTTCAAATATCCATGAAGCAAATTCGACTATATTCAAGTGAGTTGTAATTTTTTTCATCAATTATGTTAAAATTCAATTTCATGTAAAAGTTTGACTTTCAATGGTAAACTTGTAAGTTGGGGTATAGGGAGATGGATGGGAAATCTAATAATCCAAAACCCTTTTAAGATAGGCTTAGAATAAAATTTTATTTAAGGGGAGAAAATGAACGTTATCATCTAGCACCTTAGTGCTCTTTGGAATATTGCATGATTGAATGAAAGAACAGAAAAGTGAAAAGATAATAATGGTTTTAATTTATGAGAAGTTGACCAAGAAAAAAGTAAACTAAAACGGAAATAAAGAACTAGAGTAGGGAAATAACTTACGGAGTGTGATGATTATTAAGTGGTTAGAGCAATAGCTTTAATGGAAGGTGGGTTGGAGTTGCATGAGTGGAGTGCATGAAGATGATGAGTTCCCCCAAATGTTTAAAAGGGAGTATTTGTAACTGTTGATACCGAAAATTACCCACTCACATGGACCAATAAGAAATAGACATGTGTAATCCACCCTGACAGTAATCCTAGTCAGTAAGGAATAACTACCGACCAAGACCTGGAATACCGACCATCATACTGGGATGTCAACCAACGCCAGGAAGCCCGATCAACAGTAGGGAGGCCGATCAACATTGTTAGTAAAACGCCAACAACCAGAAACATTATGAACCTTCTGTACTAATGCAAATGCCTAATTTATAAAGGCATTCAATCCTTTAACATTCCATCTCTTGGTCTTCCTACTGGGTTATAAATACGTTGTAATCCCTTCGTTAAGGGTAAGTGATTGAAAGGCAAACACAAGGCAAACACAAGTACAATGAACGCAGGTTTTTCTCTATAAGTCGAACCATTTTAAAAACCTTTTTGTTTCTTTTTTTAACTTAGAAATATTATCTGTGATTGATTAATTAGACCTAGTCTAGTTTTTTACATCAACAGATTGGCGCCGTCTATGGGAACGTGTTTCTAAACATTTTCACTAATTCATACATGACTGATATTCTTGAATCAAGTACCAGGAATGATGGCATCCTGCCCGTTCCTTTCACTCCACCAATAAATAACGATCTGACTGGAATCCTAGCTAGCCTCACTAGAGGTAAAGAGTCTATGCAAGATACCATAAGATAGTTAGCCAAAACGCTGCAGGTTAGGTCCTCTGCCTTGTCTACTCATGGAAATATGCCACCACCACCTCCAATAAACAACAGACATAGCCAATCCAGAACCACCATAGATACTTCTTACCATCCAGGAGCAAGTTCTTCACTCAGAACTTCGGAACCATATAATGAACAATCTTTAACTCCTAAAAGATTGAGTTCTTTGGAATGGTTGAGTAGAGCTTCTCCCTTTGATCGTTTGGGACCCAAGGGGAACAAAAATGTTCTCAGGGCATTATGGAAAAATACTCAATGACCAATCGATCAACGTGAAGGCTCAGCCCAATCCAGATTAGATTCCCAACGAACTACCCTTGCCGAGCAAACTTCACAAGAGGAGAGTTCAGCACAAATAATTGGTCGAAACAGCCGAGCTACAACACATAAATCTGATGCTGGTAATAATGCATGGAAGGGATTTATTTAACAATTGGAAGATAGGTTGGGAGAAATGTCAAAGTCAAAAAACCCTTTGCAGAGAAGTTTTGTGAAGGGATCTCCTTTTGTGCAAACCATTGTGGATTTTCCCACTCTTTTAAAGTTTAAGGCTCCTCTGGTTACCCCCAAGTATGATGGGAAGACATATCTTGTACTTCATATAGAACAATACCAAGTAGCAGCTGGCATTTATGTTGTCCCCGACAAAATGAGATGCGGGGCATTCTCAGGAACAATTATAGGTCCTGCACAAATTTTGTATAATAACCTTCCTCGAGGATAAATCTCTAGTTTCAACCATCTCGCTGAGCTACTCATTGGCAACTTCTACTTTGGAGCCAAACCTGTGAAAAGAGTAGCTCACTTGATCAGTGTAAGAGAAAAGGTGGGAGAAAGTAATAGAGATTATATTACTCTCTTCAACAACGAGAAGATGGAAGTCATAAATTATGAGAAAAAATAGCTATTACATCCCTCATGAATGGATTGCTACCTGAGAAGCTCTACTACACACTAAGTTTGTGTTTTAGGTATTTAAAATGATTTTGAATGACATTAAGTTTGTTTTTTAGCGTAATTTGTAAGCGATCATGTATTCAGTTCATCAAAATGCCACCATCATTGAAACGCCACATTTAGCCGAAAAACTTGTTGGCTAAATTCCGTTTGATTGGTGTTTACTTTCAGCCATGGGAAATGTGAAATCAAAAAGCTACTAGGAAGCTGAGTTGCCTCGTGCCTTGTAACTATGCCAAAGTTGGGATTTAGAATTTCATTCGAGCAAAGTGTGAGTTTGTTGATTGAAATGCCTTTTTTGATTATATTATTTAGCCTTCAATATCTTCCTTAATAATAAGCTTAAGAGCACTGTATTTTTTGTACTAATTAATTCTTTAGGTATGAAGAAAAGAGATGGATTTCTAAAGACGGGAAACCAAAATCACCTTCAAATATGAAAGAAGAGAAGGTTCCAATTCATAGTCACTTCAATGAAATTTTCCCACTTGACAAGTAGTCACACAAACATATCTTTTGCCCTCTCTTTTTTTCTTTTGTCTCCCATCTCCTTTTGATGTTTGACACATCGAAAATATATATAGATCCACTTAGTTACATGTACTTAGATAAGTTGGATATATAAATTTCACATACACAGATCTGAGTTGAATTTACTAATTCTTTCATTTAGACTCAATTTGCATGATGGAAAAATTTACATATTTTATTCAGTGATTTGAGAGATGAGGAATATGTTGGCATGTTAGTGTTCACTTAATATACAAGCCTTCGATTTCACATCACTTTTCTAATGATACTATTTTTCTCTCTATTTTTTTTTATTATTTGTCTATGTGGCTAATATTATTGTGTTTGGGATTCGCTCATCTTTAAACAATCAATAACTTCTTTTGGATATGTACCCTATTATCAGTACTTCTTAGACATTGAAGCATTATATTTATAGTTTTCCTTGAAAACAAGAAGCGGAATGGAAGCAAGACGTGGTTTTTTATTAGCACCCATTGCATTGTTGCCACAACACGGTCTATTTTGTACACATCACCAATGTTGGTGTAACAATTACACTAGAATAGTTATAAATGTGTCACTGGCATGGGTTATATCTAGAGGGTGTTTTGTTAATATTCCTTTATTCGTGTGAACTTGATCGTTGCTACTTTTGTGATTTAAACATAAAACGCAATTGCTAGTTTCTTTTTTTATATATGACTGTTGAAACAATATTATAGTATGTATGAGGCTTTTTTTGTATACGACTCTTGAATCCATATTTGTAATTTCAGTCTATATGCTTCTGATCTATATTTCTGAATTTATTTATACATGTTTTGTATAAACAGAGTTGATCCACTTTGGAACAAGGATTGGTACCTATCGTCACCAGAACTCATGGTGCAAAGGTGATACTCTCATCTTTGTCTCCTCACTCTTATTTTTTTATTATTTAGAATTGCATGTCAAGGATTAATATTAAAATTGGCTATGAGAATACACCATATTTTATGGTACAACACTAGGCAGGCATGTTCAGATCATCACCCCATTATCTTTTCTTCAACCTCTACTGTTATGGTTGGCCCTAAGCCTTTCAAATCCATTTCATTATGGATTTCTCATTCTTGCTTTTAAATATATTTTCAATAACACTTTTTCTTTAGTAGAGGTGGCGGGATGACCTATGTATGTTCTGAAAGAAAAATTAGAAAATCTCATGAAAGAATTGACACAACGATATATTTTTCAACTTGAAAACATTCATTAAAAGGTCAGAGTTACCTGTGAATCTCTAAAAAACACTCAATCATTGATTGAGTCTTCTAGTTATTCTGATGCCTTTGCTGGAGAGGAATCTATGAATAAACTTTCTTTATCCAAAGCCTTGATTTTCGAAGTTTCATTTTGGAGATATGAGTCATGAATGAAATGGTTGGAAGGAGGTGATAGAAATTCCTCATTTTTTTCTCCAAGTGGCTAACATGACAATAAGTATTAACAGGATCAATCATTTAAATGTGAATGGCAACTGCATCTTAGAGCCCTCCCAGTTCAAATCACATATGGTCACCAGGTCAACATTTTTCTTCCCTGTACTCAAGTTGTCATCCAGTTAGTAACTTCACTTTGATTAAAATGATGATTTATCCTGTAGTTAGTAACTTCACTTCAATGGATCCTCAGTCTTTTCTAGGACCTGATGGAATTAGTGGCCTATTTTTTCAATCTTGTTGGGAAATAGTGGAATTGGATGTTTGTAATGTGGCCAAATGCTTCTTAAATAATGGTTGGATTCTTCGTGGTTTTAATTGAAACTATATCAGTATAATTCTAAAGGTTCCTGAAGCTGATGAGATTTCTAATTCAAGACCTATAGCTTTGGCCAAGTTCTATTTTAAGATCCTCTCTAAAGTTCTTATTGGTAGATTAGTCAGACTTGCTCCATCTCTCTTATCTCATCATTAATGAGTGTGGGAGGTTATTCTTTTTTACTATCTAGGAGTGCCTATCTTCAGATCCAAACCTAGGTATTTTCATTTAAGACCTATTGCAGAAAAATTCAGAAATAAATTAGAAGGTTGTCATCCCCTTCAACATGTTCCATTAACCTGAAAATAGAGGCTAATATTAGAACATTATGAAATATGTCGAGAGATAAAACCTTGGGCATTTTTCAATTAAACATATTTTATCGCTACAATTTCACGATCCTTTGCCTAGGAGCGATTGAACCAGATACATGGTGCTTTGCAACAGTCCTGCATAGGATGGCAACTCAATAAGATCATTATAACACCTTCAGTTCACACAACTAATTCCATTGCCAACAAATTTTTGTGGTTCCCTATTTCCATTTTTCTTGCTTTCCTAAAACACAATTTGTCCCTCTTTCTTAAGTACTGGATGGATATCACCACCCCCACAAAGAACTAAATTCAATTGAAGTGATAGGAAACTAAGCATACAAAAGCAAAAGCATCATATGCTACAACATGAGGGAAAACTTTACAGTGCCACTTTTTTCTGATATCTTGGGGTATCCAAACCTATGTAGAACCTATACTTCAAAAATGACAGAAAATGGATTATCAGATGCAGATATGGTCCCAATACGGCTCTGTACATACCCCTGTGTGTTGTCGCTGCTTTGTGGATGAAAAGATGACTACGTCTTGTCGCTACCCCGCTTCGGCAAGGGGCTGCATTTGCGAGTGAGGGAGAGAAGAGAGGACAGAGGCAGGGTGGGGAGGAGAGGACAGGGGAGAGAGAGAAGAGAGGGCAGGGACTGCTGCTGCTCTTCTTCGGTAAGGGGCTACCACTACATTTCAGTTTTTTTTTGCATTTCACATCCTTCATTTGAAATTTCCCAAATGCATAAAACCATGAAATTTACGTGCAACAAATCACTAAATAAGTGATGCACACTGTTTCACAAGGGAGTGCTTTCTATGTACTATATACACTACAAAAAAAATGTCCTTTTGTGACTGGTATATTAGGGACGGATTTGAGTAGCCGTCCCTAAAAATAATTATTTAGGACGACCAAAACTTCCGTCCTATATATATGTATTATTGGGGATGGTTAAAAGTCTTCCGTCCCAAATATTACATAAAAAAATGCTCATAAGGAACGGATTAAATTACCGTCCCTTAAAAATTGGTCCCTTAAACCTTTTAAGGACGGCTGAATTTTTTTCCCTCTTCATTTACATTGTTCCCTCTAATCCCCAAATGCCATTTCCCCCTCAAAACCCCGATTACCCTCTTCTCTCTCTCTTTTTACATCACTCACGGAAGCTCTCCTCTCTTTCTTGACTTGCCGGCGTCGGCTCTTTCCCCCTCTCTATCTCGGATTGACTACAGTGGGTATCGCCAATTGTTGTCAAGTGGCATGAACATGTGCCTTTCTTTCTTGGCGCAATGCCCTAGATCCGATGATATCTACCTTAAGCTTCACTTTAAGGTCTCTCTCTCCTTCTCTCTCTCTCTCTCTCTATATATATATATATATATATATATATATAAGCTTGAATATATGTTATTGAATTTGTGTATGGTATGTGTTTAGCTGTACCAGTTTCTTGTTTGGAGAACTGGAAGCAAGTTCAATGTTGTGATATTGAAGAGGTTATTTATGAGCAAGATTAACAAGCCTCCAATTTCACTCTCTAGGTTGATTAAATTCATGTAAGGAAAGGTTTGTTTTTTACTTTCTTTTTCAATCACTTGCTAATGTTATTTTAGATTTGTTTTTGTTTAAAATTTGTTATGTTCTGTCTCACACATATTTGTCAATTTTTTATACACAAGAAAAGAATATTTTGTTAGTATTTTAAAATTTTGGTACGTTAATTAAACGACTCTCTTTATATACGAGAAATTGGGTACAAGAATACGTAATATTATTTTCATTAGATTATATAAATAACATTTTTTTTTGTATACAACTTGCTAAAATGGACGAAAAAGTTCAATTTATAAAAGCTATTATGTCATTTATGTGCTGAACAAAATTAACTGTCAACTCTTGGTGGCGCTTAGTATATAGTGTAGATATGGTGTGAAAATTTATATGTTTTTTGACTTTCAGGACAACAAGATAGCTGTGCTTGTTGGTTGGAAGTGTGATTGATGACACTGGGGTTTATGAGGTACCAGCAATCAAAGTGGCGGCTTTTAGATTCACCTGCTAGCGCGAGGATTGTGAAAGCTGGTGGCGAGTGTATCAATTTTGATCAGCTGGCTCTCAGGACTAATCTTGGTCAGAACACGGTATGATGTTGAACACCATCTTCAAATATCCAACGTTTATATATGCGGAATTGTTGATTAATTTGCATGTCGTCGTTTGATTTATTTAATTTCTTAATTCATGTAGAATCAAAGGTTATGCGAAGTACTGTTATAGTGAAACCTCTCTACATAATTTTGGTCAGCTTTCATTACCTTTAGCTTGTTCATCAAATAAATTGTTGTGAACATTTCATCTTTGAGAAGACATGATGGCTTCGAGGCTTGGTCGTCATTTATTTTGCCACATTGAGTTTGGTCCCCATAATTTTAGGCAATGCCTGAGTACACCAGACTTGGAGTATTCTAGTGCAGGGGACTAGAATATGCATTGGTATGCTAATGAAAGGTAGTTAATTCATTGAATCTCGTTGGTACCCTACTACAATTTAGTACATTTCTTTCATTAAAAATATTCTTGAATAAGCAAATATTCTTGACACCTCCACCTTACACGTGTTATATTTAGAGAGAGAGAAAGAGCTAAAAAATGTGTCCCCTTTGGTGAAATAAGATTGCAAGACCACTCCAGAACGTGAAACCTCAACGTTAACTCGCCAATGTAAAAGCATGGTCACCTAGACACATATCAACACCATAATATCTTTGGAGACCTATTTTTTAAAAAAAGAAGACATTTCTTGATAAAAGAGAGAATATCAGTCTTTAGGTTGCTGACATAGAAGGAAATTTGAGGCAGACTATGCATCAAACATCTAGACATTGGAAGATTTGAAAATTATAATCTAAAAGCTATTTGAATTTCTCTAAGAACATCTTCTAAATTTGAAAAACAGTAAGAGCATCTTTGAGAAACACCATATCTAGATAACATGATATCAACCTTGTTCACATCTCTTTGACAATTACTGATGGAACATTAAACATTTTGAAGAAGATATTCTGTGTCTTCGATGATGTCTTTAATTCTCCGGGGGATAATTTTTTAATTGGAAGAAAGAATATTGAAAATGACTTTTTAATCAATCTCAATATCAAAGTGATTATAATTCTTTTTAGCACAAAAAATTTGACCCTCCTTGATAGCTTGAGCTTGAACTTCATGAATTGAAATATGAAACAAACTTTGAGAAACTGCCCAGACAAATCCTCCCAAATAATTCTGATAATAATTCCAACTCCAAAATTTGAATTGAAACCTTCACTACGTGAATAATTAATCTTCAATCTTCCCTTGTTTGGTTTCTCCCAAGGATGAGATGAAAAGATTATGGGAGTAGGCAGCTTGATATTGATTTTAAAGATTCTCAATGCATTATGACTTATATCTTTTAAACCTCCTTTAAAAATGAGTTTATTAGCTAGCTCACAATTATTTGAAATCACCTTGTCAACAATGAAATAATGCTTCATTGATTTAGAATAAAAAATAGCTTTGTTCCTACATAACCAGATCTCCCAAATTATGCTCTGAGGAATAATCTTGAATAATCCACCTTGAAGAATCAGAATTACCTGCTTTGATACACCAATAAATTACTAATCATAGACTGAAGTAGGAAGATTAGAGATTCCCATTATATTATTGATGACATTCCACACTTTTGAAGAAACTGGACATGTTCTGAACTGGTGATTTAATGATTCTGCAGATTTATAACATCATACCCATCTCGAAGCCATTGTAATTCCCACCGTTTGCACTGTCTCATCAATAGGAACACATTTATATAGGACTTTCCAGAAACAAATAAATATTTTGGAGTGACATATAAACTTGAAGGCCAAAGATGAAAGATTTTTAGGTCTGGACAATTCATATGCAAAATCAAAGTTTGCATATAAATGTTTTGATTCATCTCTTTGATTACCTTTAAAATTTCATATTCTTCAGGAATGGATGCTAACTTGCAATTTCTTTCTTCTTAAATAAGCTTAGGAATCCTCTGAAGCATGCCTTTATCTTCTAATGGACCTCTAGAAAATAAGTTATAAAAATAAAAAATGAATATGTTAACAATTCATTTTTTATCCTCTTGATTGATGTCGTCCTCATCTTTGATTGAATGAATCTAGAGCCTACTTCTAGCTTGTTGAACTTGAGCATGGTAAAAATTTGTGTTTCTATCCCTATTTTCTATCTGAGCACCGCTTGAGTTTTAAAACCAATACTTCTCTTCTTTGGCTAAAGAAGAATTGATATCTGCTTTTGCTTTAGAACATATCTGCCTCTTCTCACTGATAGAGTCTTGCTCCAATCTCAGCTCTTCATGCAGAAGGTTATCCTCTAAATGAATGATCTCCTAAAACATATCTTTAAAATTCTCCTTGATCCACTTTTCAACCTGTCATTAAACCTCTTAAGTTTGAAAGAAAAAAAATCCATAAATCTTCTTATAACAGGTTTTTCCGAAGATTCTTTGAATGTCAGATTAAAACTCTCACGTTCTCCCCAAATATTAGGGAATTTGAATGATTTAATCACTTTGTCTCGAGGATAGGGGATGGAAAAAAGAAGAGGTCTATGGTTTGAATAATTTTTGTTTAGATGTATTGATGTAGAATTTGAGAAAGAGTTAATCCAATGTGAATGAACTAATCCTCTATCTAGTCTTTCAAGAATCATAGATCCATTTACTTCTTTAGCCCATGTGAACCTTGAACCAGGATATCCCATATCTTAAAGAGAACAACTGGCAATGCATGAATTAAAATAAGAATCACTTCCCATATCTATATGCCTACCTCCAGCTGTTTCATCACCATTAGAAACTATATTGAAATTTCCCACTATAATTAATGGAAACTCATTACAAATAGCAGTGTTAAAGAAACAACTGGCAATGCATGAATTAAAATAAGAAGCACTTCCTATATATATAGGCCCAACTCCAGCTGTTTCATCACCATTAGAAACTATATTAAAATCTCCCAATATAATTAATGGAAACTAATTACAAATAGCAGTGTTATTTTTAACGTCTTCCCAAAAAAAAAACCTTCTCTCTTGCCTAGAAACTTTAGCATACACCACATTAACTCCTATTTGAAACTTCAGAAGGGGGTGATCTACCTTTAGAAGTAGATTTTGCTCTCCATCTACTAAAACGTCACTTGAAATCACATGTATCCAGACATACCATATTTTATTGACATTATTGAAAGAACATCCATTAGAGTTTATGATTCTCCTTAAATCTTTTCTCTTAGAGCTATCTATCATAGGTTCTAGAATAGATAGAAAATATAAACAATGAGACTTACATAATCTTTTCAACCTTCGTTTAGTTTCTTTATTCCCCACACCTCGAGCATTCCATATAAGACCATTAATCATTTGGAATTGGTAAAGGAGACTTTATTTGATACCTTTACTTCCTCATAAGTCAAAATTTCTTTTCCTTTGATTGGATCTTTCTTGAAACATGATACATAATTGATATGACCCTTGTCTTCTTGATGACCAAGTTTACAACAAATGGAATAATAGTGGGGCAAAGATTTATACTCTATAGATTGCCAAAAACCATAATCTCCAAATCCTATCCAAATTCTATGCGGCCTAGGCTTTAGCAGTTCAATTTCCACACAAACCCTAGCCACATTAGGTCTGCTTATATTTGCTGTTGAGTTATCAATCTTGATAGGGGAATTTACTTCTTGAGCAATAGAAAATAAGGCCTCTTTTTCAAATAAATGAACTGGTAAACCTAGAAAATTAATCTAGTAACGGACTAGAGGGCGTTCTTGATTAGTTATAAATCATGGAGTACATTTGAAAGTCCTCATTGGACTTTTCCCAAAAAACCATGAATCTTTCATCCATAGTCTTATAAAATATTTTTGGCAATTGACTCTAATGAGGATGTGCTTATGATCTAACAAACCTATATGATATGCAGCCTTAATACCAAATGATTCGAAAAATTTCTTAATGAATTCCATCGAAGGATTAACATGGGAGAACTTTCCTACAATATCATGTTTGTAGTGAGATGAAAATTGTTTAACTTCTTCATTAGAGAAGAGAATAACTTGTTATCCTTTGTATTTCGAAAGAGGATTGAAGTTTATATGATGCGACGAGATTGGTTCTTTCAGTAAACTAACAAATGATATTTGCCAAGGGTTAAATGGATCAGGAGGCTTAGGGTTGAGGGTAATGGATGAAGAAGGTTGTCAGATTGCCATGCAACCCCAATTATGGTAAGGATGGCTAGGCTAGAAAACAGAGTGAATCGAGAGTGGTTAAATCCTAATTTGGAAACCTATAAATAATGTTTTTAGTATATTTCTATATACATTCTCCATTTTAGTCTTAATTACCTTAAAGTTGATGTTATTTATTCATGTTTTTAGAGTGTGTTATACTACCTTTTACTTTGATATTGATATAAAGTTTCAATATATGCTGATATCATTGTTTCTACATTTGGGATAAATATGCTACATTATATCCAAATGTTGTTTGATCATATATTTATTGTGCATTTGATACTTTATTTGAGTTTTGTTCTTTATTTGTAGGAAAGTATAAAGAGATTATTGAAAGTGTTACCGGAGGATCAACAAAATGACTTCGAAGTGCGAAATGAAATATTCGATGAGTTGATAGGGTCCGACGGGCATGATCATGTCTTGTGCATGGGAGTAGATCTTCGACTGGCACCCAAAATGTTGTCACAATAGCGGAATATTCAATATTAATCATCTCAACAATGCGAGCAAGAGATAGCTGAATTATGCAAAGAGATCGAGGAACATGAAATTCTCCATCAAGAAGAGCTTGATCATGTTCGGGACGAGGTTCGTGTCAAGGCAGATACCAAAATCAACAAGACTAAAAAGTTTTTTCTCAATTTGATGCCGCAAGCAGACTTCCCCGTATCAAATGATGCACTTGCTTAGGTATTTTCTTAACAATTAGAATTATTTTACTAATAATTTAAGATTAAGCTAGGCCATGTGGGCCACGGAATATTTGTGATGATGAAATTAATTTATGTGCTCATTCGGGCTTTTGTTGTTGTTGAGTTGCATTTTAATGTTAAAACAGGTTGGTTTTCATGAATAAACAAAGGAAACTTTGCCGAATTTTTTTAAAAATAACAAGTGATTTAAAAATAGTGAAGATGATAACATACAGATTACCATAGTTGAATATTGTACTAATTTATGTTTATTTTCTCTTTCACAGGTTCGGACATCATTTGGGACAGGTGTTGGCCATCTCTATTTTTTGGGTTTCCTATGTCTTCAAATTGGCTATTTGATATTTTTGGGGATGATTGTAGTCTGAATCATATAGCTTATGTTTTAAGTTGGTTGTTTTACTTTTTGGAGATGTTTTGTTGGAAACCTTGAATATGAATGAATGAATTTTCAGAGTTTTGTTGATCTTTTATCATAACTTGTACATTTGTTGATATTATGACTAATATTGAATGACGCTAGAACCTTTCCTAAAATGTTGTCACAATAGCAATTTTGGTGGCAACTTTTTAAGGGACGATTAGCAGTGTCCCTAATAATATTATTAGGCATGACCAGTCTTGTCCCAAATAATATTATTAGGGACGGCCAACCCCGTCCCAAATATTATCGTCCCTAAAATGTGGCTACACAAAATTATTTGGCGGCAATTTTGGTGCCAACTTTTAAGGGACGGTTTTTGCCATCCTAAATAATATTATTAGGGACGGCAAAATCCGTCCCTAATACATTTGGGACGCCATCAAATGTGACCATGCCTTGCCGTCCCTAAAAGGCTTTAGGGACGGATATATAGTCTTTAGGGGCGGATTTTACCCGTCCCTAAAAGTGGTTTTTTTTGTAGTGATATACCACGCAATATGTCACCTTGCAAATTCGTTCTCTGGCAAGAAAGTTACAAAAGTTCATGCAATACCACGAAGAACTAATCTACCATATGCTTCTATAAAACTTTTGAGTTTATAAATGGCCAAAACTTCTTCTCAAGAAAATTCCGCGTGGGCCAAAAATTTCATCTGAGCTTGATGCATTCTTGAGATAAAGTCGGTCACTATAGCTTGGATATACATTTTCATAGATAGATACGAGGGAGGTCTTGGAGGTATAAGAATAACATCTTTGAATATAACATTATTGCTTAAACATGCTTGGGACATAGCTTCTAAACATACAAACTTGGGAACATCTTCGTTATCATTCGAAGGATTATTCTCATAATCGATTTCACTCTCCAAGACTTCATGTTCCATTCACTTGCTAAAATATATCTTTAAAAGATTGATTATTCCAAGTTTGTAACTCTTTTTTTGACCTTTACAATTTTAAGGAGAATATCCCGAATGTGTTACCTCTCATGTCCTTTTCCAAAGAGTTTTGAAGTACTTCTTTAATATCGTTGTGAAAAGTCCACATACTTTGGAATTTCAAGTGTTGGGCACAAACACATACCGTTGAAGAGTGAAAATTCAAACCATCTCCAAAACGACCCCATAAGAGGCACGAACACCTCGTACGGGATCAATGTATATTATAGGAACTGACTGCGTAGTCACAAGAGTTCCGATTTGAAAATTCGATGATAATTTGAAAATATTTAGACTTAGACTTAAAAACATGTCATTAGAGGGTGAAAACCCAAACTAGCCCCCAAACGGCCCCGTAAGAGGCACGAACACCTCGCATGGGGCCAATGTAACTTGTAGGAACTAACCGCCTAGTCACGGGGCATACGATTTGAGAATATGACGATAATTTGAAAAAAACTAGACTATGGCTTAAAAACATGTTGTTAAAGCCTAAAAACCCAAACCAGCCCACAAACGGCCCCGTAAGAGGCACGAACACCTTGCACGGGACCAATGCAACCTATAGAAACTAACCGCGTAGTCATGGTTATCTGAATTTGAGAATATGATGATAATTTCAAAATATGTAGATTAGGCTTGAGAACAAGCTGTTTGATGGTGAAAACCCAAACCAGCCTCCAAACGGTCCCGTAAGAGGCACGAACACCTCGCACGGGACCAATGTAACTTATAGGAGCTGACCGTGTAGTCATGGGTCTCCCGGTTTGAGAATATGACGATAATTTGAAAATAATCTAGATTAGGTTTAAAGCATGCCGTTAAAGGGTGAAAACTCAAATCAGGCCCCAAACGACCCCGTAAGAGGCACGAGCGCCTCATACGGGACCAATGTAACATGTATGAACTGTCCGCGTAGTCACGGGTCTCCTAGTTTGATAATATGAAGATAATTTGAAAATATCTAGATTAGGCTTAAAACAAGCCGTTAAAGAGTGAAAACCCAGACCAACCCCCAAACCGCCCCATAAGAGTCACGAACACCTCGTATGGGACCAATGTAACATATAGGAACTGACCGCGTAGTCACGGGTCTCCCAATTTGAAAATATGATGATAATTTGAAAATATTTAGATTAGGCTTAAGAACAAACTGTTAAAGGGTGAAAATTCAAACCAGCCCCCAAACGGTTCGGTAAGAGACACGACCGCCTCGTACGGGACCAATGTAACTTGTACGAACTGACCGCGTAGTCACAGGTCTCCCGGTATGAGAATATGACAATAATTTCAAAATACGTAGATTATGCTTAAAAACAAGCCGTTTGAGGGTGAAAACTCAAACCAGCCCCCAAACGGCCCCATAAGAGGCACGAACACCTTGCACGAGACCAATATAACTTGTACGAACTAACAGCGTAGTCATGGGCCTCTCGGTTTGAGAATATGATGATAATTTGAAAATATATCGATTAGCCTTAAAAACAAGCCCTTAAAGGGTGAAAATCCAAACCAGTCCCCAAACGGCCCCGTAAGAGGCACGGACACCTCGCACGGGACCAATGTAACTTGTACAAACTGACCGCATAGTCGTGGGTCTTTCGGTTTGAGAATATGATGATAATTTCAAAATATGTAGATTAGGCTTGAAAACAAGCCGTTTGAGGGCGAAAACCCAAACCAGCCCCCAAATGGCCCCATAAGAGGCACGAACACCTCGCACGGGACCAATGTAACTTGTACGAACCGATCGCGTAGTCACGGGTCTCCCAGTTTGAGAATATGATGATAATTTCAAAATATCTATATTAGGCTTAAAAACAAGCTGTTTGAGGGTGAAAACCCAAACCAACTCCCAAACGGCCCCGTAAGAGGCACGAACACCTCGCACGGGACCAATGTAACTTGTACGAACTGACAGCGTAGTCATGGACCTCTCGATTTGAGAAGATGATGATAATTTGATAATATATGTATTAGGCTTAGAAACAAGCCATTGAAGGGTGAAAACCCAAACCAACCCCCAAACGATCCCTTAAGAAGCACTAACACCTCACACGAGACCAATGTAACTCGTAGGAATTGATCAGTAGTCATAACTTGCGTACGATTTTCAATTTTAGAATATAATAATAGTAATTTCAACTCCTATATGTAATTTTTTATCTCGAGTAAGCTTTTTTTTTTGTATCCTATTTTTTTTGCAGGATAACATTTTATCGTTAGCATTTATTCACGTGGGACACATGGAGAACTGGTTTACAACAAGGGGTTTATCCATGATTCTATTTTTTTGTGTTATGGCCGTGCGGGCTTTTGTAGCTTTATTGTTAACTTTTATGGTCGTGCGGGCTTTTTTAAGTTTATTGTTATATTTTTTGGCCATGCGGGCTTTATGTTACGCAGGTTCTAGAATATCCAGAAAATAGAGGAAACTCTACCCAATTTTTTTTTGTCTGTGAACTACTAAAGACTTGTAATATTTTGAAGTTTGTATGTACATTAGTTTATCAACAACGTGCAAGATTTGCAATTTGTGAATTTTCTTATTTTCAAATAATTTTTTTTTCTTTTATCCAAAAATTTGGCATTGTTCAAAATCGTGCCAAAACTGTATCAAATTTTGGCACGGTTTTGAACTGTGCCAAAAGTTTATCAAAATGTGCTCAATCTGGCACAGTTCAAAACTATGCCAAAAGTGTGCCAGAAGTGGTCTTGTTTGGTCAAATCTGGCACACTTTTAAATCGTGCCAGAAAAAATGGCCATTTTGGAACACCTGATTCTGGCACAGCTCAAAATCGTGCCAGATTTGATTTGGCACACTTTTAAACCGTGCCAGATTCCTATTTTTGGTGTAGTGACAAAAGTACCAATAAATAGATAAGCCGAGTGAAAGAAAGTGTTTAATAGTGGAATTTTATCAAACACGAAAATGGCATTCCATTATATCATGACATATATTCAAAACAAGTACATATGAACAAACGTAGTCAATAGGATGCAAAACAGAACATCAAATTTAATGAAATCTAAATAGAAAATGCAATAAAACCAAAGAATATGTAATAAGTTAGAATATTTTACATATATCTTGAAAATTATTGTGTTATGTATGTATTGGTCTAGAATTTATCTTAGGGTGTTGTAGAAAATTTGCCCAAACTTAGGTTAGTTGGTAGTGGAAGAGAGAAATGGATAGATTTTGTTTGATTAGGGTATGAGATGGGAAGACAATGAAAAAATGAGCTTTAAAAAGAATGTCATGGTGAAAAGTGAGATTGATAGGGAATCTAGATATGGAGGAGTGGGTGTCGCGATGAGGTGAGATTTAGACGGTTTTAGAACCGACTGTTTGAGTGGGAGTGGGAGTTTTCTTTAGCACTAATTAAGGTGCTTCTAATTAAACCGTTGTATAATGAACAAAGAAAAAACCATTTAGATCGGTTAATTAAAAATGAGATGCGAAACCAATTGGATGAAATCATTTATAGCGCCCCACTTACGAGTGATGAAAATTTATTTTTTATAATACACATTTGATATCAAAGTCAACTTGTTAATTTCTAATACCAAAACCAAATGAGAAGGAATAGGTGATCTGACATAGATTAAAGTTCATATAAACATTATTTATTAAACTAAATAGATGTTATACTAAAGTTTTTGGGCAAGTACAAAATTGAAGTGAACATTTCTAATAAGCAAGAAAAATATAAGCTAAAAATTATCTTATCTTTCTACTGGTTCGTCTCATTTTTCAGTTAAAAAAATTCTATAATACAATTCAATGCGGAACAACCACACTAGAGCTACGTTGGTCCAACAATTTATGGACATCTTGCAATCTTTGAATCAATTTCAACCGACAACCTATTGGATGGAAAATGGTCCTTTAAGACAAGATCCGAACATTCAGATACCACCAAACACTCCTAATTGGCATTCATAAAAAGAAAAAGCGACAAAAATATAAAACTATACACATTTGTATTGGATTTAATACTCCTCCAAGCAAGAATTACAAAAAAAATATCACTCTTGGGGGGGGGGGGGGGGGGGGAATAATTAAAACTCAAATAGGCCCATGAAATGTACATAAAATCCATTAACACAACTTTTTAAAATGGACCAAAAATATCTTCAATTTGACTTCTATGTTGGTAAAATGAACATTCACCTCATTTTTTTTTCTTATTCCCATAATAAAAAACAATCATAACTAATCAGCTAGTTCAAAAAATAAGAAGATCTGATATCATTCTTCGTCAATAATCATTAACAATAGTATAATAAAATAAAGACAACATTTTTATAAGAATAAACAACTAAAAAACCCATTTACCCAAACAATATAAAAAAAATCAAACTTAGATGAATATTAGAGTTGCTGATACTCACAAAGTAGAAAAGATCATTTTTTTCTCTGGGAAAGTGAAAACAACAACAACAAGAAATATAATTCTAGAAAACCAAATATCTTATCTCTTACAAAAAAAATATGTAATTGATAAATGAGGACAAAGAGAATAAACAATTTAATAACTGGGATTGTTGAAAGGCTAGAAACATAATAAGAAAATTCGGACTTTGTTTGGATTTTTTTATTAACACTTGATTGGAGGAGGAGATTATTGTATGGTATCGGTAGCTTGTACCATTGTTGGAGGAGATTATGGTTGAGAATTTTGCTTATTGGATGATATTGGTAGCTTGTACCGTTGTCGTTGGAGGACTTCATTTCAATTTTAAATTGATAAAGGAGTGATAGCGATGAGGGAAACAACAGGGGTGATGAGGGAAACAACAGAGGTTATGAGGGAACAGCATGATAGGGTTATCGTGGAGAGTGGGGACTATTTGGGCCGGATTATTAGAAGTATATGACTTTTTTTAAAAAACCAATGCATATAATTGGTAAAAAAAAACATTTATGTCGGATGATTATAAAATAGATGTAAAACTAATTGGAAAAGTGAGTTTACAACTATTGGCTTTTGAGTGTTATAAATTAATTTATAAAAGTGTCTTAAATAGGTATTTTTCTTGTAGTGGTGGTAAATCTTCCGGATTCCCAAAAGACTACTGGGAAAGTGGGTTCATTGTGAGGAACTAGCAACGTCCCCCATCATTGGAGGGGGAAGACCACATGGTCCCACCAATTTTGAATATGGAGAGTCCGAAATAGGCCGCTTCCTCTTTTTTCCTTTAACCGATAGTGGATTTGGTTATCTTCATTTATGGTATTCATTTGTGTTTGATTTAATTATCATGGTGTGTTGATGGCTTAATTTATTATTTATTTTCGCATGCTATTAATTAATGAAAGATAAAATTTGGCACCGGTCTAATTAAATTACTAGGTGCTTAGTAACTTTAAAAATATTTTTGACAGTGATGCTAAGAATGAGCCATATGAGACCAACGTTTTATTTTAATTATGGGTTGGCCACCCGGTATTGTAATAGGTAGGGTGTCAAAACAAAGATCCGAGTTATCATTACCATATGTTATGTGATCTTTGTTGCACCAATTTGGGTTTGTTCATCACTTGAACATTATTGGTTTTGCGGTGGAGAAGCGAAGAATGTTACTTTCGTGTTCAACATCGTAGATGACACAAGGTCGTATCGGTGGACACCGAGGCATTCGTTGAGGCGACTGCTGTGGACGAACATCGTGGAAGAAGGTTACTTTCCGCATGGGCACTGTGAAAATTGGTAGAAGATCAGAGGAGTGTCAAGTCTCGTAGGTGGATCGAGTCATTGTATAAGACTACCGTCTGACTTTGTAAAACCATTGTCATAGTGATTGTCTGGCCTGGGCTGTCTGAGATTTTTTTCGATTGGGTTTCTCCTCGTACATCGGTGTGGTGAGTATTGCTTTACTTTATTTTACTTCCTTTAGTCACTAGTTGTATGCTTAGGGTTAAACAAGATAAAATCTGATTAAGTTAATTTTTGTCACAACTTGATTTGATAAAATTGAAAAAGAGTTTTTCAAAAAGAGAAAGTTGGTTTGCATTCATCATTAACTTAATTCCGCTCAAGAAAAAGTTTTTGTTGAAAGTTATAATTTGGGGACCTACAGATGGTAGTGCATTCTCATTTTTTTAAAATGTAATATTTAACGCTTTTTAATGTAATTATACAAATATTTTAAGAGAGTGCACGCATCGCACGGGGTTAAGACTTAGTTAAATAGAATAAGGATATACTACCTGAAAGCTCACTCCCCGATTCAATACCCAAATTAATCCGCACGCTTCTTTAAATGCCAAAACAATTTTGACCCTTAATCTATTTTTCAAAAATAATGCATTATATCGGAGAGTTATGATTTATTCTTTTAAAAGATATTCTTTTAATTTTTTTAAAATTTACATTAGATTGACAAATAACTACAGTTATAATTTATTTTGAAGTTGAATAAACTTTACATTCAATTAATATTTAATGGATCAATTATCAAAAAGTCTCTCAAATATTTTTTAATACCCATTTAGTCCAATCATTTTTATTTTATTTCAAAAAGTCCTCAAACACTCGTTGAACCAATATTCTCTTATTTTTAAAGGTCCGTACCAGCAGCACACATTGAGTGTTTTTATGTGTTTTGGAACAAAATAAAATAACTTGTAGTAAATGTGTATTAAAAAATAGTAAACATAGTTATTTTTATTTATAAAAACATATTTTTTAATTTTAATAAAAAAAAACTGTTTAATTTGATGTCTTAAATTCGCAATTGATTAGTGTCGTTGACGAGAACCTACATTCCCAGACCCACAACATTTGTTGAATGTGGGTCCGCAACAGCTGCACTAATCAATTGCGAATTTAAGACATCAAATTAAACAGCTTTTTTTTTTTATTAAAACTGATTTTATATAAAAAAAAAACGTATAATGTCTTACCTAACATAATTTAATTGACATTAGATAGGACGTAAGACTGATTTTATAAAAAAAAACTACCTAAAAAAAAGATATAAAACTGATTTTAACAAAAAAAAAATTATTACCTAATAAAAAAATAACTATTGAAAAAAATTATGTCGTGTCATATCGTGTTTTTATTAGGTCATGTTCGTATTTGGTAAAAGAAATTATTTTTTAACTCATTTAATTGGATCGGATTCGGGTTATTTTAATTTAGTCATGTCCGTGTGCCTTTTTTTTAATATAAAAACATAGTTTTTGTAGATAAAAAATACAATTTTATAAATAAAAAAAATTATACAAAATAATTTTTTAGGTTTTGTAAACAGTTTTTTAATTGACAAACTGATAAGAAGTTTTTTTATTTAAATAAAATATGTTTGGTTACTAAGTAAGAGACAAATGGGGGTATTTGGTTTGGATCCGGTAAAGCAAGAGTAACACCACTCATTAAAACAACGCATATGACATAAATTCTTTTTACCCCAAAACCCCATAATTAATTAAAAAAATGATACACATATCGAAAAAAGTGCATACCGAAAATATTTCAAAGGTGTTGTCCCATGATATGGATCCCTTGATGCTACAATACTATTAAAGTATATTGGGTAAATTCGAGGATATATTTTTCAGTAAAAAAATTCTTCTATGCCAACTCATGATTTCGATATGTTTAGTACGACACATTGACATGATACACGGATATTGATTAAGTATGAGTCCTTCTATTGTGACTTAATTTTTGACATAACTTTTTGGAACAAACTGACTTGTCAGTTTGTTATTGGTTGGTTTTTAGATCCCATTGGCGTGAACCCCAAAAATCAACCAATAATAAACTGTCATGTCAGTTTGTTCCAAAAAATTATGTCAAAAATTAAGTCACAATAGCATTTTTGATTCATTATCCACGTATTCCTGTTCCAATCAGTATCTATTATCCACGTAGTCCTGTTCCAATCAATGGATATCCCTATCACCACTAAAGTATATTATCTACGCTGTAACCAATCAATGGATATCCCTATCACCACTAAAAAAATTTTTGTCCACGTAGTCCTATTCGGGTGGACTGTTTCACCCGTATCTATTATCCAACGAAAACCCCCCCAAGGTAAAACTGCTATACCAACACAAAATCTTAAGCAGTATCCTATAGTACTTTCTTTGCTCACGAAATCTTAAGCAGTATTATGTAGTACTTTCTTCGCTCAATTGGGTTTCCAACATAAAATCCAATACCACGTGTTTACGGGATGCAAAGCGACTATTAAATGCCATATTCTCTTTCTTGCTCTACACGTTCAAGAATGGCCAGATTACCCTTCGATCACTACACATCGAAGCCAGGCCATACGATCAGTTCTACATGCTGGATGCAAATCGACCCCTAAATTTTATTAAATACCATATTCTCTTTCTCTCTCTACACGTTCAAGAATGTCTAACACCACAATACCCATCGATTACTGTTGTTATGCATGGCCGAGAGACGATTCAATCATACCAACAGACATCGAAGCCAGTCCATACGATCAATTCTACATCATATTTTCTGTTGATTTCATGTACCCTCCAGCCCATCTAGTTGAGAATGAAGAAGAAGTTGAAGAAGATTATCTGCAGATGGACAGCCCCACTCGTTCAATGGAATTTTGTGTGCCATCTGATCAATTAGCAGATAGCACGTCATGGTGGTCCACCATATCAGGCATGCTCTCTAGACTTGGAGTCCCATTAGATATACAACCCTTCATGATATACCGTATATCAGATTGTGCTGCTACAATATTGGCTAGTGGTTCCCATGATAAAGTAAAGCCTATACTTGTCTCTATTGCTGTACTAGTAGATGTAGACTATAATGAAGAAGTTTTGGGGGAATTTACTGGACCCGCTAGTGAATCGTCGCTGAGGGTATTAGAGAAGGTGAGAGTGGAGGAGTTGGGAGAAGTAAATCAATGTGTGATATGTTTGATCAATGTGTGATATGTTTGCAAGGGTTGGAAGTTGATCGTGAAGCTACACGTCTACCTTGTTCGCATCTTTATCATGGAGGCTGCGTTGTTAATTGGCTTAGAGTCAGTAATTTATGTCCACTATGTCGCTTTCAGATGCCTAATTGAGATCTTCCAATTTGGGGTATTATGTGGCATCTCATTGATTGGTTAGTTTGTGTTTCATGTTGTTTGCCTACATTAATGGAATTGCGAATTTGTTTCTATATCTCGTGTCCATATGCTTATACTAATAAACTAAAGTCCCATTCTAAATTATAAATATCTAATTTCCTAAAAAATGACTTCTTTTGTGTAAACGTATCGAGGATGTGCAAATTTATTCTTTAATTTATTTCTTGTGTTCGAAGAATAAACTGCTTTTTTGTTCCGCATAATGATTCATTTTTTCCTCAACATATAATTGTATTATATATGATTGTTTGAATAGTCAAATACATGCTGAATCCTTGATTAAATTACTATTATTATCTAAAAATGATTTTGCTAATTACACGAAATGGAGAGAAATATGTACATTATAACTCCTAACATACATGGACTTACAATGATGGGATAGAGAGAAAAATGATTGAGACAAGTATTCAACACTTTATCCTTAGCATAAATATGTCAGAAAATACCAAGCAGAAAAATGAATGCAGTGGCCCAATTTATAGTTTTCCAAACGACAGCTGGGAGTTGTTAAAACTGATCAAAACTATCACAACATTTGGATGTAAATATAAAAGACAAACCTGAAAAAATGGACTCAACAATTTGGTCACATTACAAATAGAATTTTGGATCAAACACGCCTGACATTTAGTTGTGTTTTCATGACTTTCAATTAAAATATGGGAATTCTGGTAGGATTAAATTTGAATAAAGCATGTATTGGTTCACATCCAGGCGAAAAACCCCATTTGGTTTGGGGTGAAAAATTAGCCTACTTAGTTATAACTTCCATTAAAATTTACTAATTGATACCGAGAAACTTACCACAGGGCGATTTAACGAACCCACTTCTTAACATTGTTTATAGAAGGCCATATCAGAAAATAAACGGTCGACCATTTCCTCAAATTCTGATTTTTCCTCTGCCACAGGCGACTCATCTCCGAATCTGAACTTCAAAGGAAGTGGATCCTCGGTCGGAGATTTCTCTTTGACTTCGAGTTTATGATCTGGATCATCAATCTCTCCGTTATCCAAAATTGAACCCATGAGAATTGTGACGATATCATCTTTTTCTGATTTACAAACTCTAGTCCTCTTAGTGGGCGAGGAGTGTCATCTTCTTTTTCTTGAACTTGGGGAAGAACAGATTCATTAGTACCCAAAGCTTTACAGACTCGACTCTTCATAGTGGGCTTAGAAGTGTCATCTTCTGTTCCTTGAACTCAGGGAAAAATAGATTTCCTAGTACCCAAAGCTTCACAGACTCTCCTCCTCTTACGATTGTCCTCATCTTCTTTTTCAACTTGTGGATGAGCAGATTTACAAGTACCTGAAAATGAAATACATAAACATAAAAAATGCAATGGAGATTTTAGTGAAAGTGAAAGTTTTCAACTAGCTAAGTTGAAAACTCTTCAATTTCATCCGGGTGAAAAGTGTTTCACTCCTAACCAATTAACAAACAGGGGCAAAAAATAAAACATACGAGCTCAAGAGGTAACATAGCTTCATAACTTCAGGATTGCATACTTTATGCAAACTAAGAATACAGTCCAGACATTTGTTTCTTTTGTTATAAGATATTTATGTATTGTAATTAATTTTTGAGAGCATGTATAATTTGATTATGATTTTCTAGGTATATTCCCCAGAGTGAAATATGAACTTTTTCCCCATTTTTTGGTCCAATTATGTATTGTAATTCTCTTTGCCATCTAGGATACAAGTTGACACACAAGAATAATTACTTTCTACAAAAGCTAACAATCAAATAGAAAAATAAGGACTGAGATTAATACCTTCTTTTGCATTGACATCGACATCAGCTTCACCATATACTACTTTTGAAGTTGACTTTGTCTTGCCACCCAACATTTCTTCATTTTTTCCCAAGTTAACACCTCCAATTTCCTCAAGCTCAATCTCCGCTGGCTGGTCATTACCATCAATGAATCCTACAATGAATATTGTAAGTAAGAATACAAGAAAAGAAAACAAACAGTTAAAAATTTAAGGCAAAGTAAAAATCATCATTTTGGAGAATTGGTATTTGCAAAGCGCCATATGGTAGACCTTGGGACACATTTAGCATATAAGAATACACGAGAAAAGAAAACATATAGTAAAATGTACAGTATTTCCAACATGATCAGTTCCAATAATGCTATGTTTGGATATTGGAGAATATAGAGGGAAACGTACGGGAAAATGAAAAGTTTAGCAATATGTATAGCAAAAACTGTAGAACTCTATATACTTTTTAAGATCCAAACAATTTCACATTTCAATTACTTTGAGTTGATTATAAGTTCTTATTTATTTGAGAGAGAGAGAGAGAGTAAATATTCTTTAACCATTTACTGTCCCAAAAGCTCCATTATCAGTGATCTGGATAAATACAACGTAGTAAAGCCACTCGTTTCTCATCACATTGTTCAATAAATTAAAATAAAGATAACATAGTGATTCTGATCTTCACCTTCTTCTTCTCCTTCTTCTTCTCCGTCTTCTTCTTCTTCTTCTTCTTCTTCTTCTTCTTCTTCAAAAGAGCATAAAGAGACCTTCCTATTTTTGAAGGCCACATCACCTTCATTAACTTCTTCTTTTGATCCAGACCCCATCCTATCAACACGATTAGACATTTTGTTTTCAAAGTAAAATTCATCAATTTCTTCGACCTCAAAGTCCTCAGAATCATCATTGGTGCCTAAAGACTAAAACACATTTGTTAGTAAGAAAAATGAAGTGAGAGAGGAAAAAAAGGGACGAGACACTAAAGAACTTGGCATTTCTTGGTATGTAATCATAATTTCCTTAGATTTTGAAACTCAATTTGTGTTTGGATTTCAGGAAGTATACAAAAAAATGAGGAAAATGGAAAAAATATACTATTTTTTTTCCAATTGCCAGTTTTTTTTGTGTGTGTGTGTGCGCATGTGTGTTTTCGGGGATCCAAACATAGTGTCAAAGAGGTAAAAAATTTCAAGTGGACACAAGCAAGAACAAAAAGGTATTACCATTTGAATTATGATTTGCCTCTTTGTTTCTATTTCCTTCAATTTCCTCATCTTTCTCCCCGAACTTATTATCACTTGCCATTATGTGTTCAAAGTCATCTTTCTCAATATCTTCGACCTCAAACTCCTCAGAATTATCAGCATCGTCATTTATGCCAACAATTGAAGCCATGAACATTGACAGTAAGAAGGAGATGCAGGATATTAATAAAGACTATTTGATAGTTAATATACTAAAAGGTACATTGAGTTCAATCACATATTTCTTATCTTTGTCAATATAATTATGTTTGAATATCAGAAAGTATAGAGAGAAATGTGAGGGGAAGGAAATATATGTTTTAGGCATAACTGAATTGTCCAAAATTTTATTCCTCCTCCTTTATTTGTGTTTTTTGTGTTCCAAACATAGAGTCGGAGAGAGAAAAAAAGGGGGGGAGGGGAGGGGGAAGAATACAAGGAAAGGAAACATAAGCAAGGGCAAAAGGCATTACTGATCAGATCACCTTCTTCCTCTGCAAACTCTTCAACGACATAATTAGTGTCATAACATCCGCGTTTTGATTTAGACTCCATCTTTGTATTTTGGCCTGCCTCTTTATTCCCATTTTTATTCGTTTCCTCAACTTCAGTATTAAATTAACAATAGTAGTCAGCACGTAATATTTAACACAGGAGAGATGTAAGAAGAATGCAGTAAGAAAATAAAAATAATAGTGAGGGAGAGAGAGAAGGAATGAATAGATGCATATCACTTAAATAGAAATATGTTGTGTCCCATTATGTTCGTAAATTTCATTAGAAATTGAGTTGGTGGTATACGAGGGCAAAAACTTTTGGTCCTTTGCTTTGAGTTTTTGCGCTTTCCGTGAATCTAAAATAATCAGTTCACATGTAAATTCTCATAAAAATCAAAGTTCAAATTTTAAAACAAGGTGTAAATTTCCTTCCTAATGCTCAAAAGTTCATATGAATTTAGCAATTCTAGGATTCCTGGAAAGCAAACAATCTTACACCAAACGAGCACTTATTTTTCAAAGTCTGGGAACTTTCAAACTCTGTTTTTAACAACACAAAAGAAGTATTTCTAGTAAGACATATGGTGCAATTTGAAACCTTTCTCCTAGTTTGGGGATTATTTGACCTACCATTGTATTTTCTATGGGTGTTACAATTTATCTTGTAATTCAGCTAACACACCCAACACACAAGCAAGAAATGGATAGGATTTTAAAATTAAAGTTAGCTTAATATGGATTGTGAAGTTTTCTAGATGAAGTTCTACCAATTTTAACAGATTGTCATTAGTTATTTAGATATATATGCATCGTAATCTTCTTGGATTTAATTTCAAGTAATTATAAACATTTTAGTAATTTGACATGTTATATGATTTAGTATGTGGATTTGATTAGAAAAAGATAAGTTATTAACTCATTCCAGCTTTCCTTGTCATTCCCATAATTTATAAAGGCACATTTTTCATTTCTATTCTTCTTTAACAGCCCTTTGTGTAGGCTATTGACTCATTCTTACTTCTTTAAATAATTTCTTGACAGGTTATTTGAAGGGGCTTTGCCGACGTTCAATTTGTGAGCACATTTATCTGAGGGAATTATTCTCCGCCGATGACGTTTTAATGTCTTACTTGATGAACTGATGAACCATTAGTTTATTTATTGGGTGCTAATAGACACTAGAAAGTAGTAAGATTGTAATTTATTTATTGAGTTCTCTCCCTTGTAATGTCTTATTAACAACATTCTCATTGTAGAGTTAACTGATTTTTGCTTTTACCTAATGTTATTGTTTGAGCTAAGGAAATCTCTGTAATTATCCTACTTATGTGAAATAAACACGACTCGCAAAGGAATTAAAACACAAAAGCAAGATCAACATTCAATTCAAGACTCAATAAAATAAATCTTAATATATATCTCTGTAATTGCCAGTGGTAACAACACTAAAATCCTGCTCTAAATCATTTAAACTTATTTTAAGATTTGATAAAAATTGGTGACTTGTTATTTATGTAAATATTATGTTTTATGTTTACAATAACATGTGCCGATTGTTATATGCAGGCTTACTCTTTGTATAATGTAATAATCTTTGTCCAAATGTTCCTTTTGTTGAACCAAATTCATATTGTACGGTAGTTTGTCGCAACTCTATCTCTGATCTTCTATGTTCTCAGGGTGAAGAAACAATCTCAGTTTATTTGGAATATCTCTCTGGTGGTTCCATCCACAAACTACTTCAAGAATATGGTACCTTTAGGGAGCCCGTTATTCAAAATTACACTAGGCAATAGTGATGGGAGTCGTACACCGGTAACAGCTTTTAGTTGTAAATAAATAGTGACCTTATATTGTACTCTACGTGTTATAGAACACTGCATCTCATATGTAATAATGATTTACCTATGCCATTGTACTAAGCATTTTATGGACTTGTAGATGTAATTTTCATAACAGTGTGAATGGACGTCTTTTGATTTTAAATCAATAGAGCTCTTGACAACACGGGCGTGTGCCAATTATAACATTGATGGACTGCATCAATCACACATCCTTATTTTTTTTAACATGCTTTCATGTGCTATACAGTTTTGTTACTATGGCTCTTGGGAGAATAAAGGTATTTCAATATATAAATAAAAAAATTACATGATTTGTTATTATACTAGAAATTAATTGTTATTGATATATTGATGTCCCTATAATTTTGATTGATATATTTATTGTATTTTCTTCTCGATATGCTGTCGCACAGTGGAGTTCAGCTTCAGTATGGATTCAAAGACATTTAAAATTATGGTTCAATGCTCCGATTTGTATACTTATGCATGTGTATGTGATTGATTATTGGTTCGATTATATGTGATATCTTGCATGCGTGATCTTGATTTAAATGAAGGATGGTTGACTTTTACAAGTTGTATGCTTTTAGCGATGAAAATGGAAATGATTTGATTTAATTTTATAGGCATAAGGTTGTTTAAAATGATTGGTAGCCTTCAAGAGCTAAAAAACACAACACTTTTGTCTGTCATAAAATTAATGGTTTTTGTTTGTTTTTGCAGTGGTACTATGAAACCATCCTTGGATGATGCTTGACATGATGAACGCTCACTTGCAGTACCGCATATAAATTCCAATGTTGTTGGTTTTTGTGCAACGGTGGATACCACTATAATAGTTTCCATTTATGCGAAGTGACCGCTCAAGGAATTGAAGAATGAAGATGACCATAGTGATATATTTACAATTGTTGTTTGTATTTTACTATTATTTTCCTTGTCTACTCTTGTGATTTTAGATTATTAGATTTTTTGGCACATTTTTTTTATTTTAATTTGATATGTAAGTACGCTTATATCATTGAGATTGAAATAAAAAGATGTGTTGTTGGAGGTGGGTGGCATATGGTGGGCAATAGTTTGTTTATGTGTTTAGCCATTTTTATTGTTTGTTATATGTGAGGGTGATGGCATAATGTGGATAATTTTTTATTTTTTTAATATTTTAATTTATGTAACGGTTCATAACACTTACAATAGGAATATTTTTTTTCCTTATATATTACTATTTGTAAGTGTTTTGAACCGTTGTAAAAAAATACATATTTTTTCATTTGCAAGTGTTTATAACCGTTTTAAATTAGAAATGCTTGTTGAATTTTGCAAGTGTTCTAAACACTTGCAAATGAAATTTTTGCAAGTGTTTAGAACACTTGCAAAAGTTTCATTTGTAAGTGTTCATAACACTTGCATTTTTTTTTTGTAACGGTTCTCCAAAACGGACATGTGTTCCCAATAAACACTGACAAATGATATTTGCAACGGTTTTGAACACTTACAATTTTTTTGCAACGCGCCGATTTGTAAGTGTTTAAAACACTTGCAAATGGCATTTGTAAGTGTTTAAAACACTTACAAATCGCCTGTTTTGGTGTAGTGGGGTGTTAGTGCAAAATTGGCGATGTTTAGTCGCCAAATGTGAAAGTTATGAGATTTTTCGGTAAATTCCTACTTTTCTGTTTAAGCCCAAATTAGGTGTACTAATTTTATGAGTTTGGGAAAACACAAAATATGAAAGTGGTAGATATATAAGTTATCTATATGTAGAAGCAAAGTGGGAGTAAATCGGGTCCCGTAATAGTGAGTCATGGTGATTTTACAAAGGTGGGACAAATTCGTCATTAGTGGAATTGTCTTATTGGACCTCTTGTCAACCCAATCACATGCCACAACTTATATTGGTCACATGAACAAGTTTTATGGTTATAAGAGCAGACCTTATCATCTTTTTCATTTCACATTTTAAGCTTGGGAATAAACATGCTTATGGAGAGAGAAAAAGAAAGTTAAGGAAGAAATCCTTCGAAAAATTACCATAAATCGAGGAATTCTCGTAAGGTAATTACTTCTTTATTAAAGTTGGTTCCATGGATGATTTCTACACTTGGTATATTTTTGTTTCTTATATGAATTAAGATTTAAATGATGCCCATTTTGCCAAATTGAGTTAAACTAAGGATGGCTTAAGATCATACGTGAGGACTTGTGCTAGGATCGTAAATGTTAACTTTAAAGTCCCAGTTTTGAATTTCCTTCTTGTGAAGCTTTTTAATGTAGTAAATTCATATATATTATGTGTGTATAAATTAAAACATGTTTAGTATATGTTTCCATGATGGATACCCAAGGTGGAGGTGATACTTAAAAAGGTTAAGTTATGCTTTAATATTCTGTTCTTACCTAGTTGCCCTAAAAATGGCATAAATCATGGAATACATATTGAAATCAAATGATTCTAGTTCAGAGATTAAAATAGACTCATATATGTATACTATATCCAAAAATTATATAAAAATACCAAGAAATAAATCTTGGGTGACAGTTTGAATTTCAGGTATAAAATCTGTCCAAAACTGTAATTGCGCTCACCAAGTGTTCGACATTTTGCTTGACTTAACAAATGAACTCTAAAATTTATACAACTTTAATTTTATATTATTCCATATGTTTAATATATGTTTCCCTAATTTACAACGGAGGTGGAGGTTATATATACTTGAAAAATGTTAAGTTATGCTTTGATGGTCTACTTAGACATAGATGTGTTAAAAGTGGCATAAATCATTGAATACTTGTTGAAATCAAGAAATTCCAATTGTAAATGTTAGAGAACATATATGAGTATGATATATTTGAAGGGGAGAATAAAATAACTTATGTTTTGGCTTGGGAGTTGTGTTGAAGTTGAAGTTTTGTTGTTGTTTTTGTATAGAAATGATTTGGAAAAGGTTGTAATAAAACGGGCATAACTTTGTTTAAAGAATTCATAATTTAATTCCGTAAATTGTGTTGGAACCCAAATGAATAAGGTGTTATATAAATGTGAAGTATCATATCCAATTAATTTTTAATTATGTCAGATTGACCAACTGATGTGATGTGTTACTGAGTTTAATTTGATTTGGTGTATTCAAATACTAGTGATGTTGAATTGTTAGGTGGGGAAGCGACTAACACTACCATACCAAGGAAATAGTTTTTGTATTAATATTAGTACCAAATTCAAGGTGAGTGACCTGTCCCATGAAATATAGATGTTTATATGTTCATATGGAAATGTGTAGTTAAACTCATGTGTTAAGATGCTTATGGGAGTGATGTTGTATTTATGAAACATAGGCATATGATTAAGAATGTTATGTGATGTTATATAATGTTATGGACTGTGCTGGATCCTTTATCTAATGTTAAGAACTGTGGTGGGTCCTACGAGATGTGGCGATCCCGTTAATCCAACTTAAAGATTTGTTGTACTCGGGCCTAATTATGGGATGTGGTGGTCCCCCATTAACTGTGGTGGGTTAATTGGACTGTGGCGGGTCTAGGCTTGTGAGAGTTACACAATTCTTGTTGGGTTATGACATTAGAAAATAAAAATTGTTATTCAAATGGGCTATATATATGTGGTGTATGTGTGGAATATGGTCTTTCACTAAGCTAGTGTTGCTTACACTCCTATAATGCTATGTTTCAGGTATGCCTATCGTTTGGAGTTCACGACCAAGTTAGGACCTTAAACGGGGGAGTGATGGATATCTAATATGGATTGAATATCAATAATCTTTTTGGGTAAATATTAAACTAAAGAATTTTTTTATATGTAAAGTTGTTTAGTACTTGTAAATTACATGTGAATGTAGTTATGTTGTCATCCAAACATGCTTTTGAAAAAGAAAAAGGACAAAAAAAATATGGTGCTACTTACCGAGATATTTACAGTAAAGTATTGTTTAAGGCAATTTATTTCTACATTAAAATGATAATCTTAACTTAATTAAGTCGGGTCGCGAGAGGGAATTGTAAGATGTCGATCATACATGGCGTGCACAATCATGATGTACCAAAGTCCTTAGTTGTAAACTCTTAAATCTTTAGTCTAACCTACAAATAATGAAAGATTATTGAAGAGATGTTTGCTAGTGGTGTTGACCTGAACGGGGTTTTAATGACATTATAATGTCGTGCCCCTATAAATTGTTCTGCCATGAGAAAAAATTTAAATGAAAAATACAAGGTGAGAGTAATAACATGGAAGGGCGCAATGCAATGCAATGTAACATTTTTTGTATTTCCTCAGCGAGATAAATTATGTGTTTTAGCACTGACGGTGCAAAATATTTATGAGGTTGGAGATGTTTTCTCTGCACACCCGACCTCAATTATCTTAACCAAACATTTTCCATCGGTATTGATTATTGATTGCACTTACCATACTAACAGGTATAACGTGGATTTGTTTATGATAATCGACATTACTTTGATGTGACGGTCGTTTTGCATTGCATTTGATTGGATGGGCGTAGACAAGTAGAAGAACTTTAATTTTGTTTTAAGTCATTTGAAAAGTATATAAAAACCTAAACTATTGTCGCAAGTTGTTGTGCAGGATATGCAACAATGATGTTTAAATGCGGTGTGATAGATTTTCCCCGGGCCATGTACGATATGTGATTATTACATATACAAACGAATGTGGAACTTGATTGTACGAAGTCAAGCTTAACACTTATGGATAAAAATTGTTTATTCGAGGATGGATTGGTGTGATAGAGTTGAAGACACCCAGATTGTTCAATGAAAGTTGAGATAGGCTGAGAGAGAAGCAGGTGAAGTATCCAAATATTGTTACTTTATATTAAGAAATACCCACATGGGAACAATTTTCTTGTGCTTGGATAGATAAAGTCAAGCACAAAAGGAATTTAAGAACAAATAGGGTCGATAGTGCTCATTCACAATTAAAAAAATCACCTTGATAACATCATGGGTGCATTTACGAATGTTTATCTAGGGTTGTGTATGTTATTATGTTTACAAATCACCCAAATAAATGTCGAATACAAATAATCTCTTGGAACGAACAAACAAGAGCACAATGACTCAATGTTGAAAGCAATTTCAAGGAACATTTTCCTATTATTCCTTAGACATAATTGTCCAAGGGTTAAACATTATGAGGTCAGTTTCCCTTAATACAGTTGTAGATAAGGTTCTTCAATAGTTAGTATGGCACCATAATTATTGGTTCGTGTATGTTTTTCCATGTGCATATGAACTACTTGCATTAGAGGAAGATGTCATTCCAACTCCATCATGGGTGGTGATGTTCATTGGCAAAAATTAGGCATCATCCATGACATCCCTAGACATTGGGATGTAAACTACACTCCTAAGACGCAATTATGTGATAGATGGTGGGAGATGTAAAATGAGGCCAAAAGGAAAATGTTATTAAATAAACTAATATAATTTCCACTCCATCAAAAACATCACTTTTGGAGTCATCTACAATGAGTAATAAGGGTAGGCCTAAAGTTAGAAGGACGAGTCAAAAAGAAAAAAAAACATATGAATTCAACTAAGAGAAATCCTTCGGCATGGAGGTCAGTTATGACACCCTAATAAAATTTAAACTAAAGTGATCAGGTCTAAAGTAAATAAAATAAGAGTCTAACAAATTAATATAATTCTAATCAGGGCATGAAGTAAATAACAACATATATAAATAAGTAAATCAACATCAAATGGCGAACTATACAAAACTATTATACCAAAGCCACATAATGTAATAAAATCCTCGCATATAATCAGTGTCACCTAATACATGCCAATATAAATATAAGGTAGTAACTATATCAAATATAAAAACTGACATAAATGATAAGAGGGCTGTAAAGTATGAGCACGCAGGATTCAAACCTACATCATATAATATTAGCAATAGGGAGGAAACCAAGATTGGATCAGTGATGAGGCTGCACTAGTAATGTTAATGGGATACATTAGCAACAAGTCTAAGTGGTATAACAATATAATTGATCTTGGCCTACAATATAACTATGCATTCTCTTTTAGTCTTTTAGTTTCTTTTAAGTTAACCTAACCCAAAATAACCTTAAATGTCACATGAGTTTGCTCCCGAGCCATATGTTCCCCATGATTATGTCTTATTCATCACCATAAATTTTTATATAACAATTCTACTTTTTCCATTTATACTACACAATTGTATAATGTCACAGGGCAAATTAATATCTACGTCTACATCCACATAATACAAGTACGGTAAAATACACATACCTCATAAAAGTCCCCATCACATGCCTACACAGAACGAAGGCCTATCCTACTTGGGGATCGCTCCCACGTACTAGGCATAATTATAGGTTATCCCATACCTATAATCACTCAAGCATCTGTTAGGGATAATCATTACGCCTTCCCACTAGTTATATAACTCCATACACAAAGATATATAAAAGGATTAACCCGCGAATCTTACACAGATAAAACAGGAATTTAAGCATGTAATGTCCGGGGTAAAAATAACCAAGTCAAACTCGTCATCATCACATGATGGTACCGATCTCCGTCGATCGCGTTCCAATAAGGATACCCCCTCTAGTGCGTATCCCACGAGTACACACACACACACGCGCGCGACACCAATTAAGAAATCCCACGCAATTAAGGGTTACAAGACTTATCTCAAACTTATTATTTAATTAATCTATATTAACTAAGACTATTTCCCAATTCATAATTCTCATTACTCTATGTTAATTTACTACAAGTAAAGACCATACCAAAACAAGTGTCACAAACTAACTAATCAAACCCTTAACCAAATTTGGGTAAAACTGAAGGCGTCGATCGATCAACTATCCCAGATTTCTGTCACACCCTATAAAATTCGATAAGCGGGGGGGCCAACCACCGCCGCCGAATTATGCCAGTCGTGAACTAAATAAATACCATTCTTAGCATGAGACAGATATGAGACATAAATAAATCACTCCATAAGATAAATAATTGAATCAATCTCAAATGGTCATAAACAACTGAGAGATAAAAGATCCATCACATGCTAAAACTCCAATTAAATTCAATCTCCAATAATGATTTAATAAAATCTGAATAATAAACCGACCGAAATCCTCTAAACAACTTTGGAATCGAATGGCCAAATAAAACTCAAATGAAGTCTCATAATTAAATCCGACTGAAAAGGAAAGTCTAACTAAACAATGCAATAAAACGAATAAACTCCAGTTGCACCTTCAAAACGATAACTTCGATAATCCTATGCAGCTTCTCCAAAACTTATCCTGAAAAAGTTAGTCAACGCACGAGGTCAGAGCCTTGAGCATGAATACACACTACTCCTCTCACATAGGATCCTTGAATCCAAACAGTAGCTTTATACGCAATAAATATCACAACAGAATAATTTAATTAAACGAGATAATTAAACGCGATAAATATAAATCACTAACTACCCGCAGAAATCCCCATTTAAAAGGCACGCCAATATGATTTTAAATTCCTAAGTCCCCACGATGTTAATTTAATTAAATTAACCAACTTTTATTGTTCTCACTTTTTATTATGGCGGCCCTCCCGTCCCGGGTGGTAATCCACCAAAGTGTCACACTTCCCCTTGTCAATAGCCAGCCGAATTCATTTAAACTGCCGATCCCCCGCAATATAATAAGATTCCAACACACGACACGACATAAATCGCCCAAGCTGACCCGTTTAAACTGTCGATCCCTGACACATTATGTCACCACAAATTTTAATACCCGTTTTATCTTAGGCATTAGTTCTCAAATTCTCAATTTCACAAATTATAAATTACCCCACCCTTTTAATCGATGTGAGATCCTCAAAATACCCTTTAGTCCCACATCAATACGTCCTACCCTATGTATAGAATGAATTTCGAACATGGACCTCGACCTAGTCTCATGCCTAGGCTAGCGTAACGATGATAAAGTATAAAAAAAAATCATCCCACCCCCGACATAATAAAGTCGTAATAATCTAGCTTCATTAGTTCCATACCTAGCAGGTATAAATCATCAAAAGGCCTACCCACTAGTCCCATACCTTGAAGGCATCCTAAAATATAGGGAGAACAAAAATACCCCAACAACCCATCGTCACAATGGCAATTTAATAAAACCAACAAGCCACATAAATAAGAACAATTAATCAATGTACCAAACTACGCATGATAATCCAATTCAATTAAATCTTAATTTAATGATCACATCGTCGTAAACACCCAATTAATCTTATATAATTATTTTAAATTAAATACACCGAGATTTCTTCATTAATACATCAAAATTCCAATTTCCTTATCTCAACACAAATTACGTGAGTTATATGCCCCCAAATTCATTTAATTAAAAACTAGGGTTTTTCTACATGCAACCTACACCAATATAACCCAAAATCCACTCATCAATCCTATGTACCCACGGGTTATGAATATTATTCACATTAAAAGATTTCATAAAAACACCCCCAAGTTTTATGTGTCCACTTTGTCAAATTACATTGCTAATTGATTTTAAAATATTAAATTAAGGTTCAGGAAACACTTAAAACGCATAATACTAAAGGAAATGAATAGAGTACTCATGCCTATTATTAATTGGATAAAAATATGAGTAGAAGGTTGAACTCCTCTCGAGAAAACACCAATTGAATCTTCAAAACTTGTTAAAAAGTTGGGGTTATGGGTTGAAGATGAGAGAAATATGTTTTGAGAACCTTACTGGAGAAAGTTGAGGGAAAAAGTGTTTTTGAAGTCCCAACCCCGTATCAGTTTAGTATATAAAGGGTTTAAGAGTTAAAACCATATTAGGACTCTCCCATCCATTCACCGCCCCCGTCGTTCGAACGACATGCCCAAAATCCAAAATTAAATCTTTTGAAATTCGACTTTAATTATCTGATAAAAATACATTAGCTGAACAAATACACACCTGCCAGTTAAATATTTAAATAAAAACCTTATAACCCTTTTATAAAAGACCCAAATTAATTCCCGATTGTAAATTTACTAATACAACCAAGTTAAATACTTAAAGACCATAAAATCCAAAATTTTATTTTTCTCCAAATTAATTAAAGTCAATTAATTAAAACACGGGGTGTTACAATTTCTCATCTTCTTCCTTATAGACTTTGCATATCCAAACCTCCATTAACGATTATCTAAGCTCCCAATCAGCAATACAGAATACCATAATAATAACTAGATATTCCAACATCAGTCCCCATATATAACTAAGGTTTTCTCAACTTTTTAACATGAAATTCAAGGGATGCTTCAAAATTAATTCAAGAACCCTAGAATTATAGTTTTGATCAATTTAGTTCTTATATTCATTAACTCTCTCAATAATTAAAGGAATTTTTATAAAATTAGATTACTTAATTGGATTCTAATCATCCTTATTCATTTAAATCCAATATCATGAAGAATATGCCCCAAATGCTTAACAATTTTATTATATACCTAATAACTCAATTAGTTGATTAACTTTACTACAATTTCAGATTAATTTAACTATATTCATAATCAAATGAATAATAATATTATAAGAAAATTTTCAACTATATACTTATACTAAATAAACTTTCCTCTAATCAAGATGTGGATTCCAAGCCAATTGCCCCAATTCTTCTTCTCCAAATTGCCTCATTCTCTATAGTCTCTAGGATTTGTCTCAAATGATATTAGGGTGAATTTGGTTTAGAGTAATGATTATTTTAATAGGTTAACCACACAATTGGGTTTGTACCTCAAATGAACCTTAACTAAACAAGCCCCAAATTACTTCCAAATAACTTAAAGTCTATACCAAGCTAGATTCTAACCTATGGTCCTTAAAACCTAACCTTTTAAGGTGTAAACGGATCTTCTACACATCTCGAAAGTCACCCGATTTTTTCCAATAACATAATTATTTTATTCGTTTAATTATTATTATTTTTATTTATTTTAATTCCAACCAAGTAACAAATAATATCACACTTTTAATGATGTCACTAGTCACTGCAGATGATTACACACAATTATACATAATTATAATTTATTTAATTTCCTTTAAATTACGAGGTATTGCATTATTCCTCCTTAAAACGAGGAATTTCATCCTCGAAATTGAAATTTTATACCTAAGTAGAATAACTATGAATATCTCACCCGTACTCCATCCTCTCTCTCACACATAGACTCCGCCTCACTATGATGTCTTTATTGGACTTGTACTAACGGAATGACCTTTGATCGCAATGTCTTCTCTCCCCAGTCAAGTATGAGATGCGGTTACTACTCCTAACTCATATTTGGCTGCTGCTCAATCTCTTTAAGGTCGATGTGCTAGTAGGCTTCCTCTTCCTATACAAACATCCTCATCATTGATACCTGAAAACTTCATGTATCCTCTGTAGGTGGTCAGGTAAGGCCAATCGATACACCACCTGGCCTATCCTATCCAAAATTATGAATGGGCCAGTGTAGCGGGGTGCCAACTTCCCCTTAGATCCAAATCTAACAACCCTTTTCACTGGGGAGACTTGGAAAAGGACCTGGTTCCCTACCTTAAACTCCATTTTTGTCCGTCTCTTATTGGAGCGACTCTTATGATGATCCTATGTTGTCTTCATCCATGCTCGTATGAGTTCCACCTTCTCTGAGGTGTCCCGAATAATATTCGAGCCGAACATTTTATGCTCTCTGAAGTCTAACTAATAACTCGATGAATGATATGGCCATTTATACAATGCTTTATAGGGTGCCATACCAATAGTCCGTTGATAACTATTATTGTAAGCAAACTCTGCGAGAGCTAGATGTTAATACCACCCGCCTTTGAGATCCAACGCACAAGCTTGGAGCATATCCTCTAAAATCTGGTTCACTCGCTCAATTTGACCGTCATACTGAGGATGAAAAGTCGTACTTATATTAACTATTACTCCCATAGCCTCCTGAAAACCCCTTCAGAACTGAGATATGAAAGTGTCATCCCGATCGAACACAATATTATGTGGTACACCATGGACTTGGACAATCTCTATTACAAATAATTTGGTGCACTGCTCGGTTGTGAAATATGTCCTAACTGGAAGGAAATGAGCCACCTTTTTAAACTATCAACGATGACCTCAATCGAATCACCATCTCTCCAGGACTGCAACAATACCACTATGAAGTTCATAGAGATGCTGCCCACTTCCACTCGAGAATGTCCAAAGGTTGCAACTCCCCTGTCGGTTTTTAGTATTCCACCTTTACTAATTGGTAGGTGTCACACTTAGACACAAAGTCTGCAATATCCTTTTTCATTCGGTCCACTAATACATTCTTCGCACGCCTAGATACATATTGTCTCCTCTAGGATGTACCGTGAAACATGAGCCATGAGCTTTAGCTAAAACTACTCTCCTTAAGTATAAATTCTTCGGTACAACCAATTGTCTTTGAAATCTCAACCCCCCATCTGAACTGATCGAGAATAAAGGAACTTTTCCTAATACCATCCCTCGTACCTTTTTCTAACAGAAGGAGTTTAAAGACTACGCCAATATTACACGTGTTACCATAACTGGCATAACGGTCACTAACCCCCAAAGGCATCCAACAAATCTAAAGTTCAGGTGGCCTTTCACCGTGCTACCCATATATTTGTTAAGTCCCCCCCCTGTCCGGCCCATAGCGTTGCCAATGTATCTGTCGATCGTCGACTCAATCCATCTACCACCACATTCCCCTTCCTTGGTGGTACTGAATTGAGAAATGATAATCCTTCACAAACTCTGACCATCTCATCTGTCTCATATTCAACTCTCCCTACATAAACAAGTATTAAAAACTCTTGTTATTGAAATACAATGCGAACCTCTCACCCATCAGATAGTGTCTCCAAATATAAAGGGCAAATACTATCGCTGTCAACTCCAAATTATGGATGGGGTAATTACCCTTATGAGGCTTTAACTTTTAGGACGCATAAGCTATTGACCTCTCCTCCTGCATCAGCACACCTCTTAAACCCTATAATGATGCATATGTAAATGTTAAATACTCCACACCGCCATTTGGTAACACAAGGACATGTGCGATGGTAAGTTTCTCCTTGATCTCCTAAAAAACTCTCTATCAATCCTTATACCACATAAACAGTACTCCTTTTCAAGTGAGATGTGTCATTGGTTTGGTAATCTTCGAGAGTCCCTAAATTAATCTCATGTAGTACCCTGCTAAATTTCAAAAACTCCTAATATTCGTAGGCATTGTGGGTTTTTCCCACTCTAAAACAGTAGAAACTTTGCTAGGATCCACTAAAATCCCAATTGAGATTACCACATGGCCGAAGAACTATACACCTCGAAGCCAAAATCCACACTTAGAGAAGTTAACATACAACTTATATTCCCTTAGTGTTTGCGAAACCAACCATAATTTCTAAGTATGCTCCTCTTTCGACCACGAGTATATCAAGACGTCGTCAATAAACACAGATGCAGAAATTATCGAAATATCCATGAACATTGCTAACGTGTTGGTCAACCCCAAAGGCATAACTCGAAACTCATATGAATCACATCACGTCAGAAAAATCGTCTTTGAAATATCCTTCTCTTAAATACGTAAGTGGTGATACCCTGAGCACAAGTCAATCTTGGAAAAGAATGATACACCCCTCAACTGGTCGAATAAATCATCGATATGCGACAACGAATACTTGTTCTGTATCGTGACTTTATCCAACTCTTGATAATCTATACATAATTGGAGCAAATCGTCTCTTTTATTCACAAGTAAGATTGGTGCTCCCCACGAAAACTTACTCCTCCGTATGAATTCCAGGCTCAATAATTGTTGGATCTGCTCACAGACTCTTTCATGTCTAGCGCAGCCATCCGGTATGGTGCCTTCATAATGGGTCTGGTACCCGTAATCAAATATATACAGATATCTACCTCCATAGTTGATCATAATCCTGGTACCTCCTTAAATACGTTCGAAAACTCCTGAACAACAGGTATCGCATCTAACAACACAGTGAACCCCGCTGATGAAGTCGCAATAATGTAATACAAATGGGTACTAAAACCCCCCTCAAGTCTAGGCATCCCTACTAAAAATATCTCATGACCGGGAATATCAGATGTAATTGCTTTTCCACTACAATTTATCTATGCGTGATACTGAGCTAAGCAATCTATACCCAATATAACGTCATACGTAGCCATATCTAAAATAACAAATCGGAAGAAAAACACAATTGATCGATATCAACTGTCACGCCTCTACACACATGATGTAATGCAACACCCCTACCTACTAGGGTATTCACATGCTCAACTATAACTACCAAACTTGACGTAGATGCAAATGTATAACTGGAAAATGAGTGTGACACTCCCATATCAAACAAAACTCATGCATGACTACCAAAAATATAAAACATACCCTTGATCATCCGAGGCTTTACTGGATGATAAACTTGATGAACATTGTGCACATGCCCATAATGAAGCTGAGGGCCCTTTTGAGCTAGAGGTACTTCTGAAGCTGGTGGCAAAGAAGGATAGTGAGGTGGGGCTGGAAGAGCCTGCTGCTTCCCCTGATGTCCTGTTGGTATCCTTTAGGGAAATTTTAAAAATAGTGCCCCCACTCCCTACAAGTATAGCATTGTCCCCTGATGGGATGCTCCTGTCCCTGACCCTACTATCCCTATCCATCGACGTCTCTGTCCTTATCCCTCTGGCCCTACTAGCCGTACTATCCCTGGATATGGTATCACTGTCCCCAGCCACCCTGGCGGTGATAATTCTCCCCCTCTAAAATGCTTCGAGGGATACTCCCCCCTCATTGGGTCCTATCTGAAAGTGTAGGACTCCCTACCCTCGGCGTGAATCCCTTGTCTATACTACCTTCGGCCCTTGGCCATTACCTCTCTTCTCCTTCTTGGGTTTTTTATCCTTTTAGAACTCACTGAAATTATTACAATGCCTGAGCGCGACGTCCACCATCTGAGTGCACGGAGTGTACGCTGAATTCCCCATCAGTATGCACCGAATCCCCTATGACAGGCCTCTAAAAAATTGATCTATCTTATTCATCCCTCAATCCCTAATCTCTATTGAAAAGTGAAATAATCAAGTAAATTCCTTCGCATACTCTGCCACTCTGTAATCATCCTACTTCAGTTTAACAAGCTTATCTCTTAAAGCCTCCTATTGTGATGTAAGAAATATTTAACCCAAAATCTCTCCCCAGATTGAAAAATATTCATATGTGCTAGGTCCTCTACAATGATAAAGACTCCCACCACTAGAGGGCGTCCCCTATAAGTATGAAACTAGCTAACATCTGGCGTTGAATATCCATACACTCTAGTAGGCGTAGATATCGCTCAATGTTACGCCTCCACTGTAGTGCAATAATAGGGTTTGTAGATCCTGATAACTCCGACACGCACCTTTTTCTCAAAGTTGTACTAGCTATATCCCAATGGATCCAACAGGTTGGGCAGGCTCAGGTTCTGCCACGAGTGGTGGTAGTTGCTGCTGCTGCTTGGCTACCATAGTCACAACTACAGTTTGTACGATGATATAAGCCAAGTTGGCCTATGGGATAATAGGTACCTTACCCAGTTATGGTGGTGGAGGTGTTTGTGGCTGTTGTTAGGGTGCCGCTGCCTTTGACTCAGCGCTAGTAGTTAGTCACGATTGAACAACTCGTTAGCGTCGTGTGTTCACCGTATGAAAGATAAGAAACAAAAGCATATAAGTACACGTATGAAAGTAGAATACATCATTTAAATGACTAGCTCTAAAGTATTAAAGAACTCTACATAAAAATGACAGAATCACTCAAGATCCCCAAGACACTAGAACCTGAAATGCTCTAATACTAACTGTGACACACCATAAAATTTAAACTAAAGTGATTATATCTAAAGTAAATAAAATGGGAGTTTAACAAAATAGTTTCATTCTAAGCAGGATCGAAAATAAATAACATAATATATAAATAAGTAACTCAACATCAAATGGTGAACCATACAAAACTTTAATACAATACCACATAACGTAATAGAATTCCTGCGTACAATCAGAGTGAGCTGATACATGCCAATACTAATATAAGGTAACAATTATCTCAAATATAAAAACTGACATCAATGATAAAAGGACTATAGAGTATGATCATGTAGGCTCGACACCTACATCATATAAGATCAACAACTGAGAGGAGATCAAGACTGGATCAGGGATGAGGCTGAACTGGTGGCCTATGACCTAAAAATGTTAATGGGAGATGTTAACTACAAGTATAAGTAGTATAAAAATATAATTGATCCTGGACTATAATATAACTACACATCCTCTTATAGTATTATAGTACCTTTTAAGTTAACCCAACCCAAAATAACCCTAACTGTCACATGGGTCTATTCCCGAGCCTATATGTTCCCCATGATTAATTCTTATTCATCACTACAGACTTTTATATAACAATTCCACCTTTTTCATTTATACTACACAATTGTATAATTTCATAGGGAAAGTAGTATTTACATCTACATCCACATAATACAAGTACACTCCAATACACATATCTCATAAAAGACCTCGTTACAAGACGATAGAAAATATAGGCCTATCCTACTTCCTTAAAGGATCGCTCGTGCGTACTAGGAATAGTTATAGGTTGTCCCATAACTATAACCACTCACGCATCTACTAGAGACAATCATTACGCTTTCATAACAGTTATATAACTCCATACCTAAAGATATATAAAACGACCAAACCGTGAACCTTACACAGATACAATGAGAATTTCAAGACGTAATGTCCAGGGTAAATATAAACAAGTCAAACCCGTCATCATCGCATCATGGCACCAGTCTCCTTTGATCGCATCCCCATAAGGATATCCCATCTACTATGTATTTCATGAGTACACTTGCCCGATATGTTGCACATAATAAACCAATTAAGTAATCCTATAGGGTTCAGAGTTAAGGGTTACGAGACTTATCTCAAGTTTATTATTTAATTAAGCTCTATTAACTACGACCATTTTCCAAATCAGAATTCTCATTACTCTATGTTAATTTACTACAAGTAAATCCCATCCTAAAGCCTGGCTTATAAACCAAATAATCACACCCATAACCAAACTTGGATAAAAACTAAAGGGGTCGATCGATCGACTATCCCAGATTCCCTATCTTCCTCCTTACGTACTTTGTATCTCTAAACCTTCATTGACGATTATCTAAGCTCCAAAATCAGAAATACCGAATATCATAATCATATCTACATATCCCAACATCAATCCCCATATATAACTAAGGTTTTCTCAACTTTTAATATGAAATTCGTGGACGGGACATTTGAGATTATGACGATAATTTAAAAATATTTGGTTTACGCTTAAAAATAAGCCGTTAAAGGGTGAAAACCCAAACCAGCTCCCAAACGGTCCCGTAAGAGGCATGAACATCTTACACGGGACGAATGTAACTTGTAGAAATTGATCGTATAGTCACGGGTCTCCCGATTTGAGAATATGACGATAATTTGGAAATATGTAGATTAGGCTTAAAAACAAGCCATTAAACGGTCAAAACCCAAACCAGCTTCCGACCATTGTAACTTATAGGAACTGACCATGTAGTCACGGGTCTCTCGGTTTCAGAATATGACGATAATTTGAAAATATCTAGATTAGGCTTAAAAACATGCCGTTAGTGGGTGAAAACCCAAAGTAGACTCCAAATGGTCCCGTAAGAGGCACCAACACCTCGTACGGGACCAATGTAACTCGTAGGAATTAATCACGTAGTCGCGGGTCTCTCGATTTGAGAATATGACAATAATTTGAAAATATCTAGATTAGTCTTAGAAACAAGCCGTTAAATAGTGAAAATACAAACCAGCTCCCAAACGGGCCCGTAAGAGGCAGAAATGCCTCGCACGGGACCAATATAACTTGTAGGAACTAACCGTGTAGTAACGGGTCTCTCGATTTGATAATATGATGATAATTTGAAAATATCTAGACTTTGGTTTAAAAGCATGCCGTTAGTGGGTGAAAACCTACACTAGACCCCAAATGGCCCCGTAAGAGGCACAAACACCTCGCACCGAACCAATGTAACTTGTAAGAATTGAGCACGTAGTCGCGGGTCTTTCAGTTTGAGAATATGATGATAATTTGAAAATATCTAGATTAGGCTTAAAAATAAGCCGTTAAACAGTGAAAACACAAACCAGCTCACAAACGGCCCCGTAAGAGGCAATAACACCTCGCACGGGACCAATGTAACTTGTGGAAACTGATCGTTTAGTCGCGGGTCTCCCGGTTTGAGAATATGATGATAATTTGAAAATATTTAGACTTTATCTTAAATACATATCGTTAGTGGGTGAAAACCTAAACTATACCCCAAATGGCCCCATAAGAAGCACGAACACCTCGCACGGGACTAACGTAACTCGTAAGAATCGATCGCGTAGTCGCGGGTCTCTCGGTTTGAGAATATGACGATAATATGAAAATATATAGACTTTAACTTAAAAATGTGCCGTTAAACGATGAAAACCCAAACCAGCTCCCAAACGGACCAGTAAGAGGCACGGACACCTCGCACGGGACCAATGTAACTTGTAGGAACTGACCGTGCAGTCACGAGTCTCTCGGTTTGAGAATATAATAATAATTTGAAAATATGTAGATTAGGCTTAAAAATAAGCCGTTAAGTGGTGAAAACCCAAACCAGCTTCCAAACGGCCCCGTAAAAGGCATGGAAACCTCGCATGGACCAATGTAACTTGTAGGAACTGACCTGTGACACGCCGCCTAATTAAACACCGGGCGATCAGTCCTTTATTAAATTAAAATCAAGGTAAACAATTGATTCATTCTTGGCATCATTGTCGCAAAATAATTATTTCAAATTTTAAACACCCTAAATAATTAAGCTAAGTGTCAAAACAATTTAAAACTTTATTTTCGTTATTAAATTCCAATTTGAAAACCTTTTAAATAACCAACAATTTAAGAATCACATAAGTGCTATGGATAGTAATCAACACAAAAGAATTAATCCATCTAGACTAACCAACTAAGTTTAAAACCTACAAATGAAATTATCCTGACAAGAGTTAATACCCAAAGAGTACCGAATATGGAAAATAAATGAACATACATCTCTGACAATCCAAACGGAATAGAGAAATGGGCGACACATGACCTAACTTTGAAGAAACTAAACAAGAACTGAATCAATGAAGAGGTCGTCTAAAATAAGAGCCTGCAACTCCCACATAAGCTGCAGCATGCCAAATCCAAAGAACCCATGCATGACGCCCCAACGGCTGGGCACCTATAATACATATGCATACATATACAAGAGAGATATAACAGAAAATGGGTCATAGCCCGATTGTAAAACAGTTTTAAAATATAGTTTAGCAAGCATTTAAAATGCATACCTGCTAATGCAACAACCATGCTAGTATGCGACACTCCCTTGAGAATTCTCACCTCTCATCTAATGTGCACGTCTACCGTACTACTAAACCTCATAAGTCTTTCTCATTTATTCTCCATAAAGTTTTATCTCGATAATTAACAGGGTGATAATATTTAGTTTAGAAAATTAATCTCTTTAAGATTTCTTACACTGTTTAGAACAAATCGGTACCGTTATGAAGTTCCCGAACACATTAAGAAAGTTGCAACATTTATTCATTACTTAACTACTTATATGCACAGTAGAAAGTTCCCATATAAATATACACACACACACACACACACACACACACACACACACACACACACACACACACACACATATATATATATATATATATATATATATTAGTCTCCCATATAATATATGTATACTAACGGCACCCCACATAAAAACTATGGTGCTGGCATACTCCGCTATCAAGTCTCCGTATCACACATATTTAGGGAAATGCTAGTTCGGAATCACTCTCGAACTGCATTAACATAAAACACATACAAATGGAGGCGAAGCATAGTTCCAAGTCACTAAGAGGTCATCACATACCATCACGTCTCTTAGGACCGTCTGACTGTCAATCAGATAGCCTGTACCAAGGAATCCTATGTTCTAGGGTACGAGTCAATATCCCCCATAAAGGTCCAATCGAGATAAGACCGTCCTGACGCGGAAACCCCCGTGATAGAAAGTAGCCCGAGTAAGATTTTTATACAGATATGTAATATATGCACAATCACACATTCATATATATATAAATATCCACATTTCTAAATTAGGTGTGCTCACGACCCATAATCATAAATTATCCGTTATTAACACACTTTACTCGATTATTATGCATAACGGACTCGTCATTTTTTTATTCTCATTTATAATGCACTTCATGCTCACTTTTCCTTTCTCGAAGTATTCTAAGTATAATTTCAGTAGGTATACACTCATTTACTTTCGGGTCTAACTCCTTTACGAGTCTCGATCTTTTTATTAAATATACGCATGATTTCTTATACACATGAATCATTCCTCGTTAACCCAAAATCTCATCCTACACTAAAATGTTACTCAACGGGGTCTACCTAGGCCCTACTAGTCTTCTCTATATCCCATTATACTCCAACAACAACAATCAAGGGTTCCCATGCATCTTAATCGGATTAAATCAACGGATGAGAAATATGCAGTTTTCTAGGAGGGGTCGATCGATCGATGGCAGGGGGTCGATCGATCGATCGATGATCTTGGGTCGATCGATCAATCAAGCAGTTCTTGCCCAGAAACTGCAAATTAAACCTATGGGTTTCATCTTCCAATTTCTCCAAAAACGTCATTAACAAGTCTAAAATTCTCAAATAACGATACTACAAGTTCTATATACATATATATATACAAGATTTCCTACGTGAAACATGTATAAATACATCAACGATATCGAATTAATGGGATAAAATCGACATAATCTTCAAGAACCCTAATTTTGGAAGAATTATCCATTCCTCTAATTATTTCCCAGATTTCTTATTTCTAAACTCATAGTAATTCGTGGGTAATCCTCTACATGTGATGGGTATATCCATAATATATTGAATCTCTCTAAACATGTGATTTAAAGTTTCTAAATTAACAATTTCTTTCATAAAACATGATCTTAGCAATCCTAAACTAATATGGGTGAGGCATTAACCAAAAACAAAGCAAGATAGATACTTGCATGAAATTCAAGGTTCTGATTTCATGGATGAAATGGCATGGTTGCGTTCCCCTTCGCGCGATCTACGTTTTGGTGGTGGTGGCGGTGCAACCGGATGAGTTCTGGGCCTTGGATTGCTTGGAAAGCTTCATATCTTCTTCTCTAATGGCCGTTCTAAGGTTTAGAGTTTGCTAACCCTAAGAGACAACTCCAAATGGCTGATTTAACCTAACTAAATTCGTGGGTTTAATTACCCAAAAATGCAAGATGTCTATAATACCCTCCCGGGATGTCAAATAGGCCTGAAAACGCCCCGAGACCCAAACTAAACCCCCGGGTACACTTTTCTGATTATTTCGACCCTTTCGGACACATTGACGCACTCAAAATGACCATACGGGCAATTTATAATTTATTCACTTTATATAATTCGAATTCAATCCCGACACGACACAGGCGCGTCCCGATAAAATTTCCAAAATTATCAAATTAGATTCCCGTGATAATTTTGCTAAATTTAATTACGCATCTTACTTTACCCATAAAGTAATTTACAACAAAGTTCCAATAATTACTAACTCTCATCACGCTAGTAAATATTTAAATGATTTTCCGAATTAATATTAAATTAATATCTCTAATTAAATTTAATAAATCCCCATAATTAAAAGTCATAAAAGTGTGGGGTATTAGTCACGGGTCTCTCGATTTGAGAATATGATGATAATTTGAAAATATCTAGACTTTGGCTTAAAAACAAGCAATTAAACGGTGAAAACCGAAACCAGCTCCAAATTGGCCCCGTAAGAGGCACGAACACCTCACACGGGACCAATGTAACTTGTAGGAACTAATCGTGTAATCAAGGGTCTCCCGGTTTAAGAATATGATGATAATTTGAAAATATCTAGACTTTGGCTTAAAAACATGCCGTTAGTGGGTGAAAACCTAAACTAGACCTCAGATGGCCCCGTAAGAGGTATGGACACCTCGCACGGGACCAATGTAACTCGTAAGAATTGATTACGTAGTTGCGGGTAACTTGGTTTGAGAATATGATGATAAATTAAAAATATCTAGATTAGGCTTAAAAATAAGCCATTAAAGGGTGAAAACCCAAACCAACCCCCAAATGGCCCTATAAGAGGCACGAACACCTCGCACGGGACCAATGTAACTTGTAGGAACTAACCGGATAGTCACGGGTCTCCCGATTTGAGAATATGATGATAATTTGAAAATATCTAGACTTTGGCTTAAAAATATGCAGATAGTGGGTGAAAACCTAAACTAGACCCCAAGTGGCCCCGTTGGAGGCACGAACACCTCGCACGGAACCAATGTAAATCATAAGAACTGACCGTGTAGTCAGGGGTCTCTCAGTTTGAGAATATGATGATCATTTGAAAATATCTAGATTAGGCTTAAGAACAAGTCGTTAAAGGGTGAAAATCCAAACCAGCCCCCAAACAGTCCCGTAAGAGGCACGAACACCTCGAACGGGACCAATGTAACTTGTAGGAACTGACGGTATAGTCACGGGTCTCCCAGTTTGAGATTATGATGATAATTTAAAAATATTTAGTTTAGGCTTAAAAACAAGTCGTTAAAGGGTGAAAATCCAAACCAGTTCCCAAACGACCCCGTTAGAGGCATGAACACCTTGCACAGGTCCAATTTAACTTGTAGGAACTCACCGTGTAGTCACGGATCTCTCGATTTGAGAATATGATGATAATTTAAAAATATCTAGATTAGGCTTAAAAACAAGTCGTTAAAGGGTAAAAACAAGTCGTTAAAGGATGAAAACCCAAATCAACCCTCAAACGATCCCGTAAGAGGCACGAACACCTCGTACGGAACCAATGTAACTTGTAGGAACTGCCATGTAGTCACGGGTCTCTCGGTTTGAGATTATGACGATAATTTAAAAATATTTAGTTTAGGCTTAAATACATGTCGTTTGAGGGTGAAAACTCAAACTAGCCCCCCAACGGTCTTGTAAGAGGCACTAACACCTCGCACGGGGTGAATGTAACTCGTAGAAACTGACTGCATAGTCACGGAACATATAATTTGAAAATACTATGATAATTTGAAAATATCTAGACTTTGGCTTAAAAATATGCCGTTAGTGGGTGAAAACCCAAACTAGACACCAAATGGCACCATAAGAGGCACGAACACCTCGCACAGGGCTAATGTAACTCGTAGGATTTGACCACATAGTCGCGGGTCTCTCGGTTTGAGAATATGATGATAGTTTGAAAATATATAGATTAGGCTTAAAAACAAGTCGTTAAAGGATGAAAACCCAAATCAACCCCCAAACGGACTCGTAAGAGGCATGAACACCTCGCACGTGACCAATGTAACTCGTAGGAAATGATCGCATAGTCACGGGTCTCTCGGTTTGAGAATATGATGATAATTTGAAAATATCTAGATTAGGCTTAAAAACAAGACGTTAAATGGTGAAAACTTAAAACCAGTCCTCAAATGGCCCCGTAAGAGGCACTAACACCTCGCATGGGGCTAATGTAACTCGTAGGAGTTGACCACGTAGTCACAAGAATTTCGATTTGAGAATACAATAATAATTTTAATTCGTATATGCAAATTTTTTGCTTGAATAATTTTTTTTAGTGGGTTGCTAATATCATCTCCTTTTTTTATCTTATTTTTTTACAGGATAATATTTTGTCGTTAGCTTTTATCCACGTGGAACACATGAAGTCAATGATCTATAACAAGGGGATTATTTACTTAATGTCGTTAATATTCAGGATTCTATTTTTTTGTGTAATGGCCGTGCGGGATTTTGTAGTTTTATTGTTAGCCTTTATGGCCGTGCGGGCTTTTGTAATTTTATTGTTATATTTTATGGACGTGCGAGCTATACATTACGCAGATATCATATTAGCAGGTTTTAGAATGTCTAGAAAATAGAAGAAACTCTGCCTAATTTTTTTGGTTTGTGAACGATTAGTACTTGTAATAGTTTGAAGTTTGTATGTATATTAGTTTATCAACAACTTTCGAGATTTCCAATTTGTGAATTTTCTTGTTTCCAAATAATTAATTTTTTTTCTTTGATTCAAAAAATTTGGCATAGTTCAAAACCGTGCCAAAAGTGTATCAATTTTTGGCACGATTTTGAACTGTGCCAAAAGAGTACTAAAATGTACTCGATCTAGCACAGTTATAAAGTGTGCCAAAAGTGTGCAAGAAATATCAAATTCTGGCACAGTTTTAAAATGTGCCAGAAGTTTTCCTGTCTGGTCAAATCTGGCACACTTTTAAACCGTTCCAGAAAAAATGACCATTTTGGAACACCTGATTCTGACACCGTTCAAAACTGTGCCAGAGTTGATCTGACACCATTTTAAACCGTGCCAGATTGCTGTTTTTGGTGTACTGTCAAGGGATGTTTCAAGATTAATTCAAGAACCCAATATTCATAGTTTTGATCAATTCAGTTCTTATATTCATAAATTCTCTTAACAATCAAAGGGATTTTGATACAATTACATTACTTAATCAAATTCTAATCATCCTAATTTATTTAAATCCAATTTCATGAAGAATTTATCCCAAATGCTTAATAATTTCATTATATAACTAATAACTTAATTAGTTTAACTTTACTATAATTTCAAATTAATTCAATTATATTCAGAATCAAATGAATAATCATACCATAATCACATTTCAATTATATACTTATACTAAAGAAATTTACCTTTAATCAAGATGTTGATTCCAAGCCAATTATCCAATTCTTCTTCTCCAAGTTGTCTCATTCTCTTTAGTCTCTAGGATTTGCTTTCAAATGATATTAGGGTGAATTCGATCTATCCCAATGAGTATTTTAATAGGTTAATCACAAAATTTTATTTGGGTCTCAAATGAACCTTAACTAAACAAGCCCCAAACTACTTCCAAATAACTTAAAAGGCCAGCTTAAGTCACATACTAACCCATGGGCCTTAAAACCTAACCTTTAAGGTGTAAACAGATCTTCTACACCTCCTAGAAGTCACTCAAATTTTTTGATCAACATAATTATTTTATTCATTAAAAATTATTATTATTTTGATTTACTTAAATTCCAGCCAACTACGAAATTTACCATACTTTAGTGACATCACTAGTCACTGCGGATAATTACACACAATAATAAACAGTTATAATTTATTTAATTTACTTTAAATTATGGGGTATTACATCAGTGCCCCATGGATTAGTAACTTGAAAAAAATCTTAAGCAATCACCCACTTTATAAGAGGGGTTGACGAGCTTTAAGGTTCAAAAGCAGATGTCCCAACGAGACTTTTGTTGAATTTTAGGTTGTGTAGATGTTATTTGATCTTTTATTGTTATTGGTGAGCTCTTGTGTATGTTAAAAGGAGGGTTTGATAGTATGTATAATATGGAAACAAAGCATACACGTTTGGAAAAGTGGGGGGAACAAATGCTTTTTAAATTTTGAGAAAACTAATTGTTATTGTATGATCTCCGCCCAATATAACTGACTCAAACTTCAAAGCTTCGATTCTTTTAAGACTGAGTCGACTATTTCTCCTAGTTTTTTAGCCCAATTGTAAGTCACTTAAAAATTCAAAGACATTATCTTCTCATTTATGATTGAGTCGACTCTTTTGCCCAATTTTGATATTTTTACCTTGAAAAATTATTTTAAGTGTGAGGAAAATATTTTAGAATGTGTGTCAATGCTTGAGCCAATGTTTATTTAATTTTGGGAAGTGTTATACATTACATTATTCCTAATGATCTCAACTCTCTTTGGAACTTTGACATGTTGATCATTTGAATGTGGATGGAGACATAGTTGATGAAGCTTTGAAATTACTCGGAGCATTGTTTGTTGAGCATGTTTGCCTTATTATTTTGCATTGCTTTGATTGAGTGTATCTTGGATAAGTGGATGGGATTAAGCTTGCATGACTAATCTTTGGATGGAAAGACTAGTCAAGCTAGTCTGAGTTTTAAAATATGGTGAGAAGACTCATATTGCCTTTACATTGCCATCCATAACATTGATAGAGTGAATTCTGTTGATCTACTTTATTAACATCCTTAATGCGTCGAGCAGGAACAAAATCAACCAGATTGACACCTGGCACTACTCAAAATCTCAAGAATATTGGTCGAATATTTATGGTTGTTCAGTTGATGGTTTTATGTTCCATGTATGTCCATAATCGAAATGAATCCGCATGGGGATTGTTAAGACCGAGGTTCGATAAGCCCAAATGTTGGAATGAATCCACCATAAACTTATCATATCTTCGACATATTTATGTCTTCTCCATGAAGTTATTGGCAATCTGTGACATCGGATTGAGTGGTGTATACATCGGTGATGAACAATCAAGGTGCAAAATTTACCCTATTTTTTTTTATAGTGACAATATAGTTATATGATGATCATATACCTTAATTGTTGTTTGGAATCTATATGCAACCTAGTTTTTGTTGTTTGAGAACCCATGTATCCGTCACTAAAAGGGAAATTCCAACTGAATTTTTTTACTGCTCCTAACTTGATGAAAGCTCATCATCCAAAATGATTCGTCCATGTTTGGATATAAGGTTGGATTTAGGGTTGTTGGGTGGCGAAGAAGATATTTGTTTAGTAGTAGGATTTATCATATCTGAGTTGTTAAATTAAGTGTATTTTTGTCCTAAAAAGTTCCAAAGAGTTATATACAATAATGAAATTGTAAAATGGAGTTAGGCTATTCTAAAAAAAAAATAGGAATTATGTCAAATAAATTAAGAATGTCATTGTTAAATCAAATAACACGGTATAAAGTAGAGGTTAACTTTAAAAAAAAAGGGTACCGCTAATGGAACTCCTCAAATTCTGGAAACACTCCAAAATTTTGTCAATGGACAACATTACCCTTTACCCTTTACAAGCCTCATTTCACTTCTCTTTTCTTCCACCGTTCACCACCCTATTAATAATTAAATAAAATTTAAGCAAAGAATTTTTTGGATCATTAATTATTTTGGATCACCAATATTTGGCCTGTTATAACCCCTTTTAATGATGAAATACAATTTAATTAAATAATTTTTTTAAGTTTAAGTAACAATTATTAACAACTTAATCATTAATTGATTTATACTTTAGTACTTACTTATTTTTTTTTTTACCAAATATGAACATGATCCAGTGACACGACACGAAATGACAAGACACGAATAAAAGTGACAGGACACGAAATCTTATTTTGTTATCTAACACGAAAACGAAATATTTTTTTAACCTAACACGAACATAATCCAAGTAAAAGAGACACAAAATATTATTTTAATTTATCTACAAAAACGGAAACACGACCGAATAAAAATGCGATACAATACGAAATATTTTTTTTACGAAACAAAAATAATGTTAAGTAAAAGCGATACAACGAGATTTTTTTTCCAACACAAATAATAATTTTATTACCAAGTACGAACATAATTTTTTTTTACCCAACACAAACATGATCGAAGAAAAACATAACCCCACATCGGATCGTGTTTGTATTTGTTAAAACAATGAAAGAAAATCATGTTGTGTTGCTTTAACTTGATCATTTTAGTAAAAAAAAAAATAATTTCGTATTGCGTGGTATTTTAATTTGCCAATATACATATTCTTCTTCACACACTTTGAAACTCTGCCCACTTCACTTCAATCGAAGAAGAAGCAGCAACACTAGTAGCTTCGTTGTTTTATCATCACATTCCAACCCTAAAGATTCTTAAACCCAACCGCAGGTCAAGGTACGGTCAGCTGTTGATGATAACGACTCCTTTTCTGATGTAAGTTACCTTTAATTTCACTTCCATTTATTAAATCAGTAATTCTTCGCTACCCATCATTTTCACACATAATTGTGGATTTTGCTTACTACTTCAAATTTTTGACAAATCGTAATCTCCCGCCTTTCAAGGCCAATTGGGTTTAGCAGATTGCCTTGTGAGTGAACAAACAATACCTTAGGCATATGATGACATCTGCCTCTTAATGTACAAGGGTCTTAGCATTTTATGCAAAATTGAACCTTCATCAATGGGAATGAGAGCACCTGCACTCAAGGTGTGGCAAATGGAAACTGTCCCAAAATATGTTGGCTAAGGTTGGTCAGAGATCCCTATTTTTCTACTGGCAAACACGTTATTATAATAAGGGTTTCACACCAATCAATGGTCATATGTAACGAACATTACCACTAGTCTATTACAGGACTCTACATCCTCCACATCTTATTCATATTTACAAACCTAAAATATAGGAAATCATCAAGTATGAAATAAGGTGGGGATAATAGAACTTAACCAATTTCTGGAGAATTCTCAAGCATGTGTTATATGAGCGAGAGAGAGTACAATTTCTACATGTATGTAATTTTTATTTATTTATTATTTGTTTTGTAGATAAATGCCCTAAACTTTCCGACAATGCATGATATATTTTACACGTGTAAGGAGAATTTAGATTGAAGTGTTTCATACAAAATAAAAATAAAAAACCTTAAGGATAGAGTTGGACCTATGAAAAGCAACATAAGCAGAAGTAACACGAAGTTCTTAAGAGAAGCAGAGTGGAAGAGAAGTTTGAGTGTACTGGATGTACGAGTTTGTCTTACCTTAGTGATATGTATATAGGCTGGCTAATAGTGATGAATCTATCTCAGTAATCTAGAATGGCTATGTCGAGAAGTTGGCCCAAGTATGATGGACTTCTTACAGAGGCAGGGACAAGTTTGAGTGTACTGGATGCACAGGTTTGTCTTACCTTAGTGATATGTACTAAGGCTGGCTAACAGTGGTGCAACTTTCTCAGTAATCTTGAATGGCTAGGCTATGAATATGGCCCAATGGATCCCTATATTCCAGCCTCCAATCCACAAACTCTACAGAGTCTTCCCCAGCCAGACCTTAGATACCCCTCAAATCCTGTCAGCATAAATGACTTTGTCAGTGCTGCCACCTTGCTGTCACAATTGGCAGAGCTGTTTTACATCTGTCCAGAATCCCCCTGCAGGTTGCTTTCTGACTTGGTAGCTTGCTGTCCATTTGCTCCTGGTGAGGTTTTCGACCTGACTCCTATATCTATGGCATTTTGTGCTTTGTGCCACACAAGTTTAAAAATAGCCTATTGGAATTTAAGTGATTAGAATACCTTATCCCACAGCCATACCTGTTGAAGATACTATGTCCTCTCTCTTTCAATCAGAATAATATTAAAATAGAACCAAAGTTGACATCTCATCTTATGTCTGTGGAGTTCTTGAAATATTTATTTAAGAATGCTTGGCCTGTACGGTTCTCATTCTAAATTTGATTGGTTTTCTTCATACTAAACCAACACCTGTAGAAAAAAATTAGAAATTTATTGTATTAATGTGGTTATTTGTATATAGTATATCCCTAGTTCTGCTAACAACCAAAAGTAAAAGGCATTAAGTCATCCATTGCATCATACTGATGTGGTCATTCTTATAGCTGTTCATATTTGTTAATATTTGCAAATTGACTTAAAATAAGTCATTGAACATGAATAATTGTTTATTTATTTGTCATGTTTAGGTATGAACATTGCTAACAAGTGTGCTTATGATTTCTTGCGCAAACCTATTGAAACTTTTGGAGCATGTATTTTGTATGCCCTACTAATTTGGCTACGTAATAGCAGCCGTTGGCATGTTAAAACTTTTCTTTCTAGATAACAAATGTTTTTTTCCCCAGCAATCAGTCTTGATTTACGTACTTTCACATTATTCCTGGTCAATTTTTTTTAACTGTAGGATGTTTGTCCAGGATGAGTTTTCAGAAGTAGAAAACTCTGATGCGGATAAACTTAGACTCAAGTCACGTGTTACACCGAACAAAAGACGAGGTATGCCTTATGATTTTATAAACTTCTCTAGAGTGATATGATTTATGGGATATACCTGTTTGTGCACGAAGTCACAGTCATTCTAAAAAGGTATTGGGGCGAAGCCTTAGAATATCAAATGACCAAGCGGACGCAAAACATGGCGACAACTCCTTGGGCAAGAACATATTTCGTCGTCTGTCAGAGGAACTAGAATTAGATGAAAGATGGTTTCCGCTTCTTGATTACCTAACCACCTTTGGACTTAAGGAATCACACTTTATCCAAATGTATGAGAGGCACATGCCCTCCCTTCAGATTAATGTTGTTTCTACACGGAAAAGGTTGTAGTTCTTGTTGAGTGTTGGTGTCAAGCATAGAAACATTAGAAAGATACTTATGAGGCAGCCACAAATTTTGGAGTACACAGTGGAGAACAATCTGAAATCTCATGTTGCTTTTCTAATAAGTTTGGGTATTCCAGATTCTAGAATAGGACAGATAATTACTGCTACTCCATCTCTGTTTTCTTATAGCGTGGAGAATTCATTAAACCCCACAGTGAGGTACTTGCTTGAGGAGGTTGGTATTAAAAGGAGTGATTTATGTAAAGTTGTGCAGCTGAGTCCTCAAATCTTGGTTCAGCGGATTGAGACTACATGGAACACTCGCTTTAGTTTTTTTACTAGAGAATTGGGAGCTCCCAGAGATGATATAGTGAAGATGGTCACGAAACATCCCCAACTCCTTCACTATAGCATTGAGGATGGATTACTGTCGAGAATTAATTTTTTAAGAAGTATTGGAATGCGCAACCCCGACTTATTGAAAATATCAACTAGCCTTACACATGTATTGTTGGTGATTTTTAAAATAAGTGAGTAAGAGTTTTTTGGGTGTAAGAGCTTTAAGAGCTTGTCCCACATTGAAAGTGTGAGGAAGAGGTGGGAAGCTAACCCAAATATAAAAAGGGATAGTGTCCCACATTGGAAAATGTACAAAGCTAAGTGTTACCACTACGCTATAAAAGGAGTGGGCAACCTTTGAGTCCCACATTGGAAAAATATTAAGAATTTGTACACTTAATAAGTACAAATGGAAGATGAAGAGTTAATTCATCTAGCATTTAAGAGGCTATTCAAGAGACCTCAATACGGTGCGAAGCATCGTACGCACACGCGGGCGCGGGCGCGGGTGCGGGTGCGGGGTAGTGGGCTGTAGAGGCGCTAGTGGCGCACTTTGCACTTCGCGTGTTCGCAGTGGTAGCGGGTTGCCGGGATTCGTCCGCGTCGGAGCGCGGTCACTTTTTGGTTGACCCGTGCAAAACCGATTCGGTATTAATTGAACCTGTTCGGAAATGACTTAAGACTGTTGGTAATTAACAGTCATACCATTTCGGAATTGATTAAGACTGTTAATCCAACAGTTATGACTCTTGAAGACAAAGTCTTTCATTATCTATAAATAAAGACTGCCTAAAACGAATTTGCACATATAACAGATATTACCCAGTTCCGAAATTTCCAACCCTTGCTATTACTCTCTTAGAATTTTCACGAGATATAAATTATCTTATTCTATTTTGTTCACATAAACAGACTAAGAACTTGATTGACTGTTCTTCGCTGCTGCATCCAAAGGCTGTCTTCAAATATACAAGTTGCAGGCAGTGCAAGTTGCTTCATTGTATCTTGAGTATGGATTTGCAAATTCCCATTTGTATACCGAAATTATTCGTGTGAGGCAAATACTATATTTAGGAAAGTGACATCACGCCTTGAAGCTTTCTACTATCTATTCAGAAGTTACATTTTTGTATTGAAGTTGACATTATTGTGATATATAAAGAGTTCCATTTCTGTATTTGCATTCATAATATCCAACAGGTATCTGTTCTTCCCTTGCGCACTTGATCTTCGCACATATTTACACAATTTGGGTTGCCTTTGTTCACCCATAAGAAAGAGTTCTCTCACATACATTACCCAAAATAATCCCATTACCATGAGACCATAAATTTTGCTGCAAAATTGTAAAAGTACATTTTAACATATTAAATTAGTAACGTCCAATTACCTACTTTCTCTCATCTCTCCGCTTTTAATCTTATCTTCTTCTCCACTTCACATTCCTCCCTCCCCTCTCCCCCACTCTCCCTTTCACACACACACACACACACACACACACACAAGATTTATATAATAAATAAAAGAATGGAAGCACAAACATTTAGTCCTATATGCATAATTGTTTGTATCCGATCCCGCATATTATTTTCATTTTTGTTGGTCCTATATGGGGAATTTGGCATTCTAAAGATAAAAATGCCTTCAGTAATAAAAAGGGTTCACATAAAGATAACGAGCCAACTGCAATAGTTATTTGACTTATGGAAATATAATTAACACATCTCCTTGCATGTTCCTGGGCATTTAGTGTGCTGAAGACAGTAAGTAATTCAGTATTCTCATCCCCTTGGAGCCACAGTTACCCTTTAATATACTCATGCTACACTGCTTAAGCATTTCTATACAATTTAATTTGGAATGTTACAAGACTTTAGATTTTCATGCGGATATGTATGCTTACAGAAAATTACAGATTTGTATCATAACAGTAATTGAAGGATGGTATTATAGATTAATTTCATGCTTTTTATTGGTTTCCACCTTCCTATAAATTTTCAAATGGTTTTAACTGGACATGCAGGTATTCTCTCTATCACTGGAAGGAAATCTGAAGCCTAAGTACAGGTACTTGGTCAATGAACTTCGGAATAAGGTGAAGTCCTTGACCAAATATCCTACGTACCTGAGCTTGTCTTTGAACCAGAGAATTCGTCCTCGACATCGGTTTTTGGTTTCGTTGAAGAAAGCTCCAAAGGGACCATTTCCTTTGAGTTCATTTGTTCCGACCGATGAATGCTTTTGTCAGCAGTGGGAACGAGCTAGCTTAGATAATTATTTAGAGTTTCGGCAGGCATTACTACTCAAGGATTTCGCAAGGAAATATGAGAAGCAATAATAGGCTTGGAGTTAGTTCCTACTCTTTTAACATATAGTTAGTGGAAGAACGGAATTGTCTCTCCAACTTAAGCCCCTCAGCTGTATACTGTTGTACAACTACACTGGAGCTTCTGTTGTGAATCTTAGATGTTCATTATCGCTACAAACCTTGTAAGCAAGTTTCTTCTGTTATTATTTTTGAATTTATTAATATTATTTGCAAGCCAACCCCAAGTAATTGGGAAAAGGTTTTGTTCAGTTGAGTATTAATATTCTTTGCAAGTATATTCAGTTTTTAAAACTGTGCCAGGAACTGATCCAGTTTTGTTTCCACAGATAGGACATACAATTTCAGCACAAGGCAAGTGGAAGTGGGTAATTTACTTTTGTTTTGTTATTGAAGAAAGCAATGTGAAACCTGTGCTTTTAAGGTTATTTTTGGTGATTAAAGGAATTAAATAGCATCGATTTGAAATCTATGCTTTCAAGGTTAGGCTGCACCTTGTCATTGAGCAACAAAGTTAAATGAACATTCAATTCCGTTGGACATTCTTGAAGGTTCAGTTTTGTAAAGTGCGAGGGACCTATCCCAAATGCAAAAGAAAGCCTAACGCTGGAGGTAGGACCTAAATTATCACAGTTATATGTGCAGTGAAGATACTGTTGATTGTTTCCCTCACCAGCTCATATATTATACGGAGTATATTCAGGAGACAATTTTCGAATTACTTCTGGTTTGTTTCATATTTTGATTGAGCTTTCAATACCTGGCAGTTAGAGTGTCCAATATTATTCTCTTTTGTTTCTATTTTTGAGTGGAATGAGTTGTGTAAATTCATTCAGACGCTCAGCGAATTATACTGAGGTAAATCTACTACAGCTTACACATTTTTTATTCGTTTTTTTTTTCTTGTTCCAATTGTTGAGGTGTGATTGTTATCCTTTCAAGCTGCAGAAAGTAAAATGTTATGAATGTTTTCTTGTTGGTTCAATTGGCATTTTAATGGAGCAGATCAGAATGGTCTTCTTCCTTCGATTGGGTTCCCCCTCCCCCTCTTTTGAAGCAGTAGCTCAGTTAAATAGTGTCCTTTTGCTTGTAGTTAGAATTGTTTTCTCCATGTCGTGAGAATATAAAAATAGATGGATTTTAAATGGTGACCCAATTAAAGTGTACGTCGCTGCAGATTTCCATGTAAAGATTGTCTTTTGAGGCCTTAGCCGAAGGAAAATGGCACGTAACAGCACTGTTATCATTTCATTTTCCCTGTAGTGAATGAAGGCCAATGTCATTTGATCATTATTGTTCTTCCTGGCTGTTCAAAACATACAGGAGAGAAATTTTAATGAAGAGTCTTGGGGCAATTTTTGGTTTAGTGGATGAAAATCGTTTTTTTTTCTTTTATCTGTTCTTACTTTACATTTGTGCTTCTTTTCCGCTTTGAGGGGAGGGTTTAAACTGTCCTCGTGATAACAAGCTAGGGTTGTTAAATCTACTTACGTCACATATAATTGGTGTAACCACAAGTAAATAGAGAGGGTGTTTGGTTGTTTTAAATAATGCAAGGATACGTTTTTGTATTTAAATATAGACGATGTATTATTATTGTTGTTGTTGTTGTTATTATTATTATTATTTTAATTATTATTATTGTCATTTGGCTCATTATAGATGTGGCTGATTATCTGAATCACTCACATCGAGGAAAAGTGCCCGAAAGCTTAATTTTGTTTGAAACACTTTAATCCACAATCTTCCATGAATACATCACTTATGTGAGTGATTAAATTGTGTTAGCCAAGAAAAACTCGGTCTCAATAGGACCGCCTTGTCACAACTGAGTGTGAATTAGATGCAACAGTGCCGTTTTGAGTAGTTAGACCCCTTTGATGCTGCCAATTAGAAGTTAGTTAGCTTACTTAAAGCCTTGGGTGCTTCTCGATGGTTTATTGATAGAAATAAGTTAAAGCTTGTATTGAATTCTATAAATAGGAATTGTAATTTAGCATAACACTAATCTGAATGTACCATATATCTACCATATATCTGTGATTTACCGTTGTTACAATTATACTTTATTAACTTGGTATAGAGACAAGTCTTTCTCAACCACCCCTACTTGCATCCGTGGAAGAATTAATTTTCAAAATTCTTATTCAAGTAGAGATGAAGTTAGGAAAGAAATGAAAGATCCGAAGGGTACCTTGGTCAGTCTTCAAGAATGATATCTTCTGATGCAAGAGAAAGTACACTCAATAATGGAACAAAAAATGCATCCATCAACAAGTTTCACTCCCACCCATGATTGTTGTAGAAGGCTTGAACATCATTGTTGCTTGATTCGTTGAGAGTGGGCTGAGGAGTTTCAAGGCTTTTAGCACAAGGTGGCTAAAATGGAGTTTCCACATTTTGTTGGTTAAGATCTAGAGGGTGGCTCAAGAAATGTGCAAAGTACTTTCAATTTTGTCTTATGATTGAGGAACAAAAGGTTTCATACGCCTCTATTCATCACGAAGCAAGGCTCATAATTGGTTCCAAGACTATTATAAAAATTTGGATGGGGTTTATTGGAGAGATTTTGTCGAAGCCATTTCAAGTAAATTTTAGAATTAAGAACATCATGTAATTAACGAATTTAACAAGTTGCAGTAGATATACATGGTAAATGTTTATCAAGATAAGTTTGAGGAATTGAGGCCTTTGGTTTGGCCAACAAAGGGGGCTATCCGAAGAATATCCCCTCTCTAATTTTATTAGTGAATTGATGGAAGAGATTAAATGTAGTATCAAGATGTCTCCCACAACTCTTTCAAAGACCATTAGCCTTGCAAAATTGCATGAATTATCTCTTGACATTTGGGCTAAGAAATTCAGAAATCCAAAACCATACACAAATTCACTCCAAAATTATTCTCAATCATATACCCAATCAAACAAAATTCTTTCATACCACATAATTTGAACTTCGCAACCCCAAAATTTCAAACCACTAGCCAATCTCAACCAAATAGTTCTTCAATTCAGTGATTAAAAATCCAACCATTGAAAAAGAATTTCAAACCAGTTCCATGACCCTTCCCATAAAAGAATCACCCAAACTGAAATGCAAGAAATAAGAGTAACTGATTTATGTTATGATTGCGATGGAGTGTATCATGCATGCTACTAATGTGTCGAGAGACAACTATATGTATTGGCCACATAGGAAGAAGAATGGGAAGATGATAAGGGCAGTTTGGTGGAGACCACCCCATAAACTGTAGCAATGGAAGAGGAAACACATGATACAATTATTTCCTTGCAAGCTATTTTGGGAAGCAAGACTCCACAAACTTTAAGGCTCATGGGGTCAGCTGATAATAAAGAGATCCACATCTTGATTGACATTAGGGGTACCCATAATTTTTTTTGATCCAATGGCTGCTACGAGAACTGGATGTGGGGTGCAGTCCTTAACTCCTACGTGGGTCACAATTGCAGATGAGATTGAAGTCTATTTGCCCAACTTTTAAATTGATGATGCAAAATCATGAAGTTATTAGTTGCATGAAATTACTACCCCTGGGGGGTGGGGGTGGGGGGTGGAGGGGATGATGCTATTTTGGACGTGCAATGGTTAAAAGAGAACCCTTGTTTGAAGAATATGTGGCTCAAGGTGCAACAAGGAGGAAGGAAATTTTCAAAAAGGAGAAAGGAAATTTGAACTTAGCGAGGAGATTGCCATACATGTTATGTGTACCTACAATTCTTTAATTTTGAGAAAATGTTATTTGTGCCTACAATTAGTACTGAAAAGTTAGAAAAAGTGCTGAACATGTGTTGTAGCATGGTGAGGGCTCACATCATGGTACAACACATGTTATCCTTCTTTTAGGGATACACAATTTTTTGAACCACCTTGAGATTGTTATCGCTGTTTAATGTCAATGGCATAGTATCTTGAATTGGACACCATTACACCTTTTAAAATATGTGACATTTTGGTTTGAAGTGTGAGCCAACATGAGGTGGAATCTCTTGAAAGAGATTTTTGAAGAATTTTTGTGATGTCAATTAATGTTTAAGAACAAAGATACATCATTGAAGTATGGGTTACACAACATGTTATACCTCAAAAGAGATAAGTTATACCAAGTGTGGATTCAAATTTGATATAATTCTTGCATGATGGCTTGAATCAAAGGTGTCAAAGGTAATCTTATTTCTCAATCTTTTCTTTGCAATAATTTTTGCCTTGGCCACCCTAATCAGGGTTTTGAACCTAGAATTATTTAACACACACACACACACACACACACACACACACACACACACATATATATATATATATATATATACACACATATACAGTCAGACTCTCCAACATACCTCACTTAACATGACTATAAACAGACCTATTTTAAAAAATAGTTAAAAATGTATTTTTAACTAAATTTGGTATACATGATCCACATAGTAAGGAGATTATCTACAAAAAAAATCATTAAAAAATTCAACCCGAAACTGAGTGAGATGTTGGAAAAATTTTAAATATCGAAAAAGCACATATATACACACTTTTCATTTCACCCACTTCTGGATTGAATTTTTTAATATTTTTTTCGTAGATGACCTCCTTACTATCTAGATCATATATACCAAATTTGGTTGAAAATATATTTTTTAACTATTTTTTTAAATGGGTATGTTCATAGGTATGTTGGAGGGACTGATTGTTTTATATATATATATATATATATATATATATATATATATGAGAGAGGGGTGTTTGAATAGTGCCAACGAATTAACGATTGAGATCGAATTTTTTGGAACGATCTAAGAGTGTGAGGTTGTGCCACATCACAACTTTAACACTGTGACCTTGCAAAATCGGAGATAACCTCACAAAACAAACCCACACTGCCACCCAGTTTCAAATGCCCAGTCTGCCTCGAGCCTCCCAAACATCCCATCTTTCATTCACTATGCCCTTTACAAATCCACAACCTCAGTTTCTCTCTCCAAAACATCCATGCTCTCTCTCTTTGGGCATGCAACGGCTATTAGTTTTTTCACCATCTTCTCCCATTTACAACCTCTCAAACCTCTTCTTGCGTCCAAATCGACTCTATACGAAAGGTATTTTACTTCAAGGCCTGATTTATTATTTTGTTTTGCTTTCATATTAGGATTTCCGCTTGGTAAGTTTTTTTTTAATCATTTGGTATTTTGGGTGTTCATTTGAATTTTATTGAGCTAATATGGTATTTTTATTAGTATTTCAAGTGTTGCAAGGTATATTTTCTCCTCTTATATCCTCTTCTCTCCTCTCTCTGCAATTCTATATCTCTCTCTCATAACATTTAGGAATTTTTATTCAAAAGAATAAGAAAAACATTGGCCTTAAAATTAATTTATTATTTGATACATATTTTTCCATATTTGCTTAAAGATTTTAGCTTTGATGTAACGGCATTTCAGGTGATAATGGGTTCTGAGCAAAATATATTTTCACACCAAAGAGAACCACCAACTCCGTGGGTAATTTTTCATTTCATATCTACTTTATCTTCATTGTTTTCTCATTATTTATTGTGGATTTTAGTTATTTATTGTAATAATCTCATGCTTGATAGTTGGTTAAGATCTGTAATTTAAAGGTTTTGATGCGTTTTACCAGATTTGGATAGTGTTGGTTTCTTGACAATCTGCTATATTTTGCCTTGAAATCTCTATTATAACTGTTTGGAAAGTCTGGGGACTAATTTACAACCATAAAATGAATAGGGCTATTTTGGAATACCTCAAAAACTTTAGGGGTCAAATGAGAAGTTTAGTTATTTCTATTATATTGTCTCTATTTCATGTGGTTTTAGTTATTTTTATTATGAGATCTGTTGTTTAAAGGCCTTGATGGGTTTTGTTAGATCTGAATCTTGGTGATATGGGTTTTTTGTATCTTGGGTTTCTTGAAAATCTACTACAGTTTGCCTTGAAAAATAATGTGGGTAGTTTGGCGGTAATTTGCAACAAAAAGTAAGTTAGGGGCCATTTTGAAATAACCCAAATCGTGTGTTTATAATCTTACTTTTCCAAATGGGGATCTTCCTGACAATTGGAAAGTTGAAAAATCAAGTAAAATTGGAGAAAACAAAAAGTCCATCAAGTTGTGAAAGGTCTATGACCTAGCCTTAAAAGCTTAATGCAATTACTTTTGATGCAACTACATGTTAGGCAGAGAGGGTACTATTTTTAGTTGGTTAGAGTATCCGTATCTGAGGATAATGGGTTATCAGTGTGTATAATCTATATATATATCGTGTGTATTAAATATATTTGGTAATATTTTTAATAATAAAAGTCATATATGTGTCGTCGAAACAATTTTATTTTATTTTTTCACCCAAGTATAAATTCTTATATTCCTCAAGAAGTTTATGCGTGTGAGTGTTCATTTTTCTTTTTAGTGGGGTGTTTTCACTAGAGTCTATTAAAAGAAAATGACACTATTATGTTCATTTTCAATATATAAACTGTCAAATATAGTTTTCAATATATAAACTATCAAATATAGTTTGCTAAAAAGACAATTACAAAAAAATGATTAAAGTTATTGGTTAAGAGTTAGGAGTTATAACTTACTTTTTATGTGTCCTTAATTTTCCTTGCTATAGTGAATGTTGAGGGGGTGTGATAACTGAAGTTGGATTGAAGTCATGGTAGGCCTCTGTCATGCAAGGTAAATATCATTTTTTCTTTATTATATCTCATAAACACTGAGCATACGTTTTTGTTGTTTGTGTTTTTGTCGTTAGTAATTTATTCTCTATTACTTCTATTAGCTTTGGTCATATTATTACTGAAATTACATTGCCGCTATATTTTTTATTTTGTTTGTTAGATACAACGAACCCTATTATAGGTACAAGTGAAAAAATGTGTGTTTTGTATGGGTGTGTGTTCTTTGGGCAGGGCTTAGCAGTATTGTGTTGCTTCTAATATTCTCTATAGTAATGAGGAGGGCGTAGAATGAGTTTTATCACTTGCTAATTATGGATTATTATTTATATTAATGAGTTTTATATATTGTGTTATTAAGTTGGATCCATTTATTTGAGTTCAACATTTTTTTAGAATATAAAATATATCTCCATGTTTTGATATTGGGTGAGTTGAACCTACAACAAAAGCATTTATTTAATTCACTAATGTTTGATCTTTGTAGATTTTTAAATAAAGCGCTCATATCTTTGCAATCTAATATTCTTTTATGGTTTAGGATTTAAGCGGGAAATTCTTGACAATCCTTAATGCTCTCAATTTGTTGAGGAGAGGTAATTGAAGTCTATATCTCTTTTCTTTGTTTTTGACGCAATCTAATATTCTTATGTTTTGCGCATACTTCAAGACTCTGGGTTCAATTTTCAATCTTAAGATCTCTATCATATTCAATACTTTTTTAATTGAATTACATTCAATTTTATATGATTATGCAATTCTCGGTAGTCACATAGGACTATATACTGACTCAGTGATGTGGTGTAAGTGAATTGATCAGTCAAACCGCATGTTGCGTGGATCCCTCACCAACCCAACTGTGTGTCGCGTGGATCCCTCGACATTGGCTATATTTTGATGTCATTGGTTATATTTTGTGTTTTATTGAACCGGGGAATACTTTGAATTGTTCATCACCATCTCCATTACTTTTGATGGTTGTTGATGGAAACATCTTCGGATTGATGATAGTAAGATACTCTATTATTTTTTGTGATATCTAAAGTTGATTTGTTGGTTAGTTATTTTTCATTTTTATTTCTGATTTCTGGAGTTGTATGTATGTAGTGTAATTTTGGTAACTATTTGTCTATTTTATTCCTTTTATTCCACATTTGGATATTGTTGGAATTAGTTACACATCTGATTGACAACTGTAGTGATTCAGATCTCAACATATAAACAATGATTAGGGATCTCCGAAACATCATCCTTGTAAGTTGCAAATTGTGACACCCCGACTAATTAAATACCGGGTAGCTACTCCTTTATTAAATTAATACAAAATGCCAAGTTGGTTCAGTTAATAGCATCACTGTCGAAAACATTTTACTGATTACTAATTACCTAGTATTTAAAATGGGAGTTGCCAAATTTTAAGTTAACTCTGATTAACATGCAATAAGTGAAATGTAAAGGATAACATAACCATTCACAATAAAGTCCAACTATAGTAAATCAACAAGTAAAAATGAGTCTAGAGGAAAATACTCCTCACAACAATCCCAACATGGAAAGAAATAAAACAAGTCTGCATCCTGAATTAATTACAAACCAAAAGTCTGAATAACTGAAAGAAATGAAATGTCTCTAAAAGAAATGGGCGACATGCCCTACAACTGATGAAATCTGAATATAGAGTCAAGGCAAATGAATCGTCTACTAGCAAGGCCCTGTAACTTCCACAACAGCTACAGCTCGTCACCTGACTGGAAATATTATGCATGGTGTCCTTGTGGCTGGGCACCTAAAAAGGTTTTTAGAAAAAGTAGATTTGAAAGAAAACGGGTCAGAGCCCGAAAGTGGAGAGTATTTTAAAAATATCAAGTGTTTTAATAACATTAAAACAATGAATGCAAAGCACATGTTAGGACGTGCTCTCACATGAAATACTCACTTCTCGGCTATTTGTGCACTCCTAACGTACCGTACCCACACAAGTGTTTCTCATATCTAACTAGACCACAACAAATACTGTCCTTTATACTCAATTCGTACTATAAGTCCCAACGTTATCAATTTAATAGAGAACTTTACTTAAATTCTCAAATATCGAGGTATTAGTAGTACAATTTACCAAAGTTTACCTCTCATTTTATATTCTCAATGTGTTACTATAATGATTCTCACATTCAAACATAACAATTCTTTTCATTTAACCGTATATTATTCACATCATAAATACACAATAGAAGCACCCCGAGGCTAAGCTGGGGTGCACTCATACTCTGCTATCCATCCCAGTACATCACGTACATAAGGATCACAAATTTCGAATCTCTCAGGAATTGTTAGAATAAGCAGAACACAAGAAAATGGAGGCGAACATAATTCAACATATCCATGGGTCACGTACATACCTACGCTCCATAGTCTGCTAACTTATTAACTCACAAATAAGTCATTCTAGCATTATGTTCTCTAGGCACCAATCTAAATCCAGGCACACAAGGAGTAGATGGCCCTAAGCGAACGTAAACCTCCCGTGATAGCAAGTATGGTAGGTATGTCATACACATAAAATCATATACATATACTAAGCATGCACACATCTTAGTACTTAACATATTTTATCAGTGGTATACTTCTCATTCTTATACCAATACACGTGTCCCCGGTTTATATATATACACATCATCCTTTATCCTCACGTCGTAATTAGTTATTCGCGTCCTAACCCACAATTACCATTTGGTTCAAATCATTCTTCTATATTTTACTCCCCAATATATCCCTAATATCCCAACTATCTCAATTAGTCATCAAGTTAATGTTATCTCTACAATTAAACAAGGTTACGGGACACTAGAAATCAAACCAGGCCAAACTGTCAACTCGTTAGAAGTCTCGTTCGAACGAGGCTGTTCGAACGAAGTGGGCATCTAACGAGATCTCGTTCGAACGAAAGGCATCGAACGAACATCCCTATCGTTAGAAGGCAAACTGTCAACTCGTTCGAACGAGCTCGTTCGAACGACCTGGGCAGGTCTTCTAACGAGGTGACAGTTCGAGCCTAGAAAATTCCTATTACGTTTTTCACCAATTTTCTCACCTCAAAACTCCTCCAAAAATTATTCCAACAATATTTTAAGGTTCCTCAACATTCCTAAACATTCTTAGGTCGTAATTTAGCACATTTATGGAATCAAATCTTCCTATACAACACCTAATTATCAATTCTCCCATAGTTTGCCCCTAAATCATATGAGTATGAACCCTAGAATTTAAAATCATCAACTTCCATAAATAAATCCGTTTTTGTAACATAAAAATTAGTAATTCTTTTAGTTCAATCATCCAATAACAATTCTACATGCAATCCTACATTAAAATCTGAATTCATAACTCAAATTTCATGGGTTTTTATAAATCTCCCAAAAACAATACAATTATATAAATTTCCTACACATGGAAGAAGCATTCTTTGCAAATAACGTAATTAAACCACTTGTCTCTAATATTTCTCTGAATTTGATGTTGAATCTTGAAGGTTGAATTGTTCTCTCTCTCTCTGTAGAATTCTCTTCTCTCTCTCTGTCTACAAGTTCTTCTCTAAAGATGATGACAATGGAGGTGGGGGTTTATTCTTGGACCCTTAACTTCTATTCTAAAGTTCTCCCGTAGCCCACTACTTAGTTTAGTGCTGATAATGGGCTGGTGGGTTTATTTAATAATCATAATTAAACTCTAATTTTCGTGGGTTTTAATTCCCAAAATTCCAAAATTACCAAAATACTCTTTTAAGTTGCTGGTATGGCCTAATAATGCCCCGGGACCCAAACTAAACCCCCGGATAGTGTTTTCTGACTATTTTGACCCTTCCGGACACGTTGGCACGCTCAAAATGACCATACGGTTAATAGAAATAAAAAATCACTTTTTAATTAAATAGTTACTTTCCTGACGCGACTGTCACACGCGTCTCAACAAAATTTCCCAAATTGCCGTATATCAATCTCACGACAAATTTAATAATTTCAATATTCATATAACGTCGTATGTACACATTATAATCAAATACCAACTCACATCTCGTTAGTATTTTATCCGGATTAATTCCCAATTAATACACATATAATTCAATTAATCCCATAAATAAATATCACAAAAATACGGGGTATTACATACTTCCCCTCTAATAACAGAATTTCGTCCCGAAATTCGGAATTAGAAAGTACCTGGTAAAAGTAACTCTGGATAACGTTCGCGCATCTCATCCTCGCGCTCCCATGTGGACTCCTCGACATTATGATGTCGCCACTAAACACGTACTAACGGAACTATCGTTGACCGCAGTTTCCGCTCACTTCGGTCCAAAATAGCAATCGGCCCCTCCTCGTAGGAGCTATCGGGCTGGAGATCGATGTCCTCCAAAGCAATGTGAGAATGAACCAAATCATCTCTAAGATATTTCCTTAGCGAGGAAATATGAAACACATCATGAATCCTGTGCAAATGCTCCGGTAACCCAAGTCTATACGCAACAGACCCAATCCGCTCGATGATAGGAAATGGTCCCACATATCTTGGTACCAACTTCCCCTTCTTCCCAAATCGCATAATCCCCTTCATAGGAGATACTCTGAGTAAAACCTGGTCCCCCACTTGGAACTCCCTGAAGAACCTCTTCGCATCAGCATAGCTCTTCTGCCGATCTTGAGCTACCCGAATGCGACTCCGTATCAATTCTATCCTCGTCAAACTATCCTGAATCACTTCCGGCCCTAGTAGTTTGTTGTCCCCTACCTCCAACCAACATGCTGGGGAACGACAAGGTCTACCATACAACGCCTCAAATGGAGCCATGCCAATGGTGAACAGGTAGGAGTTGTTGTAAGCAAACTCCACCAGTGGGAGATACTGCTCCCATCCACCCCCGAAATCAATGATGCACATACGCAACATGTCCTCCAACATCTGGTTTGTACGCTCGGTTTGCCCATCGATCTGCGGGTGATACGTCGTACTCAACCGCAATTTCGTGCCCATGTCCTCCTGAAAACGCTCCCAAAACCGTGAAACAAATATCTTGTCTCTGTCAGACACGATATTTAGGGGCACACCGTGAAGTCTCACTATTTCTGCAATAAAAAGCTGGGCATACTGTCCCGAAGTGTAGTCTATCCTTACGGGTAGAAAATGAGCAACTTTGGTCAACCTGTCCACAATTACCCAAATGGATTCGTGACCCCTCTGTGACGTAGGTAACCCCGTGATAAAGTCCATGGAGATGCTCTCCCACATCCCTATCGGGACCTCTAATGGCTATAGAAGTCCTGCCGGTCTTTGATGGTCCACCTTTACCAGCTGACAAGTGGCGCATTTAGAAATAAACACGGCAATATCTCTCTTCATCCCGCCCCACCAATACTGACGTCTCATGTCTTGGTACATTTTGTCCCCACCGGGATGTTCCGCAAACCGTGAGCCGTGCGACTCTTCCATCACCTCATGTCGCAGTTCCTCCCCTTTCGGAACTACCAGTCTGCCATTGAAGCGTAATCCCCCGTCTGAGCTAACGGTATAGGACTCGGCTCCCTCTGCTAATAATCGAACTATCTGATCCTGACAGAACGAGTCATTTGCTTGTGCCTTTACCACTCTCGTGACAATCTGTGGTGTAACAGTCATCACCGACATGAATGATCGGGCCACTGCATCTTGGTGTCCCAACTCTTTCCACTTTGCCTTCCACGCCCCTGCCACCTCATCTACTGGCCTACGGCTCAACGCGCCTGCTACCACGTTAGCCTTCCCCGGGTGATATTGGATATCAAACTGATAGTCCTTCACAAACTCAAGCCACCTCCGTTGCCGCATATTCAGCTCCTTCTGCGTGAACAGGTACTGTAGGGACTTGTGGTCCGTGAACAATCGAAACTTCTCCCCCAAAAGATAATGTCTCTAAATCCGAAGGGCAAATACGACTGCCGCTAACTCCAAGTCATGAGTGGGGTAATTCTTCTCGTGAGGCTTAAGCTTACGAGAAGCATAAGCTATGGCCTGACTCTCCTGCTGTAATACACCTCCAAGTCCTTGCAAGGACGCATCGGTGTAAACTAGATACTCAACTCCCGGTCTCGGCAATGCTAACACAGGTGCTGAGGTCAACTTGTCCTTCAACTCATCGAATGCCAACTGACAGGCATCACTCCAAATGAACGGCACACCTTTACGAGTTAGATGTGTCAAAGGACCTGCTATCTTCGAAAATCCCCGAATAAACCTCATGTAGTATCCTGCTAGGCCCAAGAAACTACGAATCTCAGTCGGTGTCGTGGGCTGTCCCCACTCCCTCACCGTGGATACCTTCCCCGGATCAACAGATATCCCCCGGTCGGAAATAATATGCCCCAAAAACTGAACCTCCTTCAGCCAAAACCCACACTTCTCATACTTGGCATACAGTTCGTTCTGACGTAGCGTCTGCAAAACCTGCCTCAAATGTTCGGCGTGCTCCTCCTCTGTCTGGGAGTAAACCAGAATGTCATTAATGAAAACAATTACGAACTGGTCGAGGAACTCTCTAAACACCCTATTCATCAAGTCCATAAACACTGCTGGAGCGTTGGTCAAACCAAAAGGCATAACCCGAAACTCGTAGGAACCATATCTCGTTATGAAAGAAGTCTTCGAGACGTCCTCTTCCCTGATATGCAACTGATGGTATCCCGATCGCAAATCAATCTTTGAGAAGAAAGAACCTCCTCTCAACTGGTCGAATAAGTCATCGATTCGGGGCAACGGATACTTATTCCGTATCGTGACCTTATTCAACTCTCGGTAATCCACACACAACCTCAACGATCCATCCCTCTTCTTTACGAATAACACAGGGGCACCCCACGACGAAGTACTCCTCCGAATAAACCCCTGACCCAATAACTGCTAAATCTGATCCCGTAACTCTCTCATCTTAGCTGGAGCCATATGGTAAGGTGCGCGGGCAATAGGCCGAGTGCCCGGCGTCAAATCGATCACGAAATCTATCTCTCTACTCGGAGGTAATCCAGGTATATCCTGAAATACATCGGCAAACTCTCGAACAAACGGAATCGAATAAAGTGGTATCACCACTTCCTTAGAGGTCTCCTCCTCTATATAGTACAAATGAGTGGACGATCCTCCCTCAGGACGAGGCATCGCCACCAAAAACATCTCCTGCCCGGGAACGACAAAGATAATACTCCTACTAAAACAGTCAATCATGGCTCGGTACGCAACTAGCCAATCCATACCAATAATGGCATCATACTCGATCATTTCTAACACTAACATATCAACGGGTAAAGTAAACCTCCCGATCTCAATACCCACACCTCTACACTTAAGTGAAATCATGGAACCCTTACTCAACGGTGAGTTTACACAAGTAGCGGTGCTCTCTGCGGTGTCTAACAACCCAATGGTACGTGCAAATCTCATAGTAATAAAACAGTGTGTAGCCCTCGTGTCAAATAAAATGCGCCCCAGAGTCCCCTGAATAGAGAACATACCCTCAATGGCTGGTGGATCCTATGGGGTTGCGACCTGCTGGAGCTGATACACTCTCCCATACTGAAGCTGTCCCTGCTGAACTGGGACTGCTGGAATGGGTGGTAATGCTGCCATCTGTGGTGCTAGTAGGGCGGAGGGAAACATAGGCCTATGTGGCTCGTGTCGAGCACCCTGCTGCTGCTGTTGTGGGGCCTTGCCTTTATCAGGACACTCCTGACGTTTGTGGCCAATCTTAACACAAATGAAACATTTCCCCTAGAAGTTTCCCCCTCGCTGTCCCTGCTGACCACGGCCCTAGTGACTGTTACCATTTCTGCCCTGGCCTTGCTGGCCCTGGTGAAACTGCTGTTGTTGACCATTTTGACCCTGCTGGCCCTGATGGACGTTCGGACCCTGATGGCCCTGCCTAAAACCTCCCTATCCGTGCCTGAAACCCCCCTGATCGGAATCTCTTAGAATCCCCCTGCTGGGAACCCTGATCATCCTGCCTATACTGACCCTGAGCTGATTGTGCCCCACTGGCACCATTTCCCCCTGTCTTGCCCTGATGAATGGACTCTCCTGATCGCTTCCCCTCTGTCAAGTGAAAGCGGTGGTCCTGGCAATGGAGAAGTGCAGCGTTAACCACGTCAGAATAAGTGGCCAACGGGAGGTTCCCCAATAAATGCTGACGGATCCTCCATGTCAATCCATCGGTGAACTTCTGGATCTTCTTCTCCTCTGTTGGCATCTCATCCGGGACAATATTCAGCAAACTTGTAAATTCGGCTTCATACTCGGCCACCGTCTTACCCTCCTGTCTAAGGCTCATCAATTCCTTCTCATTTCCGTATGAACAGCTGACGAAAAATATTTGCGGTCGAACCGCACCCAACACTCCTGTATAGTGAGAGTATCTCTCTCCTCCACGGTGGTAATAGACTCCCACCACTGTAATGCAGATCCCACTAGCTTAAAGGTAGCTAGTATCTGCTTCTGGACATCGGTGCACTCATACATCCTCAAGTGCCTCTAAATATCTTTCCTCCACTGACTGGATACCACAACATCGGAGCTACCTGCGAACTCTGGAGAGTGTGCTTTCTGAAAAGCATCTCGAACACATTCCCAAGCAGACGGGAATGCATGTGCCTGAACTGGCGTGGCTACTGGTGCCTGAGGTGGTGCCTGCTGAACCACGGCTAGTGCGGCATTTACCGCCTGGGCCACAATGGCTGCAACCTCGGTGGCATTCATCGTGCCCTGAACTGGTGCGGGTTGTGGTTCTGGCATTGCATCCCTGGGAACCCGTTGTGCACGCCGTGGAGGCATCTGAAACAAGAATGAAGTCTATAAGTTCGCAGTTATAAACTCAAAATAGCTGAAGAACGTAGCATACAAAAAGAATACAACAGTCCTAAAATATAGGGCTCTACATCAAAGAAAAGCTCAGCGGAAACATAATAAGCCGTATAGATCCTAAAGGACACTAGAACCTGATGCTCTGATACCACCCATGACATCCCGACTAATTAAATACTGGGTAGCTACTCCTTTATTAAATTAATACAAAATGCCAAGTTGGTTCAGTTAATAGCATCACTGTCGAAAACATTTTACTGATTACTAACCACCTAGTATTTAAAATGGGAGTTGCCAAATTTTAAGTTAACTCTGATTAACATGCAATAAGTGAAATGTAAAGGATAACATAACCATTCACAATAAATTCCAACTATAGTAAATCAACAAGTAAAAATGAGTCTAGAGGAAAATACTCCTCACAACAATCCCAACATGGAAAGAAATAAAACAAGTCTGCATCCTGAATTAATTACAAACCAAAAGTCTGAATAACTGAAAGAAATGAAATGTCCCTAAAAGAATTGGGCGACATGCCCTACAACTGATGAAATCTGAATATAGAGTCAAGGCAAATGAAGCATCTACTAGCAAGGCCCTGTAACTTCCACAACAGCTACAGCTCGTCACCTGACTGGAAATATTATGCAAGGTGTCCTTGTGGCTGGGCACCTAAAAAGGTTTTTACAAAAAGTAGATTTGAAAGCAAACGGGTCAGAGCCCGAAAGTGGAGAGTATTTTAAAAATAGCAAGTGTTTTAATAACATTAAAACAATGAATGCAAAGCACATGTTAGGACGTGCTCTCACATGAAATACTCACCTCTCGGCTATTTGTGCACTCCTAACGTACCGTACCCATTCAAGTGTTTCTCATATCTAACTAGACCACAACAAATACTGTCCTTTCTACTCAATTCGTACTATAAGTACCAACGTTATCAATTTAATAGATGGCTTTACTTAAATTCTCAAATATCGAAGTATTAGTAGTACAATTTACCAAAGTTTACCTCTCATTTTATATTCTCAATGCGTTACTATAATGATTCTCACATTCAAACATAACAATTCTTTTCATTTAATCGTATATTATTCACATCATAAATACACAATAGAAGCACCCCGAGGCTAAGTTGTGGTGCACTCATACTCTGCTATCCATCCCGGTACATCACGTACATAAGGATCACAAATTCTGAATCTCTCAGGAATTGTTAGAATAAGCACAACACACGAAAATGGAGGAAAACATAATTCAACATATCCATGGGTCACGTACATACCTACGCTCCATAGTCAGCTGACTTATTAACTCACAAATAAGTCATTCTAGCATTATGTTCTCTAGGCACCAATCTAAATCCGGGCACACAAGGAGTAGATGGCCCTAAGCGAACGTAAACCTCCCGTGATAGCAAGTATGGTAGGTATGTCATACACATAAAATCATATACGTATACTAAGCATGCACACATCTTAGTACTTAACATATTTTATTAGTGGTATAATTCTCATTCTTGTACCAATACACGTGTCCCCGGTTTATATATATACACATCATCCTTTATCCTCACGTCGTAATTAGTTATTCGCGTCCTAACCCACAATTACCATTTGGTTCAAATCATTCTTCTATATTTTACTCCCCAATATATCCCTAATATCCCAACCATATCAATTAGTTATCAAGGTAATGTTATCTCTACAATTAAACAAGGTTACGGGACACTAGAAATCAAACCAGGCCAAAAAGGCCAAACTGTCAACTCGTTAGAAGTCTCGTTCGAACGAGGCTGTTCGAACGAAGTGGGCATCTAACAAGATCTCGTTCGAACGAAAGGCATCGAACGAACATCCCTATCGTTAGAAGGCAAACTGTCAACTCGTTCGAACGAGCTCGTTCGAACGACCTGGGCAGGTCTTCTAACGAGGTGACAGTTCGAGCTTAGAAAATTCCTATTACGTTTTTCACAAATTTTCTCACCTCAAAACTCCTCCAAAAATTATTCCAACAATATTTTAAGGTTCCTCAACATTCCTAAACATTCTTAGGTCGTAATTTAGCACATTCATGGAATCAAATCTTCCTATACAACACCTAATTATCAATTCTCCCATAGTTTTCCCCTAAATCATATGAGTATGAACCCTAGAATTTAAAATCATCAACTTCCATAAATAAATCCGTTTTTGTAACATAAAAATTAGTAATTATTTTAGTTCAATCATCCAATAACAATTCTACATGCAGTCCTACATTAAAATCTGAATTCATAACTCCAATTTCATGGGTTTTTATAAATCTCCCAAAAACAATACAATTATATAAATTTCCTACACATGGAAGAAGCATTCTTTGCAAATAACGTAATTAAACCACTTGCCTCTAATCTTTCTCTGAATTTGATGTTGAATCTTGAAGGTTGAATTGTTCTCTCTCTCTCTGCAGAATTCTCTTCTCTCTCTCTGTCTACAAGTTCTTCTCTAAAGATGATGACAATGGAGGTGGGGGTTTATTCATGGATCCTTAACTTCTATTCTAAACTTCTCCCGTAGCCCACTACTTAGTTTAGTGCTGATAATGGGTTGGTGGTTTTATTTAATAATCATAATTAAATTCTAATTTTCGTGGGTTTTAATTCCCAAAATTCCAAAATTACCAAAATACCCTTTTAAGTTGCCGGTATGGCCTAATAATGCCCCGGGACCCAAACTAAACCCCCGGGTAGTGTTTTCTGACTATTTCGACCCTTTCGAACGCGTTGGCGCGCTCAAAATGACCATACGGTTAATAGAAATAAAAAATCACTTTTTAATTAAATAGTTACTTTCCTGACGCGACTGTCACACGCGTCTCAACAAAATTTCCCAAATTGCCGAATATCAATCTCACGACAAATTTAATAATTTCAATATTCATATAACATCGTATGTACACATTATAATCAAATACCAACTCACATCTCGTTAGTATTTTATCCGGATTGATTCCCAATTAATACACATAAAATTCAATTAATCCCATAAATAAATATCACAAAAATACAGGGTATTACACAAATATATGCTCTAATTGCATTTAATGAACTACATGGGCTATTAAATCTACTTTATATGTACTGATATTTTAAATATATTAGTTCATAAGAAAATAATGTTGTGTTAAAGATCTTTTGGTTTGTAACAGACTAGAGTGCGTACTGTTTAGTTTAACAATTCATATACTATTTTTGGTTCAGCACTAAACGCACTTCATTGTTGCTATGTATGAGTTTATCAAAGAACCACACTACTATTTCTTTAAATTGAGGTTCTTTTTTGCAGATCCGTGTATGTCGTTTAGAAGTACTTGGGTATGTCATCCAAAAGTATTTTCAGATTTCTAATTTAGGACTTTTCTTCTTTGTTTTTACTGATTTTTTATTTGTATTTTTTGTATGTTGTTTTGTTAGGCATAGGCAAAGCGTGTGCAAAACAAATTCAACATCATTGCTCCCATGTCACTGCTGCCCTTGAGTCCAATGTTTTCCCCTCATAAACTCTCCCACCCCACTGCCTCCCCTACTGCTGCCTCCCTTCAACTGCCTCCCACGCTTCCACCTACCAAGAGTAATTTTCATTTGGATTATACTTTCTTTTTTGACATTTATATTGTTTATTCAATTTATTGCATAACTGGGATTTAAACTTTTGGTCTATTCATGACATTTATATTCTTTTTTGGTGTATTTATGAAATTTTAGTTTAGATATCATCCTAAACTAATTCGTGGAACTGTGAAATTTTAGTTTAGGTACGTATTCGTGAAAATCATGTCACATTAATTCTTCAGTATATTAATTATCTTGATACTACTAAGTTTAGTCTCAGTGGGCATGTCTCGAAAGTTATGGCCACTTTCAAGTAAAGGCAAACAAAGTGTAAACCATTCTATCTCGTGATATCTTGTATCTTCTACATTTAGACCATTCCGGAAAAAATGAAAAAACATGTATGTTTTATGCATTTATGCTTACGTTCTTCTATGTCCTATGATTTGGCAAGAAGATCTTATAAAGTTATTTTAAAATAGACATGTTACACAGGTTTTTTGAAATTTCAGTCCCCTCAAGTTGAAAATAAATCAGGGTATACATTGGGATATATTTTGCAAAGGTCATGCTGGCCAAGCTTTAGTCCACTCAAATTGTTTCGAGGATATATTTTGCATTTGATTTTGTTTGGTTTGATATGCAGAAGCTTTGTCACTTTGGCACTGGCCAAGCTTCAATCCACTCAAATTTATTCGGGGATATATTTTGCATTTGATTTTATTTGGTTCGATATGCAAAAGCTTTGTCACTTTGGCACCGTGTGACGAGTTTAATTTGGGTTCTCAAACAATCAGAGTAAGATGGTTTGGATGGTTTCTTTTAGATTAAATTGTTTCTTTATTTACCAGGTTAGCTGTTTTATTTGATTATGTCATTGTGGGCCTTAGCGAGAGCTTCGTAGGATTAAGTTCGAAAGGTCCGATTGATGAAACCTTATTGCCCCATGCGAGAATCTTCTGGCAGGTCTACATTTTGATGCGTTCTGTATATACTTTATTTTTTATATTATTTATATGATATTTCTGCCCCCCCCCCCCCCCCCCCCCAAAAAAAAAAAAAAATTGATAAGGTCCAAGGTTCATGTGTCAAAACCTATGACAATAGGTTGAAATTCTATTTATTGAAATTCTATTAGTCAGTAGTTAATTTCTTTGATCCATTCATTTAGATCAAAAGAAGGAACAATGTTTCATAATTCTATCTCTGCTTCGAAATTTGTACAAAGATTTTTTGGTAGGCGTTATTTGTTTCTTTGAAATTCTATATTTGTTCTTCATCTTATGCCTTCTTTCTTTTTGCAGTTATTGATTCATTTTCTCAAAATCAAAGTTCAATTTCTTATTGTATTTTCATTTATTAATTGGATGCCTAAAGCGTTTCACAAATTTGATTCGCCAAGAACCAGTCTATATCTCTTAACATTTTGAGTTTAGGTTTACTGTTCTCCTAATATTTGAAAATATGTGCATCTCTTACTCATTTTTGCAGATGTGAATTACTTTTCTATGATGGACTGTTCTACAATTTTGGGTATTACTCTATCCATTTAGAGATTTTTCATAAATAGAATTTTAGTAGACATGACTGTTCTACATGATCGGTGGCAGATTCACTGACATTTGCTTTTCTTTTTTGTATGCAGGACTACTGTAGAGATCATTACCCACTAGGTGGGCCACATGAAGATTCCTTAAAGGTATTGACATTGGAATATACAATATTGTTTGCATATAATTGAGGAATCACATGGTCTTCACTCCTTTACTTGCATCAACATGTGTTGGGACTCTAGAGTTTCGGTTAGTAATCTATTGAAAATGTTGAGCAACAAAAAATATAATGATTGTGTTTGTATTTTTACTTACTTTGAATGCAATGATTGTCTTAAACCTTTAGTGGTGCTATTAGTACTTTACGATTTCTTATTTTCGCATAACTTTAAAATTTTAATTTTCCAATTTTTTTTGTGGTATTCATGTTTACCTTAAAATTGCTCTTGACTTCATGTAATAGCTTTGGGCTTATATTATGAATGTGTATGTTCTTTTCTACTTATTTACACATTACATTTGTGTTTGGGTGGTGAATGATGCTCTGTTGCATCATTTGTTGTCTCAAGTCTGAACTTAATATTTTGTTTTGGGGTCTTTGGTAATGGTGCATACTTTCTTCATGATTTGACTGAGTGCCACGAACCAATACATGTCAAATACATTCAAGCGACCTAAGTAGGATTCTTAATTGTTTATGTAATAGGATAAGACCAAACAGCACCTACTGCCCTCTATATAAACATGTCCCTTGCTCACATTCTATTGCGATATTTTGTTAAGGTTAAAATGTTGATTATTCACATTTTTTAGGTAACTTGGTACAGACATGGGATAAACTGATTTAAGCTCAAAGGAGTGATGTTACTTAGCATGTTGTTGCAACTGTGTTGATGGAAACAACCTCACATAGTTTAGCCTCACAGTGCAACTTGAGCCTCTCTAAACAATATCAATCAGCAGCTGCAAGAAGGTGCTCTGACATCAAAGTTGAAGCCCATTTTGAATTCATACAAGTAAGTTGCTCCATATCTAGTAGCTGCTAATCCCAGGTGGTGATACAAGACCAATAATGTTTAATATTTCTTTATTTTATATCTACTTTTCATTACATTTTATATAAGACGTTTGATATGCAAAATAGATGATCACTAAGTGGTTCACTATTAGTAGAATGGTTGGATAAAGGTACATACTAATTTATATTTTCTCATTATACATAGTAATTCCTATGGCTGTAAATTATGTTCATTAACTGGTCCCTTTCATATTCATTTCTATATGTTCACTATGTGGTTCACCGGGTGTATTTTGTGAGTTGATATCAGTAAGTGTTACAAATTAGTACATTCATGTTTATAATTTAGTTACGGTCTCTTTCATATTCGTTTGTGTGAGAAATAAATAATTGAAATTAGTTAAATAGGTATAGGCTATTGCTTTTGTGCATCATTGTCTTTAGTAAGCTTGAGATTAATGTTTTTTTTTTTTTTTTTTTTAAATTCTGGATATACTTTTATGTTTTTTATATACTGTTCTGCTGGTAGACTATTTTTATATAGCTCTGTCAAACTCAAAAAATTTGATGTGAGGTCATACATAGTAAATTAATTGGGTTTGTTTGTTGACTAATTTCACTCTCACCCCACTACTTCGGTTTGAAATAAGGATTTCAGTTCCACAGTGTGTACAATCATCTAGCATATAGTAATAATCTTAACAATGATGGTATTATTTTGTTCATTCCCAATACGTTTGAAATTGTCAGTAATGTGTGTGAAACGTAATCTTGATGTAACATTAGTCTCAACCATGACAGATAGTATTATTACGTCAGATTCGTTGTATTGGAATTTGTTTATTTTTTAATTTTTTTGTTTGTGAATGTGCTTTCTATAAATAATGATTTTAGGGGGAAAACATAGTTTTCTTATGTTTGGGTAAATTTTTTTCATTTTGGGGTAAAAAACAGTTGCATTAAGTTAACATTTTATGTCCAAATTTTGTTTTTGAGTTTCTTCAGAGTGCAGGTCTTACAAGAGAGTTCAAGAGAATGACCGAGATATATTACTTGCAACTTCCAACAACTGGATGTGGTTCCCAGAGCCTTGGTTTTCAATACGCAACTTTTTTCCTTCTTTATTAATATTATGTATTTGTTTAAGCTTTTTTTCTTCCATTTTTTCTTCATTTTTTTATTAGTTATGGAATTTTGTGGACCTTTCTCGGTTCCCTCTGGACATGTCTATACAATTTTCAATATTTATAGATGACGGTTTCTAATGTTTATAAGTTTTTTATATTTATCACTATCCTATAATATTTGAATATGGTATTCTCACCTCACACAAATCCTCCTGCTCTCCAAAAACTTCTATTGACCCAACTTCCTTAATGTGTCTGTAATGTGTTTTGATCTAGGGATGCATTTGTATGAAGTGGGAATAGCATAATCCATATGTTTTTATATTTTATATATATTTATCCTCATGTGTTATTCGTGTATGATGTAAATAGATCGCAACATTGCATGATTTTTATTTGAAAGGGAGATCCTTATACTTCGGAAATTATAACCAATTTTTTTAAAAATTAGACTTTGTTTTGTTGGGGAACTAAATTTTTTCTATTTTGCAATTACGTATTTTGAAATTTTTTACCAGTTTACGATTACGTACTTTGAAAATTTTCGCTGTGCCTTCAGGCACAGGCATACCCTAGTATATATATATAGCAGAGGAAGGTTTGAATAGTAAAATGATCCAACGGGTGTGAATTGATCTCCTGATGCGATCTAATGATGTCACATTATGCCATGTCATAAGGGGAGACATATGACATGGAAAGTGAGGCAAATCAACCCTTGAACCAAAACCCTACCTCGTCTTCCTCATTATATCACTCTCAGCTGACGTTTCCCCCTAAACCCTACCCTCTCCTAATTTTCTCCCTCTCAAAAATCAGCCCCTCCTCCCATCAGTCGTCGCGCCCTCCTCCCCTCACGTCGCTCTTTCTTCCTCTCCACCTCACCCCTATAGGTAATATACCTCTCTCTTACACACACAAACATAATCGTCCTTAATTTTGTAATCTCCATTTTTTGTGCCTTGGTGCGATTTATTTTTCGATCTGATCGTGTGATTTGTTTTCATATCTCATGGTATGATTTCTTGGTGCGATCCTTCTTTATCTCTATATAATGTTTTTGTTCTATTTTTGTAGGGTTTTTGTGTTCCACATTTAGGTTTTTATTCTGTGTTTTAACTTTTAGGGATTATTTTTATCGCTATTTTATATTTTAGGTGCTAACTTTATGTTTTTCTAATTTTTTATGGTTTCAGATTTTTGGTGCTCATGATATCTCAGGTAATCTCTCATTCGTTATTATTTTTTATATGTAGGTAAAATTTGGTAGTGAAATTCTTTTTTTGTGTTCATATAGTTAGGGATAAGGGTGTTTTCTATAAATATTACTCAGTTTGATGTATATTAATTTTTACTTTGAGAATTTAATTTAAGCAATGTTATATTTGAACAATGTTTTGATCTTGAAATGATTTCATCAAGTCCTTGGTTTGGTATTGGTGTCTTCTAGAGTAGTTGTTATTCAAGTTGTTTTAGGTTGAATAAGGGTCTTCTAGAGTATGTTGGTCATTATTTTTCAAAATGTCAATCCTAATTTCCATGTCTTTGTAAAATAAGTGTCTCTGTTTATCCATGAAAAATAAACCTTTATAATCGCTCTGGAGTACGTATGATGGTCAGTTTGAAGCTTCTTTTGTACTATCACCGACCTCTTTTGTTGTTTAGGAGTATCATTTATGGTTTGTTTCCTAAAAAATTTAGTATTCAATATCCATTGTCTTTTTTCCATAGGTTTGAGATTATCACATGTGTAAGCATTAATGCTTTACAAAAGATAATTTACTATTTATTGTTAAAAGATAGAAAGGCTTATTATTATCACTGAAGAATAAAAAAAACTATGCTATTTGTTTTGGTTTCTCATCATTCATCACATCCCAGTGCTCAATTCAAGTTTGCGTTTGAACAAATACACATTTCTAGCTCATGTTATGAATTCATTGTCCACTTGCTCAGATTTCTAACTCAAATTTATATCTCATATTTGGAATTCACTGTCCATTTAGACATCACACTTATCTTTATTTACATACAGAGGAGGAGCACTGCATAAAGCGAGAGATCATTTGATTGCCTTCGATCGACATCGTTTTGGAGGGTTGAAGATAGGATAACAATTGATATCGGTTCGAAGTTTGTATTTTTGTATTTTTTGTTCTTATTTGAATAGTCCATATTTCTAGATTTTATATATGTTTTCTATTTTTATAGGTCTTGATGGTTGTGACCAAATGCAATCTATTGGCATTGTTTAGGCTGCTTAGAAAGAGAAGGTCAATAAGAGTGCTTCTTAATACCTTTTAAGAATCATTATAATTATGTTTATTTACAATTAATGATGTAGGGTACTTCCCCATCTTTCATGTTCAATGAAAATTAGAGTTTGGCTTTGACACTGAAGGTTCCTGAACTTTCTTGAACTTGGTATACTTTTTCCATCTTCCTTTTCTAGTGTTTGTTAAATTATGCGTTGTTTGTTTTCATGCAGGTTAGTGTTAATGGAATTCAAGGCCTACCATCTAGCATCCTAAATCCCATTTCATGTTGGAGATCTGGCACCAACTTCAAACTGCAGGTTTAGAAATAAGGGAATGCCCTCTCTTCCTTAGAGCATTAAGTTCATCATAAAAACATTATAAAACAGGGAAAACCCACACATAATGCGAACTCATGAATTATTTTTTGGTCAAATATTATAAAACATTATATTTTAGTTTTTAATTCAAGATTCCAAACTCATTTATTTGTAACCGAACAACGAAACTGAAATTCAAGTACCCAATTCCATTTACAAATCTTGGAAGTGGTGTTACCGAACGTACCCTAAGTAATTTCTTCATTGGAGATTATAAGTCAAGAAAGGCCTTCATCAGGCACCTTTCCAAAGTTATAGCAACAGCTTATTCCTATCGTAGTCTCAAACTTTATGTAAAAGATACTCTTAAGGATCCTACCTTTTGATGATAAGATCAATAGATTTGGCATCTGATTATGCTTTAAATGTAAGTGTTGCGCTGCTCAGTCTTTAGTATTTTTATTTTTGGATGGTGGATATGGTGAAATTTGAGCCGAAGTTTATCATTCTAGACTGTATAGTGGTTTAATGTAAAGCTCATTTTAATAAGATCAAGCTGACTTTCACTTTTGTTCGTATCACGTTTGGGTCTTTTAGCAAACACTTCTTCGTTGTCGTTCATTAATATAAACTGTTTAGAATGGTCATATTGAAATATCTTGAGTCAGTCTTACTATGAGGTAGATTGAAGTTATTGTTCAATTATTTTTTTATATAATTCAATAGATTATCTTTTTGTGATAGTAACAACTACTTGGTATAACTCATTTCTCAATTTGTCTTCATTTTCATATTGTGGCGTATTCTCATTGAACTGTATGGAGAGTTTAGTAGATGCCCCTGTACATATCTCTAAGGTGATAATTTATATACGAAATTAAGAATTCGTGTATCTTTCCCTTGATTTGTATGACTTTAGGGAGATAGTAATTTTTCCATCTATTCTAATGTCACTCTTTATTAATACCCTAATGTACGAGAGACACATATGATTTTGTGCAAATTCATTTCGGTTGAAAATCTATGCTAAGTGATAATATCTATACATTCTACTTTCTAACCTCCTTACTATTATTATATTGTATCTTCATTTCCAATATGGTTTATAATGATTCATTTCCTTATTGCTTAGCTTTATTTCCTTATTGTTTCTTTCATGTTTAAATCCAAAGTTTTGGTTCATGAGTGAAGATACTTTTCAGTGTTCAACTAGGCAGGTGTATGTTGGTTCGAACCTATTTGTGATGTTCAAATTTGTTTTGGCTCACCATCACACTACCATTAACAATTGAATAAGATTTGAAAATGTGAAAGGGTTACGGATGGTCAGAGAATATTTCTGTTTTGTATTGTAAATATGAGTTGATTACTTTATTTGTTTCTTGGCCCTTTCAAATACAGGTCTATCAAGGAATATTTGTGTTGCTCTTTTGACATGCTATAAGAGAACATATCTTTTGTTTAGATGACCTTTAATTATCGAAGACATCCAGTGAATTTTCCAAATATGGGTCATCCTCTTATTTTCTTAATTGATGTTGCCTGGGTAAACTTCTCTCACATTTCATCTCTTTTATACCTTTCTTCTGTAACAGAAATGAAAAAAATGAGTAGCATGTGTGATTTGTTGGTCTTATTTTCGGTTTGTTTTAGTCAGCGGTGGTTGAGTGTAGTTTATCATGGTAAAGTACTTTTATTTTATTGTAATTTTTATATTGGTAGTTAGACTCTCACGTAAATGAACTTTGAATTAGGAAAAGTCATTTTGGTAGACAACTATGATGTTGGTTTTGATATTCAAGACAAACAAGTGAGATGATAATTTCATTTATGCCTTTGACATCATTAATACATTTCCATATACACACGTCAAGGTAAGTTATTTTGGTGACTTGGAAACAAACCTCCATTTCATTTCAGGGTTGTTTGATATGTGTCGTAGATAAATTGTGATTTAGAAAGCGTTGCACATATTTTTGTTGTAATAATGCAGAAATAAAACCACCGACGGTTACTTAAATTATATTTCAGTGCTATATATAACTGTTTGATTATTTTTTTATTAACATCATTTTGCTTTATGTTGTTAGGTTGGCTCACATATAATGTCTGCTGCGACTGTGTGTGGAAACCTTAAGAGTGAGATAATACATGTTAGGCCTGTCAATGTATTGGATTTTATCCGAATCCGAATTCCAATCCAAATCCAATCCATTTAAATGGATATGGATCATGCCTAAAATTCGATTATTCGATTACCAGATTACCCGTTTATTAAATGGAGTGGATTTGGATTCATATACTCCGATCTGTTAATAATCCGATCAGATTAATATTTTTAATATATATATAAATTATATATAATATATTTTTAATTAATATATATTGTATATAATAATATTTTAAATATATATTTTAATTTTATATTATAATAGTTCTTTATTTCATTATCTCTATTTTTGGAACATTTGAAAAATAAATTTATGAAATAAGAGTTGAAAATAAAAATGTTACAAATCAAGTTTAACATAAATGGATAATCGAATCGAATCCGAATCCGTTTAACATAAACGAATATGGATTTGGATATGGATTTGGGTTTGCCGGATCCGGTCTGAATCCGATCCGTTTACAGACCTAATACATGTGAAGGCCAAGGTGATAATTGTTATTTTAGAGTTTTGGTAACAGTGAACTGCTCCAACCACACTGTATGATATTCCACTTTAGATAATTCGATTTCTTTTAACTTTTAATATGATTTCATTTAGGATTAACATCATTGCTAAATAGTGTTTTGTTTGATTTTTATACGGATCCAATTATACAATCTTTGGCCATGCAATATACACAGAGGTGAATGCAAATAATCAAGACGAAGATTTGGTGGTGATGTTGGATGGAATGACACATTCGTAGTAGATGATAAGGCGTTGAATTTTTTCATAACACAGTGTTACTTATCCTAGGTCCGCAATTCTATTTTCATGACAACCAACATTTGTTTTGAATGCTTATTTTGTTTTATTTCGTGGATGACAAGTTCAAATTAATTTTGTCCGGTTAGAACTTTTAACTGTTAAATGGGTTACACTATTTGAATGTTATTGGATTATTTGTTATTTGAATGGACAATTTTTTTTAAACTACACTTTGTTTTGTTGGGGAACGGAATTTTTTCCATTTTGCAATTACGTACTTTGATTTTTTTTTCGTTTTGCGATTATGTAATTTTTAGAAATTTTCGTTGTGCTTTCAGGGAAGGGCATGCCCTAGTATATATATATATATATATAAGCAAACGTGTGTTTAATAACACACAAAAAGACTTAAAATGAGTGAATCACTCATGGTGGTAATCCTACCTATATACTAGAGATCCCAATAAATAGGTACAATGGGTAATAACAAGTCATAAGTGATATGGGTTAAATCATCTTATTTATTATGAACTTAGAATTCGTCATTAAGACCATTAGATATTGAAGAGAGATAAATTTAAGTTAACTATTAACGAGATGTATAAATCTATGTGATGAGGAGGATTTCTGAACGATGTTCGAATAGGGTGTAGTCATTAGGTACCGGAGGATTCCTTCCCGAGAAAAGTTTGACAAATGGAAAGCCTCAGCTGATCAATAATTACGAAAGACCCAACACCGGTCGCTCAGTCAGTCGAAGGTGTCTTCGACCTTGACCGGAGGACCCCCCACAACACGATGGGTATTTAAACTGTCAAAGACTTAATCAAAGATCGTGTGTCCAACATGAGAGTGCGCAATGCGAACTTAATGGATTAGTTTATATAATTAAATGTCCCAAATACACAAATCAAATTTTTAGTCAAATTTAAACCTTTAATTTTTGTGTGCATGCAAATAGTGTCCAAATATATAATTCCAAGTATCAATCCGAGCATGCAAAAACACAGAGATGCGGAAAAATCCCATTATAGGGAAAAATCTATATTCAACACTTTAGAATATTTTACAGACAATTGAGTTACAGACTACTTAGACCGACAAAGTATAACGTTCACAATCTTGAAAATCTTGTAAAGAAAATGACTCAGTACAGAGTCGTACATAAGTAGCGGTCTACCCTCGGTATCCACCGATCAACCTTCTTCCTTATTTTCTTCAGCCATGATCCCTCGGGTCACAAGGTTAGCCGTATAGAATCCTCTCTACAAGGTGTATGTAAGATACATAAACTTTTTAGGGATTCAAAAGGATTCACACAATATTTGCGGATGTAAAGTTTGTGAATCAAAAGTGTTTGTATAACACAAAATATGAAAAACTTTGATAAAGATATGCAACTTTTGTTCTTGAAGATGTCCAAATGAAAAAGGGTTCAAAATAGGTATTTATAATTCTGACATGATTCTCGAGGCAACGACTCATTCGAACGAGAACATAGTTTTATTCGAATGAGGATAAGGTTTTATTCTAATTCTATATCTAACGATCTTCTAATGAAAAGTCCCTGTAAAGAAGAGCAACATCGTTAGATGTTCGTTAGAAGGGCGTTCCAATGAATTCCCTTTGTTGTTCAAATGAGGCCAATTTTTTTTTTATTCTTCTAAAAATCCAGCCTCGGCTTTTCTAAACACACATCCCAAATATAATTATTAACTCCTGCTTCAAACATGATCCGAACAACTTTCCACTCATTCTACTCAACTGTAAGTCAAAGATGCAGTGTTGAAGAAGTTGCACAACCAAGTTGATAGGATCATCTTCCAGTTACACAAACAACCTAGGGAGATTTGGATGGATGGATACAATGAAGCCTTAGGGTATTTCGACGAGCGGTTTATACAAGCTGAAGATAAAGGCTATAAATGGGGTTGGACAAATTGCTTAACAGTGATGAAAGTGGACCAGGACAGTAAACTTTGGAACTATTACGATCCTGGGTTGCTGAACCTTGAAGATCTTCCTTTTAAATTGGATGTTGACTGGATTCCTGCTAACACCATTCCTCAATGCTTAATTTCTAAGTATTTGGGAGACTATGGTCTTCATGTTGAGCTGGAAATTGTCTGACCCCCTTATCTGTTAGATCAATCGAGTAACAGCAATAGGAGAATAGGTCAAGAATTCAACTTCATCAAATCTCCTTATACTTTAGATGATCCTCCAGCTAGTATGGATGCAGTTTCCAAAGCTGAGGGGAAACATCCCTTGGAATAACTTCGTGTAATTCTGTTGTGAACAAAATCATGTAATGATCATTAAATGAATGAAATATATTTGATCAACTTATCTTATTAATCTTTCAATGTGAATGGATCTTTTGCTTCATTAGTTCTATTGATAAACTTAGGTTTTCACCCAAGTTTAGTACCAATTACCAATGTTTTTTATTATAAGTTCAATTAGTATACTCAGATTAAAATCCAAGTGTAATACTAGTTACCCATGTATTCCCATATGTTCTACTAATGTACCTAAATTTTTAGGTTGTACATTAGTTACCAGTGGTGCCCAGGAATATGTGGAACTTTTTCCCATCATTTAGCCCAGTTTGGATAAAATGTATGATTTTATCTTTGTCTTCATCGACCAAGTATTGTTTTGAGGACTTCTCCTACCTTACTTTGATTTTTGTTGGTTGCTGATCAACTTTTGTTGATGCCGACCAACATTTGTTAATATTTTTGTCATCTTCGACCAACATTTATTGGAATTTCTTTTAACCCATTAAGTATAAAAGCATGTAGTGCATATCACTATTAATCCCCAAAAAATCAAAAAATTAGAGAAAATCATCTTTCATTCAGGTTGCTAATAGGAGACCAAATCTAGTATTCCTTCTTCTAGCATATCCAAATCTAGTCTTCGCATCAGGTCGCTAATAGGAGAATTAAAATTCAATACTCTATGTGTGGGCAAACCCAGTTGAGCTGGTATTACTCCCCCAGTTCCAAATGCCAGCATATATGGCGAGTCCCTTGTTGCAGTCCTAGGAGTTGTTTGGTATTCCCACAGAACATAGTGTAGTTCGTTAATCCAATTTCCCTTGGTAGCATCCAACCTTTTCTTCAGCCCATTTAGCAAAGTCCTATTTGTAACCTCAGTTTGTCCATTGCTCTGGGGGTGGCCTGGAGCAAAGTGAAGTTTTTGAATGTTAGATTAGGCATAATAGGCAGCAAATTCTTCATTGTCAAACTGTGTGCCATGGTCTGTAATGAATGCATAGGGAAAACTATATCTGCATATAATATTTTTCCAGATGAACTAGTAGAAATTCTCGTAAGGCATGTTAATCAATGATTCTGCTTCCACCCACTTTGTGAAATAGTCCACAGTTACAACTAGGAACTTAAACCTTCCTCGGGTGGTTGGTAATGGCCCGACCAAGTTTATTCCACACATAGCAAAGGGCCAGGGTGAAGTGATTAGAGTCAGAGCAGCTTGTGAAGTTCTACGAATACTGGAATACCTTTGGCACTTGCCACATTTCTTACCAAAGGCCATGCAATCTTCCCTCATAGTTGGCCAATAGTATCCCTGTGTATTTATCCTCTGCAATAATGTCCTACCTACAACATGGGCTCCACAAGACCCTTCATATACCTCATCTATCAAGTCTTTCACCTCTATTAGATTAACACAGTGTTGCAGACTAGCTATCAATACTTTCCTATACAATATCCCCTTGTCCAACACATATCTTATTTCTTTATATTTTAACTTTTTGGCCTCGATTGGGTCAGTTGGAAAGACTCCATCTTCAATGTAAGCTCTGATGGGATCCATCCAAGATGGTCCCAAATTTATTGTAATGAAACCGATCATCAAATCTTCATCAATGCTCGTGTTAGCAAGGAGCTCGATAGGAATAGTTCTTCGTAGCTCTTTTCTTATTACTGATGCCAGCCGAGCTAGAGTGTCATCTCGAGAATTTTCCAACCTTGGTATTCTAACCATCTGAACAACTAGCAATTGTGTTATTATCTCCAATGCTTTAGACTAGTATCTGGTCATTATTTCCCCCTTAGTTGCATATAAACTCAACACCTGATTCACCACCAATTGAGAATCATTGTATACCATGATCTGCTAGGTATCCAGTGATTTGGCTAGGCTTAAGCCTGCAATGAGAGTTTCATACCCTGCTTCATTATTTGAATACTGGAACTAGAATCGCAAATCATATTTAACATATATTCCATCAGGAGTACTGAGTATTATATATGCGCCACTTTCAATTGAACAAGAGGATCCATTAATGTACAAGTTCCATATAGGGAGATTGGTATCAAACACTTGGTCTGTCAAGATCCCATGATGGAATATTTTGCTCCTTGCTTCCTCATATCTCCTAGAAATCTCCTGTGCTTTACTGGAAAATTCTAGTTGGTCGGTGGTGATGTCTTCTACTTTTTCCTGTGCTGGAAGTTGGTTGCCATGATCTCCAATGTCTCCAATTGGTCTGTTGCCTCCCAATTCTTGCTTTGCTGGGGTTCTTTGTTGCTCGGTAACCTCCTGATAATTGAATTCCATAATGAAATCAGCCACTTCCTGGCCTTTTAGGGAAGACATTAGCTTGTACACAATGTCATATTCTCCAAACTCAACTGCCCAGTAGATCAACCTGCCAGATTTCTCCGGTTTATGCAAGGCTTGCCTAAGGGGCATATCAGTATACGCTAGAATTATGTGGGCTTGAAAATAAGGTTTTATTTGCCTGGATGCTTCAATCAAAGCCAATGTTAATTTCTCCAGCCTTGGATATCTGATTTTTTCTCCCCGAAAGGCTTTACTCGTGTAGCAAACTCTCTTTTGAACTCCCTTTTCTTCTCGTATCAAAGCAGAACTAACAGCTGATTCAGAAACAGCTAGGTATAAGTATAACTTCTCTCCTAAAATTGGTCGGGAGAGTAAGGGAGGGGATCCAATGTATTTCTTCAACTCGATAAAATCCCTCTCACATTCATCATTCCATTCAAATGTCTTTCTAAATACCTTAAAGAATGGCAGACATTTATCTGTTGCTCGGAATATAAATCTATTCAGCGCTACAACTCATCTTGTCAGCCTTTGGACATCCTTTTTTTAAGTAAGGGACTGCATCTCGATCAGTGCCTTGATCTTGTTCGAATTTTTTGTAATTCCCATATGATTTACTATGTACCTGAGGAACATCCATTCCTGTACGCCAAATACGCACTTTGTCGGGTTCAGTCTCATCTGGTGCTTCTCAAGTTGATCAAAAGTCTGGCTGAGGACGATAATGTGCTCGGATGCATTTTTTCTCTTTGTTAGAATATCATCCATGTACACTTCCATATTTTTGCCTATCTGCTCCTTAAAGACTTTATTCACCAGTTTATGATAAGTTGCACCTACATTTTTCAACCCTAATGACATAACATTATAGCAATAAGTTCCTTGAGGAGTAATAAAGGAAGTGATTTCTCTATCCTCATGCTTCATTTTTATCTTGTTATAACCATATTATGCATAGATAGAACTCAGAAGCTCGTTCCCTAATGTAGCATCAACAAGCTGATCCTTTGGACATGCCTTGTTTAAGTCCGTGAAATCTACGCACATACTCCACTTATTGTTTTTCTTCTTGACTATAAGGACATTGGCCAAGAAATTAGGTTACTTCACATCCTCAATGAACGATGTTTTCTGAAGCTTATCAACCTCCTCCTGTATTGCCTGGTTCTTCTCGAAGCTAAACACTCTTCTTCTCTACTTTAAAGGCTTAGCATATTTATTAACTTTAAGCTCATTGCAAAGAAAGTTAGGATCAATACCAGGCATATCTTCATGAATCTAGGTGAACACTTGCTTTCTTTATCTTAGGAAAGTCACCAGTTCCTATTTCAGAGCTGGATCCAACGCTGCTCCTATTTGAGTAGTTTGCTTCGGCTAGTATAATGTTCTCCATTGATTCCATCACTTGGGCTTTCACCAATTCTGATTCTACTCTTGGATCTAAGATTTCAAACTCAGATTCGTTGTTCGGCTCAGATAGGTCCACTTGATAAGTGGTGGTTCTTCTTTCCATCTTTGTCACATTTTCTTGCTCGACAGATGACTAGTAGCATTCTCGAGCTACTTTCTGGTTTCCCTTCACTACACCAACTCTAAATTTGGTTGGGAACTTCAAACATTGGTGAACAGTAACATTACAACTTCAAATTTCTTCAAACCTACTCTTCCCTTGATCATGTTGTAAGCAAAATGAATATTTTTGTCCATTAAAAAGAAACATACCTTTTCTATCCAGCTTGCTGGCCATGTCCCGATAAACACCTCCAACTTGATTGTTCTCAACGGAAATACCTTTTCGCCAGAGAAACCTATAAGAGGCTTGTGATAAGGTTCTAGTTAGCTAAGTTTCAAATTCAAACTGTCAAAGAATGGATAAAACATGATGTCTATCGAGCTCCCATTATTAACCGGTACCCTAGACACCATTACATCTTCCATTCTGACTTTAATCACCAAGGGATCATCATGGGGGTATAACACTCCGAAGAGATAATTTTTAGAAAAAAAAATTACGAGTTTATTTTTATTGACCTTTCTTGGTCGATCCTCCTCGTCCAGGTTAATTCTCTGGATATAGGAACAAGCTTACACATTATTAAGATAAGCCTCCATTTCTATTGTATGGTTCCATCCTCTTGTATCTCCACCTGTAATCATTTAATAATCAAAGGATCCAAAACTAAACATGAATACCTCACGTTCTGGCTGTCTAGGCTTTTTGGGCAGGTCGGGGTCATCCTTTTCATTATCTTTATGAGTTCTATTATTTTCGTCTTTATTTTTTCATAGAGACTTAGACCTTTGTCGAGCTCGACCACTGTTCTGTCGATCAATAAACTTAACCAGCTTTCCTCTTCAGATAAGAGCTTCAATCTAATTATGAAGAGCGATACAGAAATTTGTTTTATGTCCATGGTCTTTATGGAATTCATAATATTTGGACCTATCCCTCTTGTTAAAAGGTGATTTAAGCTTTCCAAGCCAATGTATATCTCTGCTATGCTTTATTTCTTCCAGAACATGATGGATACCCACTATTAAGGGAGTATAAATGGTATACTTTTTGAGACAATCTATATTACATTTATGCTTCGACTCCTTACGCTCCGTAATGTCTTTATGCTCCTTCTTATCAGTTTTTCCTTCAGCCTTTACCTCTAAGCTTTACTTGGCCGCCATTGACTCCTCGGCGTTTATGATTATGGCTTCCTTGGCCATCAAATCTATCATTATCTTCGGGGGATCTTTGGCTAAGGTATAATAGAGTTTGTCAGGGAGAAACCCACTCATGAGGGCTGTAATTGCAGTCTTCTACTTATAATCAACAACTTCTAGTTTCTCATTATTGAAACGAGTGATGTAATCTCTGGTACTTTCTCCCACCTTCGGCCGTACACTAAGCAAATGAGTTACTCATTTTACTGGCTTAGCTTCAAAGCATAAATTACCAATGAATAGCTCGATGAGCTACTGGAAACTAGAAATCTGCCCCCGAGGAAGACTATTATACCAGATTTGAGAAGAGCCTGTGATTGTACCTGAGAATTCCCTGCATCTCATTTCATCGGGGACGACATGTCAACTGTTGCTTGATATTGCTCTACGTGAAGGATGGGATCAGTTTTCCCATCAACTTTGGAGTGACTACTGGATATTTAAACTTTGAAGGTGTTAGAAAATCCTCAATAGCTTGTATGAAAGGAGATCCCTTCACAAAGCTTCTCTATAGAGGGTTCTTGGTCTTATCCATTTCTCCCAATCTATCCTCTAACCTCTGAATAGACCCTTTCCAAGCATTATTTCCAGCATCAGATTTATTCATTGTCTCTCTTTTATTCCGACCAACTATTTGTGCAGAACTCTCCTCCTGTGAATGTTGCTCAAAATGATCAGTTCGTCAGACATCTAATTTAGACTGGCCTGAGCCCTCTCGTTAATCGACTGGTCATCGAGTATTTCTTGACAACGCCCTAGGAACATTTTTGTTCCCTCTGGTTCCCAAACGATCAAAGGGAGAAGCTCAACTAAGCCTTTCCAAGGCACTCGGTCTTTCTGGAGTAAGGGACTACCCATCATAAGAATTAGGGGTCTTGATAGAAGAAGTGTCTCCAGGACGGATCCCAAGTATTCCTGGATTGGTTATGCCCAACGTTCCTTAGTGGCGGCGGTGGCATACTTCTTTGATTAAACTGGACAGGAACTCTGGCTTACAATATTTGGGCCAACTTCCTTATAATGTCTTGCATAGCCTCTTGTCCTCTAGCCAGACTTGCCAAAATTCCAATCAAATCATTGTTACTTGGTGGAGCAGAAGGAACAGGCGGAATGCCATCATTCCTAGCACTTGATTCAGGAATATCAGTTATGTATGATGAAGGAATGAAAATATTTAGGAAAACGATTAGAATTACTTTCCCACAGAGGAAGAAAATCTGTTAATGCAAAAAACTATACTAAATCTAATTAATTGATCACAGATAAATCAGTAAACAAGTAAGATAAGTAGGATTTTTAAAGTGGTCTAGCTCAAAGGAAAAACCTACGTCCACTATCTTTGTGACAACCCGAATATAATTATGATAAATTATATTTAAATCATGCTTATCTTATGTGATATGGATAATTTATTATTAGTATATCTAATTCTAAGTGATTATATTTAGTCTAATCCTACTTTCATAAATCGTGAAATGTCGAGTTATGTACGAACACAAAATTTTGTTATTTTCGATAGAAATATTCCTGTTTAAGACACGTTTTTACCCTTATAACATTACAAATGACTTGAGGTGAAAACTAGATAGTTGTATACATGTGAGTAGGGATTATAAAACAACAAACGGTGCATCAAACGGATGTCCGAGTAAGAAGTTAGGCCAAATTTATGAACAAGGGACAAATCTGTCCATTTCCTTTAAGTGGTAAATTGTCTTTTAGTAAACCATATGGATTATTTTGATTGGATGGAAAGGAGGCATGCCTTTGCTGACTTAAAACTCTTCTTTTAACTTATTTATTTAGAAAATATAACCCTAAGTTCAGTTTTGAGAGATTTAACCTTAAGGAAAGAGAAGTAGAAGTTAAGGAAGAAAGGGTTACAAGGAAAAGCTAGGAAAACTATTCCAAGAAAATACTTAAGGTGTTTCCAAGGTAAAATTATGTGCTAATATTGTTTTAATCTTATATTATAATTATTTCAAAGTATATAAATTGTTAATTATTGACTAAAATTCCATCCTCCTTTGTGATAATATGTATTGGTTCATATGTGAGATAAGTGGAGTTATAGGTCATATTGATTTGTATTGAAACCCTTTGTATTCAAACTTGCATATCTCTTTGTGTGCTTACTGTAATTCATAAATTACAATTGGATATGAAAATAGACTCATATATTAATATCATATCCGAAAATTATAATTTAACTCATTATGGTTAGGCCTTAGTGATGGTTGCAAGTTGTTATATAGTTGTTGTTTGTATATTTCATTTCAGTATGCCCTGAGTTTGTCAAGATTTTGAGATAGAAAATGAAGTCCAAATATTATGAAACTTTAATTCTGTACTATTAATTATGTATACTGAAAGTGTGTTGAAATTCATGGAAAGTTATGGTGTAAAAAAATTATGAAAATTCTTGGAATTGAAGGAACAATAGAGGACCTTGTAGAGCAGATTTCTTGTGTTATAAAGAAATGGTCATAACTTTCTCTAGGAGGCCTGAAAAATTACACCATCACTTGTACTGGAAAGTATATTCATATATGTTTTCATATTGATAAGGTTGTACACCTGTATTTATACAATTTAGGAATATGGGATGGTTAAGTATGGAGGGTAATAATTTTAGGCCATACTGGATACCCCATGAAAGAATGTTTATATATGCTTTTTCCCAAGGGTGTTTTGAGTACATATTTCATGTGTATATACATTGATAAGTATACTTTTATGTTTACTTGATTTTAGTTATAAATTCCTTATGAGGTATTTTCTATGGTTGAATGTTCATAACCTTATCAACATATATACCATTGTTTCGTCTTTACACAGTGACTTGAGTAGAATTATATTGTTGTTGTATAGTCATTGAAAGTTACATAGATATATTAAGATAATACTTATGATTGAGATTCAGTACTGATTTAGTTAGATTAATTGGTGTATGGTCAAATCAACCAAGTTCAGCCCCACCCGAGGGAAACGTGAATACATAGTTGACAACCCAAGGTGAGTGTACATATTGAGTTGATTATGGATATGATGTGTATGTATTATATATTGAGATGATATGGCTTATTAAAAGTTATGAGATGTTGACATGTTATGACTTATTAAAAGTAAAGAGATGTTGGGATGTTATGACTTTATAAAAGTCAAGATATGTTGAATTGCTATGCAATTCAGGAGATGTTAGGTTATTAAAACCTATAGAGATGATTATTGCCTACGGGCAGGAGATGTGGGGTTTATTAACTCCGGATATGTATATGGCCTAATTTGGCCCAGAGATGGATATATTTATATTTTGAGATGTTAATATAGTACTTTTACTATGTAGAGATGTAGTATATTCATTGAGTTTTTAAACTCATGGTTTTATATGTTTACATTTTCAGGTTTTGAAGCTGCCACTGCCAAGTCTAGGATGTTGAGTGAATAGTAGTATTGTCTCGTCAGTTTGTTTTTTACATTGTACTAGTTGTAATTAAGTTAAATTGCATGTGAGTTTTATTTAAATCACGTCTCCTTAAAACGATTGTATTTTTAGTATTTCGCATTTTAACCTTGAAGTTGTTTTAATGTGTATTACCAAATAAATAAATAAATAGTAAGTGTGGTTTGTGAACTCAACTCAACAAAGCCTTTTTCCAATTATTTGGGGTCGGCTACATTGATCCTATTTTTCCATTCCATTCTGTCCAGTGTAATATCTTCGATTAAACCACATGATATCATGTCCTTTTTTATAATATCCCACCAAGTTAATTTAGGCCTACCTCTACCCCTTAAGTTACCCTCAATACTAACTAAATCACTCTTCCTTACAGGAGCATCCATTGGTCTACGCTTGACGTGTCGAAACAATCTAAGTCGATTTTCTCTCAATTTATCTTCTATAGGAGCTACTTTTATCGTTTCACGAATTTGTTCATTTTTTATTTTATCCTTTCGAGTTTTACCACAAATTCATCTTAGCATTCGCATCTCCGCCACACTCATTTTCTGCACATTTTATTTCTTGGTTGCCCAACGCTCTGTCCCATATAACATGGTGGGTCTAATGGTCTTCCTATAAAATTTTCCTTTTAACTTCAAAGGTATACGCCTATCACACAGAATGCCGGTAGCACTTCTCCACTTAACCCAGCCTGCTCTAATCCTATGCGTAACATCATCACTAATATCTCCATCTTTTTGTATAATCGATCCTAAATAATGAAAATGGTCATGTCTAGGTATTTCTTGACCCTCCAATTTCATCACATCTCCATTTGTCCTCCTATTACTACTAAAATTACTCTCCACATATTCTGTTTTAGTTCTACTTATTTTAAATCCTCTTGTTTCTAAAGTTTCTCTCCACAATTCCAACCTAGCATTTATCCCCATCTTAGTCCCATCCACTAAAACAATATCATCTGCAAATATCATACACCATGGCACCTCATCTTATATTTGTCCAGTCAACTCATCCGTAATAAGAGCAAAGAGATAAGGACTTAATGCTGAACCTTGCTGTAACCCTACCGTAATTGAAAATTTACTACTTTCTCCAGCTGATGTTCTTACTGTAGTCATCGCACCATCATACATATCCTTGATCACATCAATATATCTGTGAGTCACTCCTCTTTTATGCATAATCCACCATATTATATCTCTGGGTATCCTATTATACGCCTTATCTAAATCTATAAAAATCATATGAAGATCCTTATTTTTCTCTCTATACCTCTCCATTAATCTCCTCATTAAATAGATTGCTTCCATTTTTGACCTCCCAGTCATAAACCCAAATTGATTCTCAGATACTGTTGTCTTCAATCTCAATCTATATTCAATCACTCTCTCCCAAAGTTTCATTGTATGACTCATTAACTTAATACCACGATAATTTCAACAACTTTGTATGTCCCCGTTATTTTTATAAATAGGTACTAAAATACTTTTTCTCCATTCATCGGGTATCCTATTAGTCATTAAAATTCTATTAAATAATTTTGTAAGCCATGATAATCCATCCTCCCCTAAGCACTTCCAAACCTCAATAGGGATACCATTTGGTCCTAAACCCTTCCCTGTTTTCATCTTTTTTAGAGCAATCCTAACCTCTGTTGTCCTAATTCTACGAAAAAATATATCTTCTTGAATCTCCCTAAGTTCCTCTATATCTAATCTACTCCCATTATCTCCATTTAATAACCTCTCAAAGTAGTTTTTTCATCTTTCCATAATTTCATCATCTTTGACTAGGACTCTCGAATCATCACTTTTGATGCACTTAACGTTATTAAAATCTTTTGTTTTCCTTTAATTTTTACTATATTATGTACTTCTTCATTCCACCGCCAAGTTTCTTTAGACTGTGGCCCTTTGCCTTTTGATTCTCCAAGAATTTCTTTTGATATTCTCCTAATGCATGTGGCCATCTTATTCCACATTATGTTAGTTTCTTCTTCACTATTCTATGTTGCTTCATTTAATACTTTATCTTTAAATAGTTCTAATTTCTCTCCTTTTAAATTCCACCACCTAGTTCGTGGGTTAATCTTCACTTTTCGCACTCGTGATTGATTTTTAATATTTATATCCAACACCATTATCCTATGTTGTGAGGTTAAGCTCTCTCCCGGGATAACTTTACAATCTCTACACGTTAATCGGTCTCCTTTCCTAGTAATGAAAAAATCTATTTGGCTCTTATGTGTTCCACTTTTATAAGTTATTAAGTGTTCAAGCCTCTTTTTAAAACATGTATTTACTAGTACAAAATCATAAGCCATCGCAAAATCTAAGATAGACTCTCCCCCGTCGTTCCTATCTCCAAAACCATGTCCTCCATGCACTATCTCATATCCTACACGATATTCTTCTACATGGCCATTAATATATCCACCTATATAGATTTTCTCACCTAGGGGTATTTCTCGAATTAGTTCATCCATTTGTTTCCAAAATTGTACTTTAGTGTGCTCATCTAATCTTACTTGAGGTGCATAAGCACTAACAATATTAATTATGTTTTCACCTAATACCAATTTTACAAGTATAAGTATATCACCTTTCCTAATAACGATTACGATATCGTCCTTAAAGTTTTTATCTAATATTATTCCAACTCCGTTCTTATTTCTATGTTTTCCTGTGTAATATAATTTAAATCCTGTATTTTTTTATTTCTCTAGCTTTCTCACCGACCCATTCAGTTTCTTGTAAACAAGTTATATTAACTTTTCTCCTTATCATGGTATCTACTAACTCCATCTCTTTTCCTGTCATAGTCCCTATGTTCCAAGTCGCTAAGCTAAGTCTAGTATCCTGGACAATCTTCTTTACCCGCACACGCCCACCTTGTTGTAGGAACCCTTACGTATTTATCGTCGCATCCGGGCGCCGATGCGACGCCCCTTGCCTATTTTTCGAGACACCCGGTGACAACTTGGTATCAGAGCTTTTGGTTTTTTTATTCTCGGGTTAGAGAGTCTAGATGTGGCAGTGGCAGAAATAGTGTGGTGTGGGTCATTTATATTAACTTGTGAGAAATACTAACCATTATGTTAGAAATAAATGTTGTATTCTTGTTTCTATAATTGTGATTTATGACAGATAGTAAGCTATGGAAGGAGAAAATGTTCATGAGAGGCTGGATGAGGAGTCTTCAAATACAGTAAACCAATAAAATCCAAATAATATAGAGGGGGCTCCTGAATAACTTACAGTTATGCAGAAAATGGCTCGTGCCATGACTTTAATGGAAGAACAACAAAACATGTTTATGAAGCAAATAGCAGAACAACAAGCCAAGTACTTGTAGGAGCAGACTTTATCCAGAAGAGAAAGGGAAATACAACGAGAGGAGAAGAATACTCTGTCTGAGAAGTTTATGAAATTGAACCCCCCCATCATTCTCAGGTTCTGTAGATCCTTTAGAAGTTGAGGCTTGGGTTAGAGACACATAAACTATCTTTGGGGTGATGAATGTACCTGGCGTCCATAAGGTAATTTTGGCTACTTTCATGTTAAAGGGAGAAGCTAAATATTGGTGGGAGTATTCCAAACATTTATTGCTTACTCCAGAGGGAGGTGAGGTAATTACTTGGGATTCCTTTATTAAAGTCTTAGATGAAAAGTATTTTCCTCGTATGTATCGGAAGCAAAAAGAGAGAGAATTTTTATCATTGACTCAGGGAAATATGTTGGTCAGGGAGTATGAAACTAAATTCATATCTTTGTCTCGATTTTAATTACATTTCTTACACAATGAGGAGGATAAATTCACCAGAGGATGGTTTGAATTTGGTTATCAAGTTTAGACTCACTGCACTTGAAATGGTAGATAATACTTTATTAGTTAACAATGCTATGATGGTTGAAGGAGATGTTAATGATGCAATAAAGAATAGGGAACAAAGGGGAAAGAGGAGTAGATTTGATCCATCTCATCAAAAGGAAGGCAATATAAAATATTTGAAACAGGGGAGTCAAAGATTTCTGCACGGTAGAGGGTCTGGAAATTTTGTTCAGAATAGGACACCGAGCAGTTTTAGGGGTGAAGGATCGATGGGCCAACAGAATAGGCAGCAGGAGAATGACAATGGGCAGTCTAAGCCTGTTACATGCTATTTTTGCAAAGCTGAGGTCCATATTAGTCCAGATTGTCCCAAGTTAAAGGGGGTAGAGTGTTATCACTATCATCAAATTGGCCATACCAAAAAGAACTGTCCTATGCTACTAGGAGGGATTCAATCAGCTACTACTAGTCGAGGTTCATCACCTAGAGGCATAGGGAGAGGAGGAGGTAGAGGACAGGCTAGTGGATCCAGGGCTCCGGGAAGGATATTTGCTATGACTTTACAGGATGCTCAGGCTACTCCCGAGGTGGTGACAGGTATATTTTCTATCATGAACAAACATACTTACGTGATTATTGATACAGGTTCTACTTATTCATTTGTAGCACTGTCATTTACCATGCATTTGGGTAGACCATGTTCTTATCTAGATTGTGGTTTATATATTTCTACACCTACGGGGGATGTGATGTTAGTGGAGCATGTGTATAAAAATTGCGTATTGTATGTGGGCGAGAGGGAGTTGACCATTGATTTAATTCCACTAGATGTTCGAGATTTTGATATTATCTTGGGTATGGACTGGTTATCTTCCTACCATGTATCGATTGACTGTTTTCTCAAGGAGGTTGCATTTAATATGCTTGGGGAGGAATAATTCATATTTACTGGGGAAAGCAATGTGGTTCAAATTGTCTTATTTCTGCCCTTCGGGCGAGAAAATTGTTAAATAAGGGCTGTCAAGAATTTTTAGCATATATTGTGGATACAAATAGGGAATTGAAAAAATTAGAAGATATCCCAGTAGTAAAGGATTTTGCAGATGTGTTCCTAGATGAATTACCAGGATTGCCACCTAGCAGAGAGGTATAGTTTACTATCGATTTAGTGCCTGGTACATCTCCGATTTCTATTTCTCCATATAGAATGGCACTTGTGGAACTAAAGGAGTTAAAGGTTAAACTGCAAGATTTTCTAGACAGAGGTTTTATTCGACCCAGTTTATCACCATGGGGTGCTCCGGTATTATTTGTGAAGAAGAAAGATGGAACCATGCGACTTTGCGTTGATTATCGGCAGTTGAACAAGGTAACTATTCGAAATAAATATCCATTGCCTCGTATTGATGATTTATTTGATCAATTACAGGGTGCTAAAGTGTTTTCAAAAATTGATTTGATATCTGGTTATCATCAATTAAGGGTGAGAGATTGTGACATTTCTAAGACAGCTTTTCGTTCTCGCTATGGTCATTATGATTTTTTGGTAATGCCATTTGGGTTAACAAATGCTCCTGCGGTGTTTATGGATTTAATGAATCGAGTATTTCATCCTTTCATAAATTAATTTGTGATTATCTTTATCGATGATGCTTTGATATACTCACCTATCCAAGAGGAACATGAGAAGCATCTAAGAGTTGTATTGCAAGTTTAGCGACATAGTCAATTATTTGCTAAGTTTAGCAAATGTGAATTTTGGTTGAATCAGGTAGTATTTCTGGGGCATGTTGTTTTGGGAGATTGAATTTATGTTGACCCTAAAAAGGTAGATGCAATTGTGCAGTGGAAAAGACCAAGAAATGTAATTGAGATAAGGAGTTTCCTAGGATTGGCTGGATATTATAGAAGATTCATAAAGGGATTTTCATCTATGGCCTTACCATTGACTAAATTAACCCGAAAGGAAGTGAAATTTGTGTGGAGTGATGAATGTCAACACAACTTTGAAAAGTTAAAAAATAGGCTAGTATCAGCTCCAGTTCTCACTGTTCCATCGAGTGGAGAAGGTTTTGTAATTTATACTGACGCTTCACTTCAGGTTCTGGGTTGTGTTTTCATGCAACATGGAAAGATGATTTCTTATGCATCTAGAAAGTTGAAGACGCATGAACGTAATTATCCTACACACGATTTAGAACTTGTGGCTATTATTTTTGCCTTGAAATTATGGATACATCATTTATATGGAGAGACATGTGAAATTTTCACTGACCATCAAAGTTTGAAGTATTTATTTACATAGAGAAACTTGAATTTGAGGCAGAGGCGTTGGATATAGCTGATTAAAGACTGTGACTGCACCATTCATCATCATCCTGGTAAGGACAATGTAGTAGCAGATGCTTTGAGTCAAAAATCATCGGGGATTCTAGGTTGCATACAGTGTGCACGTGTGGGAAATATCCTTGACTTGGCATCGATGGGTATTGAATTAAGTTTTTCAAAAAGGGGAGGCTTATTAGCACATGTCATAAAGAGACCTTTATTAGCAGAACGCATAAGAAATTTGCATCCATTCCTTGAGAAGAAGAAACAAGATGTCCTGGATGGTAAAGAGAGTGACTTTGAGATTAAGAATGATGAATCGTCATGATATAAAAAAAATATTTGTGTATCGAATGATCCACCCTTAAAGAATGATATATTAGAAGAGGCACATAGTTCTATTTACTCTATGCATCCGTAAGGTACCAAAATGTACAGAGATTTGAAAGTGTGTTACTGGTGGAACAATATGAAATGAGAGATTGCTGAATTTCTAGCTAAATGTTTAGTGTGTCAGCAAGTGAAAGAAGAGCATCTGAAGCCGACAGGATTATTGAAGTCATTGCCTATTCTGGAATGGAAGTGGGAGCATATAATGATAGATTTTGTTACAGGATTACCATGATCACCAAAGGGGAATGATTCTATTTGGGTTATTGTAGACCGATTGACAAATTCAGCCCATTTTCTTCCAGTTAAGACCACCTACACTGTTGACATGTATGCAAGTATGTACATTGATGAGATTATCCATTTACATGGGGCACCAGGGTCAATTGTATCAGATAGAGATCCAACGTTCACTTCTAAGTTTTGGCCTCGTTTATAAAATGCCATGGGCACAAGTTTGAAGTTCAGCATTGCATTTCATCCACAAACCGATGGGCAATCTGAAAGGACGATTCAAATATTAGAAGACATGTTACGAGCTTGTGTATTTGACTTCAAGGGTAGTTGGGATGATCATTTTCCATTGATGGGATTCTCGTATAATAATAGTTATCAGTCCACCATTGGTATGGCTCTGTATGAAGCTTTATATGGGAGGAGATGTAGAACGCCTTTGTGTTGGGATAAAATAGGTGAAAGGAAACTTTTGGGTCTTGAATTGATAGATATGACAACAGAAAAAATTAAAATGATCCGGGAATGGATAAAGATAGCGCAAAGCAGGCAGAAATTTTATGAAGATAAAAGGAAATGTCCACTGGAATTTCTGAAGGGAGATTTTGTATTCCTACATATTTCACCATGGAAAGGCGTTATGAGATTTGGGAAGAAGGGGAAACTAAGTCCAAGATATATTGGACCATATGAGGTGTTGGAAAGAATCGGGAACCTGGCATGTAGACTAGCATTACCTCCAGATTTATCTCGTTTACATGATGTATTTCACGTATCTATGCTTTGTAAGTATTTGGCATATCCATCTCATTAGTTGAAAACTCAACTAATTGAACTGAAGGAAGACTTCTCGTACATCGAGGAACCAATTGAAATTATTGACCGTAAGGAGCAAGTATTAAGAAATAAAGTTATTCCCTTAGTTAAAGTTATGTGGATGAGCCATCATATTAAAGAAGCAACTTGGGAAATGGAGGATAGCATGAAGAAACAGTATCCCCATTTGTTTGGTAAGTGAACTTCATATTAAATTTCGGGGACGAAATTTTTTAGGGGGGAGGTTGTGACAACTAGGATATAATTATGATAAATTATATTTAAATCGTGCTTATCTTATGTGATATGGATAATTTATTATTAGTATATCTAATTCTAAGTGATTATATTTAGTCTAATCCTACTTTCATAAATTGTGAAATGTTGAGTTATGTACGAACACAAAATTTTGTTATTTTCGAGAGAAATATTCCTGTTTAAGACTAGTTTTGACCCTTATAACATTACAAATGACTTGAGGTGAAAACTATATAGTTGTATACATGTGAGTTAGGGTTGTAACACAACGAACGGTGCATCAAACGGATGTCCGAGTAAGAAGTTAGGCTGAATTTACGAACAAGGGACAAATATGTCCTTTTCTTTAAGTGGTTAATTGTCTTTTAGTAAACCATATGGTTTATTTTGATTGGATGGAAAGGATGCATGCCTTTGACGACTTAAAACTCTTCTTTTAACTTATTTCTTCAGTAAATATAACCCTAGGTTCAGTTTTGAGATATTTAAGCTTAAGGAAAGAGAAGTAGAAGTTAAGGAAGAAAGGGTTACAAGGAAAAGCTAGGAAAACTAATCCGAGAAAATCCTTAAGGTGTTTCCAAGGTAACATTATGTGTTAATATTGTTTTAATATTCTATTATACTTATTTAAAAGTATATAAATCGTGAATTACTGATTAAAATTCCATCCTCCTTTGTGATAATATGTATTGGTTCATATAGGAGATAAGTGGTGTTATAGGTCATATTGCTTTGTATTGAAACCCTTTGTATTCAAACTTGCATATCTCTTTGTGTGCTTACTGGAATTATGAAATTCACATTGGATATAAAAATATACTCATACATTCATATCATATCCTAAAATTAGAATTTAACTCATTATGGTTAGGCCTTAGTGATGATTGAAAGTTGGTATATAGTTGTTGTTTGTATATTTCATTTCGGTATGCCCTGAGTTTGGTAAAGCTTTTGAGATAGAAAATGAAGTCCAAATATTTTGAAACTTTAATTATGTCTTATTAAGTATGTGTAATAAAATTGTGTTGAAATTCATGGAAAGTTATGCTGTAGAAAAATTATGAAAATTCTTGGAATTGAAGGAACAATAGAGGACCTTGTAGGTCAGATTTCTCGTGTTATAAAGAAATGGTCATAACTTGATCTAGGAGGCTTGAAAAATTATAGCATCACTTTTAATGGAAAGTATATTCATATATGTTTTCATATTGATAAGTTTGGACACCTGTATTTATACAATTTAGGAATATGGGACGGTTAAGTATGGAGGATAATAATTTGAGGCCATACTGGATACCCCATGAAAGAATGTTTATATCTGCTCTTTCCCAAGGGTGTTTTGAGTAAATATTTCATGTGTATATACATTGAGAAGTATACTTTTATGTTTACTTGATTTTAGTTATAAATTCCTTATGAGGTATTTTCTATGGTTGAATGTTCATAACCTTATCAACATATATACCATTGTTTCGTCTTTACACAGTGACTTGAGTAGAATTATATTGTTGTTGTATAGTCATTGAAAGTTACATAGATATATTAAGATAATACTTATGATTGAGATTCAGTACTGATTTAGTTAGATTAATAGGTTTAAGGTCAAATCTACTAAGGTCAGCCCCACTCGAGGGAAACATGAATACATAGTTTACAACCCAAGGTGAGTGTACTTACTGAGTTGATTATGGATATGATGTGTATGTATTATATATTGAGATGATATGGCTTATTAAAAGTTATGAGATGTTGAGATGTTATGACTTATTAAAAGTAAAGAGATGTTGGGATGTTATGACTTTATAAAAGTCAAGATATGTTGAATTGTTATGCAATTCAGGAGATGTTAGGTTATTAAAACCTATAGAGATGATCATTGCCTACGGGCAGGAGATGCGGGGTTTATTAACTACGGATATGTATATGGCCTAATTTGGCCTAGAGATGGATATATTTATATTTTGAGATGTTAATATAGTACTTTTATTATATAGATATGTAGTACATTCACTGAGTTTTTATACTCATGGTTTCATATGTTTACATTTTTAGGTTTTGAAGCTGCCACTGCCAAGTCTAGGATGTTGAGTGGATAGTAGTATTGTCTCGTCAGTTTGTTTTGTACATTGTACTAGCTGTAATTAAGTTAAATGGTATGTGAGTTTTATTTAAATTATGTCTCCTTAAAACGATTGTATTTTTAGTATTACGCATTTTAACTTTGAAGTTGTTTTAATGTGTATTACCAAATAAATAAATAAATAATAAGAGTGGTTTGTGAACTATTGAGTTAATTATATCCATATGGGGTTTGGGGGTGACAATCTTGTATTGCCTATTTTTCCTTGATTTGTTTCGTGTCCCATGACGATGGGATTACAATGTATTTATTGCCCACTAGGGATGTCAAGATTCGTAATGTGAAAGGATGGAATGCCTTCATAAATTAGGCATTTACATCAGTATATAATGATTATAAAGTACATGGACGCTAGCGCTTCACTGACCAGGTTGGTTGGTCTTCCTGCTGTTAGTCGGGCTTCATGGACTTGGTAGGGGTCACTGGAGTGGGTCAAAAAATATGCTTTACTGACTGGGATTATTTCCACTTAGTATGACACGTGTCAATTTCTGATTGGTCCACTTGGATGGATTATTTTTGGTATCAATAGTAGGTATCCCCAACATTAATTAGCCAAAATGGTATGATTGTGTAGTAAAAAGTTCCTCATGGGGTGATGAAGGCAGTTTTGTCTTGGTAGCAAGGGTGCATTTTAATCTGGTTATAGAAGACAAATCCATCAAAAAAATGACTTGAGAGCATGGTTGGCCATATTTTTCATGATTATTTCAATATTGGGTAGAGGGTAATCATCCTTCGGGGATTCCATGTTCAGATCCTGATAGTCGATGAACATGCAAACTTTTCCTCCCGATTTTGGAACGGGGATTATATTTGCATGCCATTTAGGGTATTTGAATACAATAATGAAGCCCACATTCAAGTGTTCGACAAATTCTACTTTATCTTTGAGGGACCATTCCGTTTTGAGCTTCCTCTTCTTCTGCTTGACAGGTTTTCTTTCTAGGAATGTAGGGATCTCATGTTGAGCTATCTTTGGATCAATGCGGGGAATGTCATCGTAGGACCATGCGATTACGTCCACAAACTCTTTCAAAAGCTCTTTGAATTGCCATCACTCATGCTCATTAAGGGTGGACCCTATCCTAATCTTGCATAGATGGATACTAGAACCGTGATTAATAACAACAGTCTCATCATCATTAGTTTGAACGTTGTTTATTATTTTTCTTATTGAGATCAATTAAAAATTATTAATTTACTAAATCATCATCATCAAATTTTTAATTAGAATTAATGCAATTAATGTAAGGCACAACAAGATACTCAAAATCCTCATTTATTTCATTCTCAGGAAATAAAACATTCAAAACCTCATCAAAATATGCCTCATTTATAATAGTACCATAAATAGGAGAAATAATAACTAGTTCAGGGATTTCTTGCATGGAGTGGATAACAAGGTTTAGCTGGGCTAGAGCGGGATGGACCGGGATGGCATGCCAGTTAAGGATAGGTGCTTCAGTAGTGGCGATCATGCAGAGACTTAACCCCAATGTCAATAGGTTAAATGACTCCGTGGTGTCGCTGCCCTCAATGTTTTCCATGGTCTCATCTGTTAATGGTTCTACCTCATGCTTTTATTACTCCCCCAGGTGTTATCATCTTGGAAGAATTTCTCTATCCCCGACTTTATCTTTTTATCATTGGTGTCATACCATGGTTCAGGGAAACCTCAAAAGGGGAAGTCTTCACCCTCATTGATAAACCTTGAGTTCGTAGAGTCTCCCGAGATGGTATTTTCATCTTCCATATTTCTTTCCTGGTGCGGTCGATGAAGTACTTTGAGTTAGGATGGTGAGTGTTGTTAGCCCATGCTACTTGGGGAAAAGGATTATTTTAGGGCTATTGTCTCAAAGATCCCTTACTAGAGTCATAGAATCCATATTCAAGGCATGAAATGCATATTCTTAAACATCAGGATTATGTTGACGTTTCTGTGGATGTGTTCTGGAGAGACCCGGTCCTTGAAATTTTCTCCCACTAGGACAGGGAGTGGAACAATTTTGAAGTTGGAGAGGAACATGCCATTGATCCCATGTTGAATTTCCAATAATGCGTTGCTAGTGATAGCACGATTTTAACTGTTGTCATCCCCAAGGATTGTGATGACGTGACCTTTAGCGAATAATTTCAATTTCTTATGAAAAGAGGAAGATACTCCTTGGATTCTATAGATCCATGGACGTCCATGGAGTATATAGAAATTTGAAGGAATATCGATGACTTGGAACTTTGTCAACGGATGGATAGGGCCACCCCCTAGTTTAAGTTTTATAGGACCCATTACTTCCTAACGGGTATTATCATTGGTACGCACAATGGAAGATGTGGGAGTGAGATCACTGAGTTTTAATCCCAGGCAATTCAAAGTTCTGAGTGGGTAGACATTGAGAGAGGGTATATTGTCTACGAGTTCTAGTGATCTTGTCTTCCCCAAAACTTCGACGGAGATGTTGAGAGCATAATTAGCCTCGAATCCTCGAGGATGGCTCTTCTGAAAAGAACTTCTTTGATTTTCTCCCTCTATTATCTGCACCGGGTGAGTTTGAATTTTCTCTACCGTCTTCTACGAAGGTTCTTGGGGAACTTCTTCACCCTAGAGATTATCCCAACGTCAATTGCCTGAATCATGCTCATAGTGACTTGTACCGCGGTCATCGTCCAAAACTACTTTATCTTTTTTATTGCCTCTCCTCCTGCAGCCCTTCCAAAGGCCCTCGTGGGTCTTTCAATCCTATTCGGTGCATAAGGCCAACCAAACTCATATATGAATCAAATCAACTATAATTAATAGTAAGAGAAAATAATTTACTGTAATACCCCGTACTTTTGGCTATATTTATTTTTGGGATTAATTAATTAAATGTGAATTATTTGGAAATTAATCAGGGTTAAAAATACTAGCGAGATGCGAGTTGGTATTTGATTATGTGCATACATGTTTTTATATGAAAAATTTGTCGTGAGATTTATATACGGCATTTTAGAAATTTTGTTGAGACGCGTGAGACCGCTGCGTCACGGTGTAATATTTTGATTATAAAAGTGAATTTAAAATATATAAATTGTATGGTCGTTTTGAGTGTGCCAACGCGTCCGGAAGGGTCGAGATAGTCAGAAAACACTAGCCGGGGGTGTAGTTTGGATTCCGGGGTATTTTTAGGCCATACCGGCAACAAAAAGGGTATTTTGGTAATTTCGTATTTTGGGAAATTAAAAGTGACGAAAATTGGTTAATTACATCTGATGTGGATTTGACCCACTAAGCCACTAACCAACCCATATTAACCTAGAGGGCTACGTAGGTTATTAGAATTAGGTTTTCTAATATCTTCCCAAAGCAAACCCTAGCCACCATTAGAGCAAAGCTTGGAGAGAGAGATAGAAAGGAAATTCTGCAGAAAGAGAGGACGAGAGCTTCATCATCATCATCATCAAAATCAGAGATAAACTCGAGGCAAGTGACTTAATTTCATTCAATTTCTGAGAATGTTCTTTCCATGTTAGACAATTCAAATTTATGTTTGTTCTTGGTGAAATATGAAAACCCATGTAGTTTGGAACTTAGAACTTGAAATCTTGAGGAGGATTTGCATGTAGAATGATAGGTAGATGTTCATACTGATGATATTTATGATTGGATGAAATTTAAAACGGATTTAAATTGGGTAATTCATGATTCAAAAAAAGTTAGGGTTCATGTTCTTGAAAAATTGGGGAAAAAGTGTAGAGATTTGTAAATTTGGTTGATGTTAGGATGGATTAATCCTTTAAAACGTGTTAGGATGTGACTATATATGTTTAGGATTGATTAGAGACCTTAAAACATCGTTGGGACTTATTTTAGAAGAGATTTGAGGAGTAGAAATTGATGAAAAACGAAGAAGCAAAAATCTGGGCTCGATCTTGTCGTTCGTTAGAAGAGCCTCCCCAGGTCATTCGAACGAGCCTCGTTCGAACGAGCTTCTAACGAGTTGACCAGTCACTACTAACGAAAAGGAATCTCGTTCAATACTTCGTTCGAACGAGATCTCGTTAGAAAGATCAGTTCGTTCGAACGAACTGGATCTCGTTCGAACAGTCTCGTTCGAACGAGACTTCTAACGAGTTGACAGTGGAATCTCGTTCGAACAGTCTCGTTCGAACGAGAGTTCTAACGAGTTGACAGTCTGGGCCTTTTTAGACTGTTTTGATTTTTGGAGTCCCATTAACTCGTTCGAGGAGATAGATAACATTTCCGATGATGATGTAATGATAGATTTGGGACATTTGGGTATTTATGAGAAGGAAATTGCATACGAGTGATTTAAATCAATGAACCATTTGGTTTGAGACGTGAGTGTCTACTACGACGTGAGAATGAATTATGGCGCTTATGATTATAAACCGGAATCGTATAAAGTGTGTAAATTATATATTGGTACTAGAATGAGGATAGTACTACGATTAAACGACGGGATTACTAAGACGTGTGTTTACTTAGTATTGGTATATGGATTGTGTGTATGACATACCTACCATACTTGCTATCACGGGAGGTTTGCGTTCGCTTAGGGCCCTCTAATCCTTGTGTTGCCCGGATTTAGACTGGTTACCTTGATGAACATAGGTCATAGAAAGACTTATTGGGATATTAATAAGTCCACTGATCGTGGGAGCGTAGGTATGTGCGTGACCCATGTGATGTGACTCTGTTCGCCTCCATTATTTGTGATGTTATCTGTGAACTATTGCTGAGAGATTCGGAATATGTAATCCTTATGTACGTGATGTATCGGGATGGATAGCAGAGTATGTGTGCACTGCAGCTTAGCTCTCGGGGTGCTTGTATTGTATATTTATGTTGTGATTAATATACACTTAATTAATGAGAACCTTCATGTTAATGTTGTGATTATAATTACGGTATTGTTTCGAGAAAAACATAACGGGTTAGCTAATAGTGAAATATACTGCATATTGAGTATCTAAGTTTACGTTAAACCCCTATTTAACTTCGAGCGTTATAATGATAATAGAACCGAGTAATAAGGGTAGGACCTATGACAGTCTAGCTAGATATGTTGTCACTTAGCTAGTAGTTTGTATCACTCTAGATGGGTACTTACGTTAGGGGTGCACAGTTAGACGAGAGGTGAGAATATCATGTGAGTGCACGTCCTAACATGTACTTTGCATTTAATGTTTTAAATGTTTTTAAAGAACTTGCAGGTTTTTAAAATATCTCCACATTCGGGCTCTGACCCGTTTGCTTTCAAATCTATTTTTCTTGTAAAACCATTTTAGGTGCCCAGCCACAAGGTCACCATGCATAGGATACTCATTCAGGTGACGAGCTGTAGCTGTTTGTGGAAGCTATAGGGACTTGCTTGTAGACGCTTCTATCATTTGGATTACAGAGTTATTATCTATCAGTTGTAGGGCATGTTGCCCATTTCTATTAGAGACATCTTTCCATTACAGTTTTCAGACTTTGACATGTATTCTTTTAGTATTCGGTTTACTCATTTCAGTTATGGGATTGTAGTGAGGAGTTTTTCCTCCAGACTTTATTTACATTATGTGATGGTTATTCTATTTATTTCAGTACGGTGAATGGTATTAGTTATTCTTCATTACACTTGTTGCACGTTAATCAGATTTAAATTAAAATTTTGCAACTTATTTTTTAAATACTAGGTGGTTAGTAATCATTAAAATGTTTTCGACAGTGATACTATTAAATGGACCAACTTGGCATTTTGAATTAATTTGATAAAGGAGTAGCTACCTGGTATTTAATTAGTCGAGGTGTCACAGGTGGTATCAGAGCATTAGGTTCTAGTGTCCTTTAGGATCTGTACGGCTATTATGTTTCCGCTACGTTTCTTTAATATAGAGCCCTATATTTTAGGACTGTTGTACTCTTTTTGTGTATGCTATGTTCTTCAGCTATTTTAAGTTTATAAACAGCGAACTTATAAACTTTGTTCTTATTTCAGATGCCTCCACGACGTGCACGACAAGTTCCCAGGGATGCAACACCCGAACCCCAGCCCGCTCCAGTTCAGGGCATGATGAACGCCACTGAGGTTGCAGCTATAGTAGCCCAAGCGGTAAATGCCGCAATTGCCGTTGTTCAGCAGGCACCACCTCAGGCGTCGGTTGCCGCGCCAGTTCAGGCAAATGCATTCCCGTATGCTTGGGAACGTGTACGTGACGCTTTTCAGAAAGCGCATCCGCCAGAGTTTGCAGGTAGCTCGATGTGGTAGTCTCGAGCCAGTGGAGGAAGGATATGCAGAGGCACTTGAGGATGTATGAGTGCACGGATGTTCAGAAGCAGGTGCTAGCTACTTTCAAGCTAGTTGGATCTGCGCTACAGTGGTGGGAGTCTATTACCACCGCAGAGGAGAGGGATACTCTTACTATTCAAGACTTCTGGGTGCGGTTTGACCGCAAGTACTTTCCGTCAGCTGTTCATACGGAAATGAGGAGGAAGCTGATGAATCTGAGGCAGGAAGGTAAGACTGTGGCCGGGTATGAGGCCGAGTTCATGAATCTGTTGAATATCGTTCCAGATGAGATACCAACAGAGAAGAAAAAGATTGAGAAGTTCACCGACGGGTTGACTTGGAGGATCCGTCAGCATCTGTTAGGGAACCTTTCGTTGGCCACGTATTCTGATGTGGTTAACGCTGCTTTGTTACACTGCCAGGACCACCGTTTTCATATGGCCGAGGGCAAGAGGTCGGGGGAGTCTAGCCATCAGGGCAGGACCGGAGGACATGGTGCCAGCGGGGCACAATCTGGTCAGGGGCAGAGACAGAATGAGCAGGGCTCCCAGCAGGGGGATAATAAGAGGTTCCAGTCAGGGAACTACAGGCAGGGACAGGGAGGTTTCCGTCAGGGCCATCAGGGTTCAAACGGCCATCAGGGCCAACAGGGGCAGAATGGGCAGCAGTTTCACCAGGGCCAGCAGGGCCAAGGGAGGAACGGTAACGGCCACCAGGGCCGGGGACAGCAGGGGCAGAGAGGAGGGAACTTCCCAGGGAAGTGTTTCGTTTGTGGCAAGACTGGCCATAAGAGACAGGATTGTCCTGATAGGGGCAGGGCCCCACAGCAGCAGCAGCAGGGTGCTCGCCAGGAGCCACAGAGGCCTATGTTTCCCGCCGCTCTTCCCGTACCACCACAGATGGCAGCATTGCCACCCATTCCAGCAGTCCCAGCTCAGCAGGGGCAGCTACAGTATGGACGTGTCTACAACGTCCACCAGGCTGCAGTTCCTCAGGCACCGCCCGCGATTGAGGGTACGTTTTCTATCCATGGCACAATGGGTCGGGTATTATTTGATACGGGGGCTACACATTGTTTTATAGCTATGCACTTCGCGAAAGCTTTAGGATTGTTAGCTATGGCAGAGAGCACAGTGACGTGTGTCGACTCACCATTGGGGAGTGGGTCACTTATATTCTTTATATGCCGGGGAGTGGGAGTAGGGATTGGTAGTCTGGTATTACCTATAGATATGTTGGTATTAGATATGCATGTTCACGATGTGATCATCGGTATGGATTGGCTCGTAGCTTATAGGGCCATGATTGATTGCTTCAATGGGAGCATTGTTTTTGCCATTCCGGGGCAAGAGATGTTCGTAGTGGCGATGCCTCGCCCAGAGGGAGGATCGACCGCTCATTTGTATTACCTAGAGGAGGATACCTCTAAGGAGGTTGTGATTCTTTTAGATCGATCCCAGTCGTCAGGCAGTATTCAGATGTGTTTCAGAAGATACCAGGCTTACCACCCAGTCGAGAGATAGACTTTGTTATAGATTTGCTATCGGGTACGAGACCTATAGCACGCGCACCGTACCGTATGGCTCCAACTGAGATAAGGGAGTTACGGGATTAAATAGAGCAGCTGTTAGGTCAGGACTTTATTCGCAGAAGTACCTCACCTTGGGGCGCTCCAGTTTTGTTTGTGAAAAAGAGGGACAATTCACTGAGATTGTGAGTGGACTACCGGGAGTTGAATAAGGTCATGATACGGAATAAGTATTCGTTGCCTAGAATCGATGACTTATTCAACCAGTTGAGAGGAGCTTCTTTCCTCTCAAAGATTGATTTGAGATCGGGATATCATCAGTTACGTATCCGGGAGGAGGATGTCTCGAAGACCGCGTTCTTGTCGAGATATGGTTCTTACGAGTTTTGGGTTATGCCTTTTGGTTTGACCAACGCTCCAGCTGTGTTTATGGACTTGATGAACAGAGTGTTCAGGGATTTTCTAGATCAGTTTGTCATTGTCTTCATTGATGACATTCTGGTTTACTCCTAGACAGAGGAGGAGCACGCCGAGCATTTGAGGCAGGTTTTGCAGACACTTCGTCAGAACGAGTTGTATGCAAAATATGAGAAGTGCGGGTTTTGGCTGAAGGAAGTCCAGTTTTTGGGACATATTATTTCCGACCGGGGGATATCTGTTGATCTGGGGAAAGTATCCGCGGTGAGGGAGTGGGGATAGCCCACGACACCAACGGATATTCGTAGTTTCTTGGGTCTAGCAGGATACTACAGGAGATTCATTCGGGGATTTTCAAAGATAGCAGGTCCTTTGACACATCTTACTCGTAAAGGTGTGCCGTTCATTTGGAGTGATGCCTGTCAGTTGGCATTCAATGAATTGAAGGATAAATTGACCTCAGCACCTGTGTTAGCTTTGCCGAGACCGGGAGTTGAGTATTTGGTTTACACCGACGGGTCTTTGTAAGGACTTGGAGGTGTATTGCAGCAGGAGAGACAGGCCATAGCTTATGCTTCCCGTAAGATTAAGACTCAAGAGAAGAATTACCTCACGCATGATTTGGAGTTGGCAGCAGTGGTATTTGCCCTACGGATTTGGAGGCACTATCTTTTGGGGGAGAAGTTCCAACTGTTCACGGACCACAAGTCCCTACAATACCTGTTCACGCAGAAAGAGTTGAATATGCGGCAGCGTAGGTGGCTTGAATTTGTGAAAGACTACCAGTTCGACATCCAGTACCACCCGGGTAAGGCTAACGTGGTAGCCGACGCGTTGAGCCGTAGGCCAGCAGACGAGGTGGCAGAGGTGTGGAAGGCTAAGTGAAAGGAATTGGGACACCAGGATGCAGTGGCCCGATCTTTCATGTCTGTGATGATCGTTACACCACAGATTGTCACGAAGGTAGTACGGGCACAGGCTAATGACTCGTTCTATCAGGAGCAGATAGTTCGATTACTAGCAGAGGGAGCCGAGTCCTATACCGTTAGCTCAGACGGGGGATTACGCTTCAATGGGAGATTGGTAGTTCCGGAAGGGGATGAATTGCGACACGATGTGATGGCAGAGTCGCACGGCTCACGGTTCGCGGTACATCCCGGAGGGGACAAAATGTACCAAGACATGAGACGCCAGTATTGGTGGAGCGGTATGAAGAGAGATATCGCTGAGTTTGTTTCGAAATGCGCCACTTGTCAGCTTGTAAAAGTGGACCATCAGAGACCAGCAGGATTGCTACAGCCGTTGGAGGTTCCGGTGTGGATGTGGGAGAGCATATCCATGGATTTTATCACGGGGTTGCCTACGTCGCAGAGGGGTCATGACTCCGTTTGGGTAATTGTGGACAGGTTGTCCAAAGTCGCTCACTTTTTACCCGTAAGAACTGACTACACTACGGGACAGTATGCCCAGCTCTTCATTTCAGAGATTGTGAGACTTCACGGTGTGCCCTTAAATATCGTGTCTGACAGAGACAAGATATTTGTTTCGAGGTTTTGGGAGAGTTTCCAGGAGGCAATGGGCACGGAATTGCGATTGAGTACAGCTTATCATCCGCAGACCGATGGGCAGACAGAGCGCACAAATCAGATGTTGGAGGACATGCTACGCATGTGCATTATTGTTTTTGGGGGTGGATGGGAGCAGTATCTTCCACTGGTGGAGTTTACTTACAACAACTCTTACCAGTTCACTATTGGCATGGCTCCGTTTGAGGCATTGTACGGTAGGCCTTGTCGTTCCCCAGCATGTTGGTTAGAGGTGGGGGACAACATACTACTTGGGCCGGAAGTCATTCAGGATACTTAGACAAGGATTGAGTTGATTCGGAGTCGCATTCGGGTAGCTCAAGACAGGCAGAAGAGTTATGCTGATGCGAAGAGATTTTTCAGGGAGTTCCAAGTAGGGAACCAGGTTTTGCTCAGGGTATCTCCGATGAAGGGGATTATGCGTTTCTGGAAGAAGGGGAAGTTGGCACCAAGGTATGTGGGGTCGTTTCCTATTATTGAGCGGATCGGATCGGTTGCGTATAGACTTGGGTTACCGGATCATTTGCATTGGATTCACAATGTGTTCCACATTTCCTCGCTGAGGAAATACCTTAGAGATAATTTGGCTCATTCTCACATTGTTGTGGAGGAAATCGATCTCCAGCCTGATGGCTCCTACGAGGAGGGGCCGATTGCTATTTTGGATCGAAGCGAGAGGAAACTGCGGTCAAAGATAGTACCGTTAGTGCATGTTCAGTGGCGACATCACAATGTCGAGGAGTCCACATGGGAGTGCGAGGATGAGAAGCGCGAACGTTATCCAGAGTTATTTTTAGCAAGTACTTTCTAGTTTCGAATTTCGGGACGAAATTCAGTTATTAGGGGGGAAGTATGTAATACCCCGTACTTTTGGCTATATTTATTTTTGGGATTAATTAATTAAATGTGAATTATTTGGAAATTAATCAGGGTTAAAAATACTAGCGAGATGCGAGTTGGTGTTTGATTATGTGCATACATGTTTTTATTTGAAAAATTTGTCGTGAGATTTATATACGGCATTTTAGAAATTTTGTTGAGACGCGTGAGACCGCTGCGTCATGGTGTAATATTTTGATTATAAATGTGAATTTAAAATATATAAATCGTATGGTCGTTTTGAGTGTGCCAACACGTCCGTAAGGGTCGAGATAGTCAGAAAACACTAGCCGGGGGTGTAGTTTGGATTCCGGGGTATTTTTAGGCCATACCGGCAACAAAAAGGGTATTTTGGCAATTTCGTATTTTGGGAAATTAAAAGTGACGAATATTGGTTAATTACATCTGATGTGGATTTGACCCACTAAGCCACTAACCAACCCATATTAACCTAGAGGGCTACGTAGGTTATTAGAATTAGGTTTTCTAATATCTTCCCAAAGCAAACCCTAGCCACCATTAGAGCAAAGCTTGGAGAGAGAGATATAAAGGAAATTCTGCAGAAAGAGAGGAAGAGAGCTTCATCATCGTCATCAAAATCAGAGATAAACTCGAGGCAAGTGACTTAATTTCATTTAATTTCTGAGAATGTTCTTTCCATGTTAGACAATTCAAATTTATGTTTGTTCTTGGTGAAATATGAAAACCCATGTAGTTTGGAACTTAGAACTTGAAATCTTGAGGAGGATTTGCATGTAGAATGATAGGTAGATGTTCATACTGATGATATTTATGATTGGATGAAATTTAAAACGGATTTAAATTGGGTAATTCATGATTCAAAAAAAGTTAGGGTTCATGTTCTTGAAAAATTGGGGAAAAAGTGTAGAGATTTGTAAATTTGGTTGATGTTAGGATGGATTAGTCCTTTAAAACGTGTTAGGATGTGACTATATATGTTTAGGACTGATTAGAGACCTTAAAACATCGTTGGGACTTATTTTAGAAGAGATTTGAGGAGTAGAAATTGATGAAAAATGAAGAAGGAAAAATCTGGGCTCGATCTGGTCGTTCATTAGAAGAGCCTCCCCAGGTCGTTCGAACGAGCCTCGTTCGAACGAGCTTCTAACGAGTTAACCAGTCACTGCTAACGAAAAGGAATCTCATTCGATACTTCGTTCGAACGAGATCTCGTTAGAAGGAGCAGTTCGTTCGAACGAACTGGATCTCGTTCGAACAGTCTCGTTCGAACGAGACTTCTAACGAGTTGACAGTGGAATCTCGTTCGAACAGTCTCGTTCGAACGAGAGTTCTAACGAGTTGACAGTTTGGACCTTTTTAGACTGTTTTGATTTTTGGAGTCCCGTAAACTCGTTCGAGGAGATAGATAACATTTCTGATGATGATGTAATGATAGATTTGGGACATTTGGGTATTTATGAGAAGGAAATTGCATACGAGTGATTTAAATCAATGAACCATTTGGGTTGAGATGTGAGTGTCTACTTCAACGTGAGAATGAATTATGGCGCGTATGATTATAAACCGGAATCGTATAAAGTGTGTAAATTATATATTGGTACTAGAATGAGGATAGTACTACGATTAAACGACGGGATTACTAAGACGTGTGTTTACTTAGTATTGGTATATGGATTGTGTGTATGACATACCTACCATACTTGCTATCACGGGAGGTTTGCGTTCGCTTAGGGCCCTCTAATCCTTGTGTTGCCTGGATTTAGACTGGTTACCTTGATGAACATAGGTCATAGAAAGACTTATTGGGATATTAATAAGTCCGCTGATCGTGGGAGCGTAGGTATGTGCGTGACCCATGTGATGTGACTGTGTTTGCCTCCATTATTTGTGATGTTATCTGTGAACTATTCCTGAGAGATTCGGAATATGTAATCCTTATGTACGTGATGTACCGGGATGGATAGCAGAGTATGTGTGCACCGCAGCTTAGCTCTCGGGGTGCTTGTATTGTATATTTATGTTGTGATTAATATACACTTAATTAATGAGAACCTTCATGTTAATGTTGTGATTATAATTACGGTATTGTTTCGAGAAAAACATAACGGTTTAGCTGATAGTGAAATATACTGCATATTGAGTATCTAAGTTTGCGTTAAACCCCTATTTAACTACGAGCGTTATAATGATAATAGAACCGAGTAATAAGGGTAGGACCTATGACAGTCTAGCTAGATATGTTGTCACTTAGCTAGTAGTTTGTATCACTCTAGATGGGTACTTACGTTAGGGGTGCACAATTAGACGAGAGGTGAGAATATCATGTGAGTGCACGTCCTAACATGTACTTTGCATTTAATGTTTTAAATGTTTTAAAGCACTTGCAGGTTTTTAAAATATCTCCACATTCGGGCTCTGACCCGTTTGCTTTCAAATCTATTTTTCTTGTAAAACCATTTTAGGTGCCCAGCCACAAGGTCACCATGCATAGGATACTCATTCAGGTGACGAGCTGTAGCTGTTTGTGGAAGCTACAGGGACTTGCTTGTAGACGCTTCTATCATTTGGATTCCAGAGTTGTTATCTATCAGTTGTAGGGAATGTTGCCCATTTCTATTAGAGACATCTTTCCATTACAGTTTTCAGACTTTGGCATGTATTCTTCTAGTATTCGGTTTACTCATTTCGGTTGTGGGATTGTAGTGAGGAGTTTTTCCTCCAGACTTTATTTACCTTATGTGATGGTTATTCTATTTATTTCAGTATGGTGAATGGTATTAGTTATTCTTCATTACACTTGTTGCACGTTAATTAGATTTAAATTAAAATTTGGCAACTTACTTTTTAAATACTAGGTGGTTAGTAATCATTAAAATGTTTTCGACAGTGATGCTATTAACTGGACCAACTTGGCATTTTGAATTAATTTGATAAAGTAGTAGCTACCCGGTATTTAATTAGTCGGGGTGTCACATTTACATACGTAGAGGAATACAACAATCCTATAGTAAGGATCTATATCAAAGAATGCTACGCTAAGACGTAACAAGCCCCACAAATCCTAAAGATTCTAGGACATGATGCTATGATACCATATGTGACACACCACTTATTAAATACCGGGTGATCAGTCCTTTATTAAATTAATTCAGAATATCCAGTTGGTTGATTCTTAGCATCACTGTCAAAAACGTTTTATTAAATACTAACCACCTAGTATTTGAAAAGTTTATGTCAAAATTTTATCTTTTTAATTAACATAAAGCAAAGTAAAAATTAATGTCACATTCCACCATTTAATTATCAAACTCAAAATAAATATAATAACTGAATACTAAGAAAGCCTGAATGACATAATCCAGTCTAAAATGTCCAAACAGTAATCCAAATAAAACTAGATCGATAGTCTAATACATAATAATAGAATCCGAAATCTCCGCATGATAATTGAAAAGAAATGGACAACATCTCCGACTTAAATAAATACTCACAATGAGGAATTGAATAGATGCTGAGGCGTCTAATGTCAAGGACCTTCAACCTACACAATAGTTGCAGCTCGCCAAATGATAGAACCTGCTAAGCCTGGTGTCCCTGTGGCTAGGCACCTAAAATGTTTTACAAAAATAGAGATTTGGTGGAAAACGGGTCAGAGCCCAATAAAAACCTTTAAATTTTTAGCAAGTGTTTAAAAGAAAAATTATCAAATATTATATACATGTTAGGCTTGCATGCTCTCACTTGAGATGCCCACCTCTCATCTAATGATCACACCTAATGTGTATATCTAACCCATCCTAGTTATGCTACCCCTCCTGACTAGTCCAAACCAAATCTATTACCATACAAACTCACTCATTATGTTCACCCGTATCGCCCATGCAATACGTTACTAAATATTTTATATGGGGTAGCCAATTACGAGTTTCACATTTTGTTTTTAATTCTCCTACACATTAAGGCCATCTTATATATCACTGTTCTACTTTTCAACTAAGAGAGTTGAATAAGTCACTAGTATATATATTTAGCACTGTATTATATATATACTACTACAACACCCCTAGGCAGAGACCTATGGTGCATGCATACTCTGCTATCAAGTCTCGGTACATCACTCACTGCACAAAGGATAACAAGTTCGGAATTAACCTCGAATTAGAAAAACAAATCACACATATTGGAGGCGAACATAGTTCCCAACAAATGGCCCACAAACATACCTACGCTCCCATTCAACCGTCGAACTATCTTACTTTCAGATAGTACGTATCCAAGGTTCTATGTTCTGGTTACAAGTATAAAATCCCCCCAATGGGCTCATCAGGATAACACCGTCCACATTGCGAAACCTCCTCCCGATAGCAAGTAGAGTAGGTATGTCATACACATAATAATTCATGCAATAGGTATACACACAACCTATAAAATTAGTGGGTACACTCATAACCCCAAATACCAAAATTCGTACGTAGTATATTTCACCTCTAATACTCACGGTACTATGTAACTTACGATTATTCTCCCTATCGTATTTTATCAAATATAATTCACATGTCTAAGGTCTTTTATTTCCCTTATATATTCCCAATACTTAAACCAGTACTACACTACAAGCCCATGTAATAAAGTCACTAAAAGTCACTATTAATCATTCTCGTTCTCTCGAATTCACTACGTTAAAATTTAAACTCATCGGAATAAAATTCCCCTTTCTGAAATGTCATTCAAATGAATCTGAGATCTCATTCGAACGAAGTCATTCGAACGACTTCTCTAGGTCGTTCGAATGAGAATTACCCAGTTCATCCTCTTCCTCTAAAAATTGCATTTTTCTTCCAATTTTTATTCACCTAAATTTCATTAGACTTCCCCAAACTCAAAACCAAGAGTCCCAAACCGTTCCTACAAGTGATCTGATGCTTTTGAACATATTTGTATCATCAAAATCTTATAATCCTCATGTAAGAGTATGTTAAATCATTAAATTCTCAAAGGCCCTAAATATTCGTAATCACCATTGATGTTCAACCTAAACCCAAATGTAAATTCGAAATTTCAATACATAATTCTCATATTTGATATTCTCTATAGATGATTAAAACAAACTACATGAAATTCCTACCCAAATATTTGATTTAACATTTAATTTCAAAACCCAATTCATAATATCATGAGTAATTCTTCAAATCGACTCTAACATGGATAACATATGCACATAATTAAGAAAGTTAAACACTTGCCTCTTTTTGAAGATCTGATCCATTGCAGAAGATGGGTATGGTTGTTATTCTCTCTTCCAATCTACGCGACTACGGTGGTTTTAGTGCAAGAGGGTATGAATTTGCCTTGGAATTCTACTCTCCTCTTCCTCCTATGGCCTCTCCATCACTTGTTAACTTCTAACCCTAGAAGATATGGCTCCTAGGATGATTTTAACTCCCAAATTTCGTAGGTCCTTTTTTCTCAAAATTTCAAAAGACCAAAATACCCTTCTAGGGTGTCAGTTTGGCCTAAAAATTCCCCAGAACCCAAACTAAACCCATGGGTAGAGTTTTCTGACTATTTCGACCCTTCCGGATGCACTGGGGCACTCTAAATGACCATTTGAAATAAAAAAAGTGAAATTATATTTTATTCCCCAAATTAAGTTTCAACACGACTAATAAGCGCGTCTCGACTAAATTTATCGTAACTGTCATATTTCTCACTCACAGCAATTATAATATTTTCTCATCATCATTATTACTCATTCACTAAGTAATATTCAATATAAATAAATATTAACCCTTATCTCGCTAATTAATATTTATTTTACTGGATTAATTTACAAATTTAATTTAATTATTCCCCATTTAATTCTCAATATCAAGATCAATAATATTACGGGGTATTACACCAGTACCAGATGGAGGCATATTCTCCACATCATATATGCACAATGGCATCAACCAACTGGTCGTGAAGTCCAGAGAGTGATAACCCATCGCCATGTTGATGTAATACGTATATGGCTCGCCCTCCATCGTCACCGCCCTTGACTTATCAGTCATCTCTCTCACTCGCCTCATATACTACGGGGGTGCCGATGGTGGGACCTCAACATATCCCTCCATAATATGTCATAACAGGTTATCCTTAAGGTATTAGGCATACCTGAACTCATGCGCTAATAACTGCCTCATCTGGACATTCATATCCGTAGCCCTTACGGACCTCGAAGGTCGACTTCAAGGGTAGAAGGTCCACCTTCTTCCCCTGCAAAGAATCAGTAATATATCTTAAAGAAAAAGGTTCTAAAAACTTAGAAAGAGATAAATATTGAAAACCAAACCTGGATAATCATCTGGGCATTCAGTGCCTCCCACACATCCTTCAAATAAAGGGATTGATTTGAATGCCTGGTTGACTTCCTACACCTATACATCCTACAGAAGTCTCCCTTCTCACCCACTTTTACTAACCCCATGGTGTGCCCTATCACCTCATAAAATCACATCTGCAAAAGGAAACAAACACGAATCAGAAGAGAAAGCAAAAAGACTACAAGAAAATAAAAAGGAAATTGAGCTTAAAGATTACCTCCAAGAGATATATGTGCCCTATAAACATCTATCGACATAACCGAATGAAGGCATCCAAAGAAGCATAAAGGGATGCCAAGGTAAATCTCCCTAAATCCTACAGATGAATGTTCAAGATGATCCTCAAAAATTGCAAAAACCAAAGAAGGATGACGTCGCCACTCGTCACCACCGAAAATCCCCCAAAGAAAGAATAATAAATAAGAAGGATGCTTGTTTCACCTATCGCTCGACCATCTCATCTGTCTGCCTATATAGTAAAGTCTCCTTCAACACCGATATATAGATAGAATCCCCCGACATGATTCTTTTAACATCCGCCAAGGCAGCTCGCACCGCCGTCTTGGTGACTCGTAAAGAATGGTCCACCATGATCTCCTAACCAACACAGTCTAACCCCATCAATGCTCGACATCCAAGGGAGTAACCGTCATCTCCCCAATCCCCATGTGAAATATATGGGTCGTATCCCACCACCTCTCGCCCAACATGCATAAAATCACTGTAGAACGCGATGTATCATCTAATACACCCACTAACGTACCAAACCCGGTAGACACCACCATCCATTGTACCGCCTCAGGAAGACGGTCCTAAATATCCTTCATCCCAATCTTCCCCCGAGATCAGATGCTGAAAGAGGTTGTGTCAACCTATGAGAAATTAAGAAAAAATCTTCATTATCCCAAAAACAAAAAGGAAAAGAAAGTTGGAAAACTAAAAGATAAATACTAATAGATCCGTTAGGGTTCTTCACCTTCACTGAAAGTTAATGTGTAGGGCCCCACAGTAAAGTCCTCTTGTCAGCCACCGACTCAAAATTATTATACGCATTCTTATTACCCAAAGCTAGCGGCATCGTAACCCACCATTCCAAACTTTCTCAATCATCAACGGACTCCCATTCGTTGTTGTTATTGCTAGAAATATCGACCATTGAGATCTTGGGAAGAAAATCAAATTGAATCCAACTTTTGGAGAGAGAAATTAAGAGATTCAATCACTTGAAGGTGTGGAAAGTGAAGAGGGTCATCCCATTTTATAGAAGGCTAAGAGTTATGTCGATCGGCAGTCCCCTGGTCCTGCCTATTGGGAGTAACCTTTATCCTTCTCTAAGAAGACTAGGAGTCAAAGCCCTATGCAGATATCCACCTCCCTACACCTTCCTATCAGCAATCCCCTAAAACTTTCATCACAAAAATTCTCGATAAATCCCAAAATTTCTTGAAAATTTCAGAAAAATTCCCTAAAAATCCCCACAAAGTCAATGACATCTTTTTTCCTAGAAAAACTCATAGTAAAGCAATAAAATAGTTACAAACTCTTGTAAGTCCCCAACAAGGTCATCATCACACAATCTCATCTTTAACATACTCCCTGACTGAACTAAGAATCTAAGGTACATCTGCACAAAAGTACTCTACGCTTTTCCCAATAGAACCAAAAGTCAACAAAACCCCTATAAAATACATGTTTAGGTCCACATAATTAACCTCGACCCTCAGAATTGGTCATCTTAATCGTTAGGTCGACAGAATTGACCTCGACCCACTTAATTGGTCACTTCAATCTTATGTTTTTAGAATCGACCTCGACCTTCATAATTGGTCATCCCATTCTTTAGGTCCGCAAAATTTACCTCGAATCGATGAATTGATCATCTTAATCTTATGTCTGCAGAATCGACCTTGAACAATTGAATTGGTCATCCCACTCTTTAGGTCCTTAGAATCAACCTCGACCCTCTGAATTGGACCTCTCAATCTTAGGTCTGCCGAATTTACCTCGACCCACTAAATTGGTCAGTTTAATTTTAGGTCCACAAAATCGATCTCAACTCACTAAATTGTTCATCCCATTCCTTAGGTCTGTAGAATCAACCTCGATCTGCTGAATTGGTCATCTTAGTATTTTGTTCCTCAGAATTGACCTCGACCCTCTAAATTGGTCATCCCACTCTTTAGGTCCTCATAATCGACCCCATCCCTCTGAATTGGTCAACTCAATATTTAGGTCCTCAGAATCAAACTTGTTCCTCTAAATTGGTTATCCCACTCTATAGGTACTCAGAATCGGCCTCGACCCTCTAAATTGGTCATCACAATCTCTAGGTCCTCAGAATCGACCTCGACCCATTAAATTGGTCACTTTAATCTTGGGTACACGAAATCGACCTCAACCCGTAAAATTGATCATATCAATCTTTTGGTACATAGAATCAACCTCGACCATCTGAATTGGTAATATCACCCCTTAGATTCGTAGAATCTACCTCAACCCTCTGAATTAGTCACCTCCATCCGCTAGGTTCACATAATCAACCTCAATCCTCTCCTCAAACATCGATGATGCGTCTATCTTTCAATGACCTTCCCTTGTTACTAGATTTCCAATCAAGAGGATCTATAGACACCCCATCCTTGTACCCACTAAATACCTTCTCAAGTGTCTAACGCCTCTCATCTCTCCGTAAACACTAGGCCATACTATGAGTAAGGATTTAGAGGTCAGCTAGAACTTCCATTCCATTTTGACTCTGTTCAACTCTCCGAACTGAGAAAATCTCAATGAAACCATAAAAGGCTCTGAATCCCCTTTCCAACTGTCCATATCATGCGTGAATCAGCCTCACGATTCGCATGAATGATCACTTTTACTCTGAGTACTGATTTGGAGGCCAAAGGGCTCTCCCAGGCTCTATTTGACTCTATTAACCTCTCCAACTTGAGCAAGTCTCAATGAAACCTTGAATGGATCTGAATCCCATTTGCAATGGTCCATACCATGCACGAATCGACCTCACGATTCGCACGAATGACTCATTTTTCTCCAAAAGGCTAACAGGAAATTACGAGCCCCATTTGAACTTGGTCAACTCCCCAAACTGAGATAATATTAATGAAATCTCAAAGGGATCTGAATTCTGTTTCTAACGGTATGTGCTGTGCGCAAATCAGCATCACGGTTCGTACAAACGACCCATTTTACTCTGAAACCCCCATTTAGAGACCATCGGGCGCTTCCAAGCTCATTTTCACTTCGATAAACTAACGAACGCACAAGTGGATCATGGATTCTTGAATTACTTTTAATTTTGTTTATAATGGTCCTGGCCGTGTATAATTCGGACTTACAATTTGCCATTTTTCCAAAAAAATCGTTATGTGCTACCTATAGGCACCCTAGACTCCCTGAATATCGGCAGAGTGCACTTTCTTTTCCCGACAAAGAAGGCCAAGGGCCATGCCAATTTACACCCCCAACCCTAAAGTTCACTATTTAAGGATCCCATGACCTCACTTCTGGAGGAGGTTCCTTTTAGCAGTCAGCAAACATTCTCTTGAAATCAAAGCATCGTCTTTACCAAAAAAAACTATTTTCCATTATTCTTCCACCTCACTTTCCTACCACGTTTAGTCACCTACCTCATCCTATTATACCATCTTCGACACTTACAAAAATTAGCTTACGTACCTCCCAAATTCAACAAGAAAAGTCTTCTAGGAGCTCCATTCCCGACACATTTCTAGTTTATTCATTTAGTGTTATTATTCACTTTATTCTCATTTTGTGACATACTTTAGTCTTGTTTCATTATCTCACATCAAATAATATCCACTTTTATTATTATTATTATTATTATTATTATTATTATTATTATTATTATTATTATTATTTCACACAACTTTTTTTCATAAAAACCCAAAAAAGACAAAAAAAGGGTTTAGTTGTAAATTCCAAAATTAAGACTTGCTCATTTTCTCACACTTGAACACTTGAACACATTTTTCTCAAAAGCCCTCAAAGAGAATTCTTAAATTTGGGTTTATGAGATGGGCCCCACCCCTACGCTATTTTTGAATTGTGTGGACTTTGATGCCCCTTGGGCTATGTAGGCATCTCGGGTCAATCTTTGGAGTCCTCTATTTCTAGTTCATTCCTTTTATGCTATAATATATCTATTTTTTGAGTCATTAACTCCTATATATTTCTCTCTCGTTTGGCATGCACGTTCGCTCCTCCATAGCGACCCGTGATTTGACGAACACTCAGATCATATGTTTATGATTATTTTTGGGTAGAGTCCTACGGATGAGTCCACTCCTTCCCTTCCATGATGCGAGCCAGATAACTCCCTTCTCTCATTATTTATATTACACACATGTACATACACATCCCGCTTTGGATAGAAAGAATAAAATCAATATAACCCATGAGAAACTGAAAGGGAGGAATGGGTGCTTAACACCTTCCCATTTCATAACTTAGTCCCCAGACCTTCGAATCACTTGGTTTCATATGCATCAGTATGACCTTGATGTCATTCTCTCAGGAGGACTACATTCATTTGCCTATTTTGAGAAAAATAGGCTGACCACTACATTACTTCTTGTTACCCCTTTCTAACGATGACTAATTTTACATTCGAGGTAGCCTGCGAAGATGCCGACATGAGTGGCAGAAAGAGGACATCCATATGCTCAAATCATGCATATGGCAGGGGAAGAGAGGTGGAATACCCCCATCCCAATTTTGGGTCCGGTTCACGCTGAAGGAATCTGACCCGAATCGCTACAATATCCTTGGAGAAGGTAAGCATTAATGTTTTTTACATGCCCTCAGAGATGGTGAGTAATAATGACTCTCAACCACCACAATTAAAGCTTCCGTACCAGATAAAGCTCCAAGGTTATAAAATACTCCACACTTCACTAAGGAAAGGGGGATTGATAGTTGATCTTCATTTTACTATACACTTGTATTCTCTCTTGTGACACAGCCTTTGAGCATTCTTGTAACTCTGTCTAGTAACATAACATCCAAGCGCTTGTAATTTGGCCTTTTGGCCCCATATTAATACAAAGAGAGAAAGAGAGCATTCCAACCGTGGATGTAGTCCTTCTCCCTTAGGATGAACCATATTAAGCACTGGTGTCAAAATTCATTTATTCTCTTTTATTTCCTAAGTCCAATTCACACATATTTCATACTAGGGGAAGTCAAAGCCATAGAAATTTTGGCGTCATCAGTTGACGTCATCTGTGGGAAAGACTTTACACCTTCCAAAATCCCCCTTTTTCTGGTGAGTTGAATTCCTTCCTCATGGATCCCATAGCAATGTCTGAAGGCATGCAACAAATGCTCAACAACCAAGATGCGTTGCAAGCCCAATTGTCATAATTGCTACTAGGGCCTAATGACTAAGGCCCTCCATCAGAGGAAAACCATATAGAGATCATGGCTGAGGTGGAAGAACCCTCACAAAGGCAATGGGTATCCATCCACCAAAGGCTTTCATATCCCTTTCGCTGACCACAACCTTCCAGAGTCGAAGTCCCACATGAGAATAGTCCTTAGGCATTGTCTGAGTGTTCGCATACTCGCATCTCAGTTCGAGAGAGGTTGACCTTCCAAGACAACTGCTCACATGTTTCTCGTAGGCTGGCTAAGAAATGAGAAGCCGAATTTTAGATTATATAAAGGTTGCGAGGTTTAAGACCTCGAACATAGATGCACTTTCCTTATGTTCCGAGTCTCCATTTTTTATACGGTGCACAAGTGTACGGTACCCAAGAAGTTCAGAAATCCAATAGTACAACATTATAATGAGTTTGCAAGAGGTCCCTAATGCCATAAAATGTAGAGCATTTTCCACCACATTGAAAAGATATGGTATAAAAAAAACTCTCACATGGGTCCATCGCATCATTTTAGGAACTTAACACCCTATTTGTAGTGCACTTCATTAGAGAAAAGAAGCATTTAAAACCCCCAACCTACTTATTAAATGTGAAGCAACGAAAGGGAGATTCCTTCATGAACTATATAACAAGGTTCAATGAACAATCCCTTAAAGTGGATGGTCTCACCAACCAAGTAGCCATTACCGCCTTTACAGCTGGATTCCAATCCACCAGGAGCATTGTGGCCTTAGCCACGGACCATCCAACCACCATAGTCAAACTCCTGGATGAGACAAAAAAGCAAATAAATGCGAAAGATCACTACTTACAAGAGCCACGACTAAGGTGGATGGAGGATATAAGAGATCTAACCCCACTCCACAAACCTATGCAGTAAGCAAGAAAAAGAAGCAAAATAAAAAATCTGGACATCCAGCATTCCATAGGTTTACTCCATTGATATCTCCAGTGGTGGAAGTATTCATCCAAACGGAGGGAACTAACCTCTTTAGAGATCCAGCCAAAATGAGGACCCCATATGAGGAAGGAAACCAAAAAAAGTATTGTAGTTCCATCAGGACCACGACCATAAAACAAATTAATGTATCAAGCTCAAGGAGGAGATTGAAAGACTCATTCAGCAGGGGCACCTGAGATAATTCTTCCCTAAAAGTCTGCAAAAAGGCATCCTAATCTAGACAGAGCTACTAATGGAAAAAGCTGAAGGCTCGATAGAGGATTTATTTGTTATCACTGGAGGATTTTTAGGAGGATGAGAAAGTCTCTCTGTTTTAAAGTCACATATCAGAAAAATTTGAGAGTCTGTAGAGTGTTTGAAAGTAAATGCAATAAGAGAAGCTAAAGTTCCTCACATAACTCTCACCGTAATATCCTTCTCCGAGAAGGATGCATGCGATATCTATGATCCACATGACGATCCTTTTATCATCACAATGACTATGGCATCACACCTAGTCCATAAGGTGTTAATAGATCCGAAAAGTGGATTCAACATATTATTTTATGATCATTTGATAGGATTGGATTGACTAATGAAATACTTCAACTAGTGTGAGGTCCTTTGGTTGTCTTCTCAGGAGAAATGGTGTGCCCCTTAGGTTACATTGAACTCAAGGTGACCTTAGGCACATCACCATTAAAAATTTTCCCCATGACCAAGTTTTTGGTACTAGACAGACCACCAAGGTAAAACATCATCCTTGGGTGCTCCACTCTTAACGAAATTAGAGCACGCTTGTGTACCCATATCCTGACCATGCATTTCCCAGTCCAAGGTGGTGGGGTTAGAAAGTTAGGGGAAACAAAAAATAGGCAAATGAATGTTACTTTGCATCAATAAAGGAGAAAGTGGTAAGTGAAGCCTTTCAAGTGGATGGTCTGGACCCTACAGATGACAAACCCATGATGCAGGGGACCCCTAATGAGGAATTCGAAGAATTCTGACTAGATAAAGAAGATCTAGATCGTACGATGTAGGAGGGTTCCCAACTGGGCCCCTTCCTCAAAGAAGAACTTGTGAAGTTCCTCAAAAGCAATAAGGATATATTTACTTGGAGTCACATAGACATGGTCAGAGTAGATCCAACAATTATTACCCATCATTTATTTGTAGATACAATTTTCATGCCGATGAAGCAAAAAAGCAGGATCTTAATGCATAAATTGCACTTACCACAACCATCGGTGTGGAAGAACAACGTGATCTGCTAATTGGAGCCAATAATAGCACCATACAAAACAAATTACAATAAATAATTAGTGACGACAATTTTTTTAGAGACTAACTTGAATATTAAATATAGCTTCAAATCTAATTACACTTTCACACACACACATTACATTTCTATTGGATCATCAATACGCTCATTATGGTTTAGATGGTATATACTTATCATCCTCTTCACTCATATTTTTTTTCTTAGCGGAGGTGGCCTTATTGTTTTCTCAACCTCACCTATTAAAGAATTTGCCAAATGTGCAACTCAGGGGCATTCATTCTCATTTTATTATTTTAAATGTTATTTCATTTTTCTTTTTTCTTATGTTGACATTATATGTGTCGTATATTTCGGTATGACCCATAATTTTTATTTTCGGGCGAAATAAACACGCATTATAAATACAAAAACTTTTATTAAAATAAATTGTTTCAATTAAAAGACAAAGAGACAAACGCATAAACAAAGACATAAAATGGAAACATACAACCTTGTTAAGAACATTTTTCCATAAAAAATATAAGTTGAAATACTACATATCATATTATATATATATATATATATAATTTTCTAGTCATCTCTATCCTCCTCCATCATTTCATTCTCATCATCACTATGATCTCTCATTAGTTCCATAAACCTGTCAGTTGAAATAATCTTGGGACCACTATGATGTTTAACATTACTCTCTTTAATAAACAAATCGTATAACCACATTGCTTTAATGATATTGGATGCATTTAGATCTGAAAAAATCATCATCTCTAACTCTAGAACATCCTGAGTTCCTCGATGTTGAACCCATTGTACGACTTTCTAGTGTACACTTAATTTGGTATCATTAACGTAATATAATGGATCATTAATTTGGTACACTTAAATTTTTAACCTGGCTTGGTAAAATAAATGGATCATATTTATATCATCGATATCGTACGTAAATGCTTGTGAAATTTTCATTTCTTTATATTATTCTCTTATTATCGATATTGAATAATGGTATTAAAACAAAACATTTTATGCCCGTAAACGAATGTTATTCCCAAACATTTCACAAGTAACAATATAGGTCAATTTCACGTCCCCCGATTTTCCACTTAGATAGGAACCCACTCTTCTGACTTCAATGATGGTTGTTGAGATCTCTAGCATGGAATTAGAATCTGTTGAAAATGTTACTCGAGTAAATATTCACTGTCACATTAGGACCATTTGATAATGGTAAAAATTAATTGGATTCTTTTGGCAACCCATTCATTCAAAGTAGATACATCTAAAAAAGAAGCATATTTAAGGGGTTATATGTTCATATTAAATGGTAATTAAAGATATTTAGATTCTTTTAAAAATCTTATTTGATCTTTGAACCACTTCAAACATGTGTGACTTGCATTTGAGTTATTTCACATCCACGTGGATTATTTGGTACATTTTCTTGCTCCTATTTTAATAAATTTGATTCATTATTTAAATTATATATAGAACCAAAAGTCTCTTAAGTTGTGCATATTGCATCACCGGTCACAAATGTATGAAGCTCAAGGGCCAATTTTTAGGAATTCTTCGTGGGAGAAGGAGAGGAGTCTGGTAGAGGTTAGGGATCCAGCCATATTTACTGCTTCTTTTGGAGTGGTAGAGGGAGTAACTGTGGATCTAGTAAGGATATTTATAAAAGAATTTTGGTGCATATGGGAGGACATGAAGAGTCCCCACAAGGTGATATTGTCATGGGTTTTCTTGAGCTTGTTAAGAACTTTACTTTTTCTTCAACGACCATTTCTAGCATTGGGAGCTCCTTGTCAACTCATGCGTTCAAAGTAGATACATCTAAAAAAGAAGCATATTTAAGGGGTTATATGTTCATATCAAATGGTAATTAAAGATATTTAGATTCTTTAAAAAAAATTATTTGATCTTTGAACCACTTCATACGTGTGACATGCATTTGAGTTATTTCGCATCCACGTGGATTCTTTGGTACATTTTCTTGCTCTTATTTTAATACATTTGATTCATTATTTAAATTATATATAGAACCAAAAGTCTCTTAAGTTGTGCATATTGTATCACCGGTCACAAATGTATGAAGCTCAAGGGCCAATTTTTAGGAATTCTTCGTGGGAGACGGAGAGGAGTCTGGTAGAGGTTAGGGATCCAACCATATTTAATGCTTCTTTTGGAGTGGTAGAGGGAGAAACTGTGGATCCAGTAAGGAGATTTATAAAATAATTTTGGTGCAAATGGAAGGACATGAAGAGTCCCCACAAGGTGATATTGGCATGGGTTTTCTTGAGCTTGTTAAGAACTTTACTTTCTTCAATGACCATTTCTAGCATTGGGAGCTCCTTGTCAACTCCATTTCCTTTATCTAGTTTGGCCAAATGGGGAATCAGATATTTGTAATATCATTTGGATCGGGTAATGTCATTAACAGAGGTGGGGAAAAATAATAGCCCTATGGGCTCATCTACTGTGACATGAATGGATACTAATTGACTTCCCTTAACAATTCCTCAAAATAGATTACTCCACACAAAGCGGTAACTGAACTGACTTCTAAATGAATTGATTCATCATATGAGCTATCGAAGTCGTCCACCCATACGGTAGTGATGATATCATTCTGTCAAGAGTAGTCAATGCATTCAACAACCTCAGCAAATTCATCATATAAGTCTTCCCACTCAGCGAGGAAGTGCAGGAGTGAGGGGACCAAATGCCCCTGGAGTTTTAAGGTTATGAGAAACTCAGGAATGATGCATATCTCTCCTTTCTAGAGAACCATATATGACATGTTCTGCATGACATCATCCAAGCCGATTTCTTCTATGGGTACCACCCATTCAGCTGATTCCCGATCCCACTTCCAGGCCTCCATAAACAGTCCACTTAGCCTTTCACAGTCGATGGTCATTTTTGTGGTCAGTTCCATCCCAAACTTTTGGAGTTGATCTAGTACTATTGGTAGTCCCATGCTTCCACCTCTAATCAGGTGCAGGCGGTAATGTAGACTTGTGTGAGGAGTGACAGAACTTGATTAGCTAACCTCGTGGGATGTAGGATAAAGGATAGGCAAACTTTAATGGGTTTGGGTGAGGTTGTGGATATGCCTGATATTTTAATAGGAACGATTTGGGTAGAGGGGTTAAATTCTGGGTTACTTTTGGGAAAGATTATGTTCACCCCGGTTCCTTATGTTGGGAGAGGGTTATGAGTAGTGTTGGGTTTAGGATTAACTAGTGGAGCGATGATGCCCTCGTGTATAAGGACTTGGATTATGTTCTTGAGGTGGAAACAATGGTCATTTTTATGGCTTCTGATTTGGTGAATGTTACAGCAGGCATCATGTTTAAAGTTCTTGGCAAAGGGATTTGGCAATGGTCAGGGGTTCCAATATCTTGATGAGATTTCGAGTTAGCATGGCTTAGTATACTTTTGACAGGGGAGCATGGATTTTAATGTATTCTTTTCTGGCAGGGTAGGGGTGACTTTTAAGTTCCCAGGAAGTGACAGGTTGGGATATGTTATTAATTGTTGAGACTTAGGCATTGGTTAGCTTCTCATACTTTTGCAGTGCAAACTACCCAATCACCCTTTTCGGTTCCGACTCCATCTTTTGGTTAGCAATCCCTTCTTTAATTTCCACACCAACCTCCCTAAGGGCTCTAAAGTGATGATAGTATTATCTTCCCATCAGTTCTCGGATATGTGGTAGTAAGTTCTTCTTTTTTAGGGTCCATAGGCACTGGCGGGTTAGCCCCTGGCCAGGCAAGGTTCATAATCGGTAGTTGAGCGGGTGGCGGCCCATTTATAGGAGGGACATGTGGGGCATATTGGTACTCTTCTAAGACCCAAACTAGTTCCGATGCGGGTGGACCCGTGGAATCAAGAAAGAGGATTTCATGAGCTTCGGGAGTTTGGGACCAATGTCATTGCATCTCTTGGACATCAGCTTGAAGGTTATGAATCTTGGCACCGAGTTGAGCTAGGACGGACATCAAATTTTGTTGAACATTCAGGGCTTGATTCATATTTTACAAGAATAACTTATGGCGGTAGATCTCAAATTCTATGGAAGCAGTCGAGGAAGCGATAGAGCTTAGGGGTGGTTTGACGGAAGACTGAAGCCATTTGGGAGTTAGGACAAAATCTATGTACGTGATCAACCTGAGAGGGAAAAATCATTTTAGTTTATTTTTTTAAGGAAATAGGGAGTATTTTTGGTATTTTCTTTTGAAAAGGGGGAGGATATGTTTTTGGTATATTTATTTTTTGAAAAGAACAGAAAAGGGGAAATTCTCAATATGGTTATTATTATTTGGTTCAACTAGTATTATTGTAGACACCCCATTCTAGCACCCCCTGCATCACTACGAACGTAGGTCATACCCCGAGTACTGACCTAGAGGCCATCGGGTGCTCCCATGCTCCGTTTGACCAAAAGTCGAACTCTTCAGCTCGATCGAGACTTAATGAATCTTTAAAGGGACTGAAACCCCTTTCCAATGGTCCACCCCGTGCATAATTTTTACTTATGGTGCTGACGAATGACCCGCTTTCCCTTAAAACTTGATCCGGAGGCCACCGGACGCTCCCGGGCTCCATTTGACCAAAGTCAACTCTTCTACTCGACCAATACTGAATGAATCCTCTAAGGGCACTGAAACCCCATTCCAACGATCTACTCCAGGATCAATTCTGACCTACGGTATGAACGAACGATCCGTTTTACTCTGAAAGGTCACCGAATGCTTTTTGGACCCGGTTGACCAAAGTCAACTCTCCAAATCGAGTCAAACTCTTTGGAATGTATAGTTACATCTCCTAACCTTTCCAACGGTTTTCCTTGAGCTCAATTTTGACTTACTATTTGGACGAATGACCCTTGTCGTCTGACTATCCCCCGTCCAACGGACTGACGAGCTCTTTCGAGCCACATTTGACCCAAAGTCAACTCCCAGACCCGGGAGAAGTCCAAAGGACTTTTAAAGGTCTCTGAAGTAACTTTATAGCGGTATGCACCGTGCACTATTCAAATCAATCAATTACATTTTATGACCATTTTTCCGAAGGAAGCTAAACGAGACTGCGAAACGGAAGGTTCATAATCTTGCCTATCGGCAGTGTGCCTAAAAGATACCTGCAGATTGGTAGGACTAGACCTATGTCGATTGGCAAGGACCTCGGCCTATAAAAAGGAGGGTCTGACCTTATTGCAAAGGGCACCCCAGATCTGAGATCTATCACTCTCAGCGAACTCAGAAAACCTCTCTAGAAGTCATCGGGATTTCCACGTCCAAATCCCTTTCCAGCCCTCACTTTACATCATCATTTTTACCAAACTTGGTGAATTAACTATCCATCATCATTATCCAAGTGCAAGGGATGCTCTTCAACATTCAAGATCAAGCTCAAGATTTTCAAGAAGGTCCAACTTTCTCAACTCTCTCTTTAAATTCTCTTAAATTCGCATCAACTTTTTTTATCACTTAGCACTCTCCCCGTCTCACATATCATAATATACTTTTTATTTAGTATCATTGCACATTTCTTGTTTTTCATATAAAAAACAAAAACAATAAGAAAAATAGGGTTTGCTAATAGATTCCAAATGGGTATTCTCTCACCTTTCTCACACTTTCCTCACACTAAAACACCTTTTTACACCCACACCCACATAAGAGAAGTCCTCGACTAGATTTATGGAATAAACCCCACCCTTCATTTTGCATACGAACTACGTGGACTTTGATGCCTCAATAGGCTACGTAGGCGTCTCAGGGTAAAACCCGAGACTCGATTCCTATCCTTTTTTTATTTTCTATTTTCCTAATTATTTAACATGATTATCTTAGATTCTCATCTCTACATATTTACATATACATATATTTGTTCTTAGTAGCGTATTATTCCATATGTGTTGTCATTTCATTATAACGATCGACGCAAGGATAATCACGTAAATCCCATTTTCTAATATTACTTTTATAAACATCCTTACGGATGACTCGTTTTATCTCTTCCATGATACAAGTCGATGATTCATATCTCCATTACATATACATATGCACACATATCACGAAGAAATAGAGGAAATAACAACAAATCCATGAGAGACTGCAAGGGCGGGATGGGTGCCTATCACCTTCCCATATTGTAACTTTTCCTTCGAACCCTCCTCGAATCATTTTTGGTTTCTAATGTATCAGCATGTCTTTTAATGCGTTCCTTCGGGATGGCTCCACCTTCTTTTGTCTATTTTGAGTAAAATATATTGGCGACTCCATCTCTCTACATTTCTCACCTCACACATTGCCGATGACGGCCGAAGCGCTCCCGAGAGGGATGCGCGCCACCAAGATCCTCTCTCTCTGCCTCTCTCTTCGCGAGGATCGAGGATAGCCACAGTGGCGATTCCGCTGGGGAATTTGTTTTGAGGGTTAGACTCTGTTTACATGAGTATTTGTTTATCTATATGTTCCTCTCTCTTTTTCCCACTATCACACACCATCACACTTGTATATATCCATGCTTAATATAGATGTACTTATCATAGTCATACTTTCCCCCTATTTAGCATGATGTTCATAAAGGAAATATACATCTCTCCACAAGATACTAATAAAAGGATCATTCATTTTTCACACTACTCCACCGAAGAGCATTGCTATTGACCAAATTTTTTCCCGTAACTGGAGGGTCACTTCGTGATGAGCGCTGGTCCGAAAGGGCGTAGTTAGCCTAAGCGATATGACTCTCACCTTCCATTGGCCAAGTACCTTTGACGTATATCGAATGGTTCCCCCGCATCGTACTGCTTGACCGAAGTCAATACGAGAGGTATATCGCAGGGAATTCATTCACGTACGTCAATTATATCAAATTCTCTCTCATACGTACTGGCCCCATGAGGTATATCATGAGGAAATTCATGAACACTCAGGTATATCAAATGGCTTGTCCTCACGTACCAATTGCCATCAAAAGTAAGATGTATATCGTAGAAGTCATTCCAAAGGGGGGAACCCTTTCCAATTAACCCAACAAAATTGCATACCCGCATATAGGCGTCAGACCTAGGGCACTCATATTAATTTGCCAATTTATACCCAAAACTCTGCTTAAATGACGGGCCGGCATGCCTCCAAAATTATCGAGCGATTTCATATTTTTCAAAATGGGATCCTTTCCATGAGCTTGGTAACAAGTCCAACTTTTCATATATTAATTCAAACCCCAATTTTTCCAAGCTCGGGTCATGTACGGCATTTACTTTTTGCATTTAGGTAAACCTAATATAAGAAATAACAAAATAATTATAATAATCATGCAAAGACCTGTCTCCCATTTATTCTCTCCTCCCTTTATAAAAAAACACCTATAAAAAAGAGATATATTTCTCCTTTCTTTATCAAAAATCCAAAAACATTTATCCTCTCTTTATCAAAAATCCAAAAATATTTTGTCTTCTAATCCCGAAAAGAAAAGCAATGTCAAAAATATTTTCATTCCTTTTTAAAAAATAAATACCATTTTATGCCTTCTCAGGTCGATTGCACACCCTTGGCCCGACTCTTTATTGGCTTCGGTCTTCACTAAAATCATATTGGAGTTCCATCCTCTCCCCTGCTACTTCTTCCAAGTTCGTAATCCATCCGCTTTCCATATAGAACATAGATCAAGTACCAGTTGTGCAGCCATATTTTATGGCAGTCTTAGCTCAGCTCGTGACCATGATTGACAACCTCCAGACTGAACTCTGCGAGATGCAACGAAACCAGGTTCCTGTTCCTCAAGAGCTTGAATTCCTATGCCCTCGCGCTATGGGTCCACCTGAGCCTATCTGGGTTCTTGAAGAGTATCAGCACGCTCCACGTGCTCCTCCTGCTAATGGGCCATCGCCTGCCTAGCTTCCTATGACAAACCATGCCCAAACTGGGGCTAACTTGCCTATAATCATGGATCGAAAAGAGGAAGAGTTGAACAAGGTCAAAGAAGATCTCAAGATGCTAACTAAGAAGTTAGACTAAGTTAGAATCTCTATGAATTACATGGACTATACCCCACATGTCTCCTTATCCTAAATCGAGGTTACCAGAGAAGTTAAAGATGCTAAATATTGAGAAATTTGGAGGAAGTGGACCCCCGACTGTTCATCTTCGCAGTTATCACAGTTCTATGACTCTCTTAGGTCCTTCTGAAAAAGTGATGGCCTAATTATTTCAGCAAGCTTTGAAGGATAGCGCCCTCTGATGGTTTTTGCCTCTCGAGGAGTCCAAAATCTGTAGCTGGGAGGATATAGATCGAGAGTTCATGTCTCAGTACAAATTAGGGGTGCACATGGTTCGGTTCGGTTTGGTTCCACTACGAAAGCAAAAATAGAATCGAAATTGGTCGGTTCTGTGGTTTTGGAACCAGAACTAGAACCGAAATTGGTCAGTTCTGAACTAAACCAAGCCATCGATTCTTGGTTTAGTTTGGGTCAATTCATGGTTCTGGTTCTTGGTTCTGGTTTGTGGTTCTGGTTCGCGGTTCTCATTAATATTTTTAGTTCGCGGGTTGGTTTTAGGGTTGGTTAAGGGTTTTGGTTAATGGTTATGGTTAATGGTTCAGGTTCACGAGTCGATTCTCGGGTTGGTTCTTTGGTTCAGTTCTTTAGTTCAGTTTTTCTATTCGCTTCCATGGGTTCGATTCTCGGTTCGGTTCAATTTGGTTCAGTTATAAAACCGAGAACTGAATCGATAACTTTGGTTCTCAATTTTTTGGAAACAGATCCAACCCATGGAAAAAGAAAACTGAACCAACCCAACCCATGAAGGTCGGTTTGGTTCGATTCTTCGGGTTGTCAATTTTTTTACACACCCCTAGTAAAAATACAATGAAGAGCTAGAGGTCACCCACCGTGATTTAGAGCTTCTCAAATAGAACTCTGGGGAATCAGTCAGCAACTTCATAAACGGAGAGAAAAAGCAGCCACTATGACCAATCGTCCGTCCAAAGAAGAACAAGTCAGCATAGTGAAGAAGAACTTCATACCTCATATTAGAGAAATAATGGGAGGACAATACTATCCCCATTTTAGACCTCTCAGACAAGCAGGAGTATAAATTAAGGAAGGTCTTGCAAAAATAAAAGTTGAATAAAAGAAAGTGTCCGGACAGTTCACTCCCAGAAAATATGATAAGTCTGTCAGTGATGGAGTCTCAACCATCAATAACATCTCTCAACCTACCACCTCGTGGGCACTAAAAAGACGCCTTGTCCCAGTCCGAAAGGAATACACTGAGATCCATTCTCCCCTATCCAAAGTTTATCAGGCCCTATTAATCCGAAACCTTATCAAACCCTTGGACCCCCGTCCATTGCCAAACCCACTTCCAAAAAACTTCAAGCAATATGCCCATTGCGCCTTTCACAAAACTGCTGGCCATACCACTGACAAATGCTTTCACCTTCGAAACATAATCCAAGGTCTGATTGACTGGGGTTTCATTTTCCCACCAGCCAATCCTAAGCCAAACACTACTCACAACCCATTCCCAAATCATGCCAATGCCATATTCTAAAAGAGAGCCCAGAATCTGATCCCTCAACTCAAATCACACCCATATACTCTCCCAAGCCTCTCCAAACTTGCCCATATTTCCTCCTACACCCTGCTAGCTTCGCTGATCACGCACTGTCACTCCTTACCACAACATGCATCGCTGTCTGTACCCGTTATGAAAATGGAAGTATGGAATTATTAGAAGTATTAAACCAACTCCTAGAGTTCGGGATGAAACTTCCCTCGCAGATGATCATTGATTGCCAGTGGTTCAATACGCTGTTCTTGGAAGCACGGAAATGGGTGTGAAAGTCAGACAGTTGGGTGGTACCAACAGATGAAGTCAGCCTAGATGACGATGTCCAGATCATGGTATAATTATTCAGGCAAACCAATAATATTTGTAGTATGACTGAATTACTTGATACTCTGAAGACTATAAGGGTGCCTGGTCCCTTCACCTTTACATATCCCCACAGAATGGGAACACCTGTACGAAGAAGCTATTGAAGTCATAGAATGCATTGACCTTACATAGAAAGACATAATTATTACCACCGAATGTGGGGAAGGATTCGAAGATTCAAATGAAGGTCAAGCTTCAGATAAGATTGGCCCGGTATACGACATGTATGGGATGATATCATTTGAAGAACTCCTCAGATAAATAAATAAGGTGGCAGAACAACCCAAGATCGACGAGGAAACAAGCTTCATGTTCTTCCCTTCTTCAGTAAATCACATGACCAGATCAGGGAGGCATTACCAAATCCCAAGCTTACTACTAGCCAATGAAAAAGGAAAGGGTATTAAAAATGTTCCTATGAGAGAGATGACCCTTGAGGAGAGTAAGATCCTCAATCAATTAAAGAAAACCCGAGATAACATCACTCTATGGTGACTTTTTATGTCTTTCGAGCTGCACATAAATGCTTTGATCCAGTTGCTCACTGGACCCATAGTTCCTCCTTCTACCACACCAGAAGAAGTGATAAATTTAGTCAGATCTTTGACCTCTACCCGAATGCTATCCTTTTTTTAATAAGAAATCCCCAAAATTGGTTCAAACCACAATCATGCACTCAACATCTCCGTCAAAGTTATGGGGAAGATCATACCACTCTCTCTTGTCGATAATGGATCCGCTTTGAATGTCTACCCATTAAGAACCTCCAAATGTTTAGGACTGAATGAAAGTGACCTCGCTCCAACCTCCGCTATTGTATGTGCCTACGATAATACCCGTCGGGAAGTTATGGGATCCATAAAACTTGTAATAGGGGATGGCCCTATAAACCCTGTCATTGAATTCAAATTCATTGGCATCCCAACTTATTTCAACCTGTTGCTTGGACGTCCTTGGCTTCACAGTATCAAGGGTGTGTCCTCATCGCTCCATCAGAAATTAAAGTTCTTCAGCGATGGACGAGTCATTACCATTTTGGGCGACGACGACAGTGCCGAGAATGCAAGTACCAAGAATCCAATCCTTGAGATACAACATGGGTAAAATGATATGCTCCTATCAGGATTCTGAGTTGAGCCACTTCTACCCCCGGCAGGGGACGACTTCAGAGAAAGGGTTTGTTCAGAAAATGACCCTCATGGCAACGTCAATGTGATTCAACTGTTAAAAAACATACACTTCATTCCCAAACTGGGTCTTGGACAAAGACATCAAGGGATACTTAAACCCATTGTGCTGAAAAAAGCTTTCCCTCCTTGTGGTTTGGGGTATCAACCATCCGCACAAGAGCTCAGAATGATCCACCAGTCTCGATCAAAGAGAAGACTAAACTGCATCCATACTATCCCAGGTGACTCCTTGAATGGACAATTCATCAAATAGGGTGAAGACTTCCCCTTTTATGGCTTTTAGAAACCATGGTATAACCATACAGATAAGAAGATGTAGCCTGGAATGATGATCTTTTTCCAAGATAACTACCCATGGGCCAAAAGTTCCTGACACCATGTACAACTGCTCATCAAAGATTCCAAGGAAAGTGACTTTAAGGATTCGTTCAACTTACAAACACTGGGGCAGACACTCTGTATAGTTCATTTAAGCACTACATCATTGGATCCATCCCACCTGATTAAAGCTGTTGATGCACCTCTCCTCAACTGGCATGCTGCGCCAGTTCTACCTATTGAAATCCCACCTAACCCCAATGTTTACCCCATCTCTTCTTTTATTATCTATCCTTGCTCTAATGTAATCGAGTCCTCTTTTGATGAGGTTCTCAATGTTGTTTTTCCTATTGATGAAATAAATGTATATTTTGAGTATCTTGTTGTGCCTTACATTAATTGTTTGGATTATAATCAAACTTTTGATGATGATGATTTTACAAATGAACAATTCTTAACTGATCTAAATAAGGTTAATAACAAATAGCATAACCGCGTTCAAGTTAATGAAGAAGATATTGTTGTTGTTAACCTCGGTTTTAGTAGCCAATTACGCGAGATTATGATAGGGGCTAACTTTGACGAGCATGAGCGCGCACAACTTGAAGAATTATTGAAGGAATTCGTGGATGTCTTTGCGTGATCCTATGACGATATGCCCGACATTGATCTTGAAATAGCTCAACATGAGATCCCACTACTCCAGATTACAAGTTAGTTAAACAAAAGTTGCAGAAGCTCCACACCGAATGGTCGCTCAAAGTCAAAGAAGAAGTGGTCAAACAGCTGAACGTGGGCTTCATTCGCATGATCGAATATCCCACATGGATAGCCAACATAGTTCTTGTTCTGAAATCAAGAGGGAAAGTTTGGATGTGCGGAGACTACCGGGGATTAAACAAAGCCTCTCCAAAGGATGATTACCCATTACCCAATATCGACATGATCGTGGATAACAAATCCATTCACGCTCTTAAGTCATTCGTCGATGAGTTTGCCGGATACAACCAAATCAAAATGCACTCAGATCACTAAGAAAAAACCGCGTTCATCACCCCGTGGGGAACCTTTTGCTACACTGTTATGCCATTTGGTCTCAAGAATGCTGGGGCTACCTACCAGAGGGCTTCCATAACCATCCTACACAATCTAATTCATAAAGAAGTCGAGGTCTATGTGGATGATATGATTATCAAATCCAAAACTAGAGAAGTTTATGTTCCCGCCCTCCGACAGTTCTTTGAACGACTGTGATGATATCAGATGAGACTCAATCCACAGAAGTGCGTCTTCGACATCACTAAAGGGAAACCCCTAGGGTTCATGGTTAGCGAGAAAGGGACAGAGGCAGATCCTGCCAAGTTAAAGGCCATACTTGAAATTCCAGCACCTCAAATAGAAAAGGGAGTCCGAGGATTCCTTAGAAAATTGTAATACATCAGTCGGTTCATCAGTCATCTAACCTCCATCTGCGAACCTATTTTCAAACTCCTCTAAAAGGACTCAACCAAGGTTTGGAATGAGACCTGCCATAAAGACTTTGACCTAATCAAATAATATCTAGCCTAACCTCTGGTACTCATGCCACCACATCCTGGCCTCCCCTTACTCCTATACTTGACCATAACTAACACTACAACTTGGGCTTTGCTAGACCAATACCTTAAAGAATCCAGCAAAGAAAGAGCCATCTATTACTCCAGTCATAAATTGCCTGGATATGAAGTTAACTACATTACTTTGGAAAAAGCACGAGTTGGGCTTGTTTGGGTCACCCAAAAGTTGCGACACTACACGCTCCCCTTCGCCACCAAACTTGTATCCCGAATGGACCCCATTAAGTACCTACTTTATAAACCTGCCTTATCGATTCAAATGGTCCGATGGTTGATGCTTCTAGCCGAGTTTGATATCATATATGTCACGTAGAAATCCATGAAAGGAAGAGACATCTTTGACTACTTCATTGACTACCCCATGGAAGAAGCTGATGTTTGGATCTCCGAATTCTCAAATGAAAACATCCTTTGCGCAGCTCAAGATGACCTTCGATGGAAGTTGTTTTTCGATGATGCTGCCAATAAAAAGGGATATGGAATTGGGATACTTTTGATTGCCATAGATGACTCCCACACTCCCATCGCTATCAAGTTGGATTTCCCCTACACCAACAACATGACTGAATATGAGGTGTGTACAGTTGGCCTTAAAGTTTCTCTCAAGAAAGTTATTCAATACCTAAGTGTCTAAGGATTCTGCCCTCATCATCAGTTAAGTGCTCAGAAAATGAAAAGTCAAGGACAAGAAACTCCAACCCTTTCATGCCCACTTAGAGGAGCTAGCCTCCCAATTCCAAGATATCACCTTCCATTACCTACCTCGAGCATGGAATAACCTAGACGATGCCATTTCTACCTTAGCCTAAATGGTCGACATTCCAGAAGGAATAACAATGACCCCCATCCTAGTTCAGAAGCAAGATAAACTAACCAACTACTCACCAAAGAAGATCCTGAGCTAGCCAATTGCTGGTACTATGATATTTGGCACCTCCTCAAGCATGGTAGGTATCCTAAAAGTTACAATAAGAAAGACCAAGTAACCCTCCAAAGACTGGCCGCCCAGTACATCATTTATCATAAAGCACTGTTCTAGAGAAACTTCGATGGAACCCATCTACACTGCATCGCAGGGGCTTACATTGAAGAGATAATGTAGAAGATCCATAGCGGGGAATGCGAACCCCACATGAATGGTCACATGCTTGCCAAGAAGATCATCTGATAAGGCTACTACTTGACCACCATGGTCCAGGATTGCACCGCCTATGTCCAAAGATGCCTCAAATGCCAACAGTTTTCCATCCTTCAACACTTACCTCTGCAAGAATTATACAACATGACTTCTCCCTGGTCATTCTCCACCTGAGGCATCGACATCATAGGGAAGGTTACACCCAAGGCTTCCAACGGGCATGAATTCATCTTAGTTGACATCGATTACTTCACCAAATGGGTCGAAGATGATTCATATGTAGTTCTGAACACCAAGAAAGTGGCCAAATTCATAAGGAAGAATATCATCTGCCGATATGGGGTCCCGTATGAACTAGTGTCAGATAACGGGTTACACTTCGAGGCAAAAGTCACATAAGTGGTCAACGAGTATGGGATTCAAAGACACAAATCTTCTCCCTACCAACCTCAAACCAATGGTGCAGTCGAAGCCACCAATAATAACCTCAAAACCATCATCAGTAAAATGACCCAAAGTTATCGAGATTGGGTCGACCGAATCCTTTATGACCTCTGGGGCTACCGAACCTCAATTCAAACTTCTATTGGGGCTACCCCTTACTCTCTGGTCTATGGTATGGAATCAGTCCTACCCGTTGAGCTATAAATCCCTTCGCTTTGCATCATGCTCGAAAGCCAAGTCAGTGAGGAGAACGGCATCAAAGTCGTCTCGATGAGTTGTCATTCTTGGACAAAAGGAGGCTGAAAGCACCCTAATACATACAAGGGTACCATTGCTGAATAGCACATTCATTCAATAAGATAGTCAAGGACCGCGGTGTCCGAGAAGGGGAATTATCCCTTAAAGAAATCATAGAACCCATCTGGGACCCCAGAGGGAATTTCAAGCCCAATTGGAGTGGCCCCTACATTGTAAAGAAGATCTTATCAGGAGGTGCCGCTATGCTCACCGACCTTGATGGAGAAGAGATGGCTCGTCCAGTTAACCTAGACCGTCTCAAGAAATTATACCCCTAGTCTGAAACCTCGGCGCTTTACGACTCTTCCCATCTCCCTTCTATTCTAAAAAAAAACTCTTCATTTCCCTCTACCCAAAACTATGTGGGCCTGATCCTCTACAAAAACCATTTTGCTTTCAGAAAAATTAAAACTTTTTAAAAAAAAAACCATAGGTACATAGGCAGCTCATACATCCTACATGAGCACGGCCCTTTCTTTTTCACAAAAAAAAATATTTTTTTCTTATCTCCGAGAACAACAACTCACTCTAACATATACTTGAACAAAAGGATTATGCATGCTTTAGCGAACAGTATAGATAAATCAAAATATAAAATTCATTGAAAGGCACAGCTGGATGATCAAAAACTTGTTTATTTCACTAATAAGAAATTACAGTTCAAGTACATAAGAAAAGGGATGGATAACTCCCCTACCCTCCTTAAAATCCAAATAAACTCCCAAATTTATTCCCCATTACAAAACAAACTCCCCGAGATTCTTATCCACAGCTACCAGAGGAGCCCGTTCCATCATCATCTACATCATGGGGTCCCCAAGCTTCCCCTACCTGAATAGAGTGCCACAGATGCTCCATAGATCGATAAGCTCAAACCAGCCTCGAAAAAACCATAACACCTCCCTCCATGGTATCGAATAAGTCAAACCAACTTCGTACAGTCTCCACTACCAACATCTTACTAACTACTCTTCTCCACAACCACTTTATATAATCACCGGGGATGTGCCAAGCTCTATAAATAGACTAAGAAGGACGAGTCGATGAACGCTGACTCTCCCACAAAAAGCCAAGTCGTATGTGCAAACGCTCTGTCAGATCTTCTATTAGAAAGAAATCTAGTGTTCGAGGTGGAACGACCTGCTCCCAGCCAAATTGGTGCAAAAGACGCCAAGGGAAATAGAAAGAGGTCTATCGGAGACCAACCAACCGAACATACGGGTATTCCCCAAGTTCCATAATAGGCAGCAGTTGTCCCAACCAAGTCACTAACCAGTGCAGACTTAGAGCCCCGTGCTCCACAAACCAATTCTCCCAGCTCTCGATGTCGAGACCAACACTAATGAAATAGCGCGAAAAGAAGTTGGGCACAACCGGCAAAGGATATTCTGTCAGAGTCACCAAGAGGAATCCTTCAGACAACCACATGAACAGCAGCACAGGGCTACCCCTCAGAAAGTCAGAACGACCTTCTTGCCAGGCATCCCGGCCATTCAAAGTCTCCGCTAGTATCACCGTCGTAGGATTGCAATGGTATGACATCCGTGAAGTAATGGCTGCAAGTTGTGGGTCCACCAGCAGTTGCCCAGTGACCATCAATAATTTTGAAACCAAGCCCATAACGACATAGCCGACATCACCAACCTCCTGTAAATGCACAGACCACAGTACCACCAAAAGGGAAATTATTCCTCCAATAACCAAAGGTCTACCCGCCGTGGGCGAGATGTGGAGAAGTCCGATCAATAGCTCCCGAGGATATCGAGAATGCTCAGGCATATCAGATGCCACATTAGGGTTAACCCCCAAAATGGAAGAAAATTTCTTATAAGTCGAACAGACTTCTTCCAAGGAAAAGAGGAATACATGGTCTTTGGGGTACTAAAATTTTACCGCCGCCATCAGCATGTTCCACTATATGGGCCGATTACGCCATAACGAGACACGACGTATGTTAAAAGCATCGTAATCGACGTTGTAGGAGCACATCATCTCCAAAGTTTTGAGGTAGTTGGAAAACTCAACACTACCAGGGAGATCCATCTCACAGAATAAAAAAGTAGGTGTGACGAAAACACTCCACCCTTCCCCCTTTTTATACTTGAAAACCCTCACAAAAGACACAACTATTGCAGAAATCGAATAGAATCCTTCCCCACAGGGTACCAAAAGCTGAGGAGGGTACCAATCAAAGCCTTGAATTGATGGGACTGGAACGACTTGTCGATAGGCATGACAAAAGGCTTGCCGATCGGTAACCCCCTGTTTTAGAAACTTCCCTTTTTCCTCTTTTGTAAAAATCATAAAACTCAATAAAAATAAAGTGATATTCCCAACATAATTTCAAAATCCCCTTTCCGTCTTTATGTGATTTCTCATTTTAAATAAATAAGCTTTCCTTCATTTCCAAAAAAAATTCTTTTTATGGTCTCAGCAGCAAAGTAAAAAGCGCATATGCATCCATTCATTCATTACTGACTGAAGATAATAAAAAAAACTCCATTGCATTGCATAGATATTTTTCTGTGTTACATCAGTTTTATAGGAATCAAAGAAAAACAAAAAAACAACAGGACTCAGACCGAACCCACATTCTCTCTCTCACCTACCCTTCCCCTCTCTCTCTCTAAGAACTTCCATCCCTGCGATGCGTTCTCTTTCCCCTGCAGTGAGATGACACACCATCGCTACCCGAACTAGACTCCTCCCTGGATGAGGCAGACGACACCAAGCAAGAAGGAACAGGAACTGCATCCCAAATATGGGCAATCGCCAAAGATATACAGTCCCTAATATCCCTCCGCCAAGTGGTGGATACCCGAACTTGCTTCATGAAAGGCAGAATCAGTATCAAATAAAGAAGACCACAATAAACCTAAAGAAGAAGAACAGAAAGGTATACCACAGGATGAAGGACCTCCTCTGTCAAGCCCAACTCCTCCAGGTCCATCGCATGAGGACGATGAAACATAGGCACCATCCCTCCATCATCTTGTTTAATGTTGTAGGAAGGGGTATGCAACTGCACAAAGGGAATCTCCGAAGTCGCCGCCGCCACGGATGTCGACGGACCACCACCACTGTGGGAAGACCCCACTGGCCGACTCGAACCCACATGAGGGAGAGGTAGCATATAATATATGCTAGGCGCCATCATCTAACTCGTCACGAAGTCCATATAATCATATGGCACAGCCGTGCCAGTATAAAAAAAATAGGACTTGCCAATCATCGCCGCAATCTGCGCGTCCTCTTGCAACATCTGCTCTCTCCTCATAGACATAGGGGGTCTCGTAGGTGGAACCACCACCTCCTCCTCAACAATTTGTATAACCACCCTCTCCCCGATATACCAGGAGTGGCCAAACTCATGCGTCAATAAATGCCTCATCTACGCATTCATCCCAGTCGACCCCGTGTCCTGAACAGCTGTCCCCCAAGGGTAAAAGGTCACCTGAAAAATACCCAACAGTAAAAAAGTCAATATGGAATCAGGGAACACAAAGACCAACTTTGAATAAGGAAAAGGTCTTACCCTATCACTGGTCAGTCCATTCAAGACCTGACGCACCGACTGCAGAGAAAGAGACTTCCTCGACTGTCGATTGGCCTTCCACCACCGATAGAACTGGCAAAAGTCCCCAATAGTCTCATCCTTCAAAGCAATTAGTTGGGTATTGCATCTAATCACCTCATAGAACCACGTCTACCAAAGATAAGAATCCGTGATAAAAAATATACGCACCAAGAAAATGCGAATGCATGAAAGGAAAAATGCGCAAACTAAAGTATACCTCAAGAAGATACGTGACTCTAGTAAAAGTCTTCCGGCAGCACCAGCTAAATGAATCTAAAGAAAAATAAAGGGTCGGCAAAGTCAGGCTCCCCCAATCATAGAGAGGGGTGTTCGAAAACATCCCCAAGAATGGCAAAAACCACAAGTGGACAACGTCCGCGGTCAACGCCACCAGAATCCCCCCCCCCCAACACCAGCAAAATAAACAATTGATCTATCTTCCTCGCCTACAACCCGTCCTCCACATCAATCACCCTACTCAGCAAAACATCCCTTAGTAGGGACAAACAGATAGAGTCCCTAGATACTATCCTCCCCACATCACCTAGCGCCGTTAGTACCGCCTCCGACCTCACCTGCAAAGAGCGATCCACCTCTATCTGCTCTCCGTCAAAATCCATCCCCACTAGCTACTGCACATCTATGGGAGTCACAACCATCTCCCCAAAGCCAAAATGGATGGTGTGGATAGTGTCCCACCACCTCTCACCCAAAGCACATAAGACCGCCATCGAGCGAGGCATCTCATCCAGCACGGATGCCATCCTCCTAAAGCCTGCTGATGATACTACCTAACGCACCACAGGTGGAAGGTGCTCCCATACATCCTTAAGCCCCATCGTCCTGCGGGCATGCATAGTCGACAAAGAACCATCAGATTGTCAAAGAAAAACCTTGTCAAAATCCAAGAAAAAAAGGAAATCACCAAAAGAGAATGCCAAAAGTCATTTTGTACTTACATAACCACCAAGGTTCACCACCCTAGAAGAGAGATGATGTGACGGATCCCGCAGTAAAGTCAGCTCATCCGCAACCAGCTCAAATGCATCAAAAGAGTTCTCACTCCCCACGCCAGAGGCGCCCTGGCCCTCCGCTCCACATTCGCCTAATCATCAACAGCTAACCACTCCCTGCGTGTCGCAGTGCTCACAAAAGCGGCCATTTTTTAGGTTTCAGAACGTTAAGACAATTCACAGAAGAAAATCATAGAGAGAGAGAAGGCAAGAAGCTGTGAAGAATGGGGGGAACCCGCCCCCTTTTTATAGGAAGCCAAGGGTCATGCCGATCGGCACTGCACCCCATTACCGATCGACACTGGCTTTCCACCTTCTTGAGGCAGTTCAAAAGTCCGTGCCACTACCAAATGACACTCTCCACACCATGCCGACCGGCACCCCTTAAAATTTCATACAAAAACTCCCAGAAAATACTGAAAAATCCTCTGAAAATTCCTAAAAATTGAGGGGGAGATTTAGAACATTCTCACCAAGAAAAATTATTTTCCTCTCACACTCCCTCAAGATGAAACCCTACTTACCCAGCCAAATCCTCAAAAGCCAAGCGGATCTCTCCCAGGCAACGTCCCCAGAGGACCCCTAAAGTATCCCAAACTTTAGGTTATCTCCTATTCCCCAGTGGAATCCTAAAAAAAAATATTTCGACAAAAGTCTCAAATGTCCCCGAGCAAAACGTCCAAACCCTGGATCACCTAATCACTTCCTCAGTGGAATTCACAGCATCAATTATCTATTCCCCATAAAGTCTCCAGAAGGTACAAAAATTCCCCAACAATCAGCTCCCCAGCTCAAATCAAAATCACGAGGTAATTTCCTCAGTAGAGTTCCCCAAGAACATCACAATTTAATCCCTTGAAATTGTCTTGGACCCGCAAAATTGGTCATCTCAATTTAAGCTCTCAGAATTGGATTCGACCCGTAGAATTGATCATCTCAATTTAAGCCCTCGGAATTGGCTTCGACCCTCAGAATTGGTCATCACAATTTAAGCCCTCAGAATTGGCTTCTACCCATAGAATTGGCCATCGCAATTTAAGCCCTTAGAATTTGCTTCGACTTGCAGAATTGTCATCTGAATTTAAGCCCTCAGAATTGGCTTCGACCCACAGAATTGGTCATCTCAATTTAAGCTCTCAGAATTGGGTTCGACCCGCAGAATTGGTCATCTCAATTCAAGCCCACAGAATTGGCTTCGAACCACGGAATTGTTTATCACAATTTAAGCCCTCAGAATTGGCTTCAACTCACAGAATTTGTCATCTTAATTTAAGCCTTTATAATTGGCTTCGACCCGCAAAATTGATCACCTCAACCAAAGCCCTCAAAATCGGCTTTAACCCGCAGAATCGGTCACCCCCAGTATTACTTTAGGTCTTCAGAAATGACCTCAATCTTTGGTCAGCACTTCCTATAGACCATCCCCAGTATGCCCCTTAGGTCCTTCTAATCGGCCTTGACCCTCTGAATTGGTCATCCTCATTCTTAGGTCCTCAGAATCGGCATCGACCCTCTGAATCGGTCATCCTCATCCTTAGGTCCTCAGAATCGACCTCTTTCAAAGACATCATGCGATGTCTATTCGATGGCTATCATTTTTTCCAAACTCACCCATTGAGGGGCTTTGTAGACACCCCATTCTAGAACCCCCAATCTCTCCTTAGGTCCCAAGCACCCCCTTGCATCACTACGAACCTAGGTCATACCCCGAGTACTCAGTAAGAGCCATCGGGAGCTCCCAGGTTCCATTTGATCAAAAGTCAATCTCTTCAGATTGATCGAGAATGAATGAATCTTCAAACTTCACTGAAACTCCTTTCCAACGGTCCATCCCGTGCACAATTCTGACTTACGGTGCAGACGAACGACCTGTTTTCCCTCGAAACCTGATCTAGAGGCCATCGGATGCTCTCAGGATCCATTTGACCAAAGTTAACTATTTATCTTGACCATGACTGAATGAATCCTCAAAGGGCACTGAAACCCCTTTCTAACGATCCGCTCCAGTCCCAATTATGACTTACGGTACGGATGAATGATCCGTTTTACTCCGAAAGGTCACCGAATGCTTCTAGGGACCGATTGACCAAAGTCAACTCTCTAAACTGACTCAAACTCTTTGGAATGTCAAGGTACATCTCTTAAACTTTCCAATGGTCCTCCCCGAGTGCAATTCGGACTTACCGTTTGGACGAACAACCCTTCGCCGTCCGATGATCCCCCGTCCAAAGGATCGACGAGCGTTTTCGAGCCACATTTGACCCAAAGTCAACTCTCGGACCTGGGAGCAGTCCAAAGGACTTTCGAAGGTATCTAAAGTACCTTTATAGTGGTATGCCTCGTGTATGATTTGGATCAACGAATTACGTTTTACGATCATTTTTTCGAAGGAAGATGAATGACACTGCCAAACAGCAGGTTCAAAATCCCGCTTATCAGCATTGTGCCTAAAAGACACTTGTTGATTGGAAGGACCAGACCTATGTCGATCGAAAATGCCATGGGCCTATAAAAAGGAGGGCCTCTCCTCATTGAAATGGTCACCCCAAATCTTAGATCCATCACTCTCAGCGAACTCAGAAAACCTCTCTAGAAGTCAGCGGGATTTCTACATCCAAATCCCTTTCCAACCCTCACTTTACATCATCTTTTTACCAAACATTGTGAATTAACTATCCATCATCATTATCCAAGTGCAAGGGATGCTCATCAACATTCAAGATCAAGCTCAAGATCTTCAAGAAGGTCCAACTTTCTAAACTCTCCCTTTAAATTCTCTTAAATTCGCATTAACTTGTTTTATCACTTAGCACTCTCCCCATCTCACATATCCTAATATACTTTTTTTAGTATCATTGCACATTTATTATTTTTCATATAAAAACCTAAAAAAAACAAGAAAAATAGGGTTTTCTTATAAATTCCAAATGGGTATTCTCTCACCTTTCTCACTTTTTTCTCACACCAAAACACCGTTTTACACACACACACACACATAGGAGAAGTCCCCGATTGGATTTATGGGATAAAATCCACCCCTCATTTTTCATACGAACTACGTGGACTTATCAAAATCTATAGGCTACTTAGGCGTCTCGGGGTAAAACCCGAGACTCGAGTCCTATCCTTTTTTGATTTTCTATTTTTCTATTTTCCTAATTCTTTAACTGGATTATCTTATATTCTCATCTCTACATATTTACATATACATGTATTTGTTCTTAGTAGCGTATTATTCCGTACGTGTTGTCATTTCATTATAATGATTAGCGCAAAGATAATCACGTAAATCCCATTTTCTAATATTACTTTTATAAGCATCCTTACGGATGAGTCGCTTTATCTCTTCCATGATACAAGTCGATGATTCCTATCTCCATTACATATACACATGCACATATATCATGGAGAAATAGAGGAAATAATATCAAATTCATGAGAGACCACAAGGGCGCGATGGGTGCCTAACACCTTCTCATTCTGTAACTTAGCCTCCGAAGCCTCCTCGAATCATTTTTGGTTTCGTATGTATCAGTATGTCTTTTGATGCTGTCCTTCGAGATGACTCCACCTTCTTTTGTCTGTTTCAAGTAAAATAGATATTTTCAAATTATCGCCATATTCTCAAACCAGGAGACCCGCGACTACGCGATCAGTTCCTATAAGTTACATTGGTCTTGTGCGAGGTGTTCGTGCCTCTTACGGGGTCATTTCGGGACTAGTTTGGGTTTTCACCCTTTAATGGCTTATTTTTAAGGCTAATCTAGATATTTTCAAATTATCGTCATATTCATAAACCGGGAGACCCGCGACTACGCGGTCAATTTCTACAAGTTACATTATTCCCGTGCGAGGTATTCGTGCCTCTTACGGGGCCGTTTGGGGGCTGGTTTGGGTTTTCACCCTTTAACGGCTTGTTTTTAACCCTAATCTATATATTTTCGAATTATCATCATATTCTCAAATCGAGAGACCAGCGACTATGCGGTCAGTTCCTACAAGTCACATTGGTCCCATGCGAGGTGTTCGTGCCTCTTATGGGGCCGTTTGGGTGCTGGTTTGAGTTTTCACCCTTTAACAGCTTATTTTTAACCCTAATCTAGATATTTTCAAATTATTGTCATATTCTCAATCTGGGAGACCCGCGACTACGCGGTCTGTTCCTACAAGTTACATTGGTCCCGTGCGAGGTGTTTGTGCCTCTTACGGGGTCGCTTGGGGCCTGGTTTGGGGTTTAACCCTTTAACGGCTTGTTTTTAACCCTAATCTAGATATTTTCAAATTATCTTCATATTGTCAAACCGGGTGACCCGCGACTACGCGGTCAGTACCTAAAAGTTACATTGGTCCCGTGCGAGTTGTTCGTGCCTTTTACAGGGCCGTTTGGGTGATGGTTTGAGTTTTCACCCTTTAACGGATTATTTTTAACCCTAATCTAGATGTTTTCAAATTATCAGCATATTCTCAAATCGGGAGACCCGCGACTAGGCGATCAGTTCCTATAAGTTACATTGGTCTAGTGCGACGTGTTCGTGCCTCTTACAGGGCCGTTTGGGAATTGGTTTTGGTTTTCACCCTTTAATGGCTTATTTTTAAGCCTAATCTAGATATTTTTAAATTATCATCATATTCTCAAATCGGAAGAGCCGCGACAACACGATTAGTTCCTACAAGTTACATTAGTCCTGTGCAAGGTGTTTGTGCCTCTTACGGGGCCGTTGGGGCACTGGATTGGGTTTTCACCCTTTAACGACTTATTTTTAAGCCTAATCTAGATATTTTTAATTTATTGTCATGTTCTCAAACCGAGAGATCCGTGACTACGCGATCAGTTCCTATAAGTTACATTGGTCCCATACGAGGTGTTCGTGCCTCTTACGGGACCGTTTGGATCCTGGTATGGATTTCCACCCTTTAACGGCTTGTATCTAAGAATAATCTATATATTTTCAAATTAACATCATATTCTCAAATCGAGAGGCTCGTGAGCACGCGGTCAGTTCCTTTAAGATACATTAGTCCCATGCGTGGTGTTAGTTGAAGCACCTTATACTCTTCACTCACTTGAGTCTATATTGTATAAGTTCTCATCTAGTTTGGAAATAAAGACAAAATTGAGTCCCCATCCTAGAAACCAAAGAGCCTCAGACTTTTCAATACAATTCATTCCTCTTGTTGGATTAATTAAGTTATAATCGCAAGCATACACACTATATGACTGCGTACACTATTCACATATTGTTTAAATTGTTTGTATGTGTGTTGTGTGTGTTAATTTCCCTTAAAATAATTTTAAATAAATTTTTGGGAATTTTTAATGGTTTTTAAAATATTTTTTTTCTTAATTAAAAATGGAATTAAAAAGTTTTGGGGTCATTATATAAATTCTGGTTATTGGTTTTATCCCTGAAATGTTTACTTGGGTAGGAACCAAAAGTGCTAGATAAATCAGGGTGTCTATGTAATTAAGTTTGGGACGCGCGTTTGTTGTCCGTTATTTGCCCTACACCTGTTGCTTTCCTATTGGTAGAATGTGTATTTCTTCTAAGAGAGAAAACCAACATTTATTATCAGCCCTTGGATTAAGCTTATCAACACTCTGCATGCGTCCTTGTCCCAATCCTTGTGAACATCTATCCTCCAATCAGAAGCCTCATAACCAACCGCTTACCTTTAACCGTTGGATGGAAGTCAATGTTGTAAGACTTAATCTCAACCCTTGATTTCGAACCCCCTTCTCGATCCTTCTCAGCCCTGTATATAAGGAGGCTAACCCTCAGCCTTTCAGAAGCTTTTTCCACTTCGTCATTTCGAGTGAGAAGAGTGAGAGAAGAGAGAGAAGAGAGAAGAGAGAGAAACCATAGAGTTACAAACCCTAACCCTAAATCTTTCCAAACACTTCTTCAAACGCTAACCGTTTTACCAAAAACCAGTATATACCAAACACAAACCCTGAGTGTTTGAGAGTTTTTGAGTGTTGGTTTGAAAGTTGTTTCGTGATGTAACCTCTTTGTTTTAAGATCTTGTGTCCAACTTAAATATTTGGTTAGATCTTTGTTTCTTTTTCATAGAAATCATAGATCTAGTTTTTTTTATGTTATATTACACCTAGATCTGCATTTATAGTTTCTCGCCTTGAGAAATCTTTTGTTGATTATTTTCTATAAATGTTTTCATCTTCAAAATCAACAAAATCATTTTTTGTTTCTTGTTGTTTTGAAACAAGACCTTTGGCCTAGTTGAGAATCGCATTTGGTGGTTTTCAATTTCCAAAATATTTTCAAAACCCTGAAATTGATTATGATCTTGAACCGTCTTTCGAGCAAGATAATCGTGGATTTTTGAATATTTTTAAAGGTCAAATAAGGTTTTTGTTCTTAGGAAGAGAGAAGCTGAAAATCACAGCATATAGATTTAATTTATAATTTGTTAGGACTATTTGTAAAAATAAGCGTGAGTGTGTGCATGCATGTGTTAGATCACCATCACAAACACTTACACACTACAACACTGAAAGCGTTGGTAATAAGATCTTGAAACAAGAGTAGACATAAAGACTAGAACAAAGTGAAAGTTAGCAAACTGGGAGAACCACGTCAACAATCAGAACTGTAGAAAAGTTAGAAGGACACCAGGGGGTACATTCCTAAACTTGTATAGGTCTGATTTGTGTGCATGTGTGTTATATAGTTTGTAACTGTTATATTTTATTTTAGTGGATTTTTCTTTTTACTCCGTAGAGGGAGTCGTGGATGTTTCATCAACTGGGTGAGGTTTTACCACGTTAAAAATCTCTTGTGATTAATCTTTCTACATTTCGTCATCTCATTCTTACTGGTGTGGTGATTAAAAACTCTTTTAGTTTTGTTTTTCAAAACTTGTTAACAAATCTTGAACTGATCTCGTGCATATTTTTAAACACATCTTGTGATTAACTTGATTTGATTTTTAGAAAATAGTTTCTTCAAAAAATAGTTCGGAGTTACTTAAATAGTTTAATCTTGTATTAAACGGCTTTAGTAACAGTTTTTCAATTGGTATCAGAGCCTTGGAAATCTTTTTAAAAGATCTTGTGCTTCTGAAATTGTTTTCTTAAAATCAAAACAATGGACAAGAAAAATGAAAGATTTGATAACTTGACTAGACCCCCACTCTTCGATGGAAACAACTTTGCTTACTGGAAGGTAAGAATGGTTGCTTTCATACAAGGAACCTTGGGAGATGATGTCTGGGATATTGTTGAAAATGGATACACTTATCCTACTAAACCATCCACTGAAGGAAGTAATGAGAGGATTAAGAAATCATTAAGTGAATTCACACAAGAAGAGAAACAAGCTTCTCGAAACAATAACAAAGACAAGAATGCCATCTTTATGTCCATAAATGAACATGAGTTCAAAAGGATCTCATCTTGTGCCACTTCTAAGGAAGCTTAGGATACACTTATCACTGCACATGAAGGTGAAACTAGAGTTAAGGCTACTAAAACTCAAATGCTTATCCAACAGTATAACTCATTAATTATGTTTGATTCTGAATCCTTTGATGATTTTTACATGAAATTGACTGACATTGTGACCAAATTGCATGATAATGGGATAACATATGACAGACATGAAATTGTATCTAAAATTCTAAGATCATTACCACAGAAATTTGACAATAAAATATATGCTATTGAGGAAATGAGTGATCAAAATCTCACTCCTGAATTACTCAGTAGTAAACTACGAACTGTGGAAATAGAATTAGAATTTAAGAAACAAATGACCCTGTCACATAGGAAACAGGCTAGTTCCAACTTGAGTTTTTCCTCTAAGTTAATGAAAACTGAGTTTACTATTCCCACTGATGATTTTGATGAGGAATGCGATATAGATAGTTTGGATAATCAAATTGCCTTAATGTCAAAACAATTTAAGAAAATTGTCAAATTTAGAAATAAATTGGCAAATAGATAAGGCAAACTAAACTATCCAACTCAGTCTAACTACAAACCTCATAAGAAAGGTCAAGACAAACATCACAAGGGCATGAGACCCAACAAAGACTTCAAGAACATTGAGTGTTTTAGATGTGGAAAACTAAGACACATAGCACAAGACTATTGAGTGAAACTGAACACAGCTAATAAACATACTAGGGCCAACATTTGCAAAACATGGGATAATTCAAGCGATTCTGAAAATGAGGAACCTGAATCTTCTGATTGTTTTGATCCTTGCATGTCTTTCTTTGCTAAAATAATCTACAATGATGATATGCCTATGTATGAGAATAATGCTAGTAACTCTACTTCTGTTGTTATGAATCATGTTGCTACAGGTTTAGATGCTTTAATTTTTGAGAATATTCTAGTTCTACCACGGGGTGTGTCAGTAAAAGGGAATACGATAATGACGATGTCAAGGGGTGAGTGAGTTCAAGAATTGAATCCTTAGGGGTCACTTCACACACTACACTTAGTGAATCAGACACTGAAGACCTCCCTGACATTCACATACTTTATGCAAAAACCCTCAAAAAAAGCACTAGACTAGAAAAGATAGTGAAAGATATCACTAAGAAATTAGAAGACCTAAGTCTGATGGTCAAACTTAATGCTAAAGAGTATACTACACAATGTCTTACTCATGAAAATGAAGTAAAAATATTTGATCAAAAATTGAAGAATTTGATTGAAGAAAATGAAACTCTAGAGAAAAAATATAAAGGGACATTATTAGAATTAGATCAATCTAAAGAAAAGACAGCAACGGTTTGCAAAAAAATTGCAAAATTTGAAAATAATTCAAACTATTTTGATGGTTATTGATGTAAAAAACTAGATTTGATCTAATTATTTTAATCACAGATAAATATGAATAAGTAAATATGTGACAATGGATTTTTAAAGTGGTTCAGCCTTAAGGAAATGGCCTACGTCCACTATTTTTTTATTGCTGACTGTTTGCCTAGAATTCTTGATAATTGGTTTTCCCAAGGAATTCTGGTCCCCCTCTAATGAGGAGGTTACAACGTATTTATAGCGTTGAGGTTGTACATGTCAAAGGATAATGCGCTATCATATACATCTGTACGATAATAATGAGCTTTTAATGCGCAGTCTCCTCTTTGATTATCCTGATCTGAGTGTTCTGTACGCTAAGTATCTCGGACCGTCTAAGTAGCTCGACACGCTTGAGTTGCTCGGGGCCCATGAGTTGCTCGGGCTCCATGAGCTGCTCGCGGAACCTAAGTTGATCAATACATTCGAGCTGTTCGGAATGTATGAGTTGCTCGTGGCGCTTGAGTAGCTCGGTGGCAGTGAGTTGATTGGTATAAGTATTTGTAATTGCCACGTTAGTTGACACATGTCTTCAAATGATGGGTCCATGTCAGCAGATTAAATTTGGTATCAACAGAAGCCCCCAATGTTTCATAGTTTGATGTCGAAGAAAAGTATGGGACATTCTGCTTGAAAACTGCATAGATTATTGGTTTGTATTGTTTTAGGAAAACGATCGTTGTATATAACTCCTCTTTGAATGCATAGTATCAGGCCTCATAAATATTTTAAATTTTCATGACCGCTTCAATTTTTTTGCCCCTTTTTTTCTTTTTAGCCGACGAACACGCAAACGTCCTCCCTTGTAATCATTGCTTTATTTATTCCTGAGGCAAAGTATTTAAGCGAGGAAGAAATCCTATCGTCTTTCACCTTTCAAATCTGTATCTTTGAATTCTTCATTTTCTCTCTGTCACGTGCCTTCGTTCTTTCCGTCGTTCATTGTCACCTGATCTCTTTTTCCCTGTAAGATTTTCTTCCCTTTTCTTTTATTTTTCTTTGTTCATCATAGTTTATCTTGTTGAGTCATTGGACAAATTTTGGTCTGAATTTTCAATCCATTCATGGGTCATTTTGGAGGAGCTTTCTGAACCTTCTGATTATTTTTATTTTGCTGAGGGACATTGGTTCCCAAGTCTTTTTGTGGCCGAATGTGGCTTTTCTTTTCCACCAAACCCCCTATGTTTGGAGTTCTGCCAATATTTTGACGTTGTACCTGCAAAAATAGCTCCAGATACCTGGAGGACAGTTAATGGTGTTCATAGATTGAACCAACTCCATGGAACCCGTTTAGGGATTCCAGAGATTATGTATTGCTATAGATGGGTTATCAGTGATTCCACATTCTATTTAAAAACTAGATTTTTGAATAGGGCTTTAGTTTTCAATCTTCCAGATGCCAATAGGGATTATTTTGAGCATGGGGTTTTTATGAAAAATTGGCAACGTACTCCATTAAACGGGGATGATGTATATCAGGGTCCCAGGTGTCCCCCTTATGGCAATAGAATAGGTTGTTTTTATTTTTTAAAATGTTATTTTCTTGGTGTTTGATAAAATGTATCACTGACATTTATTTTTATTTGTTACAGTTGACAGTAAAAGAAAACCTCACAAATTAGCTGATATTAATTTAAAGCATTTGAAACTTATCTGGGATTTGCACCAATCTGTTACCGAGGAACATATTAGATCTGCCTCTTATTTGTTGCAGTACAAGAGTTATACCTCATCTTTCACTGCTCGTCCTCCCCAGTGGTAGTTAATTAATCTTGACCAAGTGCCAACTTTTGAGACTAGGGTGGAAGGTTCTTCCTCTGAGTCAAGTATTCCTATTAGTGATCTAATGAAGAGAAGAAGAGCTCCTGACTTTTCAACAAGTCTGCCTCTCATGCGGTCGAGGCTAAGAAAAGTAAAAAAGATATCCCAGAAGAGGGGATAAAAGCTGTAGAGGTACCCCCTCCTGATGCTGCTAAGAAATTTGGCGAGAAGCCCCCTGTGGCTCCGAGCAAGATTGTTTCTCTCTCTCCTTCGAGTGAGGTTATTGTTATATCACCAACAAAGACAGCGTCTTTGGTTGAAAATGCTCCTGCCCCTACGAAGAGGTTGAAGACAAGTTCTTTCGAGAGACCTGCTGAACTTGTCTCTCAAACTCCAAACGTTGAAGGTAGTATTCCATCTTTTGCTGCTCCGGCTCTGCTGTGAGCTTGGTGAAATCCTGGACTATCCCAGAAGTCCAGGGCATTGAAGACACTCTTTCTCGTGAGAGAATCACTACTTTGGCTGCTCAACACATTGCCTCAGTAAGTATTGTTAACTCAACCCCTTCATTTTTTAGTACTATGTTCCTGTATTGACTTAAAATTCTTTCTTTTTACAACTGGTGACGTGTTTTAATAGCATTATGAAGAAGGATGAAGCTATTAATGCTTCAAGCTCCTCGGGAGGAGTAGAGGAGTCTTTTGTTGGGCTGACCCAATCTCTAAAATATTCTCACCAAAAATACGAGGAAGATAAGGTTGCTTGGGAGAAGTAACTCAAGTCCATTGAGCCCGACAGGAATCAGGCTGTGAATGCCTCCAAGGACCTGGAGAAAAAGTTGAAGGAATCTAAGTAGAGTAATAAAAACTTTGAATAGAGCAATAAAAAGCTTGAGGCTAATCTCAAGTCTGCTGAAGATGAAGTTGTTAAACTTCAAGATGTTGAACGGAAGAAAAAGGAGGTGGAGGAGAAGTTGAAGGTTGCCGGGGAGCTCCTTAGGGAAAGGACCTCCTCGAAGAAGGCAAAAAGGAAGAGGGCAGTTAAAAAATCATTCAGCGTTGGTTGGGATAAAGGCTGGAATAAAGGGTCTGGCTGCCATGTCCTCGCAAATGGAATACGCCAGTCTTAAATACTTTAGGGGTGGATAGGTTGCGGCCTTGCAGGAGCAAAAAGTTGCTGAGAATTCTGACTTATTCCAGCAGCACACTCATGGCCCTCCTCCCTTTCCTGGAGAAGAAGAAGAGGATGAAGCTGCCTCAGATGAATCTTCTTTGATGATTGGAGATCAAGCCCTTTCTGTCCCAGTTGTTCAAACTTTCTTCGAGCAACTCCAACCTACTAGCACTTCTATTGAGCATCTACCTTTATCCTCCGAGCAACCAGTCACTTCCTCCAAACTTTCTGAGGAAGTTATAGGGAACAAGGAGACGGTGTAGAGTTATTCGGGTGTTTATTTTGTTATTTTTGAATGTAACCTCAGGCTTTGTATTTTCTTCTATGATGAAATAAAATTCAAACTTTGGTTTTTCACCTTCAATTTCCCTTTTACTTACTCTGTCTGTGTCATTATTGATTCTTTTTATTTCTTCTCTTTTCTAGTTTATGGCCAGGATGGAGCTATTATCAGCTCATGACACAGAATTAATGAATAAATGCAATGAATATTTTAAAGATGGTCATGAAGATCTTAATGAGGCTTAAATCATTGATATCCTTGGTCCAGATACTTCTGAACGAGCAGTCGAAGCTTACCAATAACTGAAATGCTTGCTCAATCCTGTTGTTGCCAATAACGTGGCCTACTATGAGATGATTAAATTTCTCCAAGGAACAATCGAGGAACTTCAACAACAGTACAAAGAGTCTTCCACACTTTTGCATCAAGGATATGAGAAGAAATATCAGCAATTAAGTGCTGATAAAGGGTATGAAAAATTTATTTCTGCTTATGAGAAGAAAGAGAGAGTTCTGAAGCTTGAGGTTGAAGAACACAGGCACATCGCTAAGCTGTTGGAGCAAGAAAGCATTATTTTCCAAGAAGAGATTAAACAACTCAAGTCTGCCGCATCTTCCTCGGGAGCCCTAGTCCCTGTTAATGATGAAGGTTTCTCTTTCTTGGAGGTAGAAAATACCAACTTAAGAGATGAGTTGGAAACTTTAAAAAGGGTTGGACCCTCCTCATCTAATTATGGATGAGCAAGGTATTCTTCTCGTGGATGAGCTAAGGCTGGTCGGGTCACCATTGAAGAAGCTAGAACGCAATCTGCTTTAGAGAATCAGGCTTTTCAATTGATGGTGAATAACCAAGCCTTAGCAGAAATGTTTAAGAAAATTTTAAGTCTCAGCGAATAACTTACTACTCAGAGTTCTGCTTTGGAGAATAAGGAAATCCTAGTAAGAAATCTCCACGAACAACTGGAGAGGTTGACTTACCAATTCCATAAACAACCCAGAGAATTTTGGATGGCTGGGTATAATGAAGCTCTTTACCATATTGATGATCGGATCCAGCAGTCGAATAATGAGGGGTACAAGCAGGGATGGTTGAATGCTATGTGCGTGCTATAATTGGAGCAGGGACACTACTTATGGGATTATTATGGGCCTGGAGTGCTTGATTTTCCCGTGCCTCCTTTTAAGCTTGATTTTAGTTAGATACCTGCTCGGGCAATTCCTCGATGCTTAATCTCCAAATATCTTGACGACTACAGTCTTCATGCCAACATTGATATATCTCGTCCAGAGCATTTACTTGATCGGCCCTCTGTGATGAATGTTAGAATGTTGAGAGATGTAAATTTTAAAAATTCTCCTTATGCCTTAGATGACCCTTTTGCTGGAGTAGAACCTGTTTCAAAGGCAGAAGGGAAAAAAGCGATAGAATAGGACTTTTTATGAAGTGTATTTTTCAGCATATGTAATTCTTCTTGTTTTGAATGAAGTAATTTGAAGAATGTCCTTGCTTGTTTGTTTGTGAATATGAGTACCTTTTGTTTTGTGTTTTTGGATAATAGGACTTGTCCTTTTTATTGTTTGATTATAGTGACTTGTCACTCTTTGGGTCTAAGCAATGAAATGATCTACATCCCATGTTCCTGCTTAGTTTAATCAACCGGAGGTGATTGTAATTGGTTTATCGACCAACCGGAGTTGGTGATAATTGATTCCCGGCCAACCTTAGTTGATTGTAATTGGTTTACCGACCAACCGGAGTTGGTGATAATTGATTCCTGACCAATAGGAGTTGCTTGTAATTGATTTCCGACCAACCGGAGTTGGTGGTAATTGATTCCCGACCAACCGGAGTTGGTGATAATTGATTCCCGACCAACTGGAGTTGATTGTAATTGGTTTATCGACCAACCGGAGTTGGTGATAATTGATTCCCGACCAACCGGAGTTGATTGTAATTGGTTTACCGACTAACCGGAGTTGGTGATAATTGGTTCCTGACCAATCGGAGTTGGTGGTAATTGGTTCCCGACCAATCGGAGTTGGTGGTAATTGATTCCCGACTAATCGGAGTTGGTGGTAATTGATTACCGACCAACTGGAGTTGGTGATAATTGATTCCCGACCAACCGAAGTTGATTGTAATTGGTTTACCGAGCAACTAGAGTTGGTGATAATTGATTCCCGACCAACCGGAGTTGCTGGTAATTGATTTCTGACCAAACGGATTTGGTGGTAATTGATTCCCGACCAATCGTAGTTGGTGGTAATTGATTCCCGACAAACCAGAGTTGGTGATAATTTATTCGCTACCAACCGGAGTTGGTGGTAATTGGTTCCCGACCAACCGGAGTTGGTGGTAATTGGTTCTCGACCAACCAGAGTTGGTGGTAATTGATTCCCGACCAATAGGAGTTGGTGGTAATTGATTCTCTACCAACCGGAGTTGGTGGTAATTGGTTCCCGACCAATCGGAGTTGGTGGTAATTGATTCCCGACCAACCGGAGTTGGTGGTAATTGATTCCCGACCAACCGGAGTTGGTGGTAATTGATCTGAATTTGATATGTAGTGTGTAGCACTAATATTCTGAAAAATTTTAATCAAAGAAAGAAACTGGATGAAGCATCACTTTATTCATATTGAAGAAACTGCATTACATATGTATTACAATTACTGATAATATTTGCGCAGATGCTCTGCATTCCATGCATTCTTGAATTCTTCTCCTTCCAATGTTTCAATCCTGTATGTACCTAGGCGAACAACTTCGGTTACTCTGTAGGGTCCGTGCCAGTTGGCTTCCAGTTTGTTGTGCTTTTGGATCACTTTCTTTAGCACATAATCCCCTTCCTTCAAATCACACTTCTTCACTCTTTTGTTATAGAACAAAGTTATTCGTTGTTGATATGCTGCATTCTTAATTGCTGCTTCTTCCCTAACTTCTTCGAGCATATATAGGTTTAATCTTCTCATCAAGTCACTGACAAGAGAATTGAAATTTAGTACTCTATGCGTAGGTAGACCCAATTCAGCAGGTATGACAGCCTCACTCCCAAATGCTAGCATGTATGGGGACTCTCCAGTTGTTGTTCGCGGTGTGGTGCGATAAGCCCACAACACAGTGTGTAGTTCATTAATCCAATTTTCTTTTGCACTGTCTAGTCATTTCTTCAATACATTTAGTAGCGTTCTATTTGTCACCTCAGTTTGTCTATTGCTCTGGGGGTGACCTGGTGCGGAATGAGTTTTCAGTATATTGGATTGATGACAGTATGCAGCAAACTCCTCGTTGTCAAACTGGGTTCCATGGTCAGTAATGAATGTGTGTGGGAGAAAATATCTACAAATAATGTTTTTCCAAATGAATTGATAGACTTTGTCGTATGTCATATCAATAATGGGCTTAGCTTCCACCCATTTTGCAAAATAATCCACAGCAACCACAAGGTACTTGAATCTTCCCCTGGTCGTTGGGAGTGGCCCGACCAAGTCTAACCCCCACATGGAAAATGGCCAAGGGGACTTTATGGGTGTTAACAATGCCTGGGGAGTTCTTCGGATGGACGAGAAGCGTTGGCATTTGTCGCACTTCTTAGCATAAGCTGCGCAATCAGCTCTCATCGTCGGCCAGTAGTACCCCTGTGTAGTTATTCTTCGTAAGAGCGTCCGACCAGCTACATGGGCTCCACAAGACCCTTCATGAAACTCTTCGATCAAATCTTTCACTTTAGAGGGATGGACATATCTTTTTAGCCTTTCTATAACTCCTCATCTGTACAAAATGCCACTGGTCAATACATAACGAGCATCTTTGCTGCGAGTTTATCAGTTGGTAAAGTCCCATCTCCAATATAGGCCCTGATGGGATCCATCCAAGATGGTCCTAAGTCGAGGGCAATGAAATTCATCATTAAATCTTCGTCTATGCTCCGACCAACTAGGATTTCTATTGGGATTGTTCTTCGTAGCTCGTTGCGTGTGGCTGATGCCAATCGAGCTAGTGCGTCTGCTCTTGCATTCTCCAATCTTGGTAGTCTAATCAACTGAACTGTAGTAATACTTGATACAACCTCCATTGCTTTGGCATGATACTTGATCATTAATTCTCCTTTTGCTGTGTACACCCCCAGAATTTGATTTATAATTAACTGAGAGTCACTGTATACAATAACTTGCTCTGCCTTCATGGTTTTGGCCAGTCTTAGTCCCACGATCATTGCTTCATATTCGTCCTCATTATTAGAAGCTTTAAATTGAAAGAGCAGAGAATACTCCACATCAATCTCATCCGGACTTTTCAAAACAATCCCTGCACCACTACCCGCAGTGCATGAAGAGCCATCCACATACAAATTCCATATGGGTAACTTATCATCAAAATTTTTATCAGAGAGAGTTCCTCGGTGGAATATCTGGTACTTCCTTTTGTCCTCCTCCAGTACTTCTCACTGCTCGTCAGTCATCTTTTCTTGCTCGACTGGTATTTCTTGTTGCTTGCCTACCGACGTAAGTTGGTCGGGGTTTACATTTGATGATCCTATAACATCTACAGGTTGATCAGTATTCAAATCCTGTTCTTCGGAGGCATTTTCTTGAGTGAACTCTGCGATAAAGTCCGCTACTGCCTGCCCTTTGAGCGATGACATAGGCTCATAAATTATATCATATTCACCGAGCTCCACTGCCCAGTACATCAATCTTCTTAATTTTTTTGGCTTATACAGAGCTTGCCTGTGACACCCCGACTAATTAAATACCGGGTAGCTACTCCTTTATTAAATTAATACAAAATGCCAAGTTGGTCCAGTTAATAGCATCACTGTCGAAAACATTTTTATAGTTACTAACCACCTAGTATTTAAAAAGTAAGTTATCGAATTTTAATTTAAGTCTGATTAACATGCAATAAAAGAATAATGGAAGAACAACATAATCCATTCACCATAACAAAGTAATGAAATAAGCAACAAATAATAATAAGTCCGGAGGAAAACTCCTCACAACAATCCCACAACTGAAAAAAATATGACAAGTCTGAATCCTGAATTAATTACATGCCAGAAGTCTGAATAACTGAAATAAATGAAATGTCTCTAAAAGAGATGGGCGACATGACCTACAATTGATAAACGCTGAATATAGAGTCAAGATAGATGAAGCGTCTACAAGCAAAGTCCTGTAACTTCCACAAACAACTACAGCTCGTCACCTGAATGAGGATCCTAAGCATGGTGTCCTTGTGGCTGGGCACCTAAAATGGTTTTTACAAAAATAGATTTGAAAGCAAATGGGTCAGAGCCCGAAAGTGGAAATCATTTTAAAAACTGCAAGTGTTTTAATAACATTAAAAACATTAAATGCAAAATACATGTTAGGACGTGCACTCACATGAAATTCTCACCTCTCGACTACATGTGCACTCCTAACGTACCATACCCATCTAAATGACATACATATCTAACCAAACCATAATAAGTTCTACCCCTTACTACTCGATTCCCATATTACATTCTAGCGTTATCAATTAAATAGAGGGCTTTACTTAAACTCAGATTCTCAATTAGTAATACAATTCACTATCGATTAACCCGTTATGTTTTCTCAAAACATTTCCATAAGTATATTCACAATACCAACATGAAAGTTCCCATTAATTAAGAGTATATTATTCACGTCATAAATATACAATACAAACACCCCGAGACTAAGCTGCGGTGCACACATACTCTGCTATCCATCCCGGTACATCATGTACATAAGTATCATGCATTCCGAATCTCTCAAGAATCGTTCTCAGATAACAACAATAAAAAACAATGGAGGCGAACACAGTCACATCACATGGGTCACGTACATACCTACGCTCCCACGATCAGCAGACTTATTAATATCCCAATAAGTCCTTCTCTGACCTATGTTCTCGAGGTACCAATCTAGATCTGGGCAACACAAGGATTAGAGGGCCCTAAGAGAACGTAAACCTCCCGTGATAGCAAGTATGGTAGGTATGTCATACACATAAAATCATATACATATACTAAGTATGCACACATCTTAGTAGTCACCATAATATAGTTGTGGTATACTTCTCATTCTCGTAACAACATATAATGCTACACAATTTATATGTTCCCGGTTAATATAATTATTTAGGCCGTCAATAGTTCTCGCATCGTAATATACACTCACGTCCTAATTCATAATTTCCCTTAGGTTCAAATTACACTTCTAGGTTTTACTCCTCATTATATCCCAAACATCCAAAATATATCAATTGATCCACAAGGAAGTGTTATTTCTACATATAAGCAAGGTTACGGGACACTCGGGATCAAAACAGGCTAAAAAGTCCAAACTGTCAGCTCGTTAGAAGTCTCGTTCGAACGAGGCTGTTCGAACGAGAGTTCGTTCGAACGAAGTGGGCCTTCTAACGAGATCTCGTTCGAATGAAAGTCATCGAACGAACATCCCTCTCATTAGAAGTCAAACTGTCAACTCGTTAGAAGCTCGTTCGAACAAGCTCGTTCGAACGACCTGGGCAGGTCATCTAACGAGTGGCCAGATTCGAGCCCAGATTTTCCTTAACTCGTTTTTCCATCTTTTCTTCCACTCTAATCTCATCTAAACATCAATTCAACAATTGATCAGGGTTTCTAATCGTTCCTAATCAAACTTAGGTCACACTCTAACGTGTTTTTTGGAATTAATTCATCCTAAATATCATCCAAATATCAAATTTCTACATCTTCTTCCCCAATCACAATAACATGAACCCTAGAAATTAAATTCATCCATAGACATACATAAATCCGTTTTTATGGTATAGAAGATGTATTTTTCTCTGAATAATCATCCTAACATTGTTCTACATGCAATCTCATCATAAATTATATAAATCTCTACATCCAATTCAATGGGTTTTTATCATTATCCAAGAACAATGAAATTTTATAAATTTCCTACGCATGGAAGAAGCATTCTTTGCAAAATATGTAATTAAACCACTTGCCTTATGTGTATCTTTGAATTTTATGACGAATTGATGAGTTTCACTCTCTCTCTCTCTCACTCTCTGCAGAATTCTCCTTTCTTCTCTCTCTACAAGACTTCTTCTCCAAAGTGACAATGGTGGCTAGGGTTTTCCTTAGGAACTCTTTTGGAACTAATTCTAATAACCCCCGTAGCCCATTAAGTTATTAGTGGGTTTAGTGGGTAATTACTAAATCAGATAATTATTTCCTAATTTTCGTGGGTTTTAATTCCCAAAAATCCAAAATTACCAAACTACCCTTATACGTTGCCGGTATGGCCTAAAAATGCCCCGGGACCCAAACTAAACCCCCGGCTAGTGTTCTCTGACTATTTTGACCCTTCTGCACGCGTTGGCGCACTCAAAACGACCATATGGTTAATAGAAATAAAATTCACTTTTATAATTAAAATAATAATATTCCTGACGCGACTGTCACACGTGTCTCAACAAAATTTCCAAATTGTCGTATTTCAATCTCATGACAAATTTCATAATTCAATGTTCATATATGATCATATTTACACATTATAATCAAATACTAACTCGTATCTCGCTAGTATTTTAATCCGAATTAATTTCCAATTAATTCACATTTAATTTAATTAATCCCATAAATAAATATAATAAAAATACGGGGTATTACATACTTCCCCCCTAATAACTGAATTTCGTCCCGAAATTCGGAACTAGAAAGTACCTGGTAAGAACAAATCTGGATAACGTTCGCGCATCTCATCCTCGCGCTCCCATGTGGACTCCTCGACATTATGATGTCGCCACTGAACACGCACTAACGGAACTATCTTTGACCGTAGTTTCCTCTCACTTCAGTCCAAAATAGCAATCGGCCCCTCCTCGTAGGAGCTATCAGGCTGGAGATCGATGTCCTCCAAAGCAATGTGAGAATGAGCCAAATCGTCTCTAAGATATTTCCTTAGCGAGGAAATATGAAACACATCGTGAATCCGATGTAAATGCTCCGGTAATCCAAGCCTATACGCAACCGGTCCAATCCGCTCAATAATAGGAAATGGTCCCACATATCTCGGTGCCAACTTCCCTTTCTTCCCGAAATGCATAATCCCCTTCATAGGAGATACTCTGAGAAAAACCTGGTCCCCCATTTGGAACTCTCTGAAGAACCTCTTCGCATCAGCATAGCTCTTCTGCCGATCCTGAGCTACCCGAATGCGATTTCGAATCAATTCTATCCTCGCCGAAGTATCCTGAATCACTTCCGGCCCAAGTAGTTTGTTGTCCCCCACCTCCAACCAACATGCTGGGGAACGACAAGGTCTACCGTACAACGCCTCAAATGGAGCCATGCCAATAGTGAACTAGTAGGAGTTGTTGTAAGCAAACTCCACCAGTGGAAGATACTGCTCCCATCCACCCCCAAAATCAATGATGCACATACGTAGCATGTCCTCCAACATCTGGTTTGTACGCTCGATCTGCCCATCGGTCTGCGGGTGATACGCCGTACTCAACCGCAATTCCGTGCCCATGGCCTCCTGAAAACTTTCCTAAAATCGTGAAACGAATATCTTGTCTCGGTCAGACACGATATTTAGGGGCACACCGTGAAGTCTCACAATCTCTGCAATAAAGAGCTGGGCATACTGTCCTGCAGTGTAGTCTGTCCTTACGGGTAGAAAATGAGCGACTTTGGTCAACCTGTCCACAATTACCCAAATGGAGTCGTGACCTCTCTATGACGTAGGCAACCCCGTGATAAAGTCCATGGATATGCTCTCCCACATCCACATCGGGACCTCTAACGGCTGTAGCAGTCCTGCCGGTCTCTGATGATCCACTTTTACTAGCTGACAAGTGGCGCATTTTGAAACAAACACGGCAATATCTTTCTTAATCCCGCTCCACCAATACTGTCGTCTCATGTCCTGGTACATTTTGTCCCCACCGGCATGTACCGCGAACCGTGAGCCGTGCGACTCTGCCATCACCTCATTCCGCAATACTCCCCTTCCAGAACTACCAATCTCCCATTGAAGCGTAATCCCCCGTCTGAGCTAATGGTATAGGACTCGGCTCCCTCTGCTAATAATCGAACTATCAGCTCCTGACAGAACGAGTCATTTTCCTGTGCCTTTACCACCTTCGTGACAATCTGCGGCGTAACAGTCATCACAGACATAAATGATCGGGCCACTGCATCCTGGTGTCCCAACTCCTTCCACTTGGATTTTCACACCCCTGCCACCTCATCAACAGGTCTACGGCTCAACGCGTCTGCTACCACGTTAGCCTTCCCCGGGTGATATTGGATATCGAACTAATAATCCTTCACAAATTCAAGCCACCTTCGCTGCCGCCTATTCAACTCCTTTTGCGTGAATAGGTACTGTAGGGACTTGTGGTCGGTGAACAATCGAAACTTCTCCCCCAAAAGGTAATGTCTCCAAATCCGAAGGGAAAATACCCCTGCCGCCAACTCCAAATCATGCGTGGGGTAATTCTTCTCATGAGGCTTAAGCTTACGGGAAGCATAAGCTATGGCCTGACTCTCCTGCTGTAATACACCTCCAAGTCCTTGCAAGGACGCATCGGTGTAAACTAGATACTCAACTCCCGGTCTCGGTAATGCTAACATAGGTGCTGAGTTCAACTTATCCTTCAACTCATCAAATGTCAATTGATAGGCATCACTCCAGATGAATGGCACACCCTTACGAGTCAGATGTGTCAAAGGACCTGCTATCTTCGAAAATCCCTGAATGAACCTCCTGTAGTATCCTACTAGGCCCAAGAAACTACGGATCTCTGTCGGTGTCGTGGGCTGTCCCCACTCCCTTACCGCGGATACCTTCCCCGGATCAACAGATATCCCCCGATCGGAAATAATATGTCCCAAAAACTGGACTTCCTTCAGCCAAAAGCCGCACTTCTCATATTTTGCATACAGCTCGTTCTGACGTAGCGTCTGCAAAACTTGCCTTAAATGCTCGGCGTGCTCCTCCTTTGTCTGGGAGTAAACCAGAATATCATCAATGAATACAATGACGAACTGATCAAGGAACTCTCTGAACACCCTATTCATCAAGTCCATAAACACTGCTGGAGCGTTGGTCAAACCAAAAGGCATAACCCGAAACTCGTAAGAACCATATCTCGTTAAGAACGCAGTCTTCGAGACATCCTCTTCCCTGATACGCAACTGATGGTATCCTGATCGCAAATCAATCTTCGAGAAGAAAGAAGCTCCTCTCAACTAGTCGAATAGGTCATCGATTCGAGGCAACGGATACTTATTCCGTATCGTGACCTTGTTCAACTCTCAGTAGTCCACACACAATCTCAGTGAACCATATCTCTTCTTTACGAACAACACAGGGTCACCCCACGGCGAAGTACTCCTCCATATAAACCCCTGACCCAACAACTGTTCAATCTGATCTCGTAGCTCTCGCATCTCTGCCGGAGCCATACGGTACGGTGCGCGTGCTATAGGTCTCATATCTGGCAATAAGTCTATGACAAAGTCTATCTATCGACTGGGGGGTAAGCCTGGTATCTCCTGAAACACAACGGAATACTCCCTGACAACTGGGATCGAATCTAAAGGAATCACAACCTCCTTAGAGGTATCCTCCTCTATGTAATACAAATGAGCGGTCGAGCCTCCCTCTGGGCGAGGCATCGCCACTACAAACATCTCTTGCCCCGGAATGGCAAAAACAATGCTCCCACCGAAGCAATCAATCATAGCTCTATAGTCTGCGAGCCAATCCATACCGATAATCACATCGTGCACATGCATATCTAATACCAACATGTCTGCAGGTAATACCAAACTACCAATCTCTACCCCCACTCCCCGGCATATAAAGAAAATAAGTGACCCACTCCCCAATGGTGAGTCTACACACGTCACTGTGCTCTCTGCAGTGGCTAACAACCCTAAAGCTTTCGCAAAATGTGTAGCTATAAAACAGTGCGTTGCCCCCGTATCAAACAAAACCCGACCCATAGTACCATGGATAGGAAACATACCCTCAATCGCGGGTGGTGCCTGTGGAGTTGCTGCCTGGTGGACGTTATAGACACGTCCATACTGTAACTGCCCCTACTGCACAGGAACTGCTGGAATGGCTGGTAGTGCTGGCACCTGGGCTGGATCTGGGAGGGCAGGTGGAAAAAGTGGCCTTTGTGGCTCATTTCGAGCACCCTGCTGCTACTGCGGGGCCCTACCCCTATCAGGACAGTCCTGGCGTTTATGTCCAGTCTTGCCACAAATGAAACACTTCCCTGGGAAGTTCCCCCCTCTCTGTCCCTGCTGCCCCCGGCCCTGGTGGCCGTTACCGTTCCTCCACTGGCCCTGCTGAAACTGTTGTTGACCATTCTGACCCTGCTGGTTCTGATGGCCGTTCGGACCCTGATGGCCCTGTCGGAAACCTCCCTATCCGTGCCTGAAATTTCCCGACCTGAACCTCTTGTGATCCCCCTTCTGCGAACCCTGGTCACCCTGTCTCTGCCCCTGAACAGATTGTGCCCCACTGGCACCATTTCCTCCAGTCCTGCCCTGATGGTTGGACTCTCCCGATCGCTTGCCCTCAACCATGTGAAAGCGATGGTCCTGGAAGTGTAACAGTGCAGCGTTAACCACATCAGAGTAAGTGGCCAATGATAGGTTCCCCAACAAATGCTGACGGATCCTCCAAATCAACCCGTCTGTAAATTTTTGTATCTTCTTCTCCTCTAACAATGGTGGCTAGGGTTTTCCTTAGGAACTCTTTTGGAACTAATTCTAATAACCCCCGTAGCCCATTAAGTTTTTAGTGGGTTTAGTGGGTAATTACTAAATCAGATAATTATTTCCTAATTTTCGTGGGTTTTAATTCCCAAAAATCCAAAATTACCAAACTACCCTTATACGTTGCCGGTATGGCCTAAAAATGCCCAGGAACCCAAACTAAACCCCCGGCTAGTGTTTTCTGACTATTTCGACCCTTCTGGACGCGTTGGCGCACTCAAAACGACCATACGGTTAATAGAAATAAAATTCACTTTTATAATTAAAATAATAATATTCCTGACGCGACTGTCACACGTGTCTCAACAAAATTTCCAAATTGCCGTATTTCAATCTCACGACAAATTTCATAATTCAATGTTCATATATGATCATATTTACACATTATAATCAAATACTAACTCGTATCTCGCTAGTATTTTAATCCGGATTAATTTCCAATTAATACATATTTAATTTAATTAATCCCATAAATAAATATCATAAAAATACGGGGTATTACATTGCCTTAATGGCATGTCGGTGTACACCACTATAATATGGGCTTGGAAGTATGGCCTCATTCTTCTGCTTGCTTCAATTAGTGTTAGTGCCAATTTCTCTAGCCTTGGACATCTGATTTCTACTCCTCGAAAAGCTTTGCTGGTATAATAGACTGGTTTTTGTACTCCGTCCTCCTCTTTTATCAATGCTGAGCTCACTGCATTTTCTGAAACTTCCAGATATAAGTATAGTCTTTCTCCCATCACTGGTCTAGATAATAATAGAGGTGTCCCTAGATACTTATTCAACTCTTGAAGGCCTCCTCGCATTCATCATTCCACTCAAAAGTTTTTTGGAGTGTTTTGAAGAATGGGAGACATTTGTATGTTGCTCGTGATATAAATCTGTTAAGTGCTGCAACTCATCATGTGAGACTTTGTACTTCTTTCTTTGTAGTTGGAAATCGTAGCTCCAATAGAGCCTTGATCTTTTCAGGGTTTGCCTCAATTCCTCGTTGGTTAACGATATATTCGAGAAACATGCCTTCTCGTACTCCGAATATGCATTTGGTGGGATTCAGCTTCATTTGATATTTCTCTAGTTGATCAAAGGTATGACCTAGGTCAACTAGATGATCAGAAGCTTTCTTGATCTTCGTTAGCATATCGTCAACATAAACCTCCATGTTACGACTGATTTGTTCTACAAACACCTTATTCATCAGTTGCTGATATGTAGCACCTGCATTTTTAAGTCCAAAAGGCATAACATTATAACAATAGGTTCCTTTTGGGGTGATAAAAGAGGTACTCTCCCTGTCTTCAGGCTTCATTTTAATTTGGTTGTAACCAGAATAAGCATCCATGAAACTCAACAATTCATTACCGAGGTAGCATCCACCAACTAGTCGATTCGAGGCAAAGGAAAATGATCCTTTGGGCATGAAGTCCACACACATCCTCCACTTGTTGTTTTTCTTCTTCACCATTACTACATTTGCTAGTCAATCAGGATATCTTACATCTAAAAGAGGCTTTTTGCAGTTTCTCTACTTCTTCCAATATGGCTTGGTTCTTCTCAGGACTGAATCCCTTCGTCGTTGCTCCACTGGCATGATTTCCTTGTTCACGTTGAGCTCATGACACAGGAAATTTGGGTCTATCCCTGGAATATCTTCGTGACTCCATACAAAAGTCTTCTTTTTGCGTCTTAGAAATGCTATCAGCTCTTGTTTTATTGATACATCTAATGAAGCACTGATTTGAGTTGTTCGTTTTGGATGCTCGTCGTCCAGAATGATATTTTCGGTAGCCTCCATGACCTGGCCCTTAACGAGCTGAGACTCATCTCTTGGGTCTAAAGTTTTAATCTCCGCATCTTCTATTTCATCTACCTAATAAGTAGTAGTCTTCTTCTTGGATTCTTCACGCTCCTGCTCGGTAGATGAATAGTAATATTCCCAAGTTACTTTTTGGTCGCCTTTCACACCTCCTACTCCAAAATTGGTTGGGAATTTTAAACATTGATGTAAAGTTGATGGTACTGCTTCAAACTTCTTCAGGCCTACTCTTCCCATGATGATATTGTAAGTTGATTGGAAATTTTTATCCATTACAAAAAAGCGTACTCTTTCTATTCGGCAAGCAGGCCATGTACCGATAAGCATATCCAACTTGATCGTCCCAAGTGGAAAAACCTTCTCGCCAGTAAAACTAAGGAGGGGCCTATGATATGGCTCCAACTGGGATAGATTTAGATTCAAACTATCAAAACATGGGTAGAACATGATGTCTGATGAGCTACTATTATCCACTAGTACCCGTGAAATCACCACTTCCTTCATTCTCATCTTGATTACTAACGGGTCATCATGAGGATACAATACGCCTGCCAGGTCATTTTTAGAGAAATCAATGACTATTTTATCTTTATTCACCTTCCTCGGGAGATCATCTTCTGCCAAGTTTATTTGTTGATTGTACGAGCAAGCTTGAGCCTCATTGAGGTAAGCTTTCCTCTCGCAGTCATGTCCCCACCTCCTGCATCTCCACCTGTAATAAAATTACATTCAAATGATCCAAAATGTATTAAAAATATCTCACGTTCTGGCTGCTTTGGTCTTTTGGGGAGATCGGGGTCATCTTGGTCATCTTCTGGGTCTTCTTCATGATGAGCAGTTGGTCGTGATTGGGCAGAGCCTTCCCTTAAATTAGATGGTCATAGAAATTTCCTCGACACAATCCTAGGGGGACTTCTATTCCTCCTAGGACCCAAACTATCAAAAGGAGAGACTCTACTCAACCTTTCAAGAGCACTTGTCCTCTCTAGAGATAGAGTGACGTTTTGTTGAGTATCTATATCTCGTACTGAGGAAGTCCGTCCAGGCTGATAAGAAGGATCAATAGATCTCTCAGTATGATAGGAATCGGTGCATCTGGATCGAGATTCCTCTAGAAATAACGTTTGCCTAGTTCGCGAAGACGGTAAACGAGTATTTCTCTGAACACCTCATTGTCCTGATTGAGCCGGCACTCCGCCTTGAACGGTTTGTATAAGTTGTCGCATGGTTTCTTGCATGGCCATCTGGCCTTGGGCCAAATTAGCCATTATACCCGCCAGATCTGAAAAATTTGGGGGAGCAGAAGGGTTTGGAGGAATCCCAGTGTTTCGATTACTGGATTCTGGATTATCAGCCATTGATGATGGGTTATTTTGGTGAAAAATGCTAATTACATTCGTTTCCCATAGACGGCGCCAATCTGTTGATGTAAAAAACTAGCTTTGATCTAATTATTTTAATCACAGATAAATATGAATAAGTAAATATGAGACAATGGATTTTTAAAGTGGTTCAGCCTTAAGGAAATGGCCTACGTCCATTGTTTTTGTATTGTTGGCTGTTTGCCTAGAATTCCTGATAATTGGTTTTCCTAAGGAATTCTGGTCCCCCTCTAATGAGGAGGTTACAACGTATTTATAGCCTTGAGGTTGTACATGTCAAAGGATAATGCGCTGTCATATACATATGTACGATAATAATGAGTTTTTAATGCGCATTCGCCTCTTTGATTATCCTGATTTGAGTGTTCTATATGCTAAATAGCTCGGACCGCTTAAGTTGCTCGGACCATCTAAGTAGCTCGGCACGCTTGAGTTGCTCAGGGCCCATGAGTTGCTCGGGGTCCATGAGCTTCTTGGGGAACCTAATTTGATCGATACATTCAAGCTGTTCGGAATATATGAGTTGCTCGTGGCACTTGAGTATCTCGGTGGCAGTGAAATAATCGGTAGAAGTATTTGTAATTGCCACGTTGGTTGACACGTGTCTTCAAATGATGGGTCCATGTCAGCAGACTAAATTTGGTATCAATAATGGTTTTGTTGCTGATTCAAAAACCAATTCTGATGATCGAACTGGAATAGGGTTTTGCCCTAATTTGAAGACTCAAACTAAAAACTTTAAACAAATTAAGTTTGTGTCAGGAGGCAAAAGACCTATAGAAACTTGCCCAGACTTTGATTCTCTAAAAAATGAGTTTGATGAAAAATAAATGTGAAAGTCCAACTAATACTAAATATGTCTGTCCCTCGATTAGGAAGAGTGAGTCTGCTTTTCAAACAATAATCCCTAGGAATAAGGTTCAACTCCAAAATGTCATGAAGCCTGTGTTTAGAGACTTTCCTAAGGATATACCATCCTCGAGAAATCTATATTTATCTTACTGTGACTTATATGGTCATTACTTCGAAGGATGTTACTCTAAATATTTAGTTAACCCTGTCTATAGTACTCCTATTTTCCAAAACTTTAACTATTCTAGGAGAAGCCGTAACAATTATGTTCTTCCTAGACAACCAGATAAAAACTCTAACTATAGAAAGAGAAAGACCAAACCTAAAAGATCATTTCCAAGAAGGATTCTTAAACACTTTTCTAAACTAAATGCTCTCACTTTCCATAAAATTCAGCCTCATGCGCAAAACATTTTTCAACAGAAATCTAATGCTCGCAAATTTTATCAATTAAGAGAAAATAAGCGCAAAATGAAAACAAGACATGTTTGGGTTAGAAAAGTTGAGCTATTACCCTAGATGAAGTGTAATATTGTTATTACTGCTTTAAAAGCTGATCACACTCCCTCTGGTTGGTATTTAGACTTTGGATGTTCAAAGCACATGACTGGGGATGATACCAAACTCTTAAACAAAACCAGCTTTGCTGGAGGAAAAGTTATTTTTGGTGATGGTGTATCATCTCAAATCATTGGTAAAGGAACACTCCAAAAAGAAGGATTACCTTCACTTACAAATGTTCTTCTAGTAAAAGGTCTTAAGGCTAATCTACTTAGTATTTCGTAATTTTGTGACTCAAATCATACTGTCACCTTTTCAAAGAATAATTGTAAAATTTTAGATGAAAAAGGTGAGTGCATAATTACAGGACTCAGGACTCCGAACAATTGTTATACTGTTCAGAACGGTACTGAGGTCTGTAACAATTCCAGAATGGATGACAATGAGATATGGCATAATCCAATGGGTCACATAAATTATGAAAACCTTAGTAGACTGTCTTCTCAAGAAATAGTTAGAGGTATTCCTATGATCAAACTTATTTCTAATATTGTCTGTGGATCATATCAGGAAGGAAAAATTGTTAAAGCCCCTCATAAGAAAGTCAAAGATATCCTAACCTCTAAACCTTTTGAGCTCATCCATATGGACCTAATGGGTCTTTCTCGAACTGTTAGTCTATGTGGACACAGTTACATTCTTGATATGGTTGATGACTTCACTAGATTTACTTGGGTAGCTTTCTTAAAATAAAAGTCTGATACTTTCCAAACCTTTTTGAAGATCTTACTTCGAATTCAAAATGAGAAAGATACTCAAGTAAATAGAATTCGTAGTGATAGAGGTGGAGAATTCACTGATACTGGTGTTATAGAGTATTGTGACTATAATGGTTACAAACATGAATTTAGTGCTCCTAAGACACCTCAACAAAATGGTATTGTTGAGGAAAATAATCATACCCTTCAAGATATGGAACGTGTTATCATACATGCCAAGTGTTTACTTAAGTATTTTTGGGTAGAAGCTATTCGTACTGCGTGTCACATTATCAATAGGGTCTATCTTAGAAAGAATTCTAAACAAACTCCTTATGACCTTTGGTATGAGAAGAAGCCCAATCTTAAGTACCTTAGAACCATTTGTAGTACTTGTTATGTCTGCAAAGACAGAGAACACTGATCCAAATTTGATACTCGTGGAGATAAAGCCATCTTTCTAGGATACTCTCCTAACAGTAGAGTGTACCGTGTCTACAATCTTCGCACTAAGACCTTAATGGAATCCATAAACGTTATTGTAAGTGACACTACTATAGAGAGTAAGACTGCAGAACCAACTATTTTGGAAGAGTCTAAAAACTTTTTAAAAAAAAGACTCTCAAGAAATAGATAATTATTTACCAATTGAGACACCTGAAGTACCTAATTGGGTTTCTAAAGACCATCACATAGATAACATTTTTGGTAACCCTAGTGAGCCTGTACGTACAAGATCTCAATTAAGAAACAATACTCATTATGCATGTTTTGTTTCCCTTGTGGAACCAAAGAATGTAATTGATGCATTAAATGATTCTCATTAGATTTCTGTAATGCAGGAAGAACTTCTTTAATTTTTCATTCATGATGTTTGGTATCTTGTACCTAGGCCTGATCATAAAAAGGTTATTGGAACACGTTGGATATTTAAAAATAAATCTGATGAAAGTGGGATAGTCATTAGCAATAAAGCCAGATTAGTTTCTCATGGATACTCTCAAATTGAGGGAATAGATTTTAACGATACTTTTGCTCCTATTACTCGATTAGAATATGTTCTTCTTCTCTTTGCCATAGCTTGCTACTTACATTTCACGCTTTACCAAATGGATGTCAAATCTGCCTTCCTTAATTGAATATTGACTGAGGAGAACTATGTAGAACAAAAAAAAGGTTCATTGACCCTAACAATCCAAATCATGTTTTTCATCTTAAGAAGGCTTTGTATGGCCTAAAACAAGCGACAAGTGCTTGGTATGAGCGCCTTTCCAACTTTCTATTAGACAAAGGTTTTAAGAGAGATAGAAATGATCAAACCCTTTTTGTCAAACATTTTGGCAAACATATCATTATAGCTCAAGTTTACGTAGACGATATCATCTTTGGATCAACTTCCCCTATTGAAGTTAAATCTTTTTCTAAAATTATGCATAAAGAATTTCAAATGTCTCTTATGGGGGAGTTACAATTTTTCTTAGGTCTTCAAGTCAAACAGAATTCAGAAGAATTATTTGTATCGCAATCAAAATACACATTAGAGATTGTTATAAAATTTGGCCTTGAAAGTGCAAAAGATGCTAAAACTCCCATGAGTACTACGGTCAAACTGTCTAAGGATGAAATTGGGAAATTCGTAGATCCAACTTTATATCGTAGTATGATAGGAACCTTGCTATACCTTACTGCCTCGCATCCTGATATTATGTACTTTGTTTGCATGTGTGCCCGTTATCAAAACAATCCTAAAGAGATCCATTTATCTTGTGTTAAAAGAATTATAAAATACATTAAAGGCACTCTAAATTTAGGACTTTGTTACACCAATGATACTCCTAGCACTATAATAGGATACACTGATGCCGATTGGGCAGGGTGTACTGACGATAATAAGAGCACATCAGGCGCATGTTATAATATTGGTAATAATTGGTAGTTTGGGGTAGTAAGAAACAAAATTGCACTTCTTTATCAACAGCTGAATCCGAATACGTAGCCGCTGGAAGTTGTTGTGCTCAATTACTTTGGCTTAAGCAAATGCTAAGTGATTATGGTATTAAAGAGTAACAATTACATCTCTATTGTGATAATCAAAGAGCGATCAATATCTCTAAAAATCCTGTTCAACACTCGCGAACAAAGCACATAAAAATAAGACATCACTTTATACGCAAATTAATTGAGACTAAGGAATTAGAAATCAATTATCTTCCAACTGATTTGAAACTCAAAGATATGTTTACCAAACCTTTGTATTACAATAGGTTTATTTCTTTGCGTAAATCGATAGGAATGGTTTGTGCTGAATAAACTCTTGGATTTCCATAATTTTTCCCTTTGTCCATTTGAGACAAAATGGGGGAGAAATTTGAGTCTTATGAGAATTCATTTATTTTGTACATATTCTAAAGAGCTTGATTTTAGTGATTATTTGTAGGATTCTGTACAGTTATTCTCAGTTATTCTCAACAGTTGTAATAGGGTATTGAATTCTAATTAGTTGAGTTATGTAATTTTCTTTTCTTGGAAATGGGTAGATAGAACTTTTGTATAGGAATAGGTTTTTCTTTTTCTTTCTGTTGCCCTACAAGTCCAAGATGACTCAAAGGAGATTGTGTCTCATATTTCCAAAGGGGGCGATTTAAGCACCTTATACCCTTGACTCACCTAAGCTACATTGTATAAGTGCTCATCTAGTTTGGAAATAAAGACAAAATTGAGTCCCCATCCTAGAAACCAAAGAGCCTCAGACTTTTCAATCCAATCCATTCCTCTTTCTTGATTGATCAAGGTATAATAAAAAAACACACACACTCTAGGACTGCATAAATTATTCACATGTTGTTTAAATTCTTTGTATGTGTGTTGTGTGTGTCATTTTCCTTTAAAATAGTTTTAAATAATTTTTTAGGAATTTTTAATGGTTTTTAAAACAATTTTTTCGTAATTAAAAATGGAATTAAAAAGTTTTGGGGACATTATATAAATTCTGGTTATTGGTTTTATCCCTGAAATGTTCACTTGGGTAGGAACCGAAAGCGCTAGATAAATCAGGGTGTCTATGTAATTAAGTTTGGGACGCGTGTTTGTTATCCGTTATTTGCCCTACACCTGTTGCTTTCCTATTGGTTGAATGTGTGTTTCTTTTAAGAGAGAAAACCAGCGTTTATTATCAGCCCTTGGATTAAGCTTATCAATGCTCTACATGCGTTCTTGTCCCAATCCTTGTGAACGTCTATCCTCCAATCAAAAGCCTCATAACTAGCCACTTACCTTTAACCGTTGGATGGAAGTCAATGCTGCAAGACTTAATCTCAGCCCTTGATTTCGAACCCCCTTCTCGATCCTTCTCAGCCATGTATATAAGGAGGCTAACCCTCAGCCTTTCAAAATCTTTTTCCACTTCGTCAGTTAGAGTGAGAAGAGAGAGAGAAGAGAAATAAGAGAGAAGAGAGCAGAGAGATAAACCACAGAGCCAAACACTAAATCGTTCCAAACACTTCTTCAAACCCGAACCGTTTTACCAAAAACCAGTATATACCAAACACAAACCCTGAGTGTTTGAGAGTTTTTGAGTATTGGTTTGAAAGTTGTTTCATGCTGTAACCTCTTCGTTTTAAGATCTTGTGTCCAAGTTAAACATTAGGTTAGATATGTGTTTATTTTTCATAGAAATCATAGATCTAGTCTTTTATGTTATATTACACCTAGATATGCATTTATTGTCTCTCACCTTGAGAAATCTTTTGTTGATTATTTTCTGTAAATGTTTTCATCTTCAAAATCAACAAAATCATTTAATGTTTCTAGTTCTTTTGAAACAAGACCTTTGGCCTAGTTAAGAATCACACTTGGTGGTTTTCAATTTCAAAAATATTTTCAAAACCCTTAAATTGATTATGATCTTGAACCGTCTTTCGATCAAGATAACCGTGGATTCTTGGATATTTTGAAAGGTCAAATAAGGTTTTTGTTCTTATGAAGAGAGAAGTTGAAAATTATAGCAAATAGATTTAATTTGTAATTTGCTAGTACTGTTTGTAAAAATAAGCATGAGTGTGTGCATGCATGTGTTAAATCACCATCACAAACACTTACCCACTACAACACTGAAAGTGTTTGTAATAAGATCTTGAAACAAGAGTCGACGTAAAGACTTGAACAAAGTGAAAGTTAGCAAACTGGGAGAACCACGTCAACAATCAGAACTGTAGAAAAGTTAGAAGGACACCAGTGGGTACATTCCTAAACTTGTATAGGTCTGATTTGTGTGCATGTATGTTATATAGTTTGTAACTGTTATATTTTGTTTTGGTGGATTTTTTTTTACTCCGTAAAGGGAGTCGTGGATGTTTCCTCAGTTGGGTGAGGTTTTAACACATTAAAAATCTCTTGTCATTAATATTTCTACATCTCCTCATCTCATTCTTACTTGTGTGCTGATTCAAAACTGTTTTTGTTTTGTTTTTTAAAACTTGTTAACAAATATTGAACTGATATCGTACATATTTTTAAACACATCTTGTGATTAACTTGATTTGATTTTTAGAAAAGAGTTTCTTCAAAAACAGTTCGGAGTTACTTAAATAGTTTAATCTTGTATTAGACGGATTTAGTAACAGTTTTTCATTAGTGCCTCTTACGGGAATATTTAGGGGCTGGTTTGGGTTTTCACCCTTCAACGACTTGTTTATAATCCTAATATATATATTTTCAAATTATCGTCATATTCTCAAACCGAGAGGCCCGCGACTACGCGGTGAGTGCCAATGAGTTACAGTAGTCCCGTGCGAGGTGTTAGTGCCTCTTACGGAGCCATTTGGGTATTGGATTGGGTTTTCACCCTTCAACGGCTTGTTTATAAGCCTAATCTATATATTTTCAAATTATCGTCATATTCTCAAACTGAGAGGTTTGTGAGCACGAGTCCAGTTCCTACAAGATGCATTGGTCCAGTGCGAGGTGTTAGTGCCTCTTACGGGGCCCTTTGGGGGCTGGTTTGGGTTTTCTCCCTTTAACGGCTTATTTCTAAGCTCAATCTATATATTTTTAAATTATAATTATATTCTCAAATCGAGAGGCACGTGACGACGCGGTGAGTTCCAACGAGTTACATTGGTCCCGTGCGAGGTGTCAGTGCCTCTTACATGACCGTTTGGGTGCTGGATTGGGTTGGAACCCTTCAACGGCTTGTTTATAAGCCTAATATATATTTTTTTTAAATTAACATCATATTCTCAAACCGAGAGACTCGTAAGCACTCGATCAGTTCCTAGAAGATACATTAGTCTCGTGTAAGGTGTTAGTGCTCTTACGCAGACGTTTGGGGGCTAGTTTGGGTTTTCACCCTTCAACGGCTTATTTTTAATCCTAATCTATATATTTTCAAATAATCATCATATTCTGAAACCGAGAGGCCCGTGAGCACGTGATCAGTTCCTACGAGTAACATTGGTTTTATGTGAGGTGTTAGTGCCTCTTACAGGGACGTTTCGGGATTGGGTTGGGCTTTCACCCTTCAACGGCTTGTATCTAAGTCCAATCTATATATTTTTAAATTATCATCATATTCTCAAACCGGGAGTCTCATGAGAACGCGGTCAGTTCCTATGAGATACATCGGTCCCGTGTGAGATTTTAGTGCCTCTTACGCGGACGTTTGGGTGCTGGTTTTCCCATCCTACTTGGGTGTTACTACTATAGCTTTGAACATTTCTAGAGTAGGGAAATCCATAATAGCCTGCACGAATGGAGATCCTTTTACAAAGCTTCTTTTCATTTTTGGCCTTAGCCATTTCTTCTAGCCTGTACTCCAATCTCTTGATCGAACCTTTCCATGCATTATTGCTAATGTTAGACTTGTGTGTTTCTTCTCGGTTGCTCACTGAACTTTCTTCATGGGATTATTGCTCGGCTCCAACAGTTCATTGGGCGTCTAATTTGGACTAGGCAGAGCCTTCCCTTCGATCGGATGGTCGTCAACTATTCCCCGATAATTCCCTAGGAACATTTCTATTCCCCTCGGGTCCCAAATGATCAAAGGGAAAAGCGCGACATAGTCATTCTAGAGAACTCAGCCTCTCAGGAGAGTAGGATAGTGTTTTAAGTTTGACAACAAACTGGCGAACAAAAATTCAACATCTAATAGGCTTAAACACAACTATTTTCTTAGTTGGTAATGACTAACATCATCAAACCATTATTTATTGGTCGGCAAAGCTTCATTAGCATCACCCGATCATATATTATTTGTCGGCATCATGGCTACAATACCACCTATTGGTCGGCGACCACTGAACGAAGCCTAAAACATCTCGACAACATCCCAGAGTAATATTGATGGTCGGCAGGTCTCATATGATGTCTGGTTGGTGGCCACTTACACAGCTCGGTTGTTGGCGATATCTCCTATTAATACCTAACACAGGTCAGTAGGACCTTTTTTTGGGCAGCAGCACTAGATTTTATACAATTGGTCGCACACCATTACCAACAATGACAAAACTAGTTCATTATTGGTCGGTAGCATAGTGGAAACATCCTCAAGCCTTTGGTCGATGGAAATAATATTATAAATTTCTTTAGACATAAGTCTGGTCGTGGCAAAGCGAGTTCTGATTCCCTTTTACCCAAATAAAACACTTTATGTGTTAAAAATTTGTTATAAATGTTTGGTTACTACAACAACTCACTATACTTCGCACATCCAGGTGGAAGTAAATTTTTAAGCCAACTCATATTTGGGTCTTTACTTGACGTTGAAATAATTTCACGAAAATTCTGAATCAAACCTTATGTGTTACATATGATATATATGTAACAATATGCTCATATGACACACGTAGTCAACATAACACTTATTATTTCATGTTTTGATATTTTCCCGAGCAAATAGATATCATATATTGTTTGGCTGAATAATTTTTTTTTATAATCCTGAACCTCCACACGTGCTCGAGCAACTTATTAAATTCCACAAGTAAAAGACACAGTCCTGACAAATTCTTAGACACAAACTTAAGCTCTTGGAAATATTATTAATGCTCGGCACTGTGCAATTTTGCCTCGACAGATAAGCCAGGCACTAATAATCTGGTTGATGCTCTTATATATGCTCAAGCACAATTCATTCTCTAAATCCATTCAGATGCATATTCTATATTTCTCTCGAAAGAAGCTCAGCAAAATATTTAATATCATATATTCAGCCCCGAAGATATCTGCCTCACTTATTATATTATATCCCCAATGAATAGTTTGTTGGGCTAATTCTTATATATATTAAGCCCCAAAAAATGGTCGGCATATTCGATAAATAATTGAGATTTATTATTATTACTCAAATGAATGCTCTGGAAATATATTTTTCAATGCAGGATCATATGGTCCCCTTAGACATTAATTAATTTAGCCCCGATAGATGGTCGACGCATTTATTATTTATCTAAATTTCTCATTAAGCCCCGACAGATGGTCGGCGCATTTATTAATTATCTGGATTTCTCATTATCTATGCATATTCGATGCAAATTATATATATTCTCAAGCGGGCTCTTTATTTGATTGCTCTGTTTTATTACAAAGTCCCGATGAATGCTCGCGCATCATTATTATTATTCAGTATCCTAAGCCCAACTAGGGGCTCCGCATGTCAAATGCGACAATCAATATCACATACTTAATCAAAATTAGGTTGAACTTATCAAATTCTAGACTTTCGAGACTTATTCGATCAACGATTGTATTTGGCCGACATCATATTTAGTTGCTCGGCTTAATTAATATTAGGTCAGCGCAACCATTTTTCTTCATGTATGGCTTAGTCCTGGACAAGTCACGAACAAGAAGTCTGTACAAATTCCTAATTGGAATGCCAACATATTCCTAATTGGAATATATCATATTCCTAATTGGAATGCCAACATATTCCTAATTGGAATATATGTTAAAAGAAGTTTTACTCAACCAAGGCAAAAGTAGGAAGGCATGAACACATTCCTAATTGGAATTCTAACATATATTCCTCATAAAATTAGTCACCATTTATAACTAATGATAAACTTAGATTAATAAGTCTAAGTGCATTAGTAGAATCTATGGTATCGCCACTGATAACCAATGAATAACATTAGTAGAATTTAAGGCATTATAATCATCACTGATCCGACTATCTAATCTATATATATCACCTAGTCTGAAAGATCATCAACTATTTATTTTTATGGTTATAACAGGACAATTCGAAAATAAAAAAATTCATTATAGGGAGATAACAAAGCTCTTATGAATTATTTCAAGAGACATTTTTCCTCGGCCTCATCCTTCCTAGAAAGATCGACAACAATGGCAAAGAGACCAGAGTACTAGAGTATCTTTCAGCAAATCCCAACATATTTAAAGGATGAAAAAGCATGCAGAGCTCAAATTCTATCCTTTCAACAAATCTTCAAACGTTGGGGGATTTTATAAATTCCAAAGTGGCACATTATGGAAAGAAGAACTGAAGATATCAAACAACATCAGGATACTTATCCTCCCAAGAAGATAAATTTCCAAGAAGGTCGAGAGTCACATTCAGTACATATATACTGGGATCTCTTATACTGCCGTTCTGACCAGCATTGGGTAAGAAGTTGTACTTATATTTAGATGCTAAAAAATCCTCTACTAGCTTGGGACTGATCAAACTGAAGAATGGAGTGAAAAAGCTAGTATGCTACACTAGTAAATCATTCAAAAGGGTAGAAATCAGAAAAAATCAGGTAGGTTAATGTATTGAGTCGTGGAGCTTGAAAAGTCTGATATCATTTATGAGCCAAAAGCTTCGTTGAAGGAACAAACTGTGACAAACTTCATTATCGAATTCAAATAGCCAGAATTGATTCATAACCTAAGTTTGCCTTCCGAGTAGACTTTCTCTGAAGAGATCTTCGCTCCAATGAAAACCAAAGTTATCGATCAGTCCGAATCATCCGTTGTCCAGGAGATATCCCAATAACATGTTGAACATAACAAGAAGGTATTCCAGTGAGGAATTTTTGTAGAAAGTCTTAACAAATATGGTCCGATATGGAAACTATATGGGGATACTCATGTTCAAACTGGCAGTAGAGCTGGCCTAATCATCAACATCTCAACATCTCATCCTGACTTGGTCGACTTAAGAAGACCACTCTAAGAAGACCATTTTAAGAAGATGCTTCAGCACTTCATCAGCATTCATTCGACTTTAGACCTAATTGGTAAAAATATCGACAAATAACTCCAAAAGGTAAATTACCAAGAAGAAGAAGGGTCAAGATATATTCCACATGTTCTTCTAAAATCCATCAGTCTCATTCATCACGTACGGGTGATGAGCAACATTTCAAAATGAATACTCCATACTCTCACTAAATTATCAAGCATGGAGCATTGGGGGCTTCTGTTAATGCTAAAAATTCTCCATCTACATGGACTACTAAGAAATGGACACCTGTCATCCTTCATGGCGATTAATAACTTATTCGTATCCCAAGGAGACCTATTCGGCACCCAAAGATAGTTACTCGGCATACCGGTTGACCAACCTAAAGAAGACGAACCATTGAGAAGCTAAAAATCCATTAGTGTAGAGTCGTCAATAGTCATTATACCCGAGAAGACCAACAGTTATATTCATTGTATATAGATGTAAATGACTGAATATATAAAGACATTCCATCTCTTAGATTCCCAACCCTATAAATACATGTTCTCCCTTAGCTAAATGGACAATACTACACATCTCTAGACATATATCTCAACCACAAACAACACATGATAATTCTCTCATGAGATTTACAACATATCCACCGTACCTTTGTAACCATCAGAAATAAAACTAATAGTGGACGTAGGCTTTATTCATATCCAAACCACTTTAAAAATCTTTGTCTCTTATATGTTTGATGGGATTGTTTATCTTCAATTTCATCTTATTAACTTTATCTGTTGTTGACGCCTATAAATGACATAGGCCATTTCTAAGCCTAATCTATATATTTTCAAGTTATCATTATATTCTCAAATTAAGAGGCCCATGACTATGCGGTGAGTTCCAACGAGTTACATTGGTCCCATGCGAGGTGTTAGTGCCTCTTATGTGGTCATTTGGGTGCTGGATTGGGTTTTCATCCTTTAATAGTTGGTTTATAAGCCTAATCTACATATTTTCAAATTATCATCATATTCTCAAACCGAGAGATTTGTGAGCAGGCGGTAAGTTCCTACAAGATGCATTGGTCCCATGCGAGGAGTTAGTGCCTCTTACGGGGCCCTTTGGGGGCTGGTTTGGGTTTTCACCCTTCAACGACTAGTTTCCAAGCCTAATCTATATATTTTCAAATTATCATCATATTCTCAAATCAAGAGGCCCGTGACTATGTGGTGAGTCCTAACGAGTTACATTGGTCCCGTGCGAGGTGTTAGTGGCTCTTACGGGGTCGTTTGGGTGTTGGATGGGGATTTTACCCTTCAATGGCTTGTTTATAAGCCTAATTTATATATTTTCAAATTATCATCATATTCTCAAATCGAGATGCGCGTGAGCACGTGGCCAGTTCCTACAAGATGCATTGGTCCTGTGCGAGGTGTTAGTGCCTCTTACGGGGCCATTTGGGGGCTGGTTTTGGTTTTCACCCTTTAACGGCTTGTTTTTAAGCCTAATCTGTATATTTTCAAATAATCATCGTATTGTCAAACTGAGAGGCTCGTGACCACGCGGTGAGTTCCTACGAATTACATTAGTTCCGTGCGAGGTGTTAGTGCCTTTTACGGGGCCGTTTGGGGGCTGGGTTGGGTTTTCACCCTTCAACGACTTGTATCTAAGCCCAATCTATATATTTGTAAATTATCATCATATTCTCAAATCGAGAGGCTCCTAAGCACGCGGTCAGTTCCTATGAGATACATTGGTCCCATGCGAGGTGCTAGTGCCTCTTACACGGACGTTTAGGTGTTAGTTTTGGTTTTCATACTTCAACGGTATTTATCTAAGCCAAACCTATATATTTTCAAATTATCGTCATATTCTCAAATTGAAAGGCCAGTGATTACGTGGTGAGTTCCAACGAGTTACATTGGTCCCGTGCGAGGTGTTCATGCCTCTTACGGGACCGTTTGGGTGCTGGATTGGGTTTTCACCCTTCAACGGCTTATTTATAAGCCTAATCTATATATTTTCAAATTATCATCATATTCTCAAATCGAGAGGCTCGTGAGCACGCAGTCAATTCCTATAAGATGCATTGGTCCCGTGCGAGGTGTTAGTGCCTCTTACGGGGCCATTTGGGGTGTGGTTTGGGTGTTGACCCTTCAATGACTTGTATCTAAGCCTAATCTATATATTTTCAAATTATCATCATCTTCTCAAATTTATAGGCTCGTGAGCATACGATCAGTTCCTACGAGATTCATTGGTCCCGTGCGAGGTGTTAGTGCCTCTAATGGGGACGTTTGGGGGCTGGTTTTGGTTTCCACCCTTCAACAGCATTTATCTAAGCCTAATCTATATATTTTCAAATTATCGTCATATTATCAAACCAAAAGGACCGTGACTACGTGGTGAGTTCCAACGAGTTACGTTGGTCTCGTGCGAGGTGTTCATGCCTCTTAAGGGACTGTTTCACGGCTGGTTTGATTTTTCGCCCTCTAATGACATGTTTTTAAGTTTAAGTGGAGTTATTTTCAAATAATCATCGTATTCTCAGAAGATAGGCCTTTGGCGATTTTAGAAGTAAAGTTCTATCCAAGTTTGCATTACAATTATTAGCATTTTCATTCGTCTAAAAGAAAATTATTTTTTTTATTAAACATGTATGTTTTCTAATCTTTCTAGCTACTTTAATCAGACAACTATAACCACAAAATGAATCAATTGAACTTGAACATAAAGAAATTTAAAAACCTATAGAACCCGTGTGTCGATTTCAAGCAAGCCTACAAATTCCCTCTTTTTACGCATCTCTGATACAATCTACATAAGGAAAACATAGATTAACAAACTAAGCTTTAAACAAATGTTTGAATATTGGGTAATATTTTTACTTTCACCTTCACTGTTATTTGAACTTTCGTATTACACCCTCACTTATATAATAATTTGAGATACACTCACAAAAGCATCGCTAAAATTCAAATAATGTAATACAAGGCCCTCAAAATGACACTTAGATATATTTACCAATGAAGATCTGCAACAACAATGCATATATACCACTTTTTAAAACAAGTATATGAAAAGGAAAACACCATAACTAAAAACTACAACAATAATCTTATGATCAAAACAAACAAATCTACTACAGAAATTAATTTGATTCTCATTGTAAACCTAGCAAACTTCTAGTTATAATCACTAAGGATACAAGAAATATCAATACACATTTGTATGTATGTATATTTGTATCATAAGGCGTGCTTTTTTTATTGTTGAAATCATTTTTTTCTTATGTTTGAGTTAAAATTATGTCATTTTGGGTAAAAAGCATTCAATTTTTTTTGGTTTCTTATCTACTATACTAATCTAACCCTAACATAACAAACTACCTCCCCCCCTCCCCCCCTAAAGAAAACCCCGATCAGACAAAAGAAAAGGAAAAAACCCAAGAACCCTAACTTCTCCCACCGACCATCAATCATAACTCTTTGACGTCGACAGACCATCACCTCCCTCTCTGTAGTTTTTTTTTCATTTTTGTAACAGTTTGGAAGTATGTTTTAGAAAATGAAGTCAATGTAATGAATATATTTAACTACATTGTTAGAGATCACATGATTTTTAAACTCAAACCCTCGATTTTGAAAAGTTAACTAGTGTGCTTATTGTGTAAGAACGATGCCTTTTTGTTTATCAAGTATGTTTGATAAAATGTCAGGCCTTGAAATGGGTAACGTAATTCTTCCCTTATATGAAATTTCTTGAAAAATTGTTCCCACTTATTTTATTTCTATTTTCCCACTTTCGATTACAGTGAGGAAAAGGTTGGAAATTTCTTGGAGTAGTTTTTCTTATCAAAAGCCTTACGGTAGATATTTCAAAAGTAATTAATCGTACAACAATAGATATAGTAGACTATCAATTCAAAATTCAAATTCAACAAGATTTTCATAAGTTAGTTTTTAAAATTATCCAAATTTGATGAATCCAAACCATATCCCAGTCTAAAAGTTGATTGTGCCCAACGTACCAATCAGAGCATCCTTAGCATACTCCTAAACTCCCTATTTTGCCAAAACTCCAAGTGTAGAAAACATCTTCCTCTTATGCTTTCTCCAATACTCCATGTTTAGCCAAACCCAATCAAATTCAAAAGTTAATGATCAATTAAAGAGTGAAATAAAACGGTATTTATTAACCACCACCAAGTGCCTAGTGATATGAACAAAACAAAATTAAACCAAAACCTACCACAATCAACCATTAAGTGATCCGGATTGTAAGGCATCTCCCATCTACAGTACCTGACATAAACACAAAACCTTATTGTTATTATTATTATTATTATTATTATTATTATTATTATTATTATTATTATTATTATTATTATTATTATTATTATTATTATTATTATTATTATTATTATTATTATTATTAATTATTATTATTATTATTATTATTATTATTATTATTATTATTATTATTATTATTATTAATAATAATAATAATAATAATAATAATAATAATAATAATAATAATAATAATAATAATAATAATAATAATAATAATAATAATAATTAAACAACAAACAAACCAAAGACAAAATAACACATATATTGATGAGCACCAATTCCACATACACGGCGACACAATCTTTTACTTAATAGATACGTCATATGTCCCAATAGGAGTCCCTATCATTATTTTTGTATAGATTAAAGATATACTCAATCATTGTTCAAGATCAAAACTCGTTCCGTGTTGTAAAGGTTGGTTCAAAGTGGATTATTAATTCAGGATAACCCAATTTTATTCGTGGGTTTTATTCAACTCAATCGTAATATTGCCATGATTATGACTAAACGTTAAATCTAGCTCTTGCATGTCTGCTTCTTACACTTTTTATAGACGTTATTCAATTCCAACTTTTAGTCTGTATAAATAGTATCAGTTAGAAATATAAAACAAGGCATCAATTAGAGATCAACAATGAGATGAAAAGGAAGAATACCTAACACCGCACCACCAACAATTCCAATAGCCATTCCAACTGAAAGACCAGCAAGACCAGATGAAAGATGTGCGTATCCGTCGAAAAGGTAATATGACCTGGCCTTAGGGTTATTTTTAATGCTGATAATAATAATGATAATCAAGTCGTAAATACCCAACACAGTATCCATAACAATAGGAACAATTAACTTTAACAGTAATCAACTTTTTACATTACTATAAAAGAACTTTGAAGCGTTTAATTGTGGCATCCAAGGGGAATTAATCTCTTAAAATTGGCAACATGTAAAAATAGATTATTTGTATTAACATATTCTCTTTCTTTTATTTTCAACTCAAGTCATAAACAAAAGAAATTGAAAGGAACTCATTATTTTCCGTTAAAGACGACCTCTGCATAATGAAAAATTTGAGGTATTAAAATCCAAGGAAGTAAATAGCAACACACTTGCTTAAACATTTCCATCCATGTTAAAATCAGAAAAAAGATTGTTTTCGTGTGGAACCTGAATGAGTTAACTATATATCCTCACCACTCACCCTAGATAATTCCATACTATGTACGTTATTCGAATAACTTCACTCCAAATCCCTGTTTCAAATTAAATGATGAGTCATAATGTTGCCTGAATTAGATAGTATGATGATTCTATAAGCTAACGGGATTGTTCAACGCGAATAAAAAGCATTTTCGCAATGAAGGCAAAAGCCAACCAAGAAGAACATAATCGAAACATTAAGGAAAAAGAAAGCTAAAACGAGAAAAAAATCCCAACATCTGTGGCATAGATTTACATAGTCAATTATAGTCACAATGCCTCATACCCCTACATTATGAACGAGAATTTCAGAACTCATAAACCGAAATTAAAAATTACAACCAAACTAAAAAATTAAAAACTCAAGAAAAAATAAATAAAAACAGTAATTAGTACTACCACTCCTAAAAATAATCCCCTCCATTTCAACTTCAAGCCTAAATCAGCAATTACCAACTTCATCACCAGCTCAGGACATCACTCCCATTGATGCAAGATAAACAACTCAAAATCCAACTTCTTTTCTAATTAACTCAAAAATTTAATGATGATAGTTTATTTGGTTGATTTGTAGACTGGTTTAATTTAGAAATGTGATTTGATTTAGAAAATAACATATTTTGTTAATTAAAGCTAGCTGACTAATATAAAGGAATGATCATATTGAACCAAAATAATTACTCAATAGACTAAATCGAGACAAAATAAAGTTTAGGAACCATTTTAAAACTGGGCCTACTAAATTTGTAATTTACTCAACAAAATAAACACACATTGAAGGGTAATTTCATCACCGAATGAAGAAAAATCAAATGTAATCAAAGACATTTGAAGAACTTTATAGATGATTGAAACAAATAAACATTTGTATTGTTTATATAAGACATGCCTATATTTGAACTGAATGTATGATTTGAAGAACTCCAACATCCAAAAACCCACTGAGATCTATGTCGAGAGAGACTGAGATCGACGTCGAGAGAGACTGAGATCGACGTCGAGTTGATTTGGATAAGATTTGCCCTCTAAAACTAACCCTGTTCTCCTCATCTTACCAATGGAGTTGCCAACGACTCTGCATATTTTAATGACCTGATGGTTCTGATTGGAAGCATCGAGAGAGGAGAGAGGATTTTCTTAAGCGTGAGAGAAAAAGAACGGGAGGCTGATATCGAGAGAGGAGAGAGAGAGGGAGACCAAAAATAATTTAGGGGATTAATGATTTTTAGGGTATTTATATTTTAGCCAAGTGTTCTTATTGTTATTAAACCGTGCAAAAATTTGGCATAGTTTTAAACTGTGCCAGATTTTTAATATCAAGGTGTGCCAAATTGGTGCTTTTGGTGTAGTGTAACACGTATGGGGATTCTCCTATCGCAGTACTCGGGGTTGTTCGGTATGCTCGTAAAACAGAATGTAGCTCGTTGATCCAATTTCCCTTGGCCTCGTCCATCCTTTTCTTTAACCCATTCAGCGGAGTTCTATTGGTAACCTCGATTTGCCCATTTCTCTGGGGATGACCTGGAGCAGAGTGTGATTTTTGGATTTTGGACTGAGCACAGTAAGCTGCAAAATCATCATTATCAAATTGCATTCCATGGTCGGTCATAAAGGCATAGGGTAGCCCATATCTACAAATGATGTTCTTCTAAATGAACTGATAGACCTTATCATAAGGCATGTCTATCAATGGCTCTGATTTAACCCACTTTATAAAGTAGTCCACTACATCAACCAAGTACTTGAATCTTCCTCGGGTGGTCGGTAATGGCCCGACCAAGTCTATACCCCACATGACAAATGGCCAAGGTGAAGTAATTGGGGTTAAGGAAGTCTGTGGGGTTTTACGAATGCTAGAGAATCTTTGATACTTGTCACATCTTTTGCAGAAAGCTACATAATCTGCTCGCATCGTTGGCCAGTTGTATCCTTGTGCACTGCAGAAGTGTTCTTCCTGCTATATGAGCTCCACAAGATCCTTCATGTACTTCTTAAATTAGGTCTGGAACTTCTGAAGGATGAATGCAGCACTGTAGATTAACTTTCAATCCTTTTTTGTACAAAACTCCTTTATCTAGCATATATCGGGTAACTTTATACTTTAACTTTTTGGATTCAACTGCATATGCTGGCAGAGTTCCTTCTTCAATGTATGCTCTAATGGAATCCATCCAAGATGGCCCCATGTCTGAAACAATAAAATTTATCATCAAATCTTCATCTATACTCCAATTGGCTAAAATCTCAATAGGGATAGTTTGTCGGAGTGCAACTCTGGTAGCTAAAGCGAGCCAAGCAAGGGCATCTGCTCGGGCATTTTCCAACCTTGGAATTCTATTTATCTGAACAGATGGTAATTTTTCTATTACCTCCATTGATTTGGATAGTTATCTCTTTGTCAACTCGCCTTTAACTTTAAACAAGCTCAGCACTTGATTTATCACCAATTGGGAATCACTATGTGCCAGAACTTGCTCAGCACTTAGTGATTAGGCTAAACTTAATCCCATAATAAGAGCTTCGTATTCTGCTTTATTATTTGTGGCCTGTAATTGAAATCGTAGAGCATATTCAATATATATACCATTAGAAGTGTTAAGTATTATACCTGATCCACTGCTTGTTGCACAAGATAATACATCAATATACAGGTCCCATATAAGGAGATCGATGTCAAACGATTGGTCCGTAAAAATCCTATAGTGTAATGTTTTTCTCCTTGATTCTTCATACTTCATGGACATCTCTTATGTTTGGTAAGAGGAATCTGGTAGGTCGGCAATGTATTCTTCTGACAAAAGTACCTTGGGAGCTTGATTGTCAACATTATTTCCTCCTGATTCTTTCTTTGCATGCTTATTTTGTTGCTCGAGAACTTCGGGGTAAGTGAATTCAGCTATGAAATCTGCTACTGCTTGGCCTTTTAGAGAATGCCTTGGTTCATAGATAGTATCATACTCCCCCAATTCCGCTGCCCAGTACATCAATCTGCCGAACTTCTCTAGCTTGTGTAAAGCCTACCTTAATGGAAAATCAGTGTATACTACTATCGTATGAGCTTGAAAATAAGGCCTCATACGTCTAGATGCGTTAATCAACGCCAATGATAACTTTTCTAAGTGAGGGAACCTTATTTCTACTCCTCGAAAAGCTTTACTGGAGTAGTAACATACTTTTTTACTCCATTTTCTTTTCTGATCAAAGGAGAGTTCACGGATGATTCTGAAACAGCTAAGTACAGATACAATTTTCCCCCATAATTGGTCGGGAAAGTAGTGGAGGTGACACCAAATACTTTTTCAACTCCAAAAAATCTTTTTCACATTCTTCATTCCATTCAAAACTCTTTCTGAGGATTTTGAAAAATGGCAGGCACATGTCTGTAGCTCGGAACACAAATTTGTTTAGAGTACCCAGTTAGTCTGTGTACTTCCTTTTTGCAAGTAGGGGACTGCATCTCGATCACTTCCTTGATCTTATTCGAATTTTCTTCAATTCTCCTTTGATTTACTATGTACCCAAAGAGAATCCCTTCCTATACTCCAAAGATGCACTTGGTCGGGTTCTGTCTCATTTGGTGCTTTTCAAGTTGATCAAAAGTTTAGTTAACATCGACAATTTGATCGGACGCTTTCTTGCTCTTCTCAGCATATCATCTATGTACACTTCCATATTTTTTTTCCTATTTTCTCCTTAAATACCTTGTTTACCAGCCTTTGATATGTAGCACCTGCATTTTTCAGACCAAAGGGCATAACACTATAACAGTAAGTTCCTCGGGGAGTAATGAAAGAGGTTCTCTCTTTGTCTTCAGGCTTCATTTTAATCTAGTTATAACCAGAATAAGCATCCATGAAACTGAGTAGCTCATGCCCTGAGGTGGCATCCATAAGCTAATTTATTCGGGGAAAAGGAAAATGATCATTTGGGCATACTTTGTTAAGATCTGTGAAGTCTACACAGATTCTACATTTATTATTCTTCTTTTTTACCATAACTACGTTGGCCAACAAATCTGGGTACTTCACGTCATCAATGAAGGCAGATTTTTTAAGCATTTCAACCTCCTCTTGTATGGATTTGTTCTTCTCGGGGTTGAACACTCTTCGCCTCTGCTTTACTGGCTTGATTTCTTTATTAATGTTGAGCTCATGATTAATGAAGTTGGGATCAATCTCGGGCATATCTTCATGACTCCATGCGAACACATGCTTTCTCTGTTTAAGGAAACTCACTAGATCCTATTTAAGAACAAGATCTAATGTTGTTTCTATTTGAGTCGTGTGTTCTGTCTTGTCGTCATCTAATACAATACTTTCTGTTGCCTCCATAATCTGTCCTTTTACCAGTTCTGTTTCCTCCCTGGGATCTAAGGTTTCAACCTCTGATTCTTCATCAGGTTCAGAGGTATCCACTTGGTAAATGGTGGTTTTCCTCTTTATTTCTTCTAGATCTTCCTTCTTGTCAGATGAGTAGTAGCATTCTTGAGATACTTTCTGGTCACCTTTTACAACACTTATGCCAAAGTTGGTTGGGAATTTGAAGCATTGATGAATAGTAGAGGGAACTTCCTTAAACTTCTTTAGCCCAACTCTTCCCATGATTATATTATAAGCTGAATGGACATTTTTATCCATTATAAAGAAACGGAATTTCTCTATTCGGCTGACTAGCCATGTGCCGATCATTACTTCCATCTTCATGGTTTCCAAAGGGAAGACTTTCTCACCTACAAAACCTATTAGTGGTTGATGATAGGGCTCTAAATGACTGAGCTTAAAGTCCAAGCTGCTGAAGCAAGGATAAAACATTATATCTGTTGAGCTGCCATTATCTACAAACACCCTAGAAACAATGACGTTATCCTTTCTGATTTTAATTACCATGGGATCGTTATAGGGATACTGTATTCCTGAGAGGTCATTTTTAGAAAAGCTTGTAACCAGTTTGTCTTTTTTAACCTTCCTTGGTATGTCTTCTTCGACAAGATTAATCATCTGTATATACGACGAGCAAGCTTGTGCCTCATTGACGTAAGATTTTTGCTCTGCGGTATGATCTCCTCCTTCTGCATCTCCACCTGTAATCATTTGGTAGTCAAAAGAACCAATATTGAGTGTGAATACTTCGCATTCCAATTGTTGGGGCTTTTTGGGTAGGTCGGGATCATCATCCCGATTATATTCATGACCTCTTTTCTTATCCTCTCTAGGTTTGTAAGGATATTTTGATCTGCAATGAGCTCCTTCGTTATTCTTTCGATTAATAAACTAATTCAACTTTCCTTTTTGGATTAAAGTTTTTATCTCATTTTAAAGGGCAATACAACGATCTATATTATGACCATGGTCCCTATGGAACTCGTAATATTTGGTTTTATCCCTCCTAGTATGGGAACTCCTCAACTTGTCAGGATAATACACATCCTTGTTGTTTTTAATTTCTTCCAAAACGTGATGAATGCCCATGGTTAGTGGAGTATAGTTATTATACTTCTTGATCCCTTCTATAATCCATTTATGTTTTGACTCCTTGTTCTCCTAAGAATATTTGTAATCCTTCTTATCACTCTTGTCTTTAGTTTTCACTCCCGAGCTCACCTTAGCTGACATTGCTTCCTCGGTATTCATGATCTTTGACGCTTTGACTATCAACTCTACCCTTATCTTTGGGGGATCTTTAGTAAGTGTGTAATAGAGTTTCTAGGGGATGTAGTCCCTTGTGATTTCTCCTTCCTTTTGACGTACATTGAGCAAATATGCGACCTTTTTTACGGCCTTAGATCCAAAATAGAAGTTGTTAATAAATAGCTCAGCCAATTATTTGAAGCTAGAGATTTTCCCCCGAGGAAGGTTGTTGTATCAGATCTGGGCAAATCCAGTAGTAGTTCTAGAGAATGCTATACACCACATTTCTTTGGGGACTACATAAATGTCAGTTGCTGCATAGTATTTCTCTATATGGAGAACAAGGTCAGTTTTTCCATCGTACTTGGGTGTTACTACTAGAGCTTTGAACTTTTCTAGAGTAGGGAAATCCACAATTGCCTGCACGAATTAATGGAGACCCTTTTACAAAGATTCTTTGCATTGGGTTTTTGGCCTTAGCCATTTCTTCCAACCTATCCTCCAATATCTTGATCGAACCTTTCCATGCCCTATTTCCAATGTTAGACTTATGAGTTTCTTCCCGGTTGCTCACTGAACTTTCTTCCTGGGATTATTGCTCGGTTCGAACAGTTCGTTGGGCGTCTAATTTGGACTAGGCAGAGCCTTCCCTTCGATCGGATGGTCATCGACTATTCCCCGATAATTCCCTAGGAACATTTCTATTCCCCTCGGGTCCCAAATGATCAAAGGGAAAAGCGCGACTTAGTCATTCTAGAGCACTTAGCCTCTCTGGAGAGTAGGACAGTGTATTAAGTTTGACAACAAACTGGCGAACAAAAATTCATCATCCAATAGGCTTAAACACAACTATTTTCTTGGTCGGCAATGACTAACATCATCAGACCATTATTTCTTGGTCGGCAAAGTTTCATTAGCATCATGCGATCATATATTATTTGTCGTCATCATGGCTACAATACCACCTATTGGTCGGCGACCACTGAACAAAGCCTAAAACATCACGACAACATCTCAGAGTAATATTGATAGTCGGCAGGTCTCGTATGACGTCTGGTTGGTGGCCACTTACACAGCTTGGCAGTTGGCGGCATCTACTATTAGTACCTAGCATAGGCCGGTAGGACCTTTTTTTGGGCGGCAACACTGGGTTTTATACAATTGGTCGCACACCATTACAAACAACGACAAAACTTGTTCATTATTGGTCGGTAGCATATTGGAAACATCCTCATGTCTTTGGTCGATGGAAATAATATCTGAAATTTCTTTAGACATAAGTCCGGTCGTGGCAAAGAGGGTTTTGATTCCCTTTTATCGTAATAAAACCCTTTATGTGTTAAAAATTTGTTATAAATGATTGGTTTACTAAACCAACTCACTATACTTCGCACATCCAGGTGGAAGTAAATTTTTAAAACAACTCATATTTGGGTCTTTGCTTGACATTGAAATAATTTCACGAAAATTCTGAATCAAACCTTATGTATTACATATGATATATATGTAACAATATGCTCATATGACACACGTAGTCAACATAATACTTACTATTTCATGCTTTGATATTTTTCCCGAGCAAATAGATATCATATATTGTTCGGCTGAATAATTATTCTAATGATAATGAATAATTGATTTATCCTCCATAGATGCTCGAGCAACTTATTAAATTCCACAAGTACAAGATTCAGTCCTGACAAATGCTCGGACACAATCTTAAGCTCTTAGAAATATTATTAATGCTCGACACTGTGCAATTTTGCCTCGACGGATCAGCCAGGCTCTAATAATCTGGTTGATGCTCTTATATATGCTCAAGCACAATTCACTCTCTAAATCCATTCGGATGCATATTCTATATTTCTCTCGGTAGAAGTTTAGCAAAATATTTACTATCATATATTCAGCCCGAAGATATCTGCCTCACTTATTATATTGTATCCCCGGTGAATAGTTGGTTGGGTTAATTCTTATATAGATTCAGCCCCAAAAAATGGTCAGTATATTCGATAAATAATTGAGATTTATTATTGTTACTCAAATGAATGCTCTGGAAATATATTTTTCAATGAAGGATCATACGGTCCCCTCAGGCATTAATTAATTTAGCCCCGAAAGATGGTCGATGCATTTATTATTTATCTAAATTTCTCATTAAGCCCCAACAGATGGTCGACACATTTATTATTTATCTAGATTTCTCATTATCTATGCATATTCGATGCAAATTATATACATTCTCGGGCGGACTCTTTATTTGATTTCTCTATTTTATTACAAAGTCCCGACGAATACTCGGGCATCATTATTATTATTCAATCTCCTAAGCCCAACTGGGGGCTCCGCATGTCAAATGCGATAATCAATAGCACATACTTAATCAAAATCAGGTTGAACTTATCAACTTCTAGAGTTTTCAGACTTATTCGATCAACGATTGTATTTGGTAGGCATCATATTTATTTGCTCGACTTAATTAATACTAGGTTGGCGCAACCATTTTTCTTCATGTATGGCTTAGTCCTGGATAAGTCACGAACAAGAAGTCTGTACACATTCCTAATTGGAATGCCAACATATTCCTAATTAGAATATATCAGATCCTAATTGGAATGCCAACATATTCCTAATTGGAATATATGGTAAAAGAAGTTTTACTCAACCAAGGCAAAAGTAGGAAGGCATGAACACATTCCTAATTGGAATTCTAACATATATTCCTCGTAAAATTAGTCACCACTGATAACTAATGCTAAACTTAGATCAATAAGTCTAAGGGCATTAGTAGAATCTATGGTATCGCCACTGATAACTAATGAATAACATTAGTAGAATTTAAGGCATTACAATCCTCACCGATCCGACTAACTAATCTATACAGATTTACTATTCATCAAGATCATCAACTATTTATTTTTATGGTTACAACAGGACAGTACGAAAACAACAAAATTCATTATAGGGAGATAACAAAGCTCTTATGAATTATTTCAAGAGACATTTTTCCTCGGCCTCATCCTTCCTAGCAAGATCGACAACAATGGCAAAGAGACCAGAGTACTACAGTATCTTTCAGCAAATCCCAACATATTTAAAGGCTGAAAAAGCATGCAGAGCTCAAATTCTATCCTTTCAACAAATCTTCAAACGTTGGGGGATTTTATAAATTCCAAAGTGTCACATTATGGAAAGAAGAACTGAAGATATCAAACAACATCAGGATACTTATCCTCCCAAGAAGATAAATTTCCAAGAAGGTCGAGAGTCACATTCAGTACATATATACTGGGATATCTAATACTGCCGTTCTGACCAGCATTGGGTAAGAAGTTGTACTTATATTTAGATGCTAAAAAATCCTCTACTAGCTTGGGACTGATCAAACTGAAGAATGGAGTGCAAAAGCTAGTATGCTACACTAGTAAATCATTCAAAAGAGTAGAAATAAAAAAAAATCAGGTAGGTTAATGTATTGAGTCATGGAGCTTGAAAAGTCTGATATCATTTATGAGCCAAAAGCTTCGTTGAAGGAACAAACTGTGACAAACTTCATTATCGAATTCAAATAGCCAGAATTGATTCATAACCCAAGTTTGCCTTCCGAGTAGACTTTCTCTGAAGAGATCTTCACTCCAATGAAAACCAAAGTTATCGATCAGTCCGAATCATCCGTTGTCCAGGAGATATCCTAACAATATGTTGAACAGAACAAGAAGGAATTCCAGCGATGAATTTTTTCAGAAAGTCTTAACATGTATGGTCCGATTTGGAAACTATATGAGGATCCTCATGTTCAAACTGGCAGTAGATCTGGTCTAATTATTAACATCTCAACATCTCATCCCGACTTGGTCGAGTTAAGACGACCACTCTAAGAAGACCATTTTAAGAAAATGATTTAACACTTCATCAGCGTTCATTAGGCTTTAGACTTAATTGGTAAAAACATTGACAAATAACTCTAAAAGTTAAATTACCAAGAAGAAGAAGGGTCAAGAGATATTCCACATGTGCTTCCAAAAGCCACCAGTCTTATTCATCACGTACGGGTGATGAGAAACATTTCAAAATGAATACTCCATACTCTCACTAAATTATCAAGCATGGAGCATTGGGGTCTTCTATTAATGCTAAAAATTCTCTATCTACATGGACCACTAAGAAATGGACACCTGTCGTCCTACGTGGTGATTAATCACTTGGTCGCCTCCCGATGAGACATAGGCGGCACCCAAAGATAGTTAGCCGGCATACCGATCGACCAACCTAAAGAAGATGAACTATTAAGAAGCTCAAAAGCCATAGGTGTAGAGTCGTCAACAATCATTGTACCTGAGAAGACCAACAGTTATATTTATTGTATATAGATGTAAATAACTGAATATATAAAGACATTCCATCTCTTATATTCCCAACCCTATAAATACATGTGCTCCCTTAGATAAATGGATAATACTACACATATCTAGACATATATCTCAACCACAAACAACACAAGACAATTCTCTCATGAGAACTCAATCATTTACAACATATCCTATTGTACCTTTGTAACCATCAGAAATAAAACAAACAGTGGACGTAGGCTTTATTCATTACCAAACCACTTTAAAAATATTTGTCACTTATATTTTTGATGGGATTGTTTATCTTCAATATCATCTTCATCACTGCGTATAAATGACATCATCATATTCTCAAACCGAGAGGCCCGTGACTATGCGGTGAGTTCCAACGAGTTACATTGGTCCCGTGCGAGGTGTTAGTGCCTCTTATGGGGCCATTTGGGTGTTGGATTGGGTTTTCACCCTTCAATGGCTTGTTTATAAGCCTAATCTATATATTTTCAAATTATTGTTATATTCTCAGACCGAGAGGTTTGGGAGCACACGGTCAGTTCCTATAAGATGCGTTGGTCCCGTGCGAGGTGTTAGTGCCTCTTACGGGGCCCTTCGGGGGATGGTTTGGGTTTTCACCCTTCAACGACTAGTTTCCAAGCCTAATCTATATATTTTCAAATTATCATCATATTCTCAAATCGAGAGGCCCGTGACTATGTGGTGAGTCCTAACGAGTTACATTGGTCTCGTGCGAGGTGTTAGTGGCTCTTACGGGGCCGTTTGGGTGTTGGATTGGGTTTTTACCCTTCAATGGCTTGTTTATAATCCTAATTTATATATTTTAAAATTATCATGATATTCTCAAATCGAGATGCGCGTGAGCACGAGGCCAGTTCCTACAAGATGCATTGGTCCTGTGCGAGGTGTTAGTGCCTCTTACGGGGACGTTTGGGGGCTGGTTTGGGTTTTCACCCTTTAACGGCTTGTTTTTAAGACTAATATATATATATGTTCAAATGATCATCGTATTGTCAAACTGAGAGGCCCGTGAGCACGCGGTCAGTTCCTACGAATTACATTAGTTCCGTGCGAGGTGTTAGTGCCCTTTACGGGGCCGTTTGGGGGTTGGGTTGGGTTTTCACCCTTCAACGTCTGTGGGAATTTGACACAAGAATTGTTTCCTTCTTATTAGAAGAGATGAATATCATCATCAAAAGATAAGTCTTTCTATATTTTTATGTGAACGATTACATGTTATACACATATTGTTTCATTCAATCATGAATCTCGTGTATTTATGTTCAAGAACTGCATATTTTTTAGAATTCACATAACACTATTATGTACAATGATTTGTCATATTATTCTATATGCAATCTGAAATTCAGAGAGGTTAACCACATTGTTTTATTTATTTGTATTCGTGAATTATACACTCAATTTATAATCACCTATAGATCTGCACAACCATGTAAAATTTTGATAATTTTCATTGTTGATTTTGAGATAAATTCCAGAAGATCTTCAAGGACTACCCAAATTTCCATTAAATTTTTCTATCTGTAATCAGAGAATAGGAAAAGTTAAAGTTAAGAATAATTTTCTCTCTCCGGGAATCACAATTCTCGCCCAAAATCTACTGAAGTTCTCATCAATTTAATTTATTTCAAAATATATATTTGCCATATTCAATTTCTATGCATCTACAAATCTATACAGTATTGTTGATTTTGGACAATTTTCCATTATTGGAGGTCTATAAAGACTCCATAAATATATACTGGGTTACATGGGTTATCTTGATGTTCATCTCTCATATTTCCTGGCAAAAGATAAACATCAATGATATATTTCCATGAGATCTTAATTTGACTCCCTTATCAAATCGATTCAGTACTAACAAAAGTTATCACAATTCAAATCGAACACGAAAATCGATCCAAGACATCCTGGTTATCTTTTTCAGCAGATCATCTATAAAAAATGCTCTCAGTGGTTTTACAACAACCTTGGGTTGAATCGGATCCAATTTAGAACCGATTTGGTTCATAATCCAACTGCACAGTAAAAGAATTGAGTTCATTTCTCACCGACCAGCACCTACAGGAGATTGGGAGAACCCTTTTATCCAACCGAGCAACACGAACAAGAAATGCCAACACGAAGTGCTGGTGTAACATGCCGTTAGAGGGTGAAAATCCAAATCATCCCTCAAACGATATTGGCTCAATACACTTACGTGTTGCACCGGTATTGGCTCGTGTCAAGGATCCACACAAGCCCCATAGCAGTGGAGCCTAGACAATAGCCAATACCAGTGTGACACGTCAGTGTGTCACACCAAATGTGTCCAATTCGTCTATCAGTCTAGAATTATCCTTTACCCAATATTCTCTTATTTTTAAATGTCCGTGCTAGAAGCATCACCCACCCCATCCCCACCATATCTTACTATCGGACCTTTAAGAATAAGAAAATATTTGATAATGAATGTTTGAGGGACCTTGGTGTTTAAACAAAGTTATCCTGGTTTTAGAGTCCAAAAATTCCTTCGCATGGACTAAATTGCAAGTGCCCCTTATATGTTTTAATCTTATATGAATTAAAATAATGTTTCTGCACTAATCTTCCATAAACTATCATTTAGTTGGGAGGTTATAAAGCGTTACTAGAATTTAATACAATGTTTCTTGAGAAAGGAATTGAGATACATTTCAGACAAAAGATATAAGAAAGAAGAGATTCATTTCATTTATGTTATATTCTAAGATACTGCAAGAATATTAGCAGCACACCTCATTATTGAGGTGCTTCACTACATAAATGAACTGGAGCCTAAATGGTCCATTTTTCCAGATAAGTACAAAAGTCACATGGGTCTTGTAAATGAACATTGTGATAAAAGAGAATGGGACCAAAATAGTACCCCAAACAACCCGTAAGAGGCACAACCACCTCACACGGGACCAATTTAACTCGTAGGAACTGACCATGTAGTCACAGGACTTATAGTTTGAGGATATGATGATAATTTGAAAATATCTATATTAGGCTTAAAAACAAGTCGTTAAAGGGTGAAAACCCAAACCAGCGTCCAAATGGCCCTATAAGAGGTATAAACACCTCGTAGGGGACCAATGTAACTTGTAGAAACTAACCGTGTAGTCACAAGACTTTCGATTTGAGAATATGATGATAATTTGAAAATATTTATACTTTAGCTTAAAAACATGCTGTTAGAGGATGAAAACCCAAAACAACTCCCACACGAACCCATAAGAGCCATGATCACCTCACACGGGACCAATGTAACTCATAGGAACTGACCGTTTAGTCATGGGACTCTCGGTTTGAGAATATAATGATAATTTGAAAATATCTTGGCTTAAAAATATGCCGTTAGAGGGAGAAATCCAAACTTGCCCACAAACGGCCCGTAAGAGACACGAACACCTCGCACAACACCAATGTAACTCGTAGGAACTGATCGCATAGTCACAAAATTCCCAATTTGAGAATATTATGATAATTTGCAAATATCTAAATCTAGGCTTAAAATATGTCGTTAGAGGCAAAAATCCAAAATAGCCCCAAACGACCCCATAAGAGGTATAAACACCCCGCACGGAACCAATATAACTAGTAGTAACTGATCACATAGTCATAGGACTTTCGGTTGTATAATATGACGATAATTTGAAAATATTTAGATTAGGTTTAAAACAAGCCGTTAAAGGGTGAAAACCCAAACCATCCCCCAAAGAACCCCATAAGAGGCATGAACACCTCGCACGAGATCAATGTAACTTGTAGGAACTGACCATGTAGTCATGAGACTTTTGATTTGAGAATATGACGATAATTTGAAAATATTTAGACTTTGACTTAAAAACTTGCCATTAGAGGATAAAAACCTAAAACCACCACCAAACGGCCCCGTAAGAGGTACAAACACCTCGCAAGGATCCAATGTAACCTATAGGAACTGACCATGTCATCATGGGACTCCCAGTTTGAGAATATGATGATAGTTTGACAATATCTTTACTTTAACTTAAAAACATGTCGTTAGAGGGTGAAAATCCAAACCAACCCTTAAATGGCCCCATAAGAGACACTTACACCTCACACAGGACCAGTGTGACTCGTAAGAACTGACCGCATAGTCATGGGGCTCCCGATTTGAGAGTATGATGATAATTTGATAATATCTATACTTTGGCTTAAAACATGTTGTTAGAGGGTGAAAATCCAAACCAAGTCTCAAATGGCCCCGTAAGAGGCACAAACACGTCGCAGGGGACCAATGTAACTCGTAGGAACTGACCACGAGTGACGGGATTCCTGATTTGAGAATATCACGATAATTTAAAAATATTTAGACTTTCTCTTAAAAATATATCGTTAGAGGGTGAAAATCTAAAATGACCCCCAAATGATCCCGTAAGAGCCACGAACACCTTTCACATGACCAATGTAACTCGTAGGAACTGATCGCATAGTCATGGGACTCCTGGTTTAAGAAGATGACGATAATTTAAAAATATTTGGACTTTGACTTAAAACCTTGTCGTTCAAGGGTGAAAACCCAAAACCACGCCCAAACGGCCATGTAAGAAATACAAACACCTCGCACAGGACCAATGTAACTCGTAGGAGCTGACCGCGTAGTCACGGGACTCCCAGTTTGAGAATATGATGAAAATTTGAAAATATCTTTACTTTGGCTTAAAAACATGCCGTTTGAGGGTGAAAACGCAAACCGGCCTCTAAACAGCCTATTACGAGGCACTAACACCTCACTTGGGACTAATGTAACTCGTTGGAACTAACCATGTAGTCACAAAACTTCTGGTTTAAGAATATAATAATAATTATAACTCGTATATGCAATTTTTCAGCTTGAATAAGATTTTTTTTAAACTACTTGGTTCCTGATATTATCACTTTTTTATATCTTTTTTTTTTGCAGGATAACATTTTATCGTTTTCTTTTATCCATATGGAACACACGCAGAAGTCAATGGTTTAGAACAAGGGGATTGTTTATTTAATGTCGTTAATATTCAATATTCTAATTTTTATGTGTTATGGTCGTGTCGTCTTTTGTAGTTTTATTGCTAACTTTTATGGTCGTTGTAACACCCCGCATTTTCATGCATTAAATATTTAATTAATTCGGGAATTTAAAATTACTTGTGAGTCGTAATTTAATTGAATTAATTAGAAAAAAATCTTATTTCAATATTAATCGAGAAATAAATGGTTTATATTTACGGGAAGTTATTTACTAAGTGAATAGTAATTATTTATTTAAGTCATTTCGAGTATTAATGACAGGGTAGGCACTTATCTCAACCGGGAGTCGGTATAGACTAAAGGGGTGAGGGGATAAACATTTTTATAAATTAATTCGGATGCCAATTCTGAGTGTACGGTTGAGTCCAGATGGGCCGAGATAGTCGGAAAAGTGTACCCGGGGGTAGTAAACGGGTCACGGGGCGTTTTTAGACATAGCCGGCCCCACACGGGGGCATTTGGGTCACTTGGGCTTGGCCCATTAGGCAAAAAACGGGATTAGGTAAATTAAGGAATTTGGAGGAATGATATAACGGCTGATAGAGTTTTAGAAAAAGGCTAAGTGGATTAAGGAACCCTAATAGCAGTTAAAGGCAATTTTGGGATCACTAGAGAGCCAACAAGGATCATCTTCAACCTTGGAATTCATCTCCGAATCAGACACTACGAAACCTAAGGCAAGTGGATAACTTGCAATAGTATTAAATCTGTTTTGAAATTCATATTCATGTGATGTGTTTGATCAAAAAATTCGTTTTGGGTGTTCATGGCATGCATATTTATTTATTACTGCAATTTAATCATTTGTTAAATGTTTTCAAATGTTTTTGGGTACTAACCCTTGCTATAAAAATTTTAAAAACCTTTTAGGTGTCCAACCACAAGGGCGCCAAGCTTGAATCTATTCCAGGTATCCTTTGCTGCAGCACATGTGGATGTTGCGGGGTTTTACTAGACGCCTCCTTATTCCATTCTTGTAGGGACTCTCTAGTAGTTATATGAGCTTGTCGCTCACAGTTCTTTTATCTGCAGTAGACTTGTTGAGATGTTTTCTGATATTTACTTGTATTGGATATTTGGACCGATGGTTTATTCGGTTAGGTGTTTTAATTGTGGATGGTTTCTTTAATTAACTGTGATTGTGTATTGTTGTATGTTCCGCATGAATTTTATTTTAATAAAATTGAAAGATAAAAAAAAATTGGCACCAGTCTACTTTTCTCACTTAGGTGGTTAGAAATTTAAAAAGACGACAGTGATGCTAAGAATGGACCAACTGAGAAACCTTTTCTAACTTGATTTAGGACTGATCACCCGGGATTAATTTGGCGGGGTGTTACAGTCGTACGGGCTTTTCTAATTGTATTGTTATATTTTATGGTCGTACGAGCTTTACATTACGTAAGTTTTGTATTAACAGGTTTTAAATGTCCAGAAAATAGAATAAATACTACCCAATTTTGTGTTGGTCTGTCACCTATTAGGACTTGTAATATTTTAAAGTTTGTATGTAAACGTGCGAGATTCACAATTTGTGATTTTTCTTGTTTTTTTGCAAATAATAAATATTTTTCCTACCAGATTTGGAATTTGCTGATTTTCCAGATTTTCTTTCAAATGATAATTTTATTTATTAATTGAAAAATATAGCACCGTATATAACCGTGCCAAAAGCATTCCAAAAAAGGGAAATTTGACATGGTTTAAAAGTGTGCCAAAAGCGTGTCAGATTCAATATCCGGCACGGTTTACAATTGTGCCAAAATCGTGTCAGATTAAAATCTGGCACGGTTTAAAAGTATGTCAAATTGGGTAATCTGGCACGGTTTAAAAGCGTGTCAGAAAATCTAGCACCCCTGATTCTGGCACTATTTTAAACTGTGCCAGATTGGCTCTGGCACTATTTTAAACCATGCTAGATTCCTGTTTTTGGTGTAGTGCAAATGTGTAAAACTAAAATACACAAAAATCGAAAATCTTTTAGTATTTTTCAAAAATTCTATAAAAATAAAATCTTTTTGTATTTTTCAATGACTCGGTAAAAGAAAAATGTAATACAAAAGATACACATGTCATAACACTAGTAAACATATATAATAAGCATAACTAGAGTATGACAACAAAATCAGGCTAGGAATCACCCATAAGATACATGTGACGAGTCATGTGCAAGCATGCGAGAATCAAGAAGTCTAACATCCAGCGCCTTCAAAAGTGGTTTCCTAATCCAAATATATATATAACGTACCCATCGAATTTTGGTAACCAAGGGAACACTGGACTTCAACTTCCTAGGACCTCATCAAAGATCATAACAAAACTACCTAAGGTTACCTTTCCTACCACAATGTGAACATGCGTAAACGAAAGGAATGCTACCTAAGGTTTGACCTTTTCTAACGTTCTCGGATGTGGTCGACCCTCTAAAACAAACAATGGTTTTCATTTTTAGCAACAGAATCATTATAAATAGATAAGGTAGTACCATCACTACCAACACTACTCGAGTCTTGTAAATCACCTTTTGACTTCAAAATTTCAGACTCAAGCAAAGAATTAGACTCTTCCAATTTTAGGGACTCCTTCCTCGTATTTTCAATTATTCCCAAAAGGTTATGTCACTCCCCCTCAATGCAAGAGAACTTATATTTAAGACTCTTCTCAGCTGCCTTAAAATAGTTAATCAAAACATTATTTTCCTCATTGGCACAAACACAACCTATAATTTTTTAAGTCATCTAATTATTTCTCTAAAACCACGACTCTATTCTCACTCTCTTTCTTGGAAAATTCTCAAACTTTTAAGTCACGGTCCAAGGAAAAAAGCTTCTCCGGGTAAATATCCTTATGATTTTGAACCATTTGCAAACATTCCATAACGGATTTAAAACGACTCTTTTCTTTTTCAACAATTTCAACTCTTTTTTAAAACTTCAAATTCAAAAGATTTAATTTTTTAGCGCAGTCAAGAAGCTTATTAAACTCATCTTGATTGTAAACGACTATATTAATATAGCAACCCATCGAGATGAAAGTTGGAGAGAAAAAACAACAAACCATCTAAAAACACTAAACAAGATTAACATAATAACTTACTACAACACGCTCTGATACAATTATGTAAACGCTAGGATGGTAGAAAACATAATTTCAATTATGTATTTTTATCAATTTAATGTTCAAGCATACAAAACCAATTGTAAACCAATTTTATCTTTGATTAAATTAGTTGTGAAGGGAAATATGTGGTCTAAACAATATAATGAAGATACGTATTCAAGAACACAAGATTAAGGAAAAATTCCTTTTAGGCAAAACCTTTTATCCATCACTTTAGAAATATTACAAGACAATCGACTTACAGACTACTTTATACCAGCCACAAGTATAAAGCGCTAATATTTGCAATTCTCTAAAGAATACTGCTTGTCTCCAAGTAGTCCACGGGCGGACTTCTACCCTCGGTATCCACCAATCATCAATGATCCTCACAAGAATAAAAAGATCCGCAATCCTTCATCTTCAACACTGATCCCCTCAGGTTTCACACGTCATCCATGGAGATGCCTTCTCCACAAAGGTGTATGCAAGGATATTAAATTATCTAGGGTTTAAACCGATTCATAAAAACTATTTTTAGGATGTATCTTGTGAATCAAAAGGTGTTTGGAAAACACAAACTATGAAGAACTTTTTTAAAATATATTCACAAATGTATTGGAAAAATTCTTACAAAATAAAATGAAGAAACAGGTATTTATAGGGCATTTATAATTTCTAAGGCAGCAGCTCGTTTGAGCAAAATTGAAGATCGTTCGAACGAGAAACTCATCTCTTTAGAATGAGAATATCGTCTCGTTTGAAAAAGAACTCAATCTCATTTCAATGAAGTTCAAACAAACTTTTGACGAGAAAAAACATTCCCTCTTGATCGATACACGTTTGAAAAGCACTTCAAACGAAACCCCATTCTCGTTTCAACGAGATATAAATCTCGTTTGAACTATTTTAAATATATCTTTAAAAGTTAAAAACCCATGTTCATTTTTAATTAAAGTAAACATTCTAAAATAAATTTTGTGTATAAATTTAAACACTAAATTGTTTTATACATTTATGGGATGTCATGAAGTCTCGAATGTTAATGTCGGTTTGTCGTGACGATACGTGAAGGTTTTTAATGGGATACGCCAAACTAGACTTAAACAATATAACATTTATACTATGAGCAACATTAGAATTTGAGGAATCTCAAATAAATTTCCCTTTCAATAATAAAACCATAAATTGGCAAAACCTTCCCCATGTTCTCCATATTCAAAACCCTCTTCATCCAATAAACAAGACCGCCTTATCATCGTTCCCAGTTCATGGAGGACCCCAGGAATCCTAATCCTGGTTATGTTTCCATGTCCACTCCATGCGACGGTATGCCTTGATCAACTTGGATGAAACCACTACGCTCTTTTCTAAAGTGTCAAACATGACTAGCTACCTTTGCCCCGTCCCTTCAGTATAGACCTTAATAACCACTTTCTTCCATAATCATTTGAAATAATCTCTAGATAGAAGCCCAAACTCTCCAAAGGACTAAGCCGGATGTGTATAAGGTCGACGACACTTCCACAAAGGTCCTAGGATCATCCTTAGAGATTTAGTCACAATATCCATGGGAAATAAGTTGGTTATACGAGGGAGAACGATCCGCTCTCACCACACTTGACACAAAATCCTCCATGGGAAATAGAAATAAGTCTAGTGAAGTCCCACCCACCGAACATACCGGTTGTCGCCCTATTGCAAAACAGACTACATGTTTCCTCACCATGGCACTAACCAGCGAAGGTTATTGGCGCCATGCTCCCCAAGAACATTTACCCAGTTATCCAAAGATGGACCAAAGATGAAAAAAACTTGCAAAAAAATTAGGAACACCCACCAGAGGGTACACAGGAGGATCCTCCAGGCGCAGTCTCTCCAGCAACCACATGAACAATATTACAGGGATGCCCTATAAAAAATTGGTCCAACATTCTTTATAGGAATTAAGTCCAATCAAAGTCTCTGCCACTATAACAACGATAGGATTACAATGATGGGACATCCATATCATAATCGCTGACACCTAGGGGTCCGTCATCATGTCACGAGTTACTAAAAGAAGCCTGGAAGTCAACCCCAAGGTCACAACCCTAACAAAGTCATTATCAGTACAGTTTCTTTTGCACACCGAATTCAATACCTCCGGGAGAAGAATACTTCCTTCGTGCACCAATGGTTGGGAAGTCGAAGGAGAAATGAGAAGTAACTTGGCGAATGACCCCCGAGGGGAATGACAAGTCCGACATAGCTTCTGTAACACCTGGTTTAACTTCTAAAATTTCAAAAAACTCCTCATGAGTGGGGCATACTTCGTCCAGGACAAAGAAAAATACATATTCTTTGGGATACCAAAATTACAATGCCGCTTTTAAGAGATTCCAATCTAAAAATGGTTGTGCCATAAGGAGATGGGCCTAGGTTAAAAGCCTCATAGTTGACATTGTAGATGCACATAGCCTCCTAACCCCTAAGATAAGCCGCGAATGTTTTGATCATTGAAAGATCCATTTCAAAAAGATAAGAAGGCTTAGAAAATAGAAAGGAGATTGAAGTGGTGGTCATGAAACCCCTCTCCAAGCCCCTTTTTATATAAAAGGCTCGACCTGTTATAATGATTACTATTCATATGTACTCCTAAATACAGGAGAAGTGCAATAAAAGCTAGAAAAGTGATTTAGACTTGATCGATATGCCGATAGGAAGCCAAGGGGTATGTAGATTGGCATACCCCCTTTTTAGAGTTCTTCTACCTTCCCCTCTTACACGTACAAATCCAATAAAGACACTTTTTGTCAAAAATAACTTGTTTGCAAAAAGATTTTTGAGTATTTCTTCCATATTTTCTACTTACCTTTGCAACAAATAAAACGTTGATAAAAAATTTAAGTGCTTGAATAATAGGTCATTTAATCCAAGATAAATAAAAAATGATGAAAAATGCATCTTATATATATTTGTCGGTATGATTACATTTTTCAAGTTCAGAGAGAACAAGAAAAGAAAAAAAAGAAGAAAAAATCAAAATAAATCGAAAAGAAGCTCAGACTTTCCAAAATCCCAATCAACTAAAAATTGTCACCTCAATCACCTCGGCAAACGTGCTTTCCACGACGATGAGCAGTAGATCCCCTTTACCAGAACTAAATCTCTCCTCAGAAGTGGTTGGTGGCACCATACAATACCTGACCATTTTACTCCCATGATCGGAGACCAAAGCCATCCAGTCTCAAATGTCCCGCAGCCACGATGTTGATACACGAACAGTCTGAAAACGAACCAGTCTGCCAAAAGAAAGCAAATCAGTAATAAAAAAGTAAAACCAAAATAAGAAGTGCGAAATAGAAAAGGATGCCACACCTCTCCCCAGAGAACCTCCATAGGATGACCTACAATACTATCTATCTCTGCCTAAGGACAATTAGGTATTGAGACAACATACCCACCACCCAACAAAAAATGGTAAGAAATAGTGGAAAGATGATAAACATGATCACCGTTCATTATCGTTGCGCCACCCCCGATCTATGAACTAAAGCCACCTATTCACTAGTAACCCTCTTGTATCCTGCTGGTCATTGAGGAATACCCTACACATCATAGATAGATGACAATATCAACCAACTAGTTGCCAAGTCTAAATAATCGTATCTCTCCATCGTGTTCGTATAAAGCATATAGGGTTCTCTCTCCATCGCTACCTATTTTGCCTTGTTAGACATCTCCTTCACTCACCTCATGAAATCAGAGGATCTCATAGTGGGACCTCCACCTCTCCCTCTATTACCTTGCACACCACTCTATCCCCCAGGTACTAGATGTGCCTGAACTCATACAGTAATAACCTCCACATCTGGGAATGCATACTTGTAACTCTTGTATCCCTCGAGGACAAACGCCAGGGGTAGAATGTCACCCATTTCCAAAAATAAAGGTCATTCATAAAAAATCTACCAGGTGAAAACAAACTATGAAACCACGTAAAGGATAAAAACCAAAGCCTAACCTCATCGCTCGTCAAGGCGTTTAACACCGCCCGCACATCCTTCAAAACTGAGGACTAGTTTGACTTCCTCCACCTATACATCCTTGAGAAGTTCCCCATCTTACTCGCCTTCAGGGGAACCAATCCAACATTGTGCCCAATCACCTCATAGAACCACATCTTCAAAAAGTGATGCAAAATGTCAAAAAGGAAAAAATAGGAAGGACAACGAAGAAAATAAGGAAAAAATATATCTAAAAAAAGATTACTTCCAGAAGGTACATGGGCCCCATAAAGGTCTATAAGTGGAACTGACTGAAAGCATCAAGAGAAGCATAAAGGGGCGCCAAAGTAAATCTCCCCTAGTCATTTAGATGAATCCCTGAGATGATTCTCAAGTAAGGAAGCCCCAAAAAATGGACGACATCGCCACTCGTCACCATAATGAACCCTCCTAACAAAAGCATAATAAATAGACGAGGTGCTTGCTTCACCTACCGCCTGTCAGTCTCATCGATTTTCTTATATAATAAGGTTCCCTTCAACACTTATATTTAGACTGACTCTCTAGAAATAATTCGCCCAATATCTCCTAGGTCAGTCTTAATTATGATCTTGGATACACGCAATGTTTGGTCTACCACGATCTGATGACCCTCTCACTCCAGCCCAGTCAACTGATGAACATCTAGGGGAGTAACTATCACCTGCCCGACATCCAAGTAAAATGTATAGGTGGTGTTCCACCACCTCTCACCTAGAGCACACATCACTGTAGAAGAAGGCGACATCTCATCCAAAGCCCCAGTCAAAGGGCCAAATCCAGCAACCTCCACCATCAATCGCATGGCCCGAGGGAGTTGTTCCCATAATTTTTTCATCCCTGTCGAACCAAGAGAACGAATACTCGATAAAGAACAAACACTTACATAACCATTTGGGTTCTTCACCCTCGCAGAATGATGATCCACCGGCTCCCCCAATATAACTCTATCATCAAGAATAAACTCAAAACTATCATAGGTATTCTGACTCCCCAATAGAATGCCTCAACATCATGCCACTCCAAGCCGACCCAGTCATTGGTAGCCATCCAAGCATTATCCAATGCACCCTACGTAAATTCTTTTGCAGAAATACGCTTAAAGCTAATTGCTGGAGAGAGAAAGGAAGATATTCACTTAAATGAATGTGTGAAAAATAATATGAGCTACCCCCTTTTATAAGGAACCAGGGGGTGTGCCGATTAGTCATGCCTGTCGACGATAACTTTTCACCTCCCCTGAAAATCCTATGACTTTGTGCCCTATGCTTATGGACACCCATATGACTATGCCTATCGACAGACCCCTTAAATTTCATCGCAAAAAATCCAGAAAAATCTAAAAATGGCCTAGAAAATTTACAAAAAATCCTAAGATGATCAAGTATATAAGAGCTTAGAGAAATATCGGCCACCTGAAATCTTTAGGTCTATATAATCGATGACCCTCTAAATCAGTCACAACTCTTTAAGTCCGCAGAGTTTACCTAGGTCTGTAAAGTTAATCTCAACCCTCTGAATTGATCCTAATAATTTTTTAGGTCCGTAAAATTGACCTCGACCCTCTGAATTGGTCACCTCAACTCTTTGCATCTGTAGAACTGGCCTTGACCCTCACAATCAGTTAATTTAACTATTTAGGTGCGTAGTTCGATCACCTCAACTCTTTAGGTCCGTATAACCTACCTCGACCCTCTAAATCGGTCACTTCAACTAATAAGGTTCATAGAGTTGACCTAAGTTTTCATAATTATTCTCAACTCTTTAAACCGGTCACCTTCAATCTCTTAAATCCCCAGCTAAAGCCTCCACCCTACAAAACTCTTAAACATTCATGAAGTGTCTATCTTTTGATGACCTCTATTGGTTCTAGGCTCACCCATCGAGGGTCTTTGTTGACACAACTATCCTAGTACCCTCCAAATACCTCCTTAGGTCCCTAACACTTCTCCTTTCACCCTCAGACCCTAGGTCCTAATATAAACCCTAATCTAAATGCCATTAGGCGATCTCAAGCCTCATTTAGCATTGGTCCACTCTCCACCCCGAGCTAATATCATTTCACCTTCGTAGGGCCCTTAATCCCCTTTACAATGGTCCACACCATGCGTGAATCAACTTTACGATTCATGTGTACTTGCCTTTTTACTCTAAATCCTGATCAGAGGTCATCGACCTCTCTCGAGCCCCATTTGACTTTGGTCAACTCTCCAATCTAAGAAAATCTTATTGCAACTTCATAGGTCCATGAATCCCCTTTCCAATGGTCCATGGAGTGCACTAATTGACCTTACAGTTCACACATTCTTGCCTTTTTACTCCGAGAACAACCATTAAGAGACCATCGGGCACGTCGAAGCCCCATTTTAATTTAGTCAACTCTTGAAGCCGAGAGTGGATAAATATTTTTCATATGTATCTGAATCCCATTTCCAATAGTCTCGATCGTTCACGATTCGGACTTACGGTTTTCATTTTATGCCCATTTTTCTGAAAAAAGTCATTTTCAGACTACCTATTGGTACCCGGTGTACTTTACTTCACCAGCAAGCAAGGGGTATGGAAATAGTAAGGCTACGGCCTATGTCGATGGGCAGACCCCTGAACCCTATTTTTTATTATTTAATGAGTTCATGGCCTCATTCCTAAAGGACCCCTTTTCAAGAAGCAAAACATTCCCTATCTCGAAATTAGTGCGTCGCCACACAAAAAATCTAAGTTTAATATAATTGTTTCACCTTTCTTACCTCACTTTCATATAACTTTTTGCCACTTGCCTCACCCTTACTTCACCATCATCCCACCACCATAAAATCAGCCTACTCTCCTTAAAAAGTCAGTAGAAAAATTTTCTATGAGGTCTACCCCTACTTTTTTTTCAATTAATTAGTGTTGTTTTTTCACATCTCTTGTACTTTATTATATTTTGGTCTTATTCCATTACCTCACATCAACTAATATCCTTTTTTATTACTAAGTATTCACATAATATATTTTCATAAAATCGAAAAAGATAAAAAAGAGGGTTCACTTATAAACCCCAAAGTAGGATTTCCTCATTTTTTTTTCTCCACTATTACACATGAGAACGTTTTCTTCAAAAATAACTAAGTAGGATTCCTAAATTTGGGTTTATGGGTTAAACCCCACCCATGTGATATGTCAAACTACGTGGACTATGATGCCTATTTTGGATTCATAGGCATCCTGAGTCATTATTGATATTCAAGTCCTATTTTACTCATTGTGCTACCTTTGTTTATCTCTCATATTTAGTAGTATTGCACATATGCACATGCCTACATATTAGTGTTCCCACTCGACATGCACATTCATTTCTCATAGTGAATTGTGATTCGGTGGTAACTAACATCTTATTTTCTATAATTCTCTTTTTTCATGCGGTCCTTAGAATGACTCCCCTCCGTCATTCATATGACACGAGAAGATGATTTCTCTTTTTCACTTATTTCCATATCACACACATTATACGCATGAGTCACTTCTTGGAGAATAATTAGAACGTTATTATAGCCCATGAGAGATTGAAAGGGTGTAATGGGTGCCTAATACCTTCATATTCCATAACTTAATCCCCGGGCCCTCGATTCATTTTGTTTTGTTTGAATTAGTTTGTATTTTGATGTCGTTCTATCGGAGACGACTACATTCTTTTGCCTTTTTTGAGTAAAATAGGTTGGCAATTCCATTTACAACATTTTCCTCCCCTTTGAAGATGGCCTATTTATATTCGTGGTAGCTCGCGAAGATAGAGTGAATAGAGGAAAGATGATTCCTATCCTCGAATCCCCACCCACGCCGAGAGAGAGTTCCCCATTTTCTCACCTTTCGAGGCCAGCCAGCGCCGGAGTAATCCCAAATGTCCATAACATCAAAGGGTTATTATTCACGACATAAGCCAAAGTTGTACAATGAAAATTTTAACATGGCTACAATAACAAGAACTCTAATAGTTATAATTCTTAAGAGGAAGTACCTCAATTAAGAGTTTAATATCCAATAACCATAAATGGCTTTATGTCTACACATCAACCAACTGAAGATGCATTGAAATCAGAATGATAAAATTAATATATATCTATATTAGACATAAGGTTTAAGGCTCTTTTGAGGCATTTACTCAAACAGTTAGGGTGCACCTAATGAATTGTAAGTTTTCATCTTCCCACATTAAAAAAATGCAATAGAAAAATAAAAGAAGCACCAATTTTCAATTATCAATTATCCAAAAAACTAAAACAATTGAAATTTTCAATGCAAGATAAAACTTTTTTCTTTCATATATCCAGTATATTTATCAGTTGCCATCTAGGGAGAGTGGTGGTTTCTACAATGTTAGGGGACTCAAACACTATGAAAATATGAATAAATGATAGAAAATGGGGAAAAGTAAATCTCATGTCTTAAAGGTATGTCTGTGTGTGTGTGTGTTATATGATCCGAGACACCTTAACCCTTCTCTCTCATATATTTAGAGTTTTATTAACTTCGAGGTTGGAAGTAAAGAGATGTTTGAGAGTGTGATTAATCTGATAGTTGACATTGAGAGGGTTTGCAACTATTGATGAGGAATTTAGGGGATACGGGGGAGTTAGAAGATAGAGTTGAAGACTAGTGAGGGAGAGAGAGGGGGAAATATAATGAGACTAATAAGAGGGAGACATTATGTGTCGATTAGGGACAGAGGGAATGGGTATTTAAGAGACTATGATAGAGAGAATAGGTAATTAATTAGAATAAGGAAGGGTAGAAATGGGAGTACGTGAAGAAATATGGGTAATATTGTAAAAATATGGGTTCCAAAGTTTTCTGAAAACTAAAACAATTGAAATTTTAAATGCAAGATAAAACTTTTATCTTTCAAGTATCCATTACTATAAAAGTTTGGGCACTCAATGTTTGGGCATCCATTACTATATGTCGCTTCTACATAGTGATGGTTTCTACAATGTTTGGGCACTCAATTACTATAAAAATATAAATAAATGATAGAAAATGGGGAAATGTAAAAGTTGCATATCTTAAAGAAATTTCTCTCTCTTTCTCTCTCTCTCTCTCTCTCTCATGTGATTTGAGAGACCTTAACCCTCCTATTGTACCATAAATATAGGAGATCTAATTTACAACTAAAAAGATTACACATGTCCTCAATGATGGCAGAGAGTGGAGTCGGCATGACCAAAATTTATTCGACCATTGACAATGAGGTCGGCTCAGGTCTTATGGTGTTCATCAAACTATATCCTTACCTATTTTGAGAACTGTATTATGTTGTGCCATAAATATGGCAGATCTTAGTAACCACTCAGAAGACGAAAAGTGTCACCATTAAGGGCAGAGAGTGACATCGACATGTCCAGAATCTGTTCGGCTATAGATAATGAGGTCGGCTCAAGTCTCAAAGTGTTCGGCCAGCTATATCCTTATCAGTTTTCAGCACTATTAACACAGTGTTAGTTGGTAGGAGAGGTGATGTCACCATCACTCACATCATTCGAACAAATGGGGAATACAAAAATAAACTCCTCCATGAATGGGTAACAACTCTATGGATACCCTCCTATATTTTTGTAAAAGGTGTAACTGTCTGACCTATAAAGGCACTCCCCCCCATCCCACAACTTTCTCCCCTTCTAATAATTACCTATAAATGGCACTCAATCACATAGAATAAGGGATCTAAAAAATATTTTACTTAACGGCCATAGGTTAAACCCTAGAGAGAATTCTGCAAGAATGTAATCATTCCGTTCACGGTTATTACACATTAAATACAGACGATTAAACTGCACCCGTGGACATATGTACCGCTTTTTACCAAACTATATTAACCTTGTGTTTCCTTTTATGTCTCTCATCTCTTTTAATTCTCTCAAATTTTCATGTTGGTAGCGATATTATAGCTAAGACCCAAAAATCCATGTACCAGATTTAGACAATAACAGATTGACGTCGTCTGTGGAAAATCGATAAGAAGTTTGTTGTATCCTAACATATTATGTTCAAGAATCAAATTTCTGGGAAATTAACCTAGTCCGATTTACCACAAATTTGGATTTGTCCCAATATTTCCCTTATTTCTATTTGATACACCTTTTTGTCTACGAATTCTAAAAAATAAGAGAAAACCTAGAAAGCAATCTGCGAAAGAGGAAAATTCGCCCTCAACACCTGTTAGTATGGTAAACATACAAGGAATCCTGGTGAAATTGGCCAGGGGCCAAGAGTCAATGCAAGAAAGTGTAAATCAGTTAACAAATACACTCCAAGCCAGGAAAGTTGATCCAGAGTTGATCGAGTCGCCCCAGTAGGAGGCGAACATTCTGACAGGAGGGGTAAAATTATGCCTCCTTTAAGCTCACTATATAGTTGACTCGGTTGAGCCTAGACTATATAGGACCATCAACTAATTTGGAAAGAAGACAAAATTGAGTCGCTCCTCTTACTTCGTGAAAACTTTAAGTACATCTTCATCGCCAAAGATTAATAGTCAAATCAGGTAGAAATCCAACACATAAACACCCTAGGATTGCTCATTTGCATATTTTATTTCATATATGAGTGATGTGTGTTAATTAGGATTAAAATTAATTTTGTACAGTCATTAGGAATTTTTTAAACATTTAAATTCTATTTTTAAAGAATTAAAATTAGAATTTTAAAATATTGGGGGTTTAATTTCATATATTAAAAAGTTCCTAAAACTTGTCTTGGGTAGAATAAAAAATCAAAACATAATTTTGTGGGTGAAATTGAGATTTTAAAAATATCTAAAGCACGTGTTTGAGGATGTTTCTGATGATGGCATGTGGTTGAAGTTTACTGGATATCTTTGTGTTTCTTTTTACTCACATCAACAACATTGCATCTCAACCATTAGATAAAAATCAATCTAGGGCTTGCATGTATTCTTGATCAATCCTTGTCACGATAAAAAGAACCAGTCAGGATTAGATTTAAAGCGGTCCATTATCAGCCGTTTGATTATGTCTTAGAATAAATTATTTAATATCAGCACTATATTTTGCCATAGACTTGTATATCCTTCCATCCTTGCTACAAAAGGAGGCTTTGTCTCAGCATTTGAATAATTAAGGAACTCTGAGAGTTTGAGAGTGAGAAGACAGAGAAGAGAGAAAATAGAAATATTCTAACAAAAACTCTTTCATATCTTTTTCCAAAAAGAAAGTTTTGAGAGTTAGGGTTTCTAAGTTCGTAGATCCTCTTTGTGTAAACCTATCTGGCAACAACTCATTATTTCAGATCTCATTTATTTTTGGAAACTTTTAAATATGAGTTTGTGATATATTTTCACTTAGATATTTAGGTTGTTTGATTTCTTGAAGTTAGAAATCACTCTATCATGTTGGGTATTATCTATTTCATGTTTGTATCATCGTTATCCAACATATTTTTGAGAGAACTAAAGTATTGATTTACAACATTTAGATCTGATAATTTTTCATTTTTAAAAATTTATGTGTATAAATAATTTCTGAAAAATCTTTATTTTAAAAGATTCGTCTAGAAAATCAGATCTTGAAACTATTTTGAGAAAAAAATTAAATCCATACTTTAGATTTGTGAAAAACAGAAACTCAATCTTAGATCTATTGTATATTTGTGGAATCTGTATGTATATAAGTTTGTGTGAGTGCAAGCATGTGATTTTAGACAAAACACTCACAAACACATTTGATGATACTCTAAACAACACCACCAGTATGAGGTGTTGATAAGCTCAAACTAGTGATAACAATGGTAGCACAAAAGTGAATATATAATAGAATGAGGTGAGAAGAAGAGGAGTGGCACTGATATATAAGTGGTTCAGCCAATCTGGCCTACGTCCACTGTGAGTGTGTGAGTAATTTCACTAGATGAAGCCATTAATGGCCATGGATAAAATCTCTCAAGCTTTCTCTCTACTGTGTAAAATAATAGAGTTTCATCTAGGGTTGAAATTATGGATCCTTTTACAAGGTAGAGGAATACCTCTATATATAGTGCTTGGGGGGTGTAATGTACCCCCCAAGCATGCAATGGGCATGTATGTGAGGATCGAACCAGTATCCTGGTGACACCTGACCGATATTATGTAGATAATGATGACCATAATATTCCCTCTCGTGATGGGAATGATTCGGTTATAACTAATTTTCTCACATTTTCCAAACCTTCCATGTGCTCAAATTTGTGCCCTTGACTGAGATAACCTCGGTCTGGCTGAGTACGAGTTTGGTGAAGTCCGGTGGTGTTGCTATGTCTGTTAATAACCATTATGACCTCATCCATGAAGACTGGTCGAGATTAGGCATGAGCAAGATGTAACGTCGGCTCGAGCCAAGTACGATGTTGGCATTAGCTCGATCCCATAACTCTGGTGACCTCGGATAATGGCCGACCGAGGCTGGTAGATGTGGTGCCAACCTTCTGGAAGATGACACTTCTGATGGCAGTTGGGAGCTTCTCATCAACTCGGCTATGAGACAGGTCGAAATTAGCGATACTGAGTACTAGGGTGCACTTTGGGCATATCAATCACCCCTAGACCTTAGTTTCTTCTGTGAGTAGGTGACTGGGGGGGTATGTGTGTTAGGCCAAGGCTGAGTCTCTTTGGGTGCCAATATTTTCTTAACACATGTCGCTTTTTGAAGTGACTAACGTACTTTCCAAGATATGATAATTCTGGCTGGGTCTTTTAGAGTCCCTAGGGTACTGATGGGTGCATAGATAATTGTGCCTCATCATTGAGAAGGTTTAAAAACCCATCTCTTTCCTTATTTTCTCTTTCCTTCCCATCTTTGTGCCTAAGCTTTCTTTGCTGCAGAACCTCCATAGCCAAAGCTTGGTCATTTATCTAGTTTTCTACACATCTCAATCTTGTAAGCCTTTGCCCTTCGTTAATCAGGTAACCTCCTTTGACCCTTCTTCTTCTGTTTCTGGGTATAGGTTCTTTTACAGTTAGTTTTTTAATAGTCTTTTCTATTTTCTAACGAACAAAACCTCCACTGTTTGGTGGTTATTAGGTCAGGTTTAGTGGGGGTAGGCTCTTTTAGGGCCATTCTAGGTTGCTCTGAGGTTGTTCTAGCCAATAACCCCTTCTTTTCTATCTTCTGGTGAACTTTCGATCACCTTCTCTAGTGACCTTCCCTTGAGTGTTCTTGGTGTTCGTTGTTTGAGACCTTTCAACTTCTACCCTTTGATTTTTCATTTAGGTTCTTTAAGTTGTGTACATGTTTGTAGTTTGTCTTTCCCTTAAGTGTAGTGTCATGTTCCTTATGCTCAGACCCTTGTACCAGCTTGTAGAAGAGTTCCCATCTCTTCTGAGAAGACCTTTAAGAAGATTAGGCAGATAGAGCTATCCCAAGAGGAAGCTCGTAGGGCTGAGGCCTTCCCCTCAGACCAATTTTTCCTCCTTCACTAAAGGTCATATACCCTGAACCTACAAAGCCTACTGAGCTTGCAGAGGTTCTTGAGGATCCTGTCCCAATGTCTGAGTCCTCTTCGTCAGACCCTATGTCAACGTTTAATGCAGGTGAATCTGTAGACTCTTTTCAAGAGGCTATGGATTATTATCCTCGGCCAGGTGAGGTTCCTGAGGAATTTGAGGTTTCAAGTTGTGCCTCATCTCATCAAGGTGCTATAAATTTTCATTGATCTTCAGATGTTGAAATCTTAGGGCCAAGTGTGGCAATTCCCCCTCCTATTGATGTTATTCCCCTATCGGCTACCACCGGGGTTGAATTTGCTCAGAGGTTTCCTAGTGGTGCTCCTACACCTACCCAGACCGATGTTGTCGGGGATGGTGATGACGATTAAGGGAATGAACTTGATACCTCTGAGGCTGATGAGTACGAGAGTACCATGAACGAGTACGACCTTCTCTCTTTCAGGCATCTCCATTCCATAGATTCTTCAATCATCCTTAGGAAACCTCTGAGGGATGAGAGCGCCTTCGATGGTCAAGATGCAGAAATCTGTGTTTATGAGCAGGTGTTTAAGTTGTTCTCTCATATTCCTATCCACCCAACCATTAGAGCTATACTCTCCCATATAAATCTTACCCCTTCCCAACTGTCCCCAAATACCTGGAGGGTTATGATTGGGGCCATCATCCTTTGGATGGCTATTCACCATTCAAACCTTCCAGTTAGATTTTTTACAGGTTTTTATATTCCTTCGTCAGCCAAAAACCACCCCAGCTATTATCACTTCTTAGCCAGGAAATCATAGAAGAAAATAATCTCGGTTACCCAAACTTCAAACCATAATTGGAAACCTCAGTACTTCTTTGTTTTCGGGGCATGGGAATTTGGTTCAGACGAGGCTTTTGGAATGTCAATTCCAAAGACCACTCTGAGATGGGGGGAGGTCTCCCTTCCTGCCAAAGACGACCCTGGTCATAGACAAGACAACTACAAAAATGTTTAGTACCTTCGCAACCAGGGCGAGAAAGGTCGTCTCGTTAAATATGAGCATCTGATGACCCCCTACGACCTATCTCAGACAGGTTTGTGGGGTGGTCCCATGGGAGAGAATTGTAAGTATTAATCTTTCTTACCCAAGTTATACCTCTTATATTTTTTATCTCTAACTGACTAACTCAGAGACTTGTCTTTTGCAAAGCGTCTGGCAGGCATATCAGACGAGTTCTGGGAAATATCGGCACCCAGTTTAGTGAAGATCATGGAAAAGTGAGGTGGTAAGAGTGCACCACCACCGGCATAAAAAAACGTCACCTCCTCCAAGGCCGATGCCAATAAAAAGAGGAAGTCCACGGCTGACCCGGTGCATACGAGGCCGAGCAAGACTCGGGCCAAGGATTGTTTCATACCCATTTCTACAGATGATGTCCTGGATGCTCGTCTATCTTAGCTAAAAATTAGAGATAGCGTGATCATCCATAATTTGAAGGTTGTCGATGCTATTGGCATGATCATGACTGAGGAAGACAAGAATTTTCTACGCGCATCGGATGTCCTTTTATTAGCGGAGTTTTCACTCCACAAGTCAATCCAGGTATCAATTTTTTGCTCATTTTCTCACAAGTGTAACATCGGCTTTTTAGAAATTACAACTCATATGCTCATATGTCTGATTTTCTTCTGCAGAGTGTCTTGTCCTTTCATCACCTTGTTGACTGGAACTTGAAGAGGATCCCCTTATAGAAAAGGGTAAGGAAGCCGAGAAGGTGAAGGCCTCTCTGAATGCAGAGGTTGTAAGGTTGAACGGAGTCATTAAGCAGATGATCAACAGCATGGCTCAGCTCAATAAATATCATGGCAAAGCTCTGAAGGCCAAGGATGATGTTCTTCAACATAAGGTCGATGCTGCAGTAAAGGCAACTGGCGTAATTTTTGGGGTATTTTTCAAAATAAAGAGGAAAAATAAATTTTGACATAAAATTATTTTTATTGCTCAAGCTTGTTGTTATTATTTTTAAAGGCAAAAATTTCAAACGGTTTCGAAAACGGAGTTAAAACGGATTTTATATTGATTTTATAATATTTTGCCTTATAGGCATTTTTTAGGCGAACTGCCAATTTTCTTGGGCGATCGATCGATCGACGCCTGGGGTTCGATCGATCAACCCCAGCAGAAAACGTGCGCAGCAAGCAGTTTTTAGAGTTTGATTTGTTTACAACTCTTTTGGTTTTGCCTTATAAAATAAGGTCGTGGGTGACCCTTTTTGGTACAACTTTTTGGAAGCAAACATATTTTTAATTCCTCTTTTTTATACACAAACAAGCCCTTTGAGTTATGCATTCAACCTTAGTTTCTTGTGGTGTTCTTGGGGCCATTTTGAGGTTGTTCTTGGAGGAACTTTTGGTGATCTTTGGAGCAGATTTTTGGTGGTTTTTCAGCGTTTTTGGGCAGAATTATTGATGGTATCTTTTAGTGGTTTGAGGTATGGTGTTTTACACAATATGCTCCTTAAACTCGGGAGTATTATTCTCATTGTTTTCTTATGATTATTGACTCATATTTGAATTGCTAAATTCATTAGAATCTGGAAATATTTGTTGGAATCTAATTTCGATTCATGTGGTATTATTTTGGTGTTGAGCATGCTGTCATGAAGATTTTAATATCGCACGGAGGTTGGGCACCCGCCAATATTCATTTTTTCGGATATGCTAAAAATGCATAGGCACGGTACATTGGTGAGGCTTTGTGACCCGATTAATGTGTTGTTGAGAAATTATAGTGATATAATTGCTTATGAGATTCCCATTTGATTTGAATATTCGTATTTGTATTGTTATGGTTTATTCACCGCTAATATTTGTTGAGCATCTTTCTTGTCGTATTGTGTACTTCCCCATATTTTCTTTTAGTGGCAGGTTAGCGCGGATTTTGGGGCGCTATGGAGATTGATTTTAGCGTGGATTATTTTGGGAAGATTTTTAATACAAGTTGAGAAGATTGTATTATTTTGATGTATAGAGCATTGGAGACTTATTTTATTTCGAGATAGATAGATATTTTATTTCGAGAGATTATTGGTTGTATTATTTTGAAGAGATTGAGATTAGTGTATTCTCTTATTTATATTGTGGGATTGGTTTTAGATGCTCTATACCTTGTTATATTGTGGATTTTTGTTAGTTGTATCGTAGTAGCGCTCCGTTCACTCTCCCCGGGCAGGCGGGGTGTTACAGGATGGTATCAGAGCATGGTCTTAGGTCTCGTAGGTTATGAATCCGTTTAACTTCCGCATTACCGAGCTTTGATCCTCTTTGTTGATTTATACTCCCAGAGGTAGTGGGTCTAGCATACATGTTAGACGTGTTTCTTAGAGACATAGAGTCTTGTGGTAAAGACGTTGTAGGCATCAAGTTTAGAATTAGTAAGCTTGATGTGAGGATGCTTAGAGTTGATTTTTGGAGACGATATCTATTTGGAAGATCATTAGTACAAATTTTGGGTATATCTTATATCGATGCAGCGATGTGATTTGGTTTGAGGATTTATGTGTTATAAAGATTATTGCAGATAGAATCGAGTGGTGGTTCGTGAGAGCACATGGTACACCGTTATTTTCATAGTTATGCATATATATAGGCGATATATATTATTTTGTTGTTCATGGGGTAGGTGCGTGTAGGATTGGGTATATGGGCGCCCAATTATGGCATTATACGGGTAGGCATATGCGAGCCTTAGTTTATTTTGCGTAATTTACGTTTGATGTGTGTGTTTCGTCTAATTTCGAGAACGAAATTCTTTGCTAGTGGGGAAGTATGTAACACCCCGTATTTTTTATAATTAATTTAATTAATTAATTGGAATAATTGGAGAAAAAATAAAATTTTGGATTTTATAAATTTTATAATTTAAAATGTTGGTTTTTATATTTGAAAAATAAATTTTCAAACAGAATTGGAATCGGAATTAAAATGGAGTTTTAATTAAATTTTTATTATATAGAAGAGTCCTTAAAACATAAAAATCTCTAAGAGACCTCAGAGCATAAAACTCTCTAGAAAAAAATATTTAAAAATATTGAAAGGTCTGATCAAGCTGAAATTAGCTTCCTCTCGTCTTCAGCTAATTCTCTGTAAAATTTCATCTAATTTCAATGGTCTGATCGTCCGGAATAAAAATTTTAGTGTTTATATCTTATTAGAGTTCTATTAGGATTAGGTTTCTTAATGACTATATAATGGCTCTAATTCCTGGGGGGGGCTTCTCATAATCATTTTTTCTCAAGTTTTTCACCAGAGAACACTTCTAAAAATATTTACTCTCAACCATAATCATCAACCTCCAACATAATCAAGGTTTTGTCACCAGATTTGAAGGCTTATTTGGGGTTTAATTAAGATTGGTCCAAGAACACTTCTTTGCTAATTTTTCGAGAAGAATCCATATTTTTAATTATATTTTCAACACAATCTTCACATGCATGAATACTACATTCTTTTCCTTTAGTATTATGCGTTTTAAGTGTCGCCTAAACACTTAATTACATGTTTTCTGAAAAATAATTAGTAACTTAATTAGAAAAAGTGGACACTAATTATGGGGCTGTTTTTATAAAATCTTTTAATTTGAATAATATTCATAACCCTTTGGGTACGTAGGATTCATGAGTGATTTTGGATTTTATTGGTGTAGGTTGCATGTAGAAAGCCCTAGTTTTAAAATAAATGAAGTTGGGGGCGTATAACTCATGTGATTTGTGTAGAGATAATGAAATTTGGATTTTGATGTATAAATGATGAAAACTCGGCATAATTAATTTAAAATAATTAATTGGATGTTTATGATGAGGCGATAATTAAATTAAGATTTAATTGAATTGGACTATCATGTGTAGTTTTATATATTGATTAATTATGCTTGTTTGTGTGACTTATTGGTATTATTATATTGCCTTTGTGACGACGGGTTGTTGGGTAATTTTGCTCTCCCAATATTTTACGATGCCTTCTAGGTATGGGATTAGTGGGTAGGCCTTTTGATAATTTACGACTTCTAGGTATGGGACTAGAGAGGGTAGATTATTGTGACTTTATTATGCCGGGTGTGGGATGAATTTAATTACTTTATCGTCATTACGCTAGTCTAGGTATGAGACTAGGTTATGATTTATGTTAGAAAATCCTCCTATACATAGGTTAGGACGTATTGATAACTTGGGGACCCTTAGGTACGGGACTAAGGGGTATTTTGAGGATCTCACATCGATTAAAGGGTGGGGTGTTTATAAATTGGGAATTGAGAAATTAGGAACTAATACCTAAGATAATAAGACGGGTATTAAAATATATTGGCAACATAATCAGTGAGGGCCGACATTTTAAACGGGCCAGCCGAAGTTTTATGTCGTGTCGTGTGTGGAACCTCGTCATCAGTGAGGGTCGGCGGTTTAAACGAGCCAGCCGACGTTTTGACGAGGGGATGTGTATTTTGGTGGATAAATCACCCGAGGCGGGAGGACCTCCATAATAAAATGAGGATATAATAGAAGATGGTTAATTTAATGAAATTAACATCGTGGGACTTGGGAATTTAAAAATCACATTGGTGTGCCATTATAAATGGGGATTTCTGCGGGTAGTTAGTGATTTATATTTATCGCGTTTAATTATCCCGTTTAATTTAAAATGTTCTATTGTGACATTTATTGCGTATAATGCTACTGTCTGGATTTAAGGATCCTATTTGAGGGGAGTAGTGTGTATTCTTGCTCGGGGCTTTGGCTCTGACCCATGCGTTGACTAATCTTTTTCAGGATTAGAATTGGAGAAGCTGCACAAGTTTATCGGAGTTATCATTAGGAGGTGAAGCTGGAGTTATTCATTTTATGGCATAGTTTAGTTAGACTTTCTTTTCCAGTCGTATTTAATTATGAGACTTCATTTGAGTTTTATTGGTCCATTCGGTTCCAAATTTGTTTAGAGGATTTCTTTTGGGATTATTTCAGGTTTTATTTAATCATTATTGGAGAATGGATTTTTTGTAGTTAGCATGTGATGGATCGTTTATCGCTTAGTTGTTTATGATCATTTTGAGATTGATTCAATTATTTATCTTATGGACTGATTTATTTATGTCTCATATCTGTCTCAAGCTAAGAATGGTATTTATTTAGTTCACGCCTGGAATAGTTCGACGGCGGTGGCTGGCCACCCCGTCTATCGGATTTTACGGGGTGTGACAGAATGGTATCAGAGACTAGGTATACGATCACACTCGGGTCTTAGGTTTTGGGTCTGTTGCGTTTTTGTGGCACGTATTTTGGAGATAGACTATTTTAGATAATCATTTCGCGTTAGACATCTAGATTAGATGTGAGAAATTATTTTTGGAGACGAAATTCTTTTTGGAGATTGTGGCCTGATTTCTGAGAGTTAGGTTAGTGGTGAATTTCGAAGGCGAAATTCCATTATTAGTGGGGAAGTGTAACAACCAGCGTAATTTTTGGGGTATTTTTCAAAATAAAGAGGAAAAATAAATTTTGAGATAAAATTATTTTTATTGCTCAAACTTATTGGTTATTATTTTTAAAGGCGAGAATGTCAAACGGTTTCAAACGGAGTTAAAACAGATTTTATATTGATTTTATAATATTTTGCCTTATAGGCATTTTTTAGGCGAACTGCCATTTTTCCTGGGCGATCGATCGATCGACGCCTGGGGTTCGATCAATCGACCCCAGCAGAAAACGTGCGCAGCAAGCAATTTTTAGAGTTTGATTTGTTTACAGCTCTTTTGGTTTTACCTTATAAAATAAGGTCCTGGGTGACCCTTTTTGGTACAACTTTTGGAAGCAAACATATTTTTAATTCCTCTCTTTTATACACAAACAATCCCTTTGAGTTATGCATTCAACCTTAGGTTTTTGTGGTGTTCTTGGGGCTGTTTTGAGGTTGTTCTTGGAGGAACTTTTGGTGATCTTTGGAGCAGATTTTTTTGTGGTTTTTCTGCGTTTCTATGCAGAATTATTGATGGTATCTTTTGGTGGTTTGAGGTATGGTGTTTTACACAATATGCTCCTTAATATCGTGAGTGTTATTCTCATTGTTTTCTTGTGATTATTGACTCATATTTGAATTGCTAAATTCATTGGAATCTGGAAATATTTCTTGGAATCTAATTTCGATTCATGTGGTATTATTTTGGTGTTGAGCATGTTGTCATGAAGATTTTAATATGGCACGGAGGTTGGGCACCCGCCAATATTCCTTTTTCGAATATGCTAAAAATGCATAGACGCGGTACGTTGGTGAGGCTTGGTGACCCGGTTAATGTGTTATTGAGAAATTATAGTGATATAATTGCTTATGAGATTTGCATTTGATTTGAATATTCGTATTCGTATTGTTACGTTTTATTCACCGCTAATATTTGTAGAGCATCTTTCCTGTCGTATTGTGTACTTCCCCATATTTTCTTTTAGTGGCAGGTTAGCGCGGATTTTGGGGCGCTATGGAGATTGATTTTAGCGTGGATTATTTTGGGAAGATTTTTAATACAAGTTGAGAAGATTGTATTATTTTGATGTATAGAGCATTAGAGACTTATTTTATTTCGAGATAGATAGTTATTTTATTTTGAGAGATTATTGGTTGTATTTAATTTGAAGAGATTGAGATTAGTGTATCCTCTTATTTATAATGTGGGATTGGTTTTTGATGCTTTATACCTTGTTATATTGTGGATTTTTGTTAGTTTTATCGTAGTAGGGCTCCGTTCGCTCTCCCCCGGTGGGCGGGGTGTTACAAGATGCTGCTGAGAAGACCATCGAAGACTACAAGGTCTCAGATGAATTTGTCAGCTTTGGTTTTGAATACTTAGAGAGGGGTATTAAAGAGACTAGAAAATGGGCAGCCATGAAGGAGAGTGAGTCTGGGGCCTTGACTGCCTCAGACTTTATTGGTCTCGGCTTTGGAATCCCTCGGTTCACTCAGGCCTTGAAGGAAATTGAAGAGGTTGATGCGGCTCCATCCGAGACTTCTCCTCTCGAGGTCATAGAGATAGAAGATGCTACTCATCATGATGATGGAGTTGAAGTCATTAACATCGACCATGACCAGATGGCTGCAGATGTTAGTGGGTTGGCTCCTGTCGAGACCTAGGCTTTTTTCTTGTGAAGCTTTTCAATAGTTGTAATTTTGATCCTTTTGTCTCTAACTCTTATTTTTGTGAACTCTGATGGCCTCTTGACATTATGGCTCGTAACTCTGAATCCCTTTTTATGATAATCATAAATACAGCTTCTTCAGATTCTATTGCTTCATATGATATTTTGTTTGAAATTTATATGTTGGTGTTGCCCTATAATTGCGATGCTTTACCTCTTATTTTCGCCAATCTAATGTTGTTTGAGGTCTGAGGTCACCAAGCTATGATGTTTTATCTCTTAATTTGTCACCAAATACTGATGTTAAAGGTTTGAGGTCACCATATTATGATGTTTCACCACTTAAACTTTCACCAATTAATAATGTTAAAGGTCTGAGGTCACCATATTATGATGTTTCATCTCTTAAATTTTCACGAAATAATCATATTATGATGTTTTACCTCTTAAATTGTCACCAAATACAGATGTTAAAGATCCGAGGTCACCAAATCATGGTGTTTTACCCTCATAGTTTCACCAAATAATGATGTTAAAGGTCTGAGGTCACCATATTATGATGTTTTACCTCTTAAACTTTCACCAATTAATGATGTTAAAGGTCTGAGGTCACCATATTATGATGTTTCACCTCTTAAATTTTCACCAAATAATGATGTTAAAGGTCTGAGGTCATCAAACCATGATGTTTCACCTCTTAAACTTTCTCCAAATAATGATGTTTAGGGTCTGAGGTCATCAAATCATGGTGTTTTACCCTCATATTTTCACCAAATAATGATGTTAAAGGTCTGAGGTCACGATATTATGATGTTTTACCTCTTAAACTTTCACCAATTAATGATGTTAAAGGTCTGAGGTCACCATATTATGATGTTTCACCTCTTAAACTTTCACCAAATAATGATGTTAAAGGTCTGAGGTCACCACATCATGATAAAAATGTTGCTAATGTCGTTTAATACAAGATTAAACTGTATAAGCAACTCCGACATGTTTGTTGAAGAAACCCTTTTCTTTTGAAAATAAAAATTATAAACAACAAGATGTGTTTACAAAAAAACTTATGTACGAGAGTAATCAAGACTTTGTAATCATTTTTTAAAACAAGAAAGTTTTAAAAATCATCACACTATAGACTGAGATGAGGAGATGAAGATAATCAAACACACAGTTTTTAACGTGGTAAAACCTCTCCCAACAGAGGAAACATCCACGGTGACTTCTAAGTCACAAAAGTAAAAATCCACTAATAACAAATAATAGTTACAAATAATCCAACATACATGCACACAAATCAACCTATTCTAAGTTTAGGAATATACCCCACTTGGTGTCCTTCTAACTTCTCATAGATCTGATTGTTGATGATGTTCTTCCAGTTTGATAACTTCCTTTGCTTTAGTTTCCTTACGTCGACTCAATAATCTTTGATCTTGATCCCAACACTTTTAGTGTTGTAGTGTGTTAAGTGTTGGTGATGTGATTCCTATTCACATGCATGAACTCACACACACTTAGATTTACAGACAGTCCTAGAAAATTACATATAAAGACTATATGCTGTGATTTTAGTTTATTTCTTTCTTACAGAACTTGAACCCTTTTTGACCTTTAATATAACCCAGATTCCACGGATATCTCGCTTCTAAATCGGTCAAGATCTTAATCAATCTCGGTTTTAAAAATATTTTTGAGATTGAAAATCTCCAAGTGTGAATCCAACTAGGTCAAGGTTAAGTTTCGAAAGAATAGAAACCATAAAACATTTTCAAAACTAAATCAGTAAAGATTTTCTTAAATCAAGAAAGAAATATGCAGATCTAGTGAAAATGTAACATGCAGAGTGTAGATCTAAAATTTCTATGAAAAAGAAACACAGATCTTCACACGAATGTTTAAGTTGGAACAAAGATCACAGATCAAGAGGTTACAGCATCAAATGAACAAACCACTCTCTCTCAAACACTCAAGGTTGTGTTTGGGGTTAGGTGTATACAAAGGTTTGATTCAGAAAATGAAGCGTTTAGGGTTAGGGTTTAGTTTTTTTGGATAACATAGTTTCCTTTATCTCTCTTCTCTCTTTTCTTTTCTCTCTTCTCTCTCACTCCTCTCTTCTCTCTATTTTTTTCTCTCAGAAATGACGAATGCCCAAAAGTCTTGAAAGTCTGAGAAGTGGGGGGTTTATGTAGGGGTGGAGGAAGGTTCTGGAAATGCGCATGGAATCAATGGCTGAGATTAAGTCATCCAACGATTGACTTGATCTAAGGGTTATAAAACAGCTGTGGTTAAGTCCAAAGAGATTGGTTCAAACGATGGCACACGGATTGGTTTAAAACACATGCAGACCATCGATCAGCTTTGATCCAACGATCATAAATCCACTAGCGAACCCTCTCACATAACAAACACAAATAAATGAACCAGGAGGATGACAAGTGTTGAAATATGAGTGGCTCACACACGCGCATTCAAAGTAATTACAGGCAGCACCCTGAAGTCTCTAGCGCATTTACATTCTACCCAAACAAACATTCCATTAAAAAATGAAGTTTACCAAATAGCAAATTTACCCCACAAATTATATAATCACATTTTATTAATGAAAACATTTATTTAAAAAATGTTTAAAAATGTTTAAAAATTCCCAAAAATAATTAAAACCACATTTTAAGGGGAATTAATCACACAATCAATTTTAAGCAATATATACACATGTATGCACTTCTAATTGTGTGTAGTGTGATTCAATTTATACCTTCTTGGATTATTGAAGAGGATTAGAGAGATAAGTTCTGAGGCTTTTTGGATTCTAGGTTAGACAACCAATTTTGTCACTATTTCCAAATTAGATGAACACTTATACAATATAGACTTAAGCAAGTCAAAGGTATAAGGTGCTTCAGTTTCACCTCCTAAAATTTCACCAAATAATGATGTTTAAGGTCTGAGGTCATCAAATCATAATGTTTCACCTCTTAAATTTTCACCAAATAATGATGTTTGAGGTCTGAGGTCACCAAACTATGATGTCTTACCTCTTAATTTGTCACCAAATACTGATGTTAAAGGTATAAGGTCACCAAATCATGGTGTTTTACCCTCATATTTTCACCAAATAATGATGTTAAAGGTCTGAGGTCATCATATTTTCATGTTTTACCCCATAATTCACCAAATTAATGGTGTTAAGGGTATGAGGTAACCAAATCAATGATGTTTCACCCCATAATTCATGAAATTAATGATGTTGAAACACAATGTAGCGGAGTATCAGCACAACATTACTATTTTTTCATTACATCCTTTGTATAAACTGGTACATGTATTACCAAAGATAAGAACTGCAACATCATAAGTAATATTTCTTTAAGTGATCGGCATTTCAAAGGTTGGAGAAAGGTTATCCTTCAAGATTTTCTATCCGGTAGGTACCAGGCATAACCTCATCAATTACCCTATAAGGACCATACCAATTAGGATGGAGCTTATTTACTTTTTGCCATGTCTTCTTTAGGACTAGGTCTCCCACAGCTATAGGCCTTGACTTCACCCTTTGATTATAGAATCTCACAGTTTTCTATTGATAGGTTACTTATTTTATCTCTGCATCCTCTCTTCTTTCTTCAATTAAATCAAGGTCAAGTCTTCTTTCCTCCCCATTCCTCTTAAGGTCATATGTCTGAACTCAATGAGTAGGAATTCCAACCTCTATTGGGATGACAACCTCTGAGCCAGGGGCTAACATAAATGGAGTTTCTGTTGTTGGCATCCTTTCTGTCATCTTGTAGTCCCATAGCACATCATATACCTCCTCTATCCATCTTCCTTTGGCCTCTTCCAACCTCTTTTTTATCCCATCAAGGATTGTTCGATTTGTGACCTCGGTCTGACCATTTGCCTGGGGTCGGTCAGGAGAAGCGAAGAACTACCTAGTCCCTACTCTTTTGTAGTATTTTTCTAAAGAAAAATTCTTGAACTGGGTTCCATTGTCTCAGAAGAGGGTATTTGGAAGGCCATATCTGCATATTATGTTCTTCCAGATAAACTGAAAAGTCTTCTTCTCAGTGATTGTGATCATTGGTTCAGCCTATACCCATTTGGAGAAATAATCAATTGCCACTATTAAGAATCGATAGTTGTTTAAAACTCTTGGCAAGGGTTCTACCAAGTCAATGCCCCATACTACAAATGGCCAAGGGGAGCTGATTGAAATCAAAGATTAGTGAGGATGATGAGGGATGGTGGAGAACCTTTGACACTTATCGCACTTCTTCATATACGCAGCTACATCTTTGGCCAGGGTCTGCCACCAGTTCCCCTGAGTGATTATCCTCTTAGCCAACTGTCTTCCTCCTATATGACTTGAATAAGAGCCCTCATGCACGTCGTGCAAGATGTGTGTAACCTCTGAGGGGTAGACACATCTAAGGAGGGAGAGAAGGAATCCTTTTTTGTACAAGACATCTCCTACATTTAAGAATTTAGCAGCTCTAAACCTCAGCTTTCTCTTTTCAAACATAGAATCTGGCAGCTCTCCCTCTCTGATGTATCTAATAAGAGGGTCCATCCTCATACAGGACCAATGTAACTCGTAGAAACTGACCGCACGATCATGATACATCCAATTTGAGAATACGATGATAATTTTAAAATTTCTAGACTTAGGCATAAAAATATGGCATTAGAGGGCGAAAACCCAAGACAGCCCTCGAACGGCCCCATGAGAGGTATCAACACCTCGTACATGACCGATGTAACTCGTAGGAACTGGCAGCACATTCACGGGATCGCCGGTTTAAGAATACAATGATAATTGGAAAGTATCAGGACATAGGTTTAAAAACATGGCATTAAAGGGTGAAATCCCAAAACATCCCACGAACGGCCACGTGAGAGGTACCAATACCTCACACGGGACCAATGTAACTCATAGAAACTGACTGCACAATCACGAGACTCCCGGTTTGAGAATATGATGATAATTTGAAAATTTATATACTTAGTCTTAAAAACATGGCGTTAGAAGGTGAAAACTCGAGACAGCCCCCGAATGTCCCGTGAGAGGCATCAACACCTCGCATGCGACCAATGTAACTCATAGGAATTGATCGCATGTTCATGGGACTCCCAATTTAAGAATACGACGATAATTTGAAAATATCAGAACTTTGGCTTAAAATATGGTGTTAGACGGCGAAAAATCGAAATAGCCCATGAACGGCCATGTGAGAGGCACCAACACCTCGCATGGGACCAATGTAACTCTTAGGAACATGAATGCAGGATAACGGGTCTCTCAGTTTGAGAATAAGATGATAATTTGAAAATTTCTAAACTTAGGCTTAAAAACAAGGCGTTAAAGGGAGAAAACTCGAGACATCCCCGAACGGGCCAGTGAGAAGCATCAACACCTTGCACGCGACCAATGTAACTCGTAGGAACTAACCGCGCATTCACAAGCCTCCCGATTTGAGAATAGCATGATAATTTGAAAATTTTAGGACATAGGCTTAAAAACATGGTGTTAGAGGGCGAAAACCCAAAACATCCCACGAACGGCCACGTGAGAGGCACCAACACCTCGCATGGGACTAATGTAACTCGTAGAAACTTACTGCATGATCACGAGACTCCTAATTTGAGAATACGATCATAATTAGAAAATTTCTAGACCTATGCTTAAAAATATGGCGTTAGATGGCAAAAACCCGAGACAACCCCCGAATGGCCTCGTGAAAGAGACCAACACCTCACATGCGACCAATGTAACTCGTAGGAACTGACCACGCATTTATGGGACTCTCGGTTTGAGAATATGATAATAATTTGAAAATATCAGGACTTACGCTTAAAAACATAGCGTTAGAGGGCAAAAACTAGAAACATCCCACGAACGGCCACGTTAGAGGCACCAACACCTCGCACGGGACCAATGTAACTCGTAGGAACTGAACGCAGGATAATGGCTCTCTCGATTTGAGAATAACAGATAATTTGCAAATATCTAGGCTTAGGCTTAAAAACATGGCGTTAGAGGTCAAAAATTCCAAACATCCCTCGAATGGCCCCGCGAGAGGCATCAACACCTTGCATGATGCCAATTTAACTCAAAAGAACTAACCGCACGATCACGGGACTCCCGATTTGAGAATATGAGGATAATTTGCAAATATCAGGGCTTATGCTTAAAAATATGGCATTAGAGGGAAAAAACCAAAAACAACCCCTGAACGACCTCATTAGAGGCACCAACACCTCACACGGAACCAATGTAACTCGTACAAACTGATCGCATCGTCATGGGACTCCTAGTTCGAGAATACGATGATAATTTGAATATTTCTAGACTTAGGCTTAAAAACATGACGTTAGAGGGTGAAAAGTCGAGATATCCCTTTAACGGCCCCGTTAGGGGCATCAACACCTCTCACGCGACCAATGTAACTAGTACGAACTAACCGCGCATTCACGGGACTCCAGATTTGAGAACACGATGATAATTTGAAAATACCAGAACTTAGGCCTAAAAATATTACGTTAGAAGGCGAAAAATTGAAATAGCCCAAAATAGCCACGTGACAGACACCAACACCTCGTACGGGACCAATGTAACTCGTAGAAACTAATCGCACGATCTTGAGACATTCAGTTTGAGAATACGATGATAATTTGAAAAATTCTAAACTTAGGCATAAAAATATGGCATTAGAGGGTAAAAACCCGAGACAGCCCCCGAACGGCCCCATGAGAGGTATCAACGCCTCGTACGTGGCCGATGTAACTCATAGAAATTGAACGAATGTGCACGGGACTCCCGATTTGAGAATACGATGATAATTTGAAAATATCAGAACATAGGCTTAAAAACATGGTGTTAGAGGGAGAAAAATCGAAATAGCCCGTGAACAGCCATGTGAGAGGCACCAACACCTCGCACGGGACCAATGTAACTCGTAGGAACTGATCGCGAGATAATGGGTCTCTCGATTTGAGAATATGATGATAATTTGAAAATTTCTAGACTTATGCTTAAAAACATGGCGTTAGAGGGAGAAAACCCGAGACAGCCCCAAACGGCCCCGTAAGAGGCATCAACACCTCGCACGCGACCAATGTAACTCATAGGAACTGATCGCACATTCACAAGACTCCCGATTTGAGAATATGATGATAATTTGAAAATATCAAGACTTAGGCTAAAAAATATGGTGTTGGAGGGGGAAAACCCAAAACAGCCCATGAACGGTCATGTGAGAGGCACCAACACCTCGTATGGGACCAATGTTACTCGTAGAAACTGACTGCACAATCACGAGACTCCAGGTTTGAGAATACGATGATAATTTTAAAATTTCTAGACTTGGGCTTTAAAATATGACATTTGAGGGAAAAAACCCGAGACAGCATCCGAACGGTCCCGTTAGGGGGAATAACACCTCGCACGCGACCCATGTAACTCCTAGGGACTGACTACGCTTTCACGGGACTCCCAATTTGAGAATATGATGAAAATTTGAAAATATCAAAATTTAGGCTTAAAAACATGGAGTTAGAGGGAAAAAAACCCAAATAGCCCACGAACGGCCACGTGAGAGGCACCAACACCTCGTACGGGAATAATGTAACTCGTAGGAACTGACCGCACGATCACGGGACTCCTAATTTGAGAATATGAGGACAAGTGGCAAATATCAGGACTTAGGCTTAAAAATATGGCGTTAGAGGGAGAAATCCTGAAACACCCCCTGAACGACCTCATGAGAGGCACCAACACCTCGCACGGAATCAATGTAACTCGTAGAAACTGATCACGTGGTCATGGGACTCCTAGTTTAAGAATACGACAATAATTTGAAAAAATTTAGACTTAGGCTTAAAAACATGGCGTTAGAGGGTGAAAACCCAAAGCATCCCCTGAACGGCCCCTTGAGAGGCACAAACACCTCACACGGGATCAATGTAACTTGTAGAAACTGACCACATGATCACGAGGCTCCCAGTTTCAGAATACGATGATAATTCAAAATTTTCTTGACTTAGGCTTAAAAACATGGCGTTAGATGGCGAATATCCGAGATAGCCCCCGAGCGGCCCCGTGAGAGGCACCAACACCACACACGGGACCAATGTAACTCATAGCAGCTGATCGCGTGTTCACTGGGCTCCCAATTTGAGAATACGATAATAATTTGAAAATATCAAGACTTAGGCTTAAAAATATGATGTTAGAGGGAGAAAACCCGAAACATACCCTGAACGACCCCGTGAGAGGCACCAATACCTCGTATGGAATCAATGTAAGTCATAGAAATTGACCACTGGTTTGAGAATATGATGATAATTTGAAAATTTCTAGACTTAGGCTTAAAAACATGGGGTTAGAGGGCGAAAACCTGAGACAGCCACTGAATGGCCCTGTGAAAGGTACCAACACCTCGCAGGGGACCAATATAACTCGTATAAACTTACCACATGCTCATGGGACTCTCGGTTAAAAATACGATGATACTTTGAAAATTTCTAGACTTAGGCTTAAAACATGGCGTTAGAGGGAGAAAACTCGAGACAGCCACCGAACGGCCCCATGAGAGACACCAACACCTCGTACGGGACTAATGTAACTCGTAGGAACTAACCGCGCATTCATGGGACTCCCGATTTGAGAATATGATGTCAAGTTGAAAATATCAGGACTTCGGCTTAAAATTTTGGTGTTAGAGGGAGAAAAACTGAAACACCACACGAAAGGCCATGTGAGAGGCACCAACACCTCACATGGGACCAATGTAACTCGTAAGAACTGACCAAGGGATAATGGGTCTCTTGGTTTGAGAATACGAGGATAATTTGCAAATATCTAGACTTAGGCTTAAAAACATGGCGTTAGAGGGAAAAAAAACCCAAAACACCCCCCGAACGGCCCCATGAGAGGTACCAACACCTCACACTGGACCAATGTAACTCTTAGAAATTGACTGCGTGGTCAGGGGACTCCCGCTTTGAGAATACGATGATAATTTGAAAATTTCTAGACTTAGGCTTAAATACATGGCCTTAGTGGGCAAAAATTCGAGACAGCCCCCGAATGGCCCTGTAAATGGTGCCAACTCCTCGCACGGGACCAATGTAATATGTAGGAACTGACCACACAATTCGGGACTCTCGATTTGAGAATACGACGATAATTTGAAAATATCTGGACTTAGGCTTAAAACATAGCGTTAGTGGGCGAAAATTTAAAATTTCCCCCAAACGGCTATGTGAGAGGCACCAACACCTCGAACGGGACCAATATAACTCGTAGCAACTGACAGAATGATCATGGGACTCCCAATTTGTGAATATGGTGATAATTTTCAAATTTCTAGACTTAGGTTTAAAAACATGGTATTAGAAGGCAAAAACCCGACACAACTGCTGAACGGCACCGTAAGAGGTACAACCACCTCGCACGGGATCAATGTAACTCATAGGAACTGTTCGCGTGGTCAGGGGACTCCCAGTTTGAGAATACAATAATAATTTGAAAATATCTAGACTTAGGCTTAAAAAATGGCATTAGAGGGGGAAACCCCGAAACAACCACATGAGAGGCACCAACACCTCGCATGGGACCAATGTAACTCGTAGGAACTTATTATGTGACCACGGGACTCCCAGTTTGAGAATATAAGGATAATTTGAAAATATCTAGACTTAGGCTTAAAAACATAGCGTCAGAGGGCGAAAACCGAAACAGTCCCCAAAGGGCCCCATGAGAGGCATCAACACCTCGCACGGGACCAATATAACTCATAAAAATTGACGATACGATCACGAGACTCCCGATTTGAAAATATCATGATAATTTGAAAATATCAAGACTTCGGCTTAAAAACACGATGTTAGAAGGCAAAACCCTAATACAACTCTCGGACGGCCCTGTGAGACGAACCAACACCTCGCATAGGACCAATGTAACTCGTAGGAACTAATCGCGCAATCACGGGACTCCTAATTTAAGAATACAAAAATAATTTGAAAATATCTAGAATTAGGCATAAAAGCATGGCGATGAAAACTCGAAATAGCACCCAAACAGCCCCGTGAGAGGCACAAACACCTCGCACGTAATCAATGTAACTCATAGAAACTGACCGCACGATCACGGGACTCTTGATCTGAAAATACGACGATAATTTGAAAATATTAAGACTTAGGCTTAAAAATATAGAGTTAGAGAGCAAAAACCCGAGACAGACCCCGAATGACCCCGTGAGTGGCACCAACACCTTACACGTGACCAATGTAACTCATAAGAACTGATCACGGGGCCCCCTATTTGAGAATACGAGGATAATTTGCAAATATTTAGACTTGGGATTAAAAACATGGCGTTAGAGGGAAAAAAATCCGAGACATCCCCCGAACGGCCCTGTGAGAGGCACCAACACCTCGTAGGGGACCAATGTAACTCGTACGAACTGGAAGCGAGATCACGAGACTCCCGATTTGAGAATACGAGGATAATTTACAAAGATCAGGGCTTAGTCTTAAAAATAAGGCGTTAGAGGGAAAAAATATAAAACATCCCCTAAATGACCCTATGAGAGGCACCAACACCTCGCACGAAACTAATGTAAGTCGTAAAAAATGACCACGTGGTCACGTGACTCCTGGTTTGAGAATACGAAGATAATTTGAAAATTTCTAGACTTAGTCTTAAAAACATGGTGTTAGAGCGTGAAAACCTGAGACAGTCACTGAACAGCCCCGTGAGAGGCACCAACACTTCGTAGGGGACCAATGTAACTTATAGAAATTGACCACACATAAACCTCGCATGTGACCAATGTAACTCATAGGAACTGACCCCGCGTTCACGGGACTCCCGATTTGAGAATGCGATGATAATCTAAAAATATCAGGAGCTCGGCTTAAAAACATGGTGTTAGAGGGAAAAAACCAAAATAGTACACGAACGACCATGTGAGAGGCACCAGTGCCTCGTATGGGACTAATGTAACTCGTAAGAACTGACCGCGGGATAATGGGTCTCTTGGTTTGAGAATACGAGAATAATTTGAAAATATCTAGACTTAGAATCAAAGACATGGCGTGAGAGGAAAAAAACCTGAGACAGCCCCCGAATGTCCCCGTGAGAGGCACCAACACCTCGCACGGGACTAATGTGACTCATAGGAACTAATCGTGTGTTCACGGGACTCTCGGTTTTAGAATACAAGGATAATTTACAAATATGAGGACTTGCGCTAAAAAACATGGCATTAGAGGGCAAAAACCCGAAACAACTCCTGAACGACCTCGTGAGGGGAAACAACACCTCGGATGGAACTAATGTAACTCGTAGAAATTGATCGTGTGGTCACGGGACTCATGGTTTGAGAATAAGATGATAATTTGAAAATTTTGAAACAGGTTGCGTTTGTTTTTCATCTGAATCTGAAGTTTGAATCTAAAATCTGAAGACTGAATCTCAAGTCTGAAATCCGAATCTGAAACATATGTTTGTTTTTATGTTTGAATGTATCTCTGAATGAATGTATTTAGGCCCATTCAGACTTCAGATTCAGATTTCAGATGTAATTCTACCTCTTAACCATTAATAGCTAAATATAACCATTAGCCTCTTAATCATTTATAAAAACAAACACTTTTTGGTACTTCTTAAGTCAGAATGGTTTATATTAAGACTTAATATGTAAAAACAAACAACACCTTAGGCTTAAAAACATGGTGTTAGAGTGCAAAAACCCAAGACAGCCCCTGAACGGCCCTGTGATAGGCACCAACACCTCGCACGGGACCAATGTAACTCGTAGAAACTGACCACACGATCACGGGACTCTCGGTTTGAGAATACAATGATAATTTCAAAAAATTTAGACTTAGGCTTAAAAACATTCCTTCAAAGGGCGAAAACCCGAGACAGCCCCCGAACGACCTCGTGAGAGGCACTAACACCTCATACAAGACCAATATAACTCAAAGGAACTCACCTCGCGTTTATAGGACTCCCAGTTTGAGAATATGACGGTAATTTGAAAATATCAGGACTTAGGATTAATATCATGGAGTTAGAGGGATAAAACTCGAAACAACCCACAAACGGCCATATGAGAGGCACCAACACCTCACATGGGACCAATGTAACTCGTAGGAACTGACCACGGGATAATGAGTCTCTCGATTTTAGAATACGAGGATAATTTGTAAATATCTAGACTTAAGCTTAAAAACATGGAGTTAGAGGGTGAAAATCCAAGATAACCCCGCACGGCCCCGTGAGTGGCACCAACACCTCGCACGGGACCAATGTAACTCGTAGGAACTGACCGCGTGATCATGGGACTATCAGTTTGAGTATATGAGAATAATTTGCAAATATAAGTACTTAGGCTTAAAAACACGGCGTTAAAGGAGGCAGACCTGAAACAACCCTGTGAGAGGCACCAACACCTCACACGGGACCAATGTAACTCATAGAAATTGACTGCATGGTTACGGGACTATCGATTTTAGAATACGGCGATAATTTGAAAATTTCCAGGCTTAGGTTTAAAAATATGACTTTCGTGGGCAAAAACTCGAGACAACCCCCGAACGACCCCGTGAAAGACACCAACACCTCGAACGGGACCAATGTAACTCATAGGAGCTGATCGCGCAATCACGGGACTCTCAGTTTGAGAATATGACGATAATTTGAAAATATCTAGACTTAGGCTTGAAAACATTACATTTGAGGGAAAAACCCGAGACAACCCCCAAACGGCCCGGTGAGAGGCACCAACACCTCACACTGGACCAATATAACTTGTAGGAACTGATATGATGATCATTATAACTCATATAGGCTATTTTCAAGCTTGAATATGATTTTTTTAAAACTACTTGGTTATTGATTTCATTTCTTTTTTGTATGCTATTATTTACAGGATAACATTGTATCGTTTTCTTTTATCCACGTGGAACACACGAAGGAGACAGTGGTTTACAACAGTTATAATGCTTATATATTGTTGTTGACATTCATATTATGTTTTTTATGTGTTATGGTCGTGCACCCTTTTATAGTTGTATTGTTTAGTTTTATGGCCGTGCCGGATTTCATAATTTGATTGTTAAATTTTATGGTCGTGTTGGCTTTATATTAAGCAGGCTTTATATTAATAGGGTTTAGAATGTTCAGAAAATAGGGAGAACTCTGCCAAAAAAATTTTGGTATGTGAGCTATTAAGACTTGTAATATTTTGAAGTTTGTATGTTCATTGGTTTATTAATAGCATTCCCGATTCGCAATTTGTGAATTTTTTTGATTGTTTGGCCAATAATAAATATTTGTAACACCTCGTGCGCATCCAACGTAATCGGTCGTGCAGTCACGGAACCTCTAATTTTAGGATTGGACCGAAAAAAACCATTTTTTATTATAGCAAAATATGGTTATGGACGAAGTCCATGACTATTTTTATTTTTTTTGCCGCACATAAAAATGGTCGCGTTCAAAGTCCGTGACCTGTACCGCGAGGAAAAAAATGAAAAAATGGTCGCGGTATGGGTCACGGACTTTGGCCCGAACCATTTTTCCATTTTTTTTGTCGCGGTGTGGGTCACGGACTTCGGTCGCGACCATTTTTCGTTAAAACTGGGGGTTATGGACTTTGGCTGCGACTATTTTTTCCCATCATGGTATGGGACACGGCCTAAGTCCGTGACCATCTGTCGTGACCCATCAAGGCTGTGACCCCCCGATTGGTCACCGACTTGGGTCGCGGCCCACGAAATTGGTCGCGCCTGAAATGGTCATGACCTAAGTTTGCGACCCACAGTCTTGGACAGGGATTTTGGCCATGACCATTCGCTAGTTTTGGTGTAGTGTAACCCCTACAAAGAAAAAATATATCCAAATTCGAAGTTGTCTGGTTAACGAGCATAAATATAGGAATTTAGGATCGTAAAAGTGCTAGAATTTATAAAGATAAAGGGCGCTAATACAAAATATTCATGACGTATCAAAAGTCATACATGAAGTAATCTTCTGGACGAGATACGACTGTGCATTAAGCTGTTGGTGCATCTCGAATTTGACAAGTTCAACCTATTAAGTATGTTGGTGTTGTTGATCATCAGATAAGTTCAACCTGATTAAGTATGTTTTTGCTATTGGTTGGAAAGAGATGAAGACCAAGAGAATTTCTATTTGTTGTTTTGGGGGGATGTATATCGCCGTACTCCAAAAAAAATTGGAAAAATTGAATGGACGAAATACAAGATTTTATTGAACCTGAACAATAATTGTGTGGAACATAAAGTAAAAGAAATACAATATGGCAATCATTGATAATATTTTCGAAGGTGTTCGACGTTCTAGGGATTTTTAAATTCTTCCCCTTTCAGTGTCTCAATTCGATAGGTCCCTGGTCGAATGACTGATGAAATTTGGTATGGGCCGTGACATTTGACTTCAAGATTGTTTCCATTCTGAATGACCTTCTTGAGGACATAATCAGCTGCTTTTAAGTTGGTCGGCTTGACCCTTTTATTATAAAAGCGAGCAGTCCTATGTTGGTAGGCAACATTTCTAAGAGCAACAGCTTCTCGGGCTTCCCCGGCATATCTAAATCCAAACGTCTCATTAAGTCACTGGTTGGAGAATAAAAATATAGTGCCCAGCCTGTCTTGGTCGAAACCATGGCTTCTGTCCCAAATGCCAGCATATAAGATGTTTCTCCAGTGGCAATCTATAATCCCAGAGAACAAAACGTAATTCGTTGATCCAGTTTCCCTTGGCAGCATCAAGCCTTTTTTTAGTCCATTAAGCAAAGTTCTATTTGTTACTTATGTTTGACCATTTCTTTGTGGATGGCCTAGTGAAGAATGGAGCTTATGGATCTTTGACTGAATATAATATGCTTCAAACTCATCGTTTTGAAATTGGGTTCCATGGTTTGTAATAAAGTCATAAGGCATCACATACCTACATGTGATGTTCTTCTAAATAAACTGATACACCTTTTAATATGGCCTCTCAATTATTGGATTTGCTTCCACCCATTGTGTGAAGTAATCAACAGAAACTACCAGGTATTTGAACCCGCCTTTAGTGGTCGGCAGTGGACCGACCAAGTTAATTCCCTAAATAATAAATGGCCAAGGATATGTTACTGGCATTAGAGAAACATTGGGTGCTTTATGAATTGTAGAGAACTTTTGGCACTTGTCACACTTTTTAGAAAAGGCCTTACAATTTGCCCTCATGGTCGCCTAGTAGTATCCCTGAGTGTTGATTCTTTGGAGGAGTGACCGACCAGCTGAATGATCTTCATAAGAACATTCATGCACTTTTTTAATCAAATCATCCACTTCTAATGGATGAAAACATCGCAATAAGAAGATAGTTAATCCCCTTTTGTATAAAACTCCTTCGTCCAACACATATATTGTTGTTTTATGTCGGAGCTTTTTAGCCTCTTTGGGATCGGGTGGTAGGATTCCTTCTTCAATATATGCCCTGATCAGATCCATCCAAGAAGGTCCCAAGTCTACAGTAATGAAACTGTCTATTAAGTCTTCATCAATGCTCTGGTTGGCTAAGATGTCAATTGGAATGGTTCTCCTGAGTTCAATTCTTATTGCTGAAGCAAGCCGAGAAAATGCATCAGCTCGGGTGTTAGCTATTCTTGGTATCCTATTTATTTGTACGGTTGGAAGTTTTCCAATAACTTCCATGGATTTGGAAAAATACCTAGTCATCAATTCTTCCTTAACTCCATATAGATGAAGCACTTGGTTAACAACCAGTTACGAATTATTGTGCACCACTACTTGCTCGGCACCTAATGAATGGGCCAAATCCATTCCAACTATCAAAGATTCATAATCCACCTCATTGTTTGTTGCTTTGAATTGAAACCTGAGGTCATATTCAATATCAATATCATCAGGAGCATTGAGTATCATACATGCTCCACTTCTAGTCACACACAAAGATCCATCTACGTATAAATTCCACAATGGGATTTCATTATTGAAGCTTTTTGTGGACATAACTCCATGGTGTAATATCTTCTTACTCTCCTTTGCATATTTCTAAGCCATTTCTTATGTTTTAGACAATCCAGGTTGCTCGGCTGCAACTTCATCTTGCTTTTGAGTCGAGCTCTCTTCCATAGAAGTCTGTTCGACAGGAAAGTTTTATTGGTCGGGAACCTCTGGACAGGTGAACTCTGAAATAAAATCCGACAAAGCTTCACCTTTTAATGAGGACCTTGGATCATAAATGATGTCATATTCTCCCAGTTCTACTGCCTAGTACATCAATCAGCCTGACTTCTCAGGTTTATAAAGTGTACACAACTATAGTGTGTGCTTGGAAGTATGGCTTCATATGCCTGGAACCTTCAATGAGTGCTAGGTATGGTTTTTTCAAGCGTGGATATCTGATTTTGGTCCTTTGACTTCTTTGTTGGTGAAATAAACTAGTTTTTGGATCCCATTATCCAATCGAACCAAGGTCGAGCTCACTGCTAACTCAAAAACAGCTAATTATAAGTACAAGTTTTCTCTTAAAACTGGTCGGGATAATAAAGGTGGTGATCCAAAATGATTTTTTAACTCTTGGAATGCTTCTTTGCATTCTGCATTCCACTCAAAAGTTTTTCTTAATACCTTGAAGAATGGCAAACAGCTATCTGTTTCCTGAGAAACAAACCTGTTCAAAACTGTCACTCTACCAGTTAGCCTTTGCACTTCCTTCTTACTAGTTGATGATTGCATTTCTATTACATCTTTTATTTTGGATGGATTGGCTTCAATTCCCCTATGATTTACTATAAATCCAAAAAAAATTCCTTCCTGCACACCGAATACACACTTGGTTGGGTTTATCTTTATCTGATGCTTTTTCATCTGATCAAAAGTCTTAGTGAGGTCCACGATATGATATTAAGCCTTCTTACTTTTATTCAACATATCATCCACATAAACCTCCATATTTTTCCCTATCTTTTCTTCAAACACCTTTTTAACCAATCTCTGGTAAGTTGCTCCAGCATTTTTTATCCCAAATGGCATTATGTTGTAGTAATAAGTACCTCGATTGGTGATGAAAGTAGTAGTTTCCCTATCTTCTAGTTTCATTTTTATCTGGTTATACTCAAAATAAGCATCCACGAAACTTAACAACTCATGTCTTGATGTAGCATCCACCAATTGATCAATTCTAGGTAGAGGGAAATGATCTTTTGGGCAGGCTTGATTCAAATCATTGAAATCTATACACATTCTATACATACTTATGGTTCATCAAATTAATGTTGGTGTTTGTTTGATCCATCCTATGTGGGATTTTAGGTTTTGTCTTTGTTGTTTGTTTGATCCATCCCATTTAATATTCACGTGATGATATGGTTTTTGTATAGTGTAGTTTTCAGCTTATTCTCTTGTTTCATTGAAATATATGTACACATTTAATAAGAAAATTTCCATAACTTGATATCACCATCTGTTGCAATTGGTCAGTTTTGAAGAAATTATCCACTGAATTGGTGTGATTTTCTTGATGATCCATGTAAATTTTATAGTTTCATAATTTATTTTAAAGCTTATTTGCAACTCCGGGTCTACATGTCTTTTTTCTTGGGATTTTTTATATTGATTTCAGGGTGAAGAAAAAGGACTGTATTAGTTGTTTGTAAATTTCCAGTGCAAAATAAGTCAGTTTGTAATGCTATATTGAGTGAATGAAGATTAAAACGTATTCTATTCAAGAAATTCATTTGATTAACTATTGTAAAGCCCTTTATATCGGTTGAGGCAAGGAAGGTATTATTCCATTTTTTTCAATTTGTTGGTGTTTGTTTTGATGTTATTATTGTGGGGACATTTGTTATATGTTCAACGAAAAGCTCGGTGCACCACTTTGTTCTTCGTTGGATACTTTAATCTTGTTCGCGATCTACATTGAAATTTTAGTGTTTGTATCAGTATAACAATTAAAATCTAATAATAATTATCTACACTAGAATTTAATTTGAGTGTACTATACATAAAATAAGTTTATTTTGTATGGTTTCACGTGTACCATTGAATATTTATGTGTACCAAAGAGGAAATGCGCATCCACCTCAACCCAGGTACATGAACTACGTGAACCATTGGCATTTACTAATATAAAATGTTATCATTGAATATATAGATGTACTAAAGGGAGAAATATATGTGTAACTTAATGCAAATATGCATATTAATGGTTACCTTTTAAATATGCATGTGTACTAAAAAGAGAAAAATCATGTAATATGTTGTTTCAGTTTCAATGTAATATTTGTTTTTATCAATTTCAAGCAATTTTTAGGTTTTTTTACGACATATTCTTCAAGCGGGTTTTAGGTTTTTTTAAGGAAGATTCAAATCATTTAGTTGGTATGTCGTTCAAACGCACTACTTAATTCAAAATTTAAAATATTTAAACCGAACATGAATATATGCTTCTTACCCATAATAGGAAATTATTCATAGTAGCTGTGATGGGATAACCTATACACAAAGAGCGGATGGGTGAGACAAATAGACTGGGGGATGAGTATCGTAGAGGTTCTAATGAGTTTGTAAAATTCGAAAAGAGATGTCTTAATGATGAAGAGTTCTTGTGCCCGTGAGCACATTGTAGGAATGGTAAGATGTTTAAGTAAAAAATAGTTGAACTATATCTGCTTAGATGGGGTATGCAATATAATTATCGATCGTGGGTTTTTCATAGGGAAATGCATGTTCCCTTTGTCCCCAAACAACCTTCACAATAATCGTCAAGCAGGATAGATGTACAAGGCCAAAAGGATAATGTAGATCATAATATGTTAGAGGATTTAGTTGATGATGCCTATGGAGTTCATGAAGTGGAAGAAAATAAGCTCACTAACAATGTATAAGGTTTCGGTGCTAATGAAGGTAATGGGATAAACCTTGATGATGACTATCAAAGTTTGAAATTTAAGACGATCCAATCGTTGTACCCTGGAAGTGGCAAAGATCAAATAACTTTGCATGCCATGGTTGGTTTGCATTGTTTGAAGACTCAATATGGTTTGTCTGGCAATAGCATAATAGGAATTATGAATTCGATGAAGGGCTTGCTACCCAAGAAGAATATGCTTCCAAATACCTATCCTAGTATGAAGAAAATTTTGAAAGGTTTGGGAATGAATTATAAATCAATTCATGCTTGTAAGTATGACTCCATACTATACTAGAATGAGTATGAAAATCTCGATCGGAGTCCGGTATGCGGGGAACCTAGATATGTGTAATCTACTGGTAAGGAAGGCACACTTTCAAAAGTGCCTAAAAAGTATTGAAATATTTTCTCGTTGGGCCTAGATTGAATCATCTTTTCACAGTACCATGGATAGCAGAGGCCATGACTTGGCATGCTAGGCCAAAAGTAGGGGATAATCTCATGCGTCATCCTATTGATTCTACAGTTTGGAAGAGGATAAATTATAATTATCCCGATTTTTCTTGGTAATAGCGTAACAATGATTTGGTAATATCAATAGATGGTTTCAATCCATTTAGAAATCTAAGCACTAATGAGAGTGTATGGTCCGTGATCCTAGTACCAGTCAACCTCCCTCCTTCAGAGTGTGTGAGACCTGAATTTTTAATGTTATCTTTGTTGATACCTGGGCTAAAGGTACCAAGTAAAGACATTGATGTCTATTTGGATCATTTGGTAGAAGAATTAAACGAGTTGTGGGTATAGGGTGTGAAAGCATTTAACTCTTGTAAAAAGAAAGAGTTTAAGCTGAAAGCTATGTTGATTTGGGTAATTCATGATTTCTCAGCTTATAGGACATTATCCAGTTGTGTAGTTCATGGTTATTTGGGTGTCCTATTTATGGAGAGGATACTAAATCTAAAAGTCTCAAGGCTAAAGGAAAAAATTATATACAGTTCCTATAGGAGGTTTTTACCCCCGATCGTAGTTCTAGATTTAAGAGAGGTTCCATTTTTTTAACGGACAGGGTTAAACATAAGCAACGACCAAGAAAATTTCCAGGTTCAAAAATTGAGAGTAAATATTCTAGTTGAAGACCTAATATTCCATTCAAAAATCCTAAATTAAAGAATGCCAATCATAAGAAGACCCCAATTGAGGATGGAACTGAGATAAGAAAGGCATGGTCTAGGAGGTCAATTTTATTTTACTTGCCTTATTGGAAGGGTAACCTGGTGCGTCATGTATTAGATGTAATACATGAAGATAAGAACACAATCAAACATCTTATGGGCACATTCCTTGGGGGAGTCATTCTAAGGATGGATAAAATGCAGGACATAAGCTTAAATCGATAAAATTTAAGCCACAACTATGGTTGAAAGAAGATTGTAGTGGAAGGAAAATAATTCTTCTTGGTGCATTTATTTTGACGAGTGAGGAAAGAAAAGTCCTTTTAGACACAATATATAATTTGAAAGCTCCCCTTTAATTTTTCATCCAACTTGCAAAGGATTGTTAATGATGTCACCCACGATTTACATAAGTGCAAGTCTCACGATTGGCATGTAATCATGCAATTGGTTCCTTTGTTGTTTAAACACTGTTTCTCTAAGAATAAGGATTTGCAGATGGTCATTATGCAAATTAGCATCTGATTTACATTTTATGTGAAAAGTAGTCAATCGAAAGCACACCGTGGCCGTAAAAGTAGTTATAGATGAAGCGATTTGTGTGTTGGAAAAGTACTTTCCCCATCATTTTTTGACATAAGTATTCACTTGTTGGTACACTTTTACGATAAGGCACTTCTTTGCGGCCCAATTAGATATCAATGGATGTACCCATTTGAAAGGTTGATGAAAGTTTTCAAATATTATGTCAAGAATACACAATACATTGAAGAATCAGTTGCTAAAGAAAACATCGATGTGGAGGCATCAATCTTTGCTCGAGAATATATTCCCGACCTAAGCATTGTAGATAATAGTGATGAGTTCCTCGATGAGGGTGGTCATGTAATGGGCTCGTTATCTATTTGAAACTCATGAAGATGTTGAACAATGGAAAAAGTACGTTTATGTTGTCGTTTTACATTTATTTAACTTTTATACTCAATCAACTTCATAATATGTTCATTACGATCAATGAAGGAAATATGATGAGTGTTGGAACAGTAAAAGACGAAGAATGATGGAACAATCAGACAGTGAATTTAGGTTATGGGTGTCACATGAGGTAATTATTATGAGAATGTCTCTTACTAAATGACAAATTACAAGAAAGCTTTAAAACTAACCTATTTGATTTATCTATAATCTCAGCTCTTAAAGACAGGTGATGCCACATCAAGCCTTGCTCATCTGGCCACTAGACCCAATTTTATGGCACATGAATACAAAAAGTATCGATTGAAGGGTTATCTATTCGATGAAAGGTTGTACGAGGAAAATAAAAATGTACAGAACTCGAGCATTTCATATAGGGTTCTTACTTATTTTTTAGAGAGTGCAATTAATAAAAACCTCATTGAAGCTGAAATGACTTATTATGGTATCATTCAGAATATATTTGAATTATACTATTTAATCTTCAAAGAGGTTGTGTTTTACTATGATTGGGTAAGATTTGAGGACAAAAAAGCTTGAAAAGTTGATTCATGTACCACTTTAATCATGGTTGACTTGTCCAAGATGAAGAGCAATGATCATGTTAGCAATGAGTAATTTGTTTGTGCTTTTCAAAAGGTCAAGCAAGTGTTTTACTCATATTATATCAACAAAGATCCTTGGTCAATCATCTTACAAATGCCAAAGCATCTAACAAATAGAGTGGATGACATGGTATGATAATCCGAATTTGAAACATACCTTGGATTTGTAATAAGTATTCTAATTGTTTGAAATAATTTTTAGTTTGGTTTATAATATGGATTTGTATTCTTCTAACGTCGTTGTTAATTAGTATTCTTCTAATGTCGTTGTTGATTTATCATTTTTAATGCTTTATTAATTATATTATTATTGGATGCCAGTTTAATGCCTTATTCATTTGGATTTTATCAGTTTTGGGGGATTTGAATCAATCTATGTTAATTTGGATTTTAATCAGTTTAAGCCTTATTTGAAACAATTCTTACTATGGCTTATGATAAATGTCATCGCTAATTTATCATGCATATTATCTAATAATTTCAAACTAATTCATTATTTATATTTCTAAATCATCTTCTTGTATATATATATATATATATATATATATTGTTGATGTATAAAATTAGACTATCTCTAATTATTCAATCAATCTGTTGATGTAAAAAGTTAGACTATCTCTAATTATTCAATCACAGATAAAAATAAATAAAACAAAATAATTTTAAAGTGGTTCAGCCTTATAAGAATGGCATACGTCCACTGTTTTTGTTATTACTGACTGTTTGGAAATTCTCGATAACAGGCTTTACCAAGAAATTCCCAGTCCCCCGCTAATGAGAAGGTTACAATGTATTTATAGTATTGAGGCGGTACAAATGAAAGAATAATACACAGCTGTCCAATAGGCATGTGTGTCTGCGTAATAATAATGAGCATTCAATGTGCAGTCAATCTGTTGGTTATCCTGATATTAATGCTCTGTACGAGATGCAGCTCGGACCGCCTAAGCTACTCAGACCGCTTGAGTAGCTTGGTACTTATGAGTTGCTTGGTGCAGTAGTGTTCCTCGGAGAACACTTGTTGCTCGGGGCGTCTGAGTTGGTCGAGGTGGTTGAGTTCCTCGAAGTCAAGGTGATGTTCAAAAATACTTGTCGGTGCCATGTAGATTGACACGTGTCTTCACATAATTGATCCACGTCAGCAAACTAAATTTGGTATCAACAGAAGCCCCCAATGTTTCACATTTCGGGTTGAGGAGTGTGGAACATTCTTCTTGAAATATGGCGATATTAAATAGTCATCCTGAATTTTAGGAGTGTTTTCCTTGTATTTATTTTCCCTTTCGAATTCATAGAATCAGACTTTTTAAATTTTTCTAACTGCTTCGGTCTCCGTGCTCTTTTTGTCCTTTTAGCCGCCGGAAGCGCAAACGTCTTCCTTCCTAATCATTATTTTTACTCCTTCCCAAGGTAAGGTATTTAAGCATTGCAGAAAATCCTATCGTCACTTACTTTTTCAAATCTGTATCTTTGATCTATCCATTTCCTCTCCATCTTGTGCGTTCATTCCTTCCATCGTTCGTTATCAACTGATCTACCCTTCTTCTGTAAGATCTTCTTCCTTCTCTTATATTTTCTTTGTTCATCATGGTTTACCTTATTGAGTCGCTTGATAAATTTCGTTCTGATTTCTCTATTCCTTCATGGGTCGTTTTGAAAGAACTTTCTGAACCTTCAGATTATTTTCGTTTGGCTGAGGGACATTGGTTCCCCAGTCTCTTTATAGCTGAATGCGGAGTTTCTTTTCTCCCAAACCATTTGTGTCTGGAATTCTGACAATATTTTGACGTGGTTCCTGTAAAAATAGCCCCCAATACATGGAGAATAGTTAATGGAGTCCATAGGTTAAATCAGATTCTTGGAACTCGTATAGGAATTCCAGAAATTATGTTTTGCTATAGATGGGCTGTCAGTGACAGTACTTTTTATTTGAAAACTAGGTTTTTAAATAGGGCTTTAGTCGTCAATCTCCCAGATGCCAATAGGGATTACTTAGAGCATGGTGTTGTTATGAAAAAATGGCAACATGCTCCACTAACTGGAAACGATGTGTATCAGGGTCCCAGATGCCCTCTCTATGGCAATGGGATAGAATGTTTTTACTTTATTTTATTTTTGAAATTATACTTTCTTTGTGTTCGATAAAATGTGTCACTGATATTTTAATTTTCATTTATTTGCAGTTGATAGCAAAAGAAGGTCTCCAAAAGAGACAGAAGTTAATTTAAAGCATCTGAAACTTATTTGGGGTTTGCATCAAACTCTTTTCGATGAACATATCAGATCAGCTTCGTACTTGTTGCAGTACAAGAGTTACATCTCGTCTTTTACTGCTCGTCCAGTGATCAGTGACATAGAACCAGCCCCAGCTTTTGAAGGATCTTCTCCTGAGTCACATATTCCTCTTAGCGACAGAATGAAGAGAAGAATATCTCCAGCCCTCTTTGAGAAATCTGCCTCTACTGCTGGAGACGCAAAGAAAAGCAAGCAGGATGTCCCAGAAGAAGGGACAAGAAAAATCGATGCACCCCCTCCGACTGCTACTAAGAAAATTATCGTCGTTGCTCTAAGCGAGGTTATAATTTAATCCCTGACCAAGACCACATCCTTGGTCGAAACTATTCCTGCTCCTACAAGGAAGCCGAAGAAGAGCTCCTCGGATAAATTGGCTTAATCCTTCTCTCAGCCTTTAGCTTCTAGAAGTTATGTTCCCACTTTTAGTGCTCCGAGCTCTGGTATGAGCTCGGTGAAGTCTTGGATTATCCCCGAGATCCAAGATGTTGAAGAAAGTCTTTCTCGGGAGATGGTTACCAACTTGGTTGCTCGACATATTGCCTCTGTAAGTATTATTAATCTAAACTTTCATTATTCAATGTTATATCCCTGCACTGGATTACAATTATTTTCTTTTTCCAGTTGGTAACTTGTTTCAATACAATTTTGAAAAAGGATGAAGCTATTAAAGCTTCCAGCTCCTCGTCAGGTGTGGAGGAGGCTTTTGTAGGTCTAACGCAGTCTTTAAGGGATTCTCGTTAGAAATATATTGATGATAAAGCTGCTTAGGAGAAGCAGCTCAATTCCACCGAGCAGGAGAGGGATCAGGATGTTGAAGTCTCCAAGGGGTTGGAGAAGAAAATAAAAGACTTAGAAAGTAAGAATAGAGAGCTCGAAGGGAAGCTCCAAAATGCTGGAGAGCTTGAAAGCAAGCTCAAATCTGCTGAGGAAGAGTTAAGTAAACTTCGTGACGCTGGTCGTCAGAAGGAAGAGGCAGAAAGGAAATTGAAAGCTGCCGAGGAACTTCTATTGGAGAAGATTTCCTCAGAGAAGGTGAAAAGGAAACTGGCTGTGAAAAATTCCTTCAGTGCTGGCTGGAACAAAGGTTGGAATAAGAGTTTGGCTTCCATGATCTCACAAATGGAGTATGGCAGCCTCAAATACTTCAGGGATGGTTGGGTTGCTGCTCGAAAAGAGATGAACGTCGATAAGAATTCAGACTTATTTCAGCGACACATTCCTGGCCCCCCTCCTTCTCCCGGGGAAGAAGAAGAGGATGAAGCTGCCTCCGAGAAATCTTTTATGATGGTTGGGGATTAGGTCCCTACTATTGAACTTCACTACGAACAGCCCTAACCAATTATTACTCCTACCGAGCAGCTTCAATCAACCAACATTTCAGCCGAGCAGCTTCCAGCACCCACTGAACAACCTTCTATGCCATCCGAGCAACCTACCTCCTCGTTCCAGCTTCCCGAGAAAGTTTTGGGAAACAAGGATAAGGTGTAGAGTTGTTCGGACTTTTTTCTCTGTTTATTTTTATCAAATGTAACTCTGAACTATGTACTTCTCTTTTATGATGCAATAAAATTTGAAATTTTTATTGTTCACACTGTTGATTCTCTTCTTCCTGCTCTGTTTGCATTCTTATTAATTCTTGTTATCTCTTCTTTTTACTAGTTTATGGCTAGGATGGAATTGTTATCAGCTCATGATACAAAATTGTTGAAACAATGCAATGAATACTTCAAAGTTGGTCATACAGATATGACTGAAGCTCAAATTATCGATATTCTCGGTCCAGATGCTTTAGAGCGATCAATTGAAGCCTACCAGTATTTAAAGTGTCTGCTCGACCGGGCAGTGGCTAACAATGTAGCATATTATGAGATGATTGAAGACCTCCATGGCACTCTCGAGGAGCTTCAACAACAATACAAGGAGTCTACAGCCCTTTTGCATCAGGGATATGAGAATAAGTATCAACAATTGAATGCTAACAAAGGATATGAAAAGTTGTTCGCTGCTCATGACATTAAAGAGATGACTTTGAAGACTGAGGTTGAAGAGCATAGGCAGATCGCCAAACTGTTAGAGCAGGAGAACAATAATTTGCGAGGAGAGGTATCCCAATTGAAATCTGCAGCCTCTACCTCGGGAGCCTTGGCTCCTGTCAATGATGAAGGTTTTTCTTTCTTAGAGGTTGAAAATACCAATCTGAGAGACGAATTGGAAACCTTGAAGAGAATCGGTACTTCTACCTCTGTTCGCGGATGAGCAAGAGCTTCTCGGGGGAAGAACAAGAGCTGCTCGGATTACTGTTGAAGAACAAAGAACGCAATCAGATTTGGAGAATCAGGCCTTCCAGTTAATGGCGAAGAATCAAGCATTAGTTGAGATGTCCAAGAAGATTCTGAATCTAGACAAGCAGCTCTCTGCACAAAAGTCTGCCTTGGAGAGTAAAGAACTTTTAACGAAAAATATACACGAGCAATTGGAGAGGTTAACCTATCAATTCCACAAGCAGCCCAGAGAGTTCTGGATGGCTGGTTATAATGAAACCCTCTACCATCTAGATAACCGGATCCAAAATGCAAATAATGAAGGTTACAAGCAAGGATGGTTGAACGCCTTGTGTGTGCTGCAGTTGGAACAAGGCCATTATCTCTGGGATTACTATGACCCTGGGTTGCTCGACCTGCCAGTGCCACCTTTCAAACTCGACATGAGCTGGATTCCTGCTCGGGCCATTCCTCAATGCCTGATTTCAAAGTATCTCGGTGATTACAGTCTTCATTCCAACTTCGAGATATCTCGCCCATAGCACCTTCTTGATCGGCCATCCGTAATGAATATCAGGATGCTCAAAGATCTCAATTTCATAAATTCCCCCTATGCTTTAGACTATCCTCCTGTTGGTGAAGAACCTGTTTCAAAGGCACAGGGGAAGAAACCAATAGAATAGGATGCCTGATGTAATAATTTCTTATGTATTTCATTCTTAATGTATTTTGTTCTGGATTTAATGAAAAACTTCTATTTTTCTTTGCAATCTTGATTTTCCTTGTCTTGTAACTATTTTGTAAAACATTTCTTTTATTTAGTAACGAATGTGCATGTATATCTGTTAATATTTTATGCTATTTTACATTGCCAACTAACTAGAGTTGGTGAAAATTTTATTATCGACTATTCTGAATTTGTGATAATTATTTAATGATTAACCAAAGTTGATGATGCTTTTATTCCCGACCAACTTAGAGTTAGTGGTAATTTAAAATGTTACAAGTATCAAAAATTTTGTTTTATTTTCGATTGTTTCCTTTTAATGCCAAACATCAGATGACTTTTATCACCTAATCCTGCTTTGTTTAAAAATGTTCCCGACCAACTCTAGTTGGTAGACTTTTATTCCCGACCAACTTTAGTTGGTGGATTTTCTTCCCAACCAACCGTAGTTGGTATTTCTGGGAAAATTTTTATTCCCGACCAACCTTAGTTGGTGGATTTTCTTCCCAACCAACCGTAGTTGGTATTTCGGGGAAATTTTTATTCCCGACCAACCTTAGTTGGTGTGGATTTTTTTCCCAACCAACCGTAGTTGGTATTTCTGGAAAATTTTTTATTCCCGACCAACCTTAGTTGGTGGATTTTCTTCCCAACCAACCGTAGTTGGTATTTCTCAGAAATTTTTTATTCCCGACCAACCTTAGTTGGTGGATTTTCTTCCCAACCAACTGTAGTTGGTATTTCTGGAAAAAAAATTATTTGATGCGTAGTGTGTAGCACTAATACTCTGAAAAAATTTCAACAAAAGGAGGCAATTGGGCTGAACATCCAAAACTTTTATTCATATTGAAGAGAAACTGCATTACATAGGGATTGAACTACTGATAATATTTGCGAAGATGCTCTGCATTCTATGATTTCCTAAACTCCTCCCCTTCTAAAGTTTCAATCCTATACGTCCCTGGTCGAACAACCTTTGTTACTCGGTAAGGCCCATGCCAATTAGCTTCCAGTTTGTTGTGCTTTTGAATCACTTTCTTTAGCACGTAGTCTCCTTCCTTCAGATCGCATTTTTTCACTCTCTTGTTGTAGAACAGAGTTGTTCGTTGTTGGTATTCAGCGTTCCTGATTGCTGCTTCTTCTCTAACTTCCTCGAGCATGTCCAAATCTAACCTTCTCATCAAGTCGCTGATAGGGGAATTGAAATTCAGTACTCTATGTGTTGGGAGGCCCAACTCGGCGGGTATAACAGCTTCACTCCCAAATGTTAGCATGTATGGAGATTCTCCTGTTGCTGCTCGGGGAGTAGTACGATAAGCCCATAGTACAGAATACAACTCGTTGATCCAATTTTCCTTTGCATCATTTAGTCTTTTCTTCAAGCCATTCAGCAGCATTATGTTTGTCACTTCAGTTTGTCCATTGCTTTGAGGGTGGCCTGGCGCAGAGTGGGTTTTCAATATGTTCGACTGATGGCAATACGCAGTAAACTCCTCGTTATCAAATTGGGTTCCATGGTCTGTGATGAATGCATGAGAAAGACCATATCTATAAATAATTCTCTTCCATATAAATTGATACACCTTGTCATACGGCATATCAATGATAGGATCAGCTTCAACCATTTAATGAAGTAGTCCACCACAACCACGAGATACTTAAATCTTCCCCTAGTTGTTGGAAGTGGCCCGACCAAGTCTATTCCCCACATGGAAAATGGCTAAGGGGAAGTAATGGGTGCTAATAATGCCTGGGGAGTTCTTCGAATAGAGGAGAAGTGTTGACACTTGTCACATTTCTTGGCATAGGCTACACAATCATCCCTCATCATCGGCCAATAGTATCCCTGCGTCATTATCCTTTACAAAAGTGTTTAACCTGCTACATGGGCTCCACAAGATCCTTCATGGACTTCTTCGATCAAGTCTTTCACCTCGGTGGGATGTACACATCTCTACAAGCCAGCTATAATTCCTCGTCTATATAGAATACCATTGGTCAACACATAACAAGCAGCTTTAAACTTTAGTTTCTTGGTTGCGAGTTTATCAGTTGGTAACTTCCCTTCCTCAATATATGCCCTGATGGGATCCATCCAAGATGGTCCTAAATCAAGGGTAATAAAGTTCACCATCAGATCTTCATCTATGCTCCGACTAGCCAAGACTTCTATTGGGATTGTTCTTCGTAGCTCGACGCGTGTGGTTGAAGCTAACCGAGCTAAGGTATCCGCTCTTGCATTCTCCAATCTTGGTATTCTAATTATCTGTACTGTAATTAGGCTTGATAAAACTTCCATTACTTTTACATGATACCTAATCATGAATTCTCCTTTGGCTGCATATAGTCCCAGCATTTGATTTACGATTAATTGCGAGTCACTAAATACAATAACCTGCTCTGCCCCCATGTTTTTTGCCAAACTAAGACCGGAAATCATAGCTTCATATTCAGCCTCATTATTAGAAGCCTTAAATTATAAGTGCAGAGCATACTCCACATCGACCTCGTCCGGGCTGTTCAAAATAATCCTTGTCCCACGGCCTGTAGTGCAAGATGATCCATCCATATATAAATTCCATATAGGTACCTCGGCTTTAAATTTTTGGTTGGTCAGAGTTCCTCGGTGGAATATTTGTTGCTTCCTTACATCCTCCTCTAATGCCTCTTGCTGCTAGTCGACCATCTTTTCCTGCTCATCACCCACCTTAAGTTGCCCCATAGGTTGGTCAATATTCAGCCTTTGCTCCTCGAAGGTATCAGGATAGGTGAACTCTGCTATAAAATCTGCTACTGCTTGCCCTTTTAGCGACGATCTAGGCTCATAAGCTATGTCATATTCACCAAGTTCTACTGCCCAGTACATCAATCTCCCTGATTTTTTTAGTTTATGAAGAGCTTGCCTCAATGGCATATCAGTATACACAACTACGGTATGAGCTTGGAAGTACGGTCTCATTCTCCTACTTGCCTCGATCAATGCTAGTGCCAACTTTTCCAGTCTTAGATATCTTATCTCTGCTCCTCGGAAGGCTTTGCTAGTGTAATAGATTGGTTTTTGCACTCCATTTTCTATTCTTATCAACGCCGAGCTAACTGCATTCTTCGACACTGCCAAATATAAGTACAATCTTTCCTCCATCACTGGCCTGGATAACAGTGGAGGTGCTCCCAAATATTTCTTCAATTCTTGAAAAGCCTTCTCGCATTCGTCATTCCATTCAAACATTTTTTGGAGAGTTTTGAAGAATGGGAGACATCTATATGTTGCTCGTGATACAAATCTATTAAGTGCTACAACTCGTCCAGTGAGACTTTGCACTTCCTTCTTCGTAATTGGAGATCGTAGTCCCAATAGAGCCTTGATCTTCTCTCGGTTTTCTTTAATTCCTCGTTGGTTGACGATATACTTGAGGAACATGCCTTCTCGTACTCCGAATATGCACTTGGTAGGATTCAACTTCATTTGATATTTATCTAGTTGATCAAAGGTATGTCCTAAGTCAATTAGATGGTCAGCATCTCTCTTGCTCTTCGTCATCATATCATCAACATAAACTTCCATGTTGCAACTAATTTGTTCTGCAAAGACTTTGTTCATCATCCGCTGATATGTTGCACCTACATTTTTTAAACCAAAAGGCATAACATTATAACAATAAGTTCCCCTAGGGGTAATGAAAGAGGTACTCTCCCTGTCTTCAGGTTTCATTTTAATCTGGTTGTAACCAGAATAAGCATCCATGAAGCTCAACAGCTCGTGTCCCGAGGTAGCATCCACTAATTGATCAATTCGGGGCAAAGGAAAATGATCCTTTGGACATGCCTTGTTGAGGTCCGTGAAGTCTACACACATCCTCCATTTATTCTTCTTCTTCTTCACCATCACCACATTTGCTAACCAGTCTGGATATTTAACATCTTCAATAAAGCAAGCTTTCTGGAGCTTCTCGACCTCCTCTTGTATAGCTTGGTTCTTCTCAGGGCTGAACACTCTTATTCTTTGCTTCACTGGCTTGATCTCCTTATTCACGTTAAGCTCATGACATAAGAAATTTGGGTCTATTCCTGGCATATCTTCATGACTCCAAGCAAAAGTTTTTTTTCTTCTTTTTAGGAAAACTATTAATTCCTGCTTGAGTGAGGCATCCAACGATGAACCTATTTGAGTTGTTCGTTCCAGGTGCTCGTCGTCCAAAATGATATTTTCAGTAGCTTCCATCACCTGTCCTTTCACGAGTTGCGACTCGTCTCTAGGATCCAATGTTTCAATCTCTGCACCTTCATCCACTTGGTAGGTCGTAGTCTTTTTCCTAGATTCCTCCAGTTCTTCTTGCTCGGTAGATGAGTAATAACATTCTCGAGCAACTTTTTGGTCACCCTTTACAACTCTCACTCCAAAATTGGTTGAAAATTTCAGGCATTGATGTACAGTAGATGGTACTGCTTCGAACTTCTTCAATCCTACCCTTCCCATGATGATATTGTAAGCTGACTGAACATTCTTATCCATCACAAAGAAGCGTACTCTTTCTGTTCGACAAGCAGGCCATGTTCTGATGAACATATCCAACTTGATCGTCCCAAGTGGAAAGACTTTCTCGCCAGCAAACCCGAGGAGGGGCCTGTGATAAGGTTCCAACTGAGATAACTTTAGATTTAAACTATCGAAGCATGAGTAAAACATGATACCCGTCGAGCTACCATTATCCACCAGTACTCTTGAGATTATTACTTCCTTCATCCTCATTTTGATCACCAGCAGATCATCATGAGGATATAGTACACCTGCGAGGCTGTTCTTGGAGAAACCGATGACCAACTTTTCTTTGTTCACCTTCCTCGGGCGATCATCCTCAGCTAGATTTATTCGCTGAATGTATGAACAAGCTTGAGCCTCATTGAGGTAAGCTTTCTTTTCCGCAGTAAGGTCCCCACCTCCTGCATCTCCACCTGTAATAACGTTACAATCAAATGATCCAAAATGAATTGAAAATACCTCGCGTTCTGGCTGTCTTGGTTTCTTGGGGAGATTGGGATTGTCTTCTGGATCATCTTCATGATCTCTTTTATTGTTTTCTTTTGCTTGGCGAGGAGATCTAGACCTCTGTCTTGCTCGGTCGTTGCTTTTTCTTTCATTTCATTGATCAACATACTTGGTCAGCTTTCCTCGTCTGATGAGTGCTTCAATTTCATTTTGGAGAGCTATGCAATTTTTGGTCGTGTGACCATGGCCTTTATGGAACTCGCAATATTTGGCCTTATTCCTCTTGTTAGGATCTAACTTCATTTTCTCAGGCCAGTTTAGTTCCCGTTGTTCTTGATTTCTTCTAGAACGTGGTTGATGTCTACCTTCAAAGGAGTATAGTTTTCAAATTTATTTAATACCTCCCACAACGGTTTTGTTTTTGACTGCTTGTTACCACCATAGTTCTTATGCTCTTTCTTTTTAGTCTTATCAACCTCCACCTTGGTCTCTTCGGTATCCATATTCTTCTTCGCAGCCATATCCTCCTCGGCATTCATAATCTTGGTCGCTTTTGCCATCAGTTCTGACATGGTTCTGGGTGGATATTTGGCCAAAGTGTAGTATAACTTTTTGGGCAGCAGCCCACTCATCAAAGCAGTAATTGTTGTCTTTTCCTCGTAATCAATAACTTCGAGCTTCTCGTTATTGAAACGAGTTATGTAATCCCTGGTGCTCTCACCTGCCTTTTGTCTAACACTTAGCAAATGTGCTACTCGTTTAACTGGTTTTGCTCCAAAGCAGAAATTTCCAATGAAGAGCTCGGCCAGTTGAAAGAAAGTTGAAATTTTCCCCCGAGGAAGATTATTATACCATATTTGTGCAGATCCGGTAAGAGTTCCCGAAAATGCCCTACACCTCATCTCGTCTGCCACTGTATAGATGTCGGCAGCAGCTTGGTATTATTCTATATAAAGGACAGGGTCAGTTTTTCCATCATATTTATGGGTCACAACAGGTGCTTTGAAGTTCGACGGTGTGGGAAAATCCATGATTGGCTGTATAAAAGGTGTCCCTTGGACCAAAGTTCTTTGTAAAGGATTCTTGGCCTTAGCCATTTCCCGTAGTCTATCCTCCAGCCTTTGAATAGAGCCTTTCCATGCATCGTTACCTTCCTCGGGCCTCTTGGTTCGAGCAATTGATCGTGTTGAAGTCGCTTCCTGGGATCTATCATGACGAGCAGCTAGTTGTGATTAGGCAGAGCCCTCTCTTAGATCAGATGGTCGTCGAAAGTTTCTCGACATAGCCTTAGGAGAACTTTTATTCTTCCTAGGGCCCAATCGATCAAAAGGAGAAACTCTACCTAATCTCTCCAAGGCACTAGTCCTTTCTAGAGAGAGTGTGATGTGTTGCTCAGTATCTGTGGCTCGTACTGATGAAGTTCGACCTAGTTGATAAGAAAAATCACCAGATCTCTCAGTACGATATGAATCGCTCTGCCTAATACGCGAAGAAAGCAAACGGGTATTTCTTTGAACACTTCGTTGTCCTGAATGGGTTGGTGCTCCACCCTCGATAGTTAGCATGAGTTGTCGCATAGTCTCTTGCATGACCGTCTGTCCTTGAGCCAAATTGGCCAAAATTCCAGCCAGATCTTGGACATTTGGAGGAGCGACTGGATTCAGGGGGTTTCCAGCATTTTGATTACTAGATTCAGGATTATCAACCATTGGTGATAAATTGTTTTGGTGAAAAACGATAATTACAGTCGTTTCCCACAGACGGCGCCAATCTGTTGATGTAAAAAATTAGACTATCTCTAATTATTCAATCAATCTGTTGATGTAAAAAATTAGACTATCTCTAATTATTCAATCACAGATAAAAATAAATAAAACAAAATAATTTTAAAGTGGTTCAGCCTTATAAGAATGGCATACGTTCACTGTTTTTGTTACTACTGACTGTTTGAAAATTCTCGATAACAGGCTTTACCAAGAAATTCCCAGTCCCCCGCTAATGAGGAGGTTACAATGTATTTATAGTATTGAGGCGGTACAAATGAAAGAATAATACACAGCTGTCCAATAGGCATGTGTGTCTGCATAATAATAATGAGCATTCAATGCGCAGTCAATATGTTGGTTATCCTGATATTAATGCTTTGTACGAGATGCTGCTCGGACCGCCTGAGTAGCTCGGTACTTATGAGTTGTTCGGTGCAGTAATGTTCCTCGGAGAACACTTGTTGCTCGGAGCGTCTGAGTTGGTCGGGGAGGTTGAGTTCCTCGAAGTCAAGGTGATGTTCAAAAATACTTGTCGGTGCCATGTAGATTGACACGCGTCTTCACATAATTGATCCACGTCAGTAAACTAAATTTGGTATCAACATATATATATATATATATATATATATATATATATTGTATGTAATGATCATGGGGTTGTGAAAACAAAGTTTCAATTGAGAAACATGTCATGCGAGATAATTTTATGTGTAATGGCCTAAATCTTGTGAGTATAACATTAATTTCCAGGATGTGTACTTGTGTATCGAGTATACATGAATCAAGTGGATAATTTTCAAAGCATTATATCACTATTGTAAAGTTTTAAATGTGTGCCAAGTGAGGTGAGTGTAACAGGTATATGCATGTATCATAGTGTATATGTAGGTATGAAATTTGTGTGACGATAATATAGATGTCTATTCATGTGAAACAAAAAATGGGAGCATAGGATAAAGGTCGAAGAAGTGTTTTCATTGATTAAACAAATAAAATTAGAAAAATACCAATAACAGATTAAAACAAGAGAAACGTTTTGAATTTTTATTGTGGAAGAATTCTGTATATTCTTTATGGCTTTGCTTGGTATGGATTCGTTTAAGAATTATGTGTTATGTCTTCCAATTGTAGGTCAAATACCCCATTAAGGTTAACGAGGTTAGAGTTGGGTTAAAGAAGGATGTTGTGGTAGGATTCCCAAAAGGACCATGCTAAGTTTTCTTCCTTCCATCGGGCATGTTGATTGGAAATGCGGGATTAAATATTATGTTGAAGAGAGTTGACTTAGATATAATTTTTCTTAAATTTATTGGATTTTGAGGAGTTCAATATTCATGGAGTGGATTTGAGAAAGGAATTTTGCATATGCGGGTGAGAACATTATGCGATTTGAATGTTTTGTGTGATAGTCAAAGTTTTTTGAGATGATATCCTATTTGAGGAAGTAATTCTACATGGGTTTTATTATCTTCATGGAAAATGTGTTATTCTCCATTAACCATAAAATCGTTATTTATGTGAGAGAAATTGATGAGAGAACATTCTTGAAATGAATAAAGATTTAATGCTTGAAAACGTGGCAAGTGAATTTCAACTAGTCAAGAAGAAACGTATGAACAAATTTTTTTATGTGACAAGTAAAACTATTGACATCTGATTGTAGTCTGAAATCTGACATTAGGAAACTTAGGGCCTATTTGGTTCTGTATTCAAAAAACTCGATTTAAAATCTATTTTTAAATACAGTTTTAAAATTCAACTTTTTGTGTTTATAATTATTAGTGCGCATTTGGTAAACTTGTTTTTAAATACAATTTTTTAAAAATCAGACAAAACTGGCAAACATGTATATTTATATTATACATATATGTATGTGTCTGTGTATCCTTTGAGAGGCTTGTGGTATCCCTCTAACTTTCTCTCCTTTATCCTTAGATTCTTGAAATAACTAGTCTTGCCACCTGGCTCTCATGTATCATCATGGTGAAAACCATGGGGTCATTGTGTGGGCAGAGTACACCTAAAAAGTCGTCTTTATAAAAACTAACTATAATACGATCTTTGTTTAACTTTTTAGGGCGAGTTTCAATGACATAAGCCAAGTTAATTTGTCTAACATGAGCATAGGCTTTTGCCTCACTGAGGTAGGTTTCCCTCTCTGCTAGTTTATCTCTACCTCTAGTGTCTCCTCCTGCTATGAAGTTTCACCCAAAGGAGATCATCTTGATCTCATGCATGGGATCCTTAGGTTTATTTAAAAGGTATGGATTATCTCTTGAATTCCCATCCCAACCCTGTTTCTTCTCATCCACCTACCGACAAGGGGACTTTGATTGATGTATTTTTATTTTTTGCTCTTCATTCTTATCATATTGGCCACCTTTGTCAATAAACCTCGTCAATTTTCTTCGTCTGACGAGAATCTCAATCTTGTTCTTTAAGGAAGTTATCCGTGTTATGGCCAAGATCTTTATGGAACTCACAATACTTGGTTTTATCCCTCCTCTTAGGGAGAACCTTCAACATTCTCGGCCATTCTAGGTCGTTACTTACTCGAATATCTTCAAGGATTTTATTCACCCCAATAGTCAGCGGGGTATATTCATCAAACTTCCTCAACTTATCGGTCGTGTTGTTATCCTTGGACTCTTTCTTCTTATTCGAGCTCTTGCTAGTATCAGCCTTAGAATGGCTCAACTTCTTCGATGCCATAGTGTTTTTGGCATTCATAATCTTACCATCTTTGGCTAACAGTTCAGAAATTATACTCGATGACTCATTAGCCAACGTCCAATACAACTTCCCAAGAACTCATTACTGTTGCGATTGTTTTATTTTCTTTGTAATCAACGACTTTTAGATTTCAGGAATTAAACCATGTAATAAATGCCCCCGTTGTTTCGTCCATGTTGTGATGAAAATTTAACAAATGAGCCACCTTTTTGCATGTCTTAGTACTAAAATAAATATTGTTGACAAAGAGGTTGGCCAACTATTGGAAGTTTGAGATTTATCCCCTTGGTAAACCATTGCACCGAATTTAGGTCCACTCGGTAATCATATTAGAGAATGCTTGGCAACGCATCTCATCCGGGAAAGAATAAATATCTGAAGCATCTTTGTACTTCTCTAAATGTTTCTTGGGGTTGGATTTATCATCATATTTGGGGATGATAATAGGAGATTTAAACTTTGTGGGCGTTAGATAACCCATAATTGACGATGTTAATAGCGACCCATGCATAAAACCTCTATGCAAAGGGTTTTTGGTCTTTATGATTGAGACTATATAATCCTCTAAACATTAGATAGACCCTTTATAAGGTTTTTCTTCCTTATCGACCTTAGCTGACACTACCATTTTAGCTCATCCTCGTCTTTCTTCCAAACTCTAATCTTGAGAAGTCAGCTCGGCCTCTACCAACCCTCGCATGCTTGGTCTATATTTGTCTGAGCATTCAACCCTCCTAGTTTCATCTCATATTAGTTATTCTCTATACATTAAAGGCTACCTGTACTGGTCGGCTCTTGCAGCTCTTAGGCTTAGTTGGTTATAGGGGGATCCTCTACTAGGTCTCTTTAAAAAGTTTATGCGCTCTATGTAGTAAGTCTGTTTGTTATCATATCCACCTATTCTGATGGTTTATGTTTTTCCTGCGTGATAAGATTTATTGTCATGTTTCGACCTAGAGTACCTGGACCTGCTAGCTTCCCTTCTGAACCTAAATTTAATAGTTTGGGGTTTTCTACATCCATCTCATGGTACTTTTGTCTCATGTACTTGTATGGGTCTTGATGAGGCATCTCTTGTCTTCGATCAAAGTTTTTACCCCCTACTGGGGTTCTCTTCGGGTCCCCTCTCCCTGGCTAGGATGCTCCGTGTCAACCGCTGACGACTCACTTGTATAGCCTCTTAACCTCCTGCCAGGTGATGTAATATTCCCTATAGGTAGCCCATGCCTACGGCTTAGAAGGCGAAGCTTCCTCGACATCCTACTATATTCTAGGTTTTTGCCCATTTCCACAGAATTCCCATAAAATATAGTATTGTGACCCAAAAAATATATCAATATCAGTAGTTATATAAAAGATGGGTCTAGAGTAGAAAGCACCAAGTCTGATGGTGGACCGAAGGAATAAAAGAGGATTCACATGGAAATTTGCGATCGACCGAACTTAGACCTAACAAAATAGAGACGAATTGGATTGCGGTTCACCATTTTTTAGAACTGGGTATCCTAGAGTTTAGGAGAAAATAATAATAGAAAGCACTGATAGGCTTGTTGTAGTCCCACGGACGAGGCCAGTCTATTATCATCTAAAACTGGTGTATGGATTAGGGCCTTAGCTTGAGTCCACTAGACTTAAACTATAACAGAGAAAGTGATGGAAAACAGAGTTATATTAATCTAGAGAAAGTATTTTAGGAAAATATGAAAGGAAAAGAGAGAAACCGAGTTTGCATTGTTCAAACCATTTTGGTGCCTGTAGTTATGATTGTACTAGTTTCAATGGGCAAAAGGCATGGATAAAGAATGGTCACAATCTCTTCAGTTCACTCTAGAGAGTTTTACAGCATAACTTTCATAAAAGTATCTCTCTATCGCCCTCAACGTTGGATTATGTGCTATTTTATATTCTGACAAAAGTGAGAGTGAGTGAGAGAGAGAGAGAGAGAGAGAGAGAGAAAATATAGTAGGACAGGTGTCATGACATTATTGGCTAGGCAAGTTCACCTTGTGCGCATGATGCAAGTTCTCGTTGATGTCATCTTATCCTCTGGCACATACTTACTGTAAGGACATATTTTATAAGTCTGATTTTAGATTAGTGTATGTCGTATACCACTACAAATTGTCAAAGAAAAAGTTCAAGTTTGAAGATACATGAAGACGACTCCAAGTATCAAAAGTTCTTCAACATTCAAAGCCTCTACGAGATGAATTTAGGTGAGATTGTGTCTTGGTTACTTAACGGTTCATTTAAAAGTGTAAGGATATTTTTCTAAAATATTTTCCAAGTGTTGAGGTGTCATTTTTTGTCAAATCAAATTTTTCTAAGTGTTGAGTTGGAGTTTTTTGACGAAATAAAAAAAATTCTCGCCTAGTCATTTGAGCGACCTGCTAATGGCGTTCAAATGACAGAGCAGTCTCGCGCAAAGCTGTCATTCGAATGACAGTGACCTTTCATTCGAGCGACTTTTGGACTTCGCTTGAGCAACGCGCCGACTCAAGTTTTTTATATAAAGGGCATTAAACGAGTCCTTTTACATAATAAGACCTGACATTTTACAGAACACGTAAACTGCATTCTGCAGATTTGTTTGGTCTTCTTCTTTTAAGGGTTTTTCACTTTGTTATCAATTCACACAATCCTAATTTTTTATGTGAATTGTTTTGGAACCCGAAATATGTTTTGCTGGAGTTTTCCCTTGTAAGGAGGATAACCTGCTGATTAGGTGCCACTTGAGGGAGGTACTGGGCTGGCGTGACTGGGTGTCAATAGGGAGTGCTCGTGGGTGTTTCTGGGCTTAATCGAACTGGGTGTTCGAGTGGACTACTGCGGTTTTTCCTTTGCTGACTCTGGACTGCGTGTCTATGTGATTGTTCTGAGGAGTGATCATCACAGATTTCTATAGACACCTCATTGTGTTACCCCCTAACTCTCCTTAGGTCCCCAGTACCTCTGCTCATCACCGCAGACCCAGGTCATGTCCCGAGCACTGACCTGGAAGCCATCGGGCACTCCCCGGCTCGATTTCACCAAAAGTTAAACTCTTCGTCTCGACTGAGACTCAATGAATCTTCTAAGGGCACTAAATACCCTTTTCAACGGTCCGCCCCGTGCGCGATTCTGACTCACCATGTGGACGAACGATCCGTTCGGGTCCGAAACCTGACCCAGAGGACACCGAGCACTCCCGATCTCTGTTTGACCTAAGTAAACTCTTCAGCTCAACTGAGCCTAAATGAATCTTCTAAAGTCACTGAATACACTTTCCAACGGTCCATCCCGTGCGCAATTCTGACTTTCCATGCGGATGAATGATCCGTTTGACTTCAAGAGGTCATCGAATGCTTCTCGGTCTCGGTTGACCAAAGTCAACTAACCGAACTAGGTCAAACTCTTTGGAATGTCGAAGTACATCTACTAACCTTTCTAACAGTCCATCCCGTGCGCGGTTCCGACTTACCATGGGGACGAACGATCCATTTGCGTCCGAATGATTCCCCGTCCAGCGGACCGATAAATGCTTCCCAGCCACATTTGACCCAATGTCAACTCCCAAACTCGGGAGCGGTCCAAAGGACTTTTGAAGGGCACTGAGTACCCTTTCCAACGGTATGCCCCGTGCGCGATTCTGACCAACGGTTTTCCATCGGCGGCTAATTTTTCGAAAAAGCCTGAAGCACACCGCCAAATGGCAGGTCCCAGACCCTGCCTATCGGCACCTGCCGATAGGTAGTGCCATGGCAATGCCGATCGGTAGACCCCTGGGTCTATAAAAGGAGGCCTTTGTCTCATTTGCAAGGAAGCTCAGATCAGAAGGAAATCACTCTCAGCAATTCCCAGAAACCTCTCTCGAAGGCAGCGTGATTTCAACTACCAAATCCCTTTTTCACTTACACTTTTCATCCTCTCTTTCATCAAACTTGATGAATTAACCACTCTCCATCATCATCCAAGAGCAAGGGTTGCTTTTCAACATTCAAGATCAAGCTCAAAGTCTCCAAGAAGGTCCATCTTTCTCACCTTTCTTTTCAAATCTTCTTAAATTTGCAATGACTTGTTTTATTACTTAAGAACTTCTATTATCTTATTTAACATATCCAAACATACTTTTTATCTAGTATTATTGCACATCTCCTATTTTCATATAAATAAAAACCCAAAAAAAAAGAAAACGAGGGTTTGCTCATAAATTCCAAATGGGATTCTCACACTTTTTCCACACTTTGCTCATAACTAAAACACTTTTTTCACACTTTGCTCACAACTAAAACACTTTTTCTACACACACACACACTTACAAATAAGATATTTCTCCATTTGGATTTATGGGATAAACCCCACCCCTCGTTTGTATGCGAACTACGTGGACTTTGATGCCTTTAAAGGCTACGTAGGCGTCTCGGGTTAAAACCTGAGACTCGAGTCCTTTTCTCACTTTTTCTCTTATTTTCTATCTTCTCTTCATCCCATTTTCTATTATATTCTATACATTCGTTCTTAGTGACGTATTATCCCACATGCGTTATCGTTCCCTTATAACAATCAACACAAGGGTAATCGCGCAAATCCTATTTTCTACATTGATTTCACATTCCTATGGATGACTCGCTTTATCCTTTCCATGATATAAGTCGAGGATTCCTACCTCCATTCTATATATACACATGCACACATATCACGGGGAAAAACATAAAGGAAAATAGCAAATATTCATGAGAGATCGAAAGGGCAGAATGGGTGCCTAACACCTTCCCATTTCGTAACTAAGCCTCCGAACCCTTCTCGAATCATTTTTGTTTCGCAAGCACCAGTATGTCTTTAGATGCCATCGTTCGGGGTGTCTCCCCCTTTTTCTTTTGTCTATTTTGAGTAAAATAGACTGGCGACTCTAAATCTCTCCACATTTTTTTACACCTCACAAATCGACGCCGGCCGAAGCACTCTCCCGAGAAGGGGACGCACGGGACCCGAAGGATCATTTTTCCCTCCGCGGCAGGGATCGGGGATGGCCACAATTTCATTGTAATCATTGTGAGTATTACAGTGAAATAAAAGGTTTTACCCGAATTTTTTTTTCCTGAAATCTGTGTGTCAACAATTATTTATGTTGGATTGATTTATCCACAGATAGTTGCATGTTTAGGGGCTGAATTAATTTGGTTTAAAAATTGACTCCAATTAAATAAGTTTATATTGGTAATTTTTGAGTTTATTTAAATTGGTATCACATCGAAGTATTACATTTTACAAATTGGTATCAGTGCGGGTTTCTCTAACTTATCGAGTGATCCTTGTTTTCCACAAAATTTGTGTGATATTTATTTTTTTGGTTGAAAAATCTATTTTGTGAAAAATCGCAATTTTTCGATGGAGCACTTATGTAATCGGATCCCCCCTTGATGGCACGAGTCAGAGTTTGGACGATTTAAATAGTTTGAATTTGACGTTTGCGAAAAGAATTAATTTTCTGGAAAAAGAAAATTCTCGTTTTAAATCCGCGATGGAACTTTTGCAAACGGTTCAAAATCAAAGAGATTTTTATCGTGAGAAATTTATTTCTTTGGACCATGACTTTAATGCGTTAAAATTTTCCAAAAAGGAGAGTGACGATAAAGTCCTATTTGTAGAAAAATAATTGGAGGACTTGAGAAACTCTAGGATTTGTGTTTGTGCCAATGAGGATAAAAATATTTTAATCGATAAATTTATGGCACATGAGGAGACTCTTAGGGATAAGTGTTCGTATTTTAAGGGAGAACGTGATAACCTTCTAGGAATAATTGAAAATTTAGAAAAGGAATCTCTAAAATTGGAAGAGTCTAATTATTTGCTTGAGTAAAAAAATTTGGAGTTAAGAAATGATTTGATTGACTCGAGTAGTGTTGATAGCAATAATAGTGGCTCATCGTGTTCTAATGCTTCTATTATTAAAGCTAAGACCATTATTTGTTTTAGAGGGTCAATCAATCCCAAGGACGTTAGAAAAGGTCAACCCATAGGTGTCGTTCCACTCATTTACACATGTTCACATGGTGGTAGGAAAGGGGGGAAAACGTATATCATAGAAGTCACGCCAAAGGGGGGAATGCATGCCGATTCACCCAACCAACTGCATACCCGCATATAGGTGTCAAACTTAGGACACGCACTTTAGATTGCCGGTTTCAACTCGAAACTCTATCGAAATTCTGGGTCGATCTGCCACCCAATTTTTGTGCATTTTTAAAGGGGACCCTGTCCGTGGAGCCCGGTTACAAGTTCAAACGTAGCTTTGCATATATTAAGACCCCCACTTTTCCAGGCTCGGGTCCCGTTCGGCATTGCATTTAGGATAATTAAATACAAGTGAGAACATAATAATAATAATAATCATGCTGAGTTCCGCCTCCAAAAACATTTCTCCCTTCTTTATCAAAAAAAATCCAAAAACATTTCTCCCTTCTTTATAAAAAAAAAAGAAAAAATCCAAAAACTTTTCTCCCTTTTTATCAAAAATCAAAAAATAGTTTCTCCCTTTTTTCTCAAAAATAAATCTCATCCTACGCCTTCTCAGGTCGATCGCACGCCCTTGGCCTGGCTCCCTATTGGCTTCGGTCTTCAGTCAAATCACCCCGGGGTTTCATCCGCTCCTCTAATACTTCTTTCGAGTCCAGAATCCATCCATCTTCCAAGGAGAATGCAGATCAAGCACCAGTCATACAACCGGATCTGCCGACGGTCCTAGCTTAGCTCATGTCCAAGATTGAAAACCTCCAAGCCGAGGTTCGAGAAATGCAACGAAATCAAGTTCCCATTCCTCAAGAGCCCGAGACCCTGTTCCCTCGTGCTATGGGTCCACCCGAGCCTATCTGGGTTCTGGAGGAATATCATCACGCTCCACGTGCCCCTCCTGCCAATAGGCCACCGCCTGCCCAACTTCCAATGCCAAATATTGCCCAGCCTATAGCCAACCTACCTATGGTCATTAATCCAAAAGAGGAGGAGTTGAACAAAGTCAAAGAAGATCTTAAGATGCTCACCAAGAAGTTTGATCAGGTCAGGATCTCTGTGAATTACATGGACTACACCCACATGTCTCCTTATCCTAAAGCAAGGTTACCTGAGAAGTTCAAGATGCCAAATATCAAGAAGTTCGGGGGGGAGTGGTCCCCCAATTGTTCATCTTCGCAGTTATCACTTTTCCATGACTCTCCTAGTGGCTTCCGAAGAAGTAATGGCCCAACTATTTCAGCAAACTTTGAAGGATAGTTCCCTCAGATGGTTTTTATCTCTTGAGGAATCCAGAATCCGTAGCTGGGAGGATGTAGCCCGAGAATTCATGTCGCAGTACAAATACAACGAAGAGATCGAGGTCACCCGCCGTGATTTAGAGCTGCTCAAATAAAACTCTGGAGAATCAGTCAGTAACTTTAGAGCCCGATGGAGGGAAAAAGCAGCTACCATGACCAATCGGCCATCTGAAGAAGAACAAGTCAACATAGTGAAGAAGAATTTCTTGCCCCATGTCCGAGAAACCATGGGAAGATAGTACTACCCCCACTTTCGAGCTCTCAGAGAAGCAGGAGTAGAAATCGAGGAAGGTCTTGCCAAAACCAAAGTTGAACCAAAGAAGGTGTCCGGACAGTTCACTCCCAGAAAATATGACAAGCCTGCCAATGCTACAGTCTCAACCATCAACAACATCTCTCAACCAACCACATCATGGGCACCAGAAAGTCTCCCTGTCCCCGTCCGAAGGGAATACACTGAGCTTCATGCTCCCCTCTCCAAAGTTTACCAAGCCCTGTTAAGCCGAAACCTTATAAAGCCTCTGGATCCACGTCCATTACCTAATCCACTTCCCAGAAACTTCAAGACTGATGCTCATTATACCTTTCACCAAACTGCCGGCCATACCACCCACCAATTCTTTCACCTTCGGAACATAATCCAAGATCTCATCGATCGGGGCACCATCACCCCACCAGCCAATCCTAAGCCAAACACTACTCACAATCCACTCCCAAGTCACACCAATGCCATCTTCTTGGAAGAAAACCCGAATTTCGATCCATCAACCCAAATCACATCCCTATACCCTCCTAAACCTCTTCAAATTTACCCATATTTCCTCTCACACCCTACTAGCCCCGCTGATCAGGCACTGTCACTCCTTACTAGAGCGTGCATCGTTGTCCGGACCCGTTCTGAAAGTGGAAGTATAGAATTATCAGAGGTATTTAATCAACTCCTACAGTTCGGGCTGAAATTTCCCTCACAGATGATTATCGATTGCCAGAGGTTCAATGCGCTATTTTTGGAAGCGCGGAAATGGGACCGAGAGTCAGATAGTTGGGTGATACCAATCGATGAAGTAGGCTTAGATGATGTTGTCCAGATCGTGGCGGAAGCATTCAGACAAACCAACAACATTTGCAGTATCACCGAGTTATTTGGTGCTTTAAAGCTACAAGGGCACCTGGTCCCTTCACCCTTACACATCCCCACAGAATGGGAAGACCTATATGAGGAAGCCGTTGGAGTCGTGGAATGCATTGACTTCACAAACGAAAGCAGAATTATTGCCACCGGGTGGGGTGGAGAATTTGAAGACTCGAATGAAGAGCAAGCTTTAGGAAGAACTGGCCTAGTAACCGACTTATGTGGGATGATATCATTTGAAGAACTCCTCGGAGAAATAAATAGGGTGGCAGAGAAGCCTGAGATCGATGAAGAAACGGGATTCATATTTTTCTCTTCTTCAGTAAATCACATGACCAGATCAGGGAGACATTATTAGGTTCCAAGCTCACTACCAGTAAATGACAAGGGGAAGGACGTTGAAAACCTTCCTATGCCAGAAATGACCATTGAGGAGAGCAAGATCCTCTATCAACTGAAGAAAACTCAATCTAACATCACTCTATGGGAGCTTTTCATGTCTTCCCAGCTGCACAGAAATGCTTTAATCAAGTTGCTCACAGGACCCATAGTTCCTCCTACCACACCAGAAGAAGCGGTAAATTTGGTCGGATCCTTGACCTCCACCCGAATGTTATCATTATCTGAAGAGGAAATCCCCAGAATTGGGCCAAATCATAATCATGCACTCAACATCTCCATCGAAGTTATGGGGAAGGTAGTATCGCTTTCTCTCATGGATAACGGATCCGCTTTGAATGTCTGCCCACTGAGAACCTTAAAATGTCTAGGTATGAAAGAAAGTGACCTCGATCCAACCTCCGCCGATGTGCGTGCCTACGATAATACCCTTCGGGAGGTGATGGGATCTATAAAACTTGTAATAGGGGTTGGACCTATAAACCCCATCATCGAATTCCAAGTCATTGATATCCCGGCCTGTTTCAACCTCTTGCTCGAACGACCCTGGCTCCACAGTATAAAGGGTGTCTCTTCCTCATTCCATCAGAAATTGAAGTTCTTCGTCGATGGGCGAGTCATCACCATTTTGGGTGACGATGAAAATATCGAAGGTGCAAGCACCAGCAGTCCAATTCTCGAGATATAGCATGGGTCAAATGATATGCTCATATCAGGATTTCGAGTTGATCCATCCCTACTCCCGGTAGGGGATGGTTTCAAAGAAAGGGTTTGTCCAGAATATGACCCTCATAGCAATGTCAATGTGATTCAGATGTTAAGAAACATGCACTTCATGTCCGGACTGGGGCTAGGACAAAGGCAGCAAGGGATACTTGAGCCCATCGAACTGAAGAAAGCATTACCTCCTTGTGGCTTGGGGTATCAACCATCAGAACAAGAGCTCAGAATGATCCGCCAGACTCGATTAAAGAGAAGATTAGGCTACATCCAGATTCTCCCAGGTGACTCACTGAATGGACGATTCATCAAAGAGGGCGAGGATTTACCCTTTTGCGGTTTTCCAGAACCATGGTACGACCGCACAGACAAGAAAATGAAGCCTGGAATGGAGATCTTTTTCCAAGATTGTTACCCATGGGCCGAAAATTTCCCACACCACGTACAACCGCTCACCAAAAATATCGAAAAGACTGAGGAAAGTGATTTCGAAGATTCCTTCAGCTTGCAGACAGTGGGGCTGGCACTCTGTATGGTTCATTCAGGCACCACACCACTGGACCCCTCTCATCTGATCAAGGCCGCAGATGCACCTATCCTCAACTGGCATGCTACGCCAGCTCTACCTCTTGAAATCTCCCCTAACCCCAATGTTTACCCTATTTCATCTACTGTTGTCTATCCTTGCTCAAATGTAATCGATACCACTTTTGATGAGGTTCTCAATGCTATTTTTCCTATCAATGAAATAAACGAAGATTTTGATTATCTTGTTGTGCCTTACATTAACTGCTTGGATTCAAATCAAACTTTTGATGATGATGATTTTGTAAATGAACAATTCTTAACTGATCTAAATTAGGTTAATAATAAACAACATAACCGCGTTCAAGTTAATAAAGAAGAGACTGTTGTTATTAATCTCGGTTCTAGTAGACAACTGCGTGAGATTAGGATAGGGGCCACCCTTGACGAGCGTGAGTGCGCACAACTCGAAGAATTGCTTAAGGTCAAAGAAGAGGTGGTCAAAAAGTTGAACGTAGGTTTCATTCAAGTGATCGAATATCCCACGTGGCTAGCCAACATTGTACTTGTACCGAAATCGGGAGGAAAGGTTCGAATGTGTGTGGATTATCGAGATTTGAACAGATCTTCTCCGAAAGATGATTATTCTCTACCCAATATCGACATGATCGTGGACAACACAGCTAGTCATGCTCTCAAGTCATTCGTCGACGGGTTTATCGGATACAACCAAATCAGGATGCACCCCGACCACCAAGAAAAAACCACATTCATCACCCTATGGGGAACCTTTTGCTACATCGTCATGCCATTTGGTCTCAAGAATGCTGAGGCTACCTACCAAAGGGCTGCCACAACTATCCTGCACGATCTGATTCACAAAGAGGTGGAAGTCTATGTGGATGATATGATTATCAAGTACAAAACTAAAGAAGGTCACGCTCCTGCTCTCCGAAAGTTCTTAGAACGACTGTGGTAGTATCAGATGAGACTCAATCCACAGAAGTGCGTCTTCGGCGTTACAAAGGGAAAACTCTTAGGATTCATGGTCAGTGAGAAGGGGATAAAAGCAGATCCCGCCAAGCTGAAGGCCATACTTGAGATGCCACCGCCCGAATAGAGAAAGAAGTCCGAGGTTTCCTTGGGAAATTACAATACATCAGTCGGTTCATCAGCCAGCTAACCACCATCTGTGAACCAATCTTCAAGCTCCTTCGAAAGGATTCAACCAAGGTTTGGAACGAGGCTTGCCAAGAAGCTTTTGATCGAATAAAACAATATCTGACCCAACCTCCAGTTCTCATGCCACCACAGCCTAGTCTCCCTTTGCTCCTATACCTAACCATAACCGGCACTGCAGCTAGGGCTTTGCTAGCCCAATACCTTGAAGACTCCCGCAAAGAAAGAGCCATCTATTATGCCAGTCGCAAATTGGATGGGTACGAGGTCAACTACACTGCTTTGGAAAAAGCATGTATCGCGCTTGTCTGGGTCACCCAAAAGTTGCGACACTACATGCTCGCCTTCCCCATCAAACTTGTATCCCAAATGGATCCCTTCAAATACCTGCTTGAGAAACCCACCTTGTCTAGTCAAATGGCCTAATGGTTGATGCTCCTAACCGAGTTCGATATCATGTACGTCACACAGAAAGCCGTTAAAGGAAGAGCCATCTCTGACCACCTCGCGGATTACTCCATAGAAGAAGATAATGTCTGGATCTCTGAATTCCCAGATGAGAATATTCTTTGAACTGCCCAAGATAACCTCCGATGGCAAATGTTCTTTGATGGCACTACCAACAAAAAGGGATATGGCATTGGGATACTCCTGGTTGCCCCGGATGACTCTCATACTCCCTTCGCCATCAAGTTGAATTTCCCCTGCACCAATAACATGACGGAATACGAGGCATGCACAGTGGGCCTCAAGGTCGCTCTCAAGAAAGGTATTCAATGCCTTGATGTATATGGGGATTCTGCCCTCATCATCGGCCAAGTGCTCAGAAAGTGGAAAGTCAAGGACGAAAAGCTCCAACCCTTTCACGCCCAATTAGAAGAGTTAGCCTCCCAATTCCAAGATATCACCTTCCATTACCTACCCCGAGTAAAGAATAACCTAGTTGATGCTCTCGCTACCTTGGCCTCCATGGTCGACATGCCCGAGGGAACAACAATGACCCCCTTCCTAGTTCAAAAGCAAGACAAAGCAATCCATTGCTACCACATTGAGCTCTTCACCACAGAAGATCCTTAGCTAGTCAACTACTGGTACTATGATATTTGGTGCCTCCTCATATATGGTAGGTATCCCCGAGGGTTCCAACAAGAATGACCGAGCTACCCTCCGAAGGCTGGTCGCCCAGTACATCATCTGTCATAAAGCACTACTCAAGAGGAATTTCGATGGAACTCACTTGCACTGTATCGCAGGGGATGACATTGAAAAGATAATGCAGAAAATCCACAGCGAGGAATGCGGGCCCCACATTGAACGGTCACATGATTGCCAAGAAGATCCTACGACAGGGCTACTACTGGACCACCATGGCCCAGGATTGCACCGCTTATGTTCAGAGATGCCCTAAATGCCAATAATTCTCCAATCTCCAACATCTCCCTCCGTGGGAATTATACAACATAACTTCTCCCTGGTCATTCTCCACCTGGGGTATCGATATCATAGGGAAGCTTACGCCAAAGGCTTCAAATGGGCATGAGTTCATCCTAGTTGCCATTGATTACTTTACCAAATGGGTCGAAGCTAAATGCCAAGAAGGTGGTCAAATTCATCAAGAAAAATATCATCTGTCGATATAGGGTCCTGCACGAGCTAGTGTTAGATAACGGTTTGCAGTTCGAGGCAGAAGTCACAGAAATAGTCAACGAGTATGGGATTCAGAGACACAAATCTTCTCCCTACCGACCTCAGACCAATGGTGCAGGTGAATCCGCCAACAAAAACCTCAAAGCCATCATCAGCAAGATTACCGAAAGTTATAAGGATTGGGCCGACCGGATCCCTTACGCCCTCTGGGTCTATCGAACCTCAATCCGAACCTCTACTGGGGCTACCCCTTACTCCCTGGTCTACGGCATGGAAGTTGTCCTCCCTGTGGAGCTGGAAATACCCTCGCTACGCGTCATGATCGAAAGCAAGGTTAGTGAAGAAGACTGGTGCCAAAGTCATCTTAATGAGCTAGCCCTCCTAGATGAAAGAAGATTAAAGGCTCTTTACCACATACAGGGGTACCATCGCTGAATAGTGCGTTCATTCAACAAGAGAGTCAAGGACCGTGGTGTCCGGGAGGGGGATTTAGCCCTCAAGGAGATAATAGAACCCATCTGGAATCCTAGAGGAAAATTTAAGCCCAATTGGAGCGGCCCTTACATTGTGAAGAAAATCTAGTCTGGCGGTGCCACCATGCTCACTGACCTAGATGGGGAAGAGATGGCTCTTCCAGTCAATCTGGACGGTCTCAAGAAATTCTACCCCTAGTCCGAAATCTCAGTGCGCTACGACTCCTCCCATCCCCCTTCTATTCTAAAAAAAAATCTTCATTTCCCTCTACCCAGAACTACGTGGGCCTGATCCTCTACAAAAAACTAGTTAAAACATTTCAAAAACCCCAGAGGTATGTAGGCAGCTCATACATCTCACATGAGCACGGCCCCTTCTTTTTCACAAAAGCATAATCTTTTCTTATCTTCGAGAACAACAGTTCATTCTAAACATCTACTCGAACAAAAGGATTATGTATGCCTTAGCGATCGGTATAGATAATTCAAAATACAAAATTCATCGAAAGGCACAGCTGGGTGATCAGAAACTTATTTATTTCATTAATGAGAAATTACAGTACAGATTACATAAGAAAAGGAATGGATAACTCCCTTCCCCCTATTACCATAAAAGCACACTTGTTACATAAATAAACTCCCCAGGAGTCCTACCCACAGCTACCAGAAGAGCCTGCACCCTCATCATCTACATCCTGAGGACCCCAAGTTTCCCCTGCCTGAATAGAGTGTCACAAACATTCCATGGATCGATGAGCCTTAACCATCTTCGAAAAGACCACAACACCCCCTTCCATAGAGTCAGATAAAATAAACCACCTTTGACCAGTCTCTACTGCCAACATCTTGCTGACTACTTTCCTCCACAACCACTTCATATAATCTGTGGGGACATGGCAAACCTTCCCGACAGACTGAGAGGGACGGGTCGACGGACGCCGATTCTCCCACAGAGATCCAAGCAACAGACGCAGGCGCTCAGTCAAATCTTCTACCAAAAAGAAATTTGAGGTCCGAGGGGGCACGACCTGCGCCTAGCCAAATTGACGCAGAAGTCGCCAAGGGAAATAAAAAAAAGTCTGTCTGAGACCAACCAGCCGCACGTATGAATACTCTCCTAGCTCTAGAATTAGCTGCAACTATCCCCACCAAGGCACTGACTAATACAGTCCACGAGCCCCATGCTCCACAAGACAATTCTCCCAATTCTCAACATACAGGCCAACATGGATGAAGTAGCGTGAAAAGAAGTTGGGTACAACCGATAAGGGATACTCTGAAGGAGTCGACAAGCAAAATCTTTCAGACAACCACATGAACAGCATCATAGGGCTCCCCCTCAAAAACTCAGAATGGACTTCTCTCCAAGCATCCCGGCCATTCAGGGTCTCTGCTAATATCACCGCCGCAGGATTGCGACGGTATGACATCCATGAAGTAACGGCTGCAAGTTGTGGTTCCACTTTCACCTCCCCAGTCACCAACAACAATTTTGAAACCCGACCCAGAACAACGGCTGCATCATAGCCAACATCACCTACTTCCCGCAAATGCACGGACTGCAACACCGCCGGGAGGGAGATCTTTCCTCCAGTAACCAATGACCTGGCCGCCGAAGGTGAGATATGAAGAAGCCTAGCCAACAAATCCCTAGGAGAGCGGGAAAATTCAGGTAAAGCCGCAGCAACACTCGAATTCACACCCAGTATGGCAGAAAATTCCTTGTAGGTAGGACAAACTTCTTCCAACCCAAAGCGAAAAACATGGTCTTCGGGTAACCAGAATTGTACCGCCCCTATCAGCATATTCCACTCAAAAGGTCGATTGTGCCACAAGGAGACTCGACGCATGTTGAAAGCATCGTAGTCGGCATTATAAGAGCACATAGCTTCCAAGGCTTCGAGGTAATTGACAAACTCAATGCTACCAGGGAGAGCCATCCTGCAAGACTAAAAGATAATGGGTAGGCAGATGAGGATACAAAGGTGTGATGAGAACACTCCACCCTTCCCCCTTTTTATACTTGAGAACTCTCACAAGGGACATAATCCCTGCAGAAATTGGAGGGAATCCTACCCCACAAGGTACCAAAGGCTGAAGAGGGTACCAATCAAAGCTTTCAATTGATGGGACTGGACAGAACTGCCGATAACCAGGTCAGGGTGCTTGCCGATCGACAACCTCCCCTCCCCCATTTTGGGAAATTTCCCTTTTTCCTCTTTTGTCAAATCAGAAAACTCAAATAAAAATTGATATTCTCAACAGAATTTTAAAATCCCTTTTCCTCCTTATATAATTTCCCTTTTTAAATTAAAAACTTTCCTTCACAAATTTCCAAAAATATTCCTTTTTTTACGGTCTCAGCAGCAAATTAAAAAGCACATGCATTCATTCATCATTAAAATAAAAGGTAGTCAAAAAACTACATTGCATTACATATATCTGTTTTTTGTGTTACATCATTTTGCAGGAAATCAAAAGAAAAGCCAAAAACAACGGGACTCAGCCTGAACCAACATTCTCTCTCTCTCTCTCTCTCTCTCTCTCTCTCTCTCTCAAGAGCTTCCACCCCTGCGACGCGCTCTCTTCCCCCTACGGTGAGACGACGCGCCCCCACTACCCGAGCCAGAGTCTTCCCCGGACGAGGCTGACGTCACCAAGCAAGAAGGAACAGGGACAGCATCCCGAATGTGGACAGTCGCCGATGATATCCAATCTCCAATGTCCCTCAGCCAGGTGGTCGACACCCGAATTTGCTGCAAGGAAAAGGCAGAATCAGAATCAAGCAAAGGAAATCAGAAAGAGGAAAAGGGCCAAACGGTTTACCGCAGGACGAAGGACCTCCTCTATCAAACCCAGCTCCTTCGGATCCATCGTAAGAGGATGGTGCAGCATCCGCACTATCCCTCCATCAGCCCGCCGAATATTGTACGAAGGAGTGTGCAATCGCACGAAAGGAACCTCCGAGGTCGTCGCCGCCGCAGGAGCTGACAGACCACCACCACTGTGGGAAGACCCCACCGTCCGACTCGAACCCGCAGGAGGGAAAGGCAAGGCATCATGTATACTGGGCGCCATCAACCAGCTCATCACAAAGTCCATATAGTCATACGGCGCAGCCGTATTAGTGTACAACGCATAGGACTCGTCGATCATCGTCGGGATCCTCTTATCCTCCAACAGCTGTCGCTCCCGCCTCATAGACGTAGGAGGCTGCACAGGTGGCACCACCACCTCTTCCCCGGTAATCTGACGAACCACCCTCTCCCCGAAATAGCAGGAGTGGCCAAACTCATGCGCCAACAAACGCCTCATCTACGCGTTAACCCCAGTCATCCCCGTATCCTGAATGGCCGTCCCCCAGGCATAAGTCAATACAAGATCAGAAGGTGCAAAAACCCAGATCGAAAAGGAAAGGACCCTACCCGACCACTGGTTAGGTCATTCAAGACCTGACGCACCGCCATCAGGGAGAGAGATCCCTCCAACTGCCGGTTGGCCTTACGCCATCGATACAGTCGGCAGAAATCCCCAACAGTGTCATCCTTCAAAGCAATCAGCATGGTATTTCACCCAATCACCTCATAGAACCACGTCTGGATTCACAAGAAAAAAGATACGCATAAGGAAAATGTGAATGCACAAAAGGAAAATGTGAATGCATGAAATGAAAATGAGCAAAGTAAAGAATACCTCAAGGAGATACGTGGCCCCAGTAAAGGTCTGTCAGCAGCACCGGATGAATGCATCCAAAGAAGAGTAAAGGGTCGCCAAGGTCATACTCCCCCAATCATAGAAAGAGATGTTCGAAAACATCCTCAAGTATGGCAGAAACCACAAATGGACGATGTCGCTGCTCGACGCCACCATGAAACCTCACAGTACCAATAAGATGAATAATCGGGCCATCTGCCTCACTTGAATCCCGTCCTCCACGTCAACCACCCTGCTCAGCAAAACATCCTTCAGCAAGGATAGCCAGATAGAATCTCCAGAAACTATCCTCCTCACATCACCAAGTGCCACATACACCGCCTCCGGCCTCACCCGCAAGGAGCGATCCGCCTCTATCTGCTCCACATCACAATCCAGCCCCAACAGTTATTGCACATCTATGGGAGTCACCATCATCTCCCTGAAGCCAAAATGGAAAGTGTGGGTAGTGGCCCACCACCTCTCCCCAGAAGCACACAAGACCGCTGTCGAACGAGGCGTCTCATCCAGCGTAACCTCCAACCTCCCAAAACCCGCTGATGATACCACCCAGCGCACCACAGGTGGGAGATGCTCCCAAACATCCTTAAGTCCCGTCGTCCCGCGGGCACGCATGTTCTTCAAAGAAATATCAGACTGGCATTGGAAAAACCTCATCAAAGGTCAAGAAAAAAGGAAAATTCACCCAAAAAGAAAGGAATGCCAAAGGTCAGGTTACTTACATAACCGTCGGGAATCACTCTCGAAGAGCGATGACGCGATGGCTCCCGCAGCAAGGTCCGCTCATCCGCAACCGGCTTGAATGCATCAAAAGCATTCTCATTCCCCAAAGCAAGGGGCACCCTGTCCCTCCAATCCACATTCACCCAGTCATCAACGATCAACCACTCCCGGTGGACAGCGGTGCTCACAAAGGCGGCCATTTCTTGAAGATTGAAATGTTAGAACAATTCATAGAGAGAAATCGCAGAAAGAGAGAAGGCAAGAAACTATGAGAAATGAAGGGGATTCGCCCCCTTTATATAGGATGCCAAGCGCCATGCCGATCGACACTGACCCCTCACCTTCCTGAGGTAGCCCAAAAGTCCGTGCCACTGCCGAATGGCACCCCTCAGTCTATGCCGACCGGCACCCCCCTTAAAATTTCGTACAAAAATTCCTGGAAAATGCCAGAAAACCTTGAAAAATCCTCAGAAAATTACTAAAAATCCCAGGAGGGATTTAGAACATTTTCATCAAGATAATTTCGCACTCCTTCAGGTGAAACCTCTTTTTCCCCAAACGGAACCCTCAAAATGACCTCCCGAGCAATGCGCCCGGACCACCTGATCACCTCCTCTGCAGAGTTTACAACCTCAAACCAGTTTACCTCCCCAACAATCAGCTCCTCCGCTCAAATCAAAGACACAAAGCCTCCCCAGCCATTGGATACCCGGTGCGAAACAATATCGCGTGATATTTTCCCCAGCGGATTTTAAAAGAATCACTCGCCCCAGGCGATCTCTCCCAAAGGACGATCCAAATCTTCCCCAGCTCATTCATCATGCCCCAACGAAACCTCAAATCCAATTCTTATCCCCAGCAGAACCCCAAATCCAATTCTTACCCCCCAGTGGAACTCTTTTCCCAAGGAAATGCAATCACTTTTGGGTCAGAATTGACCCCGATCTTAGATCGTCACTTAAGTTAGGTCAGAATTGACCTCGGTCCTCGGTCGTCACCACTCTTGGGTCAGAATTCACCCCGGTCATGGATCGTCACCTGAGTTAGGTCAGAATTGACCTCGGTCCTCGGTCGTCACCACTCTTGGGTCAAAATTGACCCCGGTCTTTGATCGTCACCTGAGTTAGGTCAGATTTGACCTCGATCGTCACCACTCTTGGGTCAGAATTGACCCCGGTCTTGGATCGTCACCTGAGTTAGGTCAAATTTAACCTTGGTCCTTGGTTGTCACCACTCTTGGGTCAGAATTGACCCCAGTCTTGGATCGTCACCTGAGTTAGGTCAGAATTAGCCTCGATCCTTGGTCGTCACCACTCTTGGGTCAGAATTGACCCCGGTCTTAGATCGTCACCTGAGTTAGGTCAGAATTGACCTCGATCCTTGGTCGTCACCACTCTTGGGTTAGAATTGACCCCGGTCTTGGATCGTCACCTGAATTAGGTCAAAATTGACCTCGGTCCTCGGTCGTCACCACTCTTGGGTCGGAATTGACCCAGATCTTGGATCGTCACCTGAGTTAGGTCAAAATTAATCTCGGTCCTCGATCCTCACCACTCTTGGGTCAAAATTGACCCCGATCTTGGATCGTCACCTGAGTTAGGTCAGAATTGACCTCAGTCCTCGGTCGTCACCACTCTTGGGTCAGAATTGACCCCGGTCTTGGATCGTCACCTGAGTTAGGTCAGAATTGACCTCGGTCTTGGATCGTCACCTGAGTTAGGTCAGAATTGACCTCGGTCCTCGGTCGTCACCACTCTTGGGTCAGAATTGACCCCGGTCTTGGATCGTCACTTGAGTTAGGTCAGAATTAACCTCAGTCCTCGATCGTCACCACTTTTGGGTCAGAATTGATCCCGGTCTTGGATCGTCACCTGAATTAGGTCATAATTGACCTCGGTCCTTGGTCGTCACCACTCTTGGGTCATAATTGAACCCGATCCTCGATCGTCACCAATTATTAGGTCAGAATTGACCTCGATTATCAAACCTTTGCCCTAAGCCCGCAGATTCGACTTTGATCCGCAGAATTGATCATCCCCAGCACATTCCTTAGGTCCTCAGAATCGACCTCGACCCTATGATTTGGTCATCCCTAGCACGCTCCTTAGGTCCTTAGAATCGACCTCGACCCTCTGAATTGGTCATACTCTCTCAGAAGCATCATACGATGTCTAATCAATGGTTATAATTTGTTCCAAACTCATGCATCGAGGGGCTCTGTAGACACCTCATTCTGTTACCCCCTAACTCTCCTTAGGTCCCCAGTACCTCCGCTCATCACCGCAGACCCAGGTCATGTCTCGAGCACTGACCTGGAAGCCATCGGGCACTCCCCGGCTCGGTTTGACCAAAAGTCAAACTCTTTGTCTTGACTAAGACTCAATGAATCTTCTAAGGTCACTGAATACCCTTTTTAACGGTCCACCCCGTGTGCAATTCCGACTCACCATGTGGACGAACGATCCGTTTGCGTCCGAAACCTGACCTAGAGGCCACCGGGCGCTCCCGGGCTCTGTTTGACCTAATTCAACTCCTTAGCTCAACTGAGGCTGAATGAATCCTCTAAGGGAACTGAATACCCTTTCCAACGGTCCATCCCGTGTACAATTCTGACTTTCCATGCGGACGAACGATCCGTTTGACTCCGAGAGGTCACCGAATGCTTCTCGGGCCCAGTTAACCAAAGTCAACTACTCGAACCGGGTCAAACTCTTTGGAATATTGAAGTACATCTCCTAACCTTTCTAGCAGTCCGTCCTGTGCACGGTTTTGACTTACCATGCGGACGAACGATCCATTTGCGTCCAAACGATTCCCCGTCCAGCGAACTGACAAACTCTTCCGAGCCACATTTAACCCAAAGTCAACTCCCAAACTCTGGAGAGGTCCAAATGACTTTCAAAGGTCACTGAATACCCTTTCCAACGGTATGCCCCGTGCGCGATTCTAACCAACGGTTTGCCCTCGGCTGCCAATTTTCCAAAAAAGCCTGAAGTGCATTACCAAATGACAGGTCCCAGACCCTGCCAATCGGCACCTGCCGATAGGTAGTGCCATGGCAATGCCGATCGGCAGACCCCTGGTCCTATAAAATGAGGCCTTGGCCTTATTTGTAAGGGAGCTCAGATCAGAAGGAAATCACTCTCAGCAATTCCCAGAAACCTCTCTCGAAGCCAGCGTCATTTCAACTTCCAAATCCCCTTTTCACTTCCACTTTTCATCCTCTCTTTCATCAAACTTGATGAATTAACCACCCTCCATCATCATCCAAGTGCAAGGGCTGCTTTTCAACATTCAAGATCAAGCTCAAAGTCTCCAAGAAGGTCCATCTTTCTCACCTTTCTTTTCAAATCTTCTTAAATTTGCAATGACTTGTTTTATTACTTAAGCACTTTTATTATCTTATTTCACATATCCTAACATACTTTTTATCTAGTATTATTGCACATCTCCTATTTTCATATAAATAAAAACCCAAAAACAAGAAAAAGAGGGTTTGCTCATAAATTCCAAATAGGGATTCTCACACTTTTTCCACACTTTGCTCACAACTAAAACACTTTTTCTACACACACACACTTACAAATAAGATATTTCTCCATTTGGATTTATGGGATAAACCCCACCCCCCGTTTTGTATGCAAACTACGTGGACTTTGATGCCTTTAGAGGCTACGTAGGCGTCTCGGGGTAAACCCCGAGACTCGAGTCCTTTTCTCACTTTTTCTCTTATTTTCTATCTTCTCTTCATCCCATTTTCTATTATATTCTATACATTCGTTCTTAGTGACGTATTATCCCACATGCGTTATTGTTCCCTTATAACAATCAACGCAAGGGTAATCGCACAAATCCTATTTTTTACATTAATTTCAGATTCCTATGGATGACTCGCTTTATCCTTTCCATGATATAAATCGAGGATTCGTACCTCCATTCTATATATACACATGCACACATATCACGGGGGGAAACATAAAGGAAAATAGCAAATATTCATGAGAGATCGAAAGGGCGGAATGGGTGCCTAACACCTTCCCATTTCGCAACTAAGCCTCCGAACCCTTCTTGAATCATTTTGGTTTCGCACGCACCAATATGTCTTTAGATGCCATCCTTCGGGGTGGCTCCCCCTTTTTCTTTTGTCTGTGTTGAGTAAAATAGACTGGCGACTCTAAATCTCTCTACATTTTTTTACACCTCACAAATCGACGCCGGCCGAAGCACTCTCCTGAGAAGGGGATGCGCGGGACCCGAAGGATCCTTTTTCCCTTCGCGGCAGGGATCGGGGATGGACACAATTTCATTGTAATCATTGTGAGTATTACAGTGAAATAAAAGGTTTTACCCGAATTTTTTTTTCCTGAAATCTGTGTGTCAACAATTATTTATGTTGGTTTGATTTATCCACAGATAGTTGCATGTTTAAGGGCTGAATTAATTTGGTTTAAAAATTGACTCCAATTAAATAAGTTTATATTGGAAATTTTTAGTTTATTTAAATTGGTATAACATCGAAGTATTACATTTTACAAATTGGTATCAGTGCGGGTTTCTCTAACTTATCGAGTGATCCTTGTTTTCCACAAAATTTGTGTGATATTGATTTTTTGGTTGAAAAATCTATTTTGTGAGAAATCGCAATTTTTCGATGGAGCACTTATGTAATCGGATCCCCCCTTAATGGCACGAGTCAGAGTTTGGACGATTTAAATAGTTTGAATTTGACGTTTGCGAAAAGAATTAATTTTCTGGAAAAAGAAAATTCTCGTTTTAAATCCGCGATGGAACTTTTGCAAACGGTTCAAAATCAAAGAGATTTTTATCGTGAGAAATTTATTTCTTTGGACCATGACTTTAATGCGTTAAAATTTTCCAAAAAGGAGAGTGATGATAAAGTCCTATTTTTAGAAAAATAATTGGAGGACTTGAGAAACTCTAGGATTTGTGTTTGTGCCAATGAGGATAAAAATATTTTAATCGATAAATTTGTGGCACATGAGGAGACTCTTAGGGATAAGTGTTCGTATTTTAAGGGAGAACGTGATAACCTTCTAGGAATAATTGAAAATTTAGAAAAGGAATCTCTAAAATTGGAAGAGTCTAATTATTTGCTTGAGTAAAAAAATTTGGAGTTAAGAAATGATTTGATTGACTCGAGTAGTGTTGATAGCAATGATAGTGGCTCGTCATGTTCTAATGCTTCTATTATTAAAGCTAAGACCATTATTTGTTTTAGAGGGTCAATCAATCCTAAGGACGTTAGAAAAGGTCAACCCATAGGTGTCGTTCCACCCATTTACACATGTTCACATTGTGGTAGGAAAGGTCACCTTAGGCGTTTTTGTTTCGATTTTTGAAGAAGTCCTAGGAAGTTTAAGTCTAGTGTTTCCATGGTTCCCAAAACCTCTATGCGTCGTGGCACACCTATTTGGGGTTAGGAAATCACTTTTAGAGGCACTAGATGTTAGACTAGTTGATTCTCGGTTCCTTGCACATGAATCTTCTCTTTCCATATCATATAGATTATTGTGTCTCCTTATTTGTCATACGCTATTTGTGCTTCATGATATATGTTTGTTAATGTTATGACACGTGTACTTTTTGTATTAGATTTTGGTTTTAATTTTCTTTTTGGAAAAATACAAAAAGATTTTCATTTTTTAGAAAAATTGAAAAGGCCAAAAAGATTTATTTTTATAAAATTTTAGAAAAAGACAAAAATATTTTTGAATTTTCTTTTACACCGTATATGAATGGACATTTAGGATGACCGAGTCACAATATCATTCCATATCCATCTGACTATTTGATAGTGTTTTGATAGGCGTCATCTTTTTATTTTTGTGCTTTATAATGTGTGGAGTCATTAAGATGTAATTTGTGATTACTACCTACATGTTTGACTCATAATTACCTTAATGCATACTTACACGAATTTGTTTGATCATTGTACTTGTCTATCACATATTGGTCGGAGTGTTCTCATCTCAATTATGTCTTTAAAATGAACCATATGCGATAAAACTTGACGATGAAAGTAGTGCATGTAAGAACCGTTGCCCATGAGGAATTAAACTAAAAAAATGATGAGTGAAACACAGGAAAGGGATGCTAGAGTGTAAAATTGACTCGTCGTGAAAGCCACCATTTGAAAAGAGCCCGAAAAAATGAAAGGCAATAAAAAGATAAATATGCCAAAAAGTGGTTCAATAGGTTTTAGTTTCATCACCTCAAAAGAAAAAAAATAAATGCATAATTATTTATAAGATGGAAAAGAAATCAACGGGTTTTCACATCCTAACGGAGTCATGAAAAATCATTACATAGTTTTAGACGTTATTGGTGTGAGAATCATTCTTGACTTTGATGTGTTGATAGATTGAGTCAGTGTCATTTAAATCAACACTTTTGACACCTGAGGACGATTTTGAGTTCATTCGTTAGGAGTATCCGGATTCATCGTGCACATGTGTTATGCATGATTGCATTGATTTTCCTATCGAATTTTTTCACACCCATTCATTCCATCTCCACGATTTGGTTATCTTATTGTAGATTCATGGTGTGTGATTTTTGTAAAATTATTTTTGTATTTTTGCTTAAAATTTTTGAAAAATTAAAATAGTTTGTGGAATAATTTTGAGTATCTCTTAATGATCGCAGTTGTTTGCGTTGATTATCGTGACAACTCCATGCTTGTTTTGTTTATTAATTTCCATGTCTATTCCTGACAAATAGAAAGGAGGGGAACGAATTATGGCGGGGTTTTACATTATGGGGGAGATTTGAAATTTTATATTCTTTTGATTTTATGTTTATCGTATTTCAAACCCGATACATCATGAAGGTATTTTGCTTTGTCTCATGTGTGTAGGTACAAAGATTGATGATTATATATTGCACACCATGATGAGAAAAGTTTGAAGATTTGAAAATTTGAAGTTGAATATTTTTGAAGAAAAGTTTGAGACTTGCATGTTTAGTACCTCTTCAGTTTTGGGATTATGGGAGGGTATTAGATATGTATAGGCATTTAATTGGATAATTCGGATGTTTTTATTTTGTAACGGCATAGACATAGGGGAAGATTTATAAGGACATATTTTATAGGTCCGATTTTACATTAGTGTATGTCGTATACCGCTACAAACCGTCGAAAAAAAAGTTCAAGTTTGAAGATACATGAAGACGGCTCCGAGTATCAAAAGTTCTTCAACATTAAAATCCTCCACGAGATGAATTTTGGTGAGATTGTGTTTTGGTTACTTAACGGTTCGTTTAAAAGTGTTGGGATGTTTTTCTAAAATATTTTCTAAGCGTTGAGGCGTCGTTTTTCATCAAATGATTTTTTTCCAAATGTTGAGGCGGAGTTTTTTGATGAAATAAAAAATTAATTTTCTCGCTTGGTCGTTCGAGCGACCTGCAAATGTCATTCAAATGACATAGCAGTCTCGCACGAAGTTGTCGTCTGAGCGACTTTTGGACTTTGTTCGAGCGAAGCGCCGACTCAAGTTTTTTATATAAAAGGCATTAAACGAGTAATTTTTCCTTAATAAGACCCGACGTTTTAGTGAACACGTAAATTGCATTCTGCATATTTCTTTAGTCTTCTTCTTTTAAGGGTTTTTCACTTTGTTTTCAGTTCACACAATCCCAATCTTTTTATGTGAATTATTTTGGAACTCGAAATACGTTTCGCTAGAGTTTTCTCTTGTAGGGAGGATAACCTACTGCTAATTAGGTGCCACTTGAAGGAGGTACTGGGCTGACGTGACTGGGTGTCAATAGGGAGTGCTCTTGGGTGTTCCTTTGTTGAATTATACTCCGTGTTCGTGTAGACTGCTGCACTTTTTCCATTGCTAACTCTGGACTGCGTGTCTATGTGATTGTTCTGAGGAGTGATCATCCAGATTTCATTGTAATCATTGTGAGTATTATAGTGAAATAAAAGGTTTTACCCAAAAGGTTTTTTTCCTAAAATATGTGTGTCAACAATTATTTATGTTGGTTTGATTTATCCACGTGTAGTTGCATGTTTAAGCGCTGAATTAATTTGGTTTAAAAGTTGACTAAAATTAAATAAGCTTATATTAAGAATTTTCGAGTTTACTTTAAATCGGTATCACACGACGCATTTCTTTTTACACTTACCTTAATGGTCTTGGGTAATGGTATGCAAACAAGCAAGGATATAACTAGGTTTAACACCCTTATACCTGAGCCCACCTCCTTGTACATAGCCAAGAAGATTTTGAGCCATGCCGACCCTAATTCAATCTAAAAGAAAATAAAGATGACAAAAATAGATGAATTAAATAAAACATATCATATACCTCAACTCACTCAGTCACAGAGAAGTAAGGACGAGGGGTAGAAACTGACGCCTTGTATCGTATGCCATCATCCACAATAAACTTTACGGATTGACCCAAGACCCATACCACCAATGGCAAGACTAAGGACCTATATGATATTGTGGAATCCCACGTAAAAGGTTCCTCGGAAGGAGTAACAAAAATAGTCATTGTGGGTGCCTCCCTCGAGCCCTAGCTCTCTCCTATAACTAAGACCATGGGCATCAACCTCTCCACTATAAAAATGATTTAGTATATAATGTAGTCGAAGTGGATGCTCACCATGGGGGCTCCCCTAGTATATGCTTATAGGTCTTCGGGAGAAAGTAAGTGTGCCTCCCTCATCCATAAGGTAGGTGTCATGGGAGGAACCAACTATGATGAATGGACTTTGATGGACAACCCACTCTCCTAGGTAGAAAGAAATAACCCCGCCATTGCAAAGAAATAACCTAGAAGTTATCTGGGTAGCGGCCCTATCTATGGTTTAGTGCGTCCAAGACATAGCCCAGGGGAAGAAGGTGACGTGAAATCCAAGCAAGGTTAATGAGGAAATTAAGGAATAAGATAAAATCTAAAAAGATATTAAAAATGAATATATACTATATATGTGGTCATTCCATTCAGGAGAGTGTGTATCTTTCCATGAGTATATGTCTCGAAGCCCTCCTTCATGTTATCCCTCCTCCATCTCCTCTAGTGGGGCCATTACTCCTCCTCTAGTGCTCGCAAACAACCCCGATGAAGTTTGAAGACCTCAAAATCCCATAGTTGAAAAAAATAAAAAATAAAGGAAAATGCAAATATCAGTAACATAATAAAGAGTAATAAAAAGAAAAGGAAAGGACAAAAGGAAATAAAAGGGTGTAACTCCAAAATTACCATGTAATTTACAGGACTCTTAGTCACCCTTCTAGAGAGGGTGCTTGTGTTGGAAAAGAGCAACCCCAAAGAAGAAATACAGAAGTCGTAGTAATGGAAGCGAATGAAATATTGGAGAGGGAAGAGCAGACCCTATGAACCACCTCGCCATGGGAGGAGTAGATAGTGTGACCAAGCAAGAAGAAAAAAAGTCCATGTGAATGGACGAATTCGAGTCTCATCTGTCCCTAAGAGCCTCCAATAAGCCCGCATGGGGGCATCAAGAGAACTGAGCGCAAATGTCGTATTAGAGTGGGTAGCAGGAACGAAGCCTATTGGTGCCCGAATAGCCTCCACCATAAGCCAAATGTGGCAGCAGATCATCATTAGAAATGGACCGAATGACAAACTGGTTAAGACATGCAGGTCAAGTGGGGTGAGTGTCGTCTCACACACTGGGAGGTAAAAAGTGGAAGTCGTATCCCACCACCTCTCCGCCAACATGGGGAGCACGGATGTGCCACGGACGGTCATCAAGGGAGATAAGAAAGGGCCAAAGCCCAGACCTGGTACCATCTCGTAAATGATGTTGGGGAAATAATTGCGAGCCAATAAATCCACCACCATCTTAAGGAAACCCTTAAGCCTGAAATGGGTGGCACTAACCTCCTGAGGAAGCTATGAGGAAATGCGGAAAAAATAATAATAAAGAAAGAAAAACAAACATTGCGGCAATACATTTGCAATAAGAAAATCATAACATAAACATGCAAAAAAAAATTTACCTGACCACTATGTATGGTGGTAGAGAGGTGACTTGTAGGATCTTGTAGTAGGATAACTTAATCACCAGACTGAGGTGTGTGGTGATGTATGCCTAGGTCCCTAACCATCGTCTCCTTAGAGATCTCCATGTCGACCTAATTGTCGGGATCTCCAGCCTCCGAGTGAGGCCCAACATGAGTGAGATCATCAAATATGATCTCTAATAGCTCCTCGATTTCCCTCTCAGCCATCGTGAGTAACTCAAAAAATTCCTAAAACTAGATAGAAATCAGAGACAATAGAAGTTTAAGAGAGTGTGAAAAGGTTATAATGAGGAGAAAAGTGAAAATTCTCATTTATATTGAGGGTCAAGATCTTGACCGATCAATCAAGTGTGCTCTGCCCGATCAGTCACACACACCTAATTCTTGGACGATTTGTCTGTGCCACTTAATTCATCCAAAAACTTCCAAAATAAAAGAAAAAAATATCTTTTTCTCCTCAATAAACTATAAAATTTCTTCTCATCCTCAATAAATTTTAAAATAAAAATAATTTTTAATATTAAATCAAAAAATTTCCTTATTTTTGAACCAACTATTCCGTTCTTTAATCTTTGTCTCATGCGAAAGATTTCTATAAATTTGATGTTTCATCAAAACACCTCGTCTCCTAGATAAGATTTCAATCAATCCGGTGTTTTGTTAAAAAACCTTGTCTCATGTAGACGATTTCAATCAGTTCAGTGTTTTGTCAAAAAACCTCATCCCACAGAGACGATTTCAATCAATCTAGTGTTTCATTAAAACACCTCGTCTCATGCATACAATTTCTTCTAATTCGGTGTTTTGTCAAAACACCTCTTATCAGGGAGATTATTTCAATTAATACGATGTTTCAGCTAAACACCTATCTCATGTGGACGATTTCAATCAATCATGTATTTCGTCAAAACACCTCGTTTCATGAGGATCATTTTTATCAATCCGGTGTTTCGTCAAAACACATCATCTCATGCAATGATTTCAATAAATCTGGTGTTTTGTGATAAAACCTCGTCTCATGCAAATGATTTTAATCGATCTAGTGTTTTGTCAAAATACCCCGTCTCGTTTTAATCAGTCTGGTTTTTCTTCAAAACACCTCATCTTATGTGGACAATTTCTATCATTCCGGTGTTTTGTCAAATTACCTTGTATCATGCGAACGATTTCAAATAATCTGGTGTTTCATAAAAATACCTCATCTTATGGACGATTTCAATATATTCGTTGTTTTATCAAAACACCTTGTCTCATACGGACGATTTCAATCAATCCGATGTTTCGTCAGTTTACCTCGTCTTATGCGGGCAATTTCAATCAATCGACTTATTTGTAAAAACATCTTATCTCACGCGGACATTAAAACATTTCTAGGGTGTATAGAATTGCACTATCATCTATCGCAGACGCTAAATATACCCCCAAACATCAGGAAGACAGTCGAGCAGGCACCGTAAGCCTCTCGCAATAATCTCAGGGCAACATTCATCAAACTAAACCCTTTAAAGGAGCATAATCATGAAATTTCCTATCTAAAAGATAACAATCTTCTCGGAAGTATAATAGTGCTTTTCACACCCTCCCAAATTCCAACAATCAAGTCCAACCCTAAAACAACCCAAAACACCTCACTAAAAGACCAAAAGTTTAAGAGGCTAAAAAATATATCATCCAGAAAAACCCATACCGGACCAATATAAACCAAAAATCAAGGGGAAAACGTGCTTGGCCGATCCGTCCTTGTGCACACTGTACTTAACTAATCATCTTGTCACAGGACCAATCAGTCCTACGCCCTTGACATTTTGCCTATAAAAGGGGGACATAACCTACCATTTTATCAAGCATTAGCTTCTCTCTTAAATGCTAGCTTTTTTCCCAAAAGTGCATTCTCTCCCAAAAAAGCCCCAAAACTCTCTCCTTTTACCTTCAGGACCCCTTCCAAGCTTAAATTTAAAGTTGTTAACCCAAATCCCTAACCTCTTCCCTCTCATTATAACCCAAAAGAAACAAAAAAAACTTTATCTTTGTTTAATTTAATTTTTCAGTGGTACTTTATCTTAAAGTAACCTTAGATCCACTCCAAAAAAGTTGATTCAGAGTTGGAACGTGGACGAAATGAAAAAGTGCATGTGTAACCGACCTCGTTTATAGTCGACTGTCAACCTGACACTAACCCACCTCGTTTCACTTTCGGACTTAGGCAAGTTTGCATCGTTTTAGAATTTAAGTTGAATTCTATTGTTGTGGTAGTAATAACTGGATTCCTAACTAAAACTTTTATAACTATGAATTTTTATCATCGAAAATATAATTTTAAGGAATTAGCTAATAATTGATGTTAATCCTTAATCTTGAATAATTTAACAATGAAAACTTTAAATTGATACTTACAATTGTATAAGTTGTTTAAATTAGTGTAAATATGAACCATAGTTTGTAAATCTTAGAAACCTTATGTTGATTCCATAATATTTAGCTAAATATATTATCAATTTATGAACTTAAGAGGTTAGTTTTGTATATAAAAGGGGTTTGATATCATAATAGCTTGTTCTTGATGGGATAGGAACCTTGGTCAATTCATCAATGCTGGACTAGGGCTTATATGTTCATATTTTGGGGCTGAAGGTTCAAGAAACCCAAAAGTTGTAAAAATCTAGGTTGTGAAGTTCATGAGCCCGACTCAGTACTAATCATGCAAATGGAATCTATGCACACGATTAAGATTTAGATCACGCACAAGGTGGTGGCAGATAGGTTGATTTTTGAGGTTTTATATATGATGGCCATTGAGGTCTATGGGAAATCCTAAGGAGAAACACTATAAGACTGCTTAGAACTAATGTGTAGAATTTAGTTCAATTGAATTATGTAAAGTGTGGAGGTTAGTTCGTAGTTAATTAGTTATATTAATTTAGAACCTAAAACCATTTTAGTAACCCGAGAGTATAAGGTATTCGATATTATTTCTTGAGGAACTTTAGTTTAGGGCTGAGGTTTGGGATGTTTTATGATAATGTTAAATGTGTAGGGATTGTGTAAATCACTCGTTATGTTAGAATGCATTATATCGTCTAGATTAGATAGAAGTGCATTTGGAGTTGGGTGGTCTTTATTTGTATTTGATTTATTAGACGTCCCATACATGGAGACTAGGGAAGGTCGGGAGTTCTTAGTGATGGGTATTAAAATTGTAAATGACTTTAGACCCATATGTGATCCCCTTTGGACCTCAGACGGGTAAGAGGAGAGAAATGTCGAAGTGAGAGACATGGGTTTAAAGTGGTTCAGACCTTAAAAGATGACCCTACATCCACTGTGCAAAGGTGTTATGGCTGTTTATTATAATGTAGCAAAGTATTACAGTCTACAAGACCCCTTGATCTTGGGTCAATGGAGTTAGAGGTCTTGAGGCCTTTGTTAACGGTACCAAGCTTAGGAAGTAACTGAATGACTTATCTAAGGGTGCCTGGGTAATGTTTTAGGTCTCTTGCAAGATATACAAAGTGTATGAACAATGGAACTGGTTCAAATATAAATATGGACCTCGCAACAATGGGTTATGAGTATAAAACAAGGTGGGAACACTTGTAAAATCTTGTGTGTCAGATTGAATCTTTTCTTGAAGCCTTTCTTCGTATTGTTAGCGATCGACAACAATACATTTGTTTGTTCACTCGGTGGGAAATTTCACAATACTGGAAAAACATGCTTTTCAAGCTAAAAGATATTTTCATTTCTCCAAAACTTTAGTAAATGTTTATTTATACAAAAATCCCAATTTTTATAAGATATCTTTGAAAATATTTGTTCATAAAATATTCCCAACAAGATAAACATTCCTCCAACATTTAATTCCATAAAACTGTTTAAACACCAAGTTTTCTGGAAATATGTCATTTTGCTCACCGTTGAAACCTTTTGTATACCTATTTTTACAAATCATAAGAAATACCATTCTTAAATCATATATGCATCCTACTCTTAAACTCTACATGTAAGACCAAATACTAGGGAAATAGAGTTTTAAACTTAAAGAGTATAGTTTTTCCCCCCTCAAATGAAGCTTCAACAATGGTATGATTAAGATATAAGAAGATGGCAACCTCCCACCTCCTAAGGTGGCCTTAAAGAGTTTGCCTAGCTCCACCAAGCTTGCCTCCATGGAAGCTCCAAACAAAAAAAAACTTCTAAGCTCCATACTTCCTTCTTCTTCTTCTCCAAAACCCCCCAACAGTAACTCCAAATCTCATAGCTTTGATTAACAATGGTGAAAATGGGTGTATAAGGCTTATATGTGGTAGAATGCTTGTAAAATATGGTGTCACAAGGTGAAGGGGTGGTGGTTTTAGGGTGGTGTGTGATGCTTTAAGGGTGGGAGAGATCTCAAGTCTAGAGAAAGTGAGGGGAAAATCTAATGGGAATGCCTCAAATAGGCCAAACCCCACATAAATACTTCCAATAACCGTAAGTGGTTAAATCCCCCAAATGCCCTTACACCCAAACCTTTAAGCTAAGGGCAATCTAGTCTTTTTTCCCATATTTTGATCTGGGTAATTGAGAAGTAGATACATCATTAAATTCGACGACCCACGTCGTGACAACACATTAAAAATGATAAGATTTTCAAACTCGGATCCGATCATTCGAATGACCCCGAGCCTCGTTCGAATGACCCTTCCAACGAGGTAATCTAACGAGATGTTAGCACACGTGATGAATGGATCAGACCGAAGTCGTTAGAAGTTTTTGTTCGAACCTCGTTCGAACGACCTATAATTTCCTCGATCCAAACTTCGTGCCTTAAAAAATTCGGTTCGACGAGCACGAAGGCCATGGAGTTACCCAAGTTTGGCTTATGTTACACCTCAACAAGTCAAAGCCCACTTGGTCGTACCAAGTCATCAAATCTTACAAGCACAATAAAATTGCAGGGGCGGGTGTTACACAAACCATTTTAGGCTAATTTTACAAATTATGATTCTGATAATGCTATCTTACATATGTTAATAGACCACTTGATACTATTTATGAAATGAGTGGTCTTTTCATTTGGCCTCACGCTTAGTCTGGTCAGATCAACCATTGAAACTTCTAGATCAGTTTGGAAAAATTGTGCATGAACTATATATTCTATTTGTTGCCAACTTTTTACAAAGTTTGGTGACACGGTTATGAACTATATGAAGGTTGCATCAGTCAAGGAACTAGAGAACAACCTTAGTATTAAAAATTCATTTATTCCTACATGCCTCAAAATATTAGCGGGTGAATCTAGCCTCATGTTCAACAGTGGATTGAATCCCATATCTAGAGAATAAGATAAAGGTTGAAAACATAAATCCCATTGGAAACTCAATCCTATCTATGCATCCAAGGTATTACTTTGTATACATAGGAGTTTGGAACCCTCGAGACAGAGGTCCATAATCTCTCATTCCTTCTCACCACCCTCGAGGGTTGCCTTATTGGTTGTGCCACTGGTTGGTTTACAACAAGTGTGTGTTATATTATTGGTGGTGGGATTTGTGAAAGTATATTTGGTTGAATTTGTAAAGGTACTAGTAATATTGTCTATTGTGCTAAGTTCTCCATTCTCTTATAAGGATCATTATAAATCCTTATAGCAATTCTCAAACCCCCAAGTCCATTTCCAGCAAAAAATTACTCACCATCATTTTGTTTGAAGTACCGAGAAAGCCAACACTGTATTATACATGGATTGAGGCCTAAACCTATTCGTTTCGGGGGTAGCCATTATTCTTGAAGGATCCGCGAATCCCATTTATTGGTCCCATAGACCTTTCATCTATATCAATAGGATTGGTGAGAGTGAGTCCACTGGTGTTTCCCATAGTCCCCCTCCTTATATTTAACCAAAATTAGTTTCTCCTGTGTTTTCCTATAGTAGGTTGGTAAGGAACTAGGTGGTTTATTGGTCGAAATAACACCAATTAGTGGTGCTTCGATGTGACCAATTGGTGGAGTTATAGGAGGAGGAGTAATATTATTGGTAACAGTGGTTACCATTCAATTAACGTTTTGAAGTATATTGCTCGGGGGATCGAACACCGAATTAAGTTAATCGATAAATTGATTATGTATATTAGTACCTACTGTGACACCCAGGCTATTTCAAGAATCGGTGACTATAACACTCCGCTAAATTCTGGCGTCGGCCGCCACCAAAATTTAATCCGAGCGTTAATAAATTAAATATCATCCTCAGCATGTGACAGATATGAGACATATAAATTCTAATCCACGAGATAAATCCCAAATATTAAGGACATTCAACTAATTTATCTTCAAAGTGCGATATAAAGTTCGTCACATGCAATCTCCGAATATCTTAATTATTACAATAAATTAAGTCCAACTGGAATCTCTTAAGACAACTTTGGAACCGAAAGGCCAAATAAAACCCAAATATAGTCTCACAATAAATACGACTGAATAGGAGAAGATATAAATGACTAAAACGATAATATAATTCCAGCTTACCTTCCAAAGGATCTCCAAAAATATTTATGCAGCTACTCCACTTTAATTCCTGAAAATATTAGTCAACGCATGTGTCAGAGCCAAAGTCCTGAGCATAAATATCGGCTACTCCTTTCAATTAGGGTCCTTGAACCCAGACAATAGTGCTATACATATCGACTATAACAATAGAATATTTTAATTACAAGAAATTTTATAATCCTTAACAATTAAATTTTCTAAATATCCCCAATGTTTAAATGTGCCACACCAATATTATTTTAAATTTAACCCAAACCCCACGATGTTAATATTTCTGAATTAACCGGGATGAATTGTTCTCACTTTATTATTAGGTATGGCGGTCCTCCCGCCGTGGGTGATTTACACCAAAATTGATTAATATTACCACACCTCCCCTTGTCAAAATCGTCGTCTGACCCGTTTTTAATTCGCGGCCCTCGATATATGACAAGGTTCCACACACCCACACATCCCCTTGTCAACTTCGTCGTCTGATCCGTTTTTAACTTGCGATCCTCGCGATATGACAAGGTTCCACACACGACACGACATAAACGTCCTCTGACCTGGTTAAACTTTCGGCCCTGGACACATGATGTCGCCATTCAATTTTAATACCAGTTTTAGTCTTGCGGTATTAATTTTCCCAAAATTAATCATACTAGATATTCACAATAATTTTCTCCACCCTTAATAGCGATGTGAAAATCCTCAAAATAATCCTTAGTCCCAAATAAAATTTTCCAAAACACAATTTCATCACATTATAAATAAATGATGATTTTAACAATTTACTTCAACTAGATATCAATTCTAGATTATCACATCAACGATAAAAATAAAGAATTTGCCCCCACCCTAATTTATATAACCCGCATAGATTTATTTTAATTAGTCTCATACCTAATTACCATAAATCGTAACTAAGGCCCACTTTATTAGTCTCATACCTAACAAGTGTACTATAGCAAGGGGTGAAAACTAATTATCTAAAATACCAACTTTCCCGAAATATTCAATATTTTAATATTTCATAATTGACATAATCAACAATTTATGATAATATTCCCAACAATATTAATTTCCCAATAAATGATTTTTATCCAAATATGGGGAAATTAAGAACAAGTATTTATTATAACTTTCCCGAATTATTATTTATCGTTTCCATAATTATTATTAATTTTCTTAGGACCAATATTTTAGTTGTTTCAGGAATTTACATAAACATCCAATTTAAATTTCTAAGGGGTCCTTTACAGGTCCACAATATTTTTAAGGGGTCCTCTACAAGTCCACAATATTTTTAGGGGATCCTCAACAAGTCCACAATATTATTTAGGGTCCTTTACAAGTCCCAAATATTATTTAAGGGTCCTTAACATAAATTTGTCCATAACATCACCAATAATCCAAATAACAGCAAAATTATATTTCTTTGATATAATTAAATTAATTTTTTTTACAAAACAGCCCCATAATTTATTTTCTTCAATATATTAAATTCTTGATTTCTTAATTTCTTTTTAGAACCCATAAATTTTAATGGAGGCTATAATCAAGACATATATCACTAAAGGAAAAGAATAGGATAAACATGCCTAATTTTTCGGATGTTGAAATTGACGAGAGATTCGGATTCTCCTCGAAAAACTGATCGAAAAGCTCGCTTGCACCACTTTGAAATAATTCTGTTTTGACCCCCAAAAATAAGCTTGAGAAGTGTTTTAATGGTGTTTTGGGTTTTGGAGGTGGAAGAAGAAGAAGAAAGAATGGTGTGGTGGCTGCTAAGGGTTTGCAAAAAATGGTGTGTTAAAATCCCTAACCCAAGCTTCCTATTTATAGTAAAGTTTGAGGGAAAAATATAATTAAAATTTGTTAAAAAAGTGATCTCGTCGAACTGAAAAATGGCTTAAATTGGATGTAATGACGTTTTTTGGAAATATCGAAGAAAGGAAAGTTGCTCAAAATTAAATTTTGATTCGGTATGGTGATTTTCAGAATTTTTTGAGCACTTTTATTTTTTTGAATAAAATAATAATAATATTTTATTTATTTATTCATTTTTCGACTTTTGACCTCATGGAACTCTTAGGCCTATTTTTAGCATTCAATAAATATGATCAAATTATTTTTAACCACGATATAACATCCTACAAAAATCACGCAAGTTCGCGTCATGTGCGACACCTGCTGACAAAAAGTACAATTTTATTTAAAAATACATTTCAAAATTCGGGTTGTTACACTGACCAATCCTCTACTAAAATAAAATAAGAATCTCATTTGGTTCATTCTTAGCATTACTGTCGGAACATTATAATTACTAACCACCTATTATTTTAAATAAGTCGGTGCCAAATTTATCTTTCATTAACATACAACAATATTAACCAAACTACAATAATTCCATACACAGTAACCAATGTAAATGAACCAAAATGTAAAGTTTGAAGTATAGATAAATATATAATGTCCCCGAATAAACCATCGGTTAAAAGCGAATACATCCAAACCAACTAACTATAATAATCTGAAATACATAAGTCTAAACGAAAAGGGCAACACGCCCAACCGATACAGGAATAGAGTACCTAATCTATAATATCAACAATAGAATCGACTACTCAGAAATCATGCAAGTCTCCACATCAACTGCAGTTATGTAATCCCTGGAAGATGAATCATCCTTGGCGTACTTGTGGATGGACACCTAAAAGTTTTGAAAATAGATTTGATACGGGTGAGAGCCCAAAACCTTTATAAAATATTTAGCAAGTATATAAAATGCATAAATAAAAATATCCAATTAATTTTCATATTTATAAATCGGTAGCGCACTCTCTTGAGTCACCCATCAACCCTGATCTAAAGTGCGCACCTAGCGTATGCTCTTGACCCTCCTAGTTGTGCTATCACCTAACTATTCCCATGACATTCTAAGTTTCACACGTTACCATGTCGCACATATTTTATAAGCTTAGGTATCACATTCGCTTCACCATTATATTTCTCAATTATAAGCTATCGATTCAATTCAAATAACTTCCTACAGTCATAATTCTCATTTATAATTTATTACTTTATTTCCAATAACTGTCGCCGGTTATTTAAACAGTATCTACTTACTATTTTAACCCGTATATTTATCTACACATAAATATACGTAATAATATACTACAACAAATACACATATGTCCCGTATAATCTCCATCTCTCAGATTAATAACTCACTGGATGCGGGTCTCTACAATGCTATCATTATCCGGGACATGCTCACATTATCCTGGTTATCGGAGGTCGGACTCTCACACCGACTCGGTAAAAATGCAAACGTACTGGAGGTCGCCATATTCCTTCGACAGTGAGTCATAACCATACCCATAATTACATCACTTCAAATATAAATCACACAAACATTAACATGGTGCTATGACCTGTGGTCGATACTTAGCCTACTGTGATTCACTAGGGAAGATCACCTACATCGCGCAACCTCCATTAATAGCGTTAGATGGGTATGTTTCACATAATATCATACACACAAATATCATTATATTTCATATATACGTATTGTCTCAATCCCCATACATATATAATCACATTAGCTAACTAATCCATGCCTATCACACGAAGTACTAGTCTAATAACCCGAGTCTATCCCCGACTCTTATTTAATTAAATTCTTCTCTTAATTAAATAATTAACATTACTTCTCATTACTGGATTCTCCCGAACTTTCCCAACTAGTCCTAATTGCATAAACTATAAATCACTGTACCTGTTCAATATTCCATGCCCTAAGTATTACTATTCCTTAAATACCCTGCATACAAGTGAATCGAGCTAATTCTCGTCTACCCCAATTACCCTTACTGATCACATCTCTAGAAGTATTAAAAAGTATTCACTTGACCCCAACCAATTTGCCAAATTCCAAATCTACCATTTATTCCCAATAAAATACCAAGTTGTTCCTCACAACAGGTCTGAAGCGAATTGGGTTGATAGCCGAATCGATTCACCCGCCGAATCGATTTGCCTATGAAGGCTGAATCGATTCGATTTTGGGAAGGAGCCTAGTTCTTGTTTGATTATGACGGGATTTCCCTCTACCCAATCATAAAATTCAATATTCTTATAATCTCAATCATGATAATTAGTCCTCTAACGTTTCCCTACAAAGATTCTACCCATATTTCAACCCCAACAATAATTAACATCTCAATCGTTCTAATTCATCGAATCATTCAATCTTCATATGAAAAGTCACAATTTTTCAAATTTCAACATTTAGGTTCTTCTTTAATAAAATACCATTCTAAATTTATGTCACACAATTCAAAATATAACGATTTCTATCTTCTACAATTTAAGATTTCTTCCATCAATTATATTGTAGAGATTCTTCTCCCCAAAACGTCGTTTTGCATTATAAGTCCTATCCCAAAATTGTATCACTCTCTACCAATTTCGATATGAATATTACACTACACATATTCAAGATAGAAATTTTATACACTTGCCTTAAATCGTCGGTGTGATTCTGAATCTCTACTTGTCGGGTTGAAAAAGGATGGAATTCTCCTCCGCGTCCTTCTCTAGATCAAGTCTTTGGATCTCTTGGGTGTTATACCTCATTCTTTTCTCACAAATGGACTCCCTTTAGGTTTTTGGTATGTTATGGCTTCCTCCCTAATCTTAACCCGCATATATTAAACCCTAATCCCAAAATTAGGTAAAACCCTAAGTGTAAAACGGCCCGTATGCCCTTACTGGGGTCCCGACTAGTCTAAAAAGCCCCCAGTACCCAATTACAACCCCCGAGTACCTAATTCTGACTATTTCGACACATCACGGATCATCCGTGCACTCAAAATCCCCATATGAGTCACATATAATCAATTTACTGCCTTATTTCCAACACGACCCCACACGTGCGTCCCGAATAAGATCTTGTTGATCCGTCGCTTTTACCCACTTACGACGTAATATAAAATAATACAATTTCATTTACTTATCAAATAAGTAAATATCATATCACATAAATATTAATCCATTGCTCGTTAATTAATAAATATTTAAATTCACTTTACTTCTCAAATTAATTAAATTACTGTGACATGTGTAATTTAGATATTCTCATAAATACAGAACGTTACACCTTCTATAGGTGCCACATTAGTATTTCCAAGCCTTGAACTTGGTCCTTCATCCATTCCATGGGTTAGACTTTCTGTTCTTGTGTCTTGACTAGTCCCAATAGGTAGTTGATCTATGGGCATGGGTTTAACTTACGGATCCAACTTCACTAACATTTTCTTTTTGTTCATTGTTGTTATAATATTTGCCTCTTCTATTTATTGCCATAATGATTCAACAACTAAGCACTTTGGTCCCACCAGGTGTGCCAAAAATATGTTTTGGTGGATTCATTATATATATGAATTTTGCTACCATGTCGGCAATGATTTTGGGTCTTGCCAACAAAAATTAATTATGTTTAGCTAACAAATAATCACGCGATTGTGATACGTTTGAATGCTTCATTTAAGAGGATTTTTGTGAAGTGCAATTTTTTTTTTTGCTTTAGGAATAAAGTAAACTACGAATTTAAAATAGGAATTGTTAGTAAAGAACATTACATGCAATAAAAGAATAAATCAAAAGTGCAATTGAAAGTGAAGGGAAATAAAAAAAAATCAATTGTAAAATAACTAAATCAATGTGTGAGGAACTTGAAAACAAATTCTAAATTAGAGAAAACGTTATAGGATAATTGGAACAAGAACTAAATTTAACATTACAAACTATTTCAGAGAAGAAATAAACTAATAGAATAAATAAACTGATAAAATATAAGTGAACTAAAACGCTTTTTTTGTGGAGAGTCCTCCTCTAATTTTGTCCTTGAATTATTTATTTATATTCCTCAAAATTGCAATTGCCATGGTTGAATAAATGCTGAGAAATTTGTTTTTGAATTTAAAAACCCAAAAATATTTATTTAAACACATGCGACCATCTCCTCTTGAGGTGGCTGTGAATGTTCTCCCTTGGCATCCATGTGTTACTCGCTGTCAAGGCTTAATAGGCGATTTTGATGACAGGGATTTTCTCATTTATTTTTCACAAGTCACCGATACATTGGCTGGTGAAATATGGTGTATACACCTGTTACATTAACACATCGCGTCTTGTTCATCCATTATTACCCATTAAGATATTAGATAATTTTGAATTGTATGTAAGTTGACACATTAACCTAATGTCAAAAATAATTAAACTCTCTAATTTATTAACATCACCAAAGATTTCATTTAGCATTAAGCTACACGAGTTCTTTATAAGACCCAATAATATATCCTATTTACTTAAATTCATGAATCTTAATGGGTGTTAACAGGTGGAGGTTGTCAACACTAACCCGACCCGTTAACTATCATATCTTATCAGGTTGATACTTATATGGCTAAAACCATCAAGACTCTACCCATTACTCAATAACCCGTGTTGGTTCATCGCATGTATTTGTATTATTTTGTCAAGTCTACTTTAAACTGGGGGTGAACATAGTTCGGGCTAGTGCAGTGTAACTATTAACCCGAAATCGAAATTGGGCTTGATCGGTTCCATATTTTTGGAATCGGAACCAAACCAATTATGTATGGTACCAAACCAATCCTAATTAACACTTCTTGGGTTAGTTTGGATTGTTTCTCGATTCAAAAAATGTTTTAAATAAATAATTAAAACAATAAATTTTCCTCAAATATAACATTAAAAAGACACTCTTAGAAAAAATTATAGATTTAGTCCAAGTCTTAAAAGTCAAGATTAATTTAAAACCTTCAACTTAAAGAGAAACCAACATTTATATATATATATATAAAGGGTAAAGAAACATGTTAGGATCAAACCAATCATAGTTTTGCCTAGGTTCTTGGTTCGGTTTTGAATCGAACCAGTTAATGATTTGGTTCAGTTAGGTTTGTGTTGGTGGTGGAACTAGGAATCGAACCTAAAAAATTGGTTCTGTAATTTTTGGAACTGAAACGGAACCGTCACAGGAAAAAAGCAAACCAACCCAACCCAATGCTTCCGAATTGATTCGGTTTATCAGGTTTTTCCAATTCCCTTGCACACCCCTACTTTAAACCTCGAGGTTAAATCTATAAATTTATTTGGGTAAATTACCTAAATAGCCCATAATATATGTTAAATGTTTCTATAGAGCCCCTACTATTTTTGTTTTAAACCTATTGAGCCCTTAATGCCTATTACTTGTTTTTAATAAGTCCCTTCCGTTAAAACAAAAGCACGATTTTTGCCTATTTTACCACTCTGACCCAATTTTAACACGTAAACATACTTTTTGACCTTATCAAACACTTCAAAGTTTTTGGATCACTTAATGTTAGGGTTTTCATGGCGCCACCCTCAATTCCATTCCTCACGTTGATACAAAAAAACCTGACATAAAAAATGTTTGGCATCGATCCTTTGCTTCTGTGGTTGCTGAATCCTCTAATTATTATCATGATCTTTCCATAAAACCTCCTTCAACCTTTAAGGGTGAACCTGCAGTGACCTTTTCAAAAAAAAATACATTGCAATCCTTTCTAAACCATTTACCCATGCCTTGGTGGGAAATTCTCCCACGGTCGCCCATTTATGGAAGCTATAAGGCAGATATTCTAAACCTTTTCTCTTGAAACTGCATTTAATGTGGAACTTCTTGATAACAAACAGATCCTGATCAAATTGAATTCGGATGAAAACTTTTCTAGGATGTGGATGCGTGATACTTGGTATGTAGGTAAATTCCCAATGAGGATTTTCAAATGGACTCCATACTTTAGGTCTGACATTGAAAGCAGTCTATCTTCAATTTGGATAACATTTCCTCAATTACCAATCCATTTTTTCTCAAAATCTTCACTATTTTGCATTGCTCAACTTATTGGAAAGCCCATAAATCTTAATGCATCAACTGCTGAAATGAATGGTCCAAGTGTGGCTCGAGTATCTGTTGAAGTGGATCTCACAAAAAACATTCCTAAGAGAATTTGGATTGGCTGTGGAGATAAAGGTTTCTGACAGGAGGTTCATGTGGAGCACAAACCAAAATATTGTAAAATTTATTGTAAAAAGGTCCATGAGGAGGACACCTGCATTTTCCTATTACCCAGCAATCCAATGAAACCAACTAAGAAAACTGTGTATGTTCCCAAGAAGATCTTACAAAGAACTGAAAAGACTATCCCAATAGAAATAACGGATGGTATGGCAGTAGACCAAACTCATGTTGAAAATGGAAAAGAAGATGATCAAAATGATTCAGAAGTTAAGCAAGATGATACAGAAGATGGTCAAGATGATACAGAAGATGACTCAGAAGATGTGATATGTGATAAGTCAGAAGATATTGAAGAGAATGATGATGTAAATGAAGATGATGAAGTTGAGATAAGAGTGAATGAGGCACTTACAGACAAAGAAGATGTTGGTGTAGATCAAGAAGAAGGTAAAATCATAGAGGCTATGGACGACAATCATAACAGCATTGAAAAAATTCAAAATCAAGAAATTAATAGTGAAAAAGTTGTTGCCATTGATAATAATGCAGTGTCTCCAAGAGGAACTGAAATTCCCATACATGACAAGAATTTGGTTACTAAATCTCTGTATGCCACTGATAATGAGGATGAAGAAACATTCCAAACTCCTCTTATTGAAGATCTCCAACTGTCATCAAAGCGACTTGAAAAAAAGTTAAGACTCAGCAAAATGAAGAACGGTGTTGACAAGCTTAAGATGGGAGAAGTAGATGTCACTATCAACAAGCAGAGTATAGAGAAAATGAAAGAAACTATGTTCAAAAGGATTACAAGATCCTCTAAGAAAGGTATCATTAACTCCTCATCATCTAAATCTCAATGATTAATTTTCAAGTTTGGAATGTTATAGGGGCTACTAAGAAATCCTCAAATAGAAGACTGAAATTATTATGTAAGATCCACAAAATCCCTTTTCTTGCTCTGCTTGAACCAAAGATGGATCAACCAAAAATCAAAAAGTATATAAGAAAATGGGGATTTGAAGGGTGCTGCAGCAATGTCAATGGGAAAATATGGTTGTTTTGGAGATTTAATGTTAGTGTGCAATGTCTGATTGACCATACTCAACACTTAACTTTAAGCATCAGTCACTCCCTAGTGAAGCACAGTCTAGTGACGACTTTAGTGTATGCTAAATGATCCAAAGAAGAAATATGGGACTTCTGGAAGCAATTGTCTACGGTTTCTAGTAATTATCAAGACAACCCCAACTTGGCAATTAGGGATTTCAATGTGGTTTCTGCTCAACAGGAAAAGCTTGGGGGTAACGATATTAACCATCCTGCTATTGAAGACTTTATACAAGCTATTGAGGATAATGGTTTTTCAAATTTGGGTTACATTGGTACAAGATATACCTAGTGCAATAACAGACAAGAAAATGACCTTATCATTGCTAGATTAGATAGATGTCTAGTAAATCAAACGTTTATCAATGCTTACCCTAATTCTAACCTTAAACATCTGAATAGATCCATCTTAGGCCATGCCCCTCTTCTCCTTTCTATTTTGTCTCAAATCTTTTCTCCTCCAAAACCTTTTAAATTCCAGCATATGTGGTGCAACCATCACCAATTCCTAGATTTAGTTCAGAAATCTTAGGATGAAGATATTGATGCAGTAGGTATGAAAAAATTCAGTTTGAAGCTTATAATACTTAAAGGTGTTCTTAAAAAATGGAACAAAAATACTTTCAAAGATGTTTTTCAAACAGTGAGAGATTTAGAGGATGAAAGTTTCCATCTTGAGCTCAGCTATGAAGTCAACAATAGTACAACTAATAGAGAAGCATTGAATAAAGGTAGATCAGACTTAATGAGGGCCTATACAAATGAGGAAATTTATTGGAGACAAAAGTCCTCTATAAAATGGCTGAGAAAAGGTGATTCTAACTCATATTTTTTTCATAACAGTGTTGTAGAGGGGGCTTCGAGGTAATCCTGAGATTAGGGATAATCCACCCATTAGCAACAGTGTTTGGGATTAAGACAGTGTGGCAGCTTGGCGTGACAACTCATACTTTAGCTTGTTTGATTACTTAGTCATATTGTATCTTTGTTTACATTGGTTATGATCTATAACGATTGTAATGATGTAACGAGAATAATGAATCTATGAGAGGTCGAACGGTACTCGCGAGAGACCAGGCTTGGCAGGGCCCGGGAGAGCTTTCATGCTCTATCGAACGACCTCACTGTGGGAACTTTAGAGGGACTTGGGTTAGAGGATTGAGTAGTGAGGCACCATTGGGGATTGTCCTGACCATCTTAGATACACTTAGTGAAACATCGAAGGACCCTCACCGTGGAACCTCGGGCAGAGCAACTTTGAGTTCCATCGGGCGTTGAGTTGTGAACCAAATAACCCTCTATTTAATGTCACATTTAGTGTAGGTGATGTCACTAGGCAGCTAAACAATGTCAAACCTGCACTTGAGTAAACCACCATGGTATTTGGGGTTATCAGGCAGTTGGTCAGTCACATCTGCGACAACAGCCTCCTGACACACAGTGGTTAGGCAAAAGGCATGTCTTGGCATTTAATGTTTATGACATAGAGATGACTAGTGCATCAGGCATTTAATATTGTGACATAAAGCATGAGGGATGTCTTTCACAGTCTTTAATGACTGAGTGGCCTCGGGGATGGTGTGAGAGGCTATTTAAGGACCCCAACACCCCTGAGGAAGGGATCCTTTTTTTTAGAACTCTGGAGTTATCACTAGAGATATACACATCAGAGAGAGGGAGTTATTGCTGACCAAAGGGTTTACTCACCCACCATGGTTATTTATTGTGAAGCCTTTAATACGTGATGGATATTATTGAGGGTCCTTGGTGTGTTTTGCCTGCCTACCAGGGTGTATCTAGGGTGCTTACTTCTCTCTCCCTCTATTTGAGTTATTTCTAAGGTTCATTACTATTTCCTGAGTTATACACGAGAGTTTTGCGAGTTTAAACTGAGTCTTGTCTTCATTGAACTTGTGTCTGGATGTTCTATTGCTAATCCAAAGCTTTGGCCAATTAGCTTATTATTACCGCACTCAAACAGGGGTTACGCCTCCATCTATAATCTAAAGTACCCTCTTACATTTGGCGACTCCGCTGGGGAGGCATTCTCCTAGGCAAGGAGTATGGCGCAAGATAATGCTACCCAAAGACTCAACTTTGATGATATCCAGCATAATGAAGAACAAGATTAGAGAGAACTGACGACCCTAAGGGATGAGGCTCCTCGAGCAGAGGTACCTCTGGTTTCGACGGCGTCAGGCGTTCCAGGGATAACACAACCTTCCACAAGCACGGGGTTGGGTCCCTCCCAGATTACGCTCCTCATGAGCAAGTTTTAAGAGTTTTTACAAACCCCAGTAGCCTCAACTATGTTGGGAGGATTGGGGGCTAATGCCTTCGTAACACCAAGAGTAGCTCCCATGGCCCCACCAGGTGCAGGTATTGCTGGAGCGATCGCAGTAAGCATACCCTCTGTTGTGGATCCGGTTGTGGGAACCTCAGGAGCTTCGTTGGCACCACCGGTAACGTTCATTTCAGATATGACGGGCATTCAGCCCGTGGCACCGCCGCTGGTTGCCTCGGTAGCATCGCCCATGGAGGAAATGAGAAAAGAGATGCAGAAAGAATTATTGAAGTTCATGCAAGCTTCCTCGCAATCCGCTGGCGAGGTGGCTTCGATTTATGATGACTTTCGAACACCTTACCCTCAAAAATACAATGATGAGACTTACCCAAAGGACTATATTCCCCCTATATGTGAAAAATGTACAGGAAAAGGTAGGAACTCGAAGGAGCACATTAAGCGTTTTGTTAAACACTTGGGAGCGCATTTCAATGATAAGAAGCTTAGACTAAGGGAGTTTTCCAAATTCCTAATCGATAAACCGTACACCTGGTACTCCCATTTGACTCCCAACGGCGTTTCTACGTGGGAGGAGATGCATGTATTGTTTGTCCAAAAGTTATTTCTGACAGAAGATGAGTTCACCTTGACCCAACTTGGTAGAGAGAAGCAAAGACCTGGGGAAGAGGTGGTGGCCTATGTTCGAAGGTTTAGGGAAAGGTCCCTCGATGTAAGGGAAGAAGCCAAAGAGTCTAAGTTGTTGTAGATTTGTGCTGAGGGACTACTTCCTGAATATATTTGCCACCTTATCAACGAGACGCGCGAGGGGACTTTTGCAGCATTCTTGAAGCAGGCGAGAAACATCTCTTTGGTGGTGCGACCTAACCCGGTGGTTGCACCCATGATGTTCAGGCAGCCGATGCAACCCGCGAGGGGAAGGTCTCAGCCCCCACGGGTAGGGTACACCGAGGGGGAAGATAGGGGAAAAGCACCAAAGAGGGACAACAAGAGAAAGTTCGAAAGAGACAAGGAGGATCCACCACCATTACCTTGCACGATAGAAGAGGCTGTGAGTTGTTATAACATGATGGTCCAAGGGGGGACAGTTTATGAACCAAAAGGCATTCCGATGGAAGAACCCGATACTACAACAAAGGCAGATCCTAAATATTGCCAGATTCATCGAAAGATCCAGCACCCAACGGAGAGCTATTTCACACTAAGAAGAATCATTGACAAGTACATAAAGGCGGGAACGTTGCAGATCCCCCCACAAAACGTTAACAATAACCCGCTACCAGCATATGGGGCCAATCTTGTGGTGGCCTATGATGAAGAGCCATAGAGAGGAGAAGGAGAGGAGTACGAGGAAGCTTTGGAAACTTGCACCAGGGGAGTGGTTAATGTCGTGTTAGCTTATGATGAGGCAAGCGCCAAGGATGTGGAGGATGTATATGACATCGAAAGCGAAGAGGTAGACACCTTAGAATATTGGGCAGTTTTAAAATCCCCGAAGTTCACTTGGTTCTTCGAACAAGTGGGGATTCCAAAGGAGAGTAGGTTGGAGATAACCCAGGCGATACTTGATATTTCAAAAAAGAACGCGGTCCCTTCGCTCAGATGGAAGGGACCCATGGCTAGGTTGGTGATAAGGTTTCTGTCAGAGGTAACCTTCAGCGATGCAGATAGGGTTATAAGGTTCCCTCACAATAGGCCATTGTATGTGACTGCCAGGGTCAACGGAGTTAGCTTCGCAAGGACTCTTACGGATGGGGGAGCTTTCATCAACATCATGCCAATTAACTCCTTCCACACAGTGAATATTCCAGAAGGAAGGCTGGTCCCCATACCTTTGGTAATTTCGGGGTACGATAATCAATCCTCTAAGTCCATCGGGTATGTTAACGTCGGGATTATAATGGGAAATCTGAGTTCCCGTATCAAGTTCCACGTGATAGAGAGTGAAACTTCCTATCATTTGCTAATAGGAAGGGTGTGGATGCACAACCAAGGCCTAGTTCCTTCCACATACCACCAATGTGCTAAAGCGATTGTCAAGGGAACAGAGGTGACCATTAGGGCTACAAAGAGGCCCTTCGCGATTGAAGAAGCTCACTTGGTGGACGCAGCATTTTATACGGAGTTAGAGGAAGATGTTCGGATCTTGATAAGAAGAATGGAGGGAGCATAGATTCCCTCGATCAAATAAAGGATAGGGCCCTTAAACGAACAGAAGAAAGAGAGCGACCCAAGGGAAACAGTCGAAGAATCTCATCAGGTGGCCCCTCGACCCCAAGGCATCTCGAAGCAGCTTAAAGATAGGATGAGACCCAAGATGAACCCGATAGAGCATGAGGTTCAACGACAGAGCATGTTAAGCCGGTTCTCAGGAGAAAAAGTAGTTGAAGCTTCTAGAGAGAAGAAGAGGAAGGCGATCACCACTACCAACAGACAATGCAAGAAAGTCGTTACCAAGGAAGGAAAGGTGGTGTACCGATTATAACGGTGTGAGCGGGCGGCCAAAGAAACTAAAGATGAGGTTGACCCGACATATGAACTTTTTTGGTAGATCAGCGGGGGCAGTTCATGGTGATAGATAATTCTAGCATACAAGAATTCATGGAGGAAGTCACCGAGGAACTAGATTACATGGCAAATCAGCCAAAGCCCCAGGCACAAGAGTTGGAGCAATTTAACCTGGCAAAAGAAGGAGAGGATCTAAGACCCATCTTCATCTCGAAGGATCTCAGAACTTATAAACGAGAGGCCTTGGTCAAATTAATTCGGGAGTTTATAGATGTCTTCGCGTGGAAATACACGGAAATAGAAGGGCTGGATGAGGAAGTAAGCTGTCACAGGTTGAACGTAATGCCTTCAGCCATTCCAGTGAAACAGGCAACAAGAACGTACAAACTCGAGCTGGATCTAAAGATTAAAGAAGAGGTCCAGCGCCTGCTAACGACAGGGTTCATCATACCGATACAACACCCACTCTGGCTATCCAGTATTATTCCAGTGGGAAAGAAGGACAAAAACCAGATAAGGATCTGTGTGGACTTCAGAGATTTGAATATATCTTGTTCTAAAGATGAGTTCCCTTTACCCTCCATCGATAGCCTGATAGATGCGATAACTGGTTATGAGATGTATAGCTTCATGGATGGGTATGTGGGGTATAATCAGATCAAGATGAACCCCTCGGACGCAGAAAAAATGGCATTCAGAACACCGTTGGGTAACTTCATGTATAGGGTGATGCCATTCGGCCTCAAGAACGCTGGGGAGACTTACCAGAGAACGATGATGGCCATTTTTCATGACTTCTTCCATAAATTTGTAGAGTTATATGTGGATGACTTGGTCATCAAATCAAAGGAGGAGGGGTCCCACCTGAGCGATTTGAGGAAGGTGTTTTCTTGTTGTAGAAGGTATAAATTGAGGATGAACCCACTGAAGTGTGTTTTTGAAGTAACGAGTGGGAAATTCTTAGGCTTTGTGGTTGATAGACAAGGGGTACAAATGGACCAGGACAAACAGCGGGCGATCTTGGAAATGTCAAGTCCTAAAACAGCGAAGGAGTTGAAGAGCTTCCTCGGTAAAGTCTCCTACCTTAGGAGATTTGTGCCTGGATTGGCCGAAGTAACACACCCGCTGATGCAGCTATTGCAAAAAAGCACGAGGTTCATGTGGGAGGAGGCTCACCATGAGTCTTTTGCTGGGCTAAAAAAGCTATTGGTTTCCCCACAGACCATAGTTCCCCCACGGGCAGGAATGTCGTTACAGTTATATCTCACAGCTACCACGAGGTCAGTCGGAGCTTTGCTAGCACAGGAGATTGATGGGAAAGAACGACCAGTCTACTACCTCAGTAGAATCATACATGGGCCAGAGATTAGATACAGCGGTCTAGAAAAGTAAGCGGAGAATATGCGTTGAAGCACATGAACCTAGCGCCATACAGAACGATCATCCAGAGACTCCTCGGCCAGTTCCATCAAACTAAGATCAAGAGACATCCCAGAACGATGAACCGCCATCTAGATGCGTATGCCACTATTGCTCAGAAAATGGTCATGAGGAGCGATACAACTATCATCACAATCCAACGAAGAACAGCTCCTTCGATGGTGCAATCAATTCTATCGATGGAGGAGGATGCGTACTGGAGGGGAGAGATTAAGAACTTGGAGTCTGGCGAAGGAGCAATGGGGCTAAGAGAGTTGGCCCAATATTTTAAAAACCAGGGAAATCTCTACTTCAGAAATGCAGGGGGGTGGTTATCAAGATGTATCGGCCCAGAAGAAGCAGAGCGAAGGTTGAAAAAAATACATGAGGAGCACTGCGAAATAACTGAGGTACCTCTTTATAGGAGAATTCAAAGAGAGGGATATTTCTGACCTAGAATGAAGCAGGACGCGACGGAGCTACAACGGAGGTGCGATAAGTGTCAGCTCTTCTTCGAAGTAGCTGAATGTCATTTCGTTGAAAGATTGACTAAAGGTTTGTAATAGCTGAGAAAGATTGACAAAGCCTTATATTTCAAATGCAATGCCTAAGACAAATGATAAAGTTGTTTAAAACCTTGACACATGTTCATATACATAATACCATTTTTGATCAATTATTCACCTTGGAGTGTATTTTTTTTAATTTGAATTTTCAGACTATTGTTTGTTCTACGACAATATTGTTCTTGATATTCATTTCTTCATATTCATTTTAAGTTGTCTTCATTTTCACCACATTATTTACATTTACATGCTCATGGCTACAATTTTTTTTAATTATTGATAATAATTAAGGTTAATTACACTTTGGCCCCTGAATTATACCCCCCAACACTTCACCCCCAATACTTCAACTTTATCGAATTCACCTCCCTAACTTTGCAAAAGGTTATAATCCATCCCTCGCCATCCAACTCTGCTAGCTTTTGGCAAAAACCATTAGTCATGTGTGTGACACGACTATAAGAAAGGCCATTTTTGTCCACACCTAATTGTTTGTGAAAACAATCTTTAAATAACACCAAAAACATTTAAAAATCAAGAATATCGAAAAACCTTGGAATAAATTCTGAAATTCCGAATATATATTTAAAGATTTTGAAAATACAAAAAAAAATTACAATATGCAAAATTATAAAAAATAATTACTCGAAAACTTATTTCACACAAAAAGAAATTATTTCCAGCAATTAAAAAATGATTTCCATCAATATAAATTATTTTCAGCATATAAAATATGATTTCTAGCATGCTAAATTCAAAAATATATATTTATTTCTAGTAAAACGCGTTACACTTGGCCGTGCATCATATATATATATATATATATATATATATACACACTAGGATATGCCCGTGCCTCAAGGCACGCAAATAATTTTGAAAAGTATAAATTCGTGTATAATATAAATAACAAATTGTTTTATTTTAATAAGTGTAAATTTTCAAAGCATTGAATCGTGTAAATTAAAATTATAAAGGTTTTTTTTACAACACGTAAATAATTTAGTGTGCCTATTTTTTTTATCTTTTCTCTACTATAACTGGTGGAACCCATCTTCATCTTGTTCTGTATAGAGAGGACTCTTTCTCTAGAAATACGGGCTTACGACGAACAACCCAAGTACACTAATATGCACTTCTCAAAGCTCAACTACCCTCTTCCAACTTCAACCCTTTTTCAACTTAAGATAGTATAAGACGAAGGAGAATCTTAAAGTTTTTTAGATGTTAACATCCAAAGAAAAAAATTGAAATCCATTCATTTGTCAGCAATCTCATTTTTTTAACTGTTCATTATTTTTTTTTTTAAATTTATTTCTTACCAAATATCCTAATAAATGGCCGTAATAATACGCCTATGTAGGAAGACTGCTTTTTAAAAAGGCACTAGTTTCTTTTCATCCCTTTGGTTTATGGTCAAGATTGATTTAGCCATGCACATTAGTCTAGGTTCTTGCTGATTGTTTTTATAGGAGGTATGTTCATCTTAATCAAAAAATCATCAACACCAAAAATGGCTGGTATCACGTTTTCTAATTGGTAAAACGTTAATTAGGATTACGAGCATGTCAGACAAGTTTTATGGTCTTGCAAAGATTTTAGCCTAGGGAGAGTTAGGCCTGTCAACGGTTGGGGTGGTGAGCAACTTCATCAGAGAATATATTATTTGTCGTTTTGGGATCCTAAAGGTAATTCTTTCAGATAACGGGACGCCCTTCATCAATTCAGAAGTCACCATGCTCACAGATAAATACTCCATAGTTCACCATACTTCAACTGTGGCATACTCGAAGGGAAACGGTCAAGCCGAAGCGACTAACAAAACGTTGGTTAATGTTCTGGCCAAGGTGATGGAAGACTTCCCAGGATCGTGGGATGACAAGATACCAGCTGTGTTATGGGCCTATCGAACAACCAAGAGGAAACCCACAGGGTACACTCCGTTCTCGCTTGTTTATGCGGCGGAGGCAATCCTTCCAGTGGAATTAGAAGTTCCCTATGCTCGATACACCTTGCGAAGTAGCATGCTCCCTCAGAATAGACATGTACAGTTGGAAGCGTTAGACGAGCACATAGATAATGCGATGCAACACTTTTAAATATACACGAAACAGCTTTCCAGGGCATATGATAACTTGGTAAGACCCAGGAAGTTCGTGGAGGGGGACCTCATTTTGAAAGCAGCGGTAAAGCACATCAGGGGACTTCCTCTATCGAAGTTTATAGCCAATTAGGAGGGACCTTTTGTTGTAAAAGAAGCCCATGAATCAGGATGTTGCTTAATTTCTAGGATGGAGGAAGATAAGCCATTTAAGATTAACAATAAATGGCTGAAGGTTTATCATGTGTAGACAATTAAGTTTAAAGAATGATTGTAAATAGAAGTTGTTATGAATATACAAGTTTTAGTTATGACTTGAGAAGAGTGAAAGAACTGCACATTCATAAAAGCAGTTGTAACATATAGAAGAAGTGGAAAATATACATTTTTCATTCATTGGTAACCGATGGAGCATTACAAAATTGGGAACTACTGCCCAAGAATTACATAGAAAGAAACAAGAGGAAGATATATACAAATGTTGACTAGCCTAGGAGGAACCATAGGTCTGAAGATGAGAAAAAATCTCCGGGAAGTTCCGAAGAAGCTGTAATGCAAGATTGTTGGGCATTGATGGAAACCTCCAACCTCGTTTGTACTTGTGCACGTCTGATAAGTAGTCTTTCTCGTTTCAGCTTGGCCAGATGCAAATCTTCTTCGGCATCATCTACCTCCTTATCAACTGCTTTCAGAAGGGGTGCTATTTCGGCCAACCTGGCTTCCTCAGCCCATTGGTCCTGCTGATGCTTTTGCAATAATTCCCTCTGCTTGATCAGTTGCTGGCTCTTCAAAGTTTTTAAATATGATATAAGCCAATTAAAGTGAAAACCATCACGACCCAACTCCTTCAAATGGCCAAGAAATTGGTTAAGGAGTGGTCTGGTAACGGTCACAGTGGGAGTACTGGAAATTTCTACAACAACAGTAGCCATGCCTTGCAGCCTATAACTCATGATAGAGATGTTAGAACGTAGGCAATCCACTGATAAGGTTTCAGAATGGTGATTCGTGAGTTGCTCGATCACCAGTCGATGAGTGGTAGGCATTTGGGGAGAATGTTGAAGCACCATTAAGCAAAATGCATGAGGAGCCAAATCCGGCAGAGGAAGCTCGCACCCGGATTCACTCTCCGCTGCAGCATCGATCGTGGAACCTTAGTCGGCCTAGTCAGAATCTTCCCGATGAGGTGAGACAATAGGCGAAAGAACGAGTGGAGAAGTCTCTCATGCAACCTGAGATAAGAAAAGTAATGAGTTTGTGAAAAATTTTAACAAGTGTTTTCATTGTTAAGTCACCGTTATAGGTGGAGTTTGTGAAAAATCTTAACAAGTGTTTTCATTGTTAAGTCACCGTTATAGGTGGAGTTAATGGAAAATCTTAACAACTGTTTTCATTATTAAGTCACCGTTATCGGTGGAGTTTACGTTATAGGGGAGTTTGCGAAAAATCTTCGATAAAAATACAGAGAATTAGAAAATACCTCAGTCACGACAGGAGCCAGAACGGGAGTAACTATGGCAGCAGTAGGGATAGGAACCGTTGGGGGTGGGCTCGTTACCTCAGAGGCTACAATGGGATACCCGGTTACAGAAGCCTCAATGGCAGGCAAAACTCCCTCACCAACATAAGGGACCAAAGCCATCATGGGCGGTTCACTGGAAGAATATGATGGACTCTCAAATGAGGCCCCAACAGGGGTGGGTGCAGAAAAACAACCACGAGGGGTAAAAGCACCAACCTTGGCCTTATATGCAGGCAGACCATCAAGAGAAGATGGAGCAAGGCTGGGAGAAGCTGCAACATGAAGCTAAGTGTTAAAAAGGAGTAATAAGTACAGAAAAAGGGAGAAATACTTCTGGGTGTTACTTACCTCGGTTATGGCATTGAAAAGGGGAATGACGGTCAGAAGTCTCACCAGCATCATTGGAAGAGGAACGTTAACTAACATCGAGGACACTTCAACCTAGGGCACCCAAGGTTTAGCATGATAAATAAATAAAGGGGTGAGACTGAAAGGACGTTATACCAAATAAATTATAGAGGAAATCATAACTCAAGCTCATTTTCTTCAGCCAGAACAATGGCCAAAAGAAGCTCGGATGGAGATGATAAACAAGAAGGGATGGGGAGAGTTGTCTCTGGTCGCGAAGAGACGCCCACAGAGTCAGCACCACCATCACCCATGGCAACATCTCTTGCGCGATGAGAGGCTGAACAGCGGGTATAGGTAAGCCCGGTCATGGGTGAACGAGGAGAAGTCACAACGGGTGGCGAAGCACCGAAACGTCCCCCCACGAAAGGGCTCGCGGGTGGGCTAGGGGGATTGGCAGTTTCTTCTTCAACCTCCTGCACCAAAGTTACCAAAATGCAGAAGAAAATGCACTTTTTTCCTTAAACAAATGGGAAATGTTAATAGAACAAGTATACATACCTCGGATCTATCAGGCGAGGAGGCAGGAGATAAGTGCACTTCAGAAGTTTGTCTCCTCTGGGACTTGGTACCCAGAGTTTTCTTCCTCATTCCTGATACACCGGGGCCACAACCTCGAAGAACGTTTGAGCTTTTTCTCCTCTTCGTCGTGGGCTCGGTGGGAACAACAATGATTGAGGGGAAGGTTCCCGATGGAGGAACAGCTGGAGCGCACTATTGGAACTCAGCGTTTATGCGTGCGACCTTAGCTTGCACTTTCCTTCTCAACTCCTCAGCTAACTCTGCAGGCATAGGAGGAGGAACGGAGGCAATGGGGAATGCCTCCTTAGGAGCTTGAGATTTAGTCTGAGACTTGGTCTTGGACTTGGAAGACGTCCCACTCTTTGCCTTCTGACCTGAGGGTTCATCGACAGTAACTTTGGTCGACGGGGCAGCTTTTTTAGAGGCTGCAGCACTCTTGGGTTTGGGCGTAGTAGTGGGAATCATGGAATAAATGGGAGGAAGCTCAGTGGGACATGACTTGGGGGTCTTACTCATAGGGAACTCAACCCCAATGATGGAGTTGCCCTTCAAATCCAGTTCCAAGGTAGAAAAGGAAAGCACTGGAGGGTACACTGGATCCCCCTCGACGAACTCCGCAATATCATCCAACTGTTTCGGCCAGTATCGTGTAGCGAACAAAGAAGACACATTCCCTTGCCTTTTGTTGCTGGGAATGGTTACTCGCCCAGCCATCGCAGAACTTATTCCCCATGCAGCGGTAGATGAAAACAGGGAGCAGGCCTCGCTAAAAGAAACCATGGCGTTTGATGATTGAAAAACTGGGCGAGGAGCCCCCTGATCAAAACCAAATTGACGACTGCATCGATTGGGGTTGTAGTGCTCGCTAGTATATCCCCACTCGATATAGGAGGGCAAATACTTTAGGGAGAACAGAACAACCATGGCCAGTGAAGGATCTTCAATATCCGCACCTACCTCCACTAACCTGGCTTCATGTTAGAAAAAGTCACAGTTGTGAACGAAGACATCTTCTTCGTAGGGCCTCATAATGAAGTCCTCAAAACGATCAATCACAGAGATTAACTCCTTTCGACTCTATTTATTATGATAAAGGAAAGAGCGTGGGGGCATAATTTTTTCCTCAGAAGGAGGACGATTGATCTTGGCCGCTACGGCAGGGAAACGAACGTAGAGGAAGCTTGTCAGAAGGACGCAGTTGGCAAAATTTGCCAAGTTATAACGACCAAAAGATCGTTCCATGTCGAAAGGGTCATGTCCAGCCATGTATAGAAAGATCCCAGAGCGATTGCAGCCAATGAAAGCTTGGTACCTCGGGCTAAACGAAGGGAAATATTTATAAGGTCCCTTCGAGGCTGATCATTGGGTTTACCTAGTAGAAGAAAACGGGAAAGAATGACAAGGATATAAGCAAGAAGTCCCAGCGATATACCTTGACCAGGGGCACCTCCAGAAGAACTACCTTCGGCAGAGTCCTTAAAGAAATAATTGATAAGTGGGGAGAAGTGACCTTGTTTGATGAACCAGTGCAGCTTTGGCATATTCGGTCTAGCTCCAAACGATCAGCAGTCTCCTGGGCATCCAGAGCCTCATCAGTATAGGGCTCGTGGCCTGTTGCTTCGAGGCCCAGGAGCTCACACACATCTTCCAACATCACCGTTAACTCACCCCACACAGCGATGAAGGTGTGGTTAGTAACGTTCCAGCGAGAGACCAGAACATGAAGGGCAACATTATTCTCGGAGAAAGTGAACTCACCGAACCACTTGGCCCATTGCAGCCCAATCTTGGTGAGCGTTTCAACATAGGAGCTCTGCATGTGGGAGTTCCACGCAGCAAAGTGAGCAGGAGAACCCTCGGGCGCTTCAAACTCAATGTGAGACCACGAGAAGTCCCCTCGATCCAAACGAAATGGGAGAGTCCCTTCGGGAGGAAGAAAACCCCACTCGGTAGAAGCTTCATCCTCATCACCCAACAATAGAGGGTCAAACTTAGAAGAAAAATGGACCCTCTTACACGCACCAGCAAAATCATCACCTTCTCTAAAAATAGGTGATCGACGATAAGACCTTAGTTGTTCCTGGCGGGTAGCATCCAGGGTGGTGGCAATGATAGAGGCAGTGGGCGGAGCACTGGCAGCAGACGCGGTGGGGTTGCTTGAGGACTCCATGGCAAATAATGATAAGGTAATGGAAAAGCTTTAAACATGAAGGGTTTGAGAACGAGAACGGAGAAACACGAGCACAAGTGGAGATAGAGATGGTAATAGAAGAAAGAAGTCAGGAGGTAAGAGCTTAAAACAACAATGGAGTTCTCACAGTTTCTTTTCTCTCTCTAAAGACAATGGAAGCTTGAAGACGATGAAAGCAAAGTAAGAGAAAAGAAAGGTTAAGTGTTGGGATATGGACGTTTGAAATTTTCGAGTTCGATGTTTAGATTTCCCCACCCTCGCACGTGCGCGACCGCCTATAATCATTTCACATGAACACGTGGCACTTCGAGAAGTACTTTGGCAGTTGAAAAGACAGCGCCACATCATTAATGAAGTGACGCATAGAAAATAGAAAGTGTTGCCTTCTTCAACAAGTTTCAGTTTTGGCGCCAGAAATTTTTGTCAGGCATATCAAATAAATTTCTAACGAAGAAGATTCCACATGTCCAAACGCTATTCAAACACAATGAAGCACCACGGGGGTGAATTTCATTTACGAGGAGTCCAAATGAGTATTTGAGAAGGTTACTAGGTCTTTCGGGAGAATTTCAAATATTAAAGCTAGAACGGTTGAAGATCAGCATGAGGAAAAAACGGCGATGTCCCTTCGCCCCAGCCCCAATGAGAATGGCGCTTCGGCTTAGGTACATCGGGGAGAATTTTTCTTTTTCCAAGAGATTATATCGTTATGGTTCTAACAGGGGAAAGAAGGCCATAATTTTTTCACGCAGATAAGGTTCATCGGATTGAGAAGTTTTCGTGCAGGCATTTCTTGTTCCCACAAAAAATCCCTCCACGAAGGGGCAAATGTAGAGGGGGCTTGGAGGTAATCTTGAGATTAGGGATAATCCACCCATTAGCAACAGTGTTTGGGATTAAGAGAGTGTGGCAGCTCAAGCGTGGCAGCTTGGCGTGACAACCCATACTTTAGCTTATTTGATTACTTAGTTATATTGTATCTTTGTTTATATTGGCTATGAGCTATAACGATTATAATGATATAACGAGAATAATGAATCTATGAGAGGTCGAATGGTACTCGCGAGAGACCAGGCTTGGCAGGGTCCGGGAGAGCTTTCATGCTCTATCGAACGACCTCATCGTGGGAACTTTAGAGGGACTTGGGTTGGAGGATTGAGTAGTGAGGCACCGTTGGGGCTTGTCCTGACCATCTTAGATACACCTGGTGAAACACCAAGGACCCTGACCGTGGAACCTCGGGCGAAGCAGCTTTGAGTTCCATCGGGCATTGAGTTATGAACCAAACAACCCTCAACTTAATGTCACATCTATAGTAGGTGATGTCACTAGCTAGTTAAACAATGTCAGACCTGCACTGGAGTAAACCACCGTGGTATTTGGGGCTGTCAGGCAGTTGGTGAGCCACCTCTGCGACAACAGCCTCCTGACACACAGCGGTTAGGCAAAAGGCATGTCTTGGCATTTAATGTTTATGATATAGAGACGACTAGTGCATCAGGCATTTAATGTTGTAACATAAAGCATGAGGGATGTCTTTCACAGTCTTTAATGACTGAGTGGCCTCAGGGACTGTGTGGGAGGCTATTTAAGGACCCCAACCACCCTTGAGGAAGGGATCATTTTTTTAGAACTCTGGAGTTATCACTAGAGATATACACATCACAGAGAGGGGGATATTGTAGACCAGAGGGTTTACTCACCCACCATTGTTATTTATTGCGAAGCCTTTAATACGTGACGGAGATTCTTGAGGGTCCTCGGGGTGTTTTGCCTGCCTACCAGGGTGTATCTAGGGTGCTTACTTCTCTCTTCCTCTATCTGAGTTATTTCTAAGGTTCATTACTATTTCTTGAGTTATACACGAGAGTTTTGCGAGTTTAAACTGAGTCTTGTCTTCATTGAACTTGTGTCTGGATGTTCTATTGCTAATCCAAAGCTTTGGCCAATTAGCTTATTATTACCACACTCAAACAGGGGTTACGCCTCCATCAACTGTTGAAATGAATGGACCAAGTGTGGCTCGAGTATGTGTTAAAGTGGATCTCACAAAAATCATTCCTAAGAGAATTTGGATTGGCTGTGGAGATAAAGGTTTCTGACAGGAGGTTCATGTGGAGCACAAACCAAAATATTATAAAAATTATTGTAAAAAGGTCCATGAGGAGGACACCTGCATTTTCCTATTGCCCGGCAATGCAATGAAACCAACTAAGAAAACTGTGTATGTTCCCAAGAAGATCTTACAAAGACCTGAAAAGACTATCCCAAAAGAAATAACTGATGGTATGGCAGTAGACCAAACTCATGTTGAAAATGGAAAAGAAGATGATCAAAATGATTCAGAAGTTAAGCAAGATGATACAGAAGATGGTCAAGGTGATACAGAAGATGACTCAAAAGATGTGATATGTGATAAGTCAGAATATCTTGAAGAGAATGATGATGTAAATGAAGATGATGAAGCTGAGATAAGAGTGAATGAGGCACTTACAGACAAAGAAGATGTTGGTGTAGATCAAAAAGAAGGGAAAATCATATAGGATATGGACGACAATCATAACAGCATTGAAAAAATTCAAAATCAAGAAATTAATAGTGAAAAAGTTGTAGCCACTGATAATAATGCAGTGTCTCCAAGAGGAACTGAAATTCCCATACATGACAAGAATTTGGTTACTAAATCTCTGTATGCCACTCATAATGAGGATGAAGAAACATTCCAAACTCCTCTTATTGAAGATCTCCAACTGTCATCAAAGAGACTTGAAAAAAATTTCAGACTCAGCAAAATGAAGAACGGTGTTGACAAGCTTAAGATGGGAGAAGTAGATGTCACTATCAACAAGCAGACTGTAGAGAAAATGAAAGATCCTATGTTCAAAAGGATTACAAGATCCTCTAACAAAGGTATCATTAAATCCTCATCATCTAAATCTCAATGATTAATTTTCTAGTTTGGAATGTTAAAGGGGCTATTAAGAAATCCTCAAATAGAAGACTGAAATTATTATGTAAGATCCACAAAATCCCTTTTCTTGCTCTTCTTGAACCAAAGGTGAATCAATCAAAAATAAAAAAAGTATAGAAGAAAATGGGGATTTGAAGGGTGCTGCAACAATGTCAATGGGAAAATATGGATGTTTTGGAGATTTAATGTTAGTGTGCAATGTCTGATTGACCATACTCAACACTTAACTTTAAGCATTAACCACTCCCCAGTGAAGCACAGTCAAGTGACGACTTTAGTGTATGCTAAATGATCCAAAGAAGAAAGGTGGGACTTCTGCAACCAATTGTCTACGGTTGCTAGTAATTATTAAGACAACACCAACTTGGCAATTAGGGATTTCAATGTGGTTTCTGCTCAACATGAAAATCTTAGGGGTAACGATATTAACCATCCTGCTATTGAAGACTTTATACAAGCTATTGAGGATAATGGTTTTTCAGATTTGGGTTACATTGGTATAAGATATACCTGGTGCAATAACATACAAGAAAATAACCTTATCATTGCTAGATTAGATAGATGTCTAGTAAATCAAACTTTTATCAATGCCTACCCCAATTCTAACCTTAAACATCTGAATAGATCCACTTTATGCCATTCCCCTCTTCTCCTTTCTATTTTGTCTCAAATCTCTTCTCCTCCAAAACCTTTTAAATTCCAGCATATGTGGTGCAACCATCACCAATTCCTAGATTTAGTTCAGAAATCTTGGGATGAAGATATTGATGCAGTAGGTATGAAAAAATTCAGTTTGAAGCTTAAAATACTTAAAGGTGTTCTTAGAAAATGGAATAAAGATACTTTCAAAGATGTTTTTCAAACAGTGAGAGATTTAGAGGATGAGAGTTTCCAGCTTGAGCTCAGCTATGAAGTCAACAACAGTACAACTAATAGAGAAGCATTGAATAAAGGTATATCAGACTTAATAAGGGCCTATACAAATGAGGAAATTTATTGGAGAGAAAGGTCCTCTATAAAAATGGCTGAGAAAAGGTGATTCCAACTCAAATTTTTTTCATAACAATGTAAAGGCAAAAAATTATAAGCTATTGATTCATTCTATTAATGATGAAGATGGCAATACTCTGGAAGAAAGTGAGGGCATTTCAAAGCACATTGTTCAATTTTATGAGGACCAGCTCAAGGCAGACCAGTTCATCCCATTGATTAATGTGAGTGATACAATCCCTGCTATTATAACCACTGACATCAATGAAAAATTAGAAGTTTCACTATTGAAGAGGAAATTTATGCAGCAATCAAGGAACTAAATGAAGATTCAACCGCGGTCCTGTTGGATTTGGGGGGGTATTTTTACAAATATTGTTGGCAATTGATTAAAGAAGACCTTTTTCTTACTATTAACTCCTTTTTTATAGGTCATGATCCTCCTAGAATTTGGACAAGTACAGCAATAGTGCTCATTCCTAAAGTGAAATCTCCAAAAACTTGTGGGGATTTAAGGCCTATAAGTCTTTGTAATTTTTCCTTTAAAATTATTACAAAGATTTTATTTACTAGGCTCTTAAATTTTCTTCCAATTATAACCCATAATCAAAGTGGCTTCATCAAAGGAAGAGAGCTATTCAAGACAATGTTCTTCTGGCCAAAGAGATGGTTCAAAACTTAGGCAAGAAGATTCATGGAGGAAATGTGATTTTCAAGCTAGACATGGAAAAAGCCTATGATAAGGTTCATTGGGGATTTCTTATACAAGTTCTTAGAGGTTTTGGATTTGATGAAAGATGGATAGACTTTATTTGGATAAGCATATCAAACAATTGGTTTTCAATAATCGTTAATGGTGCTCAATGTGGTTTCTTCATGTCTTCTAGAGGTCTTAGACAAGGGGATCCTCTATCTCCTAGTCTATTCATTATTGCAGCTGAATACCTGAGTAGAAGCTTAAACTCTTTGATGGATTCTGGAGCAATCAATCTTTACTATCTTCCAAGTGGCAGCCCATTGATCACTCATCTTGCCTTTGCAAATGATCTGATAGTCTTCTGTAGAGGAGATAAAAGATCTATAAGAAATATTGGAGAGTGCATTCAATTTTATTACAACATTTGTGGCCAAAGAGTTAACACTAACAAGAGCTCTTTCATTGACTCTAAATGCAACCCTCAATTTAGATATAAAAATTCATCAATTTCTGGCCTCAAACACAAGGATATGCCTTTAACATATTTGGGATGTCCTTTATTAAAAGGAAGAAATAAGGTCAAATACTATGATGGTCTTATTAATAATTTGAGATCTAAAATTGCAGGTTGGCAAGCTAAGTTCCTCTCAAGTGGTGGAAGATTAATTTTACTTAAACATGTTTTATCATCAATTCCTACATACATTCTTTCTGATATGTCCCCTCTTAAAGCAGTTATTCACAAAGTCCATTCCATTCTTAATAAATTCTTCTGGGGAGGTGATGATTACATGGTTGGAAGAACCAATAGCACAAATGGGATACTATCAGTAAAAATACTGATGAAGGACGTCTAGGCCTTCCAAATTTCATGAACATTTCAAAGGATTCTTTTATGAAACTTTTTTAGAAATTGCATACTGATAATTCTCTTTGGGCTAAGTTCATAACTAACAGATCTCACAGGTGGTTCTCATACATGGAGGCATATGATGAGAGTTAAAGACCTATGTCTTTTCCATATGAAGGCAGTTGATGACAGTTGGTTCTGGACCCGTGAGTTAACAAGTGATTTCTCTTTCTCTTCTGCATATGCATGCTGCAAGTGCATTCCCATCATTGTATGTTGGGAGATATGGAAATGTAGAAATACGGCTTTCTTTGAAAATGTTCCAGTTGATGAAAAAAGCTATTATTTCTCATTCCATAAATATGATTTCTAATATTTGCAAGGGGATTCGATTTAAGAATATCATATCTACTTTTGATTCTGGGATTTAAGAAACTTTTAATCTCAGTATTAAGAAGTTTAAATATTTTTCTATGCCTATCAAATGGAACCTTGAATCTTCTCATAGATTCAAACTTAATATTGATAGGCCATCTAAAGGGAACCCGGGCACAAGTGGCATTGGAGGTATTTTGAGGGATAAAAAACGTGAAATTATTTTTGCCTATGCTAATCCTGAAGGTAATGCTACTAATACTTTTGTGTAAGTAAGGAGCCTTTTGATGGGATCTAAATTGTGCTTGGATTTGAACATTGATAATGTGTTGATTGAATTAAACTCATCCTTGGGGGTCAACTTAATTAATCAAAATTGGAATCCTCCTTGGAATCTTTTAAAGTGTTTGGAAGAAATTAAAGCAAATCTCAGGAATCTCAATTTCACTCTGGTCCATTGTTTCAGGGAATCTAACATGGTGGCAGATGCTCTTACCAACTATGGTTCATCTCTTACATCTCTCTCTATCTTCCACAATCCTAGAGATCTCCCAAGATTGGCTAGAGGGGCTTACAAGCTGGACAAGATGGGTTGTTTCTACATTAGATCTTCTTCTTAATGGCTTCTCCTTTATTTATTTGTAATGGGGTTATCATAAAGCCCCAGATTTATTGCCTTATTAATATGCTTTATTTGTATCTAAGTTCTCATTACTAGTTGGGAGAGGTTTTTTCTCCTCTAATAAATAAATGATAGGAGGCTCTTTCCCTTTTTCTTAAAAAAAAATAAGAAAACAATTTTTTTTATAAAAAAAATGTTTTTTTTTTCCTGAAAAAAGAGTCAAAAATAGTTTTTATTTCTAAAAAAGTTTTCAAAATTGACAAAAAAAATTATATAAATATTTTTTTTGTTATAAAGACATTTTTAACGTTTTATTTATATAAAAACTATAAGTTTTTATTTATAGAAACAATTTTATTTTACAAAAAAGTTTACATACAATTTGTTTTATAAATAACGTATTTTTTAAATAAAAAAATTAAAATACGTACATATTTTTTTCGATAACAATAATATTTTTATAATATGTACTTTTTTTTATATAATATCTAATATTTTTACTATTTAACAGATTTAAAAAAAAAAGAATATTTTACAAGTTTCAAAATGGATTTTAATATTAAATATATTTTAAACTACTAACTAGTAAAAATTAGATTGACACGACACGAAATTTTATTTTTTTAACGAACACGAACACGAAATATTTTTTTAACCTAACACGAACACAATCCCAGTAAAATAGACATGAGATGACACAAACTATTATTTTAATTTATTTACAAAAATAGAAACACGACCGAATTAAAATGCGACTCAATATGAAATCTTTTTTTTACGAAACACAAATATGGCCAAGTAAAAGCGACACAACATAATTTTTTTTCAAACAAAAATAATATTTTTTTACTAAATACAAACACGATTTTTTTACCAAAACAAATATTCGGTCGCATTATTATTTGTATTTGAAAAAAAAATCATGTTGTGTCGCTTTTACTTGGTCATATTTGTGTTTCGTAAAAAAAATATTTCGTATTGTGTCGCATTTTAATTCTATCGTGTTTGTGTTTGGGGGTTGAATAAAATATATTTTATCATTTTCTTTAATATTTGTACAAGTTCATTCAATGAATTGACAATTTACTCATTAATTGATTTACACTTTAGTATTCACTCATTTTTTTATCCAACACAAACGCAATCTAATTAAAAAATTACACGATACGAGATGATATGAAATTTAATTTTTTACCTAACACAAACACGACTCAAATAAAAGCGACACGACAAAATGCAAAATCTTATTTTTATAATAAACTCCATATACGATCCAATTGAAATGCGACACGACACATCACGATATATAATCTTTTTTTTTAACAAGACACGACCTAAATAAAAGCTACACGATACACCTCGACACAAAATTTTATTTTTTTAACTAACACGACATAACAAAAAATCTTATTCTATTTTTTTTATCTAGCACGATCTAATTAAAACGTAACACGACACGAACAAAATAAAGCTTTTTAAACTAGTGTTGAAATAAAGTCTTGTGAAGTTTTGCTTGTTAAGTCATGTCGTGCTACTTTTTTTTAAGTCGTGTTTATGTTACGTAAAAAAATGATATTCCGTATCGTGTCGCGTCACTTTTATTTGAGTCGTGCTCGTGTTAGGTAAAAATGAGATTTCATGTCGTGTCGTGTCGTGTCGTGTCGTGTTACGTTTTAATTAGATCGTCTTAGTTAAAAAAACAAAATCTATGTCGTGCCGTGTCACTTTTGAAAACTATTTTTTAAAAAAATAAAATTTTGTGTCGAAGTGTATCGTGCCGCTTTTATTTGACCGTGTCTTGTTAAATAAAATTAAAAAAATACATTGGAATTTTGTGATATATGTTTTTCGTTTTTACATAGTGAACCGTTTAAAAAAATAATTTAAAAGTCATATGGAAGAAGGTTTGCATTTTATAGCAAGGATAGGGGTGGTCAAAAAACCGATCGAACCGACAGATCGAACCACGCCAAGAAGATCCGCCTTATTTTTGTCATTTTTTTTATTAATCGGTTCGTTCCCGTTTTTTTTTTAAACTGACTGGGTCACCCCGGTCCTCGGGTTTTGAGTTGATAGGGTCGGCCTGGAGACAGTAATTAAATATATATATTTTATTTAGTGTTTTGTGTGTGCGGTGTTATGCCCAAAGTTTGTAAACCCTTTCATTTCATCCCAGTCTCTCTGACGTTCTTTCTTGTTTCTCACGCAAGACCAAAACAAATAAAAAACTCTCCCACTCTCAAGCCGCTGCTGCTCCACCCTCTCTCCTAGGCGGCGCTGCTGCCCCAATCCATTCCTACCCCTTCCGCTGCTGTTATAACTTGATTTGTATTTTCGGTCAGCCTCTCATTTGTTTTGCACTCCAAAATAAATCTCAGTCTCTCACAAAAAAGAGCGAGGGCCAGCCGTGAACAACCCCCCCAATCGCCGCCCCCATCCGCCTGTTGTCGTCATCACTCCCTCACGAATCAGGTATTCCCTCTTTTTGCTCACATTTGATGTGTTTTACTTCTGTAAACAACTGATTTTGTTTGGCTGCTGCTATAACCAAACTGTTGTAAACATAAACAATCAGTGTTTGGACTAGGCGTGTCAATTCGGGTCAATGGGTTGTGTTTTTGGCCGACACGACACGACAAGTTTTTTTCGTACACGAACACAACACGACACGAATTCGTGTTTTTTTTAGTTCACACGAACACGACCCGAATAAAAAACAACACGGCACGACACGACACGAATACCAGAATTTCTTAAATTTCACGCCTAAAAAATACGATAACACGACACGACTCATAATTCGGACACGAACACGACACGACTTCGTGTCACAAAAACACGACACAAACATGACATATCATGTCAATTTCGGATCAATTTCGTGTCATTTCGTAAATTGCCACCCCTAATTTGGACCAATATCTTGTTGCTGTTATAAACAAGCAGTTATAAAGTATAAACGTTTTTTCGCGTCGTTTGTAAACAATTAGTGCTATTATAAACAATCAGTGCTATTTTTGGGTGTTTTTGTTTTGTCATAAGCATAGCTACATGGACGGGTCAACTACAATTACGCCAGAGATGCTCATGTCGGGCTCTGCTGCTGTGAGGAAATCCATGTCTGCTGCTAAGCTTGCTGAACTTGCACTTGTTGATCCGAAATATGCTAAAAGGTAGCTTTTTAAATAAACCCTTCTTATTTATTAATCCATAATACAAATTTGATCATTTTAATGTGTTTATGTTAAAATTCTTAATGGATTTTATTCTTCCGTAATAAAAATAAGTTGCTTTGTTGTCCAATCTATCAGGTGCTATTTCCTTTACAAGTTTTTAATAATTTTGTTATTCCACGATGCAAATAATTTATTTATACTATACAATTAATTTGAGCTTAATAAAAATTCTAACAATAAAATTAAATTTCCATTAACTAATGCTGAAAAAGGGAGGCATTATAACCTCTTTTTTCTATTGTGCATGAATCCTTGACTAGCTATTGGTTGGCATAATTGATAAAATTGAGAAAACACAAATAACAAAATAAGGGAACAAATCTAATTTTGTAAATGTTTATATAAAAAATGTAATAGTTTGGATTGCTACATCCTATTTGTATTTCATTTCTAAAAAAGTTGCAGTTTTGTATGTATTTTCAGAAATTCTATACAAATATTTAATGGGAAAAAATGAACAACAAATTTCATTACGTACGACAAAATCTCAGGCCCTTTCTTTACATGTAATATCTTTCTACTGTAATATCTTATACCTATGAAAATGTCACCGTGTGTTGTAGATACAAACAAAATCCCCACATATCCATAAGAGTTACAAAGTGCCCGCGCATCGTGCGGGGCTGAAATCTAGTACAAGAAATATACGAAGCTCTAACAGAAAACCAAAACACTAAAAAAAGAAATAGGGAGGCAAAAACCCTCGGTTATTAATTATTATTCATCTAAGAAAGAGAATAAATAAATAAATAAACACTTGGCTTATACAAACATTATAGTGCTCCTCTAAAAAGTTTACTTAATCCAAAAGTTTATTTATTGATTTTGAATTTGGCTTGATTATCTAAAAAAAATATTTTGGACTGAATATTTGCTTAAATAAACATTTTATGAATACGTTATATGGATACTCGGTAAAAAAGTGAAAAATAAAAAATAAAATCGGCTTAAAATAATTTTCTTACTATTTTTGAAATATTGATTTGTATTTAATGTGCTAATTTAAAGACCTCACAGTTGCTTGGTGGAAAACACCCCAATACAAGAATGGATCAATTCATATACTGATTTTACGTACTTTCCAATGAAATATGGAGAACTAGACAATTTCCCACTCTAAAATTAACCAAACCTAAGCTTAATAAGTCTTTGAAACAAAGAAATCTAAAAAACTCAAACATTGTTGCATCTTGAAACATATTATGTGCTGATTATGATTTTTTTTTTCACACATTGGAGTGCAATTGTTCAAGTATATGAATATCTTTGCTTTTGTTGATTATCATATAACCAAATCTAATAACTAATATATAAAACGGTGTCTTCATTTGTGGATGTGCCACGTGGCGCATTAACTCTCTATTACTATTCCTTTTATGTAGTCTTTGTCATTGCTCATGTAAATAGATGGGTGACCTCTTGCTTGAAAATTGAAAGTCACAACTCACTTATTAATGATAAAACCAACAGTCAAGAATCCTTTATATGGATCAAGTATGATTCATGCAAGAGACTACTCCCTTCTTTGTCTCTCTATACCTCTCATTCAACTTTTTTTTTTTTGGTGAAAATCTCTCTTTCAACTGATGTAGCTTTCGTTGTAAATTTATACCCGAGGTTAGTGAAATTTTGTTGTTTATGTTGTAATGCAGTAGATATGTATAGACGTTCACTATACCAAAACAATCAATTAGTAACACTATTGTAGTATTAGTAAAATAATTAGTAACACTAAAAAAGAGTTAGAAAAAAGGCGTGGGGAAGCAAATTACTAACACTTTTTTTATTGTTACTAAATTTTGTGTTACTAACATTATTTTACCGTTACTAAATTTTGTGTTACTAACACTTTTTTACCATTACCAACATTTGGTAACGCACTTCTGACACAATTTTTGTAACACATTTAGTAACGGTATAGGTTCGTTACTAATATTAAAAAATATTAAAAAAATAATATATATACACCTACTAGGGTATACAATATTAAAAAATGCTAACGTAATGACAACAAAATAACTGTCGATCAGATTTAATTTCAATACAAATAAGTTAAATTTTAAAACAAATTATACAAAATATCCTTTATTTTTAGTACTATCCACCTGTTTATGGTATAAAAAATAGTACAACAATACAAATAATCCGCAACACTAATACACATCCAGACAAGAACCTCAATAAAAATTAATAGCCCAAATTCCATTAATAGAAAATTCATCTCAATACATATGAAAATTTTCAAACTCTTGGTATGTTGACCGCTGCATATGCCCATGTCCTTAAAGTTGATGAGCGCACGGGAAAAAAGATCCACGATATTTTTCAAACTCTTGGTATATTGTCGAGTAATATCTGGTGGCGTAGCGGATTGGGAAACACTGGTATTTTTTATCAATTGATCCTCTTACTTTGGTGGATTCAAGTTTCCCTTTCCCGCGCTTGATGTATTTGTCTTGGATTGATCTGAACTCTCGCTCTTAAGAGATGATTTATTATGGAGAACATGACGAGGGTCGCGAGGTTTCATGCAAATTTTCCCAGACTCATCCTGGGGACAAAAATTTAGAATTCACTACACTTTAACCATGATATTACATCACAACTTTGCAAGATTATATAACACTATCCATGCTCAACAACATGCAATACAAAAGCAAAGAAACAAGCTACTACATATTAGAATACTGAATACTTACAAAAGCTCACATAATAAGTTACAATATCAATGAATATTCAATGAGGGTATTGAGTGAGTTGCCACTGAAGAAAATAATGGGCAATTGAAGACTTATCAGAGTAAGATTTCATTTTGTGATAGAAGTAAGTTTTGCAAAAGCTACATTACTAAAACTAATTAGATTTTTTTAAATAGACTATAAGGATTTGAAATGTATAATGAAGGGGACAAACCTAGAATCAGAGAGGGTAAGAGTGATAATCAAACCTGGTGCGCATGTGTGATGAAATTTTTTGGGAGGGGGAGCACTGGCTGGGGCACCTGAAAACAACAATATATTCAAGTTTGTCATCAGTAAGAAGATTTCGATTTATTTAGTTGATTTTATCTACGAGAGATGATTATTTTTTTATCATCGGTGTACTATTTAGGTAATGTGTTAGCGAGATAATTATCAGTATAAGCTACACCAAACACCAAGCACATGATGGATGAGCTTGAATTTACCCAAAGATGATAAATTTTCCAATACAAGTAAAGTAGGTACCAAGTTTGTCATCAGTAAGAAGATTTCGATTTATTTATTGATTTGATCTACGAGAGATGATTATTTTTTTATCAACGGTGTACTATTTAGGTAATGTGTTAGCGAGGTAATTATCAGTATAAGCTACACCAAACACCAAGCACATGATGGATGAACTTGAATTTACCCAAAGATAATAAATTTTCCAATACAAGTAAAGTAGGTACCAAGTTTGTCATCAGTAAGAAGATTTCGATTTATTTAGTTGATTTGATCTACGAGAGATGATTATATTTTTATCAACGGTGTACTATTTAGGTAATGTGTTAGCGAGGTAATTATCAGTATAAGCTACACCAAACACCAAGCACATGATGGATGTGCTTGAATTTACCCAAAGATAATAAATTTTCCAATACAAGTAAAGTAGGTACCTTGAAGGACTGAATACAAGAACTTGAAAGACAAGATTCTCACATACAATTCATAAGACTACATCATGTTCCTATACTATTATCCTTACTATTTTAAGACTAAAAACATGTGTCGTACGGGACGTGGTATTGATTCACATCAAATTGATTCAATTTATTTCATTTAGTGCCCCAAGACATAAAATATTTGTTCGACAAAAATTAGTATCAGTGTAGCAATCAGACCCCTATTTTTTGGGGTATAAAGCACGCTTTTATTCACGTGTTCAAATTCAGTTTTCAATTTTACCTTTTGTAGTATTTAAACACATTCATACAAAGAAGAGAACTGACCAAGAAATAAGAAATTGAAACATTGACAATAAAGTTGTCATTAGTCACTGCCTCAATCTGCTCCACTGGAAACTGACCACTTATCAATATTCCATGCATAATATATCGATATATTATAGTGCATCATAAATACACATATATACACATAAATATATAGAGAAAAACTAATCACCATAAGTCACCTTCCATGTATAGAACCTATATGGATCTTCACCATTGATGCACTCTACAAGAAATACAACCAAAACCAACAAATCCTAATTAAGGGGTAAGCCTGTGAACTATGCAATTATTTCTTTGTTAGAGCTATACAATATTCAAGAACGTGAACAATTGGAGCCACTGCAGCACCACTGACCAAATTGTGTCGGGAACAAATAGATTGTGGTATGATGTGTATAAAAAAGGTACTAATTAATATAAAGTGAGGTAAGACAGTTAATATGTCCAAAAATACCACTCGTCCAATACCACTCAGTCTGATGTACATGAGATATATAAAAGTTAATTACCATATCTCATGTACATCATAATGAGGTGAGACAATTATACCTCCAATAGTTTTGGAGGTCAGACAGTTATCCTAAAGATCATCAACCTATATATATATATATGTATATATATATATATATATATATATATATATATGTTTGTATATATATATATAGTTTAATTAGCTGTCAAAAAATACCCGAAGAACCTTCTAAAGATCGGCTTGTTTATATACTGCTATGACCTGTACAAATTAAACAGATTAAGGCTTGAATTTTGGTACTAGTGTCACAAGCTGGAAGAAAAGAGAAACTTACCCGAAGAACAAAATCTTTATATATTGCCTCAGGGTCCATTTCTTCGTCATGCTTCTTGTCACATCCTGATTCAAATACAAAATGGGAGATTTTTAAATGTTGAATCTGTAAACAGTACAAATAAAAACACGAATTTGGCCTTTAATTAGCATAAACTAAGGGGGAAGAAATTATGTCATGGGATTAAAATCTTCCACTTCAAAAGGCTTAATCATGGGATTAACACATAATCCAATTATAGATAACTTAAACAAAGTTCAAATGCTTTGGGGGAAGGGGATTATACCTGTCGACACGTTGGCTTCAACCTCCCCTTTTAAATAGCCTGCATTGTTAAATTATTTTTGTTTCTTGTCTGGGATTCTTTCTCTATAATATTCTTATGCTTCAGCTTTCCCAAACCATGGCCGTTCTCATGACCGATCAAACCTCCAAAGTCTCTGCTTTTATTGGGTCTCTTATCACTGAGAGGCTGACTCTGAGTCTGTTGCGGCCTTTGTTGGGGTCAGACACCTAAGTGCTTTTGGTTTGTTAGATTCTTTACCGAGCTTTTGGCGTCGTCGTTGGAGCCAACTTTTAGTGGTAGCCCGAAGTAGACCATATGTTCCCAGCTGGTGTTCAATGGTTTCTTTTTCTTATCCGGAGTTTTTTATGGGAAGATACGGCGGAAGCCATTTTTAAATGAACTTTTTAAACGAAGTCCATTTAAAAAAAATCGAGGATTTTCTTTACAACTTCGATATATTCCAAATGAATCTGAAAAACAAACAGCCAATAACAATCAAAACAAGCCTGGTAATCGATGAATTCAATGTTTGTATTATACATGCTATAAACTAGACCTTCCAATTCGGACTCTCGAAGCTCTTCAACAGAGTAGGTGTGATCTTTCCACTAACATCCTCAAGTGGCAGGCTATCTAGCCCACCACCAGACAAAGATAACCTTGAATATGACACCTTAACAGTTTTCTTTGTAACTGCAGTTTCCCTTACAGGATAGAGTACTCAAACAATAAACATCCAAAAAAAAAAATTATGAAGAACTGAATCTTGAATATGAATCATACCTCAAATGGATTATCCTCATACTTTGCATTGAGCGCACTAAGAAGAGGAGATTTCACATCTGACAAAAAACCCTTTGATATCTGCACAAGAGGTATATCTTAGCCCCTCTAATCATCGAGAGTTGTCAACAAATTTGACAAAGCTAATAAGCTACCTGGACCAAAAAACTTATGTAAAGCCCCCATTAGTTTTATATTGGAATTTCTTGTAGCAGCAGTACTGGACTGCAAACCAGTATCTTTGTATAAATCAATTAAATACTGGATAAAAAAACATGTTCCTCAAATTATCATAATATGCCCATTTAATATTAATAAAATACTATAACAATCACATCACTGAAGCGAACCATATATGGTCAAAATGTGTTCATCATCTAATTAACCTCATAAATGTCAATCTGACTAAAATTTGACATGTTCTTAAATAGGATACATATGACTTAAATATTATTTTGCAGCCTTTGAAGGTCTCTGATGTGAAGTTATAGCTCCTAAAGATCCATACTAAAGTGTATTAAAATTGAGCAAGAAACTAAATTTTAACATCCATATCTTCTTCCTAATCCATATTATCTCTCTCCTTAGTAATTCAACACTAAAACAGATTAAAATCAAATCAAAAGTTATATGTATAACCTTAAAAAAATCATGTGTCATAATGAAATAAAACATCATACCATTCAAAAGTTAAAAGAATAACTAGGAAGAAACCCCATTTTATACTCGCCATATATATGTGTATATATACATGTATAATCTTGAGGAATTGATAAAGTAGCATGTGATTCAAAGGAAAAAATAAAATTAGAATGAGAGTAAACAATGAAGGTATTGCGGGAGGGAGGGCATAAGGGATGGACAGGTTAGCAGAGCATGACATTGGTGTGGGAAAACCCAAACACAAGACCTAAAATCAAAATCAAAATAGTTGTTTAACAACTAAACTAAATTCATATGACACCGGATGTATGCATACCGTCAACATAACTAACAATAATGTGATAACAACAAGCATTCAACAATATTTGTAGTCCTTAAGTACATCAATCCCCTTCCTCAAATACTTTTATAGACAATTCTGAATGGGACCTGGGCAAACAAAGTTTATCCTTCCACGTAATTAATGAATAAATTATTAAATCCAGAAATTATTGTGATTTTTTCATTTTTCTTTGTCTAGTTATCACACAAATACAAATTTCTCAAGCATATATATTTAGGCTATACACTCAATTGATACTTCTGGTTACATGTGAATACAATAATCCAAAATAAAGGGACTGGAAAGCATAGAGACTTAGGCAGTACACACAATCATTTTCACAAAGTACTCATTTAGACCATTAAACTTCGTATATGAAAATGAAACCAACGATTAGCGTTTGATTATTAGAATGTGTACGTGAAGTTGAAAGTACTAATCCACGTTGTTTCACCATGCTACGAGAGGACGTGATAACAAGTACTGCTGCAGAACACTGTATGATGTGATTATATGAACACAAAAAAATTACAGAGCTCAATGAAGGTAATCGGAAGACCCCATGGATGAGGTTGGTTAATAATTAGGTGCTCCAATAAGAGTCTGGTAGTTTTCTCATGTATCACTTCTTGCGCATGATATTCACTTTGTCAAAGTGACAGTTAAGTTTGTGCCCTTAACCAATGAATAACTTCAAATTAATGCATTCTCTAATTTGGGGATAAAAATTAAATACCAATGATACAAATGGTCTTTCTATACATATATAAAGTCATAAATTCATTATCTAATATAAACTATGAAGGGTCTAATGCTCTTATACAGTCATAAAAACAATATGAAATATCAAATAAGAAATAAGAAGTTGGATATGACCTTGGTTTGATTCTGCAAACAGGTAGAGGAGGAAAGTGATGTGCGCAACGTTGACCAAGAACATGACCAGTGGGGAACGCTAAATTATCAAGTACGCTCAATCATTTAACAATTTCGATCCTCTGTTATGTAAAATCGAATAATAATTGACACAAAATAACCCCTAAAACATTCCCCATACCCTCCTTTATGCTGCTTTTCTCTTCCTTTTCTTCACCAAAATGACACAAACAACACCAAATCTTCATACAACAACAAACCCCTCAAATTTAGGCCTTCACAAACAACACAAACCCTAGCTCAAGATCAACCACATTTTTCAACAAATTAAAACCTTAGCTTTGCACAAAAACCTAAAATTGATACATTGATTAATTGGAAATAACTGAAAGAGTGTTTATTTTGAGTCATCTGATGAATTGATAAAAATACACACATATACATATACATATACATATACATATACATATACATATACATATACATATACATATACATATACATATACATATACATATACATATACATATACATATACATATACATATACATATACATATACATATACATATACATATACATATATATTACATACAAACATTTAGATATCATCAATTCAAATGAAATTAACGGACAAAGAATGAGGAAAGAGGCGAAAAAACTAACCCGGAGATGAAGATTCCGATGTTTTGAACGAAGAGAGTCGCAAATCTCAAATCACAAATCGCAGGTCTCAAATCGCAAGAAGAAATTTCCATTCACCAGAAGAAATCGCTGGAAGATGTCGCATTCACGATTTGGAGAGATGTGGGGGAAATTAGAAAACATATTGGCTTTTCATTAGGAGGGAAGTCTCCCGCTCCTATTTTGCAAGGTGTGTTATTAAAATTGATTTTCACTTTCATATTTGACATGATAAAGCTTATTAGTAACACATATCTTGATTTAGTAACAGTAAATTACTATTAGTAATCTAATATCTAAATATAATTTTGGTGCCTCTTCTTAAAGGATTGTCACATGGCTATCAGCATTGAATATATTAAAATCAAATCAAGATTGCTCATTTGTGCCTCTTCCCTTCTCCGTTCTATTCATCCAATCCACGTGGCAGCGCATTACTTATCTCTCATATATTTTTTGAGCGTCTCCCTCTTTACCTACGCCTCTCCATCTTCTTCTATTAGATATATTAATTTTCCTCTAATTCCTTTATCTCCATTATCGTAACTGTATCCTTTTTTGTCTTTCTTTCATTATATATATATATATACATACATACATACAGTGAATCCCTTGCATACTTAAACGCCCCTTTAAATAATCAGATCGGTGTTTATTAAATTAATTGTTGTTTGTTGGAGATGGAGAATATATTCTACAAGATCAGGAACTTGGATGCCTACCGTAATATCAATGAGAATTTCTACAGTGGAACCCTCTTTGGTGGACTAATTAGCCTTACCTCTTCAATTGTCATGCTCTTGCTCTTCATCTCCGAGCTCAGTCATGTGACACCCCGCCTAATTAAACCTCGGGTGATTAGTCCTAAATTAAATCAGAACAGGCTTCTCAGTTGGTTCATTCTTAGCATCATTGTTGAAAACTTTTTAATTAGTAATCACTTAAGTGAAAAAATAGACTGGTGCCAAGTTTTATTTTTCATTAATTCAAAGAAATACTCATGTGGAAATAAATCATTAACAATCACAAGCTAATTGAAACCAACCATCACATATAAATAAGAAACTGGCCGAATAAACCATCGGCTAAAATCCAACACAAATGTAAGTACAGATATTAATGGATATCAAGTATCTGAATTAAATACTAAATAAAACCGTGAGAAACATGCTCGAATATCTGATAGAAAATCCATACACTAGGAATAGAAGGAATAGAGGCGCCTATCCAAATCCTGCAACATCCACATATGCTGCAGCAGCGAATCCCTGGAATGAATCAAGCCTGGCGTCCCTGTGGCTGGACACCTAAAAGGTTTTGAAAATATTTTTATAATAAGGGTTAGAACACAAAACATTTGGAAAACATTTAGCAATTGATTAACTTGCAGTAATAAAATATGCATGAATGCGCTTCATATTTTAGTTAGTGTCGCACTCCCTTGAGGACAGACTCACCCCTCAATTAATGTGCACACCTGACGCCTTCTTTATATCCCACCTAGTCCTCTACCCCGGAACTAGATACTTGATATAACTCTTGTCAACTGCCCTACTCAATCCCGAGTATTTTTAATGTATGACTTATAAGTTATTTATCGCCTTAACTTAGTTAATCATCTTTCCTTGAAAGTCCTATAACATTCACTAGTTATACAAATAATACATTTTTCTCCATGTATTTAAATTTCCCGTATATAATTATTCACCCCACTATGTACGTACAGTTAACTTACAACAATCCCATTTGTTGAATGTGAATATAACCCATATATAATTAATACAATTCACTACATGTATTTAATGCCCCGTATATAACTATTTATCCCATTATATACGTAGAACCATATTACAACATTCACACATATGTTGAATATAAATATAACCCATCCTCCCGAGTAATAACTCACCGGATGTATTCTCTAAAGTGCTATCACACTAGGTGTACTCGCATAACTTAGTTACCCCAAGTCAGAATCGCTCACTAACTTGGCCAAAAACATACATAATGGAGGCGGTCATATTCCTTCCCGGAAAGTGAAATAAGCCCCTCACCCATATAATGGACGCTATGACCTGGGGATATACTCGCCCTACTCCTCAAGCTAGGGGATTCACCCACATCGCGCAACCTCCTCCGATAACACTAGAGTATATATATTAATAATATCTAATCACTGATATCTATATGCGCACACCATATATATACTATCGCACACCGTATATATATAAATATAAAATATTCCGGCTTTACCGTGTACTGAGTCCGTAATACTAGCCTATATTTAGTATCTCGAGTTTATGGTCCAACTCTGATTATTAATTAATTTACATATTAATTAATATAATACTTTCCCGAGTCTATAGTTCCGACTCTAATTTAATTAATTCACAAATTAATTAATTTATTACCTTGGTGTCACTCAACCAATATACCCGGACTCGCTCACTTGGTCCGTATTTTAATATTTCCAGAGTCAATATTCCCACTCCAAATTAATCTACTCCTCTCAGTAATTAATTTAATCACTCAACCAATCTACCTGGACTCGCTCACGTGGCCCGAAATTAATATCACCCAAGTCTAATCCCCGACTCCAAATTAATTAGTTTTCCTTTATAATTAATTTAAATGAGTAGTGTTAACCTACTAGTATACCCGAACTTATTCACACAGTCCGTTATTTCATTTTTCAGAATTTATTTCCCAAAATTCATTCGCAATGTGTCACACATAATTCCCCCACCACTCCTAATTATGCTCCCTTATAATTGTTAAGAATTAACTCCCATAATTAATTTTTTTCCTCTTAATTATGCTAGGGGAATTTGCAACTAAATTTTTTACCCATATAAATCCCTAAGCCAAACTGCCGAAAAATCTGAAGGGTCGATTGATCGGCCTCCAACCGTCGATCGATCGATCGAACAGGTGGTCGTCTTCTCCACCTTGTTGTTTCCTCCATTAACGAAATTTTCCAATTTCTAACCTCTCCCTTGGTCTAACCCAAGCACAGTCAACATCGTGACTATATAAGAACATGATCAAGGCCTCTCATATAACCTCAAACAAAAATTTAATTTCACAAATTTCTACCTTTCTGATTTGGGGAAAATCCCGTGTTTTTACTCGTTAGGTTTCAATTTCATCTACTTATCTCAAATTCGTCCATAATTGCTACTGAATTATTCACATGTAAATCAAATATCCTCACAGAACCATGTCACACCATTAATTCCTACATTAAATCTCATTTAAGTGTTCCTTTCTCAAAAACCCCGTTTTGTACCCAATGAACCCAAAACGAATTTCTGATTTCACGTCACAAAAATATGAATTGATTAACATCAATTAATATCACAGCAAGTTAACCACTTGCCTTAAGGGTTCGTAGAGTCTGATTCGTTGGCGTAGAGACAGGCTTGATGATGAACACCCAACTTTGTTCCTTGATTTGTCTCTAAAAGATCCCCAATCTATTCTCCAATTGCTCCCTCTAGTTCCCTCTCCAACTCTTTGGTTTTGGTGTGTGTTTTTCTGCCGTTCAACCCTCTTAGGTTTAGGTTTAACACACTAATCCCGTTTTTTGGCTTATGGGTTAATTAAAATGGCCCAATTACCCACGTGTGGGCCCGGTTATGTCCAAAAATGCCCCGTGACCCATTTACCACTCCCGGATACACTTTTTCGACTATCTCGGACCATCCGGACTCAACCGTGCACTCAGAATCGACATCCGAATTAATTTATAAAAATCTTTATCTCACACCCAAATCAGTCTATACCGACTCCCGGCTGAGATAAATAAATGCCACGTCACTACTACACGTTATGACGTAAATAAATTACTATTATTCACTTACTAATTAAATTTTCCTAAATATTAACCATTCACTCTCCGATTAATATTTAAATAAATATTACCATAATTAATTCAATTTAGTTATGACACGCAAGTAATTTAAAATTTTTCGAATTAATTAAATATTACATGCACAGAAATACGGGGTGTTACATACTCCCCCCTTTACACAGGAATTTCATCCTCGAAATTTGGTCATTACTACGACGAGTACTCTGGATACCGTTCTCACATATCCCCCTCCCGATCGCACGTAAACTCATCAATACTGTGATGACCCCATCCCACTACACTCTAACTGGTGGTAGTATCTTAAACTGCGGCTTGCGCTCACATAGATACCAGTCTCCCCTCATATGAGGTGTCTTATTGCAAGTTATTATCCTCAAGTGGAACGTGCCCAAAAAACTCAAATCGCTCTTCATGTATCCCTCCAGCTATGCCACGTGGATCACATCATGTATCCGCTGAAGATATTCTGGCAAATCCAGTCGATAAGCTACCAGTCCCACCCTCTCAAAGATAGGGGAAAGGACCCACATACCTCGATGCTAGCTCCCCTTTCTTGCCGAACTTCATCACTCCTTTCATATTACACACCCGAACCAATTGCCTGGTCATAATTTTTTTTTTTACTCGATGGCCCCTGACAACATAGTACCCCAGAAGATGAGCCTATACTCCGTCGGCTCCACTATCTCTCAGTTAGGAAATTCCCTTCCTATATGGGTGTCAATTTCCTTGTTGCCAAAACGCGTGACTATCTTTCGGGTAATTACCCGCATCATCCCTGATTAATCATGTCAGACTTGAACCTTTAACCCAGAGTGACGTACCCCTCCTTACGTCCCTGGACTATACGAAAGGATACAACTCACTTAACTCCCGCTGATGGACCATAACCCATCTCGGGTCCTAGTAGCTTGTTATCTCCACACCTCTTATCTACCAAAGGTGGATAATGGAACTTTTCTCATAAAGTCTCCTAAGGTGTCATGCAGACCAAACCGTTACGAGGCATCACACGTAACTCTACATGTGGTAAATACTACTCCCGAATTACCCAAAAATTTAAAATGCACAATCCTCACTTCCCATCTACCTATCGACTTATGGGCGACACGTTCAACCCAATATGTAACTCTGTCCCGATCACCTCCTGACAGTTTACCAACCTGAGCATAACTCCCTTCACTAGAACCATAGAATTTTAAAAAAAAATCTGGTTCATACCCTCCAATCAATCTTTTTCCATCCTTAAATGGTCCACCCGGTGATAAAGTCACTATGTCCCATTCAACACCGATTCCCACGCTCAAGAACTCTATTCCTTGTGCGGTTTTCGTCAGGCGGGAATCTATACCTTGTCTATGCATAAAACCACTCTAGGTATATGACTAAGTGATACTCTTTTCTATCATCCAAAAAATGCGGGTTTCTCCCTTGCCTAGGGATATATTATTACATAGGTCTCCCCCACCTTCTCACTCCTTACGGTGGAGGTAGTTCTCCTTGATATACATATAGTCAGACCGTTTCCTTTCTCAAACAGATTTCAGTTCACTACACTTTTTCACTTATTCTCTGACTTCCCCGCAGGCAGACATTCAATATGTTTATTTACACATCCCTTCTATTTAAGACGACTTTGAAATCACACTAACCCGGGTGCCCATACACCCTATATCCCGTGCTTAACCGCACAAAAATTACCTTAATTAACCAGGGTGCCCATACACCCTGTTTCCGTGCTCAATTGCACGAAAGTTACCCGACTATGCTAGTCGTAACCTGTAGTATAGCTTACAACCTGTAGTCATATAACATACACGAATAATAACCGGGGTACCCAACCTATGTACTAACGACCAAACATCTCCCCACTTCCAACGTGATGCTAAGTTTCATGCGTGGGATGTCTCGCAAAGCGAAATCCAAATAAGGAACCCCCCCGATACATTATTATCTAAGATTGTCGGTCGTTGAGATCTGTTAGACCCTCAGTCCATAGCACGTACGTCCAAATACTCGTCTCTTAACACAAAAGCATACACGCCTACTCTCATGCCGCAAAAGAAAACATAAAATACCGCGCCCTTACTATCACTAGTTCTCGCGCAAAATAAATCCCGAGCTATCTCTCCCTGCTCGAAAATAATTTTAACCACCCTGAATCGCTTCAGTATACATCCCTTCTTACTGGGAAAAATATAATAATACAAGACATTCTTATATGTCTATCGTACCTCACAATACGAGCTATATACGCATACATATATATATGTGTAGGCTAGGCTCCCTCTCAGGTGACACCTAACAGGAGTCATTCATAACCTGGTGTCACGAACACCAAAACTTACTATCATTATCCGTAATAGTTCACACCTATTGCTAACCAATCCATCCCCAGAAAAAATCATGCTTTCATAACACTCCTCAAAATGAGTAAATCTCACAAAATATACCCTCTCAGTTTTCAAACCTGCTCCCCTGCAGATAAGACCAAAGAGAGCCCCGTTACCCCGTGGTAACCATATACTTAATAGTAACACTACAATACACCCACTAAACTCGTCCCCCACGCGAATATAGTGCTAACAAGAATATTGTGATCACTCGTATCACAAAATTCACTCCATCAATCCGAGGATAAAACTCATACTTCCACTCGCCTATCCACCGGCGACCCAGATGGTTCCTGGACATAATATTCTCATCCGACTGAACCAAAATTTCGCAATTGTTGTCCCTACTGGGTATTCCACTTTTATCCCCTCACTTACTGTGTACATAATCAATTGTTGTGGTTCCACTTCCACATATAAGAAACCGCTTTGTGTTAATCCCCTGCCTCTGGCCCAAATGGCCATGTTGGGGTTGTCCTTCGTGCGTACTTGGTAGTCTTGACCTCAAGTGCTACCTCTGTTGTCCCTTTGGCTTCTTTAGCCCTATGGGACTCGTTATTGGCCTCGATGACCCGGATCAAATCCACCGTCAATAGGTAGAAATTTACTTAATTTAAAACGTCAAGATGGGTCCCTTACTAGGTATACCCTTCCGTCGTGCTTCACTAGCACCATTAAATCTCATTTCATTCTTAGGTTAAACTCTCTAACCTTATTGGTTCCTGTATCTTAGAAGCGTTAATGTAAGCTGGCAAACAAAAGATATTGACGATCTTAACACTAGTCATCCTAGTCGGATTTCCCATCCATTATTGTGGATTCTCACACGGTTCATTATCCATTTGCGGGTTCCTTTATCGTTCTCCGTATCCCACTCGTCGGTTACGAAGTTCGCTTATACAGTTTATCGTCTCTCACGATCTATTACCGTCTTACCCATTTCATAAACTCTGAAATTTCACTCGCACCCCTATTTGAATAGCGGATGGACGATCTTATGGTCACACCGTATCCAAAATTTCTCGTTTGACTCCATATATTCTCCTTCATACGTGGTGAAAGACTCTCGAAAATAATCCTCCCCGACTCTCTCTCCCTGCCAACAATGCTGAGTGAGTCCAAAATTGTATCACCGTTCTATACGACAGAGCTTGAAGAAATTTACTTCCCCCGAATGATTATCCTATTCCACGAATACTCTACATCTTCTGTCTCCCGTCTCCTCTTGCAGTACTTCTAACGGCCCTCGCTGGTCGTCCGAAATTGTTTGATGTACAATGCCCAATCGAACTCGTATATGAATCACTTAAACTATACTTGATAGTAGTAGAACGTAAGTCGCATACGTAGAGTAATACAACAATCCTATCATAAGGCTCCGGGTGATCAGTCCTAAATTACATTAGAACAGGTTTCTCAGTTGGTTCATTCTTAGCATCACTATCGAAAACTTTTTAATTACTAACCACCTAAGTGAAAAAATAGACTGGTGCCAAGTTTTATTTTTCATTAATTCAAAGAAATACTCATACGGAAATAAATCATTAACAATCACAAGCTAACTGAAACCAACCATCACATATAAATAAGAAACTGGCCGAATAAACCATCAGCTAAAATCCAACACAAATGTAAATACAGATATTAATGGATATCAAGTATCTGAATTAAATACTAAATAAAATCGTGAGCAACATGCATGAATATCTGATAGAAAATTCCTACACTAGGAATAGAAGGAATAGAGGTGCCTATCCAAATCCTGCAACATCCACATATGCTGCAGCAGCGAATCCCTGGAATGAATCAAGCTTGGCGTCCCTGTGGCTAGACACCTAAAAGGTTTTGAAAATATTTTTATAGCAAGGGTTAGAACCCAAAACATTTGGAAAACATTTAGCAATTGATTAACTTGCAGTAATAAAATATGCATGAATGCGCTTCATATTTTAGTTAGTGTCGCACTCCCTTGAGGACAGCCTCACCCCTCAACTAATGTGCACACCTAATGCCTTCTTTATATCCCACCTAGTCCTCTACCCCGGAACTAGATACTTGATATAACTCTTGTCAACTGCCCTACTCAATCCCGAGTATTTTTAATGTATGACTTATAAGTTATTTATCGCCTTAACTTAGTTAATCATCTTTCCTTGAAAGTCTTATAACATTCACTAGTTATACAAATAATACATTTTTCTCCATGTATTTAAATTTCTCGTATATAATTATTCACCCCATTATGTACGTACAGTTATTTTACAACAGTCTCACATGTTGAATGTGAATATAACCCATATATAATTAATACAATTCATTACATGTATTTAATGCCCCGTATATAACTATTTATCCCATTATATACGTAGAGCCATATTACAACATTCACACATATGTTGAATATAAATATAACCCATCCTCCCGAGTAATAACTCACCGGATGTATTCTCTAAAGTGCTTTCACACTAGGTGTACTCGCATAACCTAGTTACCCCAAGTCAGAATCGCTCACTAACTTGACCAAAAAGATACATAATGGAGGCGGTCATATTCCTTCCCTGAAAGTGAGATAAGCCCCTCACCCATATAATGGACGCTATGACCTGGGGATGTACTCGCCCTACTCCTCAAACTAGGGGATTCACCCACATCGCGCAACCTCCTCCGATAGCACTAGAGTATATATATTAATAATATTCAATCACTGATATTTATATGCACACACCATATATATACTATTGCACACCGTATATATATAAATATAATATATTACGGCTTTACCGTGTACTGAGTCCGTAACACTAACCTATATTTAGAATCTCGAGTTTATAGTCCAATTCTGCTTATTAATTAATTTACATATTAATTAATATAATACTTTCCCAAGTCTATAGTTCCGACTCTAATTTAATTAATTCACACATTAATTAATTTATTACCTTGGTGTCACTCAACCAATATACCCGGAGTCGCTCACTTGGTCCGTATTTTAATATTTTTCGAGTCAATATTCTCACTCCAAATTAATCTACTCCTCTCAGTAATTAATTTAACGCCTTGGTATCACTCAACCAATCTACCTGGACTCGCTCACGTGGCCCGAAATTAAATATCACACGAGTCTAATTCCCGACTCCAAATTAATTAGTTTTCCTTTATAATTAATTTAAATGAGTAGTGTTGCCCTACTACTATACCCAGACTTATTCACCCAGTCCGTTATTTTATTTTTCAGAATTTATTTTCCAAAGTTCATTCGCAATGTGTCGCACTTAATTCCCCCACCACTCGCAATTATACTCCCTTATAATTGTTAAGAATTAACTCCCATAATTAAATTTTTTTCCTCTTAATTATGCTAGGGGAATTTGTAACTAAATTTTTTACCCATATAAATCCCCAAGCCAAACTACCGAAAAACCTGAAGGGTCGATCGATCGACCCCAAATCGTCGATCGATCGATCGAACAGGTAGTCGTCTTCTCCACCTTGCTGTTTCCTCCATTAACGAAATTTTCCAATTTCTAACCTCTCCCTTGGTCTAACCCAAGCACAATCAACATCGTGACTATATTAGAACATGATCAGGGCCTCTCATAGAACCTCAAACATAAATTTAATTTCACAAATTTCTACCTTTCTGATTTGGGGAAAATCCCGAGTTTTTACTCGTTAGGTTTCTATTTCATCTACTTATCCCAAATTCGTCCATAATTGCTACTGAATTTTTCACATGTAAATCAAATATCCTCACAGAACCATGTCACACCATTAATTCCCACATTAAATCTCAAGTGTTCCCTTCACAAAAATCCCATTTTGTACCCAATGCACCCAAAACGAATTTCTGATTTCACGTCACAAAAATATGAATTGATTAACATCAATTAATATCACAGCAAGTTAACCACTTGCCTTAAGGGTTCGTAGAGTCTGATTCGTTGGCGTAGAGACAGGCTTGATGATGAACACCCAACTTTGTTCCTTGATTTACCTCTAAAAGATCCCCAATCTATTCTCCAATTGCTCCCTCTAGTTCCTTCTCCAACTCTTTGGTTTTGGTGTGTGTTTTTCTGTCGTTCAACACTCTTAGGTTTAGGTTTAACACACTAATCCCGTTTTTTAGCTTATGGGCTTAATTAAAATGCCCAATTACCCCGTGTGGGCGCGGTTATGTCCAAAAATGCCCCGTGACCCATTTATCACCCGCGGGTACACTTTTTCGACTATCTCGTTCCATCCAGACTCAACCGTGTACTCAGAATCGACATCCAAATTAATTTATAAAAATCCTTATCTCACACCCAAATTTGTCTATACCGACTCTTGGTTGAGATAAATAAATGCCACGTCACTAATACACGTTATGACGTAAATAAATTATTACTATTCACTAAGTAATTAAATTTTCCTAAATATTAGCCATGCACTCTCCGATTAATATTTTAATAAATATTACCATAATTAATTCAATTAAATTATGACACACAAGTAATTTCAAATTTCCCAAATTAATTAAATGTTACAATGCCAGAAATACGGGGTGTTAAATATTCTTTCTTTCTCTTGTATTTTATTCTTTTTTTATGATCCAATTGATACCAAAAATTGAAAATTTTTGTTTTTGATGTATTTTAAAATTTCTTTCTTTCTTTCTTTGCGAAATAGTGAATAACTACTACACCATCTTTAATACAACATACTATCTTGATTACTTCATTTCACAAGCTGCAATTTTATGATTTTGTTACTATTTGTTTTAATTACAAGACAAAAAGTGTGTACATTACTTTTGTTGCTTTCCTTCATTTTACAATTTTTGAACGTTGGGGGTAGCTATGCTCCTTTATCTACAAAGATTGGAATATGTTTACCATGTGGTTTGTATTATTAATTTGTGTACAGATGTGCGTGTGGGATCATATACTAATCGTCTCTTATTTTCGTTTAACTTCCAATCTCAAATTTTCTCGATTCATTATGTGTGTGTTATTCTGTACGTGGGTTTGAACTGATAATCTCGGGTTTGCAAACAATTAAAAAAAAAAAAAACGCTAATTTTGTTTTATTTTTAAACACATATATGCAAGTATGTATATATTCTATAAATGTATATATAGAATGTACAGTTATGCGTATTATGATTCTGAAGGTTTTGAAAGCATTATTATCCACTCCATTGAAGAGTTCGCCTGGAAGGGTCTCAGGTTTGTAGTAGACAGCAAAAAAAGAAATATACATGGGACTAAATTATAACAAAACCTCAAATTTAAGTTCATATTTTTTTTCATGTTTTGTATGTTGGATATTTATTTGCGCAATTTTGTATGCGTTCTGTTTTACAAAACATTCCAGTTGGTATTTTTCATTGATTCAAGACTTTTTTTGCTTAAATTTTAGGGTGGGTGATTGAAGGACACATTGGATGTGAATCCTTCCAGATGGTTATTAGAGTCTATAGAAATAGTCAAATCGGTTCATTTCTATCCCTATTTTCCAGTTAGTTTACTAATAGGTTATTGCACCTCCCCCCAAAAAAAACTGGGTTATGCGTGCGTACTTGATGGTGGCCCCTTGATAAACATTGTTTTATGGCGACCCTATGATTTTTCCACTATTTGCGTGCGCTATTGGGCGCAATTTGGCGTGATTTAGCGCAAAAGTGCGCAAACCTGCGCTATAGCCGTGCAATGCATGAATTTTTTAAACCCTCTGGCTTACCAAAACGGCGTCGTTTTGGTAAGTACAAAGGTTAAAAAAACGCAGACACTTCCTTATTCACTTTTGATAGCTCCGATCTAAAAAAAAAAACCTTCGTTATTATAGTTTTGACAGCCTCAACTTAAGAAAACTCTTCCCCAATCACTTTTAACAATCTCGATCTTAAAAAAAAAAAAACTCATTAACAGTGCTTCGGACTCTTCGTTCCACAGTTTGGCAGCCCCGATCTAACTTTGGTAAGAATTTACACAATTCTTTTTTTATTTTTTATTTTTAACAATTTTTGAAAAACCTCATTTGGTGTCAATTTATTTTTGAAACTTCATGCCTTTTGAGATTTTTGGAACAATACGATCCTATGTTTGGAACAATATGGTCCCATTTTTGTGTTTTATTTGGAATGTTGTAGCACTTTATGGCTTTATGACTATATTTGAAATGACTTGGAGTGATTGTTTGAGCTTTTTTATTTATTTATATTTGTTACATGTTTTTCAAATTAAAAATCTGGAATGCATGAATTGCTTGCGCAATACGCGACGCTATTTGCGCGACGCAATTTCGGAACCAAAACGTGACTCCCTGCGCGACCTTGATTTAAAGCATTGGTTTCGATGAAGAGCCTTTCATTGTTATGCAAATGAGTTTTCTAATTAATTTATGATAATTTAAAAAACAGGTAATAAGACTTTTCGCTGGTCGTGACACATTTAAGTTGGTTGGTGATGTGATGGTGGTAGTGTATGCCCATGTTAATTGTCGTGCACTTCGTATTTGATGAGATTGTGCTATTTTATTTGAATAATCATTTTGCTTTTTTTTTTTGTTTTCCTATTACTTTTCAGATATTTGTAATTTATTTCAGTGAACAGATAGACTCTTTGTTAATTAGTTTTGATTTTACTTATTTATATTTTTGATTCCCAGTCTCAGCATTGTTGCCACTCTTTTTCTCTATATTTCACATTCTAATTTTGTTATATGGTTATCTATGACTTTGGCATCTTACTGTTATGTTGAGACTTTGAAATTGCTTTCGTCCAAAAAAATTATGGTATCTATGGCTTTTACATGTCACTGTTATTTAAATTGTTACCCAATTACATATTACCAAATGTAATATATCAATGATATTGCCTTTTAAATGCCATAAATTACACCACATTGAAGTATGTTCATGGTGTTTACAAAGAAACCACTGCTTTGCATTACTTATATTCTAGAATTGAATTCTCCGCAAATATTGAAACAAATAATTCATAAAGCGTCCGCGCATTGCGCGGGGCTAAAACCTAGTTGTAACAGTATAATAGTGTTAGTAATCAATAAATTTGTGTGTTACTAAAACTGCGTTTTGGTGTAGTGGTTAGTATGTTTTCATCTGAATTTGGTTGTGTCTATATTGATTGTTCTTCTATGCTTTTTTTTTTCCCTTGAAAACTTCTTTGTTGTTTTTTATATGTGCACAGATTTTGGTATTATGGGAGTTTCAGTGTTGGAACTCATATTGAGAACTTAAAATCTGTTTTTGTATGTGAAAACACATAATAAGTAGAAAAAGTCGTTAGATTTAGAAACTTGAACAAAATATATATCCATTACAAAAAACAGTAAGCTCTAAATCTATTGTTTATTTCTTATGAATATAATATTTAATAGTTTTATTTCATATATTTCAGTGAAGCAATTTTTATTTTTAATGATGATCTATTTTTCCATTAATAATGTCATTTTATACAATACCTAATTTGTGAAATGCTAAAAAAAGTAGAAGATGATTTATGGAATGCTAAAAAAGTAGAAGACGACGAGTCTTATGTGGTACAAATTTGATAATTTTAATGTGTGTATGTTAAAATTCTTAATGAATTTTGTTCCATAATAAAAATAAGTTTCTTTGTTGGACACTCACACTCCCAAACTCCCTCTTCCCCTCCCAGCGGCAGTCCCACCACCAACCCAAGCCGCTCTCTATCTCTCGGACTCACCATCTATTGCTGCTGCTCTCTCTCGGAGGCACCCACCCACCACCGGCGAGCTCTCTGTCGGGTTCTTCTTGCAGACTGACCCATTTGTTAGATTTGTAATTTTTATTCTATGTAAACATTTTTTATTCTGCAACAGATTTGTAACAAATGTTTAAACAATATTTTCTTTGTAAATGATTATGCAGTAGATTTGTAAACAGATTTGTCACCCCTATATATTGTTGTACAAATTGTTGATAGATTTTTTTGCTGTACAGATTGTTTGCTATTGATTTTTTGATTGTTGTGGTTGGGTATAAATTAAATTGTTGGGTATAGATTATATTGTTGTATAATTTTTTTTAATTGTTCTACAAATTGTTGGGTTTCACCGATTTTTTTTTATTGTGACGGGTTATTGTGTCGGGTCGTGACAAAACGTGCCTAATTGGCATGAATTTTTTTTATCGTGCTATTCGTGTTGTGTCGTGTTCGTGTTAGACAAAAAAAACGATGTCGTGTCGTGTTCGTGCTAAGCAAAATCAAGTCATGATGTCGTGTCGGGCAGGCCCAAACACAACCCAATAACCCGATTTGTCACCCCTACTTTTTACCCAATTGAAAAATATGTGAATCTGAACCAAACCCCGTTAAAAATATACCTGTTTGAATTTTTTTTCTATATAATGTTCATTTTTTATATTTGAGAAATGCATCGGATTAGTTAAAAATATAGATTTTATTCAATTTTTATGAATTGAAAGTATGCTTAAACAACCATAGATAGCTACCCTCTTAACTCCCATTAGCTGTATTTGGTAATCCCCTTTGCCTATGTGCCCGTTTGCACCATTTATATATGTGATGTTGTGGCTTAAAAAAATAGTGGAGTAATCTACATATACATAGATTTTGAAATAACATGTTTTATTGAAATATATATATACATATATATATTTTATACGAAAATATTTGTTTGCACTCTATATGCGCATAAACGTCCCCAAAAAAATACTCAATTCCATGAATTTCTCCCTTGCTTAATTTCACACACACACACACACACACACACACATATATATATATATATAGTTCGAACGCTGAGATGCTCCCAAATCTCAAATCCAATTTTCTCATTTTTTTTACCTTTTAAAATTCTAAAATAACACGTGTCCCCATAATTCGTAACCCGCAAAATTTGAAAACTTAAACGGCATGCATGATTTTTATTTTTAAATTTGAATCTTTCAATAACCCACTACAAGTGTATACTGAAAAACTACCCCGTAACTACCACCACAGTTTCCACTCTTTTATACCTCGCCTTCCTCACACATATCATACTCTGTATTCAAAAGAATTCTGGTGGGGATAAAAGGGCTGTTAAAAATAGTACTTTGTGTGTTATTTATAAAGGCTTATATAATTTGTGAGATGAAACCCATTTATCTCCAGCATGTAGTCACTCCGTCATGAGTTTGTTCAGTCCGATCTGTAGTTTATTCACTCCGTACTTTTGTTTTAGAGTTGGCCACTTCGGCCAGAGTCTGTTCACCCCTGCAAAAATATTCGACCTATAGTCAACAAATATCCTCAGTTATTCGATGTAGTAGCAAACTCAGTTATCCAGCAATAACAACCACGTCGTCTCCAGCAAATCACTATCTTCGGCATCCCCATCTCCGATTATTTACGTGCATGAACTTGACTGCACGAACTTAAATTGCTGTATCAAAATGAGGAGCTTGATGCCTCTATTTTTCTTACTGGGAAGCTTCTTCACACTAAACATTTGAAGTCTCTCTCTAAATGAAGACATATGCTGATCAACTTTAGTTAGTTAAACAGTGTAACCATTGAATCCTTCTCCTAACCGTAATTCCATGATGCTAAAATGCAATGCTACCAACAGAACTGTGGGGTCATTGCGCGTATATAAAAATGGAAACAAAACACCAACGTCTCCATAGTAGATGTAGACAACCCACAATTAAGAAATTGCTAATATTATGAAAAAACAATAAATCAATTTAAAATAAGGTATCTTATAATATAAACAAATGTAGGTGTTGCACTTTAAAGCCTCCAACATCCCATTCCTAAATTTTCTGATTTTTTTTAAATTCAACGGATACGCCTGTTACATTAAAACTTCTCACCCATACTAAAAAAAAGGGGATAGGTTGCTACCACCCACCCACAAAATCCATAACTTCCGAAAACCTCTCTTCGACTCCCTTAAAAAAACAATGTCCCTCTCATCGAACTACTACAGATCAGAGAGGTTAGGAGGCACATCGGGTAGCTATAGATTAGATATGTTTTATGGGGGAAACACAGGCAGGACAAATTGGTAGAAAAGTAAGGGATGCGAGGTTAAATGGGTTATGTAGATTATATAATGTGTATATATAATATAAAAATTAAAACATGCATATATAACTATAAAACACATATAAAAGCACACATTTATTAAAATATATATTACTAAATATAGCAGTACTCACACATATAAATAAACATTTAATAATTAAAAAACTCATATGATACATATATATTTATATAAGATGGATATATACTACTATATAAAATGACACACTCGTATTTACATATAATATATGATTAACACACATACAGATAGAAAAACACACAAAATATCTACGGTTCATTTACTTCTAGAATATTCAATTTGTTCATTTTACATACATATCAAATAAAAAAAATTTCATGTAGTATTTTATTTTGTGCAAGTTATATGACCTTTTGTAATAGTACTAGATACATTTGTATGTCATTTAAGACGCTTTAACAAGAGGAAAGTTTCCCATTTAGACCGGGGTGTCAATTCGTGTGTTTTGGACCGTGTTTTGGATAAACACGACAAGAGTTTTTTGGACACGAACACACCATGACACAAATTTGTATTTTTTTTTAAATGACACTAACATGAACCAAATTAAACACGTCACAACACGACATGTCATGAATAATTTCCTAAATTTTACATTGAATTAAACATAAATAGACACGATAACCCAAATAATAATAGGATTACCATAATAAGAAACGATGATATGTCTTAAACGAGTCATAATTTTAACACGAACAAAACACGGCACGACACAACTTCATGTCAAAAAAACAGCCGACACATGATTCTTGGCAATTTTCAAAAGTGTTGTACTATTATTATCTCACGTATTAAAATGTCCCCATATTTACGTCTTCATTAAGTCTCAGTGCCTCACGTGCTTCTTGGCAAGTTTTTTGTATTGACCATTTCCCATATTTACGTCTTCATTAAACCACTGTACAGAATACACAAAATACCACGATCTATTTTAACCAGGCTCACATAAAGTCCCTTAGGATCTATTTTAACCAACAAAATATCAGGATCTGTTTTAACCAACAAAATCATAATCAAGTTCACATAAACTTGGTAGTTCAGGATCTGTTTTAACCAACAAAAGCATCTTGTTACCTTGTGCTTTAGGAAGCAGATCAAACACCAAGCACGAAGCCCTATTTTGTAAAACAGTGGATTGAAACCTAAAATGTAAAACAAAGAATAAAACGATAAAAAATGTTACAAAATAACAAATTGTTATTCACGGGACTCGAATCTGAAAAAAAAAAGAACTATGAAAGTCCATAAATTAGGTAAACCCTTTTACAAAATAAAACCAAAACCTAAATGTAAACACTCTAATTTGAAAATATGCCCAAATGCAACGTAACCTTCGATGACAGAGAGAGTATATTGAAATACATGGGATATTTTAGACCCCAAGCTTTGTCATTTTTCCCATGTAACCTGCAACCAACTTAATAGCACCTTGGAATGAAATGAACATAAATTAGTCATAGACAAATTAACAATATATCTGGGATAGGAGGGTAAATATTAGTGAGAGGTATATGAATATCAAAGGAAGTAAAAATCATCGGAGCATTTACATTAGGTCAGCGTCCCTAAAACATAAGGCTAACATGTTTGCAAAAGAAAAAATCAATGTAAAAATGATTTTTTATAGAAATATGATAGTATGATAATATGATGTGATTCTTTGGAAAATTAATAACCAAAAATATGAATGTGAATGTTTGGATTAGGAGACTGATTTAAAAAGTAAAATAATAAACAATACTTTCATGTGCGAACTAATAAGTTCTAAAGCCAAAATTCTCATTTCAATCATCATCCGAAATCATACCAGAAATCAAAAGTATAATTTCAGGCCAAATATATACAAATTGTGGAACTTAAGACATTGAGCAACGTTAATTAGATCTACAAACTGAAATTAGGTATCCATGCAGAGAACATACATTTTGAAAACACAACATCAAACCGACTTTGTACTTTTGGGTCCTTTACATGACTCTTCTCCAAGTCAAGCGGGGAGAAATATAAAAGAACCAGCTAGAAATTCTGCATAGTGTGCTTCTTCAAGCTCCCAATCCTTCCAAAGACATCCCACTGGTCTTGTGTGTGAGGTCCATAAGTTAGCGTTTAGTAATCTCCGTCATATTCAAGAACATTGTGAAAGTTTAAGAAACAAATGCAAAGTATGTCATATGAAGGAAAGCAGAGAGGTTTTGAGCAAGCCGATTCGGTGTGAGGTGTGTAAATCTTACTGCTCGAGTGGAATAGTATTGGAGTAACACCTTAAGCTGACAAAGCATGCTGAAGCGCTGCAAAACTTTGAGGATGCAAAACGGACTTCTGACGGTTTTAAATGCATATCCTGAATGATAAGTGTACTTAAAGCAACCCTGGTAATGTGTTATTCCTCCTTATGGCATTGCATAATAACCGTGGCATTGAGAGGAATAACAATGGAAAAGAATTAAATTGTTAGTACAAATCTAAAGTTGATGTCAACAAAAGAATAAAATGGTTTCTAAGTGTAAAGTAACACACTGAACCTATGTTAAGATGGTAAGTAGTAGAACAAACCTAAGGTAAGAAATCATAACAAAAAAACAGTTGGTAATCAAGTTAACGTCCACTTACCTGACATTTGAAACAATATAAGGTAATATGTTCATTGGTTCCTCAAATGAGAAGAATTAGTCAACATATCAAAATGCAGCAGCTGAAGAATAATTCTATATATTGTAGAGAGATTGAAACCTTGAGAAAGTATCTATACTCGTAACAGGGATTTGATCACGGTAAATATTATTCATAAATCTCGTCGGCAACATAGGTAAGAATATGATCAGTGGCTGCTGTGATAATCATCAAACTTGAGTTTCCACTTTCACGGTCACCAACCACGATGATAGGAATATGGAGGGAGTTAGCAGAACCACCTTGATCCATCTACACTGCAAACACAATCATAAAACCCCCAATTACAGGTAGGTACATATATTAGTTTATTAGTAAATTGAGCTTTTTCTTCACCCATCAACTGTGTTTGTCACCACATCATAATCAATGATCCTTATCATTAAAATGGTTGATAATAGGTGAAAGTTTTGACTCCAAAACAGTACTACTGATTTTAAGATAAGCAACAACATAATAATTCTTATTTCTAAATTGGATGATGAATCACAATGAGCATATTATACTGCTAGTTCACTCGGGTAGTGTAAACATATATCCATATTTAAACCTTAGAAAATTCGTGAGTGAGTACCTTATGAGAGGTGCGGAAGAACTCCAAGAGAAGGATGAGTTTGGAATTCGAATGTGTAAAATACCTAATGGGCAAAAGAAAATTCTTTGGCATTCACATCATATACACTAAAAGTGAGAGAATAACTTGAATTCATTATATAAAGAATAAACTTAATGCTTTGTCAAAAAATTAGACCTCAAAAAAATAATACACAAAGTATCCAATTGGAAACATAACTCTAAAGACCATAAAATTCAACAGACCACACCGATCCTGCTTCCTAGATCTGCTTGCTTTCAATCCGTAAACCTCACCTTCTCCTCTCGTCTTCCCTGTCTCCCTCGGACCATGTTTTTCAAGGCTGCAACTAACCAAATATAATCAAGTATCAATTTGCGTAAAGATTCTGTCTAATTAAAAATGTGAGAAAAAGAAAACCATTAACCTGTACACACTACTAAAGGAAGAAGGCCTCTAATTAATATCCAAGAGAAAAACGAAATTTTGAAAGGGATCATAGGATGCCACTAAAATTTATAAGTCCATGCTATCACGTGAGTCTGCCTCACTTCATTACAAGCATAGGAAAGACTGAATTTCCCAGATTCAGAAGGGGCACAGATCATATCATTATCAATTTCTATTCTTCCTTTTTATACCAGCTATAAGGAACACCGTGGAATGGGGAACTACCTGCTGATGTTTGAGCCAATTCCAACTCCTATCCAAGCTAAAAATATTTGAAAATTTGGTTATGTTGAAAGATAAATATTTTCTCCTCATTTTCATCGCATCATGCAGAGCAATACGACCTTCCCCTGTCCAGTTGTCCCAATAGAAGTCGGCACCTCCTTTGCCTATAAGCCAGAAATTTGTTTGCTCAGCCTCCTATCAAATTTTCAACAACCTTTTTCCTTGTATTGGATTCAATCATCGAAGTTGTTTGGCAAGGATGTTTTAGTCTACAGTATTTAAGAGTCATAAAGCGGGCCCTCATGGATTTATTATCTCTGTAATTTCACCATAGTTTTATACTGTAGGCATCAACCCAATCTCTTGTACTTCTGATTCCCATGCCACCTCCATTTATCGACAAATGACATCCCATTTGGCCGAAGGACATTTAGGCACTCCTTCAGATGATTAAATGAAGTCTGGGATTTTTTTTTCAATCTGATTTATGGCCTTTTGGGGAGGGTACAAAGCAGCAAAAGTGTATAATAAAGGGGAAATTCCAACAAAATGAAGTTATCAAAAACATTAATGAACTAATTTGATTAATGTAAAAAAAATCTCACATGAAACTCAAACATGTCCCCTTTGTAGCAGACCAGAGTAAATATGTTATCACTTATAGTAAAGCAGCCATAATTAAATCATATGACTGATAGACATTGCAAAAAGAAAAGAACATGTATTTGAATGTTGTAACTTATAGATGACTCCGACTTGGTAAAGTAAGAACATAAAATAACTTATTTAATGGATGAGTAAGGCTCTGAGGTTGTGAGGGCATAAACTGCTTACAGACATGTTTAGTACAATATGTCTAGAAATTGCTTACAAACATGTTAAGTACAACATGTCCACACAGTCAGCAGGATCACATGGTAAGTCGATGACCGCAAACTCGAATACAAACACAAAATGAGAGGGCTTAAACATATCACTCAATTAGATATAAAGCTCTTGACGTGCATTATTCAAATAAATAAACTTCTAAAGTAAGAATTAATGAAGCAATTATATAAGCACGAAAACTCATAAATCACCAAAACTCTCATAATGAGGCCAATTATATAATAACCAAAACTCAGATAATCACCAAAATTTAGATAATCACCAGATAATGAAGCCCATTATATAAGCACAAAAACTCATAAATCACAATTAATTATAGCAAGAAAAACAGAGCACAAATAATATGAATATATACGGACGAAAGCATGTTGGTAATTAAAGATTATTAAACTTGAAGTTTACATACTCATAACGATGAAATGAACTTCTTAAGTTTTCAGAGACAATGGCATGGGGATTGGGTAGTGAATTTGTTTAGGTTGTATGCATTGGTAACTAAAAATATATTGTAATCTAGCATTAACCACACCTAGCATGCACACATGATATAGCTCACGCACAACACAAAATCATACAAAATTTGTAGGGGAACTAAAGTTTTCAACTATCATAAAATTGCAAAAATAAGAAATTGTATTGTTAGTACAAATACAATTAAACAACAAACACAAAATAAGTGCTTCAAACTTGCCAGACACCCGCATGAGAAACCTTAGACTAAAGGTTTGTAATAGCTGAGATAGATTGACAAAGCCTTATATTTCAAATGCAATGCCCAAGACAAATGATAAAGTTGTTTAAAACCTTGACACATGTTCATATACATAATACCATTTTTGATCAATTATTCACCTTGGAGTGTATTTTTTTTTATTTGAATTTTCAGACTATTGTTTGTTCTACGACAATATTGTTCTTGATATTCATTTCTTCATATTCATTTTAAGTTGTCCTCATTTTCACCACATTATTTACATTTACATGCTCATGGCTACAATTTTTTTTAATTATTGATAATAATTAAGGTTAATTACACTTAGGCCCCTGAATTATACCCCCCAACACTTCACCCCCAATACTTCAACTTTATCGAATTCACCTCCCTAACTTTGCAAAAGGTTATAATCCATCCCTCGCCATCCAACTCCGCTAGCTTTTGGCAAAAACCATTAGTCATGTGTGTGACACGACTATAAGAAAGGGCATTTTTGTCCACACCTAATTGTTTGTGAAAACAATCTTTAAATAACACCAAAAACATTTAAAAATCAAGAATATCGAAAAACCTTGGAATAAATTCTGAAATTCCGAATATATATTTAAAGATTTTGAAAATACAAAAAAAAAAATTACAATATGCAAAATTATAAAAAATAATTACTTGAAAACTTATTTCACACAAAAAGAAATTATTTCCAGCAATTAAAAAATGATTTCCATCAATATAAATTATTTTCAGCATATCAAATATATATTTATTTCTAGTAAAACGCGTTACACTTGGCCGTGCATCATATATATATATATATATATACACACTAGGATATGCCCGTGCCTCAAGGCACGCAAATAATTTTGAAAAGTATAAATTCGTGTATAATATAAATAACAAATTGTTTTATTTTAATAAGTGTAAATTTTCAAAGCATTGAATCGTGTAAATTAAAATTATAAAGGTTTTTTTTACAACACGTAAATAATTTAGTGTGCCTATTTTTTTTATCTTTTCTCTACTATAACTGGTGGAACCCATCTTCATCTTGTTCTGTATAGAGAGGACTCTTTCTCTAGAAATACGGGCTTACGACGAACAACCCAAGTACACTAATATGCACTTCTCAAAGCTCAACTACCCTCTTCCAACTTCAACCCTTTTTCAACTTAAGATAGTATAAGACGAAGGAGAATCTTAAAGTTTTTTAGATGTTAACATCCAAAGAAAAAAATTGAAATCCATTCATTTGTCAGCAATCTCATTTTTTTAACTGTTCATTATTTTTTTTTTAAATTTATTTCTTACCAAATATCCTAATAAATGGCCGTAATAATACGCCTATGTAGGAAGACTGCTTTTTAAAAAGGCACTAGTTTCTTTTCATCCCTTTGGTTTATGGTCAAGATTGATTTAGCCATGCACATTAGTCTAGGTTCTTGCTGATTGTTTTTATAGGAGGTATGTTCATCTTAATCAACAAATCATCAACACCAAAAATGGCTGGTATCACGTTTTCTAATTGGTAAAACGTTAATTAGGATTACGAGCATGTCAGACAAGTTTTATGGTCTTGCAAAGATTTTAGCCTAGGGACAGTTAGGCCTGTCAACGGATCAGATTTTATCCGAATCCGAATCCGATACATTTACCCGGATTGGGATCACGCCTGAAATCCGATTACCCGATTACCCGTTTATTAAATGGAGCGGATTTGGATTCATATGATTCGATCCGTTAATAATCCAATCCGATGAATACATATCTATATATATAATATTTTTAATTAATATATATATTGTATTTAGAAATTTATTAATATTTTAAATATATATTTTAATAGTTATTTATAATAGTCCTATATTAATATATATTGTATTTATCTATAATAGTAATTTATATTATAATAGTTATTTAAATATATTTTTTGAAATATATATTATAATAGTTATTTATAATATATACTGTATTTTGAAATTTATAATACATCTAGGTCATACATCTGCTTGTATTTGATCTCTTCCGTCCTATATATTTAATACTCCATTTTACCTCTCTTTGTAGTCCTTTTCCATTCTTTCTCTATGTTTTATTTTCTTTTGCTTGATATTTTTCTCCAATGGGCAGAAAGGGTATTGCTTTTGTTATTGTTATTTGCATGAACTAACATGTATATACTCCATGCAATAAAATAGGATATTGGCAAATAGGCAGTCTGCTACAAGGTCCAAAGAAAAGAAAAAGAGGTACATAGCTGAGCTTGAAAGGAAAGTCCAGGCTCTGCAGACTCTGCAAACTGAAGCAACTTCTCTGTCTGCCCACTTGCATGTACTGTTTTACACAAGCCCATTTTATGTAATTTTGGTCACATGATCCAACAATTTAAAATTTCCTGCTTGTTTCACTTAATTTTGAGGCGAGTATATATTGAGAAATTGGCTGGTACGCACATGACATTAATTTCTTTGGCTTTTAATTCAGGGAGTTATAAATGGTCTGACTGCTGAAAACAGCGGACTGAAATTGCGTTTGCAAACAATGGAACAACTGGTTAACTTGCAAGATGGTAAGGGTCTTTCCCGAACTCTTGTTTTGGTGTCGTTATTGTTTTCATACTCGCTTATTCTCATTTATATGTATATACTTTTTTTGTATCGACAAAGACATTATCCAAAGTTGCAGATTTAGTTTAACAAAAAAGGGCAACTTTGCACTGTAAACTTATGGGAGAAAGGTTAAAAAATGGCAACTTTGCACTGTAATTTATGTATTTTAAATGAGCAAGGAAGGGTTGGATGTTTTTTTATTTATTTTAAAATTATAGATGAGAATAACTCCAAACTAGAGTTATTTTTATTTTTTATTTTTACTATATAAAGATGGGGTGCACAACCGTGCCCTCCCGATTCTAAACCATCCCCAAGGGGATGTAAAACTGTCCTTATCTACCCACCCTTACAAAGGGTGGGTCGTCCTACCATATGACCTAGAGCTCATTGTTTTTTAAATTCAAAACACTGTCCACTCATAAATTACGTTGGCATATTATATAAGCTATATTACCCTTCTGCATGCATGCATACATGTCTTTGTATTGCTCTAGGTGTGATTGAAATTTTCTCCCTTTACCTTGAAATCTCAAAAGAACTTTTGATATCATTGCTAAAACCACATTATTTTCTTGTACACAGCATTAAACGACGCGCTAAACGAAGAGAACCAACATCTGAAAGTAATGACTGGCCAAGCCCTTCCAAATGGCGGATAGTCAATGACGAACTTCCCCCCTCAAGCCTTTGGAGCTAACCAGCCATTTTACCCCAACAACCCTAACATGCACACCCTCTTAACTGTCCAACAGCAGTTTCAACATCTCTAAATCCACTCTCAGAAACAGCAGCACCGGTTTCAACATTAACTCCGCCAATTTCAACAGCAGCAACATCAGCAATCGAAGGATTGAGTATCGAGAAAATGAAGCGTCGGTAGTTTTCCGTTTTTTATTATTGGGTCATTTTCTTTTTTTTGCTCGCCCTCCTAGTGTGTTTAGATATGTGCATGAAATTCAATTTTGGTGGTTTGATTAGGCAGTTAAAAATTGAATTTCATGAATATCGAGGAGGGATAAAATGAAGGTTAGTGGTTGAACTCTATTGTCAGAATAGATTAGGTTTGGTGTTTGTGAAGTTTATTTAGATACATATACTACTATCTATAAGGTACTTATATTTTGTAGTTGTTGAAGTTGAATCTTGAATTAAAGGTTGGTTTGAGTTTGATTTTATGTGTTGTTAGGTGTTTAGGAATTAAATTTTAGTTGAAGAATGGTTGTGGTTGATTATCTTAAGTGACTGATATAAGTTTTTGAGTTACTACTGCTAGGGCTGTAAATCGGGCTTGGGGTTGCTCAGGCTCGGCCCGAACTCACTTACCCATGCTCAAGCCCGAGCTCGGCCCAAATTATTTTTTCCCACCTAGGCCCGAACTCGGCTCATAAATATTTCGGGCTTCGGGCCCGATTTTAATTTTTTTTGTTAAAAAAGTTTGAATTAATTATTTTTTCTTGTATTTCCATCATGGACAAAATTACACATTAGAATCTAATTGATATTTCAGGAAATAAAATATATAATTTTGAAATATATTAAATTAAAACAAGGGAAATAAAAGTGAAAACCTACAAATGCCTATTAAATTTTATACATTTAGCAAAATTTGATCACTAACAAAGGCCTATTGTGACTTGAGTAATTATTAAATCAAATACCCATAATTAGATTAACAATAAAATCACAAAATTTAAAAACACATGTAATCTAATGTATTATGACAAATGATTTTTTTTTAAATATCTTATATTATATAAATTATTTATTTATTTATTTATAAATATGAAGTTCGGGCTTCGGGCCCAATTCGGGCTTGGCATAGTTCGGCTCAAGCTCGGCCCAAAAGTCATTCGGGCTTGAAATTTTGGCTCAGGCTCGGCTCGGCCAAAAAATAGCTGGCCGAACGGGCAGGCTTCGGGCACTCAATGTACAGGCCTAACTACTGCTATGCTAATGTAAAGTGATAATTAGAGTTTAAATTGGTCAGACTCAAAGTAGGTGGAGAAATAAAACCTTGTGTGGAGGACATTTCGTATCCGTGCTCGAAACAAAAAATGACACGACACATGTACATTTAAAATTCTCGTCTTTATAGCAGGAAACATTTGGGATACGTATCACATACGTGTTGTGTCATTATTTGTATTGAGCACGGACCCCACACATGATAATATTTCTCTAAAAATTGGGTTAATAACATGAAGCTCTCATGTTATTAGTTGAAGTATTAAATTTTGAGGGACCCATTGTTTCATCAATGTTTTTAAGAGTATCGTTACAAGCACATGCTCTTAGTAATAACCAGTTTGGAATTTGTTTTTCATGTATACTAGCATGCAAACCCCACGATGCGGGGCCGTTTTTAACGAAATTGTTAAAATATACACTAAAATACCAAAAAATTATTTTCGACATCATAAAAAAAATTATTCGGTAAAAAAAATTATGTAAGCTTTTCTTGAACTTCTATGTGCAGCAACAGCAACAACACGGGTAAAAGCAACTCACCACGGTCCCTAGGACCCAAATAACAGCACCAGTTATAGAGAAAACCAATGCAAGAAACGCAAATGGCAATCCCACCAAAAAGCTTAATGGCCTACAGTCTCCCACAGATTACATATATAGATTCGATTATAGAAATGTTGTGTAACACAAAACGAAATGACAAATTAAGATGATAACTTTTATACTAATTGTGTTGTGTTTGTGTCAAATGAGTCAGTTATATTTGTGGCTTTTATTCGTGATTTCAAATTATAAATGTTTAAATGAGTTGTATCCGTGTGTATTCGTATTGATATTTTATTAGGTTTTTCATATTGAGTTAGAAAACGATTTGACACTGTAAGTAGGGGTGGCAATTTGCGACACGACCCGTTAACCCGACACGAAATCGACACGCTTTAAACGGGTTTGGGTATAGCCTTAACGGGTTTGGGTCATAAACGGGTGGACCCGCCAGACCCGTTAAGAAAACGAATCGGGTTCGTGTATATTTGCGAAATCCGTTAATGACCCGTCACCCGTTTATAACCCGTACAACCCGTCACCCGTTTATAACCCTTCACCCATTTAGAACCCGTCACCCATTTAGAACCCGCGACCCGTTTGCAACCCGTTAACCCGTTCACAACCCGTAATCCAAACATCCCACATCGATTTGTTATGAAAATTCTCCATTCTTAACTAAGTATAAGTAAGTTGTTTCCTCTCTAGATTTTTATAGTAACCGGGTTACCGGGTTAAACGGGTGAATCGAGTTAAACGGGTGAACCAAGTTAAACGGGTGAACCGGGTTAAACGGGTGAACCGGGTTAAACGGGTGAACCGGGTCAAAACCATTCATTTATTTAACGGGTGTAAACGGGTCGTGTCGTGTCATTCGTTAAGTAAACGAATCGTGTATGAATTTTATTTTTCCACCCGTTTAGTACACGAATCGTGTTTAGGTGGATGAATTTTTGACACGATTCGTTCATCACCCGACACGAACCCGGCTCGACACGACCCGTTGCCACCCCTAACCGTAAGTGTAATAACTGCCATAAATAAAGACAGCGCACAAAATTTACAAAACATAAATTAAGCTTTTGAGTTCAAATATAGGCGACCAAGAGAGAGGGAGCTCACTTGTTGAGCCGATGACAGTATCGGGTGTCTGCCTTTCTTGGCGTACGGGTTGAGTGTCGTAACTATTAAATCGAATCTATACTTTCGCATTTTGGTTCTATAATTTGAAATCACGAATGAAAAAAATGGATTTTTGAAAAGGGTACACCAAGAAACCCATTTCAACCCACCACCACTATACCATCTCCACCAACCTTATACCTCCCCGACCCACTGATTCGCAACTCAACACTTGCTAAACCTTCTGAAAACCACATGCCGGCAACCATTTACCAACACCGGCCACAAAACCTCCATATCCCAAAAACGATAACCCACATAAGCCCTTTATACCCTTGCCAAATCACATTTTCTTCTACTCATTCTTTTTAACCCAAAAAACAGAGAGAAAGCCCCGAAATCTATATAACATAACTGATGCTTGCAGCTGTGATGAGAAACCAAAATCAAACTATAACCAAAAAATAAAAAGGTGAGGGATCTAAGTCACAAATACGTGGAGCGATGCGAGTGCGAGTTCGGTCAAAATCATATCTTACAATTACAACTAACTCTTACTAATAGCAATACTTGGTCAAAATCACATCAATACTAAATTGTGACAGCAATACCAAAGGAGCAGCAAAGGCTGTAAAACACCCCACTACCCAATCACAACAACTAACAGCAATATAAGAAAGGAGCTGCATCTTTGTATTAAAAATATAACAGGTTGTAAAACACCCCACTACCCATTTCAGCAGAATTGACGTCAAATACAAAACTGTATTACAAATTAGATATTTCTAACAGCAATATAATACCAACAGTAATACAGTATTACTAACAACAATATAACATCAAAAGTGTATTACTAACAGCAAACTATTTATGGAAACCTTCCATTTTACCTAAAACAACAATAAATAAGTTGAAAAAAATAAGTTCAACAATAAATAAGTTCAAACACCAACTATTAAATGTAAAGTAAAGATAAAAATTGGTCTTTTTACCTTATAAGTGTGTAGTACTCTGTTCAATGGTTTCCCATACGTTTCCACACTGTGTACTGAATCCGGCCATCTGAACCCAAAATCACTGCCTCTGTTGACAGAAAACGCGGCCTCTGTTGACAAAATTCGCTGCCTCAATGAGGCGAGGTGGGAAAGTAAATAGACCTAGAGATGAAGGGTTGGGATGAATTGAAGTTAAATCCAGCCTCTAAAAGAAGGAGGCTTTAATCCAATGTGGACAGCCGGAGGCTTTATTAATCTATATAGCATTTTAGATTATCACTATAGATTCTACCATATTTATATTAACTACATTTGGTATTCAATGGATATTAAGACTAGGTGTTTGTATTTTTATTAATACTGCGATGCACGGTGGAGGCTATCGGTGGCAGTTGATCTACATTTGAGTTAAAAAAGCATTAAACAACAATTGACTTTCCACCTGAGCATATCTTATTTACATACATAAAGAAGACATAACAAATTAGAAATAGGCTTCTCGTTGGTGAGTGGTCCTCACAACAAAAACATACTCATTAGGGACAACAAACGTAGCAATTACAATGCCTAAGATGCTATAACAAAAACTCTCATATTCTCGATATAGTTATTCATATCCAAAACTCGTAAAAGATCAATTGTAACATATATGCTAAAGAATTGCATGAATTATTATGTTGAAAGAACATATTAACATAAAAGTATATACATACTAATAAGTAGAAAGTGCAGAGTAAAAAATTCCACATCAATATTTATTGAAATACAATAGAATAAGTTTGAACACCATATTGCGTCATTGAAAATCTGTTGACTTATCACCATATAAAGAATTCATAATGCAATTACTTAAGTTTTATTAAACAACAGACCATCATGCTGTACGAACACGAATCAATTATAATCCCTGGATGATGACCCATTCTCTTTGTATATCTATATAGGTCGCTTCTCCCTCATTGTCATTATAGCTCGCGATAAGCGCATGGCCAAGAAAAGGGTACACATAAGAGGACGCATTCCTCCAAATATTAAGGCTTATAGGCCCCCTAAATTCTCTATCACAAAGTTTGTTGTAGAACGACAATATAAAATTGGGTTGTTAATGATATGAACATTTTTTAGTTATAAAATAAGATATAAAAGATTTATTGACGTGACTCGGTCTTGTTTTTTTCGAGCGTTGAGTCACACGCAAATCGCATTGTATGTATCCCCACATTTTCATTCTGTAATTTGTAGTTCAAACTCATTTAGCATTCTAAGTAGGATAAATCATATAAAAACTGGCCTAATTCAAACCTAGTTGAGTTAAGTAGAACCTCACCTCAAACATATACTATTGTATCAAAATGTGAATTCAACATTATATAACATGCCACTGATAAGTCTAAATTATTCCAACTCAGCAACTGAAAAGCCAAAATAACATTAAAATGAGTCACAATACCTCCCAATAAAATAAAAAATCTCCACCCTTAACCCTCTCATCATCTAATGAGATAAAATGTGGCAATACATCAGTGCCCAATGCCATTTATATTCCCTTGTTAGCCTTGTCGCCCTTATATAGTTTCATTCGTTTGATCCACACCATTGGCATATATAGTTATGTTTGATAAGGAAAAATAATTCATATTGAAAATAAAAATTCATATGTAAAACAAAAAACTACAACATTCACAACTCACTATCCCAACAAATTAACTAATGATTGATTATGTTGAAATCTTAAATAAATAAAAGAACAATCACTATTATTAAGGGTAAGAGTAATATGACTATTATGAAAAAGAGACTAATTTTATTCAACACTTATTATTATTTATTTGTACTGAATATGCATATACAAAATTGAAATCATTTGAAAAAAAAGGTTCTCACTCTAAAAAAGTTTGGCTAAAAGACTAATCAAAACATCTAAAATACACATTGAACACCTAATTTTTTTTTCTTTGGGATTTTTCCTTGGTCGTAATATATTCACATTTCACCAAAAAAAATACCTAATTTATTTTCTTTTCCATCATTGTTGGCAAGCCCACGTCGTGGCAAAAAAAATTAAACAATTATATTGATATTACAAATAGATGTTAAACAATTATATAATTGATAAAGTAAAATGAATATAGTATTATATATATCATAACAAACACGTGTATGCCAATCTAAAGGAATTTAGTGAACATGTGAATATTATGTGAAATCTTCTTGGAAAGAAAATTTTATATAATTGTACCTAAAGAAAAAGAAAAAAAAATACATGATGACATTTTGTAAAGTATAAATGAAAAGCATGGCACAAAAAAAAATAGATTTTTGAGCATGAAATATTTCATGGAAGCTGATATTTAATAAAGCAGCGCCCAAAAGGGGAAAAAATCCCTTTTAAAATAATTTTATTCTTACCAACATAGAGGAAGAACATTGCTGGAAATGAAGTGGAGTGATAATGTTGGTGTGCTGCTGGAAAGAAGGTGAGAGGAGTGTTATATATGAAGAGTTAAAGAAAGTTAAGAGAGTAAGCTAAGAGATAGACCTGCAAAAGAATAAGTAATCCCACATGTACAGGTACCCCTCATCCAAGCGAAAGCACGTTTAATGACTTTGAAGTGTTAATTGCCAAAATCCATTTGTGTAGGTACCCCTCATCCAAACATGGCCTTAAGGCTAAAAACTTTTAACATTTTAACTTCTGTTAACATTAATATTTTTTTACCTAGTAGTGACACCCAAATTACAAGCATAAACGGATTAAATCCACAATTAAAAAAATCCGTATATTAAGTAGATGCAGAATTACGATAGAAATTAAAAACATACATGTATAAATGCCCGAACCACCAGGGTTTGAAGTGTCCACGGTGTGAATCTCTCAACACAAAGTTCTGCTACTACAAAAATTACAACCTCTCCCAGCCACGTCAAAACTGTAAGAGCTGCCGAAGATACTGGACCAAAGGGGGTGTCCTATTTAACGTCCCCGTTGGCTGTGGGTGCGATAAAACCAAGAGGTCCAAACCAAAACCCTCCTCAGACGCTCAGAGAGAACAAAAATCAAACTCCTAATCCAACAATGAGAGTTCAAATCTCACCACTACTGCCACTACAACAACAGCCGCCGCGCAAGTGGTTCATGGCAGCTCATCAAATTCAGCCTCTACTTTACTAAATTTCTCGGATTCTAGGTTCTTTAATTTCCCCCAAACTACAAACCCAAGCTTTGATCTACCTTTAATAGACCAGTCATTTGAGGGAGGGATGTTCCCAGAGATTGGATCGTTCACCAGTCTCGTGACTTTAGCTAACGACCCATCTTTGCTAGGATTCAACATCACCGACATTTCCAATTCAACGTACAGGTTGCAGCACCACAACCATGGTGAGCTTTTACAGAATCATAGGTCAAACCAACTGAGATGCGGGATATCACAACATGATTTCTGCACCAAACACCTCAGATGATTGTGTAACTACTTGTATGGCTAATTTTTTGCTTTGCTTTGCTTAGGTTAGGGCAGAGAGAAGATGGTGAAGGCGGGTGTTAAATTGAGGGTTTGAGGGAGATGGGAGGGGCGTCGTTTCATATGTAGTAGGTATGTGGGAAATGAATATACTTTGGGGGAAGTAAAGAAACAGATTATTATACGAACTCTTTATATGATATAATAGGGTGAGAATGATCCGCGTGGATACCCTAAATAAAGAGAGCCTTAACTCTTTTGTATAGCCTTTCAAAGTATAGTATAGATAAAACATAGGGTGTCATGGACACTCTCAATGATGAGAAGTCTTAAATGCTTATAAATGTCTTGTTTTACATTTTATAGTATATAGAGATTTTAATAATGACAATCACAACACGCGCCAAAAATCTTTAAGGGTATTGTACCATGTGGAGCCACCCTGATATCATTTTGAAATTTTTTCAATAAATTTTGTACACTTTTTTGGTAAGTAACGTTTTTCTTTAATAACTAGGTTTTAGATTCGTGCGATGGGCGGGGGCTTTTTAATATTTTTTATAAAATTTTTATTAGAAAAATAATTTTGAATATAGTTATTTTTTTAAATTACAATTTTATAATAACATAATTTTACTTATAAAAAAATAATGTATTTTCTTGCTCATTTTATGGGACGATATATAGAACACACAATTTGTCGTATTAAGAGAAAAGGTATAGTAACGAATTAAAGTTGAAAACAAAGACACAATTTTTCATGTTAGTCAAATTTCACGTACGGATATCATTTAACGTCTACAATGATGAAAATGTGTAACAATATATTGTAAAAGAAAGGAAGCGTAAATTATGCCTTTTATAAAGATAATTTTTTATAAAACTTGATTTTATTTTAGTTATACATTAATATTTTAGAGTAGATAATTTTGCATTTTATAACTTTTTTGACAAAACTTGATTTTATAAAGATAATCATAAAATATTTTTTATGTATCAAAATTGTATTTTTATGAAGTAAAAAACTCTAGTTTTTTACTTCATTTCTTTACTAAAATTGCTTTTTAAAAGGTTGTTTTATAAATATAAATATAATTTTTTTAAGGAAAATTGTTTTTATAAAGTAATGTTAACGTTCAGAATCTAATATTAACACATTTTATTTTTTTATAAAAAAACATGTTTTTGAGTTATATATAAAAAATTGCTAATTATTAATGTATAACTCAAAAAATATTTTTTTTATAATAAAATCTATAGTTTTCTAAAACGGTCTATAAAATTTGCAATTTAACGTTGCTTTATAAAGACAGTCATTTTCATAAAAATATTATGTGTATGTATGTATATATATATATATACATATAAGAACAACCATTTAAAACAAATTTATGTAAAGAAAAGATGTTTAAAACTCCAATTTTTTGGAAATTGCTTTACAAAAATACAACTTTAATATATAATAAAATAATTTATACTTATCTTTACAAAAATCAACTTTTGTAAAAAATATTTTTATAGAAAAAAAGAGCTAACAACATAGTTTTTATAATAAAATAAATTTTTATTTATATTTTCACCCAAAGAGTGTTGTTTTGAAAAATAATTTATATTTATAAAATAATTTTGTAAAAAGGTTATATACATATGTATTATTTTTTTAAGAAAGGTTGAAAGATTTTTTTGGACTTTATGGACTTTATATGTATAAATATTAGATAAAAATTATGAAATATATATATATATATATATATATATATATATATATATATATATATATATATATATATATTGTCACCATTCTTACCATTGATAAAAAAAATAGTTCATCTCACTAAAATCAATGTTAACATAATTTGAGAGAAAGATAGGACAAATAATAAGAGACTCACCAGGGGTGTTTTGCGGTCACACACATGCATCTCCATAAAAGCTTAGAAACTCAACTAACAAATAGAATTCACCTACCTCCATAATTATTAAGATTTAAAAACAACCACCACCATATGTTAAAACTCAATTCCCCCAAACTCACACACACACACACACACACACATATATATATATATATATATATATATATATATATATATATATACACACACACGATTAAGGTATGCACATATATACGTGTGTGTGTGGATACGTATATATAAAGAAACGGAAAAAATATCAAAACACACGTATATATGTACATACCTTAATCGTGGATACGTATATATAAAGAAACAGAAAAAATATCAACACACACGTATATATGTACATACCTTAATCGTGTGTGTGTGTGTGTATATATATATATATATAAGATGTAGCTAAAACTTATGGGAATTTTCAACATACTCATTTACCCATTAATCATTGATGTCTATAAAAAATGGAGATGGAGACTAATGATAGTGAGGACAGAGAGAGAAAAACAATGGAATGAGTCTTTCACATATATAAGAATGAGTCTTTCACATATATAAAAATATCAACACACACGTCACAAAATAAATGTTCATAACACTTTGTTTCAATCAATGAGTCTTTCACGTGGCTTTATGGGTATGAGAGTATGCATTATTGGAACCATAAAGAGTTGATGCATGCATCTATTTTGGTGTGCATTCACTATCTTGGCTGAGTGCGTTTGTGGATAAAGATTCCTTGTTGGCATCAGACTGTGACTCATGGCATGTAAAGTTGTTTTATCTTTCTCATAGCCACAGTATAACGGTTGGGTCGCCTTAAATTTTAAACTTTGGTAGTCATCGTTAAGGTTTATCGTGATATCTTCATGAGCACTTGAACCTTGTACATCGTTAGTGACCTCGTTCTCATCCACTTCATGAACTCCGTACGCGTCATCAACTAAATCCTCTAACATATTATGATTTACGACGTCCTTTTCTACATATATTCTATTTGTTGAAGGTTGTTGTGAAAGTTGTTCGGGGACAAAAGAAACTTTCAATTCACCATGAAAACTCCAAAATCGATAATTATCTTGCATACCCCATCTTAACAAATGTAGTTCAACTGTTTTCCACTCAAACACCTTATCGTTCTTACACCTAGCATACGAACACGAAAGCTCTTTGCGTATTTGCGTATTTCACATTATAACATTTATTTGCGTATTTCACAAATTCATTAGCACCTCTGAGAAACACATCCCTCAATCTATTTGCGTATTTGCGTATTTCATCACTATAACATCAATTTGCGTATTTCACAAATTCATTAGCACCTCTGAGAAATACATCCCCCAATCTATTTGTCTCCCCCATCCACTCTTTATATTTAGGATATAACATCACAATTACTACAAACAATCACTTATTAAAGGTAAGAAGCGTATATTCATGGACTAGTATAAATAAAACTTAGATTTATAGTATATTTCAATTAATTATGTCTTATTTATATTCGATTTTTAAATTTCAATTTATAATAGTAATTCATATTTCCTCCATCTCCTCTAAAGGGTGAGTGGCCATATCCCATTCAAGACCACATATTTCTGTAATATACTTAACGGCTCATGCACATTGTTACGATTTGAGAAAAATTCGGCAGCATATCCCCATAGTTCTCCAAGTACACGACGTAGATTGCCAAGTGTTAGTGTTATTTCAATTGATCAATTGAAATAACACTCACACTTGCCAATCTATTATGTACTCAGAGAACATTAGGACACGACTGCAGAACTTCCTCCAAAAGCAACAACTTTAAGCCACTAAGAATATTATTATACATAAATTATGCAGTTCCAAATTGTCCAAACGGGACAATTCGAAAGATCTCATTACAGGGGTAATGACTCTCGAACGGTTTTAAGGGCTATTGAATGCGTACACATAAGAACTAGAAGGCTAGTATCTATGCGCACTATGTGTAATTGTAGGTATGTTTCATTTAATTATGATAAGTCTGTGGTATTTCCACTCTCGAATGGATCGTAACACAAAGTAATTTTAGAAGAAAGTCGAAAACTCCTCTTCCCCCCATTTTGACATTAATCCAGTGATCGTGCCACTTCCCAAATTAACCAACTCAACAAATTAAGATAATATAATTATTTACGGATTTATTAGTGTGAATTAAATTAAGTATTTAAAAAAAAATCAACAGCCAACTTCCATATCCAACCACACCCGTCCTATATAATCCAACAGCAACAACAAACCAATAAATATTTATTTTGTACTCCATCTAGTTCACCTACTCAATTAATTCAACAATAACAACTTCAAACCTAAATAAAAATAAAGAAACAATATTCATAATGTACAATCAATATTAACAATTAATTTCAAGTACTAAACTAAACATTAATTTCAAATCCTAAATCAACATTAACAATTAATTTTAAGTCCTAAACTAAATACCAATTAATTTCAACACACACATACACACACGCATACACCCCCCTCCCACCACACACACACACAAACCCACCCCACCCCACCCACAAATGCCCTACCCCCTGACCCACCACCCCCTAACCCTACCCCCTGACCCACTACCCCACTACATACACACACACACAAATGCACACACATACCCCCCCCCACACACACAAATGCACACACACAAACCCACCACTCGCCCCACCACCCCCTCCCGCCCACCACACACACACGGTAAGGCCCAAAATCGTGATTATAATATTAATTACATGATTAAGTACAAGTTATGATTTATAAGTTTGGTGATGGGTGTTAAACATGTTAATCATCATATTTGGAGGATGAATACTCGTGTTATATATGTGTTGTTTGCATTAGATGTTAATCGAGCTTATGATCGGGGATAGCTTGTTTAGATAATATGATTATTTATGTGGTTATTTGAATCATGAGAATATGTTTTTCATACATCATTATGATTATAAAATACAACCAATGTGTTGGATCAAAATTGGCGATGTTTGGTCGCCAAATGTGAAAGTAAATTATTACTCTTATGTTCGAGCTGAAATTAGACGTGCTAATTTTATGATTTTGGGAAAACACCAAATATGAAAGTTGTGTATATATAAATTATCTAAATGTATACACAAAGTGTGAGTAAATCGGGGCTCGCAATAGGGAGTTATGGTGATTTTACCAAGGCATGACAAATTCGTCATTAGTGGAATTGCCTTATTGGACCTCTTGTCCAACCAATCGCGTGCCACCACCTTAAAATGGCCACATGGGCTCATGACCACGTTTTTTTAAGTATATATAAGACCTTTATCATCTTTCTCATTTCATATTATATGCCTGGGAATAAATATGCCTATGGAGAGAGAAAAAGAAAGTTAAGGAAGAATTGCTTTGAAAAATTTCCATAAATCAATGAATTCTCGTAAGGTAATTGCTTCTTTATTAAAGTTGGTCCCATGGATGAGTTCTACCCTTTGTATATTTTTGCTTATGATTTGTATGAAGATTTAAATGATACTCATTTTACCAAATTGAGTTAAACTAAGTATGGCTTAAGATCATACGTGAGGACTGGTGTTAGGATCGTAAATGTTAACTTCAAAGTCCCACTTTTGAATTTCCTTCTCTTGAAGCTTTTTGATGTAGTAAATTCATATATATGATGTTTGTATATACTAAAACATGTTTAGTAAATGTTTCCATGATTAATATCCAAGTCATAGGTGATAGATGCTTCAAAAGGTTAAGTTATGCTTTAATATTATCTTCCGATCCAGTTGTGTTAAAAGTGTCATAAATCATGGAATACTTATTGAAATCAAATTATTCCAATTGAAGATTACAATAGACAAATATATGTATACTATATACGAAAAGGATGTAAAAATACCAAGAAATGAATCTTGGGTGACAGTTTGAAGTTTGGGTATAAAATATGGCCCAAAAGTGTAAGTGCGCACACCAGGTGTTCGACGTTTTGCTTGACTTAGCAAATGAAATCTAAAAATTATGAAACTTTAATTTTATACTATTAAATATGTTTAATATATGTTCCCATTATTTATAACCTAGTTGGAGGTTATATATGCTTGAAAAATGTAGAGTTATGCTTTAATGGTCTACTCAGACCTAGATGTGTTAAAAGTGGCATAAATCATTGAATACTTGTTTAAATAAAGAAATTCCAATTGGAAATGTTAGAGAACATATATTAGTATGATATAATTTAAGGGGAGAATAAAATACCTTATGTTTTGGCTTGGGGTTGTGTTGAAGTTGAAGTTTTGTTGTTGTTTTTCTCTATAAATGATTTGGAAAAGGTTGTAATAAAACGATTATAACTTTGTCTAGAGAATTTGTAATTTAATTCCGTAAATTGTGTTAGAACCCTAATGAATAAGGTGTTATAGAAATGTGAAGTATCATATGCAATTAATTTCCAGTTATGTCAGATTGACCAACTGATGTGATGTGTTAATGAGTTTAATGTGATTTAATGTATTCAAATACTAATGATGTTGAATTGTTAGGTGGGGAAGCGGCTAACACTACCATACCAAGGAATTAGTTTTGGTATTAATCTTAGTACCAAATTCAAGGTGAGTGACCTTACCTGTGAATTATAAATGCTTATAATTTCATATGAAATTGTGTAGTTAAATACATGTGTTAAATTGTTCGTGGAGTGATGTGGTATTTGTTAAATACATATGCATATGATTAAAAACGTAAAGCGAAATTATTTAATGTTATGGACTGTGGCAGGTCCTTTATCTAATGTTAAGGACTGTGGTGGGTTCTATGGGATGTGGCGGTCCCATTAATCCAACTTAAAAGTTTGTTGTACTCGGGCCTAATTATGGGATGTGGTGGTCCCCAATAATTGTGGTGGGTTAATTGGATCGTGGCGGATCCAGGCTTGCGAGAGTTACACAATTTCTATTGGGTTATAACATTAGACAAAAATATGGTCATTTAAATTGGTTATATGTGTACTATATGATCATTCACTAAGCTTGTGTTGCTTACACTCCCATAATGTTATGTTTTAGGTATGCCTATTGTTTGGAGTTCAATGGGGGAGTTCACTGCCAAGTTAGGACCTTCAATGGGGGAGTGTTGGATATCTAATGTGGGTTGAATATCAACAAGCCTTTTTGAGTAAATATTAAATTAAGAAACTTTTGTATGTAATGATTTTTAGTATTTGTATATTAGATGTTAAGGTAGTTTTGTTCTCATCCAAACATGATTAAAAAAAAAATGGTGCTATTTTCAAAGAGAATTAAAGTAAAGTATTGTTTAAGGGAATTTATCTCTAAATAAAAGGTTGATTTTAAGTTAATTAAGTCGGGGCGCGACACACGCACACGCACCTGTACATGCACACACACATATATATACACACACACGAACACATATACACACTCATACACATATATATACAAACGAAAGAGAAAAATAGAAGAAAAAATACCTTAAATCATAGAGAAAGAGAGAGTAGTCACTTGGAGAGAGAGAGAGTGGGGGGGGGGGAATAGAAAACGGTGGGAAAAAGGAAGAGGGAAGGTTTTTTACCTTATAAACTTGTCACGTACCTGTCACGGTCTTTGGTTGTGACAAGTTTATAAGGTTGTCACGGTCATTGACCGTGACACGCCCGTAATAATTGTTCTTGTCACAGACTTGTCACGATCAATGACCGTGATAAAAAATGCGTATTTTTTTTTGTCACGGTCATTGACCGTGACAAGGGTGGCCGGCTCATAAGTGACAATTTGATCTTTTGGGTGTAGTGACATGTGGAAGTAGGCACCGTATTGGGCTGAACCACGTAAATTTTTAGTTTCCTTCTCTGTCTCTCATCTCATTATATTCCTCCTATCTTGTTTGTTATTATTTATTATTGGAATTTTCTAGCGAAGACCATAAAGCCATATACCAATTTTAGATGATAACAGTCTCCTACACTCACAAACCCTTTATACCCTCGGCAACCACCCTCTCCCACCGCTCCTTCCACCAGTCCCCACCTCCCGAATGCCCCATCCACCAGCCCTCACCTCCTGCAACACCCCCACCAGCCCCAACTTCCCACCGCTCCCTCCACCAACTCCCAACATTATCCACGTCGTTCTCTCTATTTCCCCCTCACGTTAAACTCCCCACCCTTATACCCCTACTCCAGCAAACCCTTCACCTTCGATGGCAAAATCTACATAAACAAAATCTTTTTGTCTATTTCCCCCTCACGTTAAACTCCCCACCCTTATACCCCTACTTCAGCAAACCCTTCACCTCTGATGGCAAAATCCACATAAACAAAATCTGAATCCAAACGAGTTTGTAACCTAAGAAAATAAAAATAATCTGAGATTTGAAATCTAAATCCACTAAACAAATTTTAAAACCAAATTTGAAAAATAAAAAATCACAACCAGATTTGAAAACAAAATCTAAAAACAGAAAATCCTAAATTTGTTTTTCAATTTTTAACAGAAAACGCCGAGGTGGGTGAGGTGCTAGGTAGTTGAAATCAAGGGGTGGGGTGGGGGTGGGGTGAGGTTCGTGGATGGCTCAGTGGGGAGGGGGTTGCGGTGTGACTGGAAATGGGGCTATGCGTGGATTGGGGAGAAAGAGAGAGAAATTAATTTTTGATTTTTAGGTTACAATTTATTTATTTTTTCTACTTTTTATTTATTTTAATCGAAATCGAAGTTAACAATTTATATTAAAACTTAATTTTTAAATCTAAAATAAAAAGTTAATAACATATTACAGTCAAAATCACCTGTAAAAAAATTACACTTTGTTTGGTTCGGGGTAAAATATGTTTTAACGTGGTGAAAAATAATATGGGAACTATATTTTCACTTATTTAGAGTTAAATTTTCTTCTATATTCTTGTTTAAAATTTCATAATTATAGGGAGTGCACTTATTTGTAATATTGATAAAAAAATTTAATTTTAAATAGATGAAAAAATATTTCATTATTTTACGTTTTACCACGATTAAAAGTATTTTCACCTCGAACCAATGGGATCCTCATATATTTGGGTTGAAATTGTGCACAACCTTTAAAAACTGGGCATTATGTCAAGGTGACATAATCAATTTTTTTAAATTTTAAGATTATTGTAATTCAAATTGATTAACATTTTGTATTAAAACTTAATTTTTAAATAAATTAAAATTTAAAATTAGGGGCATATATCAAATAGTCTCTCGATTTTTTTTTAATACACGCTTAGTCCAACATTTTTTATTTTGCACCAAAAAGTCATTCATCATGCCAAAAAGGCTTTATCAAGTCGCTGACGCGAACTTTTAAAGATAAGAGAATAAGAACTTTTTGATACAAAATAAAAGACTTGAATTAAATGTGTATTAAAAAATATTTGAGGGACTTTTTGTTATTTGATCCTTAAAATTAAAGATTATTAAAATATTAAAGTCAAAGAGATCCTCAAAAGCAGGGGTGACAATTCGGGTTAGTCGTGTCATTTTCGGGTCATGTTAATTTTAATTTGAGTATAAGTTTTGGGTACTCTTAATCTTATACAACTTAATCGTGTCAGATTCGAATAATTTCGGATTATTAGCGTAAACGGATTATCGTGTCAAAAATTGCGAGTACAACTCAAAACTTTATATATTTGGGTGACACATTTTGTCGTGGCGTTACTACGGCTGCCAATTTGACGAGGCCTCGGATAATTCATCTATTTCTAAAAATAGGAAAATGCTATGTGTCCCAAACAACTCCCCCAAATCATCCCCAAATAGCTTTAAGTGTTATACTTTATGGTATGGGTCTCGCCAGGGCACAACTCATCAATGCTATTTGGAAGAGATTTGAGGGAGCTATTTGGTACCCATAGCACCACTCCTAAAAATAATGATCAGTAACTAGCCCCAACAATTTTAGATAAGAAAACCCAAAAAAAAATAGTCTCTCTCCCAAATGAATACTTTTTTGAAGAACGAAATTTCAACTTTAAACACTAAAAATTTTATAGAGAGAAATGATAGAGTTGCAAGCAGTTTGTCTCTCTTATTACACTCCAATCTTGACCCCCAAAACCATCAATCATGGGCGTGTGTATACATTTTTGCCTCTCCGGAAAAACAATAAGTTTCAATTGGGTGTCACACGGAGTAAATATTATATATGCAAGGCATCAACAACAACACCTGATTCTTCTTCTTCTTCTTCACTCTCTCCACCACCAAATCAGGTTTTGTATATGTATATATCTGCATTTTTTACATTTGTGTTCTTTTGATATTTGGTTGGGATGGGTAATGTTAGAAGAGTTTAATTTTGTTGACCCACTATAAAAGAACAAAAATGATTAGACCGACACAGATTTGCGACACAGTGACACGTCGCGCTGTAATTGGTTATTACTTAATTGATGTGGGTCCGCGCCAGTGGTACTAATCAATACGGGTGCAACACGTCACTGTGTCCTATAAAATGTGTCGCAAATCTGTGTCGGCGTAGAAGGAATCTTAAAAGAAACCTTTTTTTAATAGATTAATAAGTGACCTTAACATTGTGTAATTTGGTTTCTTGATTATTTAAAAAGAAAGAAAGAAAGAAAAGCTAACTATTAATTTGTTTATCATTTTTATGTGGAGAAATGTGGAAAGCAAAAGCTTTTCTTAAATGTTTGACTTTCTGACATCGACTAATAACGTTTTTTTAAGGATACACTTAATCAATGTCCTAGATCAAACTTATTCACTATCATGAAATTTACGATTTTGAGCTCATTTAAAAAAATTCGATCGTTGCGCTCGGCTCGAGCTCTACCCGTGTTCGGATTTTAAGGCATAAACGAGCTCGTTTAGGCCTCTTAAAACCGAGTTGCTCGAGCTCGGCTCATTTTCAGCTCGTTTAAAGCTCATGTTCAACTCGTTCATTTAGTAAATGGATCTAGCTAGAATACAATTTCAAGATGGTTTTATGAACGAGCTTGGTTAAGATCGGCTCGACTCGATTCGTTTGGACTCCTAATTGTATCTACAATAGGAAAGTGGACTATTAATTGTGACACCCCGCCTAATTAAATACCGGGCGATCACTCCTTTATTAAATTAAAATCAAGGTGAACAGTTGGTTCATTCTTAGCATCACTGTCGAAAAATACTTTTCCAATTTAAGCACCCTAAATAATTAAGCTAAGTGTCAAAACCATTTTAGACTTTACTTTCCAAATTTTATTTTATATAAACCAACATTTAAAATTTTGCATAATACACAATTTAATAGTCACACCACAACTATCCTGGAACATACAATCCAAATAATCAAACATTCAACTAGTTGAATCCAACATTTAATACTTTAAATGAAAACATTCTGGCAATAATAAATCCCAAAGTGCAAGTACTGAAAATAAATGGATTATAATATCCAATTAAACAACAGAATAATGAAAAGGGCGACACGAGCCCAACTGAAATAAATAGTGCTAAGAGTGGAATTAAATGCATGAGGTCGTCTAAGTGAGAGGCCTGCAACTCCCACTTAAGCTGCAGCACGTTCCTTCCAAAGGATCCTATGCAAGACGCCCATGTGGCTGGGCACCTGTAATATATACATATATATACAAGAGAGAGAGGAGAAATAGAGACGGGTCAGATCCCGATAGTGTAAATGATTTAAAATTTGTTTAGCAAGTATTTAAAATGTTTACAGGCCAATGCAACAACATATTAGTGCGACACTCTCTTGAGAAATTCTCACCTCTCTTCTAATGTGCACACCTATCGCACTAACCTTCCCAACGGTTTAACTCATCTTATCTTAGGTTACTCGTAAGGTTTGAACTAAACAATTCAACTGTTTAAGAAGTAAATTTCATTTAGTGACAAAGCTCTCATTTTTGACTTTATTTATTAATAAAGTTTTCCAGAAATATACTATACTTTCGAAACAGGTATTTCTCAATTGAAATCATTACTCATCTCTTACTTACTATAAACACAGTAGGAAATTCTAAATTTCAGAAATTTATATATATATTAAATACTCACATAATATATATATTCTATCAGCACCCCACATAAGAATTATGGTGCGGGCATACTCTGCTATCCAATCCCCGTATCATTCGTACTAAGGGAAATACAAGTTCAGAATCACTCTCGAACTGTATTAATACATACACAAACAATATTGAGGCGAAGCATAGTTTTCAAGTCCAAGAGGTCAGCACATACCCTCGCGTCTCTTAGGACCGTGACTATCGATTCGATAGCCTGTACCTAGGATTCCTATCTTCTAGGGTACGAGTCAATATCCCCCATGAAGGCCCATTCGAGATAAGACCGTCCCAGCGCGGTAACCTCAGGGATAGCAAGTAGCGCGGACATGATTTTCACACGTATATAATATATGCATACACACAGTCATATAAATATACTACTTTTACTATATCAAATTTAGGTTCATCTCATAACCCATAATCACGACATTTATCCTTATTTTCACATTATTAATTATCGCGTATAACGGTTCGTCTCTAACTTTAATTTGAGGGATTATTCCAACTCACTACGTAACACTCGTGGACTCTATCCTCCCAAGTGTAGAATTTCAGTAGGTATTCATCTAATTTCCAACGTAACTATTTTACGCGTCTCTCCCTTTAATGCATAATTTCATCGTCCCTTATATGTAAATATCCCAAAAATGTACATCTCGTCTTACCTTAAAGGTCTCATAATTATTAATAAGTCCTACTGGTCTCCTTTACCTTCCAAATTATTTTAAATAAGGATGCCCAATTATTTCTACTCATTTAATTTGAATTTAACTATTTTCAAAGGGGAAATGTGAGTCTGCCAGAAGGGGTCGATCGATCGATGGCAGGAGCTCGATAGATCGATGCGTCGATCGATCGACACCCCTGGTTTAATCGATCAATCAAACAGGTATACGAATTCTGCAGATTAACAGTTACGGGTTTCATAATCTAACCTCAATCAAATCCAGATTTTTCACACCCAAACTCCCTAAAATTTGTACTACAAATGGTATGAACCCATATTATACATCTTCAACGTAAAGCATGCAATTTTTCATCAATAACCATAGATTAATGGGCTAAAACTCATATAAATCTCAAGAACCCTAGAATTTCTTTAACATGGTTCTAATCAGTCTTTTTCCAGAAATTTCTACTCCTAATTCATCATAAATTCGTGGTTAAGCCTCTACATGTGAAGGGGTTTCCATATTATCATTCAAATCATTACTACATGCGATTTTCCTATCTCCAACATGGATTTTCTTCTACCAAACTCATCATAATCACCCTAGACTAACATGAACGATGCATTAACGAAAATAAGAAAGATAAATACTTGCCTGGAAATTTCAAAGTTCTGATTTGATGACGAATTTGGTGTGGTTGCGTTCCCCGTCGCGCGATCTACGCGTTGATGGTGGTGGCGGTGCAACCGAATGAATTTTCGGTCTAGAATTTGCTTTGAAAGCTCTCTCCTTCCCTCTCCTATGACCGTCACTTGTCTTTGGTTGTGTTAACCCTAGAAGGCAACCTTAGACATCAGATATAACCCTTGAAATTTCGTGGGTTTAATTACCCAAAATTACAAAATGTCCAAAATGCCCTCCCGGGGTACTAATTAAGCCTAAAAACTCCCGAGACCCAAACTAAACCTCCGGGTACACTTTTCTGACTATCTCGACCCTTGCGGACACGTTGGCGCACTCAAAACGACCATACTGATAACTTAAAAAATATTTCACTTTTATTAATCAACATTTATTCTCGACGCGACACAGACGCGTCCCGACTTAAATTTCCAAAATTGTCATTCTATTCACTCGTGACATTTAATAGAACCAACATTTATATATTACTTTGCTCATTAGTAATATCCAACAAATTTCCCATAATTACTAACTCTCATCACGTTAATAATTATAACATAATTAATTTTCGGATTTATATTAAATTAATAACTCACATTAAATTTAATAAATCCCAAAATTTTTAAAGCATAAAAATACGGGGTATTACATTAATTTGTGACGGAGGGGGTGCGTTATTTTAGAAACGAGACTTTTAAAATGGGAAGGACCAAAAAGGAAAATAAGACTCTTAATTTTGGTCAAATGGAGTATGAAACAGTTTGTAAAATTATCACACAATTTGCCGACTTTAACATTGTAAGATAATGTAAAATAATTGTATTAAGAATATAATTATCAACTACGGCCATAAAAATGTATTCATTTGTAGTCCATCATGTTATATAACTATAAATGTGCAAATAATATGTCTGTCCGTTATTGTGTTATACTACGACGGGGTCATATCATAAGATGGTTGTATTATGTACACCATACGCTAAGATATAAACCTAAAATGATACGTATCTATAGATTGTATCTTTAGAGTTAGTAACTCACGATACTTTATTGTGTTACGAACGATACACATGATACGAACAAAAAATCTTGCAAAAGGGAAAAGAGGGAAAAAATTAATTGAGACAAGGAAGAAATTAATTGAGATAATTCATGGAGGTTCTGTTTTTGACTTTTGTACTAAAAAGGTCTATTAGATACTAGACAACCATTACAGATAGAGAAATAAATGAAATAGAACACTTGGCCTTAGGACACTCATCCTTGGCCATAATTTCATAGCTCCCGACCTTTGCGATAAATCAATGGATCACATGGAAAGAACACCCTGTTTTACCTTTCGGCCTAATGGGGATGAAAGTTATTATGATTAATGTTTTCAAGTTCAAGGATAGGAGAATGTAACAAAAGGAAAGGGAAGAGATGTATTTTAGGAGAATCATTATTCATTTTTCAAGTTGAAGGAAATTGATAATGTGGCAAAAGGGAAGGGAAGAAAGGGAAGCAAGTAATTAATGAAAGGAGAAATGAGGATGAAGAAGATAAAGAGATATAAGAAATTGAGGAAGTAAACGGAGATGGAGGAAGTGAAGGCCCACTGAAGATATTTATGCTGGTGTATGGAGTTTGAGGAATGGGATGAATATAAAACATGAAGAATGTGTGGATGATCAAAGTTAATGGGAACTTTTATCTTTTTCGGAAATTTCATGATAGGAGGACTTTTCGAATGCATGATATTTCTATTCATTTTTGGACAAATATCATATATATTCATATGTATATTAGGGTATTTATAGAATTTTGTAAGTGAAAGCACATCTTACAATATGATAGGATACGCGGTGCCATATTATTGGAAGACAATTTGGCTCCATTATACGTTTTGACAACCTTGGTATAACTATTAAAAAATCATATTATCGCACGTTTATAACCACACAACTGGCTGCAAACTAAATAACAATATGATTGTGTTGGACCGCGCACTAACCAATTATCATACGAGAGACATTCAACATGTGTATAATTTAAGTATTTGTTTGGAAACTTTTCCTTTGATTTCTTTGTTGGTAATTACAATTTTATTAACAAAAATCCGCTAAGGGGGCAGAACCCGTATACAAGAAGTATACCAAAACACTCGCCCTATACAAAAACATATGCATCACCCCGCTAGGCTTAAACCCTCCAAAAACTCTACAAAAAGAATAGCTAATTGTGACACCCCGACTAATTAAATACCGGGTAGCTACTCCTTTATTAAATTAATTCAAAATGCCCAGTTGGTCCAGTTAATAGCATCACTGTCGAAAATATTTTAATGATTACTAACCACCTAGTATTTAAAAAGTAAGTGCCAAATTTTAATTTAAAGTCTGATTAACATGCAACAAGTGTAATAAAGAATAATAACACCATTCACCATAAAGAAGTAAATAGAATGACCATCGCATAACGTAAATAAAGTCTGGAGGAAAAACTCCTCACTACAAATCCCACAACTGATAAGTAAACTGAAACTAAATCAATACATGCCAAAGTCTGAAAACTGTAATGTAAATGTAACTCTAATAGAAATGGGCAACATGCCCTACAACTGATAGATAATAAATATGGAATCCAAGTGAATAGAGGCGTCTACAAGCAAATCCCTGTAGCTTCCACAAACAGCTACAGCTCGTCACCTGAATGAATATCCTATGCATGGTGTCCTTGTGGCTGGGAACCTAAAAATGGTTTTACAAAGAAAAATAGATTTGAAAAGCAAACGGGTCAGAGCTCGAATGTGGAGTTATATTTTAAAAACCTGCAAGTGCTTTAAAAACATTTAAAACATTAAATGCAAAGTACATGTTAGGACGTGCACTCACATGATATTCTCACCTCTCGTCTAACTGTGCACTCCTAACGTAAGTACCCATCTAGAGTGAATGCAAACTACTAGCTAAGTGATAACATATCTAGCTAGACTATCATAGGTCTTACCCTGATTACTCGGCTCTATTAACATAATAACGCTCGTAATTAAGTAAGGGTTTAACGTAAACTCAGATGCTCAATATGCAATATATTACTAACAGCTAACTCGTTATGTTTCTCGAAACAATATTGTAATTATATTCACAACAATAACATGAAGGTTCTCATTAATTAAGTGTATATTATTCACATCATAAATATACGATACAAGCACTCCGAGAACTAAGCTGCGGTGCACACATACTCTGCTATCCATCCCGGTACATCACGTACATAAGGATTACATATTCTGAATCTCTCAGGAATAGTTCACAGATAACAACATCACAAATAATGGAGGCGAACACAGTCACATCACATGGGTCACGCACATACCTACGCTCCCACGATCAGCGGACTTATTAATATCCCAATAAGTCTTTCTATGACCTATGTTCATCAAGGTAACCAGTCTAAATCCGGGCAACACAAGGATTAGAGGGCCCTAAGCGAACGCAAATCTCCCGTGATAGCAAGTATGGTAGGTATGTCATACACACAATTCATATACCAATACTAAGTAAACACACGTCTTAGTAATCCCGTAGTTTAATCGTAGTACATATCGCATTCTCGTACCAACTTATAATATCTACAACTTATATTATTCCGGTTTGTAATTATACGCGCCATAATTCATTCTCACGTCGTAGTAGACACTCACGTCTCAACCCAAACCGTCCATTTAATATAACTCTCGTATATAATTTCCTTCTCATAAATACCCAAAAGTCCCAATTCTATCATTACATCATCCTCGGAATGTTATCTATATCCTCGAACAAGTTTACGGGACTCCAAAAATCAAAACAGTCCAAAAAGGACCAAACTGTCAACTCGTTAGAAGTCTCGTTCGAACGAGACTGTTCGAACGAGATTCCACTGTCAACTCGTTAGAAGTCTCGTTCGAACGAGGCTGATCGAACGAGATTCCAGTTCGTTCGAACGAACTGTACCTTCTAACGATATCTCGTTCGAACGAGATATCGAACGAAATCCCTTCTCGTTAGCAGCGACTGGTCAACTCGTTAGAAGCTCGTTCGAACGAGTTCGTTCGAACGACCTGGGTAGGGGCTTCTAACGACCTGCCAGATTTGTCCCAGATTTCTCTAAGTTTCGTTTTCCACCATTTCTACTCCTCAAATCTTCTCCAAAGTTCGTCCCAATAATGTTTTAAGTTCTCTAATCATCCTAAAACATGCTAAGGTCATAAACTAACATCTTTTAAGGCTTTATTGCACCCTATACATCATTAAATCACACGATTCTATATTTTTCCCCAATTTTTATAAGAACATGAACCCTAGATCTTTATCATCATCAAATCCCCAAATTAAATTCGTTTTTGTTACAACCAACATACATTAATACCAGAATAATCATTTCTATGTAATTCTACATGCGATTTGTCCTCAATATTCAAGTTCTAAATTCAATTAACATGGGTTTTCATTCAACTTTCAAGAACAATTAAAATTCTTCAATTTCTAACATGGAAAAGACATTCTCTGAAATTAAATGGAATAAAGTCACTTGCCTTGATTGTCTCTGAGTTTGGTGTAGGTTTAATGAAGATTTCTGCAGAATTTCTTCTCTTCTCCAAGCTTCTTCTCCAATTGTGGCTTAAGGTGGCTAGGGTTTGATTTGGGGGACTTAGAAAACCTAATGATAGCCTCCGTAGCTTAATGGGTTAATATGGGTTGGTTAGTGGGTTTAGTGGGTTTAATCCACATCAGATTTACATCTCCAATTTTCGTCATTTTTAATTCCTAAAAATACGAAATTACCAAAATATCCTTTAAGTTGCCGGTATGGCCTAAAAATACCCCGGGACCCAAACTATACCCCCGGCTAGTGTTTTCTGACTATCTCGACCCTTCCGGACGCGTTGGCGCACTCAAAATGACCATACGGTTAATAGAAATAAAAATCACTTTTATAATTAAAATAATATACCATGACGCGGCGGTCACACGCGTCTCAACAAAATTCCAAAATTGCCGTATATTAATCTCACGATAAATTTCATAATTCCAAATTCATATATAATCATATATGCACATAATCAAATACCAACTCGCATCTCGTTAGTATTTTTAACCCGGATTAATTTCCAATTAGTACGCATTTAATTAATTAATCCCGAAAATAAATATAGCCAAAAGTACGGGGTATTACACTAATTGTGGGTAACTCCATATAAACCATAAAAATAACAAAGACAACATATGATATTTGAATTTCTCAATAGACGACTCAACATCTTCAAAGCATCTAGCATTGCGTTCTCTCCACACTGTCCACATGAGGCAATGTGGAGCTGCATCCCACTCTATCCTCTTTGACTTCTTCACCCTACTCCCCTTCCAACACCACATTAACTCGACCACTGACCTGGGCATAACCCAAGACCCCAAATAAAGTCAGCAATAACTCCCTTACACATTTCACCTAAGGGCAATGAATCATTAGATGCTCCCCAACCTCCACTGTCTCGCTATCTCCTTTGCACAATCAGCACCAATTCACTAAGCACCCCCTCTTCCGAATCAAATTGTTTATCGTAAGAATCGCCCCTCTTGCTGCAGCCCACACAAAGAAAGCAACCCTAGGAGGGGCCCTAGTACGCCACACCACCCTCCATGGAAATTGGACCCCATTATTTTCTTCGAGGATATGATAGTAAGATCTCACCAAGAATTGCCCCTATCACCTCACCCTTCTACCACAAGCTATCTACACCCCCTTACAAAAGCCGCACCTCCTCAAGAGATCGCATAAACTACACTACTTCCTCCACTTCCCTATTACGGAAAGATCTCCTAAACAATGGTGCCCACACTCTCCTACGACCCTCCCACCATACTGCCACTCGGAGCAACCTCGAAAAGCGACTCATCAATGACTCCTCCTTCCATTTATTTTTCCAAAACCTCACTCTCGAGCCATCTTCCAGTCAGAAGCGGACCATTTGATCGAATTTACCCCATCCACCCCCAACATGTTGCCATAATCCTCCACCATACGGCAACACACTTTACCTAACAGTCCACCCAAAATCCTCCTTGCCAAACCTCGCTCTCACCACCTTCTTCCATAGTCTTTCTCCCCACATCGCGTACCTCCACGACAATTTACCTAGCAATGCCTTGATAAAACATTCTAATTCTTTGAGCCGCTCCCCTGACCGACAACAGTCTACACACTTCATCCCAACACACCAAACTTTATTTAAAAATCTCCCCGCTCCCTTGCCGAAGGAAATCCCGCACATACGTCTCCAATCTCTTCCTCACCGAAATTAGCAAGGGAAGAATGGATAGGAGATAGGTAGGCAGACTAGACAAGGTATGCTTTAATTGAACAAAACAAAGTTCTTATTGAACGTAAATCATTTCTTATTGGAAAAGGATCATATAAGTAAAATCTGCATTTGGACATTTTAGTAACTCAAATATATGTTTGGAATTTTTGCTTTGATCTTATCTTAACACTTCAATTGAACGGAACTCTGTTTTTATTGAACATGGAGCATTACTTTTGGAAAAAGACAATATATGTGATAAATAAATATGCATTTGAACATATACGTGGTTCGAATATTTGTTGGGAAATTTTCCTTGATGTTTTCTTAACATTCAATTGAACGATAATGTGTGTGCTGAATTAACGTAAAATCAGAATTCACAAAGAAAGGGCCCTGATCTTCCAACACTTGTGAGGAGGTTCTGGAAAGTTGCTGCTCCATATTGGTCTTCGGAAGATAAAGTACAAGCGAGATTGCAGCTGGCTGCTGTATTTGCCCTCTCTTTTGCAACCACTGGCATTAGTGTCGATTTCAGTTTTCTTGGTCGTGACTTTTATAATGCCCTTTCCAGTAAGAATTTGTTACTGTTATTTTCCTTTCCAAACCATTTATACATTAGCATACATATACTCTTATTTTGTCATATATATTACATATTTGAACCTGCTAGACCTTTACACATTTGTTCTATTATGCTAGATAAAGACCAAGAACAGTTCACCAAGCAACTTTTATACTATCTTGCTGGGTTTGCTGGTGGAATTTCGGTGAGCACATCGCTGCACTTTCTTAGGTATTGCTCGCCCAGTCTTTTCTTCATTGTTAGTTGGAAACAACAAAACTATATTTTCTCCCGCTGTAAACAGCTAATGCTATATACTTGGTGGTGGGATAGAAAGTGACTCGTTTTTTCAAAAGAATTATTGTTTCCTATGAAAATATTATTGCCTTGGCGCTATTTGTGCTCTCTAAATCTTCCCTTTTTTTGGGAAAAGTAAGTTCATAGAATTGGTAAGTGATCATCATATATTTATTTTCTCTTCCAATACATTCCCAAGCAAAAACTAAACTGCACGGTATAGTAAAAAATCAAACACACAACGGTTGGCTTGTACACTCGGTCAGATTCCATAAAATTAAACTGCACAGTATGGTAAGAAATTGAATAAAAAGAACTAAATATGAATTTGTAAGTGGGACAAACTAGTTAATTAACACAATTGTTTATCAATAAACAAAGATATGTGCAATACAAGAAAACAACGGCCAAAAAGTTCATTGAAGCAGAAAAGAAAAACGTCAATGACATGACACTCTTGCTAATTTTACCGGGAGAAGGAACAATAAATTAAAGAAAAACAGTACTGAAAACTGCTGTGAATATTCTGCTGTCCGTAGCTATGAAGCAACCCTGTTGCTAATAGTATCGCTGAACATAAAACTCCCACTTTCTGTACTACACCTTAAAATCTATAAAATACTTCTATCTCAGTTGTTCACAATTGATGACAGAGCAGTCCCTTAAAAACAATTTGATTTGGACACCCAAAGGTGATGCTAAGAACTTAATTCTTTCACATCTCCTCTCAAGAGGCTTTTTTTTCCCTCTAATGTTCTATCATTTATTTCTTTCCAAATGGCCCATGCCACCGCTAATACAGTATCTCCATAAGGTCTTTCAATTATCAATTTTCCCTTTAGTTTCTTTCCACGATGTTGGGATAGCTGTCACATATTAAGTCCCTTAAGGGTTTTTCCTCCAAATAAAACTAGAATGGATCTCTTTTACAAAGAATGCACAAAGAAGGGGTATCACGTTTTGTGTTGCCTGCAAATCACCAGTGTTCACTTTTTTGTGTATCGCCAACCATATAACCATTGGCCTTACTAGATGCACTTTGAAATAAATACGTGGGAACATTGATTTTTTTTACCTTGTTTGTATTTTTATATTTTTATTTTTTTAATTATCACCTTTGTTAGAGATGATTCTACATGTTTTTCCTTGTATAACTGCGCTTTTTCTATAATATTTTAAGCATATTATTTCTTGGCAGTTTTTTGTGTTGAGAGATTATGGAAAAGAAATTCTTCCTTTGAGGTGGAGGTCTTGGATGACAAGCTACTATATGGAACGCTATCTTAAGAATCAACCATTTTACAAAATACAGTCCCAATCAATTATTGATAATCCAGATCAGCGGATTGTTGACGATCTAAGTTCCTTCACAGGAACAGCCCTTTCACTCTCTTTGACACTTTTCAATGCTGCCGTGGACTTGATATATTTTAGCAATATCCTGTTGGGTATCTATCCACCACTTTTGTTGTTCTTTTGGTATATTCAATCGGGGGAACATTTATCAGTGTTTATCTTGGGAGGGTAATTCTCTTAACTTTTAGGTTTTTGCAATATGAGATATAATTTAATTCAATTGATAACTGTTCTTTCTAACTGCAATTTCAGGGACTAGTCAGCCAAAATTTCTTTCAAGAGAAAAAGGAATCAGATTTTCGTTATGGACTTGTACGCATTCGAGAAAATTCCGAATCAATTGCATTCTATGGCGGTGAAGAAAATGAAATGCAACTATTGTCGCAGCGCTTCAGAAGTGCTTTTGAAAATTTAACTGTATGAAAACTTTAATCGTTTATCAAATCTACTTCAATATTTAATTATTTTACTTACATTCAGGGAAACATCTTTGCATTGAACATTTCATGCAATGTATTTAATTTGAATTATACGTTTCCTTCTGGCACTATCACGGTGGATCGAAATAAAGATAATAAACAATGATGGTGTAGATGTTTGGCAGTACTCTCAATGAAATTTTTAGAAACAAAAAACATTTTTATCAAATAGAGGATAACTCATCTCTCTCTCTCTCTCTCTCTCTCTCTCTCTCTCTCTCTCTCTCTCTCTCTCTCTCTCCTTACATACGAAACATGTTTTACATGGATAACTTCCAAGAGGTGTTGTTAACAATAGCACTAACACAGCGGTCACAATCTTGTCTTAACCTTGGGAAATATATATAGCTGGAGTGCTGTCCAAAAGGTAGAGATGGTGATGGGTGAGATAGAATATCTGGGCAAGCCAGTAGGAACTAACAATTTTTTTTCCAAATCTGGTACCTGATGCATCCAGCAAGGCTCGGTGGGCTACCCTGGGGCTTATGGATTGAACAAAGAAGAGAAAGTTTTATATTAGGAGAATTTTAAGAAGTTAATTTTAATTAGGTAGATTATTATTAGGATTTTATGAAATTAGATATTATCTTTTTATATATTAGATTTTTCATGTATGTTTCCATATTTATAGTTCTTGTAAACTAAGGGAGTTGAAATAATAAGAGGCAAGACTCCCCTTTGTAGCTACTTGTAATTTGATAATGTATATAATTTGAGAGCGGTGAAATCCTATTTTGTGTTTGAGTGTAGTTTCCGCACTACGGGTGACATTAGATGTGGCATAAGAGTAGTTTGATCTGGATTGAGTGGTTTTCGTTGGTCACTATCATACGCAGAATGTTTTTATTCCAAAAGGTGAATTCGCGATCTAGATTGTTTTATGGTGAAAGGCAATTACTGATGTCCTGATTCAAGTGAAGGGTGCTTTTAATTGAACCCCACAAATCTGTCTAACAGCCCCTCCGTTTAATTCGTAACTGATCAAGTAAACCAAATAAAAAGGGACTATTTTAACCCTGTTATTAAACCCACACATAACATAAAACAAAAGGCAGTTAACAAAAAAACATAAAAACATAGAAAAAAGTAAACGTCAGTTAACAAAAAAAAAAACGTCAGTTAACAAAACAACAGCTAACACCTCATAGTTCTATCTCGGATAGAACTCTGCCATACCAGATTCCTATCCTCAGTCCAAGATTTCTGTGAGTTGTAACAAAGATTGAAACCCACACATACCAAAAAAAACGACAGCCTCCTTAAACATACCAGATTCCCATGAAATAAAACAAACACAACCAATATTCATTCCCAAGCCAAAACAGAAAAAAACTGAGATTTTATTTGGAAGCTCCTCGGTACGATTTTACAAGCGCATCACCGTTCATCATTGGACCTGTAATGGATAAACAAGGATTCAAGCAATCGGTAAGTCAACCAAATATATGAAATATTAATTAGAAATATATTATCAAGGATTATTTAATTTCAATTACAATACTAGCTCTGAAGAACTAATATAATACTAACTTTTTTTATTTGTAACAATAGGAATTAACTCGAAGTGAAAATAGTGTTGCAAATTCATTGTCCCTCATCCAATCATATGACAGTGACAGTAGAGGTACGAAAAACGAGAAAGAATATCAGAAAATTGAACAAGAGGATAAAATATAGTGGGATTGTACATCTCATTTTTTTACCGAAAAGGTAGGACTCAATGATGACAATTTATGATACTAAATATGTATTACAAGACATAATGTTTGTGCATTTGATTTGTAGGTATTTTATTCGCGAGATGGGTTAACCGAGTGGTGTAAATCTGTTGGGAAAACTTGTGGAATAGTCGTGTGTATTAAAAAATCGGATAATCCAAAGTGTGGTCGACGTGGACGAGTACCGTACGGATGTGAAAGGGGAGGAGAGTACAAACATAGCGGGGTTAAACCAGAAGTGAAGAACAACAACATGAAGAAGCAAATTAGAAGAACTGGAACCAAAAAGTGCGGCTGGCCATTTTTGCTTAAAGGGGTGAAATTGTTAGATGATGATCAGTGGAAACTTAATGTTATATGCGGCTTTCATAATCATCCACTTGATAAAGATACCACATTTGAGGGTCGTTCGTATATAGGGAGACTGTCTAAAGTGGAGGAGGAGATAGTGTATGATATGAGCATATGCGGGGTTAAACCAAGGGAGATCCTTCGAGTGCTTAAAAAAAGGGATCCACACAATGTATCAACTGTTGAAATAATATATAATTTTAAAGCAAAGAACCAAATTCTTGAGAAGGAAGGGAGAACAGAAATGCAACAATTGATGCATATGTTGGATGCTAAAAATTACATGGAACATCACAGAAGAGATCCGAATACTGATGAGGTGCTAGACATATTCTTTGCTCATCCATATTCAACAATCCTTGTAAAATGCTTCCCAGCAGTGCTTTTGATGGATTGTACCTACAAGACCAATAGGCATGAGATGCCCTTATTAGAGATAGTTGGTGTTACGTTGACGAACAAGACTTTTATTGTTTGTCATGCATATCTTAAATCGGAGAAGGAAAATAATTTTACGTGGGCATTAGGTTGTTTAAAGGATATTTTATGCTTGCCGTCAACCCCTTCCGTAATTGTCACAGACAGAGAGTTGGCGTTGATAAATGCCGTAGAAAAAGTATTTCCCAAAACAACACATTTGCTTTGTACATGGCACATATCAAAGAATATTGAAACACGTGGCAAGAGACTATTCAAAACAACACAAGAGTGGGAAGTTTTTTTACAAGACTTCAGTGCGGTGATAAAGGAAGACACGGAAGAGTTATTCTACGCTGCACTTCATAATTTTAAAATTCGTTATGCTCAATTTGGTGGTCTACTTGAGTATATTGATGATACGTGGCTTGCAATCTACAAAGAAAGGTTTGTGGCCCCTTGGACAAATAAGGTAATGCATTTCGGCAATGTCACAACCAATAGAGTTCAATCACAACATGCATCATTAAAGAGATATTTGGGTTCGGCACGTGGAAACCTCATAAGTAACTTCAAAATGATAGACAATCTCCTTATATCTCAGCATGTAGCTATTAAAGCTTCTTTTAGTAGATCATTAAACTCGAATATGCATGAACATCGCATTGCTGATTTTAATCAGTTAAGGGGATTTGTTTCAAGCATTGCATTAGAGATCCTTTATGAAGAAAGAGAGAGAGGTTTTAATGTGGGTATTGACGTGTTTAGTTGTGGTTATGTGTTGAAGCACACACATGGTCTACCTTGTGCACATGAGATTGTAGAATATCAGCGTGAAGGTAAGGGCATTCCGTTATCATCCATCCACCCACATTGGAGGAAGCTCAATGACATTGCAGGGGACATTCCAGGAAAATCACTTGATTGTGACATGGAACTAGCATTATTTAGAGAGAGATTTGCTAGCGCAACAGAGTAGCAAAAATGTATGATGTTAAAATACATACGGGAGGTTAGTAATTTCATAAAAGTTTTTTTCCATTTAATTCATCGCATTTCTATTTAATTCATCGCATTTTTTACAAATCAGTAATCCAGCATCCACTAATATGGAACCTCCTTCGAAGAATAAATTCTCCAAGGGTAGGCCAAGAAAAAAGACAAAGAAAGCGTCAGTAAAAGAAGATGATAGTATAAAAAGGAATCCATCGGCATTTGACTATGCGAAGACAGAAGAGGAGCGACAAAGCCAACTTTCAGTCACAAATCCTAATCCCTTGAAAAAGCTGCCTGTGAGGAGAAAAAAGACTACTTATGGCCCTAACATGACTGATGAGGACTATTATGAATCACTTTTAAATGAGTTTGACCCGAAGATTGTGGAACTAGTTATTAACGGGTTTTCAAACGTTGCTCCGGATGGCCATTGCGGGTATAGGTGTTGTGCAGAATTATTACATTTGAGTCCAAATGATGGTTGGATGACTGTGCGACGTCAGATGTTGGCCGAGCTACGAGACCATAAGGAATTGCACTTAAATATGTTGGGTGGTGACCAAACATACAACGATGTGGAGGAGGCGTTAGATTTTTTCAGTACTAATTTTGTCCATCATTGATATTGGATGCAATTTCCTGCAATGGGTTGCCTGTTTGCCACTGCATTCAACTGTGTTCTTTGTGTTTATTCTCCACAACAAAATATCACTTATTTACCACTAAGGATATGACCAATCGGTGAAGTTGCGCATATAGTTCCAATCGTGTTATATGATAACAATCATTTTATGAAAGTTAGCCTTAAGGAAGAAGCTCCAATGCCATATATTGTTCTGGGGAGGGAATTTCATCGATACGTGGATGCGGAGCGATGGGTGAGTAGGGTGAGTGATTCAATTAATAAATGGGATCGCTTTATTGGTTATCCATTATCGGAGACCTATAATATGCAAATGAAGATTGTCAAAGGTATGCTCATCCATATACAATACAAAAAATATTATATTATCAAAAACGTAATTTTATTTATTTATTTCATATCATCTAAAATCTGATAATTATTTGCAACAGACAAATGGAGATTCGAGCATATCTTGTGTTACTGACTTAATATGTTTTCATATTGAGTGAGGTATGGAAAAACCCATTTATTTGTGTTTTACAAATAATTTTATTTCATCTAATATATTTGTGTTTCTTTGTACAGGAAAACAATTACAACAAAGTGTGTTCGGACTTTCTCGATAACAAGTTTTTATGAAGATTAGTCAACATTTGACTCTGAATTTTTTTTTCTTCTCATAATCAGTTTTTTATCAATATTAGTCAACATTTGGGTGTGAATTTTTTTATTTGAGTGTTAATTTTTTTTTCTTCTAGTAATTAGTTTTTTATTCGAGTGTTAACTTTCTAGCTAAAAATTACTGGCTAGAGTAATCGGGTGCCCCTGTTTATATATATATATATATATATATATATATATATATATATATAATAAGGAGTAGAATTTTTCTACTATTCAATAAGATGATAAGCTAAGTAGAGGTGACGATGAAGCCACCTAAGCAACAATTCAATGGTTGTGATTAAAATACCCCTATTACCATTTTTGTCCCTTAAATATTTGATTTCCCCCTCTTTTAATACCCTTAATTTCTTTTCCTCCTTTTACCCAAAATTCAAATACATGGATAAAATAGGAAATTAGCCCATTGGAAACTTTTACACACTAGCCGAGTACACCGATCTCTCTCTCTCTCTCTCTCTCTATCAATCGTACAACTCTTTCTCTCTCTCTACATTTGTTCTTTAGCAATCAGAAGGTAAATCTCTTTGCTCTCTCTCTCTCGAATGAATCTTGGGGGAAATCTAGGTTTCAAAGGTTTCAAATGGAAATCTAGGGTTCGAAGGTTTCAAATGGAACCCTATTTTCACATACACGCGATTTCCCTTTGTTATACTTTTGCCATTTCTCTTTGTTTAGATACATACCCACATCCACTGTAGTTAGGGTTCATTTTAGGATTTTGTTCATTTTGATTTTGGTTAAGATCTATTTTGATTTTATTCATTTTGTTTTATATTTGTTTACATGTATGTTTATATTTACATGTATGCTTATGTGTTGGGATCTAATCATTTTTTTGGTGTTTTGTTGTTTATTTTTTCTTTTGCAGGTTACTCATTATGCTTGGAATAGCCTAAATAGCTATACTCCTTTTATTCTCTTTATTATGTGTCTATTTATAGATTTTATTTTTTTTTCCCTTTTTTGTTCATTTTAGGTAATATTTTTAGGTGCTAAAATGCATGTTTTAGGTTTTGACAGTTCCAAAATTGGGGGAAAGGTTTATTTGACAATGGTTCAGCTAGAAATTAGTAGCAAGATGATGAATGGTATGTTATCTTTTTGGAGTTTGAAATCATTACCATTTACCATTTTAGTTCACCATATATGTCAATCACACACATTGATGTTTACTTGGAATGAATTTCATTGAAGTTTTCAAATTTGTTTCGTATTGATGTTGTAACTGTAAGCTTTTCGTGAATTTTATTGAAGTTTTTATCTCTATTTTTCTAAGCTCTATTATCTTAATGAATGTTTTATATGTTGTATGTGCTTGATAATGATATGAAATTCATCTTAATGATTGTTTTATATGTTGTATGTGTTTGGTAAGCTATATTATCTTAACGAGTTATATGCATTTTCTACTCAATGAATGTTTTATATGCATTTTCGACTCAATAGATGCTATACTTTTAAATTTTTTTCTGACTTCTCTTATTAGTATTTCTTTTGACAATGTGATTTTAGAAGTATATGTCAGTTGATTAATTTATTCTTGATGGTCAACCTCCTTGATTTTAGGGATTAAGTTTATTATTCTTGATGGTCAGCCTCCTTGGGAGAACTACATTTGGTTTCTATGTACAAGTTCATATGAATTAATTTAGTTTTTTAAGGATGTTTTCATGTATACTATTTGTAAACTATCAGTTATGTTAATGCCTTTAGATGCATCATTTATAGACCTTGAAATTTTGAATTTTTTCTTTATTGAATGCCAAGTGCTTGAAAAAATGCCAAGGTGAGCTCAGTCACTTCTCTTATTTCTATTGTATTGTTTTAATTTCCCATGTATAATGTGATCATCCCTTTCCTATTTTTTCAATGATAATTCAGTCTGGATAATGTAATTCGTATGAAACGACAACGATTGGTATTGAAAGTAGGGAAGTTGTTGCTTTTGATAATGTGCCCATCCCTTTCCCAGTTTTCAATGATAAGTCAGCCCTGCTAATGTAATTTGCTCATCCCGTTCTTAAGGGAATATTGTTTTTGACGGTATATAGTGCAAGTTGCTCCTAAAAGCTGTGTTTTTCTTCTACCTGATTACTGAATGTCTAAGAAAGATTATCTTACACATTTAGTGGATACTTTATCTTTGTCGGAAGCACTATTATGCAATATGCCTCATTTTACCCTTCACATTTCGACCATTGTAATAGTTTTTTAATTGTTAGTTTTATGTTTTTCTTGGCACCAATTCAAACACTCGACTTCGTCTACTTCTCTTTTCACACTCTCTTTCTGCAAAACTTGATGAGAATAATTTTGTTGTGGAACCAATGGGTGAGTGCTGCCATTCGTGGCCATAAATCATAGCAATTAATTGCTAATGATGCGAATCACCATTGTAGTATCTTTTTGTATCTGATGAGACTTAGGGTAAGATCCATAAATAATTTATTAAGTAGGATCAATAGGATCCAACTCATGTTTTCATCATTATTATCATCAATGATGCGGTGAATGCTCACAAGAATGGTTGGCTATGAAACTTCTGCTCACATGTGGAATATTCAAGACCAAGTCTTTTGTTGATCAATTGGCTTCTTTAGGTCATGTTCTCATGAAAAAAGATCACATTGTAGTTTCCAGTGTGATTTGTGATTTTTCTTTTGAGTGTAGAGCCACACTTCAATTTGTGATTACTTAGTTGTGACATATAAGTTATATGCCCAGATCAAGTTCATGGTACTCTTATTTCGCTGTTTTTTCATGGTGTAATGGAAGGTCTTAGTTCTTGATAAGAGAGAACTTTATATGCATGTTTTGAAGAACTCTTATGTTCTGTAGATCAGTGTAGTCTTTAGTTTTAAACTTTTTGTTATCGCAAGTGTTGTTTATGGATTTGTTTATTTGGTTGACTGTTATGTACTTCTAATATCTATCATCAGTTAAGACTAGAGCATTGTCAACTTATTTACTCTCGAGCATTGCCAACTTATTTACTCTCGAGCATTGTCAACTTATGTACTTCTAATCTCTGTCATCAGTTAATCCAGACTTCAATTTTTGGTTACTTAGTTGTGACGTACAAGTTATACAATTGCATCAACTTATCGGTATGTGTCTTCGTACAAAATCAATAATGAAGGTATACATACTTATATTTGTTGCATGTATTTTATTATGTCTATATGAAGTTTCTATGATTTTTTACTTAGTTATGACGTAGAAGTTATACGCTTGCATAAAGTTTTTGGCACTCTTATGTGTTTTCGCACAAAATCAATAATAAAGGTATATATACTTATATCTGTTGACATAAACTACTCATGTGCATGGATATTAGCAATCTGTAGTTGTGTGGGTTGAGTTTTTTGGTCCTTTTCTTTTCTGTGATGCACTGTTATTTGTATACAACACTCTTATGTTTTCATGGTGTTCTTTCAGGTGGCAATTCTCCCAGTTTGGAAGAAGCCTGGCGAGAAGGAGGGAGTTCTCAATGCTGCAGTATCTGTGAATCAAATGCTTCAAAGCACACTCAAGAGAATAGGGGTGAATGTAATACCCACAACTGAGGAAGTCAATATTTTTAAGGATAAATTCAGTTCGTAAACCCAAATGTTCAAGCTTCAATTGCTTCCAACACTTGGGGTTGTTAGTGGTTCTCCTTAGATAAATAAATTGCAAGGTATTCTTCCTGGAATTATTAAAACCAATTGAGCAAATTGGCAGAGGAATTCTAGAAGCAGCAGGCACCTAGAGGTACAACTGCTACTGAAATAACAACACAGCAAGATGTTGATGACATTAGTGATTCTCTGTAGGGAGACAAATCTAATAAAACCACTCGGTCAGGTCCATATTTTCTAGGCCTTCCTCTTTTTTTTTCCTGAATAGGCTCACCAACTAGAGCGCCTACATTATCCCTATGATGTGGAATTGCAGATGAAAGTTCCACCATCAATGGCGACCAATTGAATCCCCCTCAAAGTTTGATTGGAATTGTAACCCTAACTCAAACTCATCAAACTCTCTCAGCATATAATAGGAATTTTATCCAGATAATTCCATATATTTTCCTCGGATTCATACATTTACTTGGAACTTCACTTGACTTAAATCACTCTAAACATATTCTCACCCAAATCTCCAATTCTATCATCCAAAATCATCAAACAAAACCTAAATTCCTTCACTATGATCATAATCCTTAGCAGTAAACTATTCTTTAAGGCCATAGGGAAAAGGGTTTTCTAAAACACACTTTATTTATTGATTTCAACAGTAACACAACGTATCTCTGGAACATGATGATCCTAACCTTGAAAAATTAGATATATAGAAATTTTAGAGGCTGTCGAATTGAGGGAACAACTCAACACATCTCTGGAAGATGATTATCCTTGACTTCCCAAGACTCGGGTCCTTTTGAGCCACAACGAGATTATGCTGAGTCACAACAGCAACATAGGCCACATAAAAAGATTTTCTCAACATAAAGAATTGTATAGTAATTATCGTTCATCTCTGACTTGATTTCCTAAAGGACCAAATTTCCCCACCTCCCTTAAGTCACTTAACGTTACTTATTCCAGAAATCTGTAGGCAGACTCGGAGGAATTTTAACTACTCAACTGAAACAATAGGTCGTCATGTGTTAATGACCAACACAACCGACACAGTAGCAGATCCAATAGATATTCTTTCCAAACACATAGCATATCTGACCATTGGAATTTTTTATGTTAAACACAACATATCTGACCATCACATCCAACACAGTAGTTGATCCCATGTATGTTAATTTATATTCCCTGACTTTTATGTTTATAAAATAGTTATGCAACCTTCACTCATGCATTTATTAGTTTCACTTCCATTTTTTAAATAACGTCCATTAATCCACTTGAAATGTTGTCACCATTACAGACCGATGAAGATACGGATTATGCGGTATTGCTTTCTCACCTCTTTATTGACTCTAAGCTACATTAACTGCTGTTTAATATTAACATTTTTTTTGGTAATTTCTCATCACAGATTTGCAATAGTATACACATGAAAGAAACACATTTTAAAATTATGAGATTAGGACAAAGGTTAACATTGGACTTTAATGGCCGTGACCTTTATAGTTTAAAATTATGTGGACGTCCATGACCTTCATTTTGTTCAAACTCTTCTCGAATAGAAGTTTGATAAATCTAAGGTGATTCCTTTCATCCTCTATAATTCATACCAACTGATTTCAATAAAATTCTGTACAATTAAACATCAAGGAAAAATGGTGGTTACATTATTATATGTACTCCCACAAGATCTCTCGACGTTCCACCCGCAAAAATACCACTGGTAGATCATATCTCACTTCATCTTGCCCAAACAAAATTTTCAATTCAAATTAAGTTTTTTCCAATTTCTAAATCTTTGTTTTTCTGAAGATCTAATTTAGTATTTACATTTTGTTTTGCAGGTCAACTATATCAAGATCAAATATACTCTTCCTTCTCTTAATTTATTTTCTCTGTATTCTACGATGTCTTTTATGCTTGGTCTTAAAGTTATTTATGTCCATTTTGTAGGTTTGGAGTTAGACATCACGGCACTGGAATCCATTTTCTGCAAATCTAAAGTTGGATTGTTTTTTGTTTTATCATTATATCTAGCTATGGATTTATAATCTATTGAGTATGCTAATCTATCTGCTTGGATGATTTGCAGAGCTAAGAACATGTTGCAAATCTATCTGCTTGGTATGCTATTTTGACTTTTTTTTTAGTTATTTGCAGTTAGGTCTCTGATTTCAAAGACCCAGACCGTAGTAAGAAATCTAATTACAAGCTATTCAAACCCCCCAAACCCAATTGTTTTCATATAATGATTTTGTACTTTTTTAGATCTTAAGATTGTTACTGCATCGAGATGTAGATGCTCAATTTGAAGGACTTATATCCTAGGGCTTTTCGAATACTATAGCGGATGTTATTGTTCAAGTATATGGCTCAAAAGAACGAGCAATATAATATTTATATAGTCAGAAGTTTTACGTAAATGCTGTCAAGGCTGAAAGTAACGCCATTTAAAATACTTTGACCCCACGGCGGAGCATAAAATGTCATGAAGTGAATTGTCTTTCTGGTACGTCCTATTTTTGTCCAACACCATCCACCCAAAGTACCTATACGCCCATGGTCGTTACAAATAGAATGCAACACAGTCATGACTAGAAGTTCCCCACAGATATAAGTGAAATATAGGCTCCAAATATTCCACATTTGTTTTTTGTCTAACTACTGTACGATGAAGAGTAAAGGCAATTGTCGTAGTCCAGGGAAAATAATCCACACAAAATAAATGGGTGTTGTAGCCTTGAGCATAACAATAAAATCATTTTTACGGATCCCCAATTATGCTGAAGGAACTGCAACGCATGTCAGATAGGTTGAGGTAGAAAACGAGTTTGAAAGAGAATTTTCGAAGCTCTTTAAAAAGAAGATAACAAATGACAATAAAAGTTGAGCCTAAAAATGAGAGTAAATGATCCGCTATTAACTGTCGTTAATATCTTTTTTTTGTTGTTACTAATCAATTGAATGGTTACACTTTTTTTACTTTTTCTTTTTTGTTGTCACTGCTCAGACTGAATCAAGAAAGTCTAAGGGCCAACGAACACTTAACCTTGAGGGACGGTCTTTGAAAAGGCTAACAAGGTTCAAACCCGAGATGATAACTGACCTTGGGTCAAGTGAAGGAGCTCCTCGGGCTGCAGTTATGAAGGAAAGGGGTAATATTGAAGCCAATCGGTGTGTGGATTTGGCCGTAGATGCTTTAGCTAATGGAGCTTCAGGATGAGCCAGAAAGAGAGATTGTACCACATGCTTCTGTGAGCGAAAATTTACATCATCCATAAATGTGTCAAATGAAGTCGAAAAGACTCTGGAGGACCAGGTTCTAGAAGAAGAAGCAAAAATTACACATAGCATGTACTTATTCCTCATGAGATTCTTGGTTGCATAAAACAGGAAGAAAAGAAGGTTTTTTTTTTCATCTCTTATTATATTTTTGTTTGATCATTTTTTAATCAATTTCTTACATTCAGGGCTTGATCTTCCTGTTCATTTGGTCTTGAACACATCTGGGAATTTGACTCTATATTGTGGTGTATGTTTATTGCCACCTGTAAGAGAAGGTAAATGGTTTATACAAAAATAAAATATCAGACAGTAGAAAGTAGCAAACATAATCCATTTTCGAGAAATCTGGATGAGCTTTGAGTGGAGTTGATTTCCATCTTTATCGTTATAAGATATAAAAATTCTGTTGGTATCGGCCGTAATGGAGTGTACATCAATCGCATCTACAAGACATATCTGGCATGAAACTCCTCATTCTTTATTCCCAAACGATACTTTTACTATAATCATCCAATTACAAAATACTAATTCTACCTTATTTCTTGCTACTTAACACTTCATTACAAAATACCAATTCTGCCTCTTATTGTAGATTGCTGAAGGGACAACTTAGAATTTTCATATAACTGTTGTAAAGACGAGGACGATATGTTTAGAAGCAGGGGTTTATGTGGAAACCAGAGGAGGAAAGATGTTCAGCGAAATCATGTATTTAGTACCCTAAGGATTTGAACTACTGCGAACTCGGGTAACCAGCCCTTGGTAAAGTGTGATACTTCAAATCCTACAATGATGATACTAGAATATGAAGAAAGCATGATAACTTGGAGAGGCTTTAAGCCAGACTTCGACAAGCTCGAGTTTTAATTACAACCCACCTGACTATAAATCATATTAATGATGACAATTCTTATATTTTTATAAATTGACTCATGTTTTGAGATGAATTTCATACGAATTGACATTAATTTTCCCTTAATGGAATTTGACCCTTTAATTTTTATTGGGTTGGGTCATTATCTGGATGTGTATTAGTGTTGTTGCCGACTATTTATATTGTTTTACTATTTTTTATTTCTTAAATAGGGTGGTGGATAGTCCTATAAGAAAATGAAAATTTTCCCAATCTTTTAAAAATGCTTACACATTTGTGTTATAAAAAATAACCACGGACTTAAAAGTATTTGATGGTATGATTCTATTTGTGCGAGATCCATGACACTTAGTATTGTTGTCGTTGACTATTTTTTTATTCATTAAACATAGTGGATCGTCCTATAAACAAAGGGTATTTTGCCCAAATTTTTTAATTTGTTTACCAATATTTATTTAATATAATAGTATACCATTATATGAAGAAATGAAATAAGCATTGTTTACACTTAAATCAGGGTGGATCGTTATATAAACAAAGTAAATTTCACTCAAAAAAATTTAAATTTTTTACACTTTTGTGTTATAAGATAAACTTTATGACTTGATTATACAAGATTCCATACATCGGGGAACGGAAATTTTTCCGTTTTGCAATTATGTATTTTGAAAATTTTCGCCGTTTTATGATTACATACTTTTGAAAATTTTCGCCGTGCCTTCAGGCACGGGCATTCCGCTAGTATATATATATAAACAGGTGTAAACAGGTGCAAGTATATATCTCAGAGGGAAAATTATTGGCTAGAGTAATCAGAGGGAAAAAGTAAGAGGGTCAAATTACTAGAGTAATCAGAGGGCAAAAGTAATCAGGTGCCTCTCTCTCTCTCTCTCTCTATATATATATATATATATATGAACATGTGCATATATATGCAAATATATATATAACTCTCTTGTCACATACATGAAACGGATAGTTACAGATTTAAGAGGGTAATCTAAGTCCAGATTTAAGAGGGTAATCTAAGTCCAATACATAACATCACGATTCATACTAATACATAACATGGATGCTCAAAAAATTACCTGTGGTTTGTGTTGAACGAAACCTCCATGGTTGAAGACATCTAAGAATGAAAGAGGGTCATCTGAACTAGAAATGCAAATCTGAAAACAAAACCTCCATGGTTGAACTAGAAATGCTGTAGGCGGGTGATTCACTCTCTCTAAAGACAATCAGAAATAAATTGTCTGAAATGCGAAAACCTCCGTCTAAAGGCCCGTTTTTTTTTCTCCACACACCCGAGTACACGGTGAATTGAATATATATCTGCCCATATATGTGGGGTTATTACAAGTCCGGTGTCAATAAAGGAAAAATGGGTCCAAATAAAAAACCCCCAAGTGAAGATGGGAATCAACATCCCCACACCCACCCCAGGCCAATTCTTTGTTTGTGCCACCAATACCAGAAGGTGGAGGAAGTGAGCCCGAGCAGTATCTATGGTGGCTGGAATCACACAATCTACGACGCCCTCCCTTGGCGCCTTGCTTGGTGATGTCAACCAACCAAGTTGAAATTGATCTTTCTCGGGTCCCTTGCACCTCTCAATACAAGTGGGCAACTCCCGTCATAGGGTTTGATGCATCCCATGCGAAAAATCTAGCCTCGGTTTGCATTGTGGATGTCAGTGGCAAAATTTACGAGCGAGACATCGGTGATGGGATTCCCTGCGACGGTGGTGAGTCTAGTGACAGTGCTGTGCGCAAAAGGAATTAGGTGGAGTCTGTTGCAGTGAGCCAGGACTATTTTAAGAAGGGTGTGCATGATTCAGGCAAGTTAAACACTAAATGATTTTGTTGAATGAGATATCGGCGACCAATAGGTGATAAAGATCCAAATTTGGAAAGGATTTTTGCGGGTTCTAGTGTGTCGCGGTCTAGTCAAAGAAATTTCCGGACAAAGCAAGTGTTTTTTGGTTATTAGGCTGCATCTAGTTACACTTAGGTGGTGTGTCTTTGCTTAAAGAAGATAAATCTAGCTTTGTGAATGTAGATTAAAAGAAATTTGGGGCTAGTCCAATTGGGTCAAGTCTGGTAAAATTTTAAATGAAGATTTGGGCCTTAAAATGATTTGGTTCGCTTTGATCCTTCAAAGCCTTAGAGTATAAATATTAATGGTATGGAAAATTATGGATTAAGTTCTAATTGGTGAGTAATTCCATTGGGCTCCAGAAAATTGACAAAAAATGGTTTGGGTCAAAATTAACAGGGATTTAAGTATTTGTTATTATTATGTCCGGGACCGATTCACTTCTAAAGGCCATGGACAAGTTTTTTCAAAGGAGGGGAGAGGGATGCATCCGACAAGGCTTAGTGAAGTCCTTGGAAGTGCGAATTGGACGGAGGAGGAAAAATATCTCACGGACATTTTTAGAGATTTAATTTGATAGTAGCTTTTTATTTGATTGGTACTTATATCTTTATTTATTAGTTTATCTGATTGGTAATCATATATTTATTTATTAGTTTATGTGACGTAAACTACACGTTAATGGTTAAGAAAATAGACTAAACCCCAACTTTTAGAGAGAGAATCAAGATATTTCTTATATTCAAAATGGAGGGTGTCCTCAAATGAGGAATACAAGGGGCATTTAAAGGGGAGGAGTAGCTTAGGTCCTAAGCTAATATTCTAATTACAAAAATTCCCTCAATTGCCTTTACGACTCCTACCTCTAAATACTAAAATAAAAGAAAATACAATGACATAAAAAAAGAAAAAGAAAATAACAAAAATACAATAAAATGGAATAAAACCCTAAAAAGGTCCCATTTCCATCACTCTCCCCCTCTTAAGACCGAGCTCGTTCTCGATCGTTTAAAAAAATTGGCAACTCGTGAGGAAATTCCAAAAATTGGTGCCAAAAACTTGGGAACTCAGGTTTTGGGGTCTAGGGGGTGGGGCGAGAGGCTGGAGTGGGTTCCGAACTGGGGTTAGTTGGGTTTTGGGATCGGGTGGGCTAGGGTTTAGGTCGGCGGCAACAAGGGGTGTTGGGGTGGTCGGCGGTTAGGGTTTTGGGGTCGGGTTGACAAGGAAATGGGTTGGGACAAGGGTGGGGGGTAAGGCTTGGACGACATGTGTTTTTTGGTCATTGGGGTTGGGGTGGTCGGCTGGTGGTTTTTGGGTAGCGGGAAGGTTGGGGTCTGGGAAGAGGGTGGGGGCAGGCTAGGGGGTTTCGGTGGAGGGGAGGTAGACTAGGGTTTGGAATGGGTAGGCTAAGGTTTTGGATTATGGAGGAGATGAGTTGGAATAGAGCATTAATTTGTTGTTGTTGTTGTTGTCTATCCCATCTCCGCATCATCTCTTTATTGAACTCCTCTTGTTGTTGTTTTGATTTTCTTGGAGCCATCGAAAGTAGTGTACGATTTTGATAACGACACACCAATACACCAATCGAGGAGCAACACCTCGATCTGATACCAATTTGATGTAAACTACACGTTAGTGGCTAAGAAAATAAACCAAACCCTAACTTTTAGAGAGATAATCAAGAGATTTTTTATATTCAAAATGGAGGGTGTCCTCAAATGAGGAATACAAGGGGTATTTAAAGGGGAGGAGTAGCTTAAGTCTTAAGATAATATTCTAATTACAAAAATGCCCTTAATTGCCTTTACTACTCCTAACTTCTAATTACTAAAATAAAAGAAAATACAATGATATAAAAAATAAAAGAAAATAACAAAAATACAATAAAATGCAATGAAACCCTAAAAATGGCCCATTTCCATCATTATGTGATTTATGTTTTCGGGTTTTATTTTACTTGTCAACCAAGGAGAGGTAGATAGCTGTAAAGAAGAGTTACCGCTATCTTTTTTAATCACTTAGGGTGTGTTTGATTGCAAACATGGAAAATGCGTGGAAAGTAATTCATTAGAAGTTGGAAAATGAGAGAAAAAAGATATGAGTTTTTGGTCTTACTTTTTCTATTTTTCATGGAAACCAATTCTTTGGTGGGTAGATAAAGAAATATTTTTCAACAAAAATGAGGTTTTACGTGAATGAGTATTGTTCTTATATGAAGTGTTTACAATCAAGGTAATGCAAGAATAAAATATGAGTTCAAACAACTATTTTCTATGGAATTTTTTTTCATGTTAATCAAACACACCCTTATATAATTTATAGTGAATATGATTGGAGAGAGGTGAAAACCTATTTTATATGTTCGAGTCAAGGTTCTAAAAAACGCGGGGCGTGACCAAGGCGTGGAGGCCAAGCCTTAAGCCTTAGAAGCCTAGGCGGGCCTTGGCGTAAAAAGGCGTGAAAAGGCGTTTAGGCATTTTTTTAATATATTTTAATAGTTTTTGACTATGACAAGGCTATTTAAAATACTAAATTGGTACATAACTTAAATATATGTCTAAATATTTGTAAATTAAAATAATATTTTTTTAAAATACAAAAAAAAAACAAAAAAATTTCATCTTTTCACGCCTTACTTCTAAAAAACTCGCATTTTTTCACGCCTTACCCCCAAAAAACGCACGTTTTTTCACGCCTTGCCCCAAAAAACGTTGACCATCGTTGACCACGCCTTGATCCACGCCTAGGTCCAAAACTTGGCGTATCTAAAAAGCCTCGCGCCTAGGCGCGCCTAGGCGCGTTTTTTAGAACACTGGTTCGAGTATACTGCGCATCACTTTAGTTCTTTTATGTGCTTGCCCTCACGGATAGACCAGATGTTTTAGTAGATGGATGATTTCCAAGATTTTAGAAATATTATGAAAGGCCACTTGTCAAGGAAATTTAAGGATTTTGTTCAAAGAGGTGTTGTAAACAGCAAAATATGGGTTTTAAGAAAACTAATGTCAGTATGCTACTATCAGGATCTCATTATACAATAATAAAAATAAAAAATAATTATTAATTCAGCCAAGAGAAGCCACTTTATCTCTTTGCCAAACAGATTAGACAGCCAAGAGAAGACACTCAACCAAAAGAGAACATGTTTTTTCTCTAAAACTCAATTTTGTGACGGTATCCTTTGTTGTTTGCTTCTTTTTTATTTGTTTTTATTAAAACACATCTATGATTATAAGATAAAAAAACAAAAACCGCGAAAAAAAAATCGTGAATCGGACCCGAATCGTGAATCGCTCGCCAAATTGCTGATTCAACCTGATTTTTAAACCCGAGACGATTTTCAACTCAAGTTAAATCATTTTATGTGAGAATCTAATTGAATCGTACGATTCAAATCGTGAATTTTACGACTTTGACAACTACGCTCATTATAACTTCACAGATTGATAGCTAGAGCCCTGCCTGAGCGATAAATAGAGGCACGGGGACCTGGAACACACATGCCAGAGCATATGACCGTTACTGCAAGGTTTGCGGAGAAATTTGTTCTAGATGATGGCCAATAAATGACTCACTACACATAACATGGTTGGTGCTTGGCGCACCTCTACTTCACTTGTTCCACTATACATAACATCCTGATATGGTTGAGCCTCTATTCTCATTATAAACAAGGACGTGATATTGGGAATTCTTATTGGTTAAATGTCACCCTTGATGTTTCTCATTGCATTTTTATCTTAGTGCGACATATTGTCTCACTTTCCTCTTTGATTTCGCAGCAATTGTTAATTTCTTCCAGAAATTTGGACTTCTTCACCAGCGGTTATCGCTACCTAATTCAGATTCTTCCTGCGGCAGTTGTTGCACCCATGTTTTTCTCTTATAAAAATTGAATTTGGCGTCATCAATCAGTCCGTATCTGCATTTAACCTTATTCTTGGAGATTTCTCCCTCATTGTTTATCAATTTTAGTCTATCAGTGCCTTTTCAGCTGTCATTGACCGACTAGGTACCTTTTCTTACCTTCTTTCCTAACATGTTCAATTTTCTTCATGTATACATGTCCAACTTAATAATTGCTATAACTTGTTACTTTAATTTAATTTATGCGGTTTTGGGGTCACCATTGAAAGGGAGGGAAAAAAGATCTTGAACAACGTATTCAGCAAACAGATGATCTGTGTCCAATTTAACACAAGTCTCCTAAGAACCGTGTGGAAAGAAGTTACTTGAATTTCTTGACCTTTTTGGCCATATATCTTATGGTTTCTAACCGCCGTTGAACTACTGTTGAGGAATCTGTCAAGCTAAAGAAGATCTTCTTTGCCTCTTAATTCTATTATTGCAAAGTCTTAACCAAGTTATAATTTAAGTCGCACCTTCAATATTATGACATTGTAATGTTCATTTGATTCAGCAATGATGTAATTTGATTAAAGTATAATATTATATGTAAAATCATATAATTTATTCAACACGGTTATTTTATTTAGGGTTAATTGCAAATTTGACCATAAAGTTTGGGGTCATTGTAAATTTAACCTCGCTTTTTCAATTTTTGCAATGTTAACACTGATGTATTTGATTTGAGCAATCTTAACCCTCCCTCAAGCATAGTTCAAAGTCTCGCTCTCGGTCCTCGTATCGGATGCTCGATTTTCATCTTGGTCGAGGTATCGGGCGATATGCAAAGATACGCTATTTAGAGAGTTCAAAAAATTTTGAAAAAATATAGATACATAAAAAAATATAAGATTAATAATGTAGACCAATTAGATGAGATAAAAACCATCATTTAATATGCACAACATTGTCTAATTGATTATACTAACATGTCAAACTTGTTGGCTCCAATATTCCATAATAGACTACGATGACACATAAAATTCCATAAAGAAGTTTCATAGAAGTTAAGTAGAAATAATTAGTTTCGATTTATTAATTAAAATTTAGTACCAACTTAATTATGTTGATTTTGTTAAGAGTCTAAACAATTTAAATAAAAATCAATAGTAATTTAATGATATTTTTGTTAAAAATCAGTACCATTTTTAAAAAAATGCAGTACAAGTTATTAATTGTTTAGTCAAAAATCAGTACCAATTTGATACATATTTTGAGGGTGGAATGATTATCACCCATAGCAGTAATTTATTAAAAATTTAGCACATGAAAATCAATATTTTCAAAAAAGTCTTATTACTATTTTTTAAGAAACTATTTTTCATTCATGGGAAAATTTTAATCATTCTTTGTACAAAAAGTTTACTTTTATTATGTGAAAAAAATGAAAATTTAAACATAAATTAGTTGTATACATTTTGTATTTTCTATGAAAAAATTGAAAATTTAAATATATGTTAAGTATAAACAATTTTAATTTTTACAAACAAAGAACTTTTAAGAATTATTGAAATCAATTTTTAAGGTAGGTTATCTGTATTCATGTTTTTTTTGGTAATAAAGAAAGAACATTTAAACATAAATGAGCTGTAAACATTTTTTTCCTGTGAATTTTTTCTTTTTTTGAAACAAGTTATAAACATTTTTTTAAAAATAATCTGTAAACATTTTTTATATTGTAAAAACGACTCCGGTACTGAACTGATCTCGCCGATATGAACCGTTATGCCTCGATTTCACATAAAACCAATTTCCTCTCTCGATATCATCTCATTGGGCTGCGGTACCGAGTCAACTCGGTCGAGACTTTGAACCATGTGGTCAAGTCTGTGTTACGAGACTTAAAGAAATGATGACTGGGCAGCCATGTGTCATTGTTTATTATTTATTTTTGCTACCCATTAATTAAGATATAAAGACACATTACTTCACTTCTCTCTTTTCCCCTCCCCCACCCACTTGAAGAACCCTAGCTTCCCCCTGCCCCACCCCCTCTGCCACTCTTCCCAACCTTCGCCTGGAGCTCCGCCTCCGTCCATCCGCCCCTTCAATGCTCACCTGGACTCTTTATCTCTCTCGATTGAAAGCTCCCTCTGATGCTACTGTTTTTACCTTCAATCTCTCTTTCCATGACAGACACAACCTCCACATCCACATCTCAACACTCTCTCCAGCAACCCATTTTGTAACAACTCTCATTCTCCTATTCTATTAAAAAAGCGTGAGCCATTATTAAAACATTATAAAGTTGATGATTCCCACCAAGAATTTGATCGCCGGGTCGTGCTAATTCCATACGAATTAGTACTGAGAAGCATGTGCCCATCATTTTGTTTACAAGACAAGCTTGAAGGTCGCTGTATTTTGTAATCCGCCTTAGACTCTACCGAAGTCACTTTCTTTGTCCCCAGGAATCGAAGTTCCAAAAGCAGACGAAATCACTATGGAACCGGACCTCCTCGCTGCCGCCCCCAAATTTAACATGCTCCTCTCTTGATATCTCATTCGAGTAGAGTTGAATTCTCACTCCATATCCATCTCTTAAAACTCCTTTATAGATATCCACTGAGTATTCCCTCCCAGCTGAATTTCTCTTCAAGGCTCAGATCGAAGGGAATAATTTAGATCAAGATTTTCAACTTCTCTTGCTTTTATCCTTTTCTTGAAGAAATGTGTGTATATAAATGTGTTTGTGAAATCTGAAGGTGGAGATGACAGGCAGTGGTGGAGGACTAGGGTTTTTGAGTGTTGTGACTTTTTTTCTAAAATAAATATTTATTTATATTTCCTTTTTTCCACGTGGGGGAGGTGGAGGGGATGGTAGTGGGAGTGATTATATTTTCCTTTTTTTTCTTTTCATTTTTTGATGTGGCGGAGTTGGAAGTAGGGGTAGCCTGTGGCGGTGGAGTGGTAGTAGCGTGGGAGTTTTGAAATTGGTGGTAGTAGGAGTGGTGGAGCTGGTAGCGAGAGAGTTTAATTTAATTAATATATTCATAATAATATTTTCAGACGAATTCCTTTAATAATTACTTTAATTAGCCAAATGTCACCTTTATTGGATACTTCATCACAATAATGACACATGGTTGCGAGTCATCATTTTCGTTATGTGTCTTAACGGAGATTTGATGGAGGGTTAAAATTGCTCAAATTAAATACATCAGGGTTAACATAGCAAAAATTGAAAGAGCGGGGTTAAAATTCAAAATGATCCCAAACTTTAGGGTCAAATTTGTAATTAATCCTTTAACATAATATATTAACTATCAAATTGGTAAGGTTCCTGAAAAAATGTTGTTAAATTTTCTTTAATATTATTTTAATTTTGTGTATTATAAACGGGGAAGTTTATTTATCATAAAATAAAAGAAGTAAAGCTGAAGTGGGCCAGCAGTCCACTTTGTAAACTAAGGAAAAGAAAATACAGTGTCCATAAATCAACTGACCAACATAAAACAGACTGCATGCATCCCCAGGCAAACCATCAACACAGGACCACGTCCCACATTTTACAGCAGCAGCAAACCCATGAACATTAGCTTAAGAATTTTTTGCTATTGCCTCGGCCAAACACATATAAAACTGAGGGTAATCATTAACAGGCTTATAGATGAAACCAAAAAGGAAGTCTTGAATTTGATTCTCTCTCACCCATTCTGTCTCTTCTTCTCTCCCGTCAACGATTCTGATGTGTGCAGCAACAATTAAAGAGTCCACTCCTATAAAGGCTGGCTGATTAGAAGAAATTAGGGGAGAGAGAATTTCTTTTTCGTTTTTCCTTTTTGCTGATTTTGAGGGAGTATATGGGAAATAACTCATCTTTTGGTTCCAAGTTTCAGTAAGTTTCTCTTATTAGTTATTAGGTAAGTTTAAGACTCGCTAGTATTTCCTTTATAAACGCTTAGTATGTTATTTTTACCAAAAAAAGGAATTTTCCACTTGATATTCATACCTTTGTTGCTTTTCTTTTCGTTCTGTACTGTGTTTCATCGATTGGTATCAGATCACGTAATCAAAGATGCATGCCAAAGCAATTATTTGATAAAATTGAACCAAAAATTCAACACACATGAAAATAAATAAACATACCACACTGAAATAGGATATACATGCAAGTAATGATCTTGGACTAGGTGAGTTCAAGTGTGTCATCATATACATGTGAAGATGCTGCTAAAGGGACAAAAAACCAACAAGATGGAAGAAACTCTTGCTGCTATTCAAGAAACCCTAATCAAAATGACGGCAAGGTTTGGAATCATTGCTCAACCGGTCCAGGGAGGGTTTGCTCGATAGACTTGGTGGTGGACAAAGGAGGGAAAAACGAGGGCCAGACCACCACCTATTCGGGTTGCGAGCCCCGTAAGGACCAGGCAAAGCTGCGAAAGTGGCGAATGAAAACGGACCCGCGGCAAGCTGCGACAGACCAATTAATGACCCTCAGGTTCCCTCGTGGGGGGCTGGCTGACTAAGGGCTTGGTGTGGTGGCCTCATCAGGTAGGTCATAGGGTATGTTTCGGATGTAGACTTCCATATAAAAAATCAACGCTTCAAAAACGTCCAACGATTTAAGCTTCCTTCGCAGCGTTTGATACTGTGAAAACAAGGCATCATAACCTGGTCGATAAAGCGCAGGGAAAGAGGTTTGACTTTATACTCTTAACCGTTTTAATCCAAATAATGATGTTCTGACTTCGAATCTCAACAGAGAGAGGATTAGGGGTGGAAAATCGTGTTTTGGCCCAACACGTCCTGATACGGCGTCTTGTTTATATTTTATTTGACACAAAAACAACCCATTTAAAACATGACACGACATGAAGAACACAATTCATCATCTTCATGACTAATTAAGCCTAATAGAACACGAAAATATGAACAAAAACACATGACACGAATTATAATTTTGGCACGAGCACAAAATGGCACGACTTCATGTACGAAAATCCCAACAGGAACACTGTATCGTGTCAATTTTGGCTCAATTTTGTGTCATGTTATCTCTTCGTTTCCAAAATTGCCATCCGTAGGGAGGATGCAACTTCGAATCTCAACAGAGGAAGAAGTGCAACCTCGAATCATAACAGAGGGAGAGGCTGCGACTTTAAACAAGGGAGCCACTTCGAATGGAAGTCATTTGGAACTTTAAATATGAACAAGGCTGCGATTTCGTTTGACCCCTACAGTCATTCTAATTTATATATTTATTTGGTGAGCCACCTCCAAAACGATGATGCTTTGTTTGGCAATCCGAATTTATAAGTAAAACACCTTTTGCACAGACAATACACACGATGTCATATTTTGCGCGTATTAAGTGCTAATAGTGTGCCATCTCTCACCTTTTTTCATACACAAAAATCCATGACAAATACTGGTGAGCGAACTGGGCCAAAATCCTAGATTTTGTTAAAAACTAGGTTCAAGAAAATCAGTTTCAAACATCGCTATCAATCTAATGACACTTCTTGTGAGATGCATAAAAAGAACATATTTTCTTCAATCTCTCATCATGTTTTATGATCACTGCAGCCTTTTTTGTTGCCTATTGGCATTATTCTCTGTATAAAAGAAATGTTCTCCTTCTGCATGTCTTTAATGGATTACTAGCTTCTTCATTCCAAGTATAGCATTATAAGGTGTGGTTCCAGGCCTCGATATCAGTTCTGACACCCTATAGTAATTTACTTCATATGAAACCAAGATGCTTATAATAACTATGGATAAAAGAGGTCTTTTTTAATTTTTGATGTCATTTAATAATTAAACATCCATTTTACATGCTAGCGATAATTTTGTAATCTATCAAACATACAGGTGAATTTGATGACGTTTTGGATAACAGCTCTAAATCTCTTTCAGACCCCTTGGAAGGGTTTAATCTTACATATTCCAGTGAGAAAAGCCCAACTCTTTTGAGGTCTTCTGTGGCCATTGATAAGTGTGAGAAGTTACTGGATATTGAGAATTTGACTCTACAGACGCCAAGAAGTAAAACCATGCTTGTTAGGGATTTGCCATTGGAGATATATGAGAAGGATCATTTGCTGGTTATGATTTTCAATATGTTATTATTGAGTTTTTATTCTGATCTTGCAAGCAAGTGTAACATTAGCTAATCTTTGGTGCATAACTGCATTAGCAGGTTACAGGACCAAGTGGAAGCGGTAAAACTTCATTGTTGAGGGCTATTGCTGGTCTTTGGAGTACTGGGAGGGGAACTATCACATTCTACATGAAAGATGAAAAGAAACCTGACACACTACTAATGGTATATATGGTGATCTCGGAAGACCCACAAATAGAAATTCTAGAGGTGTATTTTTCCTTCCTCAAAGACCATGTATGGTTTGGGGAACACTTTGTCAGCAATTGCTTTATCCTACATGGAATGAAGATTCAGATTCTACAACACCTACTTCTAAAACAGCTGGTATACCTCAACTCTGTGCTACAACATGCCTTTTGTACGCTAAGTAGGTTTCTGAGGAGGAATTCGATATTTTCTGCCAAATCAGTTGCGATTTGTAGGATACTGTTTCTTATCAATGATGACTTGAACCCCTCATTTAAATCCACAAGGAAGGTGGAATGCGCTCATATTTTACAATTGTAATTGTCTCACTATTGTAAATTTTGTGCGTGCAAGTGACTTAGTGAATTCACTTTCTAATGTTGGTGAATAGAAAAAACCATTTTTTTCACAAGAAAAATCAAAATTTTTTATTTAATCAAAGTTTTATTACATACAGATGTTCCAATTTCCTGAGCTTTGTGTCGTATGAAGCATGGACATGGACATGAGACACGAATGCGACACGAGTCCCACAATATGTACACGTCAACACTGAACTGTTAAAAAAGTAACATGAAAAGTGGGATAAGGACACGCGAGGACACATTAATAATAAATATTCACTATATATAAAATTAAGTATTCAACACCAAACAAATTGAACCTAAACTGCTAAACAGCTAAATTGAATTAATATAAACTAGATTACGCAAACAACTGAATCTAAATTTATAATAATTAAAATCTACCGAAATCAACCAAATAATTTAATTCAATTTCAAAAACCCTACCACAGTTAATTTCACTCCCCAAAACAATTTATATCCTCCAAAATCTACTAAATCAAGTGTATTTTCAAGATGAGGCCCGTCGATATCGTGCGAGAAAAATCACAAATAGAATGCCAACTGAAATAATCGATACATATATAATCGACACTTTAATATTAAAAAATAGAAAAATAATAAATTAAATACACTTACCTATTGCTAGAGGAGGGGATACAAATTGTAATAAATTAGAAAGGCATTTGTATCAACTACTAGGTTGCTGTATTTCATCTTTTCTGCCACTATATTTAGAATTTCCAGATGATCAAAGAGAAAGGGGTGAACCTGGAGCACCGTTAAGGTTGCCCCATTGTGACTTGGGGGTCACAAGTTCGAGTCGCGAAAACAACCTCTTTTCATAGGCAGGGGTAAGGCTAGCCTACAATTAACCCCCCTTGTACCCCGCAATGGTAGGGGCCTCGTGCACAGAGTTTGCCGTTTTAGATGATCAAAGAGAGAGAGGCAGCTGCTTGGGTGTGAGAAAAAAGGAATAAGGGTTTAGTATTTGTTTCTGTCCACTCAGATTATGCCATATGGATGGCTCAGATCATACACTTTTTGAAAATATATAAGGTTTTGAGATCAATTTAAGTTTCATTTTTACATACAACTCTTTTAACCTCCAACATTGTCAATATACATTTACCAAGCCTTTAAGTTTTAAAACTATATATAAAACGTTAACGATACATTTGGAAAAGTTCAGGGGGGCGGCCTCCCCACCGGCCTTGACTTGGTTTGACCCTGATATGAATTTTTGTAATCGATGATCACATACTACATGTTAACTAGGAAAAATATTATTAGGGATAAACATATGCATGTTAAGGCGTGGATATGTTTAGTATATGAAAATGCATATGTATATTATCTGAAAAAGGGCAATTCCAGTGCACGAGGCTCCCACCACTGTGGGGTACTGGGGGGTTTGGATGTACGCAGCCTTACCCCTGCATACGCAGAGAGGCTGTTTCCGTGACTCGAACCCGTGACCTCCAGGTCACAGTGGGGGCAGCCTTACCGTTGCATCCGGGTTCACCCCTTTGCATATGTATATTATCTACATCTCAATATTTCACTATGATGATTTCATTAGGCATGCCTACTTATCCACTATCTTATTTTTATTATGATAAAATTTTGTTTTTAACAATTGTATGTTTTTTAAATCGCAAAAAGAAAGTCACATCTCAACATTCAAGAAATGCTGGACGCATGTGCAAAGTTAAAAATTTAATAATCTAATTCATTTTTGTTTGTGGACAAGCGATATCCAGGCCCTGTGATGGATCCTTTCAGATCTACATCTGGTCAGCCCTGGCTATTCATGCGAGCATATTTAATTACGAACACATAAAAGTAGTATCGGTGTCATGACACGATGTTCGACATGACATGTTGCCTTTTAGAAGTATCCGTGCTTCTTGTTTATGCCTATTTCTACATTAAAAAAAATTGTTAAACATGAAGTCTGCTGAAACATAAAAAATTTATTAGCGAAGAGTTTTTTTGCACATTGTGCGAGTTTTGGACTTTGGTCCCCCAGAGTTCTCCCATTTTGGACATTAAGATCCACTTACTTTTGTTATTAGGGATTCTCCCCCAATTTAGATGGAACTTGTCCATCAGATGAAATTATTTTCCTCTTAAAACACAATTATAGCCTTCTCATAATAAATAAAGTTACAAAAATACCCTTAAACCCACCTACATTTCAAGAGAGGAAAAGTAAAAAAAAAACTAAACCTTAAATTAGAAAACCAACCTTTTAGCCGTTCCCTCCCAATATGAAATACTAGTTCAACACCCCCACCCCCCAACACACACACACACACACACACACACATCTCTCTCTCGGTATGATTACTATCACGATTTTCCCCTTTCTCTCTACTGCCACCCTAGCGTCTTTTTGTTTTTACTTTTATTTCTGTGAAAAATAATTGATTTTCTGGAATAAATCAAGAAGCTGAAGCCATGACTTATGGGCAATGTTTTAAATTGCGGTCGCGTAGGGTGTCGCACTTTGGTTTCGAAATCGCGTCGCGCAAGCAATTCGTGCATTCCAGATTTTAAATTTGAAAACATGTAAAAAATATAAATAAATAAATAAGCTCAAGAGTAACTCCAAATCATTTCAAATATTGTTCTGAAGACATAAAGTACTACAACATTCGAAATTAAACACACTAATAGGACCAAATTGTTCGAAACATAGGACAATCAAAGTTCAGAAGTACTACTACAACATTCATAAATAAATTAACAACAAATAGCATCAAAAGTAATCTGCATCGTCCAAGATAATATCATCATCATCTTGATTAAGGGTATCTATGTCGTAAATCTTACACTATCAAAGATCCTCGGAGCAAATCCTGCAAAGACATCAATCTCCACATCTTCATCAACGGGATCCATTCTCACTTCTTTCCCTTTACCTCCACCTAGTATGGTAAAAACAATATTACAAATTATTAGGGTGCTAACTCGTAATTATGTATATATTAAATTTGTTATACTTACTTGAACATTCACCCACTTTACGCTTTTTTGAAGTCAGAGAAGAATCAACATCAATAACTGGGACTTCATTCTCTAGCACACTATCAACGATTTCGGGTGGCAAACTCTCAATAGGATCTCCCGAGAACAACTCATCATCATCAAGCCATGAAGTATCTTTAGGTAGGACATGATCTTCTCTCTTCGTGATCCATTCATCATCGGACTCAATTTCATCAACAATAATTGAATCAATCTTGAAACTCCTCCTAATACTTCTGTCGCTTAGTTTGAGATTATATTTGACATACACCAATGCATTCAACCTCTGGTGTTCAAGCCTATTCCTCTTTTTTGTGTGTATCTACAAGTAATTAGGAAATAAATATAAATATTGGAGGAAAAAAATTAAATTAAACATATATAATTGTTAGAAATAGAATTAACAAATGTAAAAAGCCAATACCGAAGCAAAAGTACTTCAATTTTGTTCGCATCCCGATGTGCTATTAGTAAGACCTAGTACACGGACGATAAAACTCATAAGCTCAGGTGTCTTACTCCTGAAACGTATCCATCATTGGGCTATAAAACAAAGAGAATCAATAAATAAATTATGTAACAATGTTAGTTTATTTGAATATGTAAAATCTCACTTGGTAATGCAATTGGGGATTCAAATAATATCCCGCCATATGTAATGGATGATGGAGTTGTGGAGTCCACCTAGCATCAATTTTTTTCCAAATCGGCATATATTTTCTTTCAACATCCCCACAATTGATTTTGATTGTTTTTTCTGCCCTATCCATCAATTCATATATATATCCCATGGTCGGTCGCTCCTCAAAATCAACCTCCCTCAACACACTAACAAGCGGGACAACACTCTTAACACAAAATGCCACGTGGGGCCAAAAATCAGGATCATTCAGTACCAACCTCTTCGCTATTTTCCCATCTTCCTTTTTTTCTTGAGAACACTCGGCCCACAATTGAGAAGCAAACATAATTTAAAGTGTTTTTTTTTGTTTGTAAAGACTTTGGAGTGTGAGAAATGAGGTGGCAAACCTTGTTGTAGCCAAACGAAGGAGCTCTTTCCGTTTAGTATGTTCTCTCATAAAATAAATAGGCCTCGAATGACCATAAATAAATTTGATCACCCACTTTGCTATTTCAATTGTGTCCTTAAAAATATTCAACTCCCCTATATCCTCCAACATCAAATCTATACAATGTGCGGCACAAGGGGTCCACCATAAATGGGCCCACTTCTCTTCAAGCCTCTTTCCCGCATTCTTGCAATTACTAGCATTATCCGTGATAACTTGAATCATATTTTCCGCACCTACCTCAGCAACAATATCAGGAATATAATTATATATCAACTCTCCATTCTTAATTGTGTTAGAAACATCAACGGACTTTAGAAAGAAAGTACCCGCAGGGCTATTCACAAGAAAATTTATAAGAGCCCTAATTTTACCATCCGTCCACCCATCCGACATAATTGTGCAACCGTGAATTCTTCACATATTTTTATGGGTTTACAAAAGATGATTAATATCATTAACTTCTTCTTTAAGAATCCATGTTCTTAATTCATACATAGAGGGAGGTTTAAACCCGGGGCCATATTTAGCAATAGCATCGATAACGGGTTTAAAGTGAACATCATTCATACAATTGAAAGGAAGAGCAGCTGAATAGGTCTAACGACCAAATTTACGACAAGCATCAATTCTTAGCTCCTTTTTTAGAGCGTAATTAATTGTCGTTTGTTTGGGTTCACGACTAACAAACTTATCCATTGCACCCTTAATGTCATTACTACCACTACCACTACCAACACCTCCACCACTTGCACCTTCACCCTCACTCTCAAAATTTATCGATTGTCTACTCCTGGAACCCTTACCAATCTCAAATAACAATATACCTTGTTTTGGTTTTTTATCACTAAATATTTTTAATCCTTCAATAACTATATGTTTAACATCTTCTAGAGCTTGTTTGCACTCCGAAACACCGGTGTGGTGCCGACCAAATGATATTTTAGACGTGTAATACCACCTTTTGACCTATGATGACAATACCTACAAAAAAACTCCACTTTTCCCTTCCTTTTCATATGCATATTTCCACCCAAAATCTTTCTTTGCAGACATTATTTTGACAAACAAGTTACCAACTGAAATTACAAAAACAATAACAAAAAAAGCACTTGAGATAAAAAAAAAATTGACAAACATAATAAATAAAATTAAAAAATAATAAATCAGTTATGTTTAACATCAAATCTATACTTACAGGTGGAAAGACTAGCTTTTCGTGGGGAATGAATGCTGCCAATGTAGGGAATCAAGATTGCGAAGTACCAAAAGCCATGAAATGTAGATTTCGAAGTGACGGGTAGGGTTTTTCTGTCGATCGGGCCTTTGAAATGAAGAATTGCTGTTTTTTTAAAAATCTATGTACTTACCAAAACGACGTCGTTTTGGTAAGCCATATGGTTTTTAAAAAAAAGGCCCCGATCGGGTCCCCGTCGCGCCCTTTTTGCGCAAGTTTGCGCCAAATAGCGCTTCGTTGCGCACTCAATTTGAACATCGCAGATAACGGACTCAAATGCGTTGCTTTTCTTCGCCGCAAAACGCAATAGCGCGCTGCTTGTGGGCTTTTTTAGCATGTATGAGATTTTATTTTATTTAATGAAAAACTAGATTACATGTTGGAATTTCAAATATGCATGTGTTGAAATGTTGGACTCCATGGCAGGAGAGAGGATATATATATATATATATATATATATTTCATAAAAGTTGTGTGTTGGTCGAGGGACGAAAACCGTCTTACATGGAGGTTGATCCACATTTATGGAAATGAGAACTTTTGGATTGTATATATATTTGTATAAATGTGTAGGGATTCGGTTTATATTTTGACACTTCCTCCAGGCCACAAGAACTCTACTTTCTCAAAAGCTCCAGTGTGCACAATGCATTTTCCTTTATACGATGAGAAATTGAGGATATCAGGTGGTCCCTCTGTCTACGAGACCAAAGGTTTCCAGCCTGCATACAAATATCATTGCGCAATAGTCTTTCACCTAAGTATAGCAACCAATGTAACCCTGAAGTTCAAGTAGGATATATAAGGAGAGAGAATACTGAGGTATCTCACCTTCACTTCGCCGATTATATATTCTTTCCGTTGCAAGAAGGGAAAGAAATCAGATAACTTTATGAATATCTTAATATTGTATTATATGATCTCAGGGTTAAAAGTTAAGATGGCTAAAATATAGTGGTGTGTATAAACATGAAGAAGAGTCATTTACAATATAAAGTAAGGATGGGGCGTAGGATTAAAGAACCACCCGTGGGTTATTCAAGTCTACCTCTTGGGGGAAATCGAAATTCTGTAGATATTTGGAATCCAGTAATGGCTAAAGTGAGAAGGCTAATTGGATGCAATAAAGGGTCTTTTTAAGAGGGATAAACTCACCTTGGAATAAGTAAAATTCACATTTCCTTTTTACCCCTCATACTAGAGTAGCTAATTTCGTTAAAAAGGAATAGGGGTCATCATGTCTTCCTCATTGTCGTAATATCTTCTCTCCACATATGTCAATAGAGTTTTTTCCCCGGCAAAATCAATAAAAAGATAAATACAAACTAAACCACAACCATTCAGCTGGCGGGGTCCATTAGAAACTATATGACATCGAACTTGTTTTTGTGTTCTTTCTATATCTTTTTTTCTCCCTGAAGGTATCATTTTTCCACGACGTATGTGCTTTTTTGGTAGCTGCGGTGATATTAATTTACTACATTAGAACGTGTTATTTTTAGTAGCTTGTGTGAGTTATCTTTTGGGAGAACACCTTAACTTGTTTAGATATATGTAGCCTACTTAACTTTTCCATTTCAATACCTCTCATTTTCTATCTCTCGTTATTTTTATTGATTGTTGTTTCTCATTCTCCCTCTAATGGCAAGGTGAGGCGGGCATATGTATACTCATTCGAATCCAATTATGTCATAGTTTCAATACTCACGGATAATTGAAGCTTTTAAGATTTTAGACTGATATTGCAAATCTAACATCTTTTACAGATTCACTGTCTTTCCTGAAGTGGGTACCGCGTCCAGAGTATGTGAGTGTAAAGCCTCCGAAGCCCACAACAGATGATTTAATCCAAGTTTTAGAAGTTATTCGCCTTGGGTACATTCTATCACGCTTTAATAGTCTGGATTCTACGTATGAGTGGCCTAGTGTTCTTTCACTTGGTGAGCAACAACGCCTTGTATTTGCACGCCTGTTGGTTTCGAAACCATACTTGGTTCTATTGGACGAATCTACTAGTGTCCTTGATGAAGCCAATGAGGTATGTGTGGGTGATTGATTCATCCTAATCTTCTACCTGAGTCCATTATGCACCTCTTTTAATTAGGCACGACCTTTATCAAATAAATATACCATATTATCCTCCATCTCTATTGGAAACTCCATTGTGTTCATCAGTTAACGCACCTCCCTAGATGTTTAGAAGTAGGAAAATAAAACACATTTTTTTTCATTGTCAGCCAGTAGATTAAAATATTCTTTTAGTGGGGACTACAGAAATTATCACATTAGAGATGTTAGTTTCTCTATTATTAGGTTACAGTTATGAGCATTGGCGACTCCTATTTTTTAGTTATCAGATCAAAAAGTAATGAGGACCAGTTTACTCATTCATTGGATTGACTTGCTGAGATTCAATCAACCACAATCACATGGTTGAAATATCAAATTATATGCATGTGTATGCGTGTGTATGTACATATATATATGTGTGTGTTATGATAAAGGGAGTATAAACATTTGTTCAATAAGGTTGATAATTTTCTTCTTAATTTGGTTATACCTTTGAGATACCTTGAAGTTTTCTTCATTTATTTCTAAGCTTCCACATATTTATTAGGTCTCTGAGCTTTAAACCTTCACCAACAATGTTGGAAACATTCCGATCACATCATTTACAAATTATGCCTCCAAGTTATCTAAACTGCATGAATTACCCCACAAATTTCAGGATAATCATCATGGTCATTTTCCAAAGGGACACTCCATGTGTCATAATTTTAATCCTTGATGGCAAAGGTAGATGCCAAACAACCTCAACTACAGAAGGCGGCTTTCTTGGAGAACCTACAACCCATGTTTTTGCATAATCTGGACTTCTACAACATTGTTAAACATGGTAACTGAATTTGGAGAATAACATTCATGAATTGAGTCGTATCTATATTTCTTTGAAAAGACTAGAAATTACAATAGGCAAATAACTTATATTGTAAAGATGTATATTCTATGTTACAAGAGAGGCCTATATAGGCTTTACAAGACTTGTCTACTAAGTAACCTAATGATTAAAAGGCTAAAATAACCCTAAAATAGGCTTTACAAGACTTGTCGCTGCCATGTTTTGGCTGGGAAGTCAACTTTCACCTTTTAATCCAAACATGAACAGAATTCCAGCTCTTTAAAATCTTGACCTAGCAATAGTTCAGCCCCAATGCTTAATAAATAAAAAGGGGAAAGGTGTAGCAAAAACATTTGGGGTGAAAAACATGGGAAAAACTTTTCTAAGGCTAGATGGTTCGCACCAAACATTTAAAGCATACATCAATTCGAGCGACGACAGTAAATTGGTATGCTCCAGCGAGTTCTTCAATGAGTACACAGGTCTAACTTTCTCGCATTCTTTGCCTCTTCTTCTCCACTCTTACTAGATAAATTCAACATCACTAAAACTCCCTCAACGTCGCTCAAGTGCGAACTTGTGATGACTCATCTCGTCGCTATGACACCCCGACTAATTAAATACCGGGTAGCTACTCCTTTATTAATTAATTCAAAATGCCAAGTTGGCTCAGTTAATAGCATCACTGTCGAAAACATTTTATTATTACTAACCACCTAGTATTTAAAAAGTAAGTTGCCAAATTTTAATTAAAAACTGATTAACATGCAACAAGTGACAAGAATAATAATAACACCATTCACCATAATGAAGTAAATAGAATAATCGTCGCATGATATAAATAAATTGGAGGAAAAACTCCTCATAACATAATCCCACAACTGAAGTAAATACTGAAATACTAAATACTGAAATGAATACATGCCAAAATCTGAAAACTGAAATGGAAATGTATCTAATAGAATCTGGGCAACATGCCCTACAACTGAGGAAAAATGAACAAGGAATCCAAATGATATAAGCGTCTAAAAGCAAGTCCCTGTAGCTTCCACAAGCAGCTACAGCTCGTCATCTGAGTAAGAATCCTATGCATGGTGTCCTTGTGGCTGGGCACCTAAAATGGTTTTACAAAAAGTAGATTTGAAAGCAAACGGGTCAGAGCCCGAATGTGTATATTTTAAAAACCTGCAAGTGCTTTAAAAACATTTAAAACAGTATATGCAAAGTACATGTTAGGACGTGCTCTCACATGATATACTCACCTCTCATCTTACTGTGCACTCCTAACGTTCCTGTACCCATTCGTATGTTATCTCATAACTATCTAAAGAGTTTCTAACACTGCTACTCGGTTCACGTTATAAGTTCCGTCATTAACAATTAAATAGAGAGTTCTACTTTAATTCCCAAGTTCCCAATTATTAACCAAACCATTTATTTGATAAAAGATCTCTTTTTATCTTTCCAAAACATTACAATAATTATACTCACAATTTATTATAGTAAATTCCTTCTCGATTAACCGTATATTTTTCACATCATAAATATACAATACAAGCACCCAAAGGCTAAGCTACGGTGCATACATACTCTGCTATCCATCCCGATACATCACGTACATAAGGATTACAAATTCCGAATCTCTCAGGAATTGTTGGAATCAACACCACACACAAAAATGGAGGCGAACATAATTCAATCATATCCATGGTCACGTACATACCTACGCTCCATAGTCAGCTGGCTTATTAACTCACAAATAAGTCGTTCTCTTGAATTATGTCCTCTAGGCACCAATCTAAATCCGGGCAACACAAGGATAAGAAGGTCCTAAGCGAACGTAACCTCCGTGATAGCAAGTATGGTAGGTATGTCATACACATAAGATTATATACTAAGCATTCACACATCTTAGATATTTCAATATTAATAAGGGTATTCTCTACATCATTATACCATTATTCCCAATTCATATATTTCAAGTATCCCGACAATATATAAATTAAATAGTCGACACGTCTCACGTCGTAATATCTTAAACTTAAAACCTGTCTCGAATAGACTATTAAGTTCCCATAATTCCCTCATATAACATCGCTTATACCTAAGGTCCTTACTTCTGCCCCAAACCTTATTTCATCAAATTATTCAAATTTGTACTATTAACCCAAATATTATCTCACATAACGAATTTCATTAATTTAGAATAATTCCTCAAATTAAATTCCAATTAATGTCCAATCTCAAAATCATGCCTACTGGTCTTCCTTAAAATTTAGGGTAATCACAATGTCTCCAATAATATTATCTAAGGGTTATCATCATTAAAATTCAATTAAGGAAAACTTTATTCATTCTGGGAAGGTCGATCGATCGACCTTGACCTTCGATCGATCGATTGTGGTCGATCGATCGACTGATGAATGTCGATCGATCGATTACACAGGTCTGTTACGGACTGCTTTGTTTTGCAGTTACAGTTTCGTCCCAAATCACCATTTTTAAGCATGAAACTTCAAGATAAGGTTACTATAACGTTATACTAACATCCTACATCAGTAATAACATTCTAAATTCCATAATTCATCATTTAAAGGCTTACTTTGGATTAAAACTACATCAAACTAATTCCCAGATTTCTTCCATTCAAGAACATCATTAAGTTTCTTCTAATTCTACCTTTTGATCATCAAGGTTCTGTTTTCAACATATAAATTCGTCCAGAATATACTACATGCAATTCCTACATAAATCATGTCCCTTAACTTTCAATTCATGGGTCTAATTTATCTCCAAAAATCAATTCCGAAAATTCCTAAACATGGAAACATATCTTGAATTAAAGGAGTTTAAATCACTTGCCTTAATTATCTCAGAATTTGGTGTTGAATCTTGATAGCCAAGTTGTTCTCCCTCTCACTTTTCTGCAGTATTCTCTTCCTTCTCTCTCTTTCAAGCTCTTCTCAAGGTTTCCTTCTCTCTCTCTCTCTCTCAAGCTTTTCCCAAGGTTGAAGATAATGGAATATGGAGGTGAGTAATGGTTTGTGGAAGTTGAAATGCTATATCAACTTCTCCCGTAGCCCATAATGACATATAGTGGGGTTAGTGGTTTAAGTGGGTTGAGAAATAGTCAGATTTTTAATTCCCATTTTCGTCACTTTTTAATTCCCCAAAAATGTAATTTACCAAAATGCCCTTTATGATGCCGGTATGGCCCACAAATATCCCGGGACCCAAACTAAACTACCGGCTAGTGTTTTCTGACTATCTCGACCCTTCCGGACGCGTTGGCGCACTCAAAACGACCATACGGTTAATGGAACTAAAATTCACTTTTTAATTATGTAACACAATACCATGACGTGGCGGTCACACGCGTCAAGCAAAATTCTCAAATTGCCGTATTTATATCTCACGACAATATCAATATTACCAATATTCATATAATGCCAAATATGCACATTATAATAAAATACTAACTCACATCTCGTTAATATTATTATCCGGATTAATTTCCAATTAATAAACATTTAATTCAATTAATCCCCAAAAATAAATAACGCAGAAAATACGGGGTATTACATACTTCCCCCCTAATAACTGAATTTTGTCCCGAAATTCGGAACTAGCAAGTACCTGGTAAGAATAACTCTGGGTAACGTTCGCGCATCTCATCCTCGCGCTCCCATGTGGACTCCTCGACATTATGATGTCGCCACTGAACACGTACTAACGGAACTATCTTTGACCGCAGTTTCCGCTCACTTCGGTCCAAAATAGCTATCGGCCCCTCCTCGTAGGAGCTATCCGGCTGGAGATCAATGTCCTCTACAGAAATGAGAGAATGTGCCAAATCATCTCTAAGGTATTTCCTAAGCGAGGAAATATGAAACACATCGTGAATCCGATGTAAATGCTCCGGTAACCCAAGTCTATACGCAACTGGTCCGATCCGCTCAATAATAGGAAATGGTCCCACATATCTCGGTGCCAACTTCCCTTTCTTCCCGAAACGCATAATCCCCTTCATAGGAGATACTCTGAGCAAAACTTGATCCCCCACTTGGAACTCCCTGAAAAATCTCTTCGCATCAGCATAACTCTTCTGCCTGTCCTGAGCCACCCGGATGCGACTCCGAATCAATTCTATCCTTGCCGAAGTATCCTGAATCACCTCCGGCCCAAGTAGTTTGTTGTCCCCCACCTCCAACCAACATGCTGGGGAACGACATGGTCTACCGTACAATGCCTCAAATGGAGCCATGTCAATGGTGAACTGATAGGAGTTGTTGTAAGCAAACTCCACCAGTGGAAGATACTGCTCCCATCCACCCTCAAAGTCAATGGTGCACATATGTAGCATGTCCTCCAACATCTGATTTGTGCGCTCGGTCTGCCCATCGGTCTGCGGGTGATACGCCGTACTTAACCGCAATTCCGTGCCCATGGCCTGCTGAAAACTTTCCCAAAACCGTGAAACAAATACCTTGTCTCGGTCAGACACGATATTTAAGGGCACCCCGTGAAGTCTCACTATCTCTGAAATAAAGAGCTGGGCATACTGTCCTGCAGTGTAATCTGTCCTGACGGGTAGAAAATGAGCGACCTTCGACAACCTGTCCACAATCACCCAAATGGAGTCGTGCCCTCTCTGCGATGTAGGCAACCCCGTGATAAAGTCCATAGAGATGCTCTCCCACATCCACATCGGGACCTCTAATGGCTGTAGCAGTCCTTCCGGTCTCTGATGATCCACTTTTACGAGCTGACAAGTGGCGCATTTTGAGACAAACTCGGCAATATCTCTCTTCATCCCGCTCCACCAATACTGACGTCTCATGTCTTGGTACATTTTGTCCCCTCCGGGATGTACCGCGAATCGTGAGCCGTGCGACTCTGCCATCACCTCATGCCGCAATTCTTCCCCTTCCGGAACCACCAATCTCCCATTGAAGTGTAATCCCCCGTCTGAGCTAACGGTATAGGATTCAGCTCCCTCTGCTAATAATCGAACTATCTGCTCTTGACAGAACGAGTCATTTACCTGTGCCTTCACCACCTTCGTAACAATCTGCGGTGTAACAGTCATCACAGACATGAATGATTGGGCCACTGCATCCTGGTGTCCCAATTCTTTCCACTTGGCCTTCCACACATCTGCCACCTCATCTACCGGTCTACGACTCAACGCGTCTGCCACCACGTTAGCCTTCCCCGGGTGATACTGGATATCGAACTGATAATCCTTCACGAATTCAAGCCACCTCCGTTGCCGCATATTCAACTCCTTCTGCGTGAATAGGTACTGAAGGGACTTGTGGTCCGTGAACAATCGAAATTTCTCCCCCAATAGGTAATGTCTCCAAATACGAAGGGCAAATACCACTGCCGCTAACTCCAAGTCATGGGTAGGGTAATTCTTCTCGTGAGGCTTAAGCTTACGGGAAGCATAAGCTATGGCCTGACTCTCCTGCTGCAGTACACCTCCAAGTCCTTGTAAGGACGCATCGGTGTAAACAAGGTACTCAACTCCCGGTCTCGGCAATGCTAACACAGGTGCTGAGGTTAACTTGTCCTTCAACTCATCAAATGCCAACTGACAGGCATCACTCCAAATGAATGGCACACCTTTACGGGTTAGGTGTGTCATGGGACCCGCTATCGTGGAGAAACCCCGAATAAACCTCCTGTAGTAACCTGCTAGGCCCAAGAAACTACGGATCTCTGTCGGTGTCGTGGGCTGTCCCCACTCCCTCACCGCGGATACCTTCCCCGGATCAACCGATATTCCCCGGTCGGAAATAATATGACCCAGAAACTGCACCTCCTTCAGCCAAAACCCGCACTTCTCATATTTTGCATACAACTCATTCTGGCGCAGTGTCTGCAAAACTAGTCTCAAGTGCTCGGCATGCTCCTCCTCTGTCTGAGAGTAAACCAAAATATCATCGATGAAGACAATGACAAACTGGTCTAGGTAATCCCTGAACACCCTATTCATCAAGTCCATAAAAGCTGCTGGAGCGTTGGTCAAACCAAATCGCATAACCCGAAATTCGTAGGAACCATATCTCGATAAGAACGCAGTCTTCAAGACGTCCTCCTCCCTGATACGCAACTGATGGTAACCAGATCGTAAATCAATCTTTGAGAAGTAAGAAGCTCCTCTCAACTGGTCAAATAGGTCATCGATTCGAGGCAACGGATACTTGTTCCGTATCGTGACCTTGTTTAACTCCCGGTAGTCCACACACAACCTCAGTGAACCATCCCTCTTCTTCACGAACAACACAGGGGCACCCCACGGTGAAGTACTCCTCCGAATAAACCCCTGACCCAACAACTGCTCAATCTGATCCCGTAACTCCCTCATCTCAGCTGGAGCCATACGGTACGGTGCACGTGCTATAGGTCTCGTATCTGGTAACAAGTCTATAACGAAATCTATCTCTCGACTGGGGGGTAGGCCTGGTATCTCCTGAAACACATCAGAATAATCCCTGACGACTGGGATCGACTCTAAAGGAATCACAACCTCCTTAGAGGTATCCTCCTCAATGTAATATAAATGCGCGGTCGAGCCTCCCTCTGGGCGAGGCATCGCCACAACAAACATCTCTTGCCCCGGAATGGCAAAAACAATGCTCCCACCAAAGCAATCAATCATGGCCCTATGATCAGCGAGCCAGTCCATACCGATAATAACATCGTGAACATGCATATCTAGTACCAACATGTCCGCAGGTAATACCAAACCACCAATCTCTACCCCCACTCCCCGACATATAAAGAATATAAGTGACCCATTCCCCAAAGGTGAGTCGACACACGTAATTGTGCTCTCCGCTGTGGCTAACAATCCTAACGCCTTTGCGAAGTGTGTAGCTATAAAACAATGTGTAGCACCCGTATCAAATAATACCCGACCCATAGTGCCATGGATAGGAAACGTACCCTCAATCGCGGGCGGTGCCTGTGGAACTGCAGCCTGGTGGACGTTGTAGACACGCCCATACTGTAGCTGCCCCTGCTGCATAGGAACTGCTGGAATAATCTGAGCTGGAGCTGGAAGGGCTGGTGGAAAGAGTGGCCTCTGTGGCTCCTGTCGAGCACCCTGCTGCTGTTGCTGTGGGGCCCGGCCCTTATCAGGACACTCCTGACGTTTGTGGCCAATCTTACCACAAATGAAACATTTCCCTGGGAAGTTCCCTCCCCTCTGCCCTTGCTGTCCCCGGCCCTGGTGGCCGTTACCATTCCTCCCTTGGCCCTGCTGGCCCTGCTGAAACTGCTGATGTTGGCCATTTTGACCCTGCTGGCCCTGATGACCGTTATGACCCTGCTGGCCATTACGGAATCCTCCCTGACCGTTCCTGAAACCTCCTGAACGGAACCTCTTTTGATCTCCCTGCTGAGAACCCTGTTCTACCTGTCTCTGCCCCTGAAAAGATTGTGCCCCACCGGCACCATGTCCTCCAGTCCTGCCCTGATGGCTAGACTCTCCCGACCTCTTGCCCTCGGCCATGTGAAAACGGTGGTCCTGGCAATGTAACAATGCAGCGTTAACCACATCAGAATACGTGGCCAACGAAAGGTTCCCTAACAGATGCTGACGGATCCTCCATGTCAACCCGTCGGTAAATTTCTCAATCTTCTTCTTCTCTGTCGGTATCTCATCAGGAACGATATTCAACAGATTAGTAAACTCGGCCTCATACTCGGCCACGGTCTTGCTTTCCTGCCTCAGACTCATCAATCTCCTCCTCATTTCCGTATGAACAGCTGACGGAAAGTACTTGCGGTCAAACCGCACCCAGAACTCATGTATAGTGAGAGCATCCCTCTCCTCTACGGTGGTAATAGACTCCCACCACTGCAATGCAGATCCAACTAGCTTAAAAGTAGCTAGTACCTGCTTCTGAACATCTGAGCACTCATACATCCTTAAGTGCCGCTGCATATCCTTCCTCCATTGGCTCGAGACTACTACATCTGAGCTGCCTGCAAACTCTGGCGGATGCGCTTTCTGAAAAGCGTCACGTACACGCTCCCAAGCAGACGGAAATGAAGTTGCCTGAACTGGCGCGGCAACCGGCGCCTGAGGCGATGCCTGCTGAACAATGGCAATGGCGGCATTTACCGCTTGGGCTACAATAGCTGCAACCTCAGCGGCGTTCATCATGCCCTGAACCGGTGCGGGCTGTGGTTCTGGCGCCGCATTCCTGGGAACTCGTGGTGCACATCGTGGAGGCATTCTGAAATAAGAATAAAGTCTATAAGTTCGCAGTTATAAACTTTAAAATAGCTGAAGAACGTTGCATAAACAAAAGAATACAACAGTCCTAAAGTATAGGGCTCTATATCAAAGAAAGCTCAGCGGAAAACATAATAAGCCGTTCAGATCCTAAAGGACACTAGAACCTGATGCTCTGATACCACCTATGACACCCCGACTAATTAAATACCGGGTAGCTACTCCTTTATTAATTAATTCAAAATGCCAAGTTGGCTCAGTTAATAGCATCACTGTCGAAAACATTTTATTATTACTAACCACCTAGTATTTAAAAAGTAAGTTGCCAAATTTTAATTAAAAACTGATTAACATGCAACAAGTGACAAGAATAATAATAACACCATTCACCATAATGAAGTAAATAGAATAATCGTCGCATGATATAAATAAATTGGAGGAAAAACTCCTCATAACATAATCCCACAACTGAAGTAAATACTGAAATACTAAATACTGAAATGAATACATGCCAAAATCTGAAAACTGAAATGGAAATGTATCTAATAGAATCTGGGCAACATGCCCTACAACTGAGGAAAAATGAACAAGGAATCCAAATGATATAAGCGTCTAAAAGCAAGTCCCTGTAGCTTCCACAAGCAGCTACAGCTCGTCATCTGAGTAAGAATCCTATGCATGGTGTCCTTGTGGCTGGGCACCTAAAATGGTTTTACAAAAAGTAGATTTGAAAGCAAACGGGTCAGAGCCCGAATGTGTATATTTTAAAAACCTGCAAGTGCTTTAAAAACATTTAAAACAGTATATGCAAAGTACATGTTAGGACGTGCTCTCACATGATATACTCACCTCTCATCTTACTGTGCACTCCTAACGTTCCTGTACCCATTCGTATGTTATCTCATAACTATCTAAAGAGTTTCTAACACTGCTACTCGGTTCACGTTATAAGTTCCGTCATTAACAATTAAATAGAGAGTTCTACTTTAATTCCCAAGTTCCCAATTATTAACCAAACCATTTATTTGATAAAAGATCTCTTTTTATCTTTCCAAAACATTACAATAATTATACTCACAATTTATTATAGTAAATTCCTTCTCGATTAACCGTATATTTTTCACATCATAAATATACAATACAAGCACCCAAAGGCTAAGCTGCGGTGCATACATACTCTGCTATCCATCCCGATACATCACGTACATAAGGATTACAAATTCCGAATCTCTCAGGAATTGTTGGAATCAACACCACACACAAAAATGGAGGCGAACATAATTCAATCATATCCATGGTAACGTACATACCTACGCTCCATAGTCAGCTGGCTTATTAACTCACAAATAAGTCGTTCTCTTGAATTATGTCCTCTAGGCACCAATCTAAATCCGGGCAACACAAGGATAAGAAGGTCCTAAGCGAACGTAACCTCCGTGATAGCAAGTATGGTAGGTATGTCATACACATAAGATTATATACTAAGCATTCACACATCTTAGATATTTCAATATTAATAAGGGTATTCTCTACATCATTATACCATTATTCCCAATTCATATATTTCAAGTATCCCGACAATATATAAATTAAATAGTCGACACGTCTCACGTCGTAATATCTTAAACTTAAAACCTGTCTCGAATAGACTATTAAGTTCCCATAATTCCCTCATATAACATCGCTTATACCTAAGGTCCTTACTTCTGCCCCAAACCTTATTTCATCAAATTATTCAAATTTGTACTATTAACCCAAATATTATCTCACATAACGAATTTCATTAATTTAGAATAATTCCTCAAATTAAATTCCAATTAATGTCCAATCTCAAAATCATGCCTACTGGTCTTCCTTAAAATTTAGGGTAATCACAATGTCTCCAATAATATTATCTAAGGGTTATCATCATTAAAATTCAATTAAGGAAAACTTTATTCATTCTGGGAAGGTCGATCGATCGACCTTGACCTTCGATCGATCGATTGTGGTCGATCGATCGACTGATGAATGTCGATCGATCGATTACACAGGTCTGTTACGGACTGCTTTGTTTTGCAGTTACAGTTTCGTCCCAAATCACCATTTTTAAGCATGAAACTTCAAGATAAGGTTACTATAACGTTATACTAACATCCTACATCAGTAATAACATTCTAAATTCCATAATTCATCATTTAAAGGCTTACTTTGGATTAAAACTACATCAAACTAATTCCCAGATTTCTTCCATTCAAGAACATCATTAAGTTTCTTCTAATTCTACCTTTTGATCATCAAGGTTCTGTTTTCAACATATAAATTCGTCCAGAATATACTACATGCAATTCCTACATAAATCATGTCCCTTAACTTTCAATTCATGGGTCTAATTTATCTCCAAAAATCAATTCCGAAAATTCCTAAACATGGAAACATATCTTGAATTAAAGGAGTTTAAATCACTTGCCTTAATTATCTCAGAATTTGGTGTTGAATCTTGATAGCCAAGTTGTTCTCCCTCTCACTTTTCTGTAGTATTCTCTTCCTTCTCTCTCTTTCAAGCTCTTCTCAAGGTTTCCTTCTCTCTCTCTCTCTCTCAAGCTTTTCCCAAGGTTGAAGATAATGGAATATGGAGGTGAGTAATGGTTTGTGGAAGTTGAAATGCTATATCAACTTCTCCCGTAGCCCATAATGACATATAGTGGGGTTAGTGGTTTAAGTGGGTTGAGAAATAGTCAGATTTTTAATTCCCATTTTCGTCACTTTTTAATTCCCCAAAAATGTAATTTACCAAAATGCCCTTTATGATGCCGGTATGGCCCACAAATATCCCGGGACCCAAACTAAACTACCGGCTAGTGTTTTCTGACTATCTCGACCCTTCCGGACGCGTTGGCGCACTCAAAACGACCATATGGTTAATGGAACTAAAATTCACTTTTTAATTATGTAACACAATACCATGACGTGGCGGTCACACGCGTCAAGCAAAATTCCCAAATTGCCGTATTTATATCTCACGACAATATCAATATTACCAATATTCATATAATGCCAAATATGCACATTATAATAAAATACTAACTCACATCTCGTTAATATTATTATCCGGATTAATTTCCAATTAATAAACATTTAATTCAATTAATCCCCAAAAATAAATAACGCAGAAAATACGGGGTATTACAGTCGCCAGACGATGTCTGATAGAAATGAACTGGACCCGTTTAGTCTCGGCACACATGAATTGTACCAATGTGAATGAAAAGTATAATACCAAATCAGTATATCCACACCCATTAGATCGCCTTGTTCATAAATTAAGTTTTTAGTGAAAAAATCGAACCATTGAATGCGTCGGGAAGCGAGGCTGCTACGACGACAATAAATGGAATCTCGCTCTGATAAAAGAACAATTGAACAAATATATTATTACTAACCCAATAAAGAAAAAAATGACATGGACGATGGGCGATTGAAATAGTCAATGAGAATTAAGAGACGATACAAAACAGAGGCAATAATGGGGGCACGACCCTTAAATTATTCACCCTTACCCTAAACAAAAGCTCCCCCTTGTGAACATTGCAAAACCCTAGATCTAGCCAAATTGGTCATCAATCTTACAACTCTAGCAGCCTACTGTTTTCGACACCATCGAGCAACTGTCACCAGCCGATATTGAATTCCACCGAAGCTCTGGTAAGGCTAGATAATACAGCAAGAAGCATAAATGGGTATTCTTCTAGGGCTAGGGGCAAAAAATAAGAGAAACTTAAAGAAAACTCTTTGACCGGACAGGCAGCAAAGACCGCCTGCCAGAGAAGGCAGAGCAAGAAAGCCCTACGTTTAAACCTAAGGCTCTGATACCAACTAGAAATTACAATAGGCAAATAACTTGTATTGTAACGATGTATATTCTATGTTACTAGAAAGGCCTATATATTGGCTTTATAAGAATTGTCCACTAAGTAATCTAATGACTAGAAGACTAACATAACCCTATAAGAATAAGTTACTACAAGACTTAACAGCAACTTAAAGGTTCAAATGACTAAAGTCGCCTTATATAGTCTAAATTATTACAAAAGCACTAAACAACCGACCAGGAACTTAAAAATGCAATCAAAGATAGGTCTCTAATATGCGTACCGTAGTTGAGATTCTTAATGGATATAAGGATAGAAGCTAGGTTATCATCACTGAATATGAATCCAATGAGATCACCCAAGAAAGACTATAGATGCCCTGCGAAGATGCTAGCAAAGGATAAATGAGAAACTGACGTAGACACCGCCAATAGCATCAACATAAGAATAGACAAACAAACTAAATCTTAGCTGCTAGCGTCATCAACTCTAGATTTTATTTGACATGAGGAGGATTAGCTAGGAGTTATTTTTATATCGGCTTAACTTCTAATTTTTAGGGCATATGTTAGGTAATAAATATGGGTTATTTTATATATATATAGGCATAGGCTCAAGTGAGGTCCTTAAATAAGGTCCTTATGTGAGGTCCATAATAAGACAAAAGTAAGACCTTTAGTAATATTCTATTTTAAACCCCAATACCTTTAGATGACAATTTTGCATTTTAAGCTTTAAGATTTTAGAAATAAAAACTCACCGAATTCCGACCAAACCCCAATTCTGGTATCAGAGCCATAAGACGTTCCTTTTAGACTAAAAGTAAAAAAGACTTTAATGCCCTTGGGATTTATCCATCGCATTTACCAAGATATTTTTGGAACCAACCCAGACTACCAACCTTACCCATAACTGAATTAGACTCAGAAGGTTGTTTAACATCACACATAGACGGTTGTTCACACACTGAACGCATCCCAGCTAAACACGCAGACAGTAGACAAGTCACTGCTAGTACCATTAATAGCATAATAGACCAAAATAAGTGTATACTCCTTATATTAAGACAATTAATAAAAGACACTCAAACCCTAGAAACGGAGAACAAAAATATCTCTAAGAGATTATTAGACATAGATAATCAAATCCCAATAGACTTAGTACACGTTTTACAAGAAATAAATATTAAGACTAATCATATAGAAGTCCTTAACAAAGACATTTTAGAAATTACGACTTTAATTAAAAATCAAGACAGTGAGTTAATTAAACTTACTAAAGAACAAGCTAAGCTTATTCCTAGATTAGATAGTTATCTTCCTAGTGGAGATAGTTAGATCAAACTGGAATGAGGTACCAAGAGACCTCTCCATTCAGACCTTATCAGAATTTTATCAAAGAATTTTAGAAAAGATAAATAATGATAGATTTTATTATAAGATAAATCAAAATGAGATTGCTAACGCAGCTAAGGCAACTAGACTTATATTAGAAAGATTAAATTTAATTTCTACATCTATAGCAGCTACCCAAGACTATAACAATAGCTTTGTTAAAGACTTGCATTTAGACTTAAAGGCTAAGACAAAAGGATTAACCACCTTCTATACACACTTTGTTAAATTTCAGTAAAATTTAGAAAATTACCTTAACAATAGGGAAAATCATAACCTATCCAAAATGGATAGTATTATTAATGAACTTAGACTAGACATGGCCCACGTAGAAGAAAAATACAAAGAAATTATAAATGCAATTAAAGCTATATATAATAAGCCTTCCCAAGTAGAAATAGACTCTCTTTTTATTCTAACTCGATTATATAAAATTGAAAAGACTGTAGAAGCCGTAGAAATTAGATCTATGCAACAACAAGAAAAAGACAACGAAGTAAAAGACTATATTACTAATATTGGTAAAACTATTGTTAATTCTCTAGCTAGACATAGTGAAGAAACTTCTGAGAAAACTAGAAAAGAGAATAAGAATTTTAAAGAAGAAATCCTTAATCAGATAAAAAGACGAAAAGATTATTCAGACTTCTTAGATAGAATTGAAAGAAGACTTGAACAAAAACAGGTAACCACCTGTAAATTTAAAGAATCCCCTCCTATAGAAACTAGAGAAAGGAATACCATAGGTAGACGAGTCATAAATGACGGATTAGATAAGACTAGCAAGATAGTTAGCTCTATCCCAAATATTGGACAGAGTAATCATATGCTCCAAAGACTTAAGGATTCATCCTCCAATGTTAGGACATGGTGGAAAGAGAGAAATTTCACCAATCCTTTCCAATGGAAAGAGTGGGGTGAAGTTGACTGGAAGATTGTTGAAGATTCCATCCATAATGGACAACTTCCAACCGTTAGATACATAGACTTATTTAAAGAAGGTGCCACTCTTAAGACTCCTAATTATAACATGACTTACCATTGTAGAAATCATGTGTTAGACAAATCCTATACTGAGCTTCAAGTATTTGACTCAGAATGGCTTAGATCTAGAGGAACTGATAGGAAGTTCCAATTCCTAACCTTTGGACTCTTTCAAGCAAGAATCCAAGGATTACATAGACCTCAAAATAACATCAACATATTATGTTGTTTAGTAGACAAAAGATGAAAAGATTTTGAGAAAAGCCTTTTTGGAATAGCCCAATTAGAAATGTCAGACAACATAGGATACTTTAATGTCATTCCGGCATTTACAGTAACTGTAGACACAACCAAACATTTTAAGTTAATCTTATATGCTAGTGGCTTTGAAGACTATATTATACCAGACGCTAACATAAATATAGAATTCCAAAGCTATGTGAAGTTCTCTCAATTTCCTTATGAAGGAATGCAGTCGGGAACTCCTAGTGGTAGACTTAATGAAGAAATCTTAGTTAGAACCAATGTGTCAGACTATAATCATACTTACAGTATTAGGAATACTGGACCTATGAGAGAAAAAGCTAAGACTCTCTAGCAATTGCCAGAATTTCAAGAAACTAAGATTATACAAAATAAACTTTTGTTTATTAATCAAGACAACGTCACTGGAAATGTTACCATCCAGTTTGGTCCTCCTAAGATTTTTAATAAGAATATCCAGACCGAAGAAATTAGATTTAGGAATATGGGAGAAGCCATAATCAATGATCCTTCAGAAGGAGAATGTAGTAGTAAGACTAGTGCTAGTTTACTAAGACAAGCCCCTGTAATTAGACCTAGAAGATCATTTAACTTGGTTAAAGAAAAAGCTAGGATCCAAAACTTTGGACATGAACCCTCAGAATTGGATATGAAGACATTTAAAAATAACCTTAAGAAAAGTCATTCTGTTAGGTTTCAAGAAAGAGAAAGATTTAATATGATAGCCCAAGACCGCATATTAAAATTAAAAGAATCTAAGAATACAACGGAACTTCTTAAAAACTTAAGACTAATAGAAGAAGGAGAACAAAGATTAATGCCAGCTACACAAGTAGAACCTAGTAAACAAGAGACAGGAAGTAGTAGTAGGCTAGAAGATGCTCCAGACTTTTTCGTAAACCAATAGGAATAAATATTCCTATATACTCAAGCACTGTAGTTAATACTAAACCTGATTATATAAAAGACTTTTCAACTAGTGACTAGAGTTTCACTCCTGTTAAGACGATGGCAAGCCAAGCCATAAATCCAGTAGGTATATACCTTAACTTAGACAATGTTAAAAATAGGAAGAAAGCCTTAGATGAATGGCGTAATCAGATGAACATGTTTTTTGCATCTAATGAACAATGGGATGCAAGTTCATATAAGAAGTACGCTGAGCAATCCATTAGAGGTATTGCAAAATACTATTTAGATAGTCTAAGAAAGGCTGCAGATGAAGACTCCTTAGCAAAGGTTGAGAAGATGAAAGAAAACTTAGTAGAAAGATCAATTGAAGAATATATTCAATTGTTCACATCAGAATTCATTGGAGCTGGACATCTAGCTCAAATCAATGAACAAGACCTAGCAAAAACTAAGTTAGCCCTCTTTAGCATTTGCAAATTTGATAAGATAAATGAATATAGCAATAATTATGAACAGCTACATTACCAAATTAAAGAATTTGGAGAGACTTTAAAAGATGAATACTTTAGAAAGATACCAGCAATAGGACAAATCCTAATTAATGAATATAGAAATTGGCCAGGAGTAGTTGAAGTTAAGAACAACTCCCTTGGGGAAAGAATCAATTTCGCCAAAGATTATATCATATCTAAGAGACGTGATATAACTCAAGGAAAGCTGATAGAAGAGACTTTCAAGCAGATCCCTCCAATCAAAGATGAAAGAGACATCGCTCCAATCCAATGGGGATGTGGAAGTGAATCTAAGAAATTCAAAAAGAAATTAGAATGGAAACATAGAAAGTTTAAGACTAGACCTTTAGGATTGCCAAAGAAGTATAAATTTAGACAATCTACTACCTTTAGGGAAAGGAATCCTAAGACTAAGAAAAATAGATTTAACCAAAGAAGATACTTTAAGAAGAATACTAGTAAGTATAAGAATGTTCCTAATTATAGGAAAGAAAAAGATATAGCTCAATCTAAGACTGCCACCAAAGAATGTTGGACTTGCGGCAAAGAAGGACACTTTGCTAAAGTCTGCCCTAATAAAAAAGATAAAGTAAGTATTAAGATTATTAATACAATATTAGACTATACAGATCAAGAAGAATTAGATATCCTATATGCTATAGAAATATCAGACATAGAAGATGATGACAATACTAGTATCTATAGTGCATATACAGATAGTGACTCGAAAGACTATAATAGTGATACTGATGAGTATGAAGACTCTTAGGATACTCTAGACTTGTATATGATGCAGACCAATCAAGACGATCTAGATGATGAATGTATAGACTTCGAAGACGCTTGGTATAAGTGTATATTAAGCCCCTTTTTAAAGAAAAGATGGACAGTTAGTAATCCTGAATTACTAACCTATATACCTAGATGCTATTTTGATGAAAGACATTATTGTCCATTTGAAATGAAATGTAGCAAGAAAGACTTTAGATGCGTAGAATGCTTTGAGATTATACAGACAGAGTTATTTATGGTTTGTGTTATTTGTCAATTACACTACCATGAAGACCGTTGGAGAACTAGATTTAGAGCAATTTATACTAGCCAGTATAACGCTCAAATAGACTTAGATATTAAAACATATTATCAAGACATTGATAAAAATATAGCCAAAAGATTGCAAGAAAATGAAGACTTTAAAGGAAAAAGAATTTCCTATGATTTAGAAGAATACCATTCCGATAGTAGTTCAGAAGACCAAACACCCTTAGATGCTATAGATAAACCTCAGAAAGGAGTATCTATTTTAGAAAAGAACAATTTAGGAATTTCTACTAAACCACATGCTTGTTTTGTAGAGTTATTTGTTCAACATAAAGACTATCCTAAAAGACTTTCAGCTTTTATAGATACAGGGTGCTCTCAGAGTATTTGCAAGGCTAATGCCTTCCCTGAAGACTATTTTTTAGAAAGTACTCAAGAAATCTATGGTAAATTGGCTAATGGAGATCCATTTACCTTATATTTCCAGACTATTCCTATTCATTTTAAATTAGGAAATCAGACCAATAAAACCGTTAATCATCGGTTTTGGATAATGGATCATCGTCCTAGTTTCACAGGAAACATTATTTTAGGACAAGACTTTATTAGTAAATATCATCCTTATACTCAGTAAAACGATAAGATATTAATTAGTGATCAAGAGGAATTTAATATTAAATCCCCTATCATAGATCATAAGACTGCCTTTGACCTTATGCAGGTCAAACCCAAGTATAGACCCCTTAAACATCAGAGTTCTTCAGCTGAGCATGGTGGACCTAGACCTACAACCCAACAAGAAGCCTTAGAAATTACTAAACCCTTACAAAAAGAGTGTAAGTGTCCAGACCAAAAGTGTTATAAGCAAATAGCGCTTATATAACAAGACATCTTAGATCAAGCCCAGCATACCTTATTACAGGTTCAAGCTATATCCAAACAGAAGAAAATGGATATAGAAGCAGAAAAATAAAAGATTAGGAAACTAGCTGAGCCTACTTTAGGAGAAAATCCCATCACTAAGTGGGATAAAGACCAAAGCTACTGTGAAATTATCCCTATTAACCCAAACGCCACTATCAATGGTGGAACCTATAAGAAAGGATACTCACAAGAAGATAGGGAAGAATTCAAGAAAGACATAGACGAAATGCTTAAGTTAGGCATTATCAGAGAAAGTAAAAGTAGACATAATAGCCTAGCCTTCTATGTTCAAAATGAATCTGAACGTAAAAGAGGAAAAAGACGCATGGTTATAGATTATAGACAATTAAATAAGAATTGTGAATTTGATTCTTATAAGATACCAGACAAAAATAATTTAATCAATTTGATTGAAGATAAAATTATATTCAGTAAGTTTGATTGCAAATCAGGCTTCTGGCAAATTAAGATGCATCCAGACAGTATTACTTGGACAGCCTTTAGTGTGCACCAAGGAAAATACGAATGGCTAGTAATGCCATTTGGATACTTGAATGCTCCTCAAGTTTTCCAAAGAAGAATGGATAATATATTTAGACCTTATTCAAAATTTTGTCTTATTTATATAGATGATATTCTTATAGCCAGTAAGACTGAGATAGAGCATGTAGACCATCTTAAAAAGATTATCTTAGAATTAGACAAACATGGTATTGTCATTTCCAAAAGGAAAATGCAATTATTTCAGACTTAAATAGATTTTGTGGGAATGCACATTAATAAAGGAAAATTATCCTTGGCAGAACACATAACAAAAAAGATTCTTGAGTTTTCAGACCAACTCAAAGATATAAAATAATTACAATCATTTTTAGGATTGCTTAATTGTGCTGCAGATTTTATTAAAGACCTTGCTTCAAAAAGACAAAGCTTAACGGCCAAATTAAAAGGAGCAGACAAAACTAATCCTCTTTATTGGACTAAAGATGATTTTGAAGTAATAAGAAAAATTAAAGATGCAGTCAAGAATATTCCTTTACTTGAACTGCCTAATGCAGAAGACCAGTTTATAGTAGAAACAGATGCCTCTGATAAACAATGGGGAGCCGTATACTTTGCCATTGATCATCAGACAAAAAAGAAGAAACTTTGTAAACATAGTTCTGGAACCTTTACAGACCCAGAAACAAGATACACTACCCATGAAAAAGAAGTTTTAGCCATAGTAAGGGCAATAGAAAAATATATGTTGTTTCTTAGACCTAAACATTTTACTGTTCGTACTGATTCTTCTTATGGAGTAAAATTCAGAGATTTAGACTTGTCCAAATCAAGGACTAATAGACTAATTAGATGGCAACAATTGCTTAATGGTTATGACTTCTCTGTTATACATATTAAGGGAAGTAAAAATACCATTCCAGACATTATATCAAGAGAGCCAATGTTTGCTAACACTAATATGATTTCGTGTTTTATGTTGCAAACAGAAGACCTAGAAGACATGAGTTCCTCTGGAACGAATAGGCTGAACAGGGAAGACGTTGCAGACTATCTTAGACGCGTAAGACCAAATGCTGGTGTAACGCAAAGACCGACTCATATTCAAGACTCTCAAGAAAGACCAATCCTAGAGAACTTTGATGATATCTTAGTTCCTCCCGCAAAATCTAGATAAGAGATTATTTCGCAAAATAGACTCATTAGGAAAATGTGTTTTCCCCAATATAGACCCGATCAAAGATACCCAGACTTGATCAAATTTAGAAAATAATTTTCAGAAGACGAAAATACCCTTATAGATGCCATATGGTGGAATGTGAAGAATAGACTATGGATTGAGTTCAAACAAAATTTGGTAGCCATTGCCAGATTCATGAGGACTCAAAGACTTGTAGATACCCAACTCAGTGGTACTGCTATACCTAGGCCACAGACTCAAACCTATGCTCAAACTCTTGGAGAATCCTCTAAACCTAGACCCACTGATAATTTTTATTATCAGAAAAAGACTTTTAAGACTAAGATTGTTATACCGTTTGGTCATAATAATCTTCCATTAACAGAAGACTATAAGAAAGAATATAATATCATTATTGAACATTTTAATATGTTATTATCTGAGACTAATGGAGATGCTTTAATAATGAAAGGTTTCTTCAAAGGCGTTCCAAAGATTATCTTGCTGGGAAAGCAGAAATTGCCCAGATAACCTTAGCAGACTATGGGTTCATCGGACTCATCCAAATTGAGACTATAGAAGACTCTGTTGCTCTTGGAAAAATAGTCCATGAGTATGTTAAAAAGGTAGAAGATTTCCTTCCTTTATTTGCTAGAATCTATCAGATTTCTCCAAGTTCCTGCAAAGGAATGAGAGTGGAAGGATTTAGACTTGTTAGATTTTCTAATTATACATTTGAAGATGTTGAGATCCTATCAGAAGATGAGACTAAAGATTTAATCATTGATAAGTCCAATCTCCAGATCGCTCAAGCTATGGAGATAATTGAAATCATGGAGTTATTGACATCAGAAGACAGGTGGTACACTGCCTACCATAAAGAAGACCTGATAATCCAAGCTGATGAGCCATTCAACGGAAGGCTCAAGAAAGAATCCAAGGAAATGGTAGAGATAGATTTTCCAGCGAGCCTTAAAACTGTAGGCCTCATTGATGATTTTTTCAACAATGCCCTACCAAATCAAGGCAAGGAAGAAGAAGAAGACATATATGGGACAAAGATGGGTCCCTCGTTAGCAGAGGAATTATTAAAGACAGAAGATGCTCTGCACTAGACCCCTGCATTATTGCAAGAAGACAAGAAGACTCCATTATTTAGACTGATAAAGCGGCTCATACCTGCCTCATATGGGCCCAAACATCCTCCTTTCATAAAGATAAAGGGAGATGGTGAAAGACGTAAGGTGCGAGATGATTGCAAAATGCCAAGATTGCTTTTAAAGAAAGCAGAAAAGTGAAGACTTGAAAGATTCCATGACTGAAGACCTTTAATAATTATTCTTTCAACCGGATCGCTTTTGATACCCGGTTACCAGTCATTGTAAGTGCCCTTGTGCTATTAAAGGGAGCGTACATTTGTGTTTAAAGGAGGAAGAGTTAGAGAGTGATAGATAGTTAGACTTCCAGTGTTAGAAAGAGAGTATGCTTGTAGAGAGTAATATGTATATGAGTGAGTAAACCTCTCATAGTTAGGGGAGAGGGGATAGTTGTATTTACTTATGCTATGCAATAAAAATATTTTCTTTTCCTGAAATCTCTTATGTTGAGTTGTTATTATTTTCCAAATTGTCTCCAACTTTCTGTTCATAGAGGACTATTGTGTGGAACCTTTGGTGTAGCACACAAGGTGTTATACTGGTGAACCGCCGTCAGGTGCCGATTTGCCGTGAGCCGTTAGCCAGGTGGGCGTTAAGCGTGAAGACGTACAGGAAGGAAACGGGTCAACCGCCAAAATAATGGATTAAGGTGCGACACATAAAGAGAGAGTTGTAGGAGGCCGAGACCGGAGAAGAATAGTAACAAGGCTGAAGAGACAAAGGGAAGAAGATAAAGATATTGCAAACCAGAAGGAAGGTATAACTCGAACCAAACCCTTAACTATTTTTACATATTATTGTTTTAAAAAGAAACTTATATGAGCTTACAAATCACTAAAGACTTCTTAGAATTTGTTAATCAAACAAATTTAGACTTAAGAAATTCAAGACTGGACTCTTACAGATCCTAAAGATAAAGAACTTATAGAATCTGCTTTAATAAACGCAGGTGGTACGTTTAAATACATAGACCAGATTATTGAGTGTCTAGGAAGAGAAGTACCTAGAATAGAAATAATTAGAACAGGGATCCGTGATTTCTTTAGACAAAAATTAAGAACTGAAGATTTTGCAGAAGAACTATCTAGACCTGAAAAATACAAAGAATACACTAGAATACTTGAAGATAGTATAGACGTATTAAAATTTATTAGAAGAAAAAGGTTAGCCGAAACAAAGGCTCCTTTAATTAGAGACGAAGGAATCCGCCCTCTTATTAAAAACGTAGAGACAACTGCCCCTAGAACATACCGAAGATTTTTGTCATCTTATGGTGATAATAATTTAGACGAATTTATAGATAACGATATAATTGATATTATTAATCTAATATATAAAGAAACTAGACATATAAACCCACGATACCATATAACGTATTTAAGACTAGAATATTTTCCATCAAAACCTCTTTCAATTTCTGGACTCCCTGAAGAAATTATTTATTTAGATAATCCTCGCTATGCAGAACTTCAATACGATAGTGACGGAAAAAGCCTGAGAAGTAGCAGTAGCAGTAGTCCTGAAACTAATACAATTAGACTTCCAGAATAATTAAGCATTAAAATAAGCTTAAAAGACTTTAGAAATTATTGGGGTAGAAAATTCTCTTTCCTAAAAACTTAAGAAAAAGACAAAAATATATAAAGACAAAAGTGGTCCCTAGGTAAGTTTTGGGCTGTAGCTAGTCCGCATACTTGGTCCGCAAACTAGGTCCGCACTAGATCCACTCTCTCTCTCTCTCTCTCTCTCTCTATATATATATATATATATATATATATATATATATATATATATATATATATTAGATTGGCCTAAAAATAAGCCCCTTGCCAACCATTGTAATCACTTGGACCTTTTATTGATATATTAATTTACTAAGCTATGGATTGAGAGAGAGTTTTACCAGATTGTTATATAAATGCGCGTGCGCGTGTGCGTATTATGTTCGCTGTGTTTACATATGATTCAGCCTGAAAACATTCTTATGCTGATCTTTAAGTGCTAGTTTCACATCTTTTGCGTTGAAGCATAGACCACTTGCTATGCCAAGATGTGCGAAGAACATCTCGTCCTGAATATACACTGATTTGAGTAGGAAAGTAGAATGATCACACTTCACAATATTAGTGAACGAAAATGATGAATGGGCATGATCTGAAAAGATATTGGTAAGCATATCACGGCTCAGTTTTGGCTATTTGATTAGCCAAACCAAGGAACATAAACTTCTATTCAAAGCTTTTGCAACATTAGTTCTCTCACTTGGCTTCTTAGACCAAGACCATATGCTGGCTATAAGAATTAATCATTTAATGAGCATCACAAGAAATTTGGCTAATAAATACCTCCCTTTTCACGTGCTCCAATAATTGTATTGAAATATCTAATTACCATATGTGGATTTATAGAAGAAGCGTTGATGTTAGCAAGGTCCAGCCTAAGCGCTATGCGAACAGAATATGCAGTAATCACATAAGCAATGGAAGCCACAATTTTGTTCCCTCATAATTGAATTAAACAGAATTCTGCTGCTCGAGTAAGCAATCTCAGTGGGGTGAACTGGAGTGACATGGAAAATCGAGAGCCTATTGGATTTAGATTAATTCACGTAAGCTAAATTCATTTGACTGAAAAATATTTGCGCGATGACGTCAAAGATACTTTAGGTTCCGCTTTGCAAACTAAGTATTAATTATAGGGATTTTTAAGTTTGCCTTAAAAGAATTAATAATATTGACATAAACCCCGTTAAAATTATAAAATATACTTGCCCCAAATTTTGAAACTGTTAATCCATTTTTTGTACTCATTTATCACTCTCCCCCAAATATTTCTACTATGATCCTAATACTAACCAGTCTAACCCTAACCTAAACCCGAAAATCGTTATATCTTCTAAATAATAGAGCTTTCATAACCCTTCTTTAAACAAAATCGTTACTACTTAAAATATGTATTCCAATCAACCGAGATCACTTTTCTACTTCATAGAATTAACATTATTATGATGATTGGGAGACATCAAAGAGCATCCCGTTTGCAAATCTGTGTGTAAATTAGGGGTCAATGTTTATGTGTGTCTTTATGTGGTGGTTGCGCTAATGGTGCCGTGGATAGGTTAATGTAGGTGGAAGAGGTCATAGTTAGGGTTGATTAAATTTAGAGTTGCAAAGGGGTATTAGTGAAATAAAATGTCAACTCGGTATACGAAAGTATTGATGGTAGTTTCTTACAGAAGATTGACGGAGTTTGAAATTAAGGACCAAGTCTAATATATAATCTCTTAAGGGTCATGTCTAATATCATATTATTTGTAGGGAAAACTCTAAAACATTATTTTTATTTACCAATGTTGGAAAATCCCTTCCTTTAAAGATGGGGAATATACCATGTCCCTCATGTTCGTATAAGAACCTTCATTTAGTAATTAATATTTGGTGAAAAAACCTTCAATCGGCTTATATGACCTTCTTGATTAGTAACCAGTTGCTGCTGTTTCAGCCTTTTCTTCTGTGATTTCATAAGAGACTTTACAAACTTTAAGAATTGCTTTCCAACCATATTCTCTTCAACTAATGCATTAGAAGTGGAGTAATACCAACCTTAGTAGTATTTGCAGTCATTTTTGGTATATATTTTATACATTAAGGTGGTTTAGTTTGAGTAGTATTAGTAGTCCTCTTTTTTGTAGACTAAATATCTCATATATATATATACACACACATGGGCTTCCTATCTACATGATCCGTATCATAATTATTTTTTTAAATTGTAAAAAATGGATTTTTTGGATACGACCTCCACAGTGAGGAGATCGTCTCCAATTTTTTCATCAAAAAAATTCAACAGCGACCGAAAATCCACTTGCGGATGCCCACTCCAACAAAATTAACCCACAATTCATCCAAAACACTCAAACATTAATGGTCGAACCATCTTCAAACCAAAGCAACTCCGACTTAATTCATATTTGTACGGGGTGACCTTCACTAGGCGTTTTACCTCTACCCGCTCATATTTCACTATCGAAAGTTTGTTCCATTTGTTGTTGGTGCAACACTTTTTTCCATTTCCATACAAAATGTGCCGCCCACTCCTTCGCACACTCCTCTTAGCAGGCCCCCACACCCAATGACACGACGCATGTCCTCATGATGTCTCAAGCTCTCTTCATTAGTACCGAGCCTTCATGTCCAAAGGTTTTTTTTGTGCTGTCATCATCGACAAAGTAGCACATGATAACCTTATCGCTCAGGATATGGTCGATAAACTGGGACTCCATACAGACCTTCTCGCCAAGCCATGCCGTATAGGGTGGTTAGGTAGTGGCAGTTCTATTGTCCCGAGTCGACAACGTGTTTTGTCGTTCTCTATCTGATCATACGCTGATGAGGTACTTCACACAGTTGTTGATATGCGTGTTTGTTAGTAACTATTGGACATGCCTTGGCAGTACAACCATTCGAGTATTCACGATGGCGATGCCAGCACCTACACCTTCCAATACCAGGGGCAATAGTTCCAACTCCGGTTGGTGTGAGAGTTATGACCACCACGACCATCCGACCTCATTATTTCTCACAGTCTTAGCCCCTAAGATGGAGGAGAGTGGATTGTGTTATTATCTCATTAGCCAAGTTGGCACACTGGACGCTGACATACCGTCAAAGATTCAAAACCTCTTTCCTCTTACTCAGATGTATGTACCCTGCTTGATGAACTCCCACCTGTTCTTGACTTTCAGCATGCCATCGACTTTGTGCTCGAGACTTCCCTGCCCAATTTACCCTGCTATTGGATGCCACCCACTGAGCATGAGGAAGTGCATAGACAATATTTAGAGTTATGCCATCACAGCCTTATCTGAAAAAGTATGTCTTTGTGCGTCGTAGCGGCCCTCCTCTCTCCATAAAAGGATGGGAAATTGATATTGTGTGTGCAACAAGATCACCGTCAAATATTCCCTATTCCCCCCAAAGACATGCTCGATCAATTACATGGAGCTCGGGTCTTCTCAAAGCAGATCATCGACCCTCATCACTACATTTGAAAAGTGGGTATCATCAGATCCGAATGCGTCTCGAAGATAAATGGAAAACTGCCTTCAAAACAAAGGATGACTTATATGAGTGGACCATCATGCCCTTCGGGTTGTCTAATGCCCCATCCATCTTTATGCGGGTTATGACCCAGATTCTTCGACCATTCCTCGTATTGTTGTTGTTGTGTAGTCTTTAGATTAAATTGCTTTCATTCCTTTAAGTACACATCAAACACAGTTATTGCAACACAAGACAAACTCAAGCAAACCAAGGATATTCATCTCACTAATAAAGGAGGTATGACAATCTTGGTATACAAGGTTAGGCTAGCTTGGGGACAAGCTAGGAAATATTACTACTTGGCTATAAGACTAAGGGGCCCATATTTAACTCCAGCCCTATAAGTACTACTAAGTTTAACATTTTAAAGAGGGAAATAATAGAGAGCTTGAGGCTTGAATTTGAAGAACTCTCTTATTCACATCTCACCCCTTTTACCCAACATAAATGTAAAGTGTTCGATCTTGAATTCGAAGAGAAGGACACGGGAGTTTGTAAAACATTCCCTTGGAGTGTTTCTTGGGGTCTAAAGGGGTGCAATGCTCCTTGTTTTCGGTGATTTATAAAATTTGCATTTTCGACACTATGATTAACTTTTAAACTGAGTTTGACCCAATGCATCACTGCCATTCTATGACCCTATAGTAGACTTCATCTATTTTTGCATTTTTGTAGTAAAAAAGGAATGGGAACTCCAAATATATACAATAAGAGCACCAAGAGCCACACACGTGCCACGGATACCATTCATTCAACGTATCAGATTCAGCTCAGATTTTCATATCTTCCACATGTCATAATGCCCTCTGCCAAGCGGGATAACTATAAAATCATTGACTGATCACCAATTCTCCCTATAGTCTGACCTTTTGAGATTATCACCCTAGCAATTAGATTGTTTTTTTAGTACACCACTAAATTGAGATATCCTTTTCGATTTGTTCAAATAGAGCTATAATAAAGTTCACAAGCTTAATTCAACTATCCAAAAGTAATCAATACTATTATTTTTAAAGTTTTTTTTACATTACTAAATTTCGATTTTAGACTTCAATAAATTTAATTAAAAAATTATACTTCGCCCAAAATCGTTCGAAAAACTATTCACTTCAATTGCAAAGTGGTATTTTAAATTAAAATAATTTGAAAATCCCAAAAAATCTCTAAAATTGAAAAAAACCAAAAATAAAATGAATTTTAAATTAAAAATAATTTTAAAATCTAATAAAAAAAAGGGAAAATAAAAAAAATCAAATCATAACCTTGTCAAATTGAGGTTTTGTCCATATAACCCTTATATTCATGCTCAAATTTTCTACGTTTTAACAGTAATTTTACACATTCGTCACATGTAATTTATCTGTGACCTATCGCTTTATATGTTTTTTGAGAGGATTTTCGGCTTTAAATGTAAGAAACTTTGGATCTACGGACCAATGCCCCTAAAATATGGCTGAAATTATCACTTGCCCTAACGTTATTTTGAGATCTTACTGTGTACTTTCCATGTCTTGAAATTATAATTAGAATATTTTTAGTTCACAATTACACCCTAAGATATGGTAGTTTGATGTCAAATTCATCATTATTGACTCATTACTAGGGGTGACGAATTGTGTTATTTAGTCTGGTTTCGGGCCGACATAAAGGGTTTTTTTAGACATGAATACGACATGACTTAGTGTTATTTTACCTGAAGAACACAACACATATAGAACACGACATGAATATGCTTAAATAAACTAAAATAGGCCCGATAATCCGAATAAATACACGAGAAGACATAATAACACGACTCATAATTTGAACACGAATACGACACATCATGACTTTGTGTCAAAAAGACCCACCACGAACATGATAGTCGTGTCAATTTCACATCGTTCCATGTCGTGTTTTCGTGTAGTTTCTAAAATTGACACCCATACTTATTGCTAGTCATACTTTGTTTAGTAAAACTTGTAAATTTCACATAATGTTTATCAATCTTTTGTGTTCTTATTATAATGTTTGTGTGTCCAGGCCAACTTGTATAGGTTGATTGAAGCTGTAGGGATTACTTATAATAGTGTTGGCTATAGAAGTTCCCTCTTTAAACACCAAAACAGGATCTTGAATTTATCCACAGTAGATCCTGACTCTACAACACCAAATTAGTACATTGACTCCACCAAGCAAGACCCTCTCTATAATTTATCAAAGCAGTAATGTGGTAATGTTATTAATGGAAAATAAAGCAGTAGAAAGATGACTACATGTTAAATTGTTTACATATAACTACAATGATTATTTATAATTGTGGCCAATTGAACACCTAGCCAGTGAATGACATCTAGGCCTGTAAACTGGTCTGATTTGGAAGAAGCAATTAATCAGATTTTGATTCGGAACCCAGATTTTTGATGGGTTTATATATTCTTACCTGATCCGGAAACATATTTGGTCCGGATTCAGACATTTATATATATTTTCTATTATTTATCTCCCCCCTCATTTTAGATCAAAATATACTCCCACCGTTCCAAATTAACAGCCGTGTGAAAGTCGAAAACTATAAAAAAAAATTGGCTTCCAAATTTGTCATCCCAAGGATGATGAAACTACATTCATATGTATTGCTGTTCAGTCATGCAGATAGTTCGGATGGAATGAATATTAACATTTTCTTCTCAACTTATTCTGTGAAGGACCGGGATCCGATTAACTATAATGCGTAAGAATATTAATTTATAGTACGTATTATAATGAATCGGATCTCGATCCCTCACAGATTGAATTAGGCTACATCTGTTTCTAATCTATTTAATAATTTAGACAATCAGGTAAATGTATTTTAAACATAATTCATATCTGGATAAACACATCCAAACTCGAGCCCTAATGATTATGATTTGTGTTGAACTTTTTTTCCCTTTCCTTTTTTGCAACAAAGAATATCATATTATCACTTATGGAGTTGATTTTCGCGGTTAATGTTACAAATCATATATGATTCCCGCATTCATCCAGACAAGCTAGTTAGTAAAGCATTTCTAATGGTATAAACATATTTATTTTGATAACCCTCAACCTCCATACGAACAAGCCTATTGGACTCTTGTATGCGAGCTAAACAAGAGGGACGCTGTGCCAAAGCTAACTTAACACACGCTCCGTTTCAAATCTAATATCCCTTGGAGAGTTTCAAACTCTAGACCTTTGGCCTAACGAGTTCGCTCCTTACCGCTGGAGCAACCAGGGTGGGTGTATAAATAAATTTGAAAAACTAGAAGTTGCTACTTATTTTTAATTTCACATGGGGTGTGTTTGATTGACTTTATGAGAACAATAATTCTTACTTTTTACTTATTCTTTCGTGCTTGATATCAACTATATATTATGAGAACAATCGTTTTAAACTTGACATGTTTATCTTTTCTTATTTACAGAAAGCATTTCTTACCATTGAAACGAATTGGGTTTCATGAAATTTCGAAAAGTAAGAGAATGATTTTCATAAAAATGAATTGTTTTTTCAGTAATTTTCCATCTCTGTAATCAATCGCACCTTTAAGCTATTTCGGGAGTTTAGGAGAGAAAATAAGAGAAGAAAGTTTCATTAGGATAGAAGATTAAAGAATGAAAAGTTAATAAGAGATAAGATAAGATAAATTAATATTCCTTCATTTGTTTGGGAGTTTATGAGAGAAGATAAAATAACTTATTTATTATAATAAAATAATTTTTTTCCCTCTAAAAGAAGGTGAAATTCATTAAAAAAGTTTCTTTCCATTTGGAGAGAAAGGGAGAGAGTTTAAAAAAAAGCAGTTCTTTTTCTATTCTTTTAAATTTCTAAACAAGAAAAAGTGTATCGTCCTATTCTTATTTTAAACTCCCAAACGAAATAAATGAAAAACTTCTCTTCCTTTTAAGTTATTTTATCTCCAAAATAGAACGGACCAATATACCCTTAAACGCTCTTCGAGATGTAAAACGGATGGATACGAAACGGTTACTATAGTATCCATATCCGTATTCGTTTAAAAATTTACCATCCGTATCCTTCCAGATAATAATTACAACTATCCTTATCCGTATCCTCTCGAATTTTCTGGATTCGGATAATATCCTTATTTGTTTTTATTTTATTTACTATATATTAAGACATACATCGCTTATCAAAAACTAATTTAATCACTGAATCAAATATATAATTCTCTAAGTAGGATATAGAGAATGTGTGCAACATGAAGTTAAATTGTAAAAGAAGGCGGACATAAGTACTAACCTTGTCGCATTAAGCATTCAGATACCCATAACTCACAAGTTGTTAGTACATGAGGTAAATTCTGACATAACCATTATTTAACATATTAATTCACCCAAATAAACTTTCACCCCATTATATTGTACTAAAAAGAGAAATACATGAGTTTAAAACGTGTAACATGTTTTCTTAATCATAAAAGATGTGCACTAACTTAAATAAGTCATCGAAGAATAAAAATTAAATAGAAAAGAAAATAGCAATGCCGAAAATGATTTATACTAAAAGTTTCTTCCACCCAAATCCATCCTCCAAAACACAACAATAGCATATCTGTAACTTCCAGGGTCCCACAAGCTATATTGAACAAGAACACAAAAAAATTATAAATAGATTATGGTGCCACTTGCATAAATAAAAGTATCATAAGAAGAATACTAATGAATTGTGTAGTAAACAAGAAGATGAGAAAATAATAATACCAAAAAATGAAATAATACCCGAAAATAAATTTCAGAGAGTCTAGTTCTTCATTATCGTTTGCAACCTTTAGATTTTCTGAAATTGTTGCAAAAAATAGGATAGGTTAGTGTTTATTTAGGTTTAATAGTAATAACAAATATAAAATTTATTTTGACTTACCCAATTTCTCTCCAACAGAAGGCAACCAATTTTTCATACAAAGAGTCTCAATGGTTTCAGATGTCAAAGATAAAAGCAAATCATACACCCCCCTATCATCAACAATCCAGCGTCCCTAAAGATTAACGTTTTACTTCTCTAGAGGGAGCGAGACGTGAACGGGTAGAGAGAGAACAATAGGTGTCTTGTTGGCAAAAGTCATATACTGGACAAATTCCACCCTTTAATCTGTATTTTTTTTTAAATTTCAAATCCATTATTAACCCCATTTCCTTATTGACAATTATTGTAAAACAAATAATGTTATATAAACATATGCTAAATGTTATATACTTATGTTATATTAATATTATTATATACAACAACAAATATTTATATTATATAATTAGAAGATAATTATAATAATTAATAAATAGAATTATATAACGGATAGGAATATCCGTAAATATGGATAGTGTGTCTCGGACAAAGATTATCCATCACGGATACGAGCATTATCCCTATCTGTATCCGTATCCATTTTTTCGGATATGTAAAACGTCTATTCAAATCCGCTCTTTCGAATACTTATTCGAATATGAATACCGGACGGATTTGAATTTTTGAATATCTGTTTTCACCCCTAGCACTCGTAATATTAACAACATCAAGTTTTTACCAATTATTTTCATCAATAATTAGAGTATGAGACCAATGTAGAGTATGAGACCAATGTAAAATGGTGAGAAATAAAATATCAAAATTGAAAATATTTTCTTATCATTATCTTTTGTAAATTATATGAAAGTGAATCAAACTGTCAGGGATGCTATTATTATCATATGAAGGCCATTAAAGATGCTTTATTATCATATTAATTCCATGCAGTGTTCGTGAAGGCAGCGACAAATTATGTTGCTAAAAGAATTACCGAGTTACAAGGGTAATACAATAAATACACATTATAGTGTGTTTATCCTCCGTGTTTGACCGGGAATCAACATTATTAGTATGTTACAAGTATTTTAATATACATATATATATGTATGTATTAAAGGTTGTCTGATTAGCTGATACAACTATAATTTTATGAGTAAAACTAGTACAAACTCACAATTTTGAGTCATTTTGTGCGTGATACTAAGTGAACCTTCTATACGAACCATATTTCGTGTGCGATACTAAGTGAACCTTCTATATGAACCAATGCTGATATGACACATGAATGTGTTGCACACTAAGTTAATTTGTAATTTAAAAAATTATGGGATAAATTTAAATTTGTTAATTAAATAAGGGTTTAAATGAATTATCTCAAAATCTTTATCTTCATTATAATACAAAGGGACGAAGTTAGCCATTCTTGAGGGGGGCACGACCACCTCCAACTTTGAATTTTTTTAAAAGGATACCCCTTAAATTTTGTATAGTATATAATTAAGTCTTTTTTTTAACAATTTTTACCAACATAAGATATTATTTAGGGATATAATTTAGTATACAATGTAGATCCCGATACATAAAATTGTAATAAAATCCAAATTATAACCATTTTGTGTTGTAAATTTTTGTAATAACAACTTTATTAATTGAATTAATTAATTTTAAACCTAATTAAATAAAAATATTATATTGACCCTCCTAAACTTAAAATCCTAGCTTCGTCCCTAATAAAAAATATAATTTTTGAAAAAGGGATTTAAAAAAAAGGTGAGAAAACGTTCATGGGGAATCAGAGTAGTTAATTTATAGTTTTGTGTTATTGATGTGTCTACGGCACATCGTGTTATTTATTAGTTTTTACAAAAATAAATGTTGTATTTGCTAGTTTTAAGACACTACGATTTTGTATTAAAGTTTAAAGTGCGAAATATAAAAGTGTAAGAGTTTGAAACACGGTATGAGATAAAGTGTGATGTTTCTCATGTAGGAGTTGGACATATTTTTTGTGAATATAAAGTAAGATATCATTATGTTGTTCTACCTACTTTTATTCATAATTATACAACATACATTTTTTTTATAACCCTGAACCTCCACACGAACAAGCTCTTTGGACTCCCCCTTGCAAGCTAAATAGTGGGGTACTATGCAGGACCCACCTCCCACACGCACCGTGCTTAAATACTGGCTTACCAGCGAGGAATCGAACCCAACACCGTGCGCCTAACCACACAGTCCCAAGCCCGCCCTTATCGCTAGGGCATACTAGGATGGGTAATTATACAATATACTCTAAAGTTTATAAATACAACTCTTGATGTTTTAAAAATTATAACATACTAATAGGTTGTGCAGGAGAAATAATATTAAGCACCTAGAGTATCACTGGCCCTACACACCAAATATGCACATGTAATGTAATTATCATAATAGCGAAGAACATGTGTTATCTGTATATGTTCTTGTTGTAACACTAGGTAGCTTAAGTGCATGTTACTCTCTTTGTCTGTCTATGTGAGAGAGATAAAATAATGTAAAGCTATAACTTAATAACTACTCTAATTTTGAACATCACGTCTCTTGTTATCTCTTGTAAAAGACTCTCTAATTAAACTTTCTTAATAATTAAAGTGTTATATTGACAAAATCCCGATAATACGATATTTGACTTGATCATAATTTTTGTAAATAATTAGACACCACACTAATATCATGCAAACCAACTACTATAGACACATTTTATAATATATATATAATTAATACAAATCATCACTTTTTTTCATGTAAATAAATATATATTTTTTAAAATTTATAAAATCGGTGTGCACAAGGTTTAAGTCAAATATCGTTTTATTTAAGGGGATTTTATGAAAATGACCCGAATGAAATAAATAAAATTATATATTAGTTTATTTAAACTTGTATTTTAAATATTAAATTGACTTACTTAGCAAGGTACGTAAGAACCATCATTTTTTCTATATATAAGAGAGAGACAGGCAGGTATACATGCATAGTGAGGAAGAGAGATCATGTACGAATCTCTTTGGGTCTGAAATGAAATGAATATGCCATCCAGCTTCGCTTATATATATATATATATATATATATATATATATATATATATATATAGAGAGAGAGAGAGAGAGAGAGAGAGAGAGAGAGAGATGGTGTAGGAATCCCTTTGGGTCTGAAATAAAATGAATAGCATCCAGCTTCGTATACGTAATATGTTGGATTAGTTTAAAACACCCGAGACCTTGGATGTTGTAAGATTTCTTGGATCACCCATGTGCTTATCAAACTGACAATTTGCTTTCTCAGACATGCTCTCCTCATGTGCTAATCACAACCCCGTCCTCACCCGTTTATTATATATATATATAGTACTGATCTTGTGCATACAAGTCCGCATTTTAAGAGTGCAGACCGGACCTGTGTCACCTGGCGGTGAGCCCAGAAAATAGAGAGAGAGAGTGCCTATAATTTCTAGGCTCATCACGAGGTGACACATGTCTAGTTCGCACTCTTAAAATGCGAAATGTTATGCACAAGATGAGTACTCTATATATATATTACTATTCTTGTCCAGACTAGTTTGCATTTTAAGGGTACGGACCGGACATGTGTCACTTGACGATGAGTCCAGAAAAGAGGAGAGAGAGTGTGCCTATAATTTCTAGGCTCACCGCCAGATGACACATGTCCGGTCCGCACTCTTAAAATTTGGACTGGTCACATAATATATATACAATATTGCTTTTGTGCTGACCAGTCCGTATTTTAAGAGTGCGAACCGGACATGTGTCACCCGACAGTGAGCCGAACATATATATATATATATATATAGTACTGCTCTTGTTCGGACAAGTTCGTACTTTAAGAGTACAGAGCAACATGTGTCACCTGGCGATGAGCGTAGAAATTATCGGTTAAATTATCGGCACACTCTCTTTCTTTTCTGGTCTCACCACCAGGTAACACATGTCCGGTCCGCACTCTTAAAATGCGGATCATTTTAAGAGTGCGAACCGAACATGTGTCAGCAGGCGATGAGCCCAGAAAAGAGAGAGAGTGTGCCTATAATCTAGCCGATAATTTGTAGTCTCATCGCCAGGTGACACATGTCCGTTTCGCACTCTTAAAATGCGGACTGGTCCGTATAAGAGAAGTACTATATATATATATATATATATATAGAGAGAGAGAGAGAGGGGCTTGAAGGTAATCCTAAGATTAGAGATAATTCGCCTACTAACAACAGTGTTTGGGATTAAGGTAACTCAGCGTGGCAACTCAGCTAGGCAGCTCAACGTGGCAGCTCAGAGGGACCTTCCAATGAAGAAACTGACTGAGAAAGCTCGTCCTTTAGTCCCGTTGATTAATTTAGTCTTATTGTATCTTTTGTTTATATTGACTATAAGCTATAGCGATTGTAAAGATGTAACAAGTATAATGATTTTGTGTGAGGTCGAACGGTACTCGTGAGAGACCAGGCTTGGCAGGGCCTGGGAGAGCTTTCATGCTCTATCGAACGACCTCGCCGTGGAAACTTTAGAGAGACTTGGTTTGGAGGATTGAGAAGTAGGGCACCGCTGAGGCTTGTCCTGACCATCTTAGATACATCTGGTAAAACACCGAAGGACCCTGACCCTGGAACCTTGGGCGGAGTAGCTTTGAGTTCCATCGGGCGTTGAGTTTTGAACCAAACAACCCTCTACTTAATGTCACATCCACTGCAGGTAATGTCATTAGCCAGCAAGGCAATGCCAGATCTGCACTTGAGTAAACCAACGTGATATTTGGGACGGTCAGACGGTTGGTAAGCCACCTCTGTGACGACACCCCCCAGACACAGAGTAGTTAGGCAAAAGGCAAGTCTTGGAATTTAATGTTTATGACGTGGAGCTAATTAGTGCATCAGGTGTTTAATGTTTGTGACATAGAGTATAAGGGATGTCTTTCACTGGCATTAATGACTGAGTTTTCTCAGGGGTGGCGTGGGCAGTTATTTAAGGACCCCGACCACCTCTGGGGAGGGCATGATCCTTTTGAGAGTTTTGAAGTTATTTCTAGAGAGAATATACATCAGAGAGAGATTCATTATAGACCAAAGAGTTTACTCACCCACCATTGTCATTTATTACAGATCTTTAATACTTGACAGAGATTCTTGAGGATGGTTGGTGTGTTTGGCTGCCTGCCGAGGTGTATCTAGAGTGCTAACCTCTCTCTCCATCTAAATAAGTTACTTCTGAGCTCATTATTATCATTTGAGTTATACACGAGAGATTTGTGAGTTTAAACAGAGTTTATCTTTATCAAGTTGTGTTCGCGTGTCCTGTAGTTAATCAATAAGTATTATTATTTAACTAATCAATACTGTACTCAAAAGGGATTACGCCTCCACCTAATCTAAACTACCCTCTTAATTTGGCGACTCTGTTGGGGAGGAATTCTTCTAATCAAGGAGTATGGCGCAGGATAACGTGAATCGAAGACTTAACTTTGATGACATTCAACATAATGAAGAACAAGCGGTGAGAGAGCTGGAGGCTTCAAGGGACGGAGCCTCGTAACTAGAGGTACCTCAAGTTAAAACAGCGACAGGTGTCCCAGCAGCGGCACAAGCTTCAACAAGCGCTGGGTTGGGACCAGCCTAAGTGGCACTCCTCATGAATAAATTTTTTGAGTTTTTGCAAACTCTCGTAGCTTCAACGGTGTTAGGAGGATTTGAAGACAACTCTTTCGTAACACCAGGGGCAACCCCAACAGCCCCACCAAATGCAATACTAATGGGAACGATCCCAGCAAGCATACCCTTTGTTGTAAATCCAACGGTAGGGACCCCAGGAGCATCAACAGCTCCAACTGTGATGATTTCTTCAGCTGCAATGGGCACTCAGCCTATGGTTCCATTGGTCGTCGCTCCAATGGCATCACCCATGGAAGAGATGAGGAAAGAGACAAAAATAGAGATACTAAAATTCATGCAAGCCTCCTCGCAATCTGCGAGCGAGGTAGCTTCGGTCTATGATGACCTTCGAACGCCTTACCCCCAGGAATACAACGATGAGACCTACTCGAAAGATTATATTCCTCTTATTTTTAAAAAATACACAGGAAAGGATGGAAACCCGAAGGAACATAATAAGCGATTCGTTGAACACTTGGGGACGCATTGCAATAACAAGAAACTCAGATTGAGGGAATTTTCTAAATCCTTAACTGATAAAGCTTATACTTGGTATTCTCACTTGGATCCCAAGAGTGTTTCCACGTGGAAGGAGATGCACGTTTTGTTCGTCCAGAAATTCTTTCTGGCGGAAGATAAGTTTACTCTGACCCAACTGGGGAGGGAGAAACAATGACCAGGGGAAGATGTAGTGGCATACATTCGAAAGTTCAGGGAAAGGTCCCTCGATGTAAGGGAGAAGGCCAGAGAATCCAAAATGCTGCAGATTTGTGTGGAAAGACTGCTTCCTGAGTACATCTGCCATCTTATTAATGAGACACATGAGGGGACTTTTGCGGCATTCCTGGAAGCATCAAGGAATATATCATTAGTTGTACGACCAAATCCAGTGGTGGTGCCCATGATGTTCAGGCAATGGATACAACCCATGGGAGGGAGGTCTCAGCCTCCACAGGTGGGATATACCAAAGATGCAGATGGGGGTAAGGTAACAAAGAGGGACAACAAGAGGAAGTTAGGTAGAGATAGGGAAGACCCACCACCATTGCCTTATACAGTAGAAGAGGCTGTCAGCTATTACAACGCAATGGTCCAAGGAGGAACGGTGTACGAACCAAAGGGCATCCCCGTTGGGGAACTCGATGCTGCAACTAGGGCGGATCCTAAATATTGCCAGATCCATCGAAAGATCCAACATCCAACAGAGAGATGTTTTACGCTAAGAAGAATCATCGACAAGTATATGAAGGAAGGATCGTTGCAAATCCCTTCGCATAACATTAATAATAACCCACTCCTAGTGTATGGGGCTAATCTGGTGGTGGCCTACGACGAAGAGGCAGAGAGAAAAGAAAGGGAGCTAATGACGGAGAAAGAGGAGTTCAAAGAATCTTTAGAAGATTTCACTAGGGGAATGGCTAACGTAGTGTTAGCTTATGATAAAGCAAGTTCTAAAGATTTGGAGGATGTATATAGCATTGAAGGTGAGGAAGTGGACCAAGCTATAAAATACTGTGCAGTTTTAAGATCCCCAAAGTTTGCATGATTCTTCGACCGGGTAGGGATACCAAAGGAGAGTAGATTGGAGATAACCTAGGCAATCCTTGACATTACAAGGAAGAACGTAGTCCCTTCGCTGAGATGGAAGGGACCCATGAACAGGTTGGTAAAGTGGTTTTTGTCAGAGATAACTTTCAGCGATGCAGATAGGGCTGTAAGGCTCCCTCATAATAGGCCATTATATGTGACTACCAGCATTAACGGGGTTAGCTTTGCAAGGGCTCTTAAGAATGGGGGAGCTTCCATTAATATCATGCCAATCAACTCTTTCCACGCAGCTAATATTACAGAGGAAAGGTTAGTCTCCATGCCTTTGGTGGTTCCAGGTTATGACAACCAGTCTTCCAAGTCCATTGAGTACGTGAACATTGGGATTATGATGGGAAATATGAGTTCCCATCAAATTCCACATGATAGAAAGTGCAACTTCCTACTATCTGTTGATAGGAAGGGTGTGGATGCACAACCAAGGGCTAGTTCCTTCGACGTATCACCAATGCGCCAAGGCGAATATCAAGGGAACATAGGTGACCATTAGAGCTACAAAGAGGCCTTTTACTGTCGAAGAAGCCCACCTGGTAGACGCATTATTTTACATAGAACTAGAGGAGGACGTTAGAGTCTTAACGAGAAGAATGGAGGGAGAATGGGTTTCCTCGATCAGAGAAAGGATGCGGCCCTTGAATGAGAAGAATAAAGAGGTTGCAACTAGTAAAGGAGTGATGGCTGAAGAAGCCCATCAGGTGGTCCCTTGGCCCCAAAACATTTCAAAACAGCTCAAAGATAGGATAAGGCCTAGAGTGGATTCAATGCATCATGAGGTCCAACGACAAAGCATACTGAGAAAATTTTCAGGAGGAAGAGTTGTTGAGGCTTCTAGAGAGAAGAAGATGAAGGCAGCTGCTGCTACCGGCAGGCAGTGCAAGAAAATTATTATCGAAGAGGGAAATGTGGTGTATCATTTATAATGGTGTGAATGGGCGATCGAAGAAGCTGATGATAAGGCTGACCCGATATACGAGTGTTTTCTGGTGGATCAACGGGGGTAATGTATGGTGATAGACATCTCTAATATATAAGAGTTCATGGAAGATGTCGCTGAAGAACCAGATTACATGGCAGATCAACCGAAGCCCCAGACACAAGAGTTGGAGAAGTTGAACCTGGTAAAAGAAGGGGAGGATCTAAGGCCTATTTTTATCTCGAAGGTCCTCAGTAAATAGAAACGAGAGGCCTTGGTAGAGTTGATTCATGAGTTCATAAACATTTTTATGTGGAAGTACACAGAGATGGAAGGGATGGATGAGGAAGTCAACTGCCACAAGTTGAACGTGATGCCTTAGCCATTCCGGTAAAGCAAGCTACGAGAACGTACAAACCTGAACTGGACTTAAAAATTAAGGAAGAGGTACAACGCTTATTAGTGGCTAGGTTCATAAAAATGATAAAACACCCACTCTGATTGTCTAGCATTATCCCGGTGGGAAATAAAGATAAAAATTAAATAAGGATCTGTGTGAATTTCAGAGATTTGAATATGGCTTGCCCAAAGGATGAGTTCCCTCTACCCTCTATCGATAACTTGATAGATGAAACGGCTGGTCATTAGATGTATAGCTTCATGGATGGGTATGTAGGGTACAACCAGATCAAGACGGACCCCACAGATGCAGAGAAAATGACATTTAGAACCTCATTGGGCAACTTCATGTACAAAGTAATGTTGTTTGGACTCAAGAACGCTAGGACTATTTACCAGGGAACAGTTATGGCCATTTTCCATGACTTCTTTCACAAATTTGTGGAATTCTATGTCGATAATTTAGTCATTAAATCCAGGAAGGAGGAGTTCCATCTGAGCGATTTGAGGAAGGTGTTTGCCCGATGCAGGAAGTATAAGTTGAAGATGAACCCACTAAACTCCGTCTGTGGAGTAACAAGTGGAAAGTTTTTAGGTTTCGTGGTTGATCGACAAGGGGTGTAGATGGCCCAGGACAAATAGCGAGCGATCTTAGAGATGCGAAGTCCAAGAACATCGAAGGAGCTAAAGAGTTTCCTCGATAAAGTTTCCTACCTTAGGAGGTTCGTGCATAGATTGGCCGAGATAACACACCCGTTGATGAAACTTTTATGAAAAAACACAAAATTTAAGTGGGAGGAGGTTCACCTGGAATCCTTTGATGGGCTGAAGACGCTACTCGTTTTACTACAGACCATGGTTTCCCCATAGACAGGAATACCGTTACAACTATACCTCATGTCCACCACAAGATCCGTTGGAGCTCTACTGGCACAAGATATCGACGGGTAAGAACGGGTAGTCTACTATATCAATAGAATCATACATGGGCCAGAGGTCAGGTACAGTAGCTTGGAAAGGCAATATTTAGCCTTAGACTTTATAGCATAAAACTTAGACATTATATGTTGTCTTTCACAATTTATATTATAACGAGATGTGATCCCATTAAGTTTTTATTGGCAAGAATTATGTTGATTGGAAAGGAAGATAGGTGGTTCCTCATCCTCTTGAAATACGACTTGAAGTGTGTGGTTCCTCGCACGATCAAGAGCTATGCATACGCTGACCTATTGGCAATCTTCCCCTATGGAACGTTTAATCCACCTAGAGAATGTATTCCAGGAGATGACTTGCAAGCCAATTACTTAGATGCAAGTGATGAAGAATGGACGATGCAGTTTAATGGATCTTCGACAGAAAATAAAAGAGGAGTAGGGGTTATTCTTTTAAAAGGAATAAAGGATAATTGTATTTCCTACAAGTTGGATTTCCCTTACTCCAACAATGAGGCATAATATGAAGCATTAGTACTGGGGTTACTGGAGTCCCTTCGAAGGGGAATTCGTTCACTTTGTATCAAGGGCTATTGAAACTTGGTGATTCAACAAGTGAATAGAGAGTATGCGTTGAAACACCTAAGCATGGAACAATACATGACAATCATTCAGAGGCTGTTGTCCAGTTCCATCGGATAAAAATTAATTAACATCCCCGAACGATGAACCTCCACCCACACGCCTATTCCACCATCGCCCAGAAAATGGTCATGAGGAATGATATAACTACAGTCATGATTCAACGAAGAATAGCTCCTTTGGTAGTACAGTCAATTATGCCGATGGAGGATGACACGGATTGGAGGGGAGTGATTAGGAAGCAACTAGAGTCTGGGGAAGGAGCGATAGAGCTAAGGGAATTAGCCCAATACTTTACAAACCAGGGAAACCTTTACTTCAGAAACATAGGAGGATGATTATCAAAATACATCGTCCCAGAAGAAGCAGAGCGGAGGTTGAAGAAAACACATGAAGAGCACCGTGAAACAATTGAGATACCTATTTACAGGAGAATTCAAAGGGAGGGATATTTATAACCTAAGATGAAACAAGACGTAGCGGAGCTACAACGGAAGTGCGATAAGTGCCAACTATTATTCGAGGCAACGGAGTGTCATTTCGTTGAAGCTCAATCAGACTGGAGGCATCCTTATATTGACTTCATTAAAGATGGAGTTATCCCAATAGAGAAGATTGATACAATGGGACTTAAGCGAAGGGCCCTTATGTTCTACATTCAATAGGGGCAACTTTATCGAAGGGGCTACTTCAATAGACCATTACGTTGCATTACAAAGGAAGAAGAAATCGAGGTCCTCAAATAGGCGCACGACCTAGCTCACATAGGAGGGGATAAGTTGTATGACCAATTAATGACGTTCGGGTATTATTAGCCAACAATGGAGAAATACTCTGCTAAGTTCGTTAAAAAATGCAAAGCTTTCCAACTTCATGGAAAGATGATCCATGCTCCATCGGTGGACCTACACTCCCTGGAAACGCCTTATCCTTTTCACACTTGGATGTTAGACCTGGTAGGGGCAATATATCCCTCTTCGAGTGGGAAGATATGGATACTAGTAGCAACGAAATGTTTTACAAAGTGGGCTGAAGCAATACCACTAAGAAGGGAAACAGTAGGGGTGGTGAGAAACTTCATCAGGGAATACATCATTTGTCGTTTTAGGATTCCAAAGGTTATCCTCTTGGATAACGGAACTCCTTTCATTAATTTAGAAGTAACAATGCTCACAGACAAGTACTCTATTATTCATCATACTTCAATGGTGGCATACCCAAAGGCAAACGGTCAAGCCGAAGAAACTAATAAAACTTTGGTTAATATTTTATCTAAAATAATGGAAAATTTTCCAGAATCGTGGGATGACAATATACCAGCTATGTTGTGGGCCTATCGAATAACCAAAAGGAAGACCACAGGGTATACTCCGTTCTCCCTTATTTATAGGGCTGAGGAAATCCTTCCAGTGGATTTAGAAGTTCCCTTTGCTCGATATGCCTTATGAAGTAGCATGCCCCCTCAGAATAGACATTTGCAGTTGGAAGCGTTGGATGAACAAAGAGATAATGCGATGCAGCACTTTCAAATGTATACGAAATAGCACTCTAAGGCATATGATAACTTGGTGAGACCAAGGAAGTTCGTGGAGGGAGACCTCATTCTGAAAGTTGCAGTAAAGTACATCACGGGACTTCCCCTACCTAAATTTACAGCGAATTGGGAGGGGACTTTCATTGTAAAAGAAGCTCATGATTCAGGTGATTGCTTAATTTCTAAGATGGAAGAAGACAAGCCATTCAAGATTAATAATAAATGGTTGAAAGTCTATCATGTGTAAGCAATTAAGTTTAGACCACTGATGTATCTAGCTGTTGTTATAAATATACAAGTTTTTTTTATTATAACTCCAGTAGAGATGAAAGAATTGTAGAACTTCATAATATATGCAAAAAGTTATAGCACAAAGAAAGGACATAGAAAAACATACACCTTTTTCATTCATTCATAAACTTTGGGGCATTACAAGATTGGGAGCTACTGCCCAAGAATTACACAAGAAGAAGAAGAAGAAGAAGAAAAGGAAAATGTATACAAAAGTTTATTGGACCAATAGGAACCACATATCTGGAGCAAAGAAAAAATCTCCAGGAAGGCCCGAAGAAGCTGCTAGGCAAGACTATTAGGCATTAATAGAAACCTCCAATCTCGTTTGCATTTATGTACACTCGATGAGGAGTTTCTCTCGTTTCAGCTTCACCAGACGCAGAGTTTCTTTGACATCCTCTACCTCCTTATTGACAGCTTCCAGTAGAGGGGATAGTTCAGCCAAGTTAGCTTCCTCAGCCCATTGATCCTCCTGATGTTTTCGGAGCATTTCACTCTAACTATCAAGTCGTTGGCTCTTCAAAGTTTTTAAGTGCACAATAAGCTAGTCAAAACGAAATCCATCACGACCCAACTCCCTCTGATAGCTCAGGAATTGGTTGAGGAGGGCTCTGGTAACGTTTGGAGTAGGAGTGCTAACGATATTAGCAACAACAGTCGCCATGCCCTGAAGCCTATAGCTCATCACGGGGATGTTGGAACGCAGGCAATCCACAGTAAAAGTCTGAAGATGGTGGTTTGCAAGCTGCTTAACTACCGAATGATGGGTGGTAGGCATTTGAGGGGAACACTGAAGGACCATGAGGCAAAAAGTGTGAGGATCTAAGTCAGGCAGATGGAGCTCACAGCCAGATTCACTATCAGCAGCAGCGCTAGTCGTGGAACCTTGATCGTTGTAACTATAATCATCTGAGATAACGGGTTTCCGATGGGGTGAAGCGATGGGTGAAAGAACTAATGGAGAGTTCTCCCGCGCAACTTGAGAACAGGCAGAAGAACTAATGAGTTAAAGAAAAAAACCTTAATAACAAGTGTTTTCGTTGTTAAGTCACCGATATAGGTGGAGTTTATGAAAGATCTTAACAAGTATTTTTGTTGTTAAGTCACCGATATAGGTAGAGTTTATGAAAGATCTTAACAAGTGTTTTCCTAGTTAAGTCATCGATATAGGTGGAGTTATGAAAAATATTAACAAGTGTTTTCGTTGTTAAGTCACCGATATAGGTGGAGTTTATGAAAAATCTTAACAAGTGTTTTCGTTGTTAAGTCACCGATATAGGTGGAGCTTGCGAAAAATCTTAAGAAGTGTTTTTATTCTTCAGCTACCATTATAGGTGAAGTTTGAGAGGTTGAGAAATGAAGCGAAACTAGCGAAGTACCTCAGCAATAGCGTAAGAAAAAATGGGAGTCACCGTGGAGGCCATAACGGCAGGAACTGTTGGGGGCATGCTTATTTCCTCAGAAGCCTCAATGGCACCCCAACTGAAGAAGCCTCAACGATCAGTAAAGCTCTCTCGCCAAAAAAAGGTACCAAGGACAACATAGGAGTTTCACTGGGAGAAGGCGTTGGACCTCCAAGTGATTCCCCAACATGAGTGGGTACAGAAGAACCACCACGCTGGAGAGAAGAATCAACATTAGCCTTGGAAATCTGCAGACCACTAAGAGAAGAGGGTGGGGCAAGACTTGGAGACAGATGAAAACATAAATCTAAGTGTTAGACACGAGGAGCAAGTACAAAAAAAAGGGATAAATACCCCTAAGCGTTACTTACCTCAGTTATGGCACCAAAAAGGGGAACTGCAAATAGGGGTCTCGTCAGCACAGTGGGAAGAAGGATGTTAGCTAACAAAGACGCCATTTCAACCTAAGTCATCCCAACATATTAAAGCTTAGCATGTTAAATAGAAAAAAGGGGATGGAGGAGAAAAAATAGACGTGAGACCTAACAAGTAATTGATAATATGTTACCTCGGGGGCACTTTTCGTAGCTAAAATGATGGGCAGAAGGACCTCGTGCTGAGGTGATAATTCAGTAGTTGTGGGGGAGTTGTCTCTGGTTGAGAAGAGATGCCCACAGATTCAACGGAATCCACCCCCACAATAACATTCTTTGTGCACATAGAGGTCGAACGACGGGGGGTAACGGGAAGGAGTCACATCGACTTGAGAAGAATCGAAATGTCCTCCCACAAAAGGGCTCACGGGGGGGGGGGGGGGCTTGGGTCTTTCTTCTTTAACCTCCTGCATAAAAGTTATTAAGATTTTAATAGATGCAGCTTGCCTTAGAAAAATGTGAGTAAGAACAAAAGCACACATAGATACCTCAGATTCAAAGGGAGAGTGGGAGGATATAACTACTGGCGAAGAAGGAGAGGAGGTAGCAACAGAGGGAGCTGGGGAGAGATGTATATCTGGAGTTCGTTTCCTCTGGGACTTGGTACCCAGAGTCTTTTTCCTTGCACCCTCTGCACCAGTACCTCGAGGAAACTTTGAACTCTTCTTCCTCTTTGCCCTTGGTTCAGTTGGATCAATCAGGATAGTGGGGAAGGAAGCAGAAGGAGGAACAACTGGAGCGCATTATTGAACCTCAGCATGTATTCATTCCACCTCAGCCTGAGCTCTCATTCTCAACTCTTCATTCAGTTCTACAGAGATGGGAGGAGGAACAAAGGTGATGGGTAATGCCTCCAAAGGAGTTTGGGGCTGGGTTTGAGACTTAAATTTTGAGGAAGTCCCACTCTTGGACTTCCTAGATTTTTTGGCTGGTAGCTGGGAAGGCCCTTTGCCGAAAGCTACTTCGATTGTAGGGGTAAGCAGGTTGGGGGTTGCAATGGTTTTGGGTTTGGGCATGACAGTAGGGATAATTGGGTAATAAGGGGGTAGCTCGAGGGGAGTATATTTAACGATTGTACTCAGAGGGAACTCAACTTAAAGAATGGATTTGCCTTTGAGATCCAACTCCAAGGCAGAGAAAGGAAGGACTGGGGGATACCGGGGTGGGGGGGGGGGACTTTGTATGAACTCATGAATCATTACGAGTTGCCTCAAACAGAACTTGGTGGCATAAGAGGTAGATACATCACCATTACTAGTGTTATTAGTAAGGGTGACTCGACCATCCATGGTAGAAGTCACACCAAGTACTGCTGTTGCAAGGTAGAAGGTGCAAGCCTCAACAAAAGTAGCCATTTTATTGCTTAGTTGAAACACAGGTTGAGGATCCCCCTGATCAAACTCGAACTGCCTGCTATATCTATCGGGGTTATAAGGTTTAGAAGTGTATTCCCATTCAGTAAAGGAAGGAAGAAACACATGAGTGAACAGAAGTACCACGGACTGCGAAGGATCTTCTACAACCGGAATGAAAGTGACTGTTGAAGTTGTAGAAGGAAAAAAAATTCCAAGAATGGGTAAAGGTAGACTCGTTGTACGGCCGCATGATAAAAGAATCAAAACAATCAAAAACTCCCATTATCTCCTTTCGACTCTGTTTTTTATGGAAGCATAAGAGGCGTGGGGGTTTAATGCCTTGGCTCACGGGATAAGAGATAGACTTGGCAGTAATGGCAGGAAAATGGATATAGAGGAAACCTATTAATAAAATGGTGTTGGAAAAATTGGCCAAGTTGTAACAACCAAGTGACCGTGCCATGTCAATGTGGGTTCAATCCAGCCAAGTGCAGAGGGATCCCAAAGAAACGATGGCCAGAGGAAGGCCAAATGGATATAAATATTTATAAGGTCCCTACTGGGTTGGTCGTTGGGTTTCCCAGTCAGAAAGAAATGCGAAAGCAGAACAAGAATGTAGGCTGGTAGTTCCAAAGATGTATCTTTACCTTGGCCCGTAATAGCAGTGACGTCCTTCGCAGTGGGAGCTTCAAAAAAATAGCTGATAAGAGGAGTAAAAGTGGCCTTGCTTGAAGACCAAGTGCAACGATGACAAATTAGATCAAGCTCAGCTCGGTCAACAGTCTCTTCGGCATCTAAGGCCTCGTCATGATATGTAAACTCACCCATGGGCTCAAACCCAAGTAGCTCACAAATATCCTCCAACGAAATGGTGAACTCCCCCAGGCAATGAAGAATGTATGAGTTATAACATTCCATATGGAAACTAACACTTGGAGCACAGCATTGTGCTTGGAAAAAGTGAAATCCCCAAACCAGCTAGCTCGGTGAAGACCGACCTTAGAAAGAGCTATAGCATGAGAGCTATGTATGTGTGCATGCCAGGAAACAAAATGAGCTGGCGATCCCCCAAGTGCCTCGAAATCAATCTGGGAATACGGGAAGTCGCCATGGTCTAATCGAAAGCATAGAGTCCCCTCTGGAGGAGAAAGCCCCACTTTGACGAATCTTTATCTTCATCACCTAGCAACAAAGGGTCGTACTTGGCTAAAAAATGGTAGGTCTTACATGCATCAGAGAACTCATCATCTTCTCCAAAGATGGGAGACCGATGGTAAAACATAGTTGCTCTTGACGAGCAGCATCCAAGGAAGTGGTGTTAGGGGTGGCAATGGTGCCAAAGGTGGCAGAAGGGGAGCTTGGGTGAGCAGCGGTGGTGGTAGCCTTCGAGACACTTGAAGAAGCCATAGTAAGTGGCGATGAAGGAAGAAGCTTGGTAAAAAAGGGCTATGAACGAAAATAGAGGAGCATAACCACAAGTGGTGGAGTAAAAGACGAGAGGAAGAAGAAAACTAGGTAAGAGCTTGGCAACAATGGAGTTCTGGCAGAGTTTCTCTCTCTAAGAATATATGGAAGCTTGAAGAAGACGAAGGAAAGAAAAGTGTTTTGAAAAATAGACGTTTGAAAGTTTTTAAACATGTCTATTGAGTTTCCCACCACCACACGTGCAAAGCAGACTGTAATCATTTCAAATGAAAGTGTCCTGACAGTTGAGAAGACAACGCCAAATCATTAATGAAGTGACTCATGGGGCACAAAAATGGTTTCTTCCTAGGCAAGTTTGCGTTTTGGCGCCATAATTTTTCTGTCAGACATATTCAAGAAGTCCCAATGAAGACGCTACCCCAACGGTTTAAAAAGCTGCGATGTCCCCTCGCCATAAGTCCAAACGTTGTTTAATTATGCCTCAACTACATCGGGAAGAATTTATACTTTTTCGAACATAGTGAAACGTTGTCAGTGAGAATTTCACTACCCCAAAGTCACAACGAGTATTTGAGAAGGTTAGTAGGTCTTTTGGGAGAATTTCAAATAGTTAAGCAAGAACGGTTGAAGCTAAGTGTAAGGAAAAAGTGGCGATGCCCCATTGCCAAAGCACCCATAGGTCGCAGCGCTTCGGTTCAAGCACATCGGGGAGAATTTTACTTTTTCCTAAAGGTGATAATGCAACGGTTATAACGGAGGAAAAGATGCCAGAATTTTTTCACACAGAGAAGGTTGATCGGATTGAGAAGTTTTCGTGCAAACATTTCTTGTTCCCACAATAAATCTCTCCACAAAGGGGCAAATGTAGAGGAGGCTTGAAGGTAATCCTAAGATTAGAGATAATCAACCCATTAACAACAGTGTTTGGGATTAAGGCAGCTCAGCATGGCAGCTTAGAGGGACCTTCCAGCGAAGAAACTGATCGAGAGAGTTCGTCCTTTACTCCAGTTGATTAATTTAGTCTTGTTGTATCTTTTGTTTATATTGACTATTAGATATAACGATTATAAAGATGTAACGATTATAATGATTTTATTTGAGGTCGAACGGTACTCGCGAGAGACCAGGCTTGGCAGGGCCTGGGAGAGCTTTCATGCTCTATCAAACGACCTCGCCGTGGAAACTTTAGATGGACTTGGTTTGGAGGATTGAGAAATGGGGCACCATTGGGGCTGGTCCTGACCATCTTAGATACACCTGGTAAAACACCGAAGGACCCTGACCGTGGAATTTCGGATGGAGTAACTTTGAGTTCCATCCGGCGTTGAGCTGTGAACAAAACAACCCTCTACTTAATGTTACATCTACTGCAGGTAATGTCACTAGTCAACAAGGCAATGCCAGATCTATACTTGAGTAAACTACCATGGTATTTGGGGCGGTCAGATGGTTGGTAACCCACCTCTGTGACGACAACTCCCTGACACACAGTGGTTAGGCAAAAGGCAAGTCTTGACATTTAATGTTTATGACGTGGAGCTAATTAGTGCATCACGTATTTAATGTTTGTAACATAAAGTATGAGGGATGTCTTTCACAGACATTAGTGACTGAGTTGTCTCGGGGGTGGTGTGGGGGGCTATTTAAGGCCCTCAACCACCTCTTGGGAGAGCATGTTCCTTTTGAGAGTTCAGAAGTTATTGCTAGAGAGAATATACATCAGAGAGAGATTCATTGTAGACCATAGAGTTTACTCACCCACCTTTGTCATTTATTACAGAACTATACTTGACAAATATTCTAGAGGGTGGTTGGTGTGTTTGACTGCTTACCGAGGTGTTTCTAGGGTGCTTACTTCTCTCTCCCTCTAAATGAGTTACTTCTGAGTTCATTATTATCCTTTGAGTTATACACGAGAGATTTGTGAGTTTAAACAGAGTTTATCTTCATCGAGTTGTGTTTGTGTGTCCTGTAGTTAATCAATAAGTGTTGTTATTTAACTTATCATTACTGTACTAAAAAAGGGTTACGCCTCCACCTAATCAAAACAACCCTCTCACAATATATATATATATAAAATAATCATAGTCATAATAATAATAATGCTCTTGTGCAAACTGTTCCACATTTTAACAGTGTTGACTGTACATGTCTCACCTGATGGTGAGCGTAGAAATTATCGGCTTAATTATAAGAGATTTCTCTCTCTTTCCTAGACCTATCGTCAGGTAACACATGTCTGGTCCGCACTTTTAAAATGCTGGTTGGTTCGCACAAAAGCAGTATTGTATATATATATATATATATATATATATATAACATAAAAGATGAACCTTAATAAAGAAACACCCAACAATCCATTAATTTTACTTCCTATATTGTAATTGGCTCACGCCAGTAGTAACGAACACGTATGTCGATCGTTCCCCCCCCCCATGGCAGCACTTATAGCGGCAGGTTCTGGGTTTTCTAGTCGCGGGGGGGGGGGGGGAGGGGAGTTGGGGGTGATGTGTAGAAAAAATATTCGATTGATACGCGTGTCCTTGCCGCTAGCGAGGAGTAATTACAACATAGGAATTAAAATTAATGGTTGTTAGGTGTTTTTTTGTTAAGATTCATTAAAATGTTTATATTTTATATCCACTTCTGAACCTCTTATATATATATATATATATATATATATATATATAGAGAGAGAGAGAGAGAGAGAGAGAGAGGCTCACCTACATTATGCTCTATACATCACGCCTAATTCTAGGCCCTAGGAAACTTTTTTTTAAATATTATATTTTTTCCTTAAAATTAACCTTCCAATCAACCCATATGCAAAAAATTAGGTCAAAATATATTTTGTAGCTATTTTTCAAAAATTCACAAAAAATTGGTGGCAAAGACCCTTATAAATAAGGTAATTTAGCAGTTTTTTATGGATTATTTAAAAATAGCTAGAAAATATATTTTGTCCTAATTTTTTGCATATGGGTTGATTGGAAGGTTAATTTCAAGGAAAAAATATAAAATTTGAAAAAAAAAAGGTCTTTTAGTGCCTGGAATTAGGCGTGATGCACGGGTGATGTATAGAGTTATACATCATCCATGCATCACACATAGTTGTAGGGCCTAAAAACTTTTTTTTTTTTATTTTTTTATTTTTCTTTTGAAATTATCATTCCAATAAACCTATGTTCAAAAAATTAGATCAAAATACATTTTTTAGCTATTTTTTAAAGATCCACAAAAAACTGCTCAAAATACCTTACTTAAAAGGGTATGAGTTAGCAGTTTTTTGTGGATTTTTTAAAAGTAGTTAAAAGATGTATTTTGACCTAATTTTTTGAATATGAGAAGGTTAATTTCAAGAGAAAAATAAAAAAAAAATTAAAAAAAGGCTTCTTATGGCCTAGAACTAGGTGTGGTGTATGGTATGATGTATATATCATGATGTAGGTGAGCGTTCCTCTCTCTTTCTATATATACGATACTGCTCTTGAGCGGACTATCCCGCATTTTAACAGTGCGAACCAGACATGTGTCACCTGGCGGTGACCCTAGAAAAGAGAGAGAGTGTGCGTATAATTTACAGGCTCACTGTATATATACTGAGCCTGTAAATTATAGGCACGCTCTCTCTCTTTTCTAGGCTCACCACCAGGTGACACATGTCATATATATACAGTGAGCCTGTAAATTATAGGCACACTCTCTCTCTTTTCTAGGCTTACCGTCAGGTGACACATGTCATATATATATATATATATATATATATATATATATATATATATATATATATATATATATAATGCTCTAATGCGGACTATCCCGCATTTTAATAGTGCGGACCGGACATGTGTCACCTAACGGTGGGCCTAGATATTATTGGCTAAATTATAAGCACTCTCTCTCTCTTTTCTGCGCTCACCGCAAACTGACACATGTCCGGTCCGCACTCTTAAAATGCGGACTGTTCTGCACAAGAGCAGTACTGTATATATATATATATATATAATGTAAGGACTTCTTATGTTGCAGATCCCAATACATACCATTTTTTTAAAATAGTAAAAATATGAATTTTTTTGATGAAATCTCGTGGATATGATATCCATGGTGAGAAGACCATCTCCAATTTTTTCATTAAAAAATTCTGTAAAAAACCCGTTGAGATTAGGTAATATGTAAAAAAATGGTATAAATATGCATTTTCGACCGTTGAAATGTTGACGATCATTTCACCCATCTTTTGATTGAATTTTTTAATGAAACTTCAAGGATAGTGAGAAGATTATATCCATGAAGTTTTATCAAAAAATTTAATCAATAAAGTAGCTGACACCTACTCAACATATCAACAGTTGAAAATGAATATTTATCCCATTTTTTTACATATCAGCTCATCTCAACATTTTTTTTATTGAATTTTTTGATAAAAAAAATTGGAGATAATCTTCTAACCGTAGACATCATATTCATGAAGTTTCATAAAAAAAATTATTTTTTTACTATTTAAAAAAATGGTATGTACCGGGGCCTACACCATTAGGAGTCTTTACAGGAGACTCTCTCTCTCTCTCTCTCTCTCTCTCTCTCTCTCTCTCTCTCTCTCTATATATATATATATATATATATATATATATATATATATATATATAGGATGGGGGCTCCCATACGGCCATCACTTACGCCCCCTTCATATGGGTTTTTTTTATAATGTTTTTTGATTAATGATTTATTTTGGTATTTTAAAAAAGTGGGTGAATATTTTTTTTTAAATCCTATAAATTGCCCTTATTTCAAGATTACTTATGAGAGCTTGACTCTGTGTGTGTGTGTGTATTATTCGCGTCCCAAAACATCTCCAATCACATTTTTTAAATTCATCAAGTGTTTCTACCATATGTGGAATCCACGTCAATGTACAAGCACTTAATACACTTTGGGGGTTATATTTGTGACTCATCATTATTTTTTTCTCTTTATATATCTGGTGTGAGAGAGAGACAAAGAGTAATCTAGGTCCCCTCTCATTCTGACTCATTTTTAACGGACTCATGGGGTATTTCTAACTATTTTTTGAAAATTCAACAAAAATATTGAAAATACCTTCTTTATAAGGGTCTGCGCCAGTAGAGTTCTGTTGATTTTTTTAAAATAGCTAGAAAAAAATTTTGGTCAATTTTTTTTAACATGAGTTGATTAAAAGGTTAATTTCAATAGAAAAATTAAAAAAAATATTTCTTAAGCCCTAGAATTAGGTGTGATGTATCAAATGTTATGTAGGAAAGTCTTCCTCGAGAGAGAGAGAGAGAGAGAGAGAGAGAGAGAGAGAGAGAGAGAGAGAGAGACAAGCTCATCTGCACACCAAGTTTGCATACCTGATGGCGCAAGCCTTTTTTTTTTAAATATTACAAAACATATTTGAGTTCAATTTTTTTATGTGATATTTGAACATTTCAAGGGACACAAAAAAAATGAGGAAAGTACTTAAAGGTCCCTCACAAACAAATTTTAAACACTAAAGGAATTTTACAAATTTTAAACACTTAGGTCCACTAATTCTCTTCTTTGTAGAAGTCCACGTTAGTGGCATAATAAGTGGACCTAATAGTAAATTGTCATTAAATGTTTAAAAATTGTTACCAAGTGACCTAATTGTAAATCGGTTAAACTTTGTTACCAAGTTACCAACTCAAATTTTGTTTGCTATTTTAATAAAATCGGTTAAACTTTCGTAGCTTTTAAAGTGCTTTAAAATCTGCGAAAGTTTGACCGATTTTTTTAAAATAGCAAAAAAAGTTTTTTTGAGTTTTTTTTATGTTGGTTCCTTGAAATGTTTAAATATCACGCAAAAACAATCAACTAAAAAAATTGTTCCTTATGTCAAAAAACCGGTGTACAAACTTGGTACACGTGTTTGCCAATTTTGTCAAATTTTTAGAAAACTTTATTAAAGAACAAGTTTACCAAACGTACAATAATAATTATAAATAGGGAAAACATAATTTTAAAATTGTGTTTAAATCGAGTTTTCTGAATACATAACCAAACGGTCCCATAAATAATCAGAGTATTATATTAAACGGATCCTATCCATTTGTATAAAAAAAATTATGAATTACACAATCACAAGTTATCAGCAGGGGACATTTGTATTGTTGCGAGCGCACTTCAATTGTGATGAGGTGTTATAGGTCAACTAGGTGTGGATCAATCTTTTTAAAATATTATAAAAAAATAATTTATTTTGTGAAGTATTTAATCATTTGATTCTACCCTTAAAAAATTTAGTTCAAAACAAAATATTTATTATTTAAAAAAAATCGAACAAAATATTCAAATTTTTAAGTGGTGTAAAATTAGCGTATTTTGATTGATTTTATTAAAATAGTAAAAAAAAAATTTGAGCGTAATATCTTTTAGGGGTGGGATCAAAAGTTTAAATACTTCAAGAAAAATCAATTCAAAAAATATTTTTTTTAAATTTAAAAAAAGTAATTCGCACCAAATCTATATGGACTGGCTCGCATCTAATCTTTCTTGTGTGTGTGTGTGTTCGTCTGTGTGTGTGTGTGTGTCTAAGTCCTGCTCTTGTGCGGACCAGTCCACATTTTAAGAGTGCGGACTGGACACGTGTCACCTGACAATGAACCCAGAAAAGAGAGCCTATAATTTAGCCAATAATTTATAAACTCACCGACAAGCGACACATGTCGAGTTTGCACTCTTAAAATGCTAACTGATCCGCATAAGAGCATTATTATTTATTTATGTATATACTTTTTCATTTAGCTCATGCTATGGAATAACATCCAATTTTTGGTAGCGAAAAGATTTTAAAAAAGGAAATTGTTGGATAAACAAAGCCTATATAGGAAACCTTTTAGAACTCGATTATATATAAAATTAGGTTAATTAATGTTCAGTACTTGCAAAATATTTCATTAAATATATAATCTACCTCATTTTTCAAATTAACAAAAACCAATAGTATATTAACTTTGTAAAAGTGGCATTAGTTTGTGCCAATGTGACAAATGGACGTGGTAATGGCACGTCACCACCACATAACAATGGTGTGAGCATTTTTTAACTTGATCATCAAAAAATGTTGGATTTATGCACAGTGATAGGCAAGTCACCTTTATCAAGTGCGACAGAAGGTTGACCTGGCTTTGATTTGATTGTAACAAAATCAATAGATTTTAATGTTATCCTAGGTTTCTTCATTGTAACAAAATCAATAGATTTTAATGTTATCCTAGGTTTCTTCATTGGCTTGCACTGCGTTTGGGAAGCTCATATCCACTCTGAAGTTTCTATTAGAACAAGCCAACAATGAGAAAACTTGAACGACTCTCCCACCTCCGTTTGGTATGCATCTTGAACATTAGGAACCTAATACTTCATTGCTTTGAAAATTCCCTTTATATCTTTCAAAGCACTCAACAATGATGGAAATTTAATGCGCAACCTTTTGAATTGTTGGCCATCTGGTGGAAATAGAGCCAGCGGCACAGTAATAACCATGAGAGGACGAGGAATTAAAAATCAGCCACTTTTTGTCCCACAATCCAACTCGGCTTCAAATAGCATCATCAATGGGGAAATGCCTAATCACACTAACGCTCCATCTGTCAAAAAACTGTCCAGAGGCCCAAGATGAAACCTCCTAAAAATTAATTTATTTTGTGAAGTATTCAATCATTTGATTCTACCCCTAAAGATAATTATATCTCATTTATTGCCATAAAGGATATACTCCAATTTATAAACTTGTTAGCTTTAAATATAATTTAGCTCTACCCTTCAATAAATTTAAAATATTATGCAAATTGAATCAGCTTTGCAAAGGGCAGTAAATAATACAGAGAATGAGACTGACACTAATCACAATTTTCATTCTAAGAAGCAAAACAATATGGCAGAGAAAATCAATCACGGGTCTATTATTTTCATGCTCAAACCCCTGTAACTATAGTATTCAATTAAATAAAATAAAGATTAACAGATGGGCTTTGCCTCTTAACAGAAGCCAATGAAATTTTTAACATATGTCTGTCAGTATTCCACAGAAGTAGAATTTCATCTATTGGTGTTTATACAGGCACATAGCCATAAATATAAAGCCAATGAAATACAAGAAAAACATGAAAACCAAAGGGGGACAACCCAACAAAGGTTGTAACATGTTACGCATACTCGACCGTTACAACTGTTACATGTATGACCTCTTACCATAAAATTTGCAGTTCATGTATGGATGTAGACTATCAAGTTGATGTGGGTGGTACCTGCAGTTCGTTTTGAGCTAACACACATGGCTGTGGTTGTTCAGCTATCACGGCTAGCTGTTCTTGTTCAACTGGCACACATGGCCTCCAAACTGTTTCCTTCCCCACATCCATTAGAGCAATGCCTTTGGAAGCCAATTCACTCCTTATCTGATCACCTCTAGAGAAATCTTTGTTTTTCCGTGCTGACGCTCTTTCCTCGATCAGATGTAATATGTCATCTTCTGTCAACTCTGCTCTCTTTAGTGCTCTCTCTTTCAATTGCCTCAATGCCTGCCCAATCGAACACAACAATTTTATGATAAATTTCATATTTGTATTAAGATATCTTTCAGTTTAAGGTCATAAATTAATGTGCGCGAGAGTGTGTGCGCATTGATAAGAAATCCTACAAATATGCTCGCAGATTTAGTAGCACCTCAGAATAAGTTGAATCTGAGAGTAGTCCCAAAGTATCCAAAACTTTCTTGACTTCTTTCTCCAATTCAGATAGGGACCGGACAACAGACAACAGTTGTTTTTGTTGCTGCTTATTCTGGAAGCCATAACAATGATTAAAAAAATAAATCAATTACATCCAGAGAGAGAGAGGGGCCAATAGTTAGAACCAACCAAAATAAGTACCTTCAGCAGGTTCAAGGAATTGTTCATAAATCTATAAGCTTCTTGAAGAGAACCATTTAAAATAGAGGGCATGTGCAAATCATCCGACAGTTTTGTCTCAAAATCAGTATGCAGCTTACTGATGCATTCTTGAGCAGCTGGAGTAATACGAGCTGTTTGGCCTTTTTGTTCAGTTTCCTCCTTTTGGCTTCCATCTTGAAATAGGGATAAAGCTTCTTGACAATCTTGCAGGGTCTATCAATCACAAAACCACCCAAAATAAATCATCCAAAATAAAATGTTTCAATTCCAAGCTATTGGAGCTTAGACATGCTTTCTACCTGATATATATAAAAAACAGCCTCAGATGCAATCTCTAGCTGTGAGATTGAGTAATTGACAGGAGATCGATAGTGTGTGATCATTAAGAAATGCCTCAATGCAAGCGGGTGGTACAGTTTGGTAACCTACAAAAACCAGAAGAACCAAATATTAATATCCAGAATACTCGAGATAGATCAACCAAATAAAACATAAATGATATGACATGCACCATATTACCTCACGAATTGTGAAGAAGTTGTCGAGTGATTTTGACATTTTCTCATCGTTTGCGATCACAAACCCGTTATGGAGCCAGTAACCCACACTGGAATCTGGGCAAGCAGCGCAGCTCTGGGCAAGCTCATTTTCGTGATGAGGAAATATCAAATCCATCCCACCCCCATATATATAAAAAGTATGGGTCAGGTACTCGGTACTCATGGCACTGCATTCTATGTGCCATCCTGGTCTTCCAGGACCCCAAGGGCTGTCCCAACTTGGTTCACCAGGCTTTGCAGCCTGAAATAAATGAAAATATCTAGGGGTGTCATATGGAGTAGAATTGTCGTAAAAATGTAAGACAAGTTTTAATTAACATTTCACCTTCCAAAGTGCAAAGTTCGCAGGATTTTGCTTTCTTGAATCAACAGCAACCCGTTCACCGGCTCTGTTGTCTTCTAACTTCCGTCCGGATAATCGGCCATAGTTGGGAGACTTATCAACAGAGAAGTACACATCCCCATCAACTGGGTAAGCACAACCATTACTTATTATCTGCAATGAAACCAAAAGTTATTATAAGTAATTATATTTTTTTTAAACAAAATATCCCATGCAGCTACAAACACAGCTACAAACACTCTCCTATGACAATGGTTCCTCGTTACTATATACTCCGTCCCAATTAATACTCATTCTTTAAAATTTAACATTTTTAAATAAGTATTTTACTTCCAAATTTATCCTCAAAATGATCAATACCTTTGAATGCAAGACATCCACTTGAGTTATTTTCGCTCATAGGTATTGTTCAGATGTATAACTTTGCAGTATCATCTAGTTTTATATACTATTTTTAGAAAAAGGACTAATTTTTTTTTCTTTTGATAAATAGAAACGGGACTACTAATGGTATGCTGCAAGTATGCAAATGAAAATGAATGATTCATGAAAACATTAGCAGATATCGAAATACATAGAACTGGCTATGCTAGACCTACCCTAGGAGGCAAAAGATGAACTGGAGTAAAGATAGCGTTCAAAGACATTAGTTGCTACAGGTCAAGAGCATATAGCCCATTGCTCCTCCCCCATTACCCCTGATGCTTTTTTCGAAGTTCAAAATAATCAAAAATTTGTTCTAGAAGGCTGCTTATTATAAAAATGATATTTTTGGAGTCTACTCTTGAAACCTTGAGATCAAAATCCATATTCAGTATAAAGTTCTGTAATTTGTCGAATTTCTCCAATAGGAGAATAGAAATTCGGGAAATTACTTTCTGCCAACCTTTTGGAAACTAAAAGCTGTGGCACATGTCAGATGCATGTGCATTATTAAAAGAGAAAATATGTTACAACACATCTACTCTATTCGTAGTAATTTTATTGAGTATTATAGTCATTTTATGGGCATGCCAAGATATGACTGCACAAACTAAATATATGTAACATATATACACATACTACTCAATGCGTAGTTACTTTAATGAGGATATCACAGTCATTTTATGGGCATACCACTTTTGCTCTGCCTTCCTGTATGAGAATTGAATAAATTTCTGTTAAATAATTCATTGATATTGTGGGGCTATATATACAGAATAAAATAACTCCTTGAAGTAGTGGATCTACAGTATAGATACCTATTTACATTCCTATTCAAATGGAGACAAATAAGGAAGAATAATATTCCAGATTTTGTGCATTGGATGTCTCTGCATAATATTCCAGATTTTGTGCATTGGTTGTCTCTGCAAATGCGAGTAACTATCTACGCGGCTGCATGGAAAAGTCTAGTAAGCCAGGTTCGGTGGAGAGTTTGTGTTGGTAGGAATGCTTTGGAGGTATCTCATTTACAATTTGCGGATGGCGCAATATTTTCTCATATTGGGACAACTTTAAATTAAAGAATCTTGTTTCTTCTATCCTCTTGTTTGGTAAGCTATTGGGACTTGATGTCAATTTAAATAAATGTAATGTGACCGGGATAAATTTGAATGACCTAGAGGTTGAGGCCTTGACTAGAATCTAAGAGGTTGAGGCCTTGCCCTAGAGGATAAATTTGAATGCCCTAACGTATTTGAGTCTTGCTTTCTTATTCTTTAAATTTTTGGTCTCAAGCTTTGGATGGAATCTAAGAGATAGAAAAGATGGAAGATGCTTGTTAAGAGGGCTAAACTTACCTTAATCTCCTCGGATCTTTAATGTTCTTTCTTTTTTTTTGTTTGTTTATATATATATATATATATATATATATATATATATACTGTTTTGGGGGTTAGGGTGGGGGTGGGTGTTAACAGTAAAAATAAAGTTTTGGTAGGTAAGTGGTTGTGGAGATTTCCAAGCGAAAAACAAATCACTTAGCTTTAATTAAATATGGTTGGAATGGTAAAGGTTGAGAGGATCTTTTACGAGCTCTCGAAAACCCACATCTCATGGCATTGCATCCTTCCTTAAGAGTGTCATTGGAAGTACGGGATGGGCATCCATTCCCCATATGTTTGAAAGAAGAATATTCTTTTTGAAGTCTTTCCCCATTTATATAATCTTTCTGTAAATAATACTCCCTCCGTCCCAAATTAAGAGTCCATTACTTCTTTTCATGTTTTCCAAAATTAAGGGTTCACTTTTCTTTTTTGAACATAATCAACAAACCAAGTTTCACAATGGTGAACAAGAGTTAATCTTGGCTGTTGATTGAGTGTATCCTTAATTTATACGAAATAAAGACATGCACTCTTAATTTGGGACGAAGTAATTGTATCATAGCGTATCTAGAGTCTTCGGACTCAAATTCGGCGTCTTCTTTTGTAGAAATCTAAATGACCTCGAGACAGATGAGTTAATTTCTTTAACAGGTATTTTTGAGATGTTTATCCCCATGAAAGGGTGGGAGACAAAAAAAATATGGATTTTGGACTATAAAGGCTTCTCTTGCAAACCCTTTTTAATTTTCTTATTGAAAATTGATCTTTTCCTTCTTTTTCCCCTACCAATCTGATTTGGGTAGTCACGATCCCGTCCAAAGTCTGGGTTATTGTTGTGATATGGGAGAGGCTACAAGCATACAAGGAGGGGGTATAATCCAAGGAGATCTCACATCAAAAGCGGAGCAGCCCAAGGAGGGTTGTCTTCAAACATTTCCATGTCACTTGCAATATCATGTCCCATATTTGCCATCACGTGTTGGACGGTTACTTCCCATGGCATCCTAGGAGCCTCTTCTAACCACGAATCATGACATGAAGGGGGTGGTTGTCTTTCGTATGACGGTGAATAAGTATCCCCTCCGTTCTGTAGTCAGATTTCACTGATTTTGGGAAGCGTCATTACCCAAGCCATCTCCATACCTTTTTGGGTTATCCATAGCTCTGTCTTGATCACCTCGCACATTCCTATATTGCCTAAGAAGCCCTTCACCAACAGCCACTGCAAAATTTGAGGGATTTGCAAAAGTTTGGTTACAAGATTTAACTCGGCACTTGACCATCAGCCTCCTGTTCTTACTTGGGCAGAATTAAATGCAGATATGAACGCACTAATGACACTTTAGCCTCCACCAAGGCACACTGTCAAACATTGATTATGCCCAGAAATTCCAGCTTCTCAAAACCCGTACACGTCTATTGGAAGCTGATGAACAATGGATGGGTTGCTATATCAGTGATTCCATTTCCACAAGATGGAACTTGAGCCGACTAGCCCAAAATTGATCGTCGATAATTACATTGCAATCCTTGTTTTTGTGTCATTTTATTAAATCCTAACGCAATTGGTGATCCTCCCCTTTGAGTTCGAGAAGAACACTATTCAAGAAGGGGGAAATGTGGTAACAAGCGGAAGCGATCCTCAAGGAAGGAGGCACCACCAAAAGACAATGGAGGATCTAAGTCAATGGTAAAGTGGGTAAGTGACCACCTAATTTTTAGTAAAGACGAGAGTAGTTAGTAGAGTTTGGCTGGAATTTCAAATTATATAACTTTGACCACCTTAAGATAGGGAAAAATGTAAATTACTAACTAGAATTACATATTGTTTATTATAATTATTTGTTTCATGTACTGTGATGGTTTTATTCAGAGCATTGGGGACATATTGTTCCATTCATGTTAATTATATGGTGTTGCACATATATTGATGCGACTGGACCACAGATCACACATTAGAATATATTGTGCTTGTATATTGAAGGAATGTCATCATTGATAGAAAATGTATATATTAAATTCTCCACCCACCTTAATATATGTTAATTGTCCAACCCTTTCATGAGAGAGAGAGAGAGAGAGAGAGAGAGAGAGAGAGAAAGACATTTCTTTTTTATTTAGTTATTTATTATTACCTCATAGATTATCGTTCTCTTGAACGCTTTATTGAAGTTCATATTCATCTAGTTTTATCTATTAATAGTGTGTTAGATTTAGGTCTCTACTTAATTCTAACTACGATACGGCCATTAAGGTAGCAAGTTAATTATTCAACATTTAAGATGAGTTTTGTGTTCACATCAAAGGGTTTAGGAAAACAAAAGGGAACAAACATTATAGAATATAAACCCTTGTGCTTCTCTATGAGAAACAAAATTTCATTAAAAATAAAAAAGACAAAGGAGAACGAGGATAAGACCTACAAAGAAGATGGTAGGAAAAGGAGGGGCAACAAAAGAATTCCTTCCCCATAGAGAAGAAAATTACATAATAACACACCTCCAATCTCTAACTTCTCATTTTTTCCTTTTGGGCTCCACCACCTCATACAAATGGAGTGTATCGAGACTGGCCTCTAAGGTTAGAAGAATCATATAATTTGAATGTGTACACCAAGGTCCTAGTGGTTTAATTGTGATATGTTTCCTTAAACGATTTTATTCTCATGCCTCTTTTAGGTTATTTCCCGCTTTAGCGTTAGTTGTTTTAGAAGGGATTCCCTCGCCTTCTTTGGTTAGGAAAATTGCGTGGGGTGCTACCATATTACCATATTTGGAGAGAGAGAAATGCCCGCTTGTATAAGACCGAACACAAAATGCAAGGGTGAGGTTCTTAAAGTCATAAAGGATGATGTGAGATTTAGATGTGCCTCCAATCCTAGCATTCGAGATGATCCCACCATCAGAGAGATTCGTTGGAGGATCATATTCCCTTGAAGTATTCTTAAAGCACACAATTTAGACTTTTTATCTTTATAGGTTATTTTGGCTAGCAAGATAATTTAGCTAACTTAGCCTTTTAAGTAAAATCATTCGTCACCCATTGTATCCACTTTGGTTTTGAAACCGTTGGATTCACTTTATTTTTGAGAATGGATGAAGGGAGAGAAACCCAATTATTAATTTCCTCTGCACTTGCATAAAAAAAACTCTACAATTATTGTTTGGAGCTCCACAAGATAGCCCATAAATTTTATCCTTTCCCAAATTACACACTTTTATTCCTAAAATACTGTCTGAAGCTGTCCAAAACGATCTTCAAAAATATGGATCATTGGTCTGGACATCGGTATCGTACTTATTGAATAGATTTTTTCCTTTAGGTGGGTAGCTAGTGCGATAAATAAACAGAGAAATCATAAAGGTGAGGCATACATGGTTTACAAAGAAATATTGAGGAACTACGCATATTCAAAATTAAAGAGAATAAGAGAGAGAGAGAGAGAGAGAGAGAGAGAGAGAGAGAGAGAGAGAGAGAGAGAGAGAGAGAGAGAGTGAGAGAGATCTTCATCCAACAACTTAAAGGAAATAAGGTAACGCAAACCACCTGAGTTATCATATTCTTAATTTGGTCCATATGGTCAGAAACACGTGGCTGATAGGTAGGGGGGAGGCACTGAAGATCAGCCATATCATCAAGAAATTCTTGACAAAACCGACCACTCAAAGCTAATGCATACTCCCCAAGCTCATTTGCCTTGCGAATAATCTGCATAAATCAAGAAATTAGGACTCATCGTAAAAAAATTATAACATAAATACATCAAGCTAGTAACGACTTCTTATTTTCTAATTCTGAGTAACAATTACTTAGTTAGCCCATGTATGAATAAAATAAATTTAAATATCATCCGACCAATTACTTCTCTCAGCACAATCCTTTCTGAATCATGTTATATTAAGATTCACGCGTGAACAGGACAAAATTGTTGTGCAAAAAGGATGAAAGGTGTCCTGTAAGAAACCCCTCAAGAAGAAATAAAGGTAATTCCAGAATTTATAGCCAGTGTTCCAGTCATTGGGGCCACACCTAACGCATAGGTAGGGGTATCAATATTTTAAATGACATGAAACAGGAAACGAAACGACACGATGGGTACACTTGTAGTTATAGGAATTGTTTGCTTGGTATTATAGGAAGAAAATAGCAAAGGCTAATAGGGGTACATTTGTAATTAGATGATTGCTTGGAGCTTAAGCTACTTCCCACCTATAAACACCCTATTGAATTCTCATTTGGGACATTCTATATTTTGGAGAGCTATTGATTGAGGGTTGAAGTGTGAAATATCTTCCTCTTATTACCCATTTGGCGTCATTTACATCAATTGGTATTAGAGCCTTGTTGGTTCTACCCGTTGTTGTTGTAAAAAAACAAAAGCTCGTAAACAACGTCAAGATGGGTTTTAAGAGGAGATGTGCTAACATGGAAGCTCGTAATGAATGACTCGCAAGGATCTTAGATCACCTGTTGACGCGAATGGATGATCTTGACACCCGCCTCTCTTCCACCACCACCCAAAACCCTAACCCTAACCCTAGCCCCCAAAACTTCTCTAACTACGGTTCCAGCAACCCATTTAACACCCCATCTACAAAAAAACCCTATTTCTACAAACCCAACCACCACAAGCAGTGGAGCTCCACCACCACCCACTGCCAATTCTTGGCCATCCTCAGTTGTCGGCGAACCATCGCATATGGGGCAGAACCCTGTGATGCAAATCAACTCACTGTTGCCAGCGAGGCAGCTCACTTCCGGTCAATTTTTTCAACAGGCAGTGCACCTCCAGCCCTCAACTACCACTCGCGACCCTCACACTAGTGGACGGACCACTATTCCAGTGGTTATGGACATCAACTCACTGCTGCCAGCAAGGCAGCTCACTTCCGATCAATTTTTTCAACAGGCAGCGCACCTCCAGCCCTCAACTACCACTGGCAACCCTCCCACTAGTGGCCTGACCACTATTCCAATGGTCAGCAACAAGTTTCCTACCCTAGCAGCAGCAGGCCAAGGCAAAAACCCTATTGATCTGGAACAGTAGGCCTCGATCTCCTCTTCCAGTGGTGCCGCCCATTTTTCGGTGTTGAAAAGCTCCGACCGACTTCCGACCAGCCTCCCGGGCCCACTTCCCACACCAAACCATTACCCAAATGCCAACCACCTCCTCTGCCCACTATCTAACCCCTAACGCAGTTAAACCCATTAAGTAGCCCCTACCAATGCTTGGTTTTGGTCAGAAACCACCCATATCAAGCCGACGACCATGAAACCTTGAGGTTTCGACCCATTTTGGCCCAAAACCCTCCTATGCTAACCGATCTATCTTCTGCCCTAGGTGGAACCCTTCACCAAATTCAAGAACTAGGGTTTGGCACCAAGAAAATGGTTTTTGACCTGGGGGAAGGTATTTTTGATGATTCAGATGAGAGGAAAGAGGAAGAAGATGAAGATTGAGGCAAGAATTGAAGAATCTTCCTCAAATTTTCAAAATTGACTTTTAGTTCCACAAGTTTTGCCTCTCTTCCACACAATTTTGGTGCTTGTCACGTGATTCTCCAATTTTGAAGATTTTCTGCATCCTCAACTTTTAAAGCTCGAGGATGAGCTTTTTCGAGGCGGAGAGAATGATGTTAATTAGAAGTTTAAGGGCTATTTTTAGTATTTTAAGGCATTAGTAACATTTTTGTTATTTCCTTTCATTTGATGTATTTTCTTTTAGTATTTGTTTGCTTGGTATTATAGGAAGGAAGTAGCAAAGGCTAATAGGGGTACATTTGTAATTAGATGATTTCTTGGAGCCTAAGCTACTTTCCACCTATAAATACCCCTATTGTAGTCTCATTTGGGACATTTTATATTTTGGAGAGTTATTGAATGAGGGTTGAAGTGTGAGACACGTTCCTCTAATTACCCATTTGGCTTCATTTACGTCGTATATATATTTAATTCAGTGTAAAATTTACGAAATCGTGTTAGTCGTGTAGTGTTATATTCGGGTCGTGTTCGTGTCAAATAAGAGAAAAATATGAAGTCATGTCATGTCAGCCCGTGACCCGACCCAAAAACACGAATTGCCATCCCTACGCCTAGGTGCCCACCTCAGCTAAAACAGTGCTAACAAGAAGGCCAAAAAGAGACCCTAGGCTATCCAAAGTGTGTTTCCCCTTTAGTAAATGGGTTGGAATATTAATAATTGCGTCTTTTGTAACTCACTACTTAAGATCAAGCTTGTAAGTGTTTCAAATCATCTCATCTTCAAATATAAACTTATTTTCTTCTCTTTTAAGTGAATTATGGATTCAAGGATAGTTCTTTTATTTTCACATTTTTCTGCTACGTTACGAGATATAGAGCAAGATTCTGAATCCTAAGATTCACCTTTGTTGGTTGGTTCACGTGATGGAAGCAACACCTCCAATGTCGGTGATCATAATGGAGTTACTCTTTTGAGGGCTGAATTTATCGAGTTCCGAACCAACGTCAATCAAACCTAGAGTGATTCGCATGAAACCATGCGGTAAAATCCTAGCAAGAATGATAGTGGTGGAACTTAACTGCGAGAACGACGATGATCATGGACGTCCTATCGGTAACCGCAATCCAAACATCCCAATTAGTACGAGAGAAACGTTGGTTTCGATAATCATGTTGTACCAATGTTTGGAGACAATCAAAGTTGATGGGAGTAAAATAATTCCAGGGACTTTTGTATGAAGATTGACCTACGAACTATTCAGGGTCATCTTCGTATTAAATAATTCATGGATTGGATTACTAAAGTCGAACATTTCTCTGATTATATAAAAATCTAAGAAGAGAAGCAAGTCCAATTGGTCGCGTATGAGATCAGATGCAAACTACCCGTGCACGTCAAGGTAAGGAACTAGTCCATACGTGGTTCCTGCAGTACCATGTATGCTCTACTACAAGAGTAAGTCCATCCAGTATGAGAATATTCATATGCACGTCCAAGCCTGAGCAAGTGTTATTGGTGTGGAGAGCAAGGTCATAATTTGTGATGTGAATGAAGAATATGGAGGATACTTTCATCATTTTTAGGATTTTATAGTATTTTTGTTATTTTGTTAATTGGTTGTATTTTTCTTTTGTTTGTTTAGTATTTAGAGGTGGGACAAGTGACATTAAGGGGTACATTTGTAATTAGATCATTAGTTGCTTTGAGACCAAGCTACTTCCCACCAATAAATTGGTATTCTATATTTTGGAGAGTTTAGTGAATTATGGGTTGAAGTGAGATATCTTCTTTTTATTATCCAACTGGCGTCATTTACGTCAATTGGTATCAAAGCCTTTTTCTACCCATTGTTGTTGTAAAAAAACACAAAAATCGTAAACAATGACAAATGGGTTTTAAGAGGAGATATGCTCTCGTGGAAACTCGTTATGATCGAATCGTGGGGGGTCTTAGACCACCTCTTGACGCGACTTGAGGATCTTGAGGCTCACCTCCCTTCCACCACCACCCAAAACCCCGAACCTAACCCTAACTCAAGAAACCATAATACCTCCACCCACGCTTCCGCAACCATTTTCACCCCTACCCAAAAAAAAAATCAAATCCAACAAAGCCTAGGCCGTAACCCCTTCCCCAAACTAGATTTGACCTAAAACCCATCGAAATCCCAAAAACTCAACCCATCAGCGCCGAAACCCTAAGGTTTCATGTGGAATATGACCCAAACCAAGTCGGGGCCCATCCGACTCAGTTGCACTTCCCCGACCAGCCCACAGCCTTCCACCGATGGCCGGATCTCTTCAAAATCCATGTCGGACCACCCCATTGGTGGCCGGCATAAGACCTACTGCTGCCGCACTCTTTTCCCATGACACCCAGTCCCCGATCTGCTTCACTAGCCACCAACAACCACCGATCAACCCCTCTTCCTTCGTCCGGGACCGACCAGGCTGCCTGGCCGATTACCGACCTCCAACGACACAGGCCGATCCCCAATCTTCTGTTACAGCCCACCGCCGATAGTGATTCAACCAGGTAACCAAGATCCAACAGTCAAAGGCCCTGTACTAGTGGAGGAAACCCTCGGGCAGTACCAAAACTTGGTTTTTGACCCGGGTGGTAGATATTTTTTATAATTGACATGAGAGGCAAGAGGAAGATGAATCTTGAAGCAAGAATTGAATGAAGATTTTGCCTCTCTTCCGCACATTTTTTGGGCTTTTCAAGTCATCCTCCAATTTTGACAAAATTATATTGGAACCCCAAAAAAATTTCTTAATCTTCCCGGCCCAATACTTTGAAGATTTTATGCATCCTCAACTTTCAAAGCTCGAGGACGAGCTTTTTCGAAGGCGGGGAGAATGATGTGAATGAAGAATATGGAGGATATTTTCGTCATTTTTAGGAATTTATAGTATTTTTGTTATTTTGTTAATTGATTGTATTTTCCTTTTGTTTTTTTAGTATTTAGAGGTGGGAAGGACAAGTGGCATTAAGGGGTACATTTGTAATTAGATCATTAGTTGCTTACATCCCAAGCTACTTCCCACTTATAAATACCCCAATTGTAGACTCATTTGAAGTACTCTATATTTTGGAGAGTTTAGTGAATTGTGGGTTGAAGTGTAAGATATCTTCCTCTTATTACCCTTTTGGCGTCATTTACGTCAAATTGATGTTAATCTAAGAATGCGGAAGCATTATTATTATTATACTACACAACAACAAATAAATCTAAACTAATGAAATGGGTTTCTTTCTCTCTCCATTCTCAATTCTCAATATTCAAGTGTCATTACAAATGAGGGCCAAGGGCCTATTTATAGGAGAGATTAGCGTGCTAACCAAGCTAATACCCAAAAAGACCAAAAAGAACAGCGAATAACTAAAAATGACTAATTAGTCCCAAACATGCTTGGAGATCAATTAAACACTAGAAATAAAAGAAAATGACAATAAACCCTAAACTAAAAAAGCAAAAATAAAGTATAGTCTTCTCCCAGGAGCACATCATGCGCCACGTGTCGCTATATATCACATACACATCATTCTCCTCGTCTTCGAAAAAGCTCATCCTCGAGGTTAGAGGGTGACTCATCAATGCCACATGATATAAACCTCGAAAAAGCTTCGGAACCCAATCAAAATCAACAAAAAGTGGGTTATCCAAATGGAATTAGTCCCATGTATATGAACCTCGTAAAAAATAGGTCTAGTAAACCCAAATCCCGGCAATGTCCTTCTACGAAATCCGACAACCAAAAACTGACGACCATACACCTTCTCAACACCACGAGTACATGGTTACAACTTGGAGTGGTGAACCCTTGAATTTAACCGGACGGAAACTCCGACGACCGCACATTTGCGAGTACGATGGTGACACAAGCGGACTAAAGGCTGCGAAAAATGGATCTCAAGTGGGACGCATTTTTCATAGAAGTCATATGATGTGGCACAAATAGGCCCTAAGACCAATTTTGATCGGATTCGAGGTCAAATAGGGGGTGGGGGATTGGATCGGAGTAGAAATGCCCATTTTTGTTGAGTTTGATTGTGTTTGGGCATAAATGAGTGAAAAGAAGGTGAAATATGTGGGTGGGGTAGATTAGGGTTTTTGTCGGGGTAAGAACTAGGGTTTTTTGGGGAATTTGGATATCGGGGCTTCGACATAGGATTTGGGCAAGGTATTTTGGTCGAAATAGCGCAACAAGGTAGGGAAGAGGTCGTGCAGTGGTCAGATGAATTTTGGAGGCAAAAAACAGTCGTTCTTGATTATAGGCGCACGATCTTGTAAATCCAATGGGCTCCGATCAGTCCCGGACGAGCAGCATATGAAGGGAGATTTCGGTTTGAAGGTGTTGGTGGCTAATCGTGGAGGCCCATATGTGCGATGGAGGGGCACCAGCAGTCCTAGGGGTTAGGGTTTGGGTAGAGTTAGGTTTTCTTTCGGATTAGGTTTGGGGTTGAAGGGCTAGGGTGTCTTGGGTTAGGGTTAGGGTTAGGGTTAGGGTTAGGGTTAGGGTTAGGGTTTGTAGGTCTTTTTTTTGTTAGGGTTAGGTCTGGGGAAGGTAGGAGATGATGTTTTTTTGTACGAGGTGGTGGTTGTGTGGCGATGGGAGGTGGAGGTGGAGGTGATGGAGGGTAGAGGAGGCTAAAAGGGTTGGAACCACCCCTTTTAGCGGTGACGGAATTTAGGGTTTCCATCCACTTGATTCTCATTTGGACATTTATTAATCTACTAATTGAAGGGTTGCCCAAATTGGAATCACAACTCGATACCCACTTCATGCATCACGACGAATACCAAGAACAAACGCAACTTTCATACCAATTTGATGTAAATCTAAGAGTGCGGAAGCATTATTATTACATTACACAACAACTATTCCCTACACAACTACAACAACAAAAAATAAATCTAAACTAATGAAATGGGTTTCTTTCTCTCTCTATTCTCAATTCTTAATATTCAAGTTTCATTACAAATGAGGGTCAAGGGCCTATTTATAGGAGAGGTTAGCTTGCTAACTAAGCTCATACCCAAAAAGACCAAAAAGGACAACTAATAACTAAAAATGACTAATTAGCCCTAAACATGGTTAGAGATCAATTAAACACCAAAAATAAAAGAAAATGATAATAAACCCTAAACTAAAAATGCAAAAATAAAAGATAGTCTTATCCCAAGAGTACAACCACGCACCACATGTCGCTATATATCATATACACATTATACATCCAAAATGACCCACTGTGAATTTGGTCGAACATGAAGAAGGAAATGAAGAAGTCGATTTTGACCCCACTTATGAGGACGACGAGGTGATTGAGGGAGATTATGATGAGTTGTTGTCCCATTCTTTAGTTGTAAGGACGCTGATGTACACACCCAAAAAAGAGGAGCATCCACAACGTCATAACGTGTTTCGTACACGTATTGTCAATAGAAAGGTATGTGACGTTATCATTGATAGTGAGAATATTGTTTCCTCAACAATGGTTCGAAAGTTGGGATTGAAGACAGAAAAACATTCCCACCCTTACAAAATTGGATGTGGATCAACGAAGGTTCAGAATCGCGAAGGACTGAAACCTGTCTTGTCCCATTCTCGATTGGGAAAGTCTGTGCAGAAGAGATACGAGATGATGTGGTTGATATGGATGCTTGTCACATGATCTTAGGGAGGCCCTTGAAATTTGATGTCAATGCCACTCACCGTAGTACAGACAATGTTTATGTTATATACAAGAATGGTCAGAAGATCATTCTTGGACCATTCAAAAAGGAGGAATTCCCTAAGACTACCATGGCCAAAGGAAATCCAGTATAATGTTCAGCCGAGAAAAATTTATGGGCTAAGTGAAGACAGCTCCTAAGATCTTTGTTTTGATTAAAGGAGAAATGATCGAACAACCTCTTGTTACTACACCAACAGTCGTACCACCTCTATTAAAGCACTTCAAAGATTTTGTATCACGAGACCTCACCCAGAATCTTCCACCCATATGGGACGTTTAACATCACATTGCCTTGGTATCAGAGGCGAGCCTGCCGTACCAGCCCCATTACAGGATGAATCCTAGGGAAGACCAAATTTTGCAAGAACAAGTAGAGGAATTACGACAAAAGGGATTAATACAGGAATGTATGAGCCCATGTGCAGCTTCAACTTTGCTAGTGCCCAAGAAGGATGACAGTTGGCGAATGTGCAGAGACAGACGTGCAATCAATCGGATTACCATCAAATACCTATTTCCCATTCCATGGTTAAAATATATGTTGAACATATTGCCAGGAGAACAAGTTTTCACCAAAGTGGGCCATAAAAGCGCGTACCATCAGATTCGATCCACCCTGGGGATGAGTGGAAAGCAACGTTCAAAACAAAGGAAGGATTACACGAGCGGCTAGATATGCTGCTTGGATTATCCAAGGCACCTAGCACTTTCATGCGGTTAATGAATCAGGTACAAAAATCATTTATTGGTGGAATTGTAGTTGTTTATTTCGATGATATTCTGGTTTATAGTAAGACAGAAGAAAAACTTTTGAACTTGAGGGATGTACACAGTTTTGCAGGAAAATAAGTTGTGCATTAACTTGAAAAAGTGTAGTTTATTATCTCGAGTCTATTGTCCTTGGGCTTTGTGATTAGTGGTGATGGTATTCGAGTAAACGAAAAGAAGGTGAAAGCCATTCGAGGAGTGGCCCGCGTCGAAGAATGTGAGTTAAGTACACAGTTTCCATGGCCTCGCTACGATCTACCGAAGGTTCATTAAAACTTCAGTAGTGTTGACCCCCAATCATCGAGTGCATGAAAAGAGGGAAGTTTCAATGGGAAGAGGAAGTTGAAATAAGTTTTAGCTTGATAAAAAAAAGCTATAAACAGCACCAGTATTAGTTCTTCCAGATTTTGAGAAGTTCCAAATGTAATGTGATGCTTTAACAGTGGGAATAAAAGCATTTTTGTCATAGAAAGGGCTTCCGGTGGCATTTTACAGCGAGTAGAGGAATTGGGCGCACAAAAAGTGAACTACTTATGAGCTAGGAGCATTATCTTTTCCAGCAGAGTTCGTGTTATTTATGGATCACCAAACCTGTTATGGTGATTCTGCAAAAAAATCAATGACTATGCCTACGTGATTGATTTACCTGTTGACATGTCCATTACTTTTACCTTCAAAGTGGCGGGCATATGAGTATTATCCCCCAAATTCAGGTAACTCAGATACGAGTTCTTTTCAAGAAGGGGAGACTGATGTAGAACAACTAGCACAAGAATATATGGTTACTCAGGATCACAGAAAGTCAGGGAGGCTGAAAAGGTAAAATCAAAGAGTAACTGTAGATATGAACAGTCCCGTATATACTGTTCATACGTACAGTATCCAACAACCCCTTGGATCCCCTTTGGATCTCATATCCCTTGTATTCCGTGTGTTCCTTCTTTCCATAAAACTGTGCAAGTGTATTTCTCTTCTACTTAGGACTCCCTTTTTATGTCATTATATTAATAAGTTGTCATCTTTTATGCCCCTTAGAATACCCAAAGTGTGTTTCATGCTTAGTAAATAGGTTAGAATTTTAATAATTGTGCCCTTTGTTTGTAGTTCACTAGATACGAGCACGCTTGTAAGTGATAGTTCTTTTATTCACGTTTTTCGCTACGTTAGACCCTGAATGTTAGAATAGTGATACGGTATCTATAATTGTTAAAATACAACTAAATTTTACAAATCTCAACTATGAGTGCATTTACAATACATGGAACAATGCATATTCGTAATAAACAATAACAATAAAAAATAAATTTAAACAAATAAAACGGCAAAAGGCTAAATCTAGCACTGGAACAGGTGTCCCGCATATCTTTAAGTCCTGGCAAAGATAATATAATGCCCGAAAAAATAAAAATGAAAAAAGCACAAGGCTAATTCTAGCACCGGAAAAAAAAATCAAAAGGGATACAACACATAAAAACATGAACTAATAAACTATAATAAGATACTAGACTTCTCACCTTGTCATCAACATCAGTGAAATTCCACACATACACAACTTCGTAGCCTAAATGTTTTAGATACCTGCATAGTCACAATTTATGTAAAGCGTGATTAGAATATACTGCCAAAAATTATTTTTTCCTTTTCAAGGAGAATCTACAGGTAAATATGATGAGAATCCATTTTATTTTCCTTTTATTTTCTATTTTCTATTTTTTTAGTTCTTTTTTGGCATTTTATTTCCTTAATTAGCTCCCAATCATGTTTGGGACTAATTAGGCATTATTTTGTTATTAGTTGGTCCTTTTAGTCATTTTAGCTAATTATTTAATTAACAAGTAATTCAACCCATATAAATACTTGTATTCTCATTTGTACTTACATTTTAATACTTGATATATAAGAAATCTCTTGTTTCTCTCTCTAGAAATCATATTATCTTGATTTTTAGGTCATTGACATGTATCAGAGTGGGTGTCGCTCTAAACATTGGCGTTAGTGTGTATCGGTGTGTGTAGAATATCAAATCGTGCACTACATTCTCAATGGCGCCAAAGAGGACAACGCGAATTCAAGATGAGATTAATGAAGAGTTAAGAAAAAGACAACAAGAATTGATAGCGAACAATCGTGAGATGATACAACAAATGGATGCTATTTTTCAACTTTTATCCAAATTACAAAACCCTAGTTCATCCATAATCGATCCTGAAATGACCACAGGACGGATCTCCACCCAAGAAGCTGCCCAACAAACCACTGCCGATCTGCACAAATCAGGCCATCAACAACCCGAAGCCACTGACCACCTTCTTGGACAAATTCCGATGCCGAAAAGTCAATTTTTTTTGAAAAAATCCCCGCCGGTCAAGTACGAACGACATCATACCACCATTTCGGCGGTCGATGCTCCTCCTCCTGTCGCCGATCCACTCAACCCTAGCCAGCGACCTTCAAACCCTTATCCCGACCCATTTTCAGAACCAGAAAACCCTAGTTTACCCCTCTTTACCATCTGATGTCCAACCAACACTCCAAAGTCCCAGAACGATGCTATTCGGGTTGAAATCCTAGTCCAGAAGGCACCTCGAGGTCATTCTGACCCCGAAAAATATCACCAACCCATTGACCATCCTACCGAACAGCTGACACCTTTTTCCGACCTAAAATAAAAAACACTAACCTAACCCTATTCCGGCCAAGAACCCAATTTCACACAAAATTTATCTTATCCTCACCTACTTGAAACCCTAAACCCTACGGATTTTACCAAAACATTGCCCCAATCTCTTAATCATTTCCTCGACCCCGGCCGTAAAACCAATTCTGAACCCGAACTCCATTATAATTTTCCCGACCAAAATTCAAATCCAAATAACATAAGAAACCCTATTTTTACTCCAAAAAAAGTGCACCCACCCAAAAATTAACCTTACCCGATGACCTTCAAATCCCTATCCCGGCCCATTTTCAGAACCAGGAAACCCTAGTTTACCCGCCTTTACCATCGGTTTCCACTCGACACTCCAAAGTCCCAAAACGCTGTTGTTCGGGCTGAAACCCTAGTCCAAAAGGCACCTCGAGGTCATTCCGTCCCCGAAAAGTATCACAAACCCCTTGACCATCCTACCAAACAGCTGCCTCCTTTTTTTGACCTCCAAAAATCACTAACCCAACCCTATTCTGGCCAAGAACCCAATTTCACACAATTTATTTTATCCTCACCTTCTTAAAACCCTAAACCCCACAAATTTTACCAAAACATTGCCCCAATCTCCTAATCATTTCCCCGACCATTAACGGCCAACAGAACTCGTATGTTAAGTAGTGATATTGGAGGCTTACATTCCCATCATTTTTTATAGTAGCAGTGGTACTAGTTTTCACGATCGTCATGGCAGTGTAACAGATCACTTGGCCACTTTATTGGATGTTTCTCTGGCATAATAACAGTTACCACACCGTAAAAGCCATCATTGAGCCATAATGGACCGTTATGAAACTGTAACGATTATAAATGGTTGTAAAACCTTTAGTCTTTTGTAATGGCTGTGAAAGGGACTAGGTGTAGAATATGAGAACGTGTCCAGATGTCTTTTACTTCATTTATTTCCCAAAAGTGGTACAACCATTTTTATGCCATTACGACAGTGCATGAGCATAAAGCATAAAATGACTTAAAATTGATGTGAAAATATGTTTAGATTTATTATTTATTTATTATGGTATTGACTGTATAATTTGAAGGTTATGAGAACTTAGAAACCTAGCAAACACCTTAAATCTACCTTTGTTACCACAACTTCACTAGAATTCTTGATTAATCTTGAATCAAGACTGACAACTTATTATTATGTATTTAAAATATATGTATACAATTATCAATATATTCATTTTTGAAAGTAATATGTATTCAATTATTCAAGCATCAAAATTAAAACTATATGATAGTTCTTTACATGTAACATATTTTAATATTTCAATTTTTATTTGTTATTGTCGAACAAAGAACAATGTTGTCAAGTATTCTTCCCCTAAGTATCACATTCTAGATCTTGCATACCCCTTTAGGGTACTTGAACGTACCAGATCTCAAACATTCCGTACCACTTATTTCAAGACAATAACAAAGAAATATGAGCAAAGAAACAAATACATTACAAAATTCTCTCAAATTGATGCAGCTCAAATAGATTCGAAAGAACTTGGGTACTCCAATACTAAGTCCCTAAACTAAAATACAAGTCTATGTGCATTCGATTGTACTATATATAAACATTTTATATTGTACCCTTAACAATAAAAAAAGTAGTTACAATCATCCACAAACTGTTAACCGAAACAATGTCCAAATGAAGCATACCCCTAACATCTCGTGTGAATAGTAGCGTAAGTACCCGTGCCCTAGACACGCACCAAAGCAATCCACATTCTTATAAGTGGGTCCCTTTCATAGCATAAACATAGGGATTAAAAATGTGACAAAGTCACCCAAAGATAGCAGAACATGGGAAGCCCATTGATGATATGAACTCCTCAGGATCCTGAATAGTATGTAGATTGCAAGTTTAGGATACATGGCGGGTGCTAGATTAGGATACAAGGACTGCCAGCTTACAAGTCTAGTCATTCTACAATAATTACAGAGCACGATCGGAACCCACCTTGGTATACATCCAGAACCAAAGGATATACCAGGCGAATTCATAAAACATTGCTAACAGTCGACATAATATCTAGCTTTACATATTTGCTCGCCATTACCTTGTACCTCCCTTACCATTTTGAATGGAATTAAAGCAAGCTCTCCATTTTTATCCCCATATGTTCACATGCTCCAATAAGATTTGATTGGTTCTTCACAGACATGGGGACTAAGCCTGCTTAGCCAATATAACAGCACCTAAAAAGTGGATAGAAATAATGGCGAGAAAAATTGAAACTCAATAAAAGGATCAACTCCCACAATAAACCTAGAAGTACCTTCATACCCGCTTACTCTACGGTGTGGAAGAGTACTGGTATCTTCCCTATATACTCTCTCCTGCTTTCATCTTCTCCCCATTACATCCTCTCTTCTCGGGAGTGGATCATGCCTCACTCCCTCCACAAACTGCCCTCTTATAGTTATTACTTGCCAATTATTAATTGATCAAACCTTAACTGATATTGATTACATACCTAATAATTTTACATACCACAAATTGCATAGAAATTACAATTTCAAAATTTTAAGTTTGTTTATTTTTTTATAATAGTAATGACATGTATTTTTAACTTGAATTTTTTACTGTGTTCTTGGTAAAAGGCTTAAGGCGCACTTTTTTTTAAAACAAATATGCCTTAGTGAAATGATATCACCATTTAAAGGCTTTTTTTTACAAATCGGACAATTATCTCTTCCAAAACAATCAAAATACATTTTATAAATTGATTATTAAGCATGAATATGAGAAAGATGGCTACCAAACATACGGATATATTTTCAAAATTCAAGATATGTATTATTTTATTATATTATTAGCCTTAGAATAATTAAAATAATAAAAAATGGAAAAACGTCTTTTTACGCCGCGCCTAGGCTCCTAAGGCTTGACCTCTACGCCTAGACCACGCCTCGCGGCTTTTAGAACCTTGATTTTTTATAACAAATAATAGTAAAATAAAATAGTGATATCTAACGAGTTTCCTTATATCACCGACTTATACATTAAATTTTAAGTTGGTACAGGTAACAAAACAAATAAATTACACTTGATGGATAGAAGGTAAGTAAAAATTAATGCCCAAAATCGAATGATCCCAAAGCAAGAAAATGTATATTCCCATTATTTAGGTGAGGTGTTAATATGAAAAAAAAGAAAACATATCAAAACCAATACATATCGAGTTCGCTATGTACCATCTGTTACATCCCAGATACCCATTGGCAGAACAATTACACTTTAGCTCAATAGCAATTGCTAGGGGAACCGCGAGCATTTATTAATACCTTGAATGCAGTGCGAGAAGCATAAACCACACTATCACAATGCCATATTGTGAAAACCTATAAAGGTAGGTCCTCTTGGACAAATATCGGATGGAGAAAGATTCAATCAAATTTTTGCAATAAGATGGCACAATCCCATGTTAGTAGAAATGAATAGTGGACGTGTTAAAGGAAGTAAATGGGATATTTTCTTATTTGGTAAAGAGGTAAAGTGGATGTGAAATAAAATTAGAGGGCAGACCTCCCCTAGTTCCCTTCCTCCTCCAAACCCACAAAAATCTTCTTTTTTTTAAATGGGGGGAAGGAAGAAGGAAATAAGTGAACAATAGATTCATAATTTAGTATTGAGATCAATACATCCCATTAATTTAAACATTCCCTCAATTTCATACATTGTACACATTTTTTTAAGTACTACCAGATATTAATAGCTGGAGTGCACCATATTATTGTTGTATCATTTTGTCGATTATTACTTCATAAATTACATTGCACTTGCAGTTTTATACATCTTGAAAGTACTTCCAACAAGAGTTTCCTTCTAATACTTTATCATCTAAAATTAAGTTTCTTCTACTAATTTCAAAGTTAAACCATAATTGATGTATTCTGTCCTTGAACGTTTATCCCACAGTTTTTCCATAGCCATTAAAGTACTTGGTGAACCAAAATTGTTAATCTCCCACTTTATGATAACTAAATATTAAGAATAATAAATTTGAGAGTAGAAGAGGCAATTAATAATGGTTTTTTATAATTCCACACAAACCGTAATGCCATATATATACTACTCAAATAGGTACAACATTACACAACACTCTAATAAAATAGCATATATAGCCTCGTTACAATATTATACTCTCCTAATAGTTTTAAACATCTTGAAAGTACTTCTAACAAGAGTTTCCATTTAATACTTTATCATCTAAAATCAAGTTTCTTTTAATGGTTTCAAAGTTAAACCATAATTGAAGTATTCTGTCCTCGAAAGTTTATCCCACAGTTTTTCGATAGTCTTTAAAGTATTTGGGGATCTAAAATTGTCATTCTCCCACTTTATGATTGTCAAATATCAAGAATATTAAATTTGAGAGTAAAAGAGAATTAATAATGTTTTTCTATTATTCCACTCACCGTAACACCATCTATATACTACTCAAGTAGGAACATCATTACACAACACTCAAGCAAAATAGCATAAATAGCCTTATTACAATATTATACTCTCTAACACCTCCCCCTCAAGTGGAAGCATGTTGAAAAACATGTTCAACTTGCAATAAAAAAATTCCAAAGGTATCACGAACGCAAATGGAACATCATGTCCACCAACAAGACAATTATGGCAAGCCAATCACCAACTGACACCACAAAACCAATCACCATAAGTAGTCACCAAACCCAAAAATTTGAAGTATATAGTCGTCATAAACCACCATGAGCACTAGGCTGACATTACGACCTCACCACAAACCCTTAGCCACTATTAAGCTTCACCGCCAACTTGTCGTCACTTTGACATTCCGCACACCAACAAAAGTTAATTCATCATTAAGGTCCAAGAAGATGTGTAAAACACCTACCAACAAACAAAGGAATGTTCCATCACTCATCGACAACCATACATACACACGACAATGAACCTCCTCCGTTAAGATTCTGGATAATACCTCTCAATAACGGATTGTTTCAAAACTCACCATCACACGACATAATATAATTGAACTTCTGCTAGGCTCAATCAATATAGGGTGATCAACACCTGACAAACCAGAATAATGAACAATTTCTCTCAACAAAGAGTGGTGAAACCCTGTATCAACAAAAGGACGAAGTACTTTTAAAAGGGATGAAGCTGACAACGGACCACTACCGCACAATAAACGACTGCGGGAGAATAAAATAGCTACCATACACCAACAAAGAAACGTAACAGGAGAGTCAAAGAGTATGAGGAAACCATATATAGCACCGAATCGTGTAACGGAAAAACAAATATATCACCAAATAATGACGGAGGTTGGTTGTGCCACCCAAAAAATTAAAAGAGGGAACATCGAATAGAGATCACCCATCAGTTCATCAATTAAAAAAAATATACACATCTATGCCCAGTAGATCAACACAAAACCCAGGCACATTCGGTGCTAAATTTGCGTCCCTCGCGCTCCGAATTACTTTACGTGTTTGACCTTCCTTTTTCTTCATTGGTGTATAGTTGAATTTCAAGAATAATAAATTAGGGGAAAAGAGAAATTAAAAAAAAAAGGCTTATTTATAAGTTAAAGGAGTCTTCCTAGCCAAAAGATCATAAAAAGGTAAAAGCGTAGGGGGCGTTTGTTTTTACCTCTTAATGTTGAATTGAAAGAGTACAATTCAGCATTAAGAGGTAATATTTGGTGGTTGTTTTTACCTCTTAATGCTGAAAATTAGGTAAAATTCGGCATTAAGCATTAAGAGACAAGTCCGCCACTGAATGTTATGCTTAAAGTTAAATTCTTTTAATGAAATTTCATTCTCATTTTACCCTTATTTTATTTTTTAAAGGACAATAATACAAAACAATTGGCAAATAGTTAGTAATGACAAAATGGTCAAATTACTTTATTAAGCATTCAGAGTCGAATAACTCTAAACAAACAACATACATTCAGAGGTTCAACATTCAGAGTTGAGCATTAAGCATTCAAAGTTTAGCATTAAAAAACAGGCTGAAAAAACAAACAGCCCATAAAATCCGCAACCGAGAATATTCCAAAGATATATCACCACTAACTAATGAGCCTAAAATACCAACCTAATTAAAGGGACTAAAGGAAACAAAATAATCAGAGTACAATTTGACATTATTACAATTTAGCACCCGTACTTTCCAATTCTCATCATTTTAAATGTAATCAAGCATTTTGTGAAATAATTATGATTATTAATACTCAGACATAAACTCCAATTTGCACATCCATTATATATAATGACCATCATTTTTTTAAGAAAGACACCATTTTTTTAAGAAAGTCATTTGCCTCCCATCATATTACTCTTTTAAGAAAAATCCAGTTATGAAAAACACTCCAGCTTTCTAAAGAATCACTATATATACAAATTGCAAACACTTCTGCATGTGTGTGTGTGTGTGTGTGTGTGTATAAAGAGAGAGAGAGAGAGACCTGTAGAGGACATCAAAGGTGACATAGGCACGAGCATGACCGATATGGCTAAAGTCGTAGGGGGTAATGCCACAGACATAAATGCCAACCTTGCCTTCAACTTTGGGTTTGAAGACCTCATTCAGTTTCGTCATACTATTATACACCTGAAATTCCTGTTGCTTCGCCATTTTTCAACTCTCTTCTTCTCCACAAACAATCGCTGCCCCCTAAGCCCTAACCCTGCGTTAAGATGTTGCAGGGAAAGATAGTATTTTAACTTTAGGCTTAAAGTAAGTATTTTAAGTATTAAATTCAATGATATCTATTTATGGAGTGGATAATTAATTTAACTAGATTATATCGGGAGCTTTATAGGGATTCTTATGTATTATAAATAAAAGGAATCCGTATATAACTTTTGCGAACACATTTGAAAATGACCCTAGTTAACATTTATGTAATCAACTTGTTGGGCACTTGACAACCAAAATGTTGCTATTAAGGACACCTCCTGATTAGTAGGCGTCGATACCATTATTGTGTTAAAATATTGTGTGCGGGTTATTAATTATAAAGAAATGTTAGGAAAAAATAAGATTTATTGACGTAATAAGTAAAAGTAAAATACCCTTAATCATGCACATTCATGAGTAGATAATAAAATATTGAGTGCAAATAACATAATATGTAGAAAAATTACATAGCCAAAAACCCTATTGATATTGTCATAACTCAATTACAAATCCAGCAAAACAAAATATCTACAATAACAATCAAATCAGCAAAAAATATAGATGTAAAATGATTTATCCATACACGTATGTATACACAAAATGGCAAGGATTGTAGAGTGAAGAATACCTGCTTGTCGCATCGAAGCTTGTTGGTGTTTTTGGTTTAATGTCTGATTTTGCATTTTATCACGGTCTCTTTCTACTTCTTAGGGTTGGATTATGGGTAGAGTTTTCTAGGATTAACAAAAAGGGGTGCAATTTCGCGAGTGAGTGTGAGAAAATAGAGGAATAGAAATGGAATGTGAGAGAACAGAGGAAGAGAAATGAAGAGTTAAAAGGGATAAAAAATAACGAATAATGAAGAGAAATTGCAAAAAGTGAACAAGTTATTAAGATTACAGAAAGACGGAGCAGATAAAACGTGACTTTAATGGCATGGGAGGTGAAGAGACAGGGTGAAATTTGGGTTAATTCACAACCGATGACAGGGGGAGGAAGGGACAGATATAAATATCGGGGAGATAAAGAGTTGATGGAAATGGCATATTTGGGCACCTGCTATAAGACATAAATTGTGTGCCATGTGTCAAACTTAAGAGAGGAGACACCATTTTTATATTTGAGTAATGATACTCTTACCGGGTCCAAGTACCGGTTTAGTGCCAAATACGCTTTATTTGATTGTACATTGGTGGGACCTACAGCATTTCCTAGCGGGACCCACACCATAGTACAAACAAATAAAGCAATACCGGTACTAACACCCGGTGTGTCTAACATTTCCTTATATATTTAGACTAGTTTTTAGCACCGCGCGATGCGCGGCGCTTTAGACCATGCAAAGTAGTCAAATTTTAAAAAACACTCATTTTCACCTCGTGCGATGCGCGAGTTGTTTTAAAATGTAATACAAAATGTGAAGGTAGTTGTGGGACAAAATTAGAAACGGTAAATGTGTGATTGAATAAAGAAACCATTTGACATGTTGATCTCCATTTATAAAAATATCAAATGTGATAAAGGAACGTCGGAGCGAACTCTAAATAAACATCAAAAGAAGTCGTGAAGGAATATTGTAGTAAGTATCTTCATTGTCGTAGTTGCTCCTGGCATTAGATATAGGCACATTGTCAATCTTGTGGAATGGTTTTTATTTATTTATTTTACAAACCTATGTATTCAGCGTATTCGTAATTTTGTAATTCAGTGAAGTTGATGGAGGGTGTTGACACTCCTATTTGGTGAAGGTTTTTGGAGATTGATCATTCATGGTTATATATGCATAAATATATTTTGACACGAATCAATTATGAACAGTTTAGTTTAAATTTATAATTAATAAAAGGAGCATTTGCAAGTTTATGTTGAAAAAATACAGTAATAACTAATTAACCCAATTAACCAAGGCTACTCCAATTTCATTTGCTTTGAGAAAGTAACAGGAGAAAAAACAATGTGATGTCATTGAATATAAATTCTAGCAATATTATTATATCAAGAATATAATGAGAAGCTAAGGTTTTTTCCATATACAAGGAAGTAAGTGCTAATCGGTAGTTTGGAAATATAGAAACAAAAAATGAAAAGAAAAATAAAACTATTCATGTAGAATATTTTTCAACACAATCCGAACATTTGATTTTATCGATTCTCCCATTGTTAACTCAATATTGATACCAAAAAAATAATCAAAGAAATAATAGAAACCTTACAAAGTGAAAAATAGTTAATCAACTTTAAAAATTATAACAAATCGGCCACAACCAAATCATATAGAAATGTCGGCAATGCACCAAACAAATGAAGAAACGGTGAGAGAAGAACGATGGTACTGGAATGATGACGATAAGGTCTTACCTTGTAAATCAGTTGCGTTCGACCTACCAATGTTTTCTAACTACTCAGATTTGGGATTAATCAAATACCCAATGGAAACCTAATTAATGACAGGAGATGAAGAGATAAAGACTCTTTGGGGGAAGATATTTGTGTTGAATGAAGAAATCGATTGAATGAAGAAATCTCTTCAGATACCCAACATAATTTCACATTATAAAAACCCATTATTACAAATCTTATGAGAAAGCACGAGAAACAACGTGCTGTTAAAGGTGGACTTTTGATTTCCTTGTTAGTCTCTTCAAGTTTGTATCCATAAATAAATCAGATATTTTGTGAGCCAAAGATAGTCTCTGACTATGCCACGTGTACATCAATTCTCTCTATAAGACACATCAAAATTATATTATGTTACTAGCATAAAAGTTACGCGATGTGAGACCGAATATATATATAACTATGAAAATTGTACAAATTAATTGTTAACAAACCAATTAATACTATGAATTTTATCCGGTGTCAGGGTAATGTTTTATACCCGTCATAAATTTTGTCACCCTTCTTATCATTGATAAAAAAATAGTTCATCTCACTAAAATCAATGTTAACATATTGAAAGAAAAATATAACAAATAATAAAAGACTCACCATGGATGTTTTGCGGTCACACACATACCCCTCCATGAAAGCTTAGGAAATCAACTAAAAAATGGAATACACCTACCTCCATAATTGTTATAATTTAAAATTCAACAAAAAAATACCATATCTCTTAAAACTCAATTCCCTCAAACCTATATATATATATATACTCAATTACAATTAACGTAACAAATCATTTACCATATATATGCGTGTCTATGAGTGTATATGCAATGAGAGAGAGGAGAGGTCACCTTGTTGATGAAAAAAGCTCTATTCTCAAGATTATCAAACTTCTTGTGAATCCATGTAAAGTGCATGGTTCCATTAGGTAAACCTTCAAGTGCTATGCATTTAAGGTACGTCTCCTTGTGATGCTTATTTTCTACCAAAACAACATCAATTTCTCCAAATCATTCCTGTATCACAATAGCTTAACTTTTTGTGTTACGTGGCCAATGAGATTTTGTGGAAATATGTTATGTTTACCAAATCTAAAATCAAGAAGGAATAGATTCTTGGAAAATTAAAAATGGAGTACATTGAATAGGAAGCCGGTTAGATGGACTAAATTCATTGTATTGGAGTGTAGAGAAAGATGAGTTAGTATCTTCATGTATCCTTCTCTAGAGAGAGGCTCTCATTTATGATATCATTTATTAAGTTGCCACGTGTCAGTCTCACATGATTTTGGTCTACAGTTTTTATATAGCAAAATCTAAAATCAAGAGGGAATAGGTTCTTGGAAAATTAAAAATGGAGTACATTGAATAGGAAGCCGGTTAGATGGACTAAATTCATTGTATTAGAGTGTAGAGAAATATGGGTTATTATCTTCACGTATCCTTCTCTAGAGAGAGACTCTCATTTATGATATCATTTATTAAGTTGCCACGTGTCAGTCTCACATCATTTTGGTCTACAGTTTTTATATTATATAGATTAGATACTAGGTTTTAGCCCCGCGCGATGCGCGGGCGCTTTTTAATATTTTTATAAAAACTTTTTTTATTAGAAAAACAATTTTTGAATAAAGTTATTTTTTAAAAGTACAATTTTCTAAAAACATAATTTTACTTGTAAAAAACTTATTTTCAAAAAATGATGTATTTTCCTGCTCATTTTATGGGACGATATATAGAACACACAATTTGTCGTATTAAGAGAAAAAGTACAGTAACGATTTAAAGTTGAAAACAAACACACAATTTATATTTATGTTTATAAGAATTGCCTTTTATAATACAGTTTAAATAAAGAAAATAAGTTAAAAACTCCAATTTTTAGAAAATTACTTTATAAAAATAAAACTTTTATATAGAATAAAATAATTTATACTTATCTTTATAAAATCAACTTTTGTAAAAAAATATTTTTATAGAAAAAAAGAGATAAAACTATAGTTTTTATAAAAAAATAATTTTTATTTATATTTTTATCGAAAGAGTATTGTTTTAAAAAATAATTTTTTAAAAATATTACATACATCTATATATATATATTATATTTTTTTAGAATATATATATTATATTATATTTTTATCGAAAGAGTATGGTTGTATAGATGTATATTATATTATATACATTTATACAACTATATTTTTTTATAAAAACTATAGTTTTAAAAAATCAACAATTATATGCGTCCGTGCATCGTGCGGGTTCCATAACCTCATGTTATTATCCCATGTGTTCACAATAATGAATGCAAACACTCTTGTCATTTTTCTTAATATATATATGTGTGTGTGTGTGTGGAACCCGCACGATGCACGGGCGCATATAATTGTTCATCATACTTTGATACATATAACTCGTAAAGCTATAATCATGAGTGTGGTGACAATTATGTTCAACACAAACTAACAAGGAAAGACAATCACCAAAGCAAATAAAGAATGTAAAGAACGCCAATCACACAACACAATCACTACACCAAATCTGCCCATTTGTCAAGGTCATTGACCTTGACAAATCCACCTTGTCAAGGTCAATGACCGTGACATTTCGAGGCGAGACAACTTTTTTTATCACGGTCGTGTCACGGTCATTGACCTTGACACAAAACTCGCGTTTTTGTGTCACGGTCGTGTCAAGGTCAATGACCGTGACAAAGCCATGACCCTTTTTAAAAAAATTGTCACGGTCAATGACCGTGACAATTCTGGGCAGAATTTAAAAAAAATCTGCTGGGCAGTATGGCCACCGCCACTGCCCAGCAGTATATTTGTACCTGTTATAGCAACGTTGTACCTGTTCCAAACATCATATATCCAACACAAACTAAAGATAATACAAATATATATTCACGACGATATAATCCAAATATTCAAAGTAAAAATAATATACATGACAATATAATCCAAATATAATTAAAATGGACAAACTTAAAAATAATGTTACTACATGTCTTTGATAAAACTGAGGAGGTGAGCAGGCCACATGACATACGAATTGACGCACCCACTAATATACGTCGTGCCGCATTGTTCGCGCAACCACAATAGGGAGTTCTCCTTCCCGGGTATGACATGCGTGACGAGCACCCTGGACTCCATCTCTTGAAGCACACGTCCATGGACTATTCCACCCTCGACGATATTCGGGTCCCTCAACCCCCGCCCTATCCGCTGGCCATCAAATACGTCCAATATGAACACGCTCGGTCAACCAATTGTCGACAATGGTCTGTTGGAGGGCGTCAAATAGGGAAGTGGATCGTCGAAGTACGAACGTGTCGGTGATGAAGCAGCGAGGTCCACATCCTCGTCATCCTGCGCCTCGTGCTCCCGCACCTCCTCCTCCACCGCCTTCTCCTTCTCCTTCCCTTTCCCTTTCCCTTGACGGTCTCCACCCAACGTACGCTTCATGAATGCGTACATATCTTGGACCGTCGCCTCCAAATGGAACAGCTTCGCGTCGTGTGAATCCACCGTTCGAGCCAACCCGGTGTCGCTCGTCTCCAATCCGATGATCCTAGATTTGGCCACCCGTGAGCTCACTCCCCTTGTCCTCCCCTTGCGATCAGAGCCAAGCACTTGGCTGAGTGCGTCTGTGGACAAAGATGCCTTGTCGGCATAACACTGCGACTCATGCACTTCCTTAAGCTTTGCCTGAAACGACAAAAATCACATGATTAGTAAAATAAGTAAACGAAAAAATTATAACGTAATTAACAATAATTAAACTGTCGGATTACTTACAATCGTGGCCGCGACGCTCGGGGACACCTCCTTGTCCTTCCCCTTCTTCGTCCGAAGAGCCACATAAGTATCGAGCCTATGTGGCTTACCCCCTGGCCCACTCCCTACCCCCTGAAATAAAATAAAGTAAAGTAAAATTAGTATCGGCCGCGCAAAGTAAAATAATATCCAATAATATATTTGTCTAGTTATAGATAAATTAAATCTTACCTGCATCCTATGCTCCACCTCAGCGTAAGAGGTCCGGCCGGAGTAGTGCACGTCCGTATTTTTAGCCCGATTTTCCCTCCCCGATTGGCGAGATGCCAATTGTCGATCCTCTATCTCATTGTCAATGAACTTTTGCCATTGTGCCAATGAGATCGGCTCCTTGGGCGGGACGGATCCGCGCCAGTGTAAAATGGACTCTCGTGTTTTTCCAAAGTCCCGTGTCCGCATATTTTTCTTCCACGTCTTGTGTTGCTCCCTCAACTGCTCCAAGACGGAATCGCGTAGCTTTGGATCCAAGTTGAATTGTTCATGTCCAACAAATACAATGTTAGTTGCGAATAAATATAAATATAAATATAAATTGAAATTGAAATTGAAATTGAAATTGAAATTGAAATTGAAATTGAAATTGAAATTGAAATTGAAATTGAAATTGAAATATTACCTGCAGTGCCACCCAAACAGCTAACTTGAGCTCATATGGCACCTCCTTCCAACTCATAAACCCCGGGCCGATGACCGTCTTTAGCAGCTCGAGGGATCTTGCTAATAGCTCCGACTTGTTTTCGACGGTAATCCCAAATTTTCCATATTTGGGGAGCCTAGGGGCGGAGGAGCCCTCGTCGCCTCCGCTACCACCGAACCCAGACGACATCATCATAAACAGCATCATCATCTTCGCCTTAACATCTGAAGGAGACATTTTTGCTGTAAAAAAAATGTTATTAGTACAGATAAAAAAATGTTAATAGTACACATTTCGTTTTACCTAATTGAATTAATTGAATTAATAGTACAGATAAAAAAATGTTCCGTCTATATTATAACGTATGTGTAAGTTCCGTCAATACCATTTCGTTTCAATTTTGTAATATTATGTTTTTTTCAAATATTTTAAAAGTTATTAAATGGGTGCCCCACCCCCACCCCCACCCCCTGCCCCCCGCCACACACACACGCACACCTATGAACCTATGCACACACACACACACACACACACACACACACACACACCACCCCCACCCCCTCCCCCCACCACGACCGTGACAACTACATATATTGTTTATCAATAAAATTATGACATGAGATAATTATAATTGTAGCATAAATTTCATTATCATAAAGGGATAAATCCAACCAAGCACAGAGATTCTACAAATTAAAGTGAGAATTAAATTTAAGACTTTCTAACAACATGCATGTATATGGATTCTAACTAATGATATTCCTAAAACATACAATTGGCAACATTTTGTGAATTTACTAAACTTTATATAATATTATCAAATTCTGTTAAAAAATTATCTAGGGTTTTACCTAATTGAATTAATTTCATGAATAAAATTATTATCAATTTAAATGAAAATATCAATTATTATCCAATATTTTTTAATGAAATATTTATTTTGAATGAAAATATCAATTATTATCCAATTATTATCCAACTATTATCAATTATGTATTTTGAATGTATATAATATCCAAAAAAATAAATGTAAATAATATTCAAAACCCCACCCACCCCCACCCCCACCCCCTCCCGATGTTTATTATCCAACTATTATCAATTATTTATAAAATTGATGTCTACTTTTAGTGTTGTGTAATATTATGTTTTTTTCCAAATATTTAAAGAGTTATTAAATGGGTGCTCCACCCCCACCCCCTGCCCCCTCCCCCCGCCACACCCACCCCCTCCCGATGTTTATTATCCAATTATTATCCAACTATTATCAATTATTTATAAAATTGATGTCTACACACACGCACACCTACGCACCTACGCGCAGAGACGAAGCTATATTGTGGCCAAAGGGGGCCATGGCCCCCCTTTAGAATTTCAAAGCCTTGATAGGTTTGATGGCTCCTAATAGTTAACAAGTTACATTTTATAACTTAAAATATTATGGCAAGTTGAATGATGGTGTGCTAACCCTCAAAAAAGTTTGATTATATATACATGTGTGCAATATATATATATATGAGGTGTTTTAAGCAATTTTAATTTTACTTTTTATGTTTTATGAATTTATATACCACGGGTAAATTATTTCAATAACTTATTATTTTGTTGTAAATTTATTATAAATCTTTAATTCATGTCAATTTTTTTTTATCATGTCAATTTTTTTTATCATGTCAATTTTTTTTGGTGGTGTGTGGTGGTGTGTTTTTTGATCATGTTAATTTTTTTTTGGTTCGTAAAAAAGGATCAACCTTAATTCACTAACTTCATATTGCATGCAAGTCGTCTTAATATATTCGTCAAAAATAATTTTCACTAATTAAATTCAATTCATCATATATTACTGAAATCGAGATAAAACCCTAAGCCAAAATTAGTCAACAATCAAACCGAGCAAAACAAAATCGACTAAAATTGGTTCGGTCAACCAACCATAATGTGTCTATCTGTCCGCCCTGCCCCCTCTAAGTGTAATTCCTGGCTTCGTCCCTGCCTACGCGCGCGCACGCACACACACACACCCCACCCCACCCCACCCCCTGCTCCCCTCCACCATCGCCCTGCCCCCACACTGCCCCACCCCGCCCCAACCTCTACCCCCTCCCTACCCCCACCCCCACCCCACCCCCTGCCCCCCTCCCCCACCACACACACACACACCCCACCACACACCACCACACACACACACACACCCCACCCCACCCCTGCCCCCCTCCACCATCGCCCTGCCCCACCCCCCACACACGCACACACATACAAACATATATATATACACATACACACATAAATATACACACAAATATATATATATAAATGGAAGAGAGAGAGAGAGAGAGAGCAGCGTCGAGAGAGAGAGAGAGAGAGAGGGAGGGAACGACGCGGGAGGAAAAAAAGAAGGGGGAAAGGGTTTATGCTGTTAACATTGTCACGGTCGTGTCAAGGTCATTGACCGTGACAATTATTTAAAGAATTGTCACGGTCAATTACCGTGACAAGTCCGTGACAAGTAAATTTGCCACGGTCTTGTCACGGTCATTGACCGTGACAATTAGTTGTAACGGTCGTGTCAAGGTCAATGACCGTGACATAAAACGCGTGTTTTTTGTCACGGTCAATGACCTTGACAAGGCTGGCCGACTGAAAGGTGACAATTTGCCCATTTTGGTGTAGTGAATATTTACGTGGTTCAGCAAGAACGCCTACATCCACGATGGTGCTCTCAATATTATTTCTCTTTACTCCGGGGAGCATTTTACAGGAAATACAATGCGTGCCTTTTGCCCCAGGCTTAGGGTTTGTTATATACATGTTTGTTCTTGGGGAGTGGGGGTATTGGATGAAATAGCGTTGCCAAAGCCGTTTATGAAAATAAACTATTTAAGCAACTCCGAAAGTTTGTTGAAGAAACTCTTTACTTAAATCAAAACTATTTTGAACACAAGATGTGTTAACAAAATTATGTACGAGATATGGACAAGATTTGATAACAAGTTTTAGTAAACAGTTTAAAATGTTTTAAACTCAGCACACTATTAGAAAGGGATGAGAAGATGTAGAAATATTGATACTCAGATTTTTAACGTGGTAAAACCTCAACCTTGAGGAAACATCCACGACTCCCTCTACGGAGTAAAACAAAAACAATCACTAAAACAAATATATGAGTTACAACCTATTTAACTAACATGCACACAAAAACAAATCTATACAAGTTCAGGATTGTACCCTCTGGCGTCCTTAACTTTTCTGCAGATCTTGTTTGTTGATGTAGTTGTCTCAGTTTGTCAACTCTTCTTTGTTTCAGCACTTTACGTCGACTTATTGTTCACCAAATCTTATAGCCAACACTTTGAGTGTTTGTAGTGTGACAATGTTTGTGAATGGTGTTCTAAAACACATGCATGCACACACACACACTTATTAGTTACAGACGATCCTAATAAATCACATATAAAGTCTATATGCAGTGTATTTGTTATTTTTCTTTCTTACAAAACCAAGAACCTTTTCGACCTTTCAAAATAACCCAGATTCCACGGAGATCTTGCTTAAGAAATCGGTCAAGACCTTTCTCAATCACTTTTGAAAATATTATGTGGATTGAGAACCCTCCAAGTGCGAATCCCACTAGGTCAGGTTAGGTTTTGTAAAAACAGAAATAGAAAAACATCTATTGTTGATCTTTGAAAAAAATGTTTTAACAGAAAAGAATCAACAACGAAATTCTCAAGATGAGAAATAAATGCAACTAAGTGTTCTGTGACATGAAAAACCTCAGATCTATGATTTCTATTGAAAAAGAAACAAGATCTGAGTCTATGTCTAAGTTGGAAATAAGATTTATGAACACAAGGATTTCAGCAACCCAAGATCTCTTAACCAGAACTCTCATAAACCTAAAAAAACACTAAGGATGGTGTTTTTGGTTTTGGTGGTTTTTCTGGAGAGGTAAGTAGTTTGGGCTTGAGAAGTGTTTGGACGAAGTTAGGGTTTCTAACTAGGGTTTGGTTTCTCTCTCTAACTTCTCTCTTCTCTCTTCTCTCTCTTCTCTCTCTCTCTCTCTATTCTCTGAGACTTTGCAAAATGGCAAAAGCTTTCGAAGGCTGAGATGAAGGGTCTTTAAATAGGGAGAGGAGAAGATTCCAGAGCCTCGTTCAAAAACAATGGCTGAGATTGAGTCAAGCTCCATTGACTGCAATCCAAGGGCTCACAACAGGCGGTGGATTAAACAGCCTATGATTGGCTTAAGGTATTACACGGGGATTCACTCAAAAGACATGCAGGCCATCGATAAGGATAGATCCAAGGGCTGTAAGCGTGCGATGGTTTGTCTCAGTAAAGAAACACAGTTTGGTCCAATCAGAAGACAGCAGGTGTTGGCCTGTGAACGAAGGTAAACGCGCGTCACAAAATAATTACAAAGCCAACCCTAAAGTCTCTAGCGCTTTCGGTTTCTACCCAGAGTAACTTTAGGCCAATAAACACAACAATCCATATTTATATAATAACCCCAAGACTTTTTAAATCAAATTTTAATTAAATAAAACCTTGTTTAAAATATTTTTTAAATTCCCAAAAAATTATTAAAAATCAAATTGAGGGATTTAAACACACTCACAACATTAAAACACATAGGGGTGCAATATGATATGCAAGAATCAAATTCTAAGTGTGTGAGTGATGGCTATAGTCTTAGGATCATTACATGATAGATAGAAGAAGAAGCAACCCAATCTCTGAAGCTCTTTGGTTTCTAGGATAGACACTATTTTGTCACAATTTCCAAACTAGATGAGCTCTTATACAGTCTAGACTCAAATGAGTCAAAAGTATAAGGGCTTCAATCTCCCCCTTTGGAAATATGAGACAAAATCTCCTTTGAGTCATCTCAACTCGTAGGGCGACAACAAAAAAAAAAAACTTATACCTATAAAGGTTCTATCTACCCAAATCCTAGAAAGCAAAAATTACATAACTCAACTATATACAGTTTAACATCCTATTATTACAATGAAGAATGACTGTACAAGAAGAATACCTGCAAAAAATTACTAAGATCAAGCTTTTTAGTATATGCAGTAGACTCAAATTTCTCCCCCATTTTGTCTCAAATGGACAAAGGGAAGGAACTTGGCAAACATAACAGGTATTTACTCAGCACAAATCATACCAATAGATTTACGTAAAGAAATGAATCTACTATAATCAAGAGGTTTGGTAAATAAATCTGCAAGTTGTAGATCAGTAGAAAGATAATTGATTTCTAATTCCTTGGTTTCAACTAATTCACGAATAAAATGATGTCTTATTTTAATGTGCTTAGTTCGCGAGTGTTGAACTGGGTTCTTAGAAATGTTAATCGCACTTTGATTATCACAATAGAGATGAAGTGTGGGTTCTAGAATACCATAATCACTTAGCATTTGTTTAAGCCATAACAATTGGGCACAACAGCTACCGGCGGCTATGTATTCAGATTCAGCAGTCGAGAGAGATGTGCAGTTCTGTTTTTTACTACTCCATCCTACCAAGTTATTACCAATATAACAACATGCGCCTGAAGTGCTTTTACTATCATCAGTACACCCAGCCCAATCAGCATCAGTGTACCCAATAATAGTGCTAGGTGTGTCATTCGTGTACCAAATTCCTAAATTTAGAGTGCCTTTAACATATTTAATTATGCGTTTAACAGCGTTTAAATGGCTCTCCTTGGGGTTATTTTGATAACGCGCACAAACACAAACAGCATACATGATATCAGGACGCGAGGCAGTCAGATAGAGTAATGTGCCAATCATACTACGATATAAGGTAGAGTCTACAGATGTTCCAGTTTCATCTCTAGATAATTTCTCTGTAGTACTCATAGGCGTTTTAGCACTTTTAGCACTCTCGAGGCCAAATTTTTTAACTATCTCTAATGCGTACTTAGTCTGCGAAAGAAACAAACCATCTGGTTGTTGTTTGACTTGGAGACCTAGGAAGAACTGTAACTCCCCCATAAGGGACATCTGAAATTCTTTACTCATAATTTCAGCAAAAGATTTTACTTCTGAGGTAGAAGTGGATCCAAATATGATATCGTCTACATAGACTTGAGCGATAGTAATGTGTTTGCCAAATTGTTTGACAAATAAGGTTTGGTCATTTCCACCTCTTTTGAAACCTTTGTCCAGCAGAAAACTGGAGAGTCGCTCATACCAAGCTCTAGGAGCTTGCTTAAGACCATATAAAGCCTTTTTTAACCGAAATACATGAGTAGGATAATTAGGGTCAATGAACCCTTTAGGTTGTTCTACATAGGTTTCCTCGGCAAGTATACCATTAAGGAACGCAGATTTAACATCCATTTGATATAATGTAAAATGCATGTGACAAGCTATAGCAAGAAGCAGACGAACTGATTCTAAACGAGTAACAGGAGCAAACGTCTCATTAAAATCAAGTCCTTCTATTTGGGAGTAACCTTGAGCAACTAGTCTAGCTTTATTTCTAATTATCATCCCATTTTCATCAGTTTTATTTTTGAAAATCCAACGAGTACCAATAACCTTTTTGTGATCAGGACGTGGAACAAGAAACCAAACATCATGAATGACAAATTGTAAAAGTTCATCCTGCATAGCAGAAATCCAGTGAGAGTCATTCAATGCCTCATTTACATTCTTTGGTTCCAAGAGAGAAACAAAGCAAGCATAGAGAGCATAATTTCTAAGTTGGGATCTTGTACGTACTGGTTCACCAGGGTTACCAACTATGTTGTTTATGGGATGATCTTTAGAAACCCAGTTAGGTACTTCAGGTGACTCAATAGGTAATGAATTATCTATTTCAGAAGAGTCATTTTCTAAAATATTTGACGATTCTTCTTCTATAGTTAATTCACTAGTCTTGCTTTCTACAGTAGTGTCACTAACAATTACATTTATGGATTCCATTAAGGTTTTAGTGCGAAGATTATACACTCGATAAGCTCTACTGTTAGGTGAATAACCTAAGAATATGGCTTTATCTCCTCTACTCTCAAATTTAGATAAGTGTTCCCTATCTTTGCAAACATAGCAGGTACTACCAAAGGTTCTAAGGTACTTAAGATTAGGCTTTTTATTGTACCAAAGTTCATAAGAGGTTTGTTTCGAATTCTTTCTAAGATAGACTCTATTAATAAGATGGCAGGCTGTACGAATAGATTCTACCCAAAAATACTTAGGTAATTTCTTAGCATGGAGCATGACACGTGCCATCTCTTGAAGAGTTCGATTCTTTCTCTCAGCTATACCATTTTGTTGAGGGGTCTTAGGAGCACTGAACTCATGTTTGTAACCATTATAGTCACAATATTCTACAATACCAGTGTCTTTGAATTCACCACCTCTATCACTTCGGATTCTATTCACTTGAGTGTCTTTTTCATTCTCAATCCGTAAGAGAATCTTTAAAAAGGTTTGAAAGGTATCGGATTTTTGTTTTAAGAAAGCTACCCAAGTGAATCTGGTGAAGTCATCAACCATAACAAGAATATAACTGTGTCCACAAAGACTAACAGTTTGAGAAGGACCCATTAGGTCCATATGGATGAGTTCTAAGGGATTAGAGGTAAGGATATCTTTAACCCTTTTATGAGGTGCTTTAACAATTTTTCCTTCTTGACAGGGACCACAGACAATGTTATGAATAGGTTTAATTTTTGGTATTCCTCTAACTATCTGCTGAGAAGACAATTTACTCAAATTTTCGTAATTAATGTGACCCATTCTGTTATGCCATATCTCGTTGTCATCCATTCTGGCAACACTACAGATTTCAGAACTAGACATGACAGTATAACAATTGTCAGGGGTCCTGAATCCTGTAATTAAGCAATCTCCATTTTCATTTAAAATCTTGCAATTGTTCTTTGAAAAGGTAACAGTGTAGTTTGAGTCACAGAATTGTGAAATGCTAAGTAAATTAGCCTTAAGACCTTTAACTAAGAGAACATTTTCAAGAAGAGGAAGTCCTTTTTCTTTAAGGGTTCCTTTGCCTATGATCTGGGATGATATACCATCACCAAAAACAACTTTTCCACCATCAAAATGGGTTTTATTTAAAAGTTTTGTATCATCACCTGTCATATGCTTGGAACATCCAGAATCCAAGTACCATCCAGAAGATGTAAGTTCAGCTTTTAGAGCAGAAACAACAATGTTACACTTCATCTGTGGTGCTAGATCATCTTTTCTAACCCAAATTGCCCTGGTTTTTAGTTTGCGCTTGTTTGCTCTTATTTGATAAAATTTGCGAGCATTAGATTTTTGTTGAAAAACATTTTGCGCATGATTTTGTATAAATTTGAATTCCTGAGCATTTGATTTAGAAAAGGTTCTGGTTATCCTTCTAGTAAATGTCCTTTTAGGTTTAGTCCTTCTATTCCTATAGTTAGAGTTTTTGTCTGGTGGCCTGGGAAGGACATAATTGTTACGACTCCTCCTAGAATAGTTAAAGTTATGATACATAGGAGTGTTGTAGATAGGTTTAATCAGTCTCCTAGCATAGCAATTATCGAAAGAGTGACCATATATATCACAATAGGAGCAATAAAGATTGCTCAGAATAGGGTTTTCCTTAGGAAAGTCTCTAAACAAAGGTTTTGAGAAATTTTGAGGCTGAATTTTATTCCTAGGTAGCACAGATTTGAAAGCAGGTTCACTTTTCCTAATAGGGGGGCAGACATATTTTCCCTTTGATAAACTTTCAAGCTTAGAGCAACTTGCATCTTCAGTGTTGGTGTTTTGATGGTCAAACTTAGTTTTTAGAGAATGAAAGTCTGGACATGTTTCAATAGGTCTTTTGCCTCCTGACACAAACTTGATAGGTTCAACATGTTTAGTTTGTGTCTTCAAATTGGGGCAAAACCCTATTCCAGTTCTATCATCAGAATTGGTTTTAGATTCAGCAACGAATTCCTCAAAACATTTAGAGTTGTTTTCAAATTTGGTAAATTTTTTGAAAACAGTTGCTGTCTTTTCTTTTGTTTGTTCCAATTCTAATAATGTCCCTTTGTATTTTTTCTCCAGAATTTCATTAGCTTCAGTCAAAGTTTTCAGTTTTTCATCAAACACTTTAACTTCACTGTCATGAGACATGCATTGTGTAGTATACTCTTCAGCATTCAGTTTTACCATTAGGCTTAGATCCTCTAGCTTTTTGGTAAGATCTTTAACAATCTTTTCTAGTCTAGTACTTTTCTTAAGAGTTTTAGTATATAGAGTGTGGATGTCTGGGAGATCATCATTATCTGAGTCACTAAGTGAGGTGTGTGAAGTGACCCCTAAGGTTTCATTTCTTAAACTCACGCACCCATTGACATCAGCAGTATCGATTTCCCTTTGACTCACACACCCCGAGGAAGAGGTATTAATGTTCTCAGTAAGTAAAGCATCTAAACCAGTTAAAGTATGATTCAAAGCAACAGAACTAGAATTACTAAACTCATCCTCACTATCAAGCATAGGAATGTCATCATTGTATATGATTTTGGCAAAGAAGGCTAAACAAGGATCAAAACCATCAGATGTCTCAAGTTCCTCATTTTCAGAATCACTTGAGTCATCCCAGGTTTTGCAGATATTGGCTCTAGAGTGTTTGTTTTGGGCATTCAAATTAACTCTACAGTCTTGAGCAATGTGTCCTAGTTTACCACATCTATAGCATTCAGTCTTCTTGAGGTCTCTGTGAGGTCTTGTGTTGTCCTTGTTCTGTTTGTCATGAGGTTTCTCATGAGGTTTGTGATTTGAAGGAGTGGTATAATTAGACTTGCCCTGTCTATTTGCAACACTGTTTCTAAATTTAACAATTTTCTTAAATTGTTTTGTCATTAGGGCAATCTGATTATCTAGACTTTCTAAGTCACAGTCCTCATCAGAATCATTACTAGAGGTGTTTAACTCAGGCTTAATCATCTTAGAGGTAAAGCTAAGATTGGAATTGGTATGTTTCCTATTAGTGTGGGTCAATTGTTTCTTAAACTCCAATTCCATTTCCACAGTTCTTAATTTACTACTGAGTAATTCAGGAGTGAGATTTACATCACACATCTCCTCAATAGCATATCTTTTATTGTCAAATTTCTGTGGCAATGATCTCAGAATTTTAGAGACAATTTCCTGTCTATCATAAGTTATACCATTGGCATGAAGTTTAGTGACAATATCAGTAAGGTTCATATAGAAATCATCGAAAGACTCAGATTCAGACATGATTAAGGTATTATACTGTTGGATTAACATCTGAGTCTTAGCAGCTTTTACCCTAGAGTCTCCTTCATGTGCAGTAATCAAGGTATCCCATGCTTCCTTGGAAGTGGTACAGGATGAGATTCTCTTGAACTCATGTTCGTTAATAGACATAAATATAGCGTTCTTGCCTTTGTTATTATTTCGAGAAACCTGTTTCTCTTCTTGAGTAAACTCACTCAATATTTTCTTAATCCTTTCATTGCTTCCATCAGTGGCTGGTTTAGTTGGATAAAAGTATCCGTTTTCAATGATATCCCAGACATCATCTCCCAGAGTGCCTTGAATAAAAGCAATCATTCTTACTTTCCAGTAAGAAAAATTGGTTCCATCAAAGACTGGAGGTCTGGTCAAGTTACCATATCTTTCGTTTTTCTCGTCCATAATGATTTTGAGAAAACAGTTTCAGAAACTCAGGATCTTTTTGAAAAAAGTTCACCAAAAGCTCTGATACCAATTGAAATAGCGTTGCCAAAGCCGTTTATGAAAATAAACTATTTAAGCAACTCCGAAAGTTTGTTGAAGAAACTCTTTACTTAAATCAAAACTATTTTGAACACAAGATGTGTTAACAAAATTATGTACGAGATATGGACAAGATTTGATAACAAGTTTTAGTAAACAGTTTAAAATGTTTTAAACTCAGCACACTATTAGAAAGGGATGAGAAGATGTAGAAATATTGATACTCAGATTTTTAACGTGGTAAAACCTCAACCTTGAGGAAACATCCACGACTCCCTCTACGGAGTAAAACAAAAACAATCACTAAAACAAATATATGAGTTACAACCTATTTAACTAACATGCACACAAAAACAAATCTATACAAGTTCAGGATTGTACCCTCTGGCGTCCTTAACTTTTCTGCAGATCTTGTTTGTTGATGTAGTTGTCTCAGTTTGTCAACTCTTCTTTGTTTCAGCACTTTACGTCGACTTATTGTTCACCAAATCTTATAGCCAACACTTTGAGTGTTTGTAGTGTGACAATGTTTGTGAATGGTGTTCTAAAACACATGCATGCACACACACACACTTATTAGTTACAGACGATCCTAATAAATCACATATAAAGTCTATATGCAGTGTATTTGTTATTTTTCTTTCTTACAAAACCAAGAACCTTTTCGACCTTTCAAAATAACCCAGATTCCACGGAGATCTTGCTTAAGAAATCGGTCAAGACCTTTCTCAATCACTTTTGAAAATATTATGTGGATTGAGAACCCTCCAAGTGCGAATCCCACTAGGTCAGGTTAGGTTTTGTAAAAACAGAAATAGAAAAACATCTATTGTTGATCTTTGAAAAAAATGTTTTAACAGAAAAGAATCAACAACGAAATTCTCAAGATGAGAAATAAATGCAACTAAGTGTTCTGTGACATGAAAAACCTCAGATCTATGATTTCTATTGAAAAAGAAACAAGATCTGAGTCTATGTCTAAGTTGGAAATAAGATTTATGAACACAAGGATTTCAGCAACCCAAGATCTCTTAACCAGAACTCTCATAAACCTAAAAAAACACTAAGGATGGTGTTTTTGGTTTTGGTGGTTTTTCTGGAGAGGTAAGTAGTTTGGGCTTGAGAAGTGTTTGGACGAAGTTAGGGTTTCTAACTAGGGTTTGGTTTCTCTCTCTAACTTCTCTCTTCTCTCTTCTCTCTCTTCTCTCTCTCTCTCTCTATTCTCTGAGACTTTGCAAAATGGCAAAAGCTTTCGAAGGCTGAGATGAAGGGTCTTTAAATAGGGAGAGGAGAAGATTCCAGAGCCTCGTTCAAAAACAATGGCTGAGATTGAGTCAAGCTCCATTGACTGCAATCCAAGGGCTCACAACAGGCGGTGGATTAAACAGCCTATGATTGGCTTAAGGTATTACACGGGGATTCACTCAAAAGACATGCAGGCCATCGATAAGGATAGATCCAAGGGCTGTAAGCGTGCGATGGTTTGTCTCAGTAAAGAAACACAGTTTGGTCCAATCAGAAGACAGCAGGTGTTGGCCTGTGAACGAAGGTAAACGCGCGTCACAAAATAATTACAAAGCCAACCCTAAAGTCTCTAGCGCTTTCGGTTTCTACCCAGAGTAACTTTAGGCCAATAAACACAACAATCCATATTTATATAATAACCCCAAGACTTTTTAAATCAAATTTTAATTAAATAAAACCTTGTTTAAAATATTTTTTAAATTCCCAAAAAATTATTAAAAATCAAATTGAGGGATTTAAACACACTCACAACATTAAAACACATAGGGGTGCAATATGATATGCAAGAATCAAATTCTAAGTGTGTGAGTGATGGCTATAGTCTTAGGATCATTACATGATAGATAGAAGAAGAAGCAACCCAATCTCTGAAGCTCTTTGGTTTCTAGGATAGACACTATTTTGTCACAATTTCCAAACTAGATGAGCTCTTATACAGTCTAGACTCAAATGAGTCAAAAGTATAAGGGCTTCATTGGACTCCCCCACGTCAGTCCATAACCCCTAGAATATCTGCATGCGAGATTTTAGGGACTTGACTGAGTCGTAACCGGATTGGTAGGGATGCGAGGCTCCCAGACTTTGGGCCTTTACTGGGCTATTCATTTGGGTCTGTGGTGACAAATCGAGGTACCCACAATTGCCCCTAAAGTTGTTGGGCCACAATTTGGGCTCAATAATTTTAAATGATTTGTCATAATGGCTATCTTATAAATTATGCAACTCTTTCCAAGATTGAAACGCTTCTTCTAAACTGATTTAGGCGGCAGCCCGCTTCGTGCTTCGTGCGTTATGATTGGAAATGTTTAAAATTCCTTTGGAGCAGTGTTTCCTTGTTGTCGTTTCAAGCTTTCTCATATTTTCTCACCTTCTCTAAGCTCTCGCTGTTTTGCTTCTCATTCTCAAGTCTTCGTCTTCCAACTTCACTGTTCTTCATCATCTCTGCTTGTGACTTTGCATCGTCCCAAGCTAAGTTTTCACTTCGTAAGTCCCTCTTGCTTTTCTATTTTCTTTTTCTGTTAACATTTCTTCGCATTTATAGTTAGCTTTTGTAAATGGCGAAAACGGGTAATAGGTCGGGACTGAATTTAGGAAGTATTACAACATCCCAGATTGGGTAGACATTGAGTGTGCCCCTGTCCCTAAAAATGTTAGAGAAGTAGAGGACGCTCACAGGATTCAAGTTCTTTTATTGTCCCGAGGGGGTCTCACATTTCCTTCAAGAATTTGTTTTTGCATTTCTTTGGTTATTTCAATATTGTCCCCGCACAGTGTTCGCCAAACGTCTGGAAGATGTAATACCCCGTATTTTTAGGGCTTTTAAATTTAGAGATTTATTAAATTTAATTGAGATAAATTAATTTAATTTTAATCCGGAATGTTGTTTTAAATATTTACTAGCGTGACAAGAGTTAGTAATTATTGAAAATTTGTTGAATGTTACTGGATGAGTATAGTAATATATGAGATTTATTTTATAAAATTGTCACGTGTGAATAAAATGGCAATTGAAAATTTAAGTCGGGACGCGCCCGTGTCGTGTCGGGACTAAATGTTGATTAATAAAAGTGAATAAATTATAAGTTGCTCGTATGGTCGTTTTGAGTGCGCCAAAGTGTCCGGAAGGGTCGAGATAGTCAGAAAAGTGTACCCGGGGGTTTAGTTTGGGTCTCGGGGCGTTTTTAGGCCTATTTAGTACCCCGGGAGGGCGTTTTGGACATTTCGTAATTATGGGTAATTAAACCCAAGAATTTGCTAGGGTTATATCAGATGGTAAGTGTTGTCTTCTAGGGTTAACATAACCAAAAACTAATGACGGCCATTGGAGAGGAAGGGGAGGAGCCTTCCAAGGAGTTCTAGGCCAAGAACTCCTCCGGTTGCACCGCCGTCACCGCCAAATGGTAGATCGCGCAACGAGGATCTCAACCACACCAAATTCTTCCACAAATCAGAACTCGGAAATTTCAGACAAGTATCTATCTTGCTTTAATCAAGTTAATGCTCTTTTATATTGGTCTAGGGTTGACTAGAATTAGTGCTCTTGAAAGAAAATATTAATTGGAGACAAAAATTATATATTGTAGAGGTAAAGATTATATTTTGGGAATCCATTTCACATGTAGAGTTTAAACCACGAATTTCCATGGTATTAGTGATAGAAAATCTGGAAAAAGAATGGAAGAAACAAAGTTAAAGAAAAATATTAGGGTTCTTGAGAATTATGGAGATTTTTAACCTTTTATCTTGTTATAGTTGATGAAAATTCGCATGTTTTACGTAGGATATTGTTTATATGGGTATACAACACTTGTAGTATAAGTGGTTGAGAGTTTGGTACCGAAACACAATGATTTGGAGGAGTTTGGGGTAAGATTTCCGTAGCTAGGTTTTCTGCAGTTTCGCCATAACTGCTTGATCAATCGATCGAGCCCAGAGCATCGATCGATCGATAGATCGATCGATCGCCCCCCTTTCATCGATTGATCGACCCCTCCTGGAAAACTACATTTTTACTCGTGTTGGCTTAATCCGATTTTATACGTAGTAAACCTTGATTAGGGTTGCTAGAACATAATGGGACATAGAAAGGACCAGTAGGGTCAAGATAAACCCCGTTAAGTGGAACTTTAATGTAAAGGGAAATAAAGGGTAAGCGGGGAGATATTCATACTGAGAAAATCATACGTGCGTTGATTTGATAATCGAAATGTCCAGGAAGTTGGAGTAGAAGGTAAGTGAGGACCTACTGAAATTGTACTTGGGTAAAGAGAATACTTCGAGCGACGAGAAGTGAGTTTAGAATAACCTAATTACGAGAATAAAATGGACGAGTCCGTTATACGAGATAATTGAGTAAAATGTGTAATAACGGATAATTATAAGTATGGGTCGTGAGCACACCTAATTTAATAATGTAGATGTGAATACATATATTATATATATGACAGTGTGATTGTGCATATATTATTTCTGTGTAAAAATTGTACCCGGGCTACTTGCTATCTCGGGGGGTTTCTGCGTCGGGACAGTCTTATCTCGATGGGACCTTTATGGGGGATATTGACTTGTACCCTAAAACATAGAATTCCCTGGTACAGGCTATCTGATGGATAGTCAGACGGTCCTAAGAGACGTGTGGGTATGTGCTGACCTCTTAGGACTGGAAACTATGCTTCGCCTCCATTTGTATGTGTTTGTGTTAATGCAGTTCGAGAGTGATTCCGAACTAGCATTTCCCTAAATATGTGTGATATATGGACTTGATAGCAGAGTATGCCGGCACCATAGTTTTTATGTGGGGTGCTGTTAGTATATATGTATTATATGAGTGATTGGTATATATATACTTATTTATGGAAACTTTGCACCATAGATTTTATGTGGGGTGCCGTTTGTATATATATTACATGTGTAACTAATATATATACGTGTATCTATATGAGAACTTTCTACTGAGTGAAATAGTAGTTAAGTAAAGTATGAAATTCTTCGACTTCACTATAAGTATTCGTAAACATTACAACGATACGGAATTATTCTAAATTACGTAAGAAATCTTGAAGCGACAGATTTTTCTAAAGTGAATATCATAACCTAAATTTCACGTGTTAAGACTTATGGAGAATAAGTTAGGGAGATATATGGGATTCATTAGTACGGTAGACGTTCACACTAGATGAGAGGTGAGAATTCTTAAGAGAGTGTCGCATACTAATATGACTGTTGCATTAGCCGGTAAGCATTTTAAATACTTGCTATACTATTTTTAAAATTGTTTTACATTCGGGCTCTGACCGGTTTGCTATTATCTCTGCTCTCTTGTGTGTATATATATATATATATATATATATGTATTACAGGTTTCTCGCCACAGGGGCGTCATGCTTAGGATTCTTTGGATGGAATGCGCTGTAGTTTTTGTGGGAGTTGCAGGTCATTGCTTAGATGACCTCATTGTTGACTCCACTTCTAGTTCAGTTTTCTCCAGTGGGGCATGTGTCGCCCTTTTCCATTATTTAGTTGGTTTTGTCAGAGATTGTAATTCTTTTACTTTCAGTATCTTTATTTTGGGAGTTATTACTGTCAGGATGCTTTCCTTTAGTGTTTTAAAGTTAGAATTTGTTATTGATGGTTAAACTCTTGAATGTTCATTTTTATTCTTATACTTAATGTGTGACTCTTAAAATGCCGATGGTTAAAGGATTTATAATTGGATTTAATAAAATGGAAATAAGGTTTTAAATGGTTTTGACACTTAGCTTAATTAATCAGGATGTTTAAATTTAAAAATTTTCATTTGCGACAGTGATGCTAAGAATGAACCAATTGTTCACCTTGATTTTAATTTAATAAAGGAGTGATCGCCCGGTATTTAATTAGGCGGGGTGTCATAGAAGATTATTAATGGTATCCATAGAATAAACCAACTCTATGGCACCAATTTAGGGCTTACTGAGATATGCTTCCGTTATTCTTTCTCGCGAACAAGTTATGGTCTTCTTTACCTCAAGGCCAGGAGTCCTGATAGGGTATTGGTAGTAAATATACCTGATTCCCACAAGGATTACTGGCTATAGGGTTTTCTTGCTAAAAATTAGTAATTCCCTCCCCATACCGAGGGGTTTAGGTTTGACAGGTTCATGGTCCCCTTTTATGGGGAGGAGCTCATAGGTAGGCTTAATTTTTGATATGCTCTTCGATCTTCTTGTTAATGTATGATTTCTCTGATATTTTTCTCTCTTTCTTTTCAGCGAGGACAAAGAACTTGGAACCTGCTATCAGCGAGGTTCGAGCTGCTGAGTTGGTTAAGGCCTAGAATATCAGGGATCTCTTGGTTGGCGGTGAACATCCTCGATCAGCGACTTTTCTCTTGGAGTACAAGAACGTTGGTTCCAGCATTATCGCGCGCCCTGTAGACAGCGTTTACGAGTTAGACATCCCTGAAGAAGTTACTGCAGATCTCATCTAATTGTATGAGGAAGAGAGCAGCTCTGGTGAGGGTAGCGAAGGTGATAATTGGGGTGGTGTTTAAGGTGGTTCTAGTGAAGAGAGCACTAGTGGTGAAGGTTCTTCCAGCTCGGAAGAAGTTTCAGAAGCTCGAGAGTCTTCCAGTGAGTCGAGCAGTTCCAGCGAGGAAGGCATAGCTCCATCTAGGAAGAATCTGATTCAAGAAGATGATGATGACGATGATGATGATGTTCTTATTTCCAGGCAAATGAAGAAGCAAAAGTCTGGCAGTGGAGATGTTGCCACTGGTTCTCAGCCTGTTGCCAAAGAGTAAGAAAAAAAGAGGAGGGAAGAAGAGAAGTTGAGAGAGAGAGAGAAAGAAGGAAGAGGAGAAGAAGAAGGTAGAAGAGAGGAAGAAGGTAGAGGAGAAGAGGAAAGCTAAGAGGTAGAGGGAAGAGGAGAGAAGGATAGAGGAGATGAGGACGAAGGCAGGGCAAGCTTTAGTGCATGTGTTCGCGTTGCCCGAGGGGGCCTGTGTCACCATCTCTCCTCAGTAAGCTCCTACACTGCTCGAGAGAGCAATTTTGCTTGTTGATCGTCAGAAGGAAATAGGGACCGTCCAGTTAGCTCTGCAGGCCTTGGTAAGTATGTTTCAGCTTCCAATCCTTGTAATATTCTATCTAACAATTCCTCTTTTAATGTTCTCTCTTTTCTTGCAATTCGTGATCGAATTCGTCGTGCTCTACCGTACTCGTGACGAGCTGGTGAATAGGAATGCTGATTTAGAGAAGCAGAATGCTGAGCTGAAGGGGAAGAGTGCCGAGTTAGAGTCCAGTTTGGAGACTTCTAATAATGCTCAGAAGTCTTCCAATCTTTCCCTCTCTGAAGCCAATCGAGCGAGGGAGGCAGCAGTTAAAGAGTTGAACGATCTGCGGTAGTCCTACGACTTAGTTTATACGAGCAAGCTAGCTGTGGTGGAGGAGAACAGGGTACTGGCAGAGAAGGTAAAGACGGCGGAGGAGAGTTCGTATAATGCCGGGTGGGTTATTGTGTACGAGGATGCTGAGGTTCAAATAGGCTACATCAGCCGACTGAACTTCAAGAAGGGCTGGAACAAGGCTCTTCTGGCTACTGGAGTGGATATTGACTCTCCCTTATTTGACGAGCATGATCCAGGTCCGAAGACCGTTATGGATGATGCCCCTGCCCCGGTCATTGACAGTGGTGTTCCTGCGTCTCTTACCGTTCCTCATGATACTCCATCCGTTCTAGGAACAGTAGTTGCTCCATCTGAGGGAGGTGCTCCTATTGCTGTTGACAAGGGAAAGTAACCAGCGACCTCTGAACAAACTAAGGTTGCCAGCTAGCCTGTTCTTAGGACTTCTTTTGTATTTTTTTCTTTATTTGTACTGCTCTTTTTAATTACTGATGTACTTGGACCTCTTTATTTGAATGAAATGAAAATACTTTCCCTTCTGCATACTGATCCTTCTGTTCTTTAATGATTGTATGGCTTGTAGTTGATTGATGTAGATGAGTATATACCCTCTACCTCTTAATTGGGAAGGATCATCGATCCTAATGCGAGAAATTAAGTTTGATAAGTCTTCGTTAGGATTTACAAGTCTCTCACGTCGAGGAATAAGATCTTTAAGGACGAGTCTGAGCTCCTCTCCAAACTTAAGGATAGACTTCAGGAGATGGAAGAATTTGGTGCCTCTGTTCAAGAAGAAGTGAACACTTTGAGAGCTAAACTTCTGGATGCCTCCGAAATCAATCAAGTTGGAGAAGTTCTTCAACAGAAGAATGAGACTCTGAGGAGGTAAGTAAAAGCGGGCCGCTTTGACTCTTATCTGATAAAAGGCCTTCTTATCGTCTGGTAGTGTACCATTCTACAAATAGTCCCTCAGGGGGTCCATCCAACTGGGTGCTGATTCAATTTGGAGAATATTTCCCATGCCTGGTGGCTCATCACTCTAATTGATGCTTGACTGGGCGAGGAAGTCGATAAGGATTGTTCTCTTTAAGTCAAAGTCGATTGCTGAACTTAGGGCTGCTAGGGCGTGAGCATAGCTGTTCTGTCCTCTGGGAAACTGTTGGACACTGACTTCCTCAAGTTGGACATTAACTTCTTTGTCAAGGCGAGGTAGGCTGCCATTCTTTCGTCTCTTGCGTTGAAGTCCCCACTTATCTGATTAGAGACCAATTATGAGTCGTCGAACACCTATAGTTTCTTTACCCCCAACTCCCATGCCTTCTGCAAGCCTGCTATCAAAGCCTCATATTTCGCCTCATTGTTGGAGGCTTCAAATCCAAGTATGATTCCCTGTTCGAGGATTGTATCTTTTGGAGTAACGAGCAAAATGCCTACTCCTGCCCCCTTTGAGTTGGAGGCTCCATCAACGAATAGTCGCCAAACTCCTCTTGTTGAGTGATTTTCTCTCTGATCTATGGGTTGAAGTTGGTCGCAAGGTTGCTCGCCTATGAACTCTGTAATGAAGTTGGCGAGGACCTGCCCTTTGATTGCATTCCTTGGTTGAAATTGGATGTCAAATCATCTAAGCACGACTGACCACTTGGATAGTCTATCGGACAGATTCACTTTTCACGGGATTACTTTAAGGGGGTGTGATGTAAGGACGATGATAGTGTGAGCTTCGAAGTAGTGCTTGAGTTTCCTCGAAGCTACCACTAGTGCATACGCGAGCTTTTCCAGTGGTAAGTATCGCTGCTCGACGTCCAATAAGGTCTTACTCGTATAGTAGACCGGATGTTGGATTCCTGCTTTTTCTCTCACCAGTACAGAACTGATGGCGTGGCTAGAGACGGTAAGGTATAAGTACAAGGAATCATTTTCTTGAGGTATTACGAGCAAGGGTGGTGTGCTGAGATATGCCTTGAGCTCTTCCAATGCTCTCGAGCAATCTTGGTTCCACTCCATTGTTTTGCTTCTTTTTAATAGCTGGAAAAATGGCTTGCACTTTTCAGAGGACTTCGAGATAAAACGATTCAAAGTGGCGAGCATGCCTGTAAGCTTCTGTACGTCTTGTATCGTGCGGGGGGTTGTACCCTGTTGATTGTATCGATCTGGTTCGGGTTGGCCTCAATGCCTCTCTCGCTAACCAAGTATCAAAGGAATTTTTCTAACTGGACACCGAAAGAACACTTGCTCGCGTTAAGCTTCATTCAGTATTTTATGAGGATTTTGAAGGTCCTTCATTGGTCTGAGAGATGGTCCTTTTTGCGCTTGCTCTTGATGAGCATACCATCAATGTAGACTTCTATGGTATCTCCCTTTTGGTCTTTGAACATCTTGGTGACTAGCCGCTGTTAAGTTGCTCCTACATTATTGAGCCCAAATGGCATAACTTTATAACAGTATAATCTGACAGCGGTAATGAATGCGGTCTTGTCTTTTTCTGGTGCATATAGGGTAATCTGGTGATACCTCGAATATGCGTCTAGAAAACTCATTCTCTCATGAGCTGCTGTAGCGTCCACTAATTGGTCGATCTTTGGGAGGGGGAAACTGTCCTTAGGACATGCCCTGTTAAGGTCAGTGAAATCGATACACACTCTCCATTTTCCACTGTTCTTCAGAACCACTACTGGGTTGAACAACCATTTAGGTAATTGAACTTCCCATATGTATCCTGCATCCATGAGCTTTTCTACTTCCTTTTCTACAGCCCAACCTTCTCGGGTGAAGTTCATCGTGCCTTCTGCGTGATAGGCCTGAAAGTGGGGTCGACGTGCAGCCGATGATAAATCACACTGGGATCAATTCCAAGTAGCTCGTACGGTTCCCAAGCGAAAATACCTAGGTTTCTCCTTAATAACATCGTCAATTCTTTCTTCTATTGATCTGTGAGAGATGTCCCAATCAAGAAACTCCTGTCTTTTTTGTTACCACTAGCTGCGACTTCTTCCAGGTTTTCAAAGACCCGCTCAGAAGGGAGGAGTCTGGTCTCCTCCACTCCGGGTCTTTCATACTTTAACTGTTATTTCGAAGGTATCAAACCTTCTTGCACCTCGACCTTCTCTTTGGCCTTCTCGACCTTATTCTCTGGTTTCGGGCGAATGGCTTCTATGAAGTACCTTCTTGCCATTGCTTGATCTTCGTGAATCTCCATCACTCCTCGCTCAGTCACGTACTTGAGTTTCTGATGGTAGATTGAGGGGACTGCCTTCATTGCATGTAGCCATTCTCTGCCGAGGATAGCTTGGTATGGCGAGTCAATATCGACTACCAAAAACTCGATCATCTTGGAGACACTTCCTGCCCTCACCGATAGCACGATCTTTCCTAATGGAATAGTTACTTTTCCAGTGAAGCCAACTAGAGGGACAATGGCTTCCTTCAAGTCAGTAACGCTTAACTTCAATTTTCTGAATAGGTCGAGATACATTACCTCAGATGAGCTTCCCTGATCGACGAGCAACTTGTCGACGTCATAATTGGTTATCATGAGCGTAATGATCAAGGCGCCATGGTGCGGGGTTCTTACCCCCGCCAGATCTTCATCTGTGAATAAATTCATGGCCAGCATCATCCTTAAGCACATTGTCAGGCCTTGTGTCTCCGTTGGCAGTAAATTTTTCTGCCTTCTTCTTCACAAACTCGTTCAGGTACCTGGTCTGGGCCAACTCTTCAAGGTGAGACTTAAGAGCCTTGCAGTGATCAGTCTTATGTCCTCCCTCCTTGTGAAAAGTGCATCTCAGCGCGTTATTTCTCTTTGAGGGATATCTTCGCATCTTTCTGGGCCACTTAACAAATGGCTCGTCTTTAATTTTTGTTAGGATTTTATATATTGGTTCTTTGAAGACAGTGTTTACTGCCTGAAATGCGTTAAAAGTGTGGTTCTTGTCTCCATTCTTAGAGCCACCCTTACCCCCATTCTTACCTTCTTTCTTCTGGTTTTCGTCCTTATCGTTGCCCTTGGAAACGAGCTTAGCTCGACCATTCTCCCTTGCACTGAGGCAGGTCACATCCTCAACTTTAGTATATTTCTCGATGCGAGCCATCAGGTCATCGATGGTTGTGGCCTCCATCTTCGTCAGGGATTGGTGCAGAAGGCAAGATCTGGGTAGGCCAATCTTAAAAGAGGCCAATGCTACCTATTTCGAGAAGTCCTCGACCTCGTTGAACAACTCCTAGTGCCTCTTTGCATAATCCCAGAGGCTCTCCTGAGGCGTCTTCTTCATTGTTAGCAAAGTATCCATCCTCTTTAGATGGGAGCTGCTGGTAATGAAGCGAGCCGTGAAGATCTCGGCCAGGAACTCAAAGCTCCTGATGGACTTGTGAGGTAGCCTCTCGAACCATTTCTGTGCCACATCATACAGGCTCGATGGAAAAATCCGGCATATTAGTGCATCCCTATGGTTCCTGAAAGTCATGGCTTGCCCGTACTGCCTAACGTGATCGATAGGGTCAGTCTTTCCGTCATAAATCTTGAATCTCGGAATTGCAAACTTCTTGGGGGCTTCTTTTTCTTCTATTTCCCTTGAGAAAGGGGATTTCATCTGGGTCCTGAGAGCTCACCGAGTAAGATCTCTAGCCGATCTGTCACCCCGATGTGTTCGGTGCTGGTCAATTTCTCTTCGGACCAAATTTCGTATGTCTATATCTCCTCGAGCTGGGCTCCTGTAACGATGAACTGGTCGTTGTTTCTCGAGAAAGTCATCATCCGACTCGTACTTCTCACTTCCTTGGGATCCGTATTTAGGGCTCCCTCCTCGGCTGCGAGACTTGATCGCCTGAGGGCCAGGAGTGCGGTATGGACGTCGCCTAGTGCTGTGATGGAGTTCTTTCTCCATCCTTTCCAATATCCTTTTGAGGCGAGCATTCTCAGTCTCTTGTTTGCGATGTTTGCGAGCGACCTCCCCTTTCTCTTGGAGCCTTGCCTCATAGGCATCGATCAACCTGGAGATTTGTGTGGACCTCGTCGGTCTCTGACTTTCTTCCGAGGCTTGCCGTTCTGGGCGAGCCCTTTGGTCTGAACGTCGAACTTCAATCTGATCCTGCGAGGGGTAGGTTGTTCTTGGATATCCCCTGCTTGAGGGTCATTGCTACTGTGACTAGACATTCCAAATTCTTTGTTGGTGAGAGATTTCTTAAAGGACGATAAACGTTCCCACAGACGGCGCCAATTGTGGTGACAATTATGTTCAACACAAATTAACAAGAAAAGACAATCACCAAAGCAAATAAAGAATGTAAAGAATGTCAATCACACAACACAATATTTACGTGGTTCAGCAAGAATGCCTACGTCCACGGTGGTGCTCTCAATATTATTTCTCTTTACTCCAGGGAGCGTTTTACAAGAAATACAATGCGTGCCTTTTGCCCCAGGCTTAGGGTTTGTTATATACATCTTTATTCTTGGGGAGTGGGGGTGTTGGACTCCCCTACGTCAGTATATAACCCATAGAATATCTGCATGTGATATTTTAGGGACTTGACTGAGTCGTAACCGAATTGGTAGGGATGCGAGGCTCCCATACTTTGGGCCTTTACTGGGCTACTCGTCTGGGTCTGTGGTGACAAATCGAGGTACCCACAATGAGCATATACCTTTGAATTTGGATTTTAAAATCAATGATTATTTAAAAGCCAAAAGTTTTGAAATTCGTTTAAAATTTGCAATTCTCATTTGAAATCATACAAATCCTTTAAATTCAACAATCATTAAGTGCTCCATGGGCCTCTTTTGAAAAAAAAATACACTAAAGCAAATTATTGAAATAAAATTATTTATGTTCTTCTTACTTTGCATCACCAAAAAATAACCACCAAAAGAACTTATATATGTTTGCAAAACGGTGCACTGTAAGAATTCATATAAACTAAACTTGGGAAAAAATATTTTACATATAAGGATATAACCATGTGGTGGGTTTTAACTAATAAAGTGTTCTTCCAGATTTAATCATGTTTCATCTGATCTAAAATATTTTTATTAATAAAAAATATGCCCCCTTCGCTTCCCAAAACTTCATCTGAAAAAGATTAAACATCAAACTGTAAAAACTGAGATATGAAGCATAAGCCTATCATTCAAATTTTGAAAATCCAAATTTAAGTTTAGAAAGTAGTAACTGTATAAATTCAATAATAAATCTATAACCCCAAATAAATTAATAAAGATATATTTGAGGAAAAAAGTCATCAAACTGGAAATGTCTAAACTGTCCACCAAAAGATGGTGTAAATAACAATTAAAATTATGGAGTTGTTGTTGCAAGCAAGAGTATACAATTACATAGGGAACTCAAAAAATCACATACGTACCCAAAAATAGCCAACAGAATTACTCAAATGTTCAAACCACTAATATGCACCTCACTAAACTAAAAGAATATATAAGTCTTATCTTAACTATTCTATGAGAGAGAACATAACTGAACAGAAATTAAGAGTCATTTATATAAATTGAGACAAATATCTACCCTCCTATATGTGCTATATTTTTATTTTCTATGGCCTTCATAAAAGAATATAGTTCACTTGTGCTAAGAAAAAATATAATAAAAAACTCCTTGTTTAGTAGTTTGTCTCTTAAGTGTTAATTTATGTTCAATCTTGTGATTTTTGGCAATCCCAACAAAACTTTACTTTATAATAGAACAAAGCATCCATATTCTTCATAACAATACAAACTTACCCAGATTGCTTAAAAATCACATATGGCAACATTCAAAAATTAACAACATTAAAAAACTAACAATATAACTGATATAATACCATCAATATATATAGACATATATAAATTGAATAATCGAATATCATAATATAGGTTGTAAATTTACTACCGTGTATGAATATATATTTTCAAGGCTTTATCTCCTCTGCATATACCTGATTTTCGTCTCCATAGAAAAACCTAATATATCGGAACATTGACTTTAACAATAAATTTTCATTCTCCTTCCAAATTTCTCAGCCAAATTCAAAGATTTAGAACATGTTTTTTCCATTCTTGTTCATCACCGCTTTGGAAGTCCCCATTTTCGACCCACCTTATAACTCCTTCTCTCATCCCTTCCACCCACTCCTCAACCACCGTCGCCCACCACCTGCTTACCAACCCGTCGGCTAACCCTGCCTATCTCCACCCTACTCTGTCCATTAAACCACTCCCAAACCCATCGGCGAAACCCACTTGAACCCCGGTCAGCCCCTGCCTTCTAATCCGAATAAAATACAGCAGCCCACAACCCTATTCTCTACATAATCCGACCCATGGAAGCTCCAAATCCTTTGAACAACAAAAGAGAAAGGCTCATTTACAGAAGGTTGCTATGAAGAGAGAGAGAAAGGGGGGGCATGTTTAGGATATGACAATTGTGAAATGGATGGACTCAAGATAAAATTTATTTCATTTATAAAAACGATGAGTAGAAGGTGATGAAGCCATAAATATAAAAAACTTATCACTTCCCTAGGAGTTGCTTGGCGTTTCAGTTTGGAGTCTAGAAGGAGCTCGCAAATTACATTAGTTTCATTTATAAAGTTGACACGTGGAACATATTTGGATGGAGACACAGTTATTAAGTTTGGATATTATATTAGATTTAATAATAATGGTTGTTTAATGAAAAAAAAATTAACATTGGTTTCAAACTTTCAACTTAATCCCACTCCAATTCTCAATAATATGCAGTAGAAAGAAGAGTTGCAAAGCCCCTAAAGATTCAATTTAATAACCACAAATATTTAATACAAAAGAAAGTTAACCATGTCTTGTACTCAATCCCAATCTACGAATTTTCAACAATTCAGTTTATAATATCAGTTTCTAACATAAACATAAAAAAATCCACAATAAACATATGCATATATAAATACAGGCAATGAACTTGGCTAATTAAAAAATTGACCCAAATAATAAAAACTTTCCACCTTGCCCAAACAATTTATATTTTCAAACCCAGTACAATGACTTTTATTTTATTTTCATATTTCCTTTTCTTTTTTTTTTCCAAATCTGGCATTTGCATACATGTCTAGAATATTAATATAATCACCATTTAAGCCTAACAATTCTGCCACCTAAAAAGTTTTTGGAGCATTTATAGGCCAAACTAAAACAAATTAAAATAATGGAAAAATCTACTTTCACTATCACCCACTTTATATTTTTTATTTATCACCCATCTTATCTATGTCTTATTTGTACAACGCCATATACCGGGAAACGCAAAAAAGTCAAATTTGAAAGAAGATATATAATTACAACTCATTTATCATTAAAAAAAAACATATATTGAATTTGAAACAAAAATAATTAAGGAAAAGTAAGTTCGTTCAATGAACGCGTCTTTCACTTTGATTTATAATACATTTTATAATTATTAAACTAAATTACGACAAACTTAAGGGGAAATCAATGGTTTATTGAAAAATTGATTGAATTTTGTGGAGCTCTCAAACCCTAGAACCCAAGAAAGAGAGAGAAATTAGAAAAAAATGTGAGGACTTACTTACGGATTCCACGGTTAGGTATATGTGAGTGAGGAGTTGGTAGAGTAGAGAATAAGTATGTGCGTTAATGGGAGTCGGAAGGGCAAGCTTGGGAGTTTGGGAGGTGGAAATGAAAGGTAATACAAAGTTTTATTAGGATAAATAATTTTTAGGGTACCACTACACTTACCCACTTTCATACTCGCCTAATAATATTAGGGGTGGTAAACGAACGGATACGGAGCGGATATCATGTTTTCCATATTCGTATTCGCTATTTCAATGTACTATTCGTATCCATATTCGTATTTGTATTCTACCATCCTACAACATCGAGTTGTCTCTTATAATAAATACAAGTGGCCTTAACGGAATTATCTCGATGCACCTCACGAGTAAAATGATTTCCTGCCTCAGATGTTGTATTTAAGACAAAAACTTGAAAAAAAAATACATGTTTTATAGCATATGCATAAAAAACAAAATTACAAAAAAATAGAAGGATAAGTATTTTTTTAATTAAATAGCCTTGGCTCTGTTTTGGATACATGCAGATAAACAAAAGGGACAAAGGGTAGGGAAGAATCCTACTAAATAAAATTAGTACAACATAATATGCAAAAAAAACTCCTCCTTTATTATATAGACTAGGATATGCTAGTGCTGATGGCACGGTTGTAAATTTATTCGGTGCAACATGTCTATGGCATCTCTTGATTACCCCAATAGTACAGATCAATAGAAAAAACTCATGCGTCACATTAAGGATATGTCGACCGGTCATGGTTACAACATTTCCTAACAAGTACATACATATGTAGACAAAAATAATAATAAAATATAAATATAAATGAAAACATTACTCTGTTTATTTAGGTGTTAAATGCACCCAACTTCTTCATAAAAACCCTTGTAATTATATGAAGGCACTTAGAACACAAAGTTGGTAAACAAATTTGTCACGTATAGCATTAAAATAAAATTATTCATGATATTCTAAGTACATATAGTAATATTGACTAAGAGATTTTATCAGTTTTTAACTTAAAAAAAATATTACAACAACACTAAATCGTATTTTTTTCTTCACACGAACACAATTATATTTAAAACAGAGAGAAAAAGCAGCATGTATTTTAGTCACCACGTGTCCATGTTCAACACTAACAAAGACATGACACGTTTGTACATGTAAAAATATTATCTTTATAATCGAAGACATGTGAAACACGTGTCGCATCTGTAGCATATCTTTTTAAGCACAACTCGAAATCATTCATTTCTTCTAGTACGAACACGACCCAATTAAAACCCACATAACACAAATTGTTTCGATAATTTTTATTTTTTTTATTAAAAAACATGTAATGTTTAATTTTATTTGGAATGTTTTCATGTTAGGGAGGAAAAGATCTCGAGTTGTTTTATTTGAGTCAATTTAGTGTTATGTAAAAATATGTGTGTTGTGTGCAAATAAGCGTGCCATGTTTTGTTTTGTATGAGTTGTGTTCGTGTTACGTAAAAGAATGTCATGTTGTATTTTATTCATGTTGAATAAAAAAAACTACAATTTCAAGCTTGCAGCATTATATTTGGGCCATGAAGATGGAAAGACAAAAATAATTTATAATTTAAAAACCGAAATAAAATTAAATATTAAGTTTAAGGATATGAAGATCGAAATTTCTTTAAATCACCTAGAATCGCACGTCATACTGTGGGTGAAATACAATTATGAAATTAAGGATACCCCTAAAAAAATTAAGGACCACCAATACATTTTTTTTAATTCTACTGTATTTAATATAAACTCTATTGTGGTATACAATAAGTAAACTCTATTGTGGGTGAGAAAACAATAATACATATTAGTTTCTTGCTAAAGTATTTATACAACAAATAAACAAAAAAGGCATATAGTATATATACTTGCACCAATGAATACATGTATGAAAATAAAAAATCTAGGAGCATTAAACAAATACCCACTTCTTAAAAAATCTGTATGCGGGATCATTCGCCAAAAACAAAGATCGAGGAACATAGACATAAAAATGCACCAAATCAACTACAACAAAAGCCCTCACGGCTAAGAATAAAGTCTAACTTGATGAGTAAGAATATGTCATAATGTTTTAAGATGGGTTCATCAAAGAAGGTAGAAGAACTTAAATGTAAAATGTGATTAATGATCGAAGACATCTTTCTTTGTCCCAAATTCCTGGATAATTCTATTTTCCAAAATAGATATAGAAGTAGTACATAGCTAAAACCAACCCAAATGTAAATCAAAGATAAAAATCTTCATCAAAAGCTCCATAAAAAATAAAAAATAGAGTACACAAAACAAAGAATTGGTCTATCCAAAATATATATATCTATATAATAAGGAGTAAAATTTTGTTACTATTCCATAAAGAGATAACTTAATTAGAGGTCAAGATTTTGACAACAAGGCAACAATCTAATGGTTGAGAATCAAATACCCCTCTTATCATTTTTGCCCCTTAAAAATTTGATTTCCCCCTTTTTTAACACACTACTTCATTTTCCCATATTTTCAAAATTCAAAAAAATAAGGGTTAAAAGGGTATTATACCCATTTTGATCTCACTTTTAACCCATACCATCCCTACCCACTATAACTCTCTTACCCCGACTTCTCTCTCTCTCTCTGAGCAAACTACATGAAAAGCACGACGTCTACCAAAGCTTTCATACACAATGAGTAGATCCCAATCACTCCAATACTTCTGATTACCTCAACTCAAATGTAAAAAAAATGACAGTGGCCCGTCCGACCTCTAATTACTGGCGAGATATGAGACTTAGAATAACTTTACACAAATCTCAATCACCAAAACATGGATTTTTGAGTTTTTTCAGTTTTGTTCTTGCGTGAAGAGGTTGAGGAAGATTTTTTATTGTTTTTACTGGGGCAAAGCCTGGTAGGAGACCAACAACGCTTTTTTGTTTCTTCATATTTTTTTTATTTTGAGTTTTGTGGTTGTTTGTGTGGGATCTGATGTTTGTTTGTGGTGTTTTTGCAGAATTTATTCCTTAGTTTTTGATTGGGATTGATTACTTCAGAGGTGTATAAAAGATATGAAGCTCCTACTAAGGTTTGAATCTTTATATTTTTTGTTTCATTTGATTTATTTAGTGGTTTATGAAGCTCCTAAATTCAGAGGTTGCGTTTGATTTGTTTCAAAATTAGTTTTTTTTTCGATTTTGGTTTTTTTTTTCTTTTATGTATATATCTGAGCTAAATCCTCCATATTTAAACTAAATCCTCACAGTATTTGAACTAAATACTCATAGTTTTACTTTATCATTTTCTCCCCATTATAAAAATTCATTCCCCATATTTGAACTAAATCCTCACAGTATTTATCTGTTTGTCGGTTCAAAAGCCCGTCAATTGTTGAAAAGCTGAACTTTTAGTTCTCCCTTAATTTTTGTTATTTTTAACCTGAACTCATAGGTTTTATTTTTGAAGTTCATTGTGGGTTTTGAAGTTTAGGTGAACTCACAGGTATGAAAATTAAAGGTTATTAGTTGCTCAAGTTTTACTCTTCTCATGCCACCATAGATTTTGTTATACGTTTTGATCACTTTGAAATGTTTCGGTAGGATAGGATGAATTCCATATTCAAGTAGTTTTTTCCTCTGGATATTTGCTATAAGTTTATTAGATTATTAAATTTTAATGGAGTGAATGTGTTAATGTTTTATATTTTTCTATCCAGCATAGCATGCTGTTGATTCAGGTATGATTATGGTGTCCACTTCTTGGTATCATGACCATGACAAGGATGAGGAGCCATTTGCCCAAAACCAAAGAATAAGGTCGAGAAGGCCAAAGAGAAGGTCGAGGTGCAAGAAGGTTTGATACCTTCGAAATAACAGTTAAAGTATGAAAGACCCGGAGTGGAGGAGACTAGACTCCTCCCCTCTGAGCGGGTCTTTAAAACCTGGAAGAAGTCGCAGCTAGTGGTAACAAAAAAGACAGGAGTTTCTTGATTGGGACATCTCTCACAGATCAAGAGAAGAAAGAATTGACGATGTTATTAAGGAGCAACCTAGATATTTTCGCTTGGGAACCGTACGAGCTACTTGGAATTGATCCCAGTGCAATTTATCATCGGTTGCACGTCGAACCCACTTTCAGGCCTATCACGCAGAAGGCAAGATGAACTGCACCCGAGAAGGTCGGGCTGTAGAAAAGGAAGTAGAAAAGCTCCTGGATGCAGGATCCATACGGGAAGTTCAATTACCTAAATGGTTGTTCAACCCAGTAGTGGTTCTGAAGAACAATGGAAAATGGAGAGTTTGTATCGATTTCACTGACCTTAACAAGGCATGTCCTAAGGACAGTTTCCCCCTACCAAAGATCGACCAATTTAGTGGACGCTACAGCAGCTCATGAGAGAATGAGTTTTCTAGACGCATATTCGAGGTATCACCAGATTACCCTATATGCACCAGACCAAGACAAGACCGCATTCATTACCACCGTCGGATTATACTGTTATAAAGTTATGCCCTTTGGGCTCAATAATGTAGGAGCAATTTAACAGCGGCTAGTCACCAAGATGTTCAAAGACCAAAAGGGAGATACCATAGAAGTCTACATTGATGGTATGCTCATCAAGAGCAAGTGCAAAAAGGACCATCTCTCAGACCTATCAAGGACCTTCGAAATCCTCATAAAATACTGAATGAAGCTCAACGCGAGCAAGTGTTCTTTCGGTGTCCAGTTAGAAAAATTCCTCTAATACTTGGTTAGCGAGAGAGGCATTGAGGCCAACCCGAACCAGATCGATACAATCAACAGGGTACAACCCCCCGCACGATACGAGACGTACAGAAGCTTACAGGCATGCTCGCCACTTTGAATCGTTTCATCTCGAAGTCCTCTGAAAAAGTGCAAGCCATTTTTCCAGCTATTAAAAAGAAGCAAAATAATGGAGTGGAACCAAGATTTCTCGAGAGCATTGGAAGAGCTCAAGGCATATCTCAGTACACCACCCTTGCTCGTAATACCTTAAGAAAATGATTCCTTGTACTTATACCTTACCGTCTCTAGCCACGCCGTCAGTTCTGTACTGGTGAGACAAAAAGCAGGAATCCAACATCCAGTTTACTATACGAGCAAGACCTTATTGGACGTCAAGCAGCGATACTTACCACTAGAAAAGCTCGCCTTTGCACTAGTGGTAGCTTCGAGGAAACTGAAGCACTACTTCGAAACTCACACTATCATCGTCCTTACATCACACCCCCTTAAAGTAATCCCGTGGAAAGTGAATCTGTTCGATATACTATCCAAGTGGTCAGTCGTGATCGAACGATTTAACATCCAATTTCAACCAAGGAATGCAATCAAAGGGCAGGTCCTCGCCAACTTCATTACAGAGTTCATAGGCGAGCAACCTTGCGACCAACTTCAACCCATAGATCAGAGGGAAAATCACTCAACAAGAGGAGTTTGGCGACTGTTCGTTCATGGAGCCTCCGACTCAAAGGGGGAAGGAGTAGGCATTGTGCTCGTTACTCCAAAAGATACAATCCTCGAACAGGGAATCATACTTGGATTTGAAGCCTCCAACAATGAGGCGAAATATGAGGCTTTGATAGCAGGCCTGCAGAAGGCATGGGAGTTGGGGGCAAAGCAACTATAGGTGTTCGACGACTCACAATTGGTCTCTAATCAGATAAGTGGGGACTTCAACGCAAGAGACGAAAGAATGGCAGCCTACCTCGCCTTGACAAAGAAGTTAATGTCCAACTTTTAGGAAGTCAGTGTCCAACAGTTTCCCAGAGGACAGAACAACTATGCTCACGCCCTAGCAGCCCTAAGTTCAGCAATCGACTTTGACTTAAAGAGAACAATCCTTATCGACTTCCTCGCCCAGTCGAGCATCAACTAGAGTGATGAGACTCCAGGCATGGGAAATATTCTCCAAATTGAATCAGCACCCAGTTGGATGGACCCCCTGAGGGACTATTTGAAGAATGGTACACTACCAGACGATAAGAAGGCCTTTTATCAGATAAGAGTCAAAGCGGCCCGCTTTTACTTATCTCCTCAGAGTCTCAGTCTCCTGTTGAAGAACTTCTCTAACTTGATTGATTTCGGAGGCATCCAGAAGTTTAGCTCTCAAAGTGTTCACTTATTCTTGAACAGAGGCACCAACTTCTTCCATCTCCTGAAGTCTATCCTTAAGTTTGGAGAGGAGCTCAGACTCGTCCTTAAAGATCTTATTCCTCGACGTGAGAGACTTGTAAATCCTAACGAAGACTTATCAAACTTAATTTCTCGCATTAGGATCGATGATCCTTCCCAATTAAGAGGTAGAGGGTATATACTCATCTACATCAATCAACTACAATCCATACAATCATTAAAGAACAGAAGGATCAGTATGCAGAAGGGAAAGTATTTTCATTTCATTCAAATAAAGAGGTCCAAGTACATCAGTAATTAAAAAGAGCAGTACAAATAAAGAAAAAAATACAAAAGAAGTCCTAAGAACAGGCTAGCTGGCAACCTTAGTTTGTTCAGAGGTCGCTGGTTGCTTTCCCTTGTCAACAGCAACAGGATCACCTCCCTCAGATGGAGCAATTACTGTTCCCGGAACGGAGGGAGTATCAGCAGGAACGGTAAGAGACGCGGGAACACCACTGTCAATGGTCGGGGCAGGTACATCATCCACAATGGGTTTCAGACCTGGATCATGCTCGTCAAATAAGGGAGACTCGATATCCACTCCAGCAGCCAGAAGAGCCTTATTCCAGCCCTTCTTGAAGTTCAGCCGGCTGATGTAGCCTATCTGAACCTCAGTGTCCTCGTACGCAACAACCCACCCGGCATTGTACGAGCTCTCCTCCGCCGTCTTTACCTTCTCTGCCAGTACCCTGTTCTCCTCCACCACAACTAGCTTGCTCGTATAAACTAAGTTTAGGGTAAGGGTGAATAATTTAAGGGTCGTGCCCTCATTATTGCCTCTGTTTTGTATCGTCTCTTAATTCTCATTGACTATTTCAATCGCCCATCGTCCATGTCATTTTTTTCTTTATTGGGTTAGTAATAATATATTTGTTCAATTGTTCTTTTATCAGAGCGAGATTCCATTTATTGTCGTCGTAGCAGCCTCGCTTCCCGACGCATTCAATGGTTCGATTTTTTCACTAAAAACTTAATTTATGAACAAGGCGATCTAATGGGTGTGGATATACTGATTTGGTATTATACCTTTTCATTCACATTGGTACAATTCATGTGTGCCGAGACTAAACGGGTCCAGTTCATTTCTATCAGACATCGTCTGGCGACTGTAATACCCCGTATTTTCTGCGTTATTTATTTTTGGGGATTAATTGAATTAAATGTTTATTAATTGGAAATTAATCCGGATAATAATATTAACGAGATGTGAGTTAGTATTTTATATTAATGTGCATATTTGGCATTATATGAATATTGGTAATATTGATATTGTCGTGAGATATAAATACGGTAATTTGGGAATTTTGCTTGACGCGTGTGACCGCCACGTCATGGTATTGTGTTACATAATTAAAAAGTGAATTTTAGTTCCATTAACCGTATGGTCGTTTTGAGTGCGCCAACGCGTCCGGAAGGGTCGAGATAGTCAGAAAACACTAGCCGGTAGTTTAGTTTGGGTCCCGGGATATTTGTGGGCCATACCGGCATCATAAAGGGCATTTTGGTAAATTACATTTTTGGGGAATTAAAAAGTGACGAAAATGGGAATTAAAAATTTGACTATTTCTCAACCCACTTAAACCACTAACCCCACTATATGTCATTATGGGCTACGGGAGAAGTTGATATAGCATTTCAACTTCCACAAACCATTACTCACCTCCATAATCCATTATCTTCAACCTTGGGAAAAGCTTGAGAGAGAGAGAGAGAGAAGGAAACCTTGAGAAGAGCTTGAAAGAGAGAGAAGGAAGAGAATACTGCAGAAAAGTGAGAGGGAGAACAACTTGGCTATCAAAATTCAACACCAAATTCTGAGATAATTAAGGCAAGAGATTTAAACTCCTTTAATTCAAGATATGTTTCCATGTTTAGGAATTTTCGAAATTGATTTTTGGAGATAAATTAGACCCATGAATTGAAAGTTAAGGGACATGATTTATGTAGGAATTGCATGTAGTATATTCTGGACGAATTTATATGTTGAAAACAGAACCTTGATGATCAAAAGGTAGAATTAGAAGAAACTTAATGATGTTCTTGAATGGAAGAAATCTGGGAATTAGTTTGATGTAGTTTTAATCCAAAGTAAGCCTTTAAATGATGAATTATGGAATTTAGAATGTTATTACTGATGTAGGATGTTAGTATAACGTTATAGTAACCTTATCTTGAAGTTTCATGCTTAAAAATGGTGATTTGGGACGAAACTGTAACTGCAAAACAAAGCAGTCCGTAACAGACCTGTGTAATCGATCGATCGACATTCATCAGTCGATCGATCGACCACAATCGATCGATCGAAGGTCAAGGTCGATCGATCGACCTTCCCAGAATGAATAAAATTTTCCTTAATTGAATTTTAATGATGATAACCCTTAGATAATATTATTGGAGACACTATGATTACCCTAAATTTTAAGGAAGACCAGTAGGCATGATTTTGAGATTGGACATTAATTGGAATTTAATTTGAGGAATTATTCTAAATTAATGAAATTCGTTATGTGAGATAATATTTGGGTTAATAGTACAAATTTGAATAATTTGATGAAATAAGGTTTGGGGCAGAAGTAAGGACCTTAGGTATAAGCGATGTTATATGAGGGAATTATGGGAACTTAATAGTCTATTCGAGACAGGTTTTAAGTTTAAGATATTACGACGTGAGACGTGTCGACTATTTAATTTATATATTGTCGGGATACTTGAAATATATGAATTGGGAATAATGGTATAATGATGTAGAGAATACCCTTATTAATATTGAAATATCTAAGATGTGTGAATGCTTAGTATATAATCTTATGTGTATGACATACCTACCATACTTGCTATCACGGAGGTTACGTTCGCTTAGGACCTTCTTATCCTTGTGTTGCCCGGATTTAGATTGGTGCCTAGAGGACATAATTCAAGAGAACGACTTATTTGTGAGTTAATAAACCAGCTGACTATGGAGCGTAGGTATGTACGTGACCATGGATATGATTGAATTATGTTCGCCTCCATTTTTGTGTGTGGTGTTGATTCCAACAATTCCTGAGAGATTCGGAATTTGTAATCCTTATGTACGTGATGTATCGGGATGGATAGCAGAGTATGTAAGCACCGCAGCTTAGCCTTTGGGTGCTTGTATTGTATATTTATGATGTGAAAAATATACGGTTAATCGAGAAGGAATTTACTATAATAAATTGTGAGTATAATTATTGTAATGTTTTGGAAAGATAAAAAGAGATCTTTTATCAAATAAATGGTTTGGTTAATACTTGGGAACTTGGGAATTAAAGTAGAACTCTCTATTTAATTGTTAATGACGGAACTTATAACGTGAACCGAGTAGCAGTGTTAGAAACTCTTTAGATAGTTATGAGATAACATACGAATGGGTATAGGAACGTTAGGAGTGCACAGTAAGATGAGAGGTGAGTATATCATGTGAGAGCACGTCCTAACATGTACTTTGCATATACTGTTTTAAATGTTTTTAAAGCACTTGCAGGTTTTTAAAATATACACATTCGGGCTCTGACCCGTTTGCTTTCAAATCTACTTTTTGTAAAACCATTTTAGGTGCCCAGCCACAAGGACACCATGCATAGGATTCTTACTCAGATAACGAGCTGTAGCTGCTTGTGGAAACTACAGGGACTTGCTTTTAGACGCTTATATCATTTGGATTCCTTGTTCATTTTTCCTCAGTTGTAGGGCATGTTGCCCAGATTCTATTAGATACATTTCCATTTCAGTTTTCAGATTTTGGCATGTATTCATTTCAGTATTTAGTATTTCAGTATTTACTTCAGTTGTGGGATTATGTTATGAGGAGTTTTTCCTCCAATTTATTTATATCATGCGACGATTATTCTATTTACTTCATTATGGTGAATGGTGTTATTATTATTCTTGTCACTTGTTGCATGTTAATCAGTTTTTAATTAAAATTTGGCAACTTACTTTTTAAATACTAGGTGGTTAGTAATAATAAAATGTTTTCGACAGTGATGCTATTAACTGAGCCAACTTGGCATATTGAATTAATTAATAAAGGAGTAGCTACCCGGTATTTAATTAGTCGGGGTGTTACACTCCAGCAACCAGAAGAGCCTTGTTCCAGCCCTTCTTGAAGTTCAGTCGGCTGATGTAGCCTATTCGAATCTCAGCATCCTCATACGCAATAACCCACCCGGCATTATATGAACTCTCCTCCGCCGTCTTTACCTTCTCTGCCAGTACCATGTTCTCCTCCACCACAGCTAGCTTGCTCGTATAAACTAAGTCGTAGGACTACCGCAGATCCTTCAACTCTTTGACTGCTGCCTCCCTCGCTCGATTGGCTTCAGTGAGGGCAAGATTGGAAGACTTCTGAGCATTATTAAAAGTCTCCAAACTGGCCTCTAACTCGGCACTCTTCCCCTTCAGCTCAGCATTCTGCTTCTCTAAATCATCATTCCTATTCACCAGCTCGTCGCGAGTACGGTAGAGCACGGAGAATTCGGTCACGAATTGCAAGAAAAGAGAGAACATTAAAAGAGGAATTATTAGATAGAATATTACAAGGATAGGAAGCTGAAACATACTTACCAAGGCTAGCCTCTGACTCGCCTGCAGAGCTAACTGGTCGGTCCTTATTTCCTTCTGACGCTCAGCAAGCAAAATTGCTCTCTCGAGTAGTGTAGGAGCTTACTGAGGAGAGAAGATGACAGAGGCCTCCTCGGGCAACGTGAACACATGCACCAAAGCTTGCCCTGCCTTCGTCCTCATCTCCTCTATCCTTCTCTCCTCTTCCCTCTACCTCTTAGCTTTCCTCTTCTCCTCTACCTTCTTCCTCTCTTCTACCTTCTTCTTCTCCTCTTCCTTCTCTATCTCTCTCTCTTAACTGCTCTTCTTCCCTCCTCTTTTTTTCTTACTCTTTGGCAACAGGCTGAGAACCAGTGGCAACATCTCCACTACCAGACTTCTGCTTCTTCAATCGCCTGGAAATAAGAACATCATCATCATCGTCATCATCATCTTCTTGAATCAGATTCTTCCTAGATGGAGCTATGCCTTCCTCGCTGGAACTGCTCGACTCACTGGAAGACTCTCGAGCTTTTGAAACTTCTTCCGAGCTGGAAGAACCTTCACCACTAGTGCTCTCTTCACTAGAACCACCTTCAACACCACCCCAGTTATCACCTTCGCTAACCTCACCAGAGCTGCTCTCTTCCTCATCCAATTAGATGAGATCTGCGGCAACTTCTTCAGGGATGTCTAACTCATAAACGCTATCTACAGGGCGCGCGATAAAGCTGGAACCAACGTTCTTGTACTCCAAGAGAAAAGCCGTTGATCGAGGATGTTCACTGCCAACCAAGAGATCCCTGATATTCTAGGCCTTAACCAACTTAGCAGCACGCTGATAGCAGGTTCCAAGTTCTTTGTCCTCGCTGAAAAGAAAGAGAGAAAAATATCAGAGAAATCATACATTAACAAGAAGATCGAAGAGTAGAGCAAAAATTAAGCCTATCTATGAGCTCCTCCCCATAAAAGGGGACCATGAACCTGTCAAAGCTCAACCCCTCGGTATGGGGAGGGAATCACTAATTTTTAGCAAGAAAACCCTATTGCCAGTAATCCTTATGGGAATCAGGTATATTTACTACCAATACCCTATCAGGACTCCTGGCCTTGAGGTAAAGAAGACCATAACTTGTTCGCGAGAAAGAATAACGGAAGCATATCTCAGTAAGCCCAAAATTGGTGCCATAGAGTTGGTTTATTCTATGGATACCATTAACAATCTTCTGTGACACCCCGCCTAATTAAATACCAGGCGATCACTCCTTTATTAAATTAAAATCAAGGTGAACAGTTGGTTCATTCTTAGCATCACTGTCGCAAATAAAAATCCAAAAGCCATTAGGACTCCTACTGAAAAGAAATAAATATTCAAGCAGCCATTCGCCCGAAACCAGAGAATAAGGCCTTCTCAACCCAAGCTTGATAGGTCCACGTTATTTTGCTTCAAAAAGTCAAAAAACATTGCCATAAGATTCATACTTTCCATTGGAGCCACTGCCGGAGAACTGGTCTGCCCTCCCTAAGGCGCAGGCACCTTGGCTCTGATCACCACCACTTTTTCCTGAGTAGTCTAGTCACTGTGAGCTCCATTACCAGACGGAATGTCCTCAAAAACCAACTGCTTAGAGACATTGAAACCTTCTCTGTCCATTAAAGGAATAATACCTCCCCAGCAGAGTCGCCAAATGTAGGAGGGTAGTGATACTGGGGTCTATGAATAAACTGGAAAGGGTGAGGCTTGACCCACTCCAATAAACACTGCCTGCAAGGTCTTCAAGGTCTCATGGTGCAACTTCTTAAGAAAACTTCTCCTGCTGGTAACAATGAAACTCAAGCTTCAACTCACTCCCTGCAAGAAGATGAACTTTCACAGCAAAAATAGTAATTTTCTCAAGGGAAGCACCTGAGAATGATGGCTATCAGTGGGGAGTGAAGGAACAAGGCACTCAGCACTAAGAGAATGAGCAGGGAGAGTATACTAGGTAGGTCTGGCGATATTTTAGCAGAGTAACAGTGCAATTTCAATTGTCTCCCTATTGACTTTTGCCCAGAGGTTTATTTATACTAGGGCATTAGGGATGAGTTGGCATTTTTGGGCGCCAAAATTGAGAGGGTTGGTGGGGAACAATGTCTGAAGTGTACCATTTGTCCCTACCTGCAGGCAACCCTGCCTGTCCCCTCCTGTAGGCGCCACCTGGCGCCGACCAAAGTCAGAAAGCACATATGTCTCGTAATGAAGACAAAATATGAGATTTGGTAATTATCTTTGAAACGGTAACTTGTGGTGCAATTTTGCAAATCTTGAGATAGGAGGCCTTAAGGACCCCTCCCCTCTAAAATTATTGTTTTTCTTGAGAGGGTCCTTGAGGACCCCTTCTTCTGGAAGAGTAATTTTCTTATAAAGAGTTTATTTCTTGTGAGTAGCCAGCTCTTTGGCTGCTCATTTCACTTGTGACCAAATGTGAAGTGTGTGTAGTCTTGAGTGACTTATGGGTCTTCCTACTAGTATTCTATCAATCCTATAGTGATAAGTGGTTGAGCTTGCTCAACATACCTTGTCCCTCATCCTCCAAGCCAAAACTCCCAGGAGGTCCCAACTAGCCTGCTTGAGCCCTGCTTGCTCAACTAGGTAACCTGTACAAGAAAGTAAAGTGTTAATACTGTTGTTCTTTTAAAGAATGATGTTTCATGATGAGGAGTTTCTCGTGGTAGCCACTCCCTCATCCTAGCCACCCTGGGTGGGTTCCTTCTTAATATGAGTTTCTGTCGGAACCCTTGCAGTGACACTTCTTGAATAACATTTCTGCGATGACCCTTGTAGTGGCACTTCTCAATCTTGGACTTCTGCGGTGGCCCTTGCGGGGCGCCTCTCGAATGTCATTGCTGCAGTGACCCTTGCAGTGACACTTCTTAATCTTGGACTTCTGTGGTGGCCCTTGCGGGGAACCTCTCGAATGTCATTGCTGCAGTAACCCTTGCAGTGGCGGTCACCCTTGCAGTGACACTTCTCAATCTTGGACTTTTGCGGTGGCCGTTGCGAGGCACCTCTCGAATGTCATTGCTGCGGTGGACCCTTTCAGTGGCGGTGACCCTTGCAGTGACACTTTTCAATCTTGGACTTCTGCGGTGACCCTTGCGGGTAACCTCTCGAATGTCATTGCGACAGTGACCCTTGCAGTGGCGGTGACCCTTGCAGTGGCACTTCTCAATCTTGGACTTCTGCGGTGGCCCTTGCAGAGCACCTCTCGAATGTCATTACTGCAGCGACCCTTGCAGTGGCGGTGACCCTTGCAGTGGCACTTTTCAATCTTGAACTTCTGCGGTGGCCCTTACGGATCACCTCTCGAATGTCATTGCTGTAGTGACCCTTACGGGTCGATGTTTGTGTGTCTATATGTGGTGGTTGTGCTAATGGTGCCATAGATAGGTTAATGTAGGTGGAAGAGGTCAGATTTAGGGTTGATTAAATTTAGAGTTGCAAAGGGGTATTAGTGAAATAAAATGTCAACTCGGTATATGAAAGTATTGATGGTAGTTTCTTATAGAAGATTGGCGGAGTCTGAAATTAAGGACCAAGTCTAATCTATAATTTTTTAAGGGTCACGTCTAATATCTTATTATTTGTACGAAAAACTCTAAAACGTTGTTTTTATTTACCAAAGTTGGAAGAGCCCTTCCTTTCAAGATGGGGAATATACCATGTCCCTCATGTTCGTATAAGAACCTTCATTTAGTAATTAATATTTGGTGAAAAAACCTTCAACCGACTTATATGACCTTCTTGATCAGTAACCAGTTGCTGCTGTTTCATCCTTTTCTTCTGTGATTTCATAAGAGACTTTACAAACTTTGAGAATTGCTTGCCAACCATATTCTCTTCAACTAGTGCATTAGAAGTGGAGTAATACCAGCCTTAGTAGTATTTATAGTCATTTTTGGTATATATTTTATACATTAAGGTAGTTTTTTTTAGTAGTATTAGTAGTCCTCTTTTTTGTAAACTAAATATCTCATATATATATACACACACATGGGCTTCTTATCTACATGATCCGTCACATAATTATTTTTTAAAATTGTAAAAAATTGAATATTTTGATGTTAACTTTTTGGATATGACCTCCATAGTGAGGAGATCGTCTCCAATATTTTTCATCAAAAAAATTCAGCACCGACTGGAAATTCAATTGCGGATGCCCACTCCAGCAAAATTGACCCACAATCCATCCAAACCCCTCAAACATTAGCGGTCGAACCATCTTCAAACCAAAGCTACTCCTACTTAATTCGCATTTGTACCGGGTGACCTTCACTAGGCGTTCTACCTATACCCGCTCATATTTCACTATCAAAAGTTTGTTCCATCTGTTATTGGTGCAACACTTTTTTCCATCTACATATAAAATGTGCCACCCACTCCTTTGCACCCTCCTCTTAGCAGGCCCCCACACCCAATGACACGACACATGTCCTCATAATGTCTCAAGGTCTCTTCATTAGTAACGAGCCTTCACGTCCAAAAGGGTTTTTTGCACTATCATCATCAACAAATCAGCACATGACAACCTTGTCGCTCAGGAGATGGTCGATAAACTGGGACTCCATACGGACCTTCTCGCCAAGCCATGCTGTATAGGGTGGTTAGGTAGTGGCAGTTCTTTTGTCCCGAGTCGACAAAGTGTTATGTCATTTTCTATCTGATCATACGCTCATGAGGTACTTCACACAGTTATTGATATGCGTGTTTGTTAGTTACTGTTGGACAGGCCTTGGCAGTACAACCATTCGAGTATTCACGATGGCGATTCCAGCACCTACACCTTCCAATACTAGGGGCTATAGTTCCAACTCCGGTTGATGTGAGAGTTACGACCATCCGACCTTATTATTTCTCATAGCCTTAGCCACTAAGACGGAGGAGAGTGGATTGTTTTATTATATCATTAACCAAGTTGGCACACTGGACGCTGACATACCGTCAAAGATTCAAAACCTCTTTCCTCTTACTCAGACGTATGTACCCTACGTATGTACCCTGCTTGATGAACTCCCACATGTTTGCGACTTTCAACATGCCATCGACTTTGTGCTCGAGATTTCCCTGCCCAATCTACCCTACTATTGGATGCCACCCACTGAGCATGAGGAAATGCAGAGACAATATTTAGAGTTATGCCATCATAGCCTTATCAGAAAAAGTATGTCTCTATGCATCATAGCGGCCCTCCTCACTCCATAAAAGGATGGGAAATTGATATTGTGTGTGCAACAAGATCACCGTCAAATAGCAATTCCCTATTCCCCCCCCCCCCCTCAAAGACATGCTCGATCAATTACATGGAGCTCGGGTCTTCTCAAAGCAGATCATCGACCCTCCTCACTACATTTGAAAAGTGGGTATCATCAGATCCGAATGCGGCTCGAAGATGAATGTAAAACTGCCTTCAAAATGAAGGATGACTTATATGAGTAGACCATCATGCCCTTCGGGTTGTCTAACGCCCCATCCATCTTTATGCGGGTTATGACCCAGATTTTTCGACCATTCCTCGGATTGTTGTTGTTGTGTAGTCTTTAGATTAGATTGCTTTCATTCCCATAAGTACACATCAAACACAATTATTGCAACACAAGAAAAACTCAAGCAAACCAAGGATATTCATCTCACTAATAAACGAGATATGACAATCTTGGTATACAAGGTTAGGCTAGCTTGGGGCCAAGCTAGGAAATACTACTACTTGGATATAAGACTAAGGGGTCCATATTTAACTCCAGCCCTATAAGTACTACTAAGTTTAGCATTTGAAAGATGGAAATAATAGAGAGCTTGAGGCTTGAATTTGAAGAACTCTCTTATTCACATCTCACCCCCTTTACCCAACATAAATGTAAAGTGTTCGACCTTGAATTCGAAGAGAAGGCCACGGGAGTTTGTAAAACATTCCCTTGGAGTGTTTCTTGGGGTCTAAAGGGGTGCAATGCTCCTTGTTTTCGGTGATTTATAAAATTTTCATTTTTGACACTTTCAAACTGAGTTTGACCCAATACATCACTGCCATTCTATGCCCTTATAGTAGACTTCATCTATTTTTGCATTTTTGTAGGAAAAAAAGGACTGGGAACTCCAAATAAATACAATAAGAGAACCAAGAGGCACACACGTGCCACGGATACCATTCATTCAACAGATCAGATTCAGCTCGAATTTTCATATCTTCCACATGTCATAATGCCCTCTCCCAAGCGGGATAACTATAAAATCACTGACTAACAACCAATTCTCCCTAGAGACTGACCTTTTGAGATTATCACCCTAGCAATTAGATTGTTTTTTAGCACACCAATCATTTGAGATATCCTTTTTGATTTGTTCAAATACAGCTATAATAAAGTTCACAAGCTTAATTCAACTATCCAAAAGTAATCAATACTATTATTCTTAAAGTTTTTTTTTACATTACTAAATTTCGATTTTAGACTTCAATAAATTTTAATTAAAAAATTATACTTCGCCCAAAATCATTCAAAAAACTGTTCACTTTAATTACAAAGTGGTATTTTAAATTAAAATAATTTAAAAATCCCCAAAAATCTCTAAAATTGAAAAAAAACAAAAATAAATTGAATTTTAAATTAAAAATCTAATAAAAAAACAAAAAGGAAAATTAAAAATATCAAATCACAACCTTGTCAAATTGAGGTTTTGTCCATATAACCCTTATATTCGTGCTCAAATTTTCTATATTTTAACAGTAATTTTACACATTCGTCACATGTAATTTATTTGTGACCTATCGCGTTATATGTTTTTTGAGAGGATTTTCGGCTTTAAATGTAAGAAACTTTGGACCTACGGACCAATACCCCAAAAATATGGCTGAAATTATCACTTGCCCTAACGTTGTTTTGAGATCTGCTTAGTTACTGTGTACCTTCCATGTATTGAAATTATAATTAGAATATTTTTAGTTCCCAATTACACCCTAAGATATGGCAGTTTGATGTCAAATTCATCATTATTGACTCATTACCGGGGGTGACAAATTGTGTTTTTTGGTCTGATTTCGGGCCGACATGACACGCCATGATAAGGGTTTTTTAGACACGAATATGACATGACTTAGTGTTGTTTTACCTGACGAACATGACCCATATAGAACACGACACGACTATGCTCAAATAAACCAAAATAGGCACGATAGTTCGAATAAATACACGAGAAGACATTATAACACGACCAACACGACTCATAATTTGAACACGAATACGACACGACATGACAGATCATGTCAATTTCACATCGTTCCATGTCGTGTTTTCGTGTCGTTTCTAAAATTGACACCCATACTTATTGATAGTCATACTTTGTTTATTAGTAACACTTGTAAATTTCACATAATGTTTATCAATCTTTTGTGTTCTTATTATAATGTTTGTGTGTCCAGGCCAACTTCTATAGGTTGATTGAAGCTGCAGGGATTACTTATATTAGTGTTGGCCATAGGAGTTCCCTCTTTAAACACCACAACAGGATCTTGAATTTATCCACAGTAGATCCTGACTCTACAACACCAAATTAGTACATTGACTCCACCAAGCAAGACCCTCTCTATAATTTATCAAAGAAGTAATGTGGTAATGTTATTAATGGAAAATAAAGCAGTAGAAAGATGACTACATGTTAAATTGTTTACATATAACTACAATGATTATTTATAATTGTGGCCAGTTGAACACCTAGCCAGTGAATGACATCTAGGCCTGTAAACTGGTCTGATTTGGAATAAGCAATTAATCAGATTTCGATTCGAAATCCAGATTTTTGATGGGTTTATATATTATTATCTGATCCGGAAACATATTTGGTCCAGATTCAAACATTTATATATATTTTCGATTATTTATCTCCCCCCCCCCCCCCATTTTAGATCAAAATATACTCCCACCGTTCCAAATTAATAGTCGTGTGAAAGTCGAAAACTATAAAAATTGGCTTCCAAATTTGTCATCCCAAGGATGATGAAACTACATTCATATGTATTGCTATTCAGTCATGCAGATATTTCGGATGGAATGAATCTCAACATTTTCTTCTCAACTTATTCAGTGAAGGACCAGGATCCGATTAACTATAATGCGTATGAATATTAATTTATAGTACGTATTATAATGAATCGGATCTCGATCCCTCATAGATCGAATTAGGCTAGATTTGTTTCTAATCTATTTAATAATTTAGAGAATCGGGTAAATGTATTTTAAACATAATTCATATCTGGATAAACACATCCAAACCCAAGCCCTAATGATTATTATTTGTGTTGAACTTTTTTTCCCTTCCCTTTTTTGAAACAAAGAATATCATGTTGTCACTTCTGGAGTTGATTTTCGTGGTTAATGTTACAAATCATATATGATTCCCGCATTCATCTGGACAAGCTAGTTAGTAGAGCATTTCTAATGGTATAAACATATTTATTTTCATAACCCTCAACCTCCATACAAACAAGCCTTTTGGACTCTTGTATGCGAGCTAAACAGGGGGGACGCTGTACCAAAGATAACTTAACACACGCTCCGTTTCAAATCTAATATCCCTTGGAGAGTTTCTAACTCTAGACTTTTGGCCTAATGAGTTTGCTCCTTACCGTTGGAGCAACCAGGGTGGGTGTATAAATAAATTTGAAAAACTAGAAGTTGCTACTTATTTTTAATTTCACTTGGGGTGTGTTTGATTGACTTTATGAGAGCAATAATTCTTACTTTTTACTTATTCTTTCGTGCTTGACTATATATTATGAGAAAAATAGTTTTAAACTTGACATGTTCATCTTTTCTTATTTACAAGAAACATTTCTTACCATTGCAACGAATTGGGTTTCATGAAAATTCAAAAAGTAAGAGAATGATTTTCATAAAAATGAAATGTTTTTTCGGTAATTTTCCATCTCTGTAATCAATCACACCCTTAAGCTATTTTGGGAGTTTAGGAGAAAAAATAAGAGAAGAAAATTTCATTAGGAGAGAAGATTAAAGAATGAAAAGTTAATAAGAGATAAGATAAGATAAATTAATATTCCTTCATTTGTTTGGGAGTTTATGAGAGAAGAGAAAATAACTTTATTTCTTATAATAAAATAATTTTTTCCCCTCTAAAAGGTGAAATTCATTAAAAACTTTCTTTTCACTTTCTTTCCATTTGGAGAGAAAGGGAGAGAGTTTAAAAAAAAGCAATTCTTTTTCTCTTCTTTTAAATTTCCAAACAAGAAAAAGTGTATCATCCTATTCTTATTTAAACTCCCAAACGAAATAAATGAAAGACTTCTCTTCCTTTTAGTTATTTTATCTCCAAAATATAACTGACCAACATACCTTAAACGCTCTTCGGGATGTAAAATGGATGGATACGGAACGGATACTATAGTATCCATATCCGTATTCGTTTAGAAATTTACCATCCGTATCCGTCCAGATAATAATTACAACTATCCTTATCCGTATCCTCTCGAATTTTTTGGATTCGGATAATATCCTTATTCGTTTTTATTTGATTTAAGATATATTAAGACATACATCGCTTATCAAAAACTAATTTAATCACTGAATCAAACATATAATTCTCTAAGTAGGATATAGAGAATGTGTGCAACATGAAGTTAAATTGTAAAAGAAGGCGGACATAAGTACTAACCTTGTCGCATTAAGCATTCAGATACTCGTACCTCACAAGTTGTACATGAGGTAAATTATGACATAACCATTACTTGAACATACTAATTCACCCAAATAAAATTTCACCACATTATATTGTACTAAAAAGAGAAATACATGAGTTTAAAACGTGTAACATGTTTTCTTAATCATAAAAGATGTGCACCAACTTAAATAAGTCATCGAAGAATAAAAATTAAATAGAAAAGAAAATAGCAATGCCGTAAACGATTTATACTAAAAGTTTCTTTCACCAAAATCCATCCTCCAAAACACAACAATAACATATCTTCAACTTACAAGGTCCCACAAGCTGTATTGAACAAGAACACAAAAAAATTAAAAACAGATAATGGTGCAACTTGCATAAATAAAAGTATCATAAGAAGAATACTAATGAATTGTGTAGTAAACAAGAAGATGAGAAAATAATAATACCCAAAAATGAAATAATACTCAAAAATAAATTTCAGAGAGTCTAGTTCTTCATTATCGTTTGCAACCTTTAGATTTTCTAAAATTGTTGCAAAAAATAGGATAGGTTAGTGTTTATTTAGGTTTACTAGTAATAACAAATATAAAATTTATTTTGACTTACCCAATTTCTCTCCAATAGAAGGCAACCAATTTTTCATACAAAGAGTCTCCATGGTTTCAGAAGTCAAGGATAAAAGAAAATCATACACCCCCCCTATCATCAACAATCCCACGTCCCTAAAGATTAACGTTTTACTTCTCTAGAGGGAGTGAGACGCGAGCGGGTAGAGAGAGAACAATAGGTGTCTTGTTGGCAGAAGTCATATACCAGACAAATTCCACCCCTTAATCTGTAATTTTTTTTTTTAATTGCAAATCCATTATTAACCCCATTTCCTTATTGGAAATTATTGTAAAACAAAAAATGTTATGATAAACATATGCTAAATGTTATATACTTATGTTATATTAATATTATTATTATATACAACAACAAATATTAATATTATATAATTAGAAGATAATTATAGTAATTAATAAATAGAATTATATAACGGATACGGATATCCGTCAATATGGATAGTCTGTCTTGTATAAAGATTATCCATCATGGATACGAGCATTATCCCTATTTGTATCCCTATCCATTTTTTCGGATATATAAAATGTCTATTCAAATCCGCTCTTTCGAATACTTATTCGGATACGAATACCGGACGGACTCGAATTTTTGAATATCTGTTTTCACCCCTAGCACTCGTAATATTAACGACTCAAGTTTTTACCAATTATTTTCATCAATAATTAGAGTATGAAACCAATGTAAAATGGTGAGAAATAAAATATCAAAATTGAAAATATTTTCTTATCATTATCTTTTGTAAATTATATGAAAGTGAATCAAACTGTCAGTGATGCTCTTATTATCATATAAAGGCCATTAAAGAGGCTTTATTATCATATTAGTGCCATGCAGTGTTCGTGAAGGCAACGACAAATTATGTTGCTAATAGAATTACTGAGTTACAAGGGTAATACAATAAATACACATTATAGTGTGTTTATCCTCCGTGTTTAACCGAGAATCAACATTATTAGTATGTTACAAGTATTTTAATATACATGTATATGTATGTATTAAAGGTTGTCTGATTAGCTGATACAGCTATAATTTTATGAGTAAAACTAGTACAAACTCACAATTTTGAGTCATTTTGTGCGTGATACTAAGTGAACCTTCTATACTAACCATATTTTGTGCGTGATACTAAGTGAACCTTCTATACGAACCAAGGCTGATATGACACATGAATGTGTTGCACATAATTATGAGTCGACGTAACATTACTCTAAATTTATTATTTTCGTAGATGCTTCACACTCGCGTGTGTTGTGCACTAAGTTAATTTGTAATTTAAAAATTTATGGGAGAAATTTAAATTTGTTAATTAAATAAGGGTTTAAATGAATTATCTTAAAATCTTTATCTTCATTATAATACAAAAGGACGAAGTTAGCTATTCTTGAGGGGGGCATGACCCCCTCCAACTTTGAATTTTTTTAAAACAATACCCCTTAAATTTTGTATAGTATATAATTAAGTCTTTTTTTCCAACAATTTTTACCAACACAAGATATTATTTAGGGATATAATTTAGTATACAATGTAGATCCCGATACATAAAATTATAATAACATCCAAATTATAACCATTTTGTGTTGTAAAATTGTGTTGTTGTTGTTGTTCAAGAACACATCTTTACCTTTGTTCATCTTTTGTGGAGTGCATCTCTACACCGTATGGTTGCGTGTCATTAAGGATCTTGCTGCGTGAGGATTCTTTGCTGAAGATAGGACTGCGAGTCCTTGGAGGGTGCTGCGGGTATTCTCTTGCTGAGTTCAAGACTGTGAGTCTTTGTGGGTTGGATGCGTGTTGATCCATTGCAGATTTCTCTATGTAATTGTAAGTTGCGATTTATAGATTCATAGTGAAATAAAGGTTTTATCCGAAAGAGTCTTTTTACTGAAATCTGTGTCTCATCATATTTATTATGTCGCATGCGGTATTTTTTTATGGTTTGACACACGCACCATATATGGATGTTTAGGGGCTGAATTAATAGACTCTAATTAAATAAGTGAACCAAATTATAACAATAAATGGTTGAAAGTCTATCATGTGTAAGCAATTAAGTTTAGACCACTGATGTATCTCACTGTTGTTAAAAATATACAAGTTTTTTTTATTATAACTCAAGTAGAGATAAAAGAATTATAGAACTTCATAATATATGCAAAAAGTTATAGCACAAAGAAAGGACATGAAAAAACATACATCTTTTTCATTCATTCATAAACTTTGGGGCATTACAAAATTGGGAGCTACTGCCCAAGGATTACATAATAAAAAGACGAAAAGGAAAATGTATACAAAAGTTTACTGGCCCAAGAGGAACCACAGATCTGGAGCAGAGAAAAAATCTTCAGGAAGGCCCGAAGAAGCTGCTAGGCAAGACTGTTGGGCATTAATAGAAACCTCCAATCTCGTTTGCGCTTGTGTACGCTCGATGAGGAGTTTCTCTCGTTTCAGCTTCACCAGACGCAGAGTTTCTTCGACATCCTCTACCTCCTTATTGACATCTTCCAGCAGAGGGGCTAGGTTAGCCAACTTAACTTCCTCAGCCCGTTGATCCCCCTGATGTTTTCGGAGCTGTTCACTCTGACTATCCAGTCGCTGGCTCTTTAAAGTTTTTAAGTGCGCAATAATCCAGTCAAAACGAAATCCATCACGACCCAACTCCCTCAGATAGCCAAGGAATTAGTTGAGGAGGGCTATGGAAACATTTGGAGTAGGAGTGATAACGATATCAGCAACAATGGTGGCCATTCCCTAAAGCCTATAGCTCATCGCGAGGATGTTGGAACGCAGGCGATCCACAGTAAAGTCAGAGGATGGTGGCTTACAAATTGCTTAACTACCAAACGATGGCTGGCAGGCATTTGAGGGGAACGCTAAAGGACCATGAGGCAAAAGGTGTGAGGATCTAAGTCAGGCAGAGGGAGCTCACAACCAGATTCGCTATCAGCAGCAGCGCCTGTCGTGGAACCTTGATCATTGTGACTAGAATCTTCTTAGATAACGGGTTCCCGATGGGGTGAAGCGATGGGCGAAAGAACTAGTGGAGAGTTCTCCCGCGTAACTTGAGAACGGGCAGAAGAAATAATGAGTTAAAGAAAAAAACCTTAATAACAAGTGTTTTCGTTGTTAAGTCACCGATATAAGTGGAGTTTATGAAAGATCTTAACAAGTGTTTCCGTTATTATGTCACCGATATAGGTGGAGTTTATGAAAGATCTTAACAAATGTTTTCGTTATTAAGTCACCGATATAGGTGGAATTGTGAAAAATCTTAACAAGTGTTTTCGTTGTTAAGTCATCGATATAGGTGGAGTTTATGAAAAATCTTAACAAGTGTTTTCATTTTTAAGTCACCGATATAGGTGGAGCTTGCGAAAAATCTTAACAAGTGTTTTTATTGTTCAGACACCATTATATGTGAAGTTTGAAAGGTTGAGAAATGAAGCGAAACTAGCGAAGTACCTCAGTAGTAGCGGGAGCAAGAATGGGAGTCACCACGGAGGCCATAACGGCAGGAGCTGTTAGGGGAATGCTTATTTCCTCAGAAGCCTCAACGGCACCCCCAACTGAAGAAGCCTCAACGGTCGGTAAAGCTCCCTTGCCAACAAAAGGTACCAAGGCCAACATAGGAGTTTCACTGGGAGAAGATGTTGGACCTTTAAGTGATGCCCCAATATGGGTGGGTACAGAAGAACCACCACGCTGGGTAGAAGAATCAACCTTGGCCTTAGAAATATGCAGACCACCAAGAAAGAGGGTGGGGAAAGACTTGGAGAAAGCTGCAAACATGAAGCTAAGTTTTAGACATGAGGAGCAAGTATAGAAAAAGGGAGAAATACCCCTAAGTGTTACTTACCTCAGTTATGGTACCAAAAAGGGGAACTGCAGCTAGGGGTCTCATCATCACAGTGGGAAGAAGGATGTTAGCTAACAAAGATACCATTTCAACCTAAGGCATCATAACATATTAAAGTTTAGCATATTAAATAGAAAAAAGGGATGGAGGAGAAAAAACAGACGTAAGACCTAACGAGTAATTGATAATATGTTACCTAGGGGGCACTTTTCGCAGCTAGAATGATGGGCAGAAGGACCTCGTGCTGAGCTGATAATTCAGTAGGGGCTGGGGGAGTTGTCTCTGGTTGAGAAGAGATGCCCACAGATTCAACGGAATCCACCCCCACAGCAGTATCCTTCATTCGTAGAGTGGTCGAATGGTGGGAGTAAGTAAGCCCAATCACAGGGGAATGAGGAGGAGTCACATCAGCCTGAGAAGAACCAAAACGTCCCCCCACGAAAGGGCTCATGAGGGGGCTGGGTCTTTCTTCTTCAACCTCTTGCACAAAAGTTATTAAGAGTTAAACATATGAAGCTTGTCTTAGAAAAATGTGAGTAAGAACAACAACACACATACATACCTCAGATTCAGAGGGAGAGTGGGGGGATATAACTACTGGAGAAGGGGGAGAGGAGGCAGCAATAAAGGGAGCTGGGGAGAGATGTACATATGGAGTTTGTTTCATCTTGGACTTGGTACCCAAAGTCTTTTTCTTTACACCCGCAGCACCAATACCTCGACGAACCTTTGAACTCTTCTTCCTCTTTTCCCCTGGTTCAGTTGAATCATTAAGGATAGTGGGGAAGACTACAGAAGGAGGAACGACGGGAGCGCATTATTGAAACTCAACATGTATTCGTTCCACCTCAGCCTGAGCTCTCCTTATCAACTCCTCATTCAGTTCTGTAGACATGGGAGGAGGAATGGAGGCGATGGGGAATGCCTCCAAAGGAGTTTGGGCTGGGTTTGAGACTTAGATTTTGAGGAAGTACCTCTCTTGGACTTCCTACCTTTCTTGGCTGGTGGCTCAGAAGGCCCTTCGTCGAAAGCTGCTTCGGTTGTAGGGGCAAGATGGTTGGGGGTTACAATGGTTTTGGGTTTGGGCGTGGAAGTAGGTATCATTGGGAAATAAAGGGGTAGATAGAGGGGAGGATATTTAACGATTTTAATCAGAGGGAACTCAATTCCAAGAATAAAGTTGCCTTTGAGACCCAACTCCAAGGCAGAGAAATAAAGGACTGGGGGGGACTTTGTATGAACTCACGAATCATTACCAGTTGCCTCAAATGGAACTTGGTGGCATAAGAGGTAGATACGTCCCCTTTCCTAGTGGCACTGAGAAGGGTGACTCGACCATTTATGGCAGAAGTCACAACAAGTACTGCTGCAAGGTAGAAGGTGCAAGCCTCAACAAAAGTAGCCCTTTTATTGCTTAGTTGAAATACAGGTCGAGGAGCCCCCTGATCAAACTCGAACTGCCAGCTACATCTACCAGGGTTATAAGGTTCAGAAGTGTATCCCCATTCAGTAAAGGAAGGAAGAAACACAGGAGTGAACAGAAGTACCATGGACTGCGAAGGATCTTCTACAATCGAAATGAAAGTAACCTTTGAAGTTGTAGAAGGAAAAAAATTCCAAGAATGGGCAAAGGTAGACTCGTTGTACGACCTCATAACAAAAGAATCAAAACGACAAAAAAACTCCCATTATCTCCTTTCAACTCTATTTTTTAAGGAACCATAAGAGGCATGGGGGTATAATGCATTGGCTCACAGGATAAGAGATAAACTTGGCGATAATGGCAGGAAAACGGGTATAGAGGAAACCCGTTAAGATAATGGTGTTGGCAAAATTGGCCAAGTTGTAACAACCAAGTGACCGTGCCATGTCAATGTGGGTTCAATCTAGCCAAGTGTAGAGGGACCCCAAAGAAACGATGGCCAGAGGAAGGTTGAAACCCCTGGCTAAACGGATAAAAATGTTTATAAGGTCCCTCCCGAGTTGGTCGTTAAGTTTCCAAGTCATAAAGAAATGCGAAAGCATCATAAGAATGTAGGTTGGTAGTTCCAAAGATGTATCTTTACCTTGGCCCGTAATAGCAGTGACGTCCTTCGCAGTGGGAGCTTCAAAAAAGTAGCTGATAAGGGGAGTAAAAGTGGCCTTGCTTGAAGACCAAGTGCAACGATGACAAATTAGATCAAGCTCAGCTCGGTCAACAGGCTCTTCGGCATCTAAGGCCTCGTCATGATATGCAAACTCACCCATGGGATCAAACCCAAGTAGCTCACAAACATCCTCCAACGAAATGGTGAACTCCCCCAGGCAACGAAGAATGTATGAGTTATAACATTCCATTTGGAAACTAACACTTGGAGCGCAGCGTTGTGCTTGGAAAAAGTGAACTCCCCAAACCAGCTAGCTCGGTGAAGACCGACCTTAGAAAGAGTTATACCGTGAGAGCTCTGTATGTGTGCATGCCAGGCAACAAAATGAGCTGGCGATCCCCCAAGTGCCTCGAAATCAATCTGGGAATACGGGAAGTCGCTAAGGTCCAATCGAAAGCATAGAGTCCCCTTTGGAGGGAGAAAGCCCCACTTTGATGAATCTTTATCTTCATCACCTAGCAGCAAAGGGTCGTACTTGGATAAAAATGGCAGGTCTTACATGCATCAGAGAACTCATCATCTTCGCCAAAGATGGGAGACCGACGATAAAAACTTAGTTACTCTTGATGAGCAGCATCCAAGGTAGTGGTGCTAGGGGTGGCAGCGGTGCCAGAGGTGGCAGAAGGGGAGCTTGGATGAGCAGCGGCTGTGGTAGCCTTCGATACATTTGAAGAAGCCATAGTAAGTGGCGATAAAGGAAACAACTTGGTAAAGAAGGTCTATGAACGAAAAAGGAGGAGCACAACCACAGGTGGTGGCGTAAAAGACAAGAGTAAGAAGAAAACTAGGTAAGAGCTTGGCAATAATGGAGTTCTGGCGGAGTTTCTCTCTCTAAGAATATATGGAAGCTTGAAGAAGATGAAGGAAAGAGAAGTGTTTTGAAAAATAGACGTTTGAAATCTTTTAAACCCGTCTGTTGAGTTTCCAACCACCACACGTGCAAAGCCGCCTGTAATCATTTCAAATGAACATGTAGCACTTCGGGAAGTGTCCTGACAGTTGAGAAGACAACGCCACATCATTAATGAAGTGACGCATGGGGCACAAAAAGGGTTTCTTCCTAGGCAAGTTTAAGTTTTGGCGCCAGAATTTTTCTGTCAGACATATTCAATAAGTCCCAACGAAGACACTACCCCAACGGTTCAAAAAGCTGCGATGTCCCCTCGCCACAAGTCCAAACGTTGTTTAATTGTGACTCAGCTACATCGAGGAGAATTTATGCTTTTTCGAAAATAGTGAAATGTTGCCAGCGAGAATTTCACTGCCCCAAAGTCACAACGAGTATTTATGAAGGTTAGTAGGTCTTTCGGGAGAATTTCAAATAGACAAGCTAGAACGGTTGAAGCTCAGTGTAAGGAAAAAGTGGCGATGCCCCTTTGCCAAAGCACCCATAGGCCGCAGCGCTTCAGTTTAGAATTTTTTCACAAAGAGAAGGTTCATCGGATTGAGAAGTTTTCGTGCAGACATTTCTTGTTCCCATAATAAATCTCTCCACAAAGGGGCAAATGTAGAAGGGGCTTGAAGGTAATCCTAAGATTAGAGATAATCCACCCATTAACAATAGTGTTTGGGATTAAGGCAGCTCAGCGTGGCAGCTCAGCATGGCAACTCAGCGAGGCGGCTCAAAGGGACCTTACAGCGAAGAAACTGATCGAGAGAGTTCATCCTTTACTCCTGTTGATTAATTTAGTCTTGTTTTATATTTTGTTTATATTGACTATGAGCTATAACGATTATAAATATGTAACGAGTATAATGATTTTGTGTGAGGTCGAACGGTACTCGCGAAAGACTAGGCTTGGCCGGGCCTGGGAGAGATTTCATGCTCTATCGAACGACCTCACCATGGTAACTTTAGATGGACTTGGTTGGAGGATTGAGAAGTGAGGCACCGTTGGGGCTTGTCCTGACCATCTCAGATACACCTGGTAAAACACCGAAGGACCCTGATCGTGGAATCACGGACAGAGTAGCTTTAAGTTCCATCAGGCGTTGAGTTGTGAGCCAAACAACCCTCTACTTAATGTCACATCTACTGCAGGTAATGTCAGGAGTCAGTAAGGCAATGCCAGATCTGCACTTGAGTAAACCAACGTGGTATTTGGGATTGTCAGACGGTTAGTAATCCACCTTTGTGACGATAGCCCCCAACACACAGTGGTTAGGCAAAAGGCAAGTCTTGGCATTTAATGTTTATGACGTGGAGCTAATTAGTGCATCAGGTATTTAATGTTTGTGACATAAATTATGAGGGATGTCTTTCACAGGCATTAGTGATTGAGTTGTTTCAGGGGTGGTGTGGGGGGCTATTGAAGGACCCCAACCACCTCTGGGGAGAGCGTGTTCCTTTTGAGAGTTCAGAAGTTATTGCTAGAGAGAATCTACATCAGAGAAAGATTCATTGTAGACCAGAGAGTTTACTCACCCACCATTGTCATTTATTACAGAGCTTTAACACTTGACAGAGATTTTTGAGGGTGGTTGGTGTGTTTGGCTGCCTGTCGAGGTGTTCATTATTATCCTTTGAGTTATACACGAGATATTTGGGAGTTTAAACAGAGTTTATTTTCATCGAGTTGTGTTTGCGTGTCCAGTAGTTAATCAATAAGTGTTGTTATTTAACTTATCATTATTGTACTCAAAAGGGGTTATGCCTCCACCTAATCTAAACTACCCTCTTAAAATATATAAATATATATATGTGTATATAATAATAATAATAATAATAATAATAATAATAATAATAATAATAATAATAATAATAATAATAATAATAATGCTCTTGTGCGAACTGTTTCGCATTTTAACAGTGTTGACTGTACATGTCTCACCTGACGGTGAGCGTAGAAATTATCGGCTTAATTATAAGCGATTTCTCTCTCTTTCCTAGGCCTACCGTCAGGTGACACATGTCCGGTCCGCACACTTAAAATGTCGGTTAGTTTGCACAAGAGCAGTACTTTATATATATATATATATATATATATATAGTGAGAAGTTCAAAAGTTAATATAAAAGATGAACATTTTAATGAACCTTAATAAAAAAAACACCCAACAATCCATTAATTTTACTTCCTATATTGTAATTGGTCCACGCCAGTAATAATGAACACGTATGTCGATCGATTCCCCCCCCCCCCCCATGGAAGCACTTATGGAGGCAAGTTCTGGGTTTTCTGGCCGGGGGGGAGGGGAGTTGGGGGTGATGTGTAAAAAAAATATTCGATTGATACGCGTGTTCGTTGCCGCTGGCGCGGAGTAATTACAACATAGGAATTAAAATTAATGGTTGTTGGGTGTTTTTTTGTTAAGATTCATTAAAATGTTCATATTTTATATCCACTTCTGAACCTCTTATATATATATAGGAGAAGGCTCACCTGCATCATGCTCTATACATCATCCATACATCACACCTAGTTGTAGGGCCTAAAAACCTTTTTTTTTAATTTTTTTTTTTTTGCTTTTGAAATTATCATTCCAATAAACCCATGTTCAAAAAATTAGATCAAAATACATTTTTTTAGCTATTTTTAAAAAATCCACAAAAACTGCTCAAAATACCTCATTTATAAGGGTATGAGCTAGCAGCTTTTTGTGGCTTTTTTAAAAATAGTTAAAAGATGTATTTTGACCTAATTTTTTTAATATGGGAAGGTTAATTTCAAGAGAAAATAAAAAAAATAAAAAAATAGGTTTCTTAGGGCCTAGAACTAGGTGTGGTGTATGGTATGATGTATATATCATGATGTAGGTGAGCCTTCCTCTCTCTCTATATATATGATACTGCTCTTGAGCGGACTATCCCGCATTTTAACAGTGCGAACCAGACATGTGTCACCTGGCAGTGAGCCTAGAAAAGAGAGAGAGTGTGCCTATAATTTAGCGAATAATATCTAGGCCCACCGTCAGGTGACACACACACACACACACACACACACATATATATAGCCATTCTCCTAAGCGGACTTCCTTAAAGAATGGATTAACGGACTTTTGTCCTTATCCGGCTATGGTCCCCTCATGGTCCATAAGACTTTTGTTATTTTCGTTAGATGGCCCCCCTCTTGTCTTATACTAAAACCCTAATGTAAGACTATATAATTAAAATATTTGTAGTTTAGACCCAAATTGGTATCCAGACCTTAAGAGCTTTAGAATCTCACCAAATTCCGACCAAAACCCAATTGTGATATCAGAGCCATAAGATGCTCCTTTCAGACTTATAGTAAAAAGACATTAATGCCCTTGGGTTTTATCCCTCGCATTTACAAATATATTTTTGGAACCAACCCAGACTACCATCCCATACCCATAACTGATTTAGACCCAGTAGGTTGTTTAACCTCTCACATAGACGGTTGTTCACACACTGAACACGTCCCAACCAAACACGCAGACAGTAGACAAGTTACTGCTAGTGCTATTAATAGCATAATAGACCAAAATAAGTGTATACTCCTTATATTAAGATAATTAATAAAAGATACTAAAATCCTAGAAATAGAGATAAAAAATATCTCTAAAAGATTACTAGAAATAGATAACCAAATCCCAATAGACTTAGTACACGTTTTACCAGAAATAAATATTAAGACAAATCATATAGAAGTCCTTAACAAAGACATTTTAGAAATTAAAACTCTAATTAAAAATCAAGACAGTGGGTTAATTAAACTTACTAAAGAACAAGCTAAGCTTATCCATAGATTAGATAGTTATCTTCCTAATGGAGATAGTTAGATCAGATTGGAATGAGGTACCAAGAGACCTCTCTATTCAGACCTTATCAGATTTTTATCAAAGAAATTTAGAAAAGATAAATGATGATAGATTTTATTATAAGTTAAATGAAAATGAGATTGCCAATGATGCTAATGAAACTAGACTCATATTAGAAAGATTAAATTTAATTTCTACATCCATAAAAGTTACCTAAGACTATAATAGTAGCTTTGTTAAAGACTTGCATTTAGATTTAAAAGCTAAAACAGAAGGATTAACCACCTTCTACACATACTTTGTTAAATTTCAACAAAATTTTGCAAATTATCTTAATAATATGGAAAGTCATAACCAATCCAAAATGGATAGTATTATTAATGAACTTAGACTAGACATGGCCCAAGTAGAAGAAAAATATGAAGAAATTATAAGTGGAATTAAGGTTGTATATAATAAGCCTTCCCAAGCAGAAATAGACTCACCTTTTATTCTAACTCGTTTAGATAAAATAGAAAGGATTGTAGAATCTATAGAATCTAGATCTGCGCAGCAACAAGAAAAAGATAATGAAGTAAAAGACTATATTACAAGTGTTGCCAAATCTCTAGTTAATTCTCTTGCTAGACATAGTGAAGAAATTTCTGAGAAGACAAGAAAAGATAATAAGAATTTTAAAGAAGAAATCCTTAGTCAAATAAAAAGACAAAAAGATTATTCAGACTTTTTAGAAAGAATTGAAAAAATACTTGAACAAAAACAAGTAACCACCTGTAAATTTAGAGAAGCCCCTCTTATAGAAACTAGAGAAAGGAATACCATAGGTAGACGAGTCATAAATGACGGATTAGATAAGACTAATAAGATAGTTATCTCTATCCCAAATATTGGATAAAGTAATCATATGCTCCAAATACTTAAGGATTCATCCTCCAATGTTAGGACATGGTGGAAAGAAAGAAATTTCACCAATCCTCTCCAATGGAAAGAATGGGTTAAAGTTAACTGGAAGATTGTTGAAGACTCCATTCATAATGGATAACTTCCAACCGTTTGATACATAGACCTGTTTAAAGAAGGTGCCACTCCTAAGACTCGTAATTATAACATGACTTGCCCTTGTAGGAATCATGTGTTAGACAAATCTTATACTGAGCTCCAGGTACTTGACTCATAATGACTTAGATCTAGGGAAACTGATAGGAAGTTTCAATTCCTAACCTTTGGACTCTTTCAAGCAAGAATCGAAGGATTACATAGACCTCAGAATAATATCAACATACTATGTTGTTTAGTAGATAAAAGATGGAAAGATTTTGAGAAGAGCCTTATTGGGATATCCCAACTAGAAATGTCAAATAACATAGGATACTTTAATGTCATTCCGGCATTTACAGTAACCGTAGACACGGCCAAACATTTTAAGTTAATCTTATATGCTGGTGGCTATGAAGACTATATTATCCCAAACACTAATATAAATATATAATTCCAAAGATATGTGAAGTTCTCCCAATTTCCTTATGGAGGAATTCAATCGAGAATTCCTAGCGGTAGACTTAATGAAGAAATCTTAGTTAGAACCAATGTTTCAGACTATAATCATACTTACAGTATTAGAAAGACTGGACTCATGAGATAAAAAGCTAAGACCTTTTGGCAATTGCCAGAATTTCAAGAAACTAAGACTATACAAAATAAATCCTTGTTTATCAATCAAGACGATGTCACTGGAAATGTTACCATCCAGTTTGGTCCTCCTAAGATTGTCAATAAGAACATCCAGATCGAAGAAATTAGATTTAGGAATATGAGAGAAGCCATAATCAATGATCCTTCAGAAGGAGAATGTAGTAGTAAGACTAGTTCTAGTTTATTAAGACAAGCTCCGGTAATTAGACCTAGAAGATCATTTGAACAAAAAGACTTAATTAAAGAAAAAGCTAGGATCCAAAACTTTGAACATGAATCCTCAGAATTAGATATGAAGACATTTAAAGATCACCTTAAGAAAAGTCATTCTGTTAGATTTCAAGAAAGAGAAAGATTTAATATGATAGCCCAAGATCGCATATTAAAATTAAAAGAATCTAAGAATACAAAAGAACTTCTTAGAAACTGAAGACTAATTGAAGAAGGAGAAGAAAGACTAATGACAACTACACAAGTAGAACCTAATAAAGAAGAGATAAGAAGTAGTAGTAGGCTAGAAGATGTTCCTAGACTTTTTAGTAAACCTATAGGAATAAATATTCCTATATACTCAAGCACTGTAGTAAAGACCAAACCTGATTATATTAAAGACTTTCCTATTAGTGATAAGAGTTTTACTCCCATTAAGACTATGGCAATACAAGCCATAAATCCAGTAGGTATATACCTTAACTTAGACAACGTCCAAGATAGGAAAAAGGCCTTAGATGAATGGCGTAATCAGATGAACATGTGTTTTGCATCTAATGAACAATGGGATGCAAGTTCATGTAAATAATACGCTGAGCAATCCATTAGAGGTATTGCAAAATACTATTTAGATAGTTTAAGAAAGGCTACAGATGAAGACTCCTTAGCTAAGTTTGAGAAGATGAAAGAAAACTTAGAAGAAAGATCAATTTAAGAATATATTCAATTGTTCACATCAGAATTCATTGGAGCTGGACATCTAGCTCAAATCAATGAACAAGACCTAGCAAAAACTAAGTTAGCCCTCCTTAGCATTTGCAAATTAGATAAGATAAATGAATATAGCAATAATTATGAGCAGTTATATTACCAAATTAAAGAATATGGATAGACCTTAAAATATGAATACTTTAGGAAGATACCAGCCATAGGACAAATTCTAATTAATGAATATAGGAATTGGCCAGGAGTAGCTGGAGTAAAGAATAACTCCCTTAGTGAAAGAATCAATTTCGCCAAAGACTATATCATATATAAGAGATGTGATATAACCCATGAAAATTTGATAGAAGAAACTTTCAAACAGATCCCTTCAATCAAAGACGAAAGAGATATCGCTCCAATACAATGGGGATGCGGTAGTGAATCTAAGAAATTCAAAAAGAAATTAGAATGGAAACATAGGAAGTTTAAGACTAGACCTTTAGGGTTTCCAAAGAAATATAAATTCAGGCAATCTACTACATTTAGAGAAAAGAATCCTAAGACTAAGAAAAATAAATTTAATCAAAGAAGATATTTTAAGAAGAACACTAGTAAGTATAAGAAGGTTCCAAATTATAGGAAAGAAAAAGATGTAGCTCAATTTAAGACCTCTATCAAAGAATGTTGGACTTGCGACAAAGAAGGACACTTTGCAAAAGACTGCCCTAATAAGAAAGATAGAGAAGGTATTAAGATTATTAATACAATGTTAGACTATGCAAATCAAGAAGAGTTAAATATCCTATATGCCATAGAAATATCAGACATAGAAGATGATGATAATACTAGTATCTATAGCACATATACAGATAGTGATTCAGAAGACTATAGTGATACTGATGAGCATGAAAACTCTCAGGATACTCTAGATTTGTATATGATGCAAATTAATCAAGACGATTTAGATAATGAATATATAGACTTTCAAGAAGCTTGGTATAAGTGTATATTAAGCCCATTTTTAAAGAAAAGATGGACAGTTAGTAATCCTGAGTTACTAACCTATATACCTAGATGCTAATTTAATGAAAGACATTATTGAACATTTGAAATGAAATGTAGCAAGAAAGACTTTTGATGTGTAGAATGCTTTGAGATTATACAAACAAAATTGTTTATGGTCTGTGTTATTTGTCAATTACACTGCCATGAAACTTGTTGGAGAACTAGATTTAGAGAAATTTATACTAGCCAGTATGAAGTTCAAATAGACTTGGATATTAAAACATATTATCAAGACATTGATAAAAATATAGCCAAAAGATTGCAAGAAAATGAAGACTTCAAAGGAAAGGGAATTTCCTATGATTTAGAAGGATACCATTCTAAAAATAGTTCAGAAGACCAAATACCCTTAGATTTTATAGATAAACCTCAGAAAGGAATATCTATATTGGAAAAGAACAATTTAGGAATTTCTACTAAACCACGTGCTTGTTTTGTAGAATTATTTGTTCAACACAAAGACTATCATAAAAGACTTTTAGCTTTTATAGATACATGATGCTCTCAGAGTATTTGCAAAGCTAATGCCTTTCCTGAAGACTATTTTTTAGAAAGTACTCAAGAAATCTATGGTAAAGTGGCTAATGGAGATCCATTTACCTTATATTTCCAAACTATTCTTATTTATTTTAAATTAGGAAATCAGACCAACAAAACCGTTAATCATCGGTTGTGGATAATGGATCCTCGCCCTAGTTTCACAGGAAACATTATTTTAGGACAAGACTTTATTAGTAAATATCATCCTTATACTCGGTATAATGATAAGATATTAATTAGTGATAAAGAGGAATTTAATATTAAAGCCCCTCTAATAGATCACAAGACTGCCTTTGACCTTATGTAGGTCAAACCAAATTATAGACCTATAAAACATCAGAGTTCTTCAGCGGAGCATGGTGGACCTAGACCTACAATCCAACAAGAAGCCTTAGAAATAACTAAACCCTTACAAAAAGAGTGTAAGTGTCCAGACCAAAAGTGTTATAAGCAAATAGCGCTTATACAACAAGACATTTTAGATCAAGCCCAACATACCTTATTACAAGTTCAAGCTATATCCAAACAGAAGAAAATGGATATAGAAGTAAAAAAGGAAAAGATTAGGCAACTAGCAGAGCCTACTTTAGGAGAAAATCCCATTGCTAAGTGAGATAAAGACCAAAGTTATTGTGAAATCATCCCTATTAACCCAGACGCTACTATTAATGGTGGAACCTATAAGAAAGAATATTCACAAGAAGATAGGGAAGAATTTAAAAAAGACATAGACAAAATGATTAAGTTAGGCATTATTAGAGAAAGTAAAAGTAGACATAATAGCCTTGCCTTCTATGTTCAAAATGAATCTGAACGTAAAAGAGGAAAAATACGTATGGTTATAGATTATAGAAAATTAAATAAGAATTGTGAATTTGATTCTTATAAGATACCAGACAAGAATAATTTAATCAATTTGATTGAAGATAGAAATATATTCAGTAAGTTTGATTGAAAATCAGGCTTCTGGCAAATCAAGATGTATCCAGATAGTATTACTTGGATAGCCTTTAGTGTGACCCAAGGAAAATACAAATGGCTAGTAATGCCATTTGGATACTTGAATGCTCCTCAAGTATTCCATAGAAGAATGGATAATATATTTCGACCTTATTCAGAATTTTATCTTGTTTACATAGATGACATTCTTGTAGCCAGTAAGACTGAGACAGAGCATGTAGATCATCTTAAAAAGATTATTGTAGAATTAGACAAACATGGTATTGTTATTTTCGAAAGGAAAATGCAATTATTTCAGACTGAGATAGATTTTGTGGGAATGCATATTAATAAAGGAAAATTATCCTTGGCAGAATACATAACTAAAATGATTCTTGAGTTTCAAAATCAACTTAAGGATAGAAAATAATTAGAATCACTTTTAGGATTGCTTAATTATGCTGCAGAGTTTATTAAAGACCTTGCTTCAAAAAGACAAAGCCTAACATCTAAATTAAAAGGAACAGACAAAACTAATCCTTTTTATTGCACCAAAGATGATTTTGAAGTCATAAGACAGATTAAAGATGCAGTCAAGAACATTCCTTTACTTGAACTACCTAATGTAGAAGACCAGTTTATAGTAGAAACAGATGCCTCTGATAAATAATGGGGAGCAATATACTTTGCCATTGATCATCAGACAAAAAAGAAGAAACTTTGTAAATATAGTTCTGGAACCTTTACAAACCCAGAAACAAGATACGCTTCCCATGAAAAAGAAGTTTTAGCTATATTAAGGGAAATAGAAAAATATATGCTTTTTCTTAGACCTAAACATTTTACTGTTTATACTGACTCTTCTTATGCAGTAAAATTTAGAGACTTAGACTTGTCCAAATCAATGACTAATAGACTTATTAGATGGCAATAATTTCTTAATGGCTATGACTTCTCTGCTATACATATTAAAGGAAGTAAAAATATCATTCCAGACATTATATCAAGAGAGCCAATGTTTGCTAACACTAATATAATTTCATGTTTTATGTTGTAAACAAAAGATCTAGACAGCATGAGTTCCTCTGAAACGAATATACTGAACAAAGAAAACGTTGCAGACGATCTTATACGCGTAAGACCAAATGCTGGTGTAACGCAAAGACCAGTCCTAGAGAACTTTGATGATATCTTGGTTCCTCCAGGAAAATCTAGACAAGAGATTATTGATCAAAATAGACTCATCAGAAAAATGTATTTCCCCCAATATAGACCCGATCAAAGATATCCAGACTTGATAAAATTTAGACTAGAATTTTTAAATGATGAAAATACTCTTATAGACGCTATATGGTGGAATGTGAAGAATAGACTATGGATAGAGTTCAAACAAAATTTGGTAGCCATTGCCAGATTCATGAGAACGCAAAGACTTGCAGTTACCCATCTCAGTGGTACTGCTATGCCTAGACCGTAGATTCAGACTTATGCTCAGACTATTGGAGAATCCTTCAAAACTAGACCCGTTGATAATTTTTGTTATCAGAAAAAGACTTTTAAGACTAAGATTGTTATACCTTTTGGTCATAATAATCTTCCATTATCAGAAGACTATCAGAAATACTTTAATAGCATTATTTAACATTTCAATATGTTATTATCCGAAACTAATGGAGACGCCTTAATAATGAAAGGTTTCTTTAAAGGCGTCCCAAAGATTTATCTTTCTGGGAAGGCAGAGATGGCTCAGATAACCTTAGAAGACTATGGGTTCATTGGACTCATCCAAATTGAGCCTATAGAAGACTCTGTTGGTTTTGGAAAAATAGTTCATGACTACGTTAAGAAGATAGAAGACTTCTTTCCTTTATTTGCACGAATATTTTAGATTGTTTCAAGTTCCTGTAGAGGAATGAGAGTTGAAGGATTTAGACTTATTAGATTTTCCAATTATATATTTGAAGACATTGAGATTTTATCAGAAGACGAGACTGAAAATTTAATTGTTAATAACTCCAAACTCCAGATTTCTCAAGCCATGGAGATAATAGAAATCATGGAATTATTGACAGGAGAAGACAGGTGGTACACTGCCTACCACAAAGAAGACCTGATAATCCAAGCTGATGAGCCATTCAATGGAAGGCTCAAGAAAGAATCCAAAGAAATGGTAGAGATAGCTTTGTCAACTAGCCTTAGAATTGTAGACCTCATTGATGAATTTTTCAACAATGCCCTACCAAACCAAGACAAGGAAGAAGAAGACACGGATGGGACAAAGATGGGCCTCGCGTTAGCTGAAGAATTATTAAAGACAGAAGATGTCATGCGTTAGACCTATGCATTATTACAAGACGACAAGACTCCATTGCAGTATAAAGGTGAAAGACAGCTCAGATCTGCCCCATATGGGCCCCAGACAACCTCCTTTCATAAAGATAAAGGAGACAGTTGAAGACGTTAGGTGCAGAATAATTGCAAGACGACAAGATTTCTTTTAAAAAAGGAAGACTCAAAATATTCCAAAACTTTAGACTTTTAATTATCGTATTTCTCTTTAATAATTGTATGCTTTCAACCGGATCACTTTTTGTAACCGATTACCAGTCATCTGTATGCCTCCTTATGCTATAAAAGGAGAGGAATGGAGTAGGAATAGATAACAGTTGTTAGAGATGGAAGTTTAGAAGCTAGAAAGAGTGTGTAATCTTGTAGTAATATGTACATGAGTGAGTAAACCTCTCATAGTTAATGGAGAGTTGTAACTACTTATGCTATGCAATAAAAGTATTTTCTTTTCCAGAAATCTCTTATGTTAAGTTGTTATTATTTTCCAAATTGTCTCCAACTTTTTGTTCATAGAGGACTATTATGTGGAACCTCTGGTGTAGCACACAAGGTGTTATACTGGTGAACCGCCGTCAGGTGCCGATTTGCCGTGAGCCGTTAGCCAGGTGGCCGTTAGGCGTGAAGGCGTACAGGCAGGAAACGAGTTAAATGACAAAATAGTGGATTGAGGTGCAACACATAAAGAGAGAGTTGTAGGAGGCTGAGACCGGAGAAGAATAGTAGCAAGGCTGAAGAGAAGAAGGAAGGAAGATAAAGATATTGCAGACCAGAAGGAAGGTATAACTCGAATCAAACCCTTAACTATTTTACATATTATTGTTTTAAAAAGAATCTTGTATGAGCCTACAAATCCCTAAAGACTTTTTAGAATTTGCTAATCAAACAAGTTTAGGCTTAACTAGAGAAATTCAAGATTGGACTCTTACAGACCCTAAAGATAAAGAACTTATAGAATCTGCTTTAACATACGCAGGTGGTACTTTCAAATATATAGACTAGATTATTGAGTGGTTAGAAAGAGAAGTACCTAGAATAGAAATAATTAGAACAGGGATCCGTGATCTCTTTAGACAAAAATTAAGAACTGAAGATTTTGCAGAAGAATTGTTAAGACCTGAAAAATATCAAGAATATACTAGGATACTTGAAGACAGTATAGACGTATTAAAATTTATTAGACGAAAAAGTTTAGCTGAAATGAACGTTATTTTAATTAGAGCCGGAGGAATCCGCCCTCCCCGTAAAAACGTAGAGACAGCTGCCCCTAGAACATACCGTAGATTTTTGTCATCTTATGGTGATAATAATTTAGACGAATTTATAGATAACGATATAATTAATATTGTTAATCAAATATATAAAGAAACTAGACTGATAAACCCAAGATATCGTATAAGGTATTTAAGACTAGAATATTTCCCTGCAAAACCGCTTGCAATTTCTAGACTCCCTGAAGAAACTATTTATATAGATAATCCTCGCTATTCGGAACTCCGGTACGATAGTGACGGAAGAAGTTCAAGAAGTAGCAGTAGCCCTGAAACTTCTACACTTAGACTTCCAAATTAATTAGGCCTTAAAATAAGCTTAAAAGACCATAGAAATTATTGGGGTAGAAAATTATATTTTTATAACATTAGAAAAAAACAAAGGCACAAAAAGACAAAGTGGTTCCCAACAGGTGGTCCAATAGATGATAGCGGTCCTAAAATTGTGTGGACGTTATTAAGCCCATTAAATAATCCCGTCGGAGAGACGTCCTGTATATATATATATAATGCTCTAGTGTAGACCAGTCCGCATTTTAAGTGTGCGGACCGGACATGTGTCACTTGGCAGTGAGCCTATAAATTATCGGCTAAATTATAGGTAGACTCTCTCTCTTTTTTGGGCTCACCGCTAGGTGACACCTGTCCGATCCGCACTCTTAAAATGCGGACTGGTCTGCACAAGAGCAGTTTTGTATATATATACAGGGTCCCTCCTGTAAGGACTTCTTATGGTGCAGATCCCGGTACATACCATTTTTTTAAAATAGTAAAAAATAAATGTTTTTATGAAACCTCGTGGATATGATATCCATGGTGAGAAGATCATCTCCAATTTTTTTCATTAAAAAAATCAGTAAAAAAATCATTGAGATTAGGTAATATGTAAAAAAATGGTATAAATATGCATTTTCGACCGTTGAAATGTTGACGATCATTTCACCCACCTTTTGATTGAATCTTTTGATGAAACTTCATGGATAGTGAGAAGATCATATCCATGAAGTTTCATCAAAAAATTTAATCAATAAAGTGGCTGGCGCCGACTCAACATTTCAACAGTTGAAAATGAATATTTATTCCATTTTTTTACATATCACCTCATCTCAACGTTTTTTTTATTGAATTTTTTGATAAAAAAACTAGAGATGATCTTCTAACCGTGGACGTCATATCCATGAAGTTTCATAAAATTTTTTTTTTTTTTTTACTATTTTAAAAAAATATTATGTACCGGGCGGGGCGTGCACCATAAGGAGTACTTACAGGAGACTCTCTCTCTCTCTCTCTCTCTCTCTCTTTATATATATATATATATATATATATATATATATATATATAGGGTGGGGGATCCCATACGGCCATCACTTACGCCCCCCCTCATACGGGGTTTTTTTATAATATTTTTTTATTAATGATTTATTTTGGTATTTTAAAAAAGCGGGTCCTGTAAATTGCCCTTATTTCAAGCTTCCTTATGAGAGCTTGACTCTGTGTGTGTGTGTGTGTGTGTGTATTATTCGCGTCCCAAAAATTGTGTGTGTGTATATTAGTCCTGCTCTTGTGCGGACCGGTCCGCATTTTAAGAGTGCAGACTGGACATGTGTTACCTGACAATGAGCCCAAAAAAGAGAGAGAGAGTGCCTATAATTTAGTCAATAATTTCTAGACTCACCGTCAAGTGACACATGTCCAGTCCGCACTCTTAAAATGGTGACTGATCCGCACAAGAGCATATATATATATATATATATATATATATATATGAGGATTGCTAATGGCACCGGTTTAGATGCACCGGTTTGTTACACCGGCTGAGGTGGCTTAATAGGAGAGAGTGTTTTTTGTTTGTTGTTCCATGTGTTTAATTGTTTTACTATTTTTTTTCTTCAAAAATGTTTTTCAAAACTATTTTCTAAGAATGCTTGTACTGTAAAAATTATTTTTTTAGAAATTATTTTTTGGTAAGATTTTTTTTGGTTAAAAAATATTTTTTATATATCAATATGTTAACAATTGAGACATTTTTTTAATATATAAGTTTGGGAAAAAAAATTGGTGTCTCTTAAACCTCAAAACATTGGTGTTTGAAAAATAAGGTGTGCCGCTGGCGCGGCGCTTTAAAAATAAGAGAATATTGGGAAATTGGGTGTTTTAAAAATAATGTGCGACGCTGGCGCAGACCTTTAAAAATAAAATAATATTTGGTAAATGTGTGTTTAAGAGATTAAATGCGTTAAAAATAATTATTAAGAAATAAGATAATATTGGAAAAATGAGTGTTTTAAAAATAAGGTGTGTTTTAAAAATAAGTTGTGCCGCTGGCGTGGCATGGACCTTTAAAAATAAGAAAATATAGAGAAAATTGGGGCTGTTTCAAAAATAAGGTGCGCTGTTGTCACGGACCTTAAAAAATAAGAGAATATTGGGAAAATTGGTGTTTTAAAAATAAGAGAATATTAGGAATTTTTTTATAAAAATATATTTTTAGTGCCGTTTTTTATTGCAATTGGTTAATGCCGCTGGCGCGGACCCACATTTATTAAGAGATGTGTCATGTCAGTGTGTCAATCGCAACACGTCACGTCATGTCAACATGCCGCTGGCGCGGACCCACATTCATTAAAAAACAAAAGATTTTTTTAATGAAAAGAATATTTTTTAGCAAAAAATAAAAAACATAAAAAACAATTTTATCAAAATAAAAAAGTTTTCAAATCGATCGGTGAGTGCAGCTGGCGCGGACCCACATCCATTAAATGATGCGGATCCCCGCCACGACAATAATTGATCGCTAATTTAAGATTTCAACGTTTCGATGTTTAAGAGACCAATTTTTTTTCCCAAACTTATAAATAAAAAAAATGTCTCAATTGTTAACAAATTGATATAAAAAAAAAATTAACAAAAAAAAATCTTACCACAAAATAATAATTAAAAAAATAGTTTCTAAAAAAATAATTCTTACACTAAACCAACTTATAACGGAAAAAACTTGTTCTTAAAAAATAGTTTTATCAATATAAAGAGTTTATAACAAAAAAAATATATTTTTTTTTTAACTAGTTATAACACACCAAAAAAAGTATTATAAATCATTTGATAAAAAAAACGACATGACAAAAAGTAAAACGACACAGTGAAGTGTCAACTGACACATATAACACGACACAATAAAAATAAAAGAAAAACATTTTTTTAGCAAAAAGATGTTTTTAATAAAAAATAAAAGATTTTAGCACAAAAATTCTTTATGTCGTCTTCTTGTATTTTAACACATATAATTTTAATATATTTTTTTTTACATATATTTATAACACAAAAAATCGATTTTAGCAAAAAAAATATTTTTTACCTCACACGAACATAGTTGAATTAAAACGCGACGCGACACGACGCAACATGACATTTTTTACCTAACACGAACACTGTTCGTGCTTGGTAAAAAACTAGATTATGTTAAAGTGTTAAAAAAAACTATTTTTATAAAAATAAAGTGCTATAACTATTAAAAAAAAGTGTTTTTTAATAAAATTTTTTTATAAAAGACCTGTTTTAAAAACTGTGTTGTTTTACAAGAAAACTTTTTTTTATAAAAATGTCTTATATATTAAATAGCCACATCGATTAAAGAAATCAACGTTTTTATGCAGTGCTATTGGCCACACAAAAAGCGCAATGCTATTGTTTTTATTATTTTTTACTATTTCACAAAAAAAAAATACTATTTTTAAATTAGTAAAAATGGTCCGCGCCAACGTAATAAAAAAAAGTACGACTCAATGTCACGTAGCGTTTTTATTTCGATCGTGATCGTGTTTGTTAAAAAATAAAAGATTCATAATCGCATTGTGTTGTTTTAATTGGTTTGTGTTAAGTTAAAAAAACAGGAGAATTAGGAGAAATACAAAAATAAGAGAATATTTGACATATTTTTATATGTAGCGTGTATTTAACGTATAGATTTTAGCCAAAAAAAAATATATATATATATATATATATATATATATATATATATATATATACACGTTTCCATTTAGCTCATGCTATGGAATAACATCCAATTTTTGGTAGCGAAAAGATATTAAAAAAGAAAACAGTTGGATAAACAAAGCCTCGATAGGAAATTTTTAGAACTAGATTATGTATAAAATTAGGTTAATTAATGTTCAGTACTTGCAAAAATTTTCATTAAATATATAATCTACCTCATTTTTCAAATTAACAAAAATCAATAGTATATTAACTTTATAAAAGTGGCATTAGTTTGTACCAATGTGACAAATTGACATGGTAATGGCACATCTCCCACCTCCGTTTGGTATGCATCTTGAACATTAGGAACCTAATACTTCATGGCTTTGAAAATTCCCTTTATATCTTTCAAACCACTCAACAATGACGGCAATTTAATGCACAACCTTTGGAATTGTTGGCCATCTGGTGGAAACTGAGCCAGCGGCACAGTAATAACCATGAGAGGAAGAGGAATTAAAAATGAGCCACAATTTGTCCCACAATCCAACTCGGCTTCAATTAGCATCATCATGCCTAATCACACTAACACTCCATCTGTCAAAAAACTGTCCAGAGGCCCAAGATGAAACCTCCTAAAAATTAATTTATTTTGTGAAGTATTTAATCATTTGATTCTACCCCTAAAGATAATTATATCTCATTTATTGCCATAAAGGATATATTCCAATTTATAAACTTGTTAGCTTTAGATATAATTTAGCTCTACCCTTCAATAAATTTAAAATATTATGCAAATTAATTCAGCTTTGCAAAGGGCAGTAAATAATACAGAGAATGAGACTGACACTAATCACAATTTGCATTCTAAGAAGTAAAACAATATGGCAAAGAAAATCAATCACGGGTCTATTATTTTCATGCTCAAACCCCTGTAACTATAGTATTCAATTAAATAAAATAAAGATTAACAGATGGGCTTTGCCTCTTAACAGAAGCCAATGAAATTTTTAACATATGTCTGTCAGTATTCCACAGAAGCAGAATTTCATCCATTGCTGTTTATGCAGACACACAGCCATAAATATAAAAGCCACTGAAATCCAAGAAAAACATGAAAACCAGAGGGGGGGGAAACCCAACAAGGGTTGTAACATGTTACGCATACTCGACCGTTACAACTGTTACATGTATGACCTCTTGCCATAAAATTTGCAGTTCACGTATGGATGTAGACTATCAAGTTGATGTGGGTGGTACCTGCAGTTCGTTTTGAGCTAACACACATGGCTGTGGTTGTTCAGCTATCACGGCTAGCTGTTCTTGTTCAACTGGCACACATGGCCTCCAAACTGTTTCCTTCCCCACATCCATTAGAGCAATGCCTTTGGAAGCCAATTCACTCCTTATCTGATCACCTCTAGAGAAATCTTTGTTTTTCCGTGCTGACGCTCTTTCCTCGATCAGATGTAATATGTCATCTTCTGTCAACTCTGCTCTCTTTAGTGCTCTCTCTTTCAATTGCCTCAATGCCTGCCCAATCGAACATAACAATTTTGTGATAAATTTCATATTTGTATTAAGATATCTTTCAGTTTAAGGTCATAAATTAATGTGCGCGAGCGTGTGTGCGCATTGATAAGAAATCCTACAAATATGCTCGCAGATTTAGTAGCACCTCAGAATAAGTTGAATCTGAGAGTAGTCCCAAAGTATCCAAAACTTTCTTGACTTCTTTCTCCAATTCAGATAGGGACCGGACAACAGACAACAGCTGTTTTTGTTGCTGCTTATTCTGGAAGCCATAACAATGATTAAAAAAATAAATCAATTACATCCAGAGAGAGAGAGGGGCCAATAGTTAGAACCAACCAAAATAAGTACCTTCAGCAGGTTCAAGGAACTGTTCATAAATCTATAAGCTTCTTGAAGAGAACCATTTAAAATAGAGGGCATGTGCAAATCATCCGACAGTTTTGTCTCAAAATCAGTATGCAGCTTACTGATGCATTCTTGAGCAGCTGGAGTAATACAAGCTGTTTGGCCTTTTTGTTCAGTTTCCTCCTTTTGGCTTCCATCTTGAAATAGGGATAAAGCTTCTTGACAATCTTGCAGGGTCTATCAATCACAAAACCACCCAACATAAATCATCCAAAATAAAATGTTTTAATTCCAAGCTATTGGAGTTTAGACATGCTTTCTACCTGATATATATATAAAACAGCCTCAGATGCAATCTCTAGCTGTGAGATTGAGTAATTGACAGGAGATCGATAGTGTGTGCTCATTAAGAAATGCCTCAATGCAAGCGGGTGATACAGTTTGGTAACCTACAAAAACCAGAAGAACCAAATATTAATACCCAGAATACTCGAGATAGATCAACCAAATAAAACATAAATGATATGACATGCACCATATTACCTCACGGATTGTGAAGAAGTTGCCGAGTGATTTTGACATTTTCTCATCGTTTGCGGTCACAAACCCGTTATGGAGCCAGTAACCCACACTGGAATCTGGGCAAGCAGCGCAGCTCTGGGCAATCTCATTTTCATGATGAGGAAATATCAAATCCATCCCACCCCCATGAATATCAAAAGTATGGGTCAGGTACTCGGTACTCATGGCACTGCATTCTATGTGCCATCCTGGTCTTCCAGGACCCCAAGGGCTGTCCCAACTTGGTTCACCAGGCTTTGCAGCCTGAAATAAATGAAAATATCTAGGGGTGTCATATGGAGTAGAATTGTCGTAAAAATGTAAGACAAGTTTTAATTAACATTTCACCTTCCAAAGTGCAAAGTCCGCAGGATTTTGCTTTCTTGAATCAACAGCAACCCGTTCACCGGCTCTGTTGTCTTCTAACTTCCGTCCGGATAATCGGCCATAGTTGGGAGACTTGTCAACAGAGAAGTACACATCCCCATCAACAGGGTAAGCACAACCATTACTTATTATCTGCAATGAAACCAAAAGTTATTATAAGTAATTAAATTTTTTTTAAACAAAATATCCCATGCAGCTATATACTCCGTCCCAAATTAATACTCGTTCTTTAAAATTTAACATTTTCAAATAAGTATTTTACTTCCAAATTTATCCTCAAAATGACCAATACCTTTGAATGCAAGACATCCATTTGAGTTATTTTCACTCATGGGTATTGTTCAGATGTATAACTTTGCAATCTCATCTAGTTTTATATACTATTTTTAGAAAAAGGACTACTTTTTTTCTTTTGATAAATAGAAACGGGACTACTAATGATATGCTGCAAGTATGCAAATGAAAATGAATGATTCATGAAAACATTAGCAGATATTGAAATACATAGAACTGGCTATGCTAGACCTACTCTAGGAGGCAAAAGATGAACTGGCGTAAAGATAGCGTTCAAAGACATTAGTTGCTACAGGTCAAGAGCATAGCCCATACTACTCAAGATATGACTGCACAAACTAAATATATGTAACATATATACGCATACTACTCAATGCGTAGTTACATTAATGAGGATATCACGGTCATTTTATGGGCATACCACTTTTGCTCTGCCTTCCTGTATGAGAATTGAATAAATTTCTGTTATATAATTCATTGATATTGCGGGGCTATATATACAGAATAAAATAACTCCTTGAAGTAGTGGATCTACAGTATAGATACCTATTTACATTCCTATTCAAATGGAGACAAATAAGGAAGAATAATATTCCAGATTTTGTGCATTGGATGTCTCTGCATAATATTCCAGATTTTGTGCATTGGTTGTCTCTGCATTCCTTGACACAGTATAGTTCAGATATAAATTTACATATACAGTTCACAAGTAAAATGCGAGTAAATATCTACGCGGCTGCATGGAAAAGTCTAGTAAGCCAGGTTCGGTGGAGAGTTTGTGTTGGTAGGAATGCTTTGGAGGTATCTCATTTACAATTTGCGGATGGCACTATATTTTCTCATATTGGGACAACTTTAAATTAAAGAATCTTGTTTCTTCTATCCTCTTGTTTGGTAAGCTATTGGAACTTGATGTCAATTTAAATAAATGTAATGTGACCGGGATAAATTTGAATGCCCTAGAGGTTGAGGCCTTGACTAGAATCTAAGAGGTTGAGGCCTTGCCCTAGAGGATAAATTTGAATGCCCTAACGTATTTGAGTCTTGCTTTCATATTCTTTAAATTTTTGGTCTCAAGCTTTGGATGGAATCTAAGAGATAGAAAAGATGGAAGATGCTTGCTAAGAGGGCTAAACTTACCTTAATCTCCTCGGATCTTTAATGTTCTTTGGTTTGCAGCTTTTTGGTTTAGGTTGATTTGCTTTAATGCCCTGTTGGGGGTTCCCTGTTTTGACTACCATCAACGTGTCAATTCTATCGATAAACTATCACCAATAGTTGATTTATAATATTTTTGGGATCAATGATATTAGATTGGTGCATTCCCACTGCCACATTTTTTTGCTGATGTATATTTATTTAATTTAACACTTTTGTTAGATGCATTTGTCAAGGGCTTATGTCATGTTTGGGACTTAATATTCACTGTTGATTTTGTTTGCTTAGTATGGTCTGTATCCGGTGCTTATTCTGATTCACGCGTAGGTATATTATTTTATGCGGTGCTTATGCTGATTCACTTACACCTATCCGACACTTATTCTGATTCACGTGTAGGTATACTATTGTTTTGTGCATTTTAGTTGAAATTTGCTCAATGTCATCTTAATTTCTGGGTGTTTTTTCATTCAGTGTTTCAAAAAGGTGAAGTATCAACTTCTCCCAAATCTGTTTTTCCCGTACCTCAGGCCCACGCCTTCGCACCTCTCTTCACCCCACTACACTATCTACACACTATTGCTCCTCTTAGGTTAGATTCAAATGGTTTAACCTTCGATTTAACCTTTGTAATATTCACATTTCATATGATTTTTAGTTCTGCTTTTTTGTTACACTTAACCCGGAACTCATGATTTTTAGTTTCGTTTGGATATGTTGCACTTATTCATCATTTTGGATGTTCATGACCCTGACACTGCCCTGTTTAAGCCTATTTCATTTGGGATGTTAACCTGATTCTGCTATGCCATTGTCTTTGTAGCTGGTATTACATTTTAGTTGCAACTCTATGGTTACGTGATGATTCTGGTATTACTTTTTTCACATTTGTTCCCCACAGGGTGCTTGAAGGTTGGTACAACATTGTTTATTTTACTATTTTTGGTTCATTACATTTTTTTCAATTTCACAAGTTACATTCAAGAGATATTTGATGTTTTTTCAACTTTAATAACGTCTATTGCTTTTTTATATACTCAGTTTGTAATTTGTATCATTTAGTTCATTTTTATTCTAACTTATTTCTTCTTGATTTTTTGCAGGTGTTGTGATGGCTAAAGTGCATCACTTAGTACATATTTACCGATCACTTAGGCTTTCTATTCTTCTTAATCTGGTTTATTCACCCCACCTCTGTATTCTGGAGATAATTGTTTTGCAGTTTTTCTACTAATTATGGGGTTTTTCGAATAGCGCAACATGCTTTACATACTGCTTTTTTTTGTAGTTTTTATACAAATTATGGGGATTTTCGAATAGAAGAACATGCTTTAATATATATAGCAGCTAGCTATATATATAGCAGCTTGCTATATATATGGCAGCTATATAGCATAGCTGTTATATATATAACATCCCCGCTAACTATATATATATATATATAACAGGGAGCTCTTATATAAATATACAACATATTTATATATTTTGGGGCCTTTTTTTGGATGATGTCATTCGAACGTTTTTTTGGTTTTGCCTTCTCAAATTATATTTTGGGGCTTTTTTTAGTCCGCCACGATACGACACGAGATGACAACGTGTATTGGCATATCAATCCTAATTATTTTAGCGCAGTTTGGCAAATTCAGAGTTTAATAATACATTTTTAGGGTTGATACCGTGGGGGAAGGCTTGATTTATGTTATGGGCATTTATGTTTTATGCCAGCAAAGCTCGGATCAAATGGTTAATACTTGGGAGGTTGTAATGGAGGTACTAAAAGTATTCTAACAGGGGTGCCTACAATTGTTTATCCATTGGTGCATAGTTATTTTGTAGTGTTTTAGTGACAGTAATATTTGGAGTATTTAATGCTTGGGATGTTTATATCTTATGTCATAACTGTTACTTAACTTGGATTTTCTTTTTTGGACGATGACATTGGCTTTTTTTTTCTTAAAGCGAGAAAGAGGGATTATTTATAAATAGAGCTTATAACTAAATATAAAGCTCAAAATAAACTAGGATCTTTATCAATAGAGCCCTTACAAATTCATCTTATCAATACTGACATTGGCCTTGAGCAGACTTGGAAGAAGATCAATGTGATGATCTTATCTTTGTTCACTATGATATATACATTGTATTTTCAAGAAGATCCACCATAAAGGCAAGAGCCAAATCAAAGCGAAAAGCTTCTAGACGAGGACCAAATCGTTGAAGAGCAACAACCAGAATTGAAGGAGGCAAAACAAATCAAAAAGCTTATAGAAGAGGAAAAAACATCTGAAGAGGTTCAATTAGAAACCCAGAAGGGACAGCAAACTGAAAATCCCTCACTAGGTATTTTTCTCTAAATTTGATATATATATTTTCTAAATGCTCTTTAGGCCTGTGAATTTAGTGTTTGTTTGCTTTAAACTAACACACACAAGCTCCAATTACTCACACACTTGAGTCATACCAAACCCCTAGATCCCCATAATGAGAATCTTAGAAATATATTTTTTTCTTTTCAGTTGAATCCTCTGAGACGACATCCAAAGATAGTGGCGACAAGGGTTGGGAGTGGCAAATTGTTCTCTATAACTTTGGTTTAGTGCCACAAATCTGAGTTATTTTTATTAGTTTGGTTGTTTTCTTGAAGCTTTGTTATGATACCAAATCAAGTAATGGATGGTTGACCTATAAAACCTAAAGTTGAGTAGGAAGTTTATCTCTAAGTTTTGTCCAGCTATCATGTTGACACTATTGGTTTCTTAAATTGCACATATATGGTAAATTTTAACCAACTAAACCATTTGTACCCACAGATCACTTCGGTATTTCTGCTTCGACACCAACAATTTAATTTATTTTTCTCTAATACTTAATCATTCTGTTTGATTTTAAATTTAATTATATCTGAATCTTATTTTCCTATTTACGCTTTTGACTGGAGATTATATTCGTTCGGGAACAATTGGGCAAATTTTGAGTACCTCCAGTCTTTGTTCTCAATTAGCTGAAGCTAGAAATTATGGCGTTGCCATTGGGCTATTAAGCTTTGTTGGATAGATTACTTCAGAGTTGTCTCCCATAGACTCACTCAGTTCCAGTCTGGGGGTGCAACAACAATTTTATAAAGGTATTTAAAGCTTTTCTTCCTATTTATTAATCCTTAACATTTTTACTTAATGTGAATTTTACTTAACAATAATAATCATTATTATAACTACTACTACTATTTGTATTCCGTGCTTGAGGAGTTGATTGATTGACTAGAAGTGCCGTTGCATTGTAGCTCATGTTGTATGGACATTGGCGCCACTACATAAAAGATGGTGAACATGAGATCTTTAGTGGAATGAAAGATAGGAACCCGGTGGATTGAGCATCTGACATTTCCCTTTTTCTTTCTTCGAAAGTATTTTTATAAGTTGACAATGATATTTTATTTGAATTAAAGACTATTAGTTTTGTTGTTCGTGTATTTTTTATTCCTCAAACAAGGTGGATACTCTTATAAACAGAAGAAATTTTGTCCAAATTTTTTAAATTATTTACGATTATTTCTGTTGTATAAATTTTTTTGACTTAAATTATACATGACTTGATATTTTGGAACTTACCTTTTATTTTATGATTTCATTAGGGTCATGGAAAGTCGGAATGGAGAGGCGGATCCTGTGTCTCGAACTCGAGACCAACCGTAACTTCAGTGAGAGAAATTGCCATCGCATCAAGGCACGACTTTTTGCTTTTTAAAATTATCCGCGCGCCTTCAGGCACGGGCATACCCTAGTATATATATATATATATATATATATATTGTTTTGGGGGTGGGGGTTAACAGTAAAAATAAAGTTTTGGTAGGTAAGTGGTTGTGGAGATTTCCAAGCGAAAAACAAATCACTTCGCTTCAATTAAATATGGTTGGAATGGTAAAGGTTGAGAGGATCTTTTACGAGCTCTCGAAAATCCACATCTCATGGCATTGCATCCTTCCTAAAGAGTGTCATTGGAAGTACGGGATGGGCATCCATTCCCCATATGTTTGGAAGAAGAATCTTCTTTTTGAAGTCCTTCCCCATTTATATAATCTTTCGGTAAATAATACTCCCTCCGTCCCAAATTAAGAGTCCATTACTTCTTTTTAGGTTGTCCAAAATTAAGGGTTCACTTTTCTTTTTTGAACATAATCAACAAACCAAGTTTCACAATGGTGAACAAGAGTTAATCTTGGCCGTTGATTGAGTGTATCCTTAATTTATACAAAATAACGACATGCACTCTTAATTTGGGACGAAGTAATTGTATCATAGCGTATCTAGAGTCTTCGGACTCAAATTCGGCGTCTTCTTGGATTTTGTAGAAATCCATATGACCTCGAGACAGCTGAGTTAATTTCTTTAACAGGTATTGTTGAGATGTTTATCCCCATGAAAGGGTGGGAGACAAAAAAAATATGGATTTTGGACTATTAAGGCTTCTCTTGCAAACCCTTTTTAATTTTCTTATTGAGAATTGATCTTTTCCTTCTTTTTCCCCTACCAATCTGATTTGGGTAGTCGCGATCCCGTCCAAAGTCTGGATTATTGTTGTGATATGGGAGAGGCTACAAGCATACAAGGAGGAGGGGGTATAATCCAAGGAGATCTCACATCAAAAGCGGAGCAGCCCAAGGAGGGTTGTCTTCAAACATTTCCATGTCACTTGCAATATCACGTCCCATATTTGCCATCATGTGTTGGACGGTCACTTCCCATGGCATCCTAGGAGCCTCTTCCAACCACGAATCATGACATGAAGGGGGTGGTTGTCTTTCGTACGACGGTGAATAAGTATCCCCTCCATTCTGTAGTCAGATTCCACTGATTTTGGGAAGCATCATTACCCAAGCCATCTCCATACCTTTTTGGGTTGTCCATAGCTCTGTCTTGATCACCTCGCACATTCCTATATTGCCTAAGAAGCCGTTCACCAACAGCCACTGCGAAGTTTGAGGGATTTGCAAAAGTTTGGTTACAAGATTTAACTCGGCACTTGACCATGAGCCTCCTGTTCGTACTTGGGCAGAATTAAAAGCAGATATGAACGCACTACTGACACTTTAGCCTCCACCAAGGCACACTGTCAAACATTGATTATGCCCAGAAATTCCAGCTTCTCAAAACCCGTACACGCCTATTGGAAGCTGATGAACAATGAATGGGTTGCTATATCAGTGATTCCATTGCCACAAGATGAACTTGAGCCGACTAGCCCAAAATTGATCGTCGATAATTACATTGCAATCCTTGTTTTTGTGTCATTTTATTAAATCCTAACGCAATCGGTGATCCTCCCCTTTGAGTTCGAGAAGAACACTATTCAAGAAGGGGGAAATGTGGTAACAAGCGGAAGCGGTCCTCAAGGGAGGAGACGGCACCAAAAGACAATGGAGGATCTAAGTCAATGGTAAAGTGGGTAAGTGACCACCTAATTTTTAGTAAAGACGAGAGTAGTTAGTAGAGTTTGGCTGGAATTTCAAATTATATAACTTTGACCACCTTAAGATAGGGAAAAATGTAAATTACTAACTAGAATTACATGCTGTTTATTATAACTATTTGTTTCATGTACTGTGATGGTTTTATTCAGAGCATTGGGGACATATTGTTCCATTCATGTTAATTATATGGTGTTGCACATATATTGATGCGACTGGACCATAGATCACACATTAGAATATATTGCGCTTGTATATTGAAGGAATGTCATCATTGATAGAAAATGTATATATTAAATTCTCCACCCACCTTAATATATGTTAATTGGTCCAACCCTTTCATGAGAGAGAGAGAGAGAGAGAGAGAGAGAGAGACATTTCTTTTTTATTTAGTTATTTATTATTACCTCATAGATTATCGTTCTCTTGAACGCTTTATTGAAGTTCATATTCATCTAGATTTATCTATTAATAGTGTGTTAGATTTAGGTCTCTACTTAATTCTAACTACGATACGGCCATTAAGGTAGCAAGTTAATTATTCAACATTTAAGATGAGTTTTGTGTTCACATCAAAGGGTTTAGGAAAACAAAAAGGAACAAACATTATAGAATATAAACCCTTGTGCTTCTCTATGAGAAACAAAATTTCATTAAAAATAAAAAAGACAAAGGAGAACGAGGATAAGACCTACAAAGAAGATGGTAGGAAAAGAAGGGGCAACAAAAGAATCCCTTCCCCATAGAGAAAAAAATTACATAATAACACACCTCCAATCTCTAACTTCTCGCTTTTTCCTTCTGGGCTCCACCACCTCATACAAATGGAGTGTATCGAGACTGGCCTCTAAGGTTAGAAGAATCATATTATTTGAATGTGTACACCAAGGTCCTAGTGGTTTAATTGTGATATGTTTCCTTAAGCGATTTTATTCTCATGCCTCTTGAAGGTTATTTCCCGCTTTAGCGTTAGTTGTTTTAGAAGGGATTCCCTCGCCTTCTTTGGTTAGGAAAATTGCGTGGGGTGCTACCATATACCATATTTGGAGAGAGAGAAAAGCCCGCTTGTATAAGACCGAACACAAAATGCAAGGGTGAGGTTCTTAAAGCACACAATTTAGACTTTTTACCTTTATGGGTTATTTTGGCTAGCAAGATAATTTAGCTAACTTAGCCTTTAAGTAAAATCATTCGTCACCCATTGTATCCACTTTGGTTTTGAAACCGTTGGATTCACTTTAGTTTTGAGAATGGATGAAGGGCGAGAAACCCAAATATTAATTTCCTCTGCATTTACATAAAAAAAACTCTACAATTATTGTTTGGAGCTCCCCAAGACAACCCATAAATTTTATCCTTTCCCAAATTACACACTTTTATTCCTAAAATACTGTCTGAAGCTGTCCAAAACGATCATAAAAAATATGGATCATTGGTCTGGACATCAGTATCGTACTTATTGAATAGATTTTTTCCTTTAGGTGGGTAGCTAGTGCGATAAATAAACAGAGAAATCATAAAGGTGAGGCATACATGGTTTACAAAGAAATATTGAGGAACTTCGCATATTCAAAATTAAAGAGAATAAGGGCGTGCGCGGGAGAGAGAGAGAGAGAGAGAGAGAGAGAGAGAGAGAGAGAGAGAGCTTCATCCAACAACTTAAAGGAAATAATGTAACGCAAATCACCTGAGTTATCATATTCTTAATTTGGTCCATATGGTCAGAAACACGTGGTTGATGTGTAGGGGGGAGGCACTGAAGATCAGCCATATCATCAAGAAATTCTTGACAGAACCGACCACTCAAAGCTAATGCATCCTCCCCAAGCTCATTTGCCTTGCGGATAATCTGCATAAATCAAGAAATTAGGACACATCGTAAAAAAATTATAACATAAATACATCAAGCTAGTAACGACTTCTTATTTTCTAATTCTGAGTAACAATTACTTAGTAAGACCATGTATGAATAAAATAAATTTAAATATCATCCGACCAATTACTTCTCTCAGCACAATCCTTTCTGAATCACGTTATCTCCGTTGATTAAGCTTCACGCATGAACAGGACAAAATTGTTGTGCAAAAAGGATGAAAGGTGTCCTGTAAGAAACCCCTCAAGAAGATATAAAGGTAATTCCATAATTTATAGCCAGTGTTCCAGTTATTGGGGCCACACCTAACGCATAGGTAGGGGTATCAATATTTTAAATGACATGAAACAGGAAACGAAACGACAAGATGGGTACATTTGTAATTATAGGAATTGTTTGCTTGGTATTATAGGAAGAAAATAGCAAAGGCTAATAGGGGTACATTAGTAATTAGATGATTGCTTGGAGCTTAAGCTACTTCCCACCTATAAACACCCTATTGTATTCTCATTTGGGGCAATCTATATTTTGGAGAACTATTGATTGAGGGTTGAAGTGTGAAATCTCTTATTACCCATTTGGCGTCATTTACATCAATTGGTATCAGAGCCTTGTTGTTTCTACCCGTTGTGGTAAAAAAACAAAAGCTCGTAAACAACTTCAAGATGGGTTTTACGAGGAGATGTGCTAACAAGGAAGCTCGTAATGAACGACTCGCAAGGATCTTAGATCACCTGTTGACGCGAATGGACGATCTTGACACCCGCCTCTCTTCCACCACCACCCAAAACCCTAACCCTAGCCCCCAAAACTTCTCTAACTACAGTTCCAGCAACCCATTTAACACCCCATCAACAAAAAAGCCCTATTTCTACAAACCCAGCCACCACAAGCAATGGAGCTCCACCCCCACCCACTGCCACTTCTTGGCCATCCTCAGTTGTCGGCGAACCATCGCATATGGGGCAGAACCCTGTGATGCAAATCAACTCACTGCTGCCAGCGAGGCAGCTCACTTCCGGTCAATTTTTTCAACAGGCAGTGCACCTCCAGCCCTCAACTACCACTCGCGACCCTCCCACTAGTGGCTGGACCACTATTCCAGTGGTCATGGACATCAACTCACTGCTGCCAGCAAGGCAGCTCACTTCCAATCAATTTTTTCAACAGGCAGCGCACCTCCAGCCCTCAACTACCACTGGCAACCCTCCCACTAGTGGCCTGACCACTATTCTAGTGGTCAGCAACAAGTTTCCTACCCTAGCAGCAGCAGGCCAAGGCCAAAACCCTTTTGATCTGGACCAGTAGGCCCCGATCTCCTCTTCCAGTGGTGCCGCCCATTTTCCAGTGTTGAAAAGCTCCGACCGACTTCCGACCAGCCTCCAGGGCCCACTTCCCGCACCAAACCATTACCCAAATGCCAACCACCTCCTTTGCCCACTATCTAACCCCTAACGCAGTTAAACCCATTAAGTAGCCCCTACCAATGCTTGGTTTTGGCCGGAAACCACCCATATCAAGCCGACGACCATGAAACCTTAAGGTTTCGACCCATTTTGGCCCAAAACCCTCCTATGCTAACCGATCTATCTTCTGCCCTAGGTGGAACCCTTCACAAAATTCAAGAAGTAGGGTTTGGCACCAAGAAAATGGTTTTTGACCCGGGGGAAGGTATTTTTGATGATTCACATGAGAGGCAAGAGGAAGAAGATGAAGATTGAGGCAAGAATTGAAGAATCTTACTCAAATTTTCAAAAAATACTTTTAGCTCCACAAATTTTGCCTCTCTTCCACATAATTTTGGTGCTTGTCATGTGATTCTCCAATTTTGAAGATTTTGTGCATCCTCAACTTTTAAAGCTCGAGGATGAGCTTTTTCGAGGCGGAGAGAATGATGTTAATTAGAAGTTTAAGGGCTATTTTTAGTATTTGAAGGCATTAGTAACATTTTTGTTACTTCCCTTCATTTGATGTTTTTTCTTTTAGTAGTACTTGTTTGCTTGGTATTATAGGAAGGAAGTAGCAAAGGCTAATAGGGGTACATTTGTAATTAGATGATTGCTTAGAGCCTAAGCTACTTACCACCTATAAATACCCCTATTGTAGTCTCATTTAGGACATTTTATATTTTGGAGAGTTATTGAATGAGGTTTGAAGTGTGAGACACGTTCCTCTAATTGCCCATTTGGCTTCATTTACGTCGTATATATATTTAATTTAGTGTAAAATATACGAAATCGTGTTAGTCGTGTCGTGTTATATTCGGGTCGTGTTCGTGTCAAATAAGAGAAAAATATGAAGTCGTGTCATGTCAGCCCGTGACCCGACCCAAAAACACGAATTGCCATCCTTACGCCTAGGTGCCCACCTCAGCTAAAACAGTGCTAACAAGAAGGCCAAAAAGAGCCCCTAGGCTATCCAAAGTGTGTTTCCCCTTTAGTAAATGGGTTGGAATATTAATAATTGCGTCTTTTGTAACTCACTACTTAAAAGCGAGCTTGTAAGTGTTTCAAATCATCTCATCTTCAAATATAAACTTATTTTCTTCTCTTTTAAGTGAATTATGGATTCAAGGATAGTTCTTTTATTTTCACATTTTTCTGCTACGTTAGGAGATATTAGAGCAAGATTCTGAATCCTAAGATTCGCCTTTGTTGGTTGGTTCACGTGATGGAAGCAACACCTCCAATGTCGGTGATCATAATGGAGTTACTCTTTTGAGGGCTGAATTTAACGAGTTCCGAACCAACGTCAATCAAACCTAGAGTGATTTGCATGAAACCATGCGGCAAATCCTAGCAAGAATGATAGTGGTGGAACTTAACCGCGAGAACGACGATGATCATGGACGTCCTATCGGTAACCGCAATCCAAACATCCCAATTAGTACGAGAGAAACGTTGGTTTCGATAATCATGTTGTGCCAGTGTTTGGAGACAATCGAGGTTGATGGGAGTAAGATGATTCCAGGGACTTTCGTATGAAGATTGACCTACGAACTATTCAGGGTCATCTTCGTATTAAAGAATTCTTGGATTGGATTACTGAAGTCGAACATTTCTCTGATTATATAAAAATCTAAGAAGAGAAGCAAGTCCAGTTAGTCGCGTATGAGATCAGATGCAAACTACCCGTGCACGTAAGGGTAAAGAACCAGTCCATACGTGGTTCCTGCAGTACCATGTATGCTCTACTACAAGAGTAAGTCCATCCAGTATGAGAATATTCATATGCACGTCCAAGCCTGAGCAAGTGTTATTGGTGTGGAGAGCAAGGTCATAAATTGTGACGTGAATGAAGAATATGGAGGATACTTTCATCATTTTTAGGATTTTATAGTATTTTTGTTATTTTGTTAATTGGTTGTATTTTTCTTTTGTTTGTTTAGTATTTAGAGATGGGACAAGTGACATTAAGGGGTACAATTGTAATTAGATCATTAGTTGCTTTGAGACCAAGCTACTTCCCACCAATAAATTGGTATTCTATATTTTGGAGAGTGAGATATCTTCCTTTTATTATCCATCTGGCGTCATTTACGTCAATTGGTATCAGCGCCTTTTTCTACCCATTGTTGTTGTAAAAAAACACAAAAATCGTAAACAATGACAAATGGGTTTTAAGAGGAGATATGCTCTCGTGGCAACTCGTTATGATCGAATCGTGGGGGGTCTTAGACCACCTCTTGACGCGACTTGAGGATCTTGAGGCTCACCTCCCTTCCACCACCACCCAAAACCCCGAACCCAACCCTAACTCAAGAAACCATAACACCTCCACCCACGCTTCCGCAACCATTTTCACCCCTACCCAAAAAAAATCAAATCCAGCAAAGCCTGGGCCGTAACCCCTTCCCCAAACTAGATTTGACCTAAAACCCGTCGAAATCCCAAAAACTCAACCCATCAGCGCCGAAACCCTAAGGTTTCAGGTGGAATCTGACCCAAACCAAGTCGGGGCTCATTCCAACTCAGTTGCACTTCCCCGACCAGCCCACAGCCTTCCACCGATGGCCGGATCTCTTCAAAATCCATGTCGGACCACCCCACTGGTGGCCGACATAAGCCCTACTGCTGCCGCACTCTTTTCCCATGACACACAGTCCCCGATCTGCTCCACTAGCCACCAACAACCACCGATCAACCCCTCCTTCCTTCGTCCGGGACCGACCAGGCTGCCTGGCCGGTTACCGACCTCCAACGACACAGGCCGATCCCCAATCTACTATTACAGCCCACCGCCGATAGTGATTCAACCAGGTAACCAAGATTCGTTCTTGACGCGTCTTGAGAAAATCCGGTTAATCTTGACAAAACTTGAGTTGAAAGTTATGTAGAATGGGGCTAGGGTTTTGAGGTTGAAGAAGATGAGAGGATTCTGATTTTTGAGAAGGCTAAAATGTGTTTTAAAAGATCTAAACTCGTCACTTTATGTTTATATACCAAAAAGAATTAGAGTCCTAATCAAATACAAATACTTGAAAAAATCATTACGGACGATCGAACCGTTAGAATCACTTGAAATTTTAATATGTTGTAGCGAACGGCGAGACAGGACTACTGACAAAAATTCAGCTTGATCGGACGGTCGGATTACTAAAAATATTATTTTTACAAGAAAGTTTTATGTTTGAGGACTCTTGGAGAGTTTTATATTTTGATTAATTGTGCTTGTTTGTGTGAATTGTTGGCATTATGATGTTGCCTTTGTGACGACGGGTTGTTGGGTATTATTGCTCTCCCTATATTTTAGAATGCCTTCTAGGTATGGGACTAGTGGGTATGCCTTTTGATGATTTACGCCTTCTAGGTATGGGACTAGTGAGGATAGATTATCGCGTTTTTATCATCTTGGGGGTGGGCTGATTTTTGATACTTTATCGTCGTTACACTAGCCTAAGCATGAGACTAGGTCAAAATTTAAGTTAGAAATTCATCCTATACATAGGTTAGGACGTATTGATAACCTGGGACCCTTAGTTATGGGACTAAGGGGTACTTTGAGGATCTCACATCGATTAAAAGGGTGGGGTGATTATAAATTGAGAAATTGAGAATTAATGCCTAAGATAAAAATGGGTATTAAAATTTGTGGCGACATAATGTGTCGGGGCCGACAGTTTAAACGGGACAGAGGGCGATTTATGTCGTGTCGTGTGTGGAACCTTGTCATGTGTCGAGGCCGACAGTTAAACGGGTAAGAGGGCGATTGACAAGGGGAACCTTGTCATGTGTCGGCGCCGACAGTTTAAACGGGTCAGAGGGCGATTGACAAGGGGAAGTGTGACACTTTAATAAAAAGTGTGAACTATAATAAAAGTTGGTTAATTTAATTAAATTAACATCGTGGGACTTGGGAATTTAAAATCATATTGGTGTGCCTTTTTAAATGGGGATTCCTACGGGTAGTTAGTAATTTATATTTATCGCGTTTAATTATCCCATTTAATTTAAAATATTCTATTGTGATATTTATTGCGTATAATGCTACTGTCTGGATTCAAGGATCCTATTTGAGTGGAGTAGTGTGGATTCTTGCTCAGGGCTTTGGCTCTGACCCATGCGTTGACTAATCTTTTTCAGGATTTAATTTGGAGAAGCTGCATAAGTTTATCGGAGTTATCATTGGAGGTGCAGCTGAAGTTATTAACTTTATGGCATAGTTTAGTTAGACTTTCTTTTCCAGTCGTATTATGAGACTTCATTGGAGTTTTATTGGGCCATTCGGTTCCAAAGTTGTTTAGAGAATTTTCTGTTGGGATTATTCAGATTTTATTTACTCATTATTGGAGATTGGATTTTTGGAGTTAGCATGTGATGGATCTTTTATCGCTTAGTTATTTGTGATCATTTGAGATTGACTCAATTGTTTATCTTATGGACTGATTTATTTATGTCTCATATCTGTCTCATGCTAAGAATGGTATTTTATTTAGTTCACTCCCGACATAGTTTTGGTGGCGGCCGACGCCAGAATTAGGCGGGGTGTGACAGATGGTGTCAAAGGCCCTGTACTAGTGGAGGAAACCCTCGGGAAGTACCAAAACTTGGTTTTTAACCCGGGTGGTAGATATTTTTTATAATTGACATGAGAGGCAAGAGGAAGATGAATCTTGAAGCAAGAATTGAATGAAGATTTTGCCTCTCTTCCGCACATTTTTGGGACTTTTCAAGTCATCCTCCAATTTTGACAAAATTATATTGGAACCCCAAAAAATTTTCTTAATCTTCCCGGCCCAATACTTTGAAGATTTTATGCATCCTCAACTTTCAAAGCTCGAGGACGAGCTTTTTCGAAGGCGGAGAGAATGATGTGAATGAAGAATATGGAGGATATTTTCGTCATTTTTAGGATTTTATAGTATTTTTGTTATTTTGTTAATTGGTTGTATTTTCCTTTTGTTTGTTTAGTATTTAGATGTGGGAAGGACAAGTGGCATTAAGGGGTACATTTGTAATTAGATCATTAGTTGCTTACATCCCAAGCTACTTCCCACTTATAAATACCCCAATTGTAGACTCATTTGAAGTATTCTATATTTTGGAGAGTTTAGTGAATTGTGGGTTGAAGTGTAAGATATCTTCCTCTTATTACCCTTTTGGCATCATTTACGTCAAATTGATGTAAATCTAAGAATGCGGAAGCATTATTATTATTATACTACACAACAACAAATAAATCTAAACTAATGAAATGGGTTTCTTTCTGTCTCCATTCTCAATTCTTAATATTCAAGTGTCATTACAAATGAGGGCCAAGGGCCTATTTATAGGAGAGATTAGCGTGCTAACCAAGCTAATACCCAAAATGACCAAAAAGGATAGCGAATAACTAAAAATGACTAATTAGGCCCAAACATGCTTGGAGATCAATTAAACACTAAAAATAAAAGAAAATGACAATAAACCCCAAACTAAAAAAGCAAAAATAAAGTATAGTCTTCTCCGGGGAGCACAGCATGCGCCACGTGTTGCTATATATCACATACACATCATTCTCCTCGTCTTCGAAAAAGCTCGTCCTCGAGGTTAGAGGGTGACTCATCAATGCCACATGATATAAACCTCGAAAAAGCTTCGGACCCCAATCAAAATAAACAAAAAGTGGGTTGTCCAAATGGAATTAGTCCCATGCATATGAACCTCGTCAAAAATAGGTCTAATAAACCCAAATCCCGACAATGTCCTATGAAATCCGACAACCAAAAACTGACGACCATACACCTTCTCGACACCACGAGTACATGGTTACAACTTGGAGTGGTGAACCCTTGAATCTAACCGGACGAAAACTCCGACGACCGCACATTTGTGAGTACGATGGCGACACAAGCGGACTGAAGGCTGCAAAAAATGGATCTCAAGTGGGACGCATTTTTCATAGAAGTCATATGTTGTGGCACAAATAGGCCCTAAGACCAATTTTGATCGGATTTGAGGTCAAATAGGGGGTGGGGGATCGGATCGGAGTAGAAATGCCCATTTTTGTTGAGTTTGATTGTGTTTGGGCATAAATGAGTGAGAAAAAGGGAAATATGTGGGTGGGGTAGATTAGGGTTTTTGTCGGGGTGACAACTAGGTTTTTTTGAGGAATTTGGATACCGGAGCTTCGACTTAGGGTTTGGGCAAGGTATTTTGGTCGAAATAGCGCAGCAAGGTAGGGAAGCGGTCGTGCAGTGGTCAGATGAATTGGAGGTAGGAAGCAGTCGTCCTTGATTATAGGCGCACGATCTTGTAAATCCAATGGGTTCCGATCAGTCCCGGACGAGCAGCATATGAAGGGAGATTTCGGTTCGAAGGTGTTGGTGGCTAATCGCGGCGGCCCATATGTGCCATGGAGGGGCGCCAGCAGTCCTAGGGGTTAGGTTTTGGGTAGAGTTAGGTTTTCTTTAGGATTAGGTTTGGGGTTGAAGGGCTAGGGTGTCTTGGGTTAGGGTTAGGGTTTGTAGGTCCTTTTTTTAGGGTTAGGGTCTGGGGAAGGTAGGAGATGATGTTTTATTTGTACGAGGTGGTGGTTGTGTGGAGATGGGAGGTGGAGGTGATGGATGGTAGAGGAGGCTAAAAGGGTTGGAATCCCCCCTTTTAGCGGTGACGGAATTTAGGGCTTCCATCCACTTGATTCTCATTTGGACATTTATCAATCTACTGATTGAAGGGTTGCCCAAATTGGAATCACAACTCGATACCCACTTCATGCATCACGACGAATACCAAGAACAAACGCAACTTTCATACCAATTTGATGTAAATCTAAGAGTGCGGAAGCATTATTATTACACTACACAACAACTATTCCCTACACAACAACAGCAACAAAAAATAAATCTAAACTAATGAAATGGGTTTCTTTCCCTCTCTATTCTCAATTCTCAATATTCAAGTGTCATTACAAATGAGGGTCAAGGGCCTATTTATAGGAGAGGTTAGCTTGCTAACCAAGCTCATACCCAAAAAGACCAAAAAGGACAACTAATAACTAAAAATGACTAATTAGCCCTAAACATGCTTGGAGATCAATTAAACACCAAAAATAAAAGAAAATGATAATAAACCCTAAACTAAAAATGCAAAAATAAAAGATAGTCTTATCCCGAGAGTACAACCACGCACCACATGTCGCCATCTATCATATCCACATCATAAATCCAAAATGACCCACTATGAATTTGGTCGAACATGAAGAAGGAAATGAAGAAGTCGATTTTGACCCCACTTATGAGGACGACGAGGTGATTGAGGGAGATTACGATGAGTTGTCCCATTCTTTAGTAGTAAGGACCCTGATGTACACACCCAAAAAAGAGGAGCATCCACAACGTCATAACGTGTTTCGTACACGTATTGTCAATAGAAAGGTATGTGACGTTATCATTGATAGTGGCAATAGTGAGAATATTGTTTCCTCAACAATGGTTCGAAAGTTGGGATTGAAGACAGAAAAGCATTCCCACCCTTACAAAATTGGATATAGATCAACAAAGGTTCAGAAACGCGAGGGACTGAAACCTGTCTTGTCCCATTCTCGATTGGGAAAGTCTGTGCTGAAGAGATACGAGATGATGTGGTTGATATGGATGCTTGTCACATAATCTTAGGGAGGCCCTCACAATTTGATGTCAATGCCACTCACCGTAGTACAAACAATGTTTATGTTATATACAAGAATGGTCAGAAGATCATTCTTGGACCATTCAAAAAGGAGGAATTCCCTAAGACTACCATGGCCAAAGGAAATCCAGTATAATGTTCAGCCGAGAAAAATTTATGGGCGAAGTGAAGACAGCTCCTAAGATCTTTGTTTTGATTAAAGGAGAAATGATCGAACAACCTCTTGTTACTACACCAACAGTCGTACCACCTCTATTAAAGCAATTCAAAGATTTTGTATCACGAGACCTCACCCAGAATCTTCCACCCATAAGGGACGTTTAACACCACATTGCCTTGGTATCAGAGGCGAGCCTGCCGAACCGGCCCCATTACAGGATGAATCCCAGGGAAGACCAAATTTTGCAAGAACAAGTAGAGGAGTTACGACAAAAGGGATTAATACAGGAAGGTATGAGCCCATGTGCAGCTTCAACTTAGCTAGTGCCCAAGGATGACAGTTGGCGAATGTGTAGAGACAGACGTGCAATTAATCGGATTACCATCAAATACCGATTTCCCATTCCATGGTTAAAAGATATGTTGAACATATTGCCAGGAGAACAAGTTTTCACCAAAGTGGACCATAAAAGCGAGTACCATCAGATTCGATCCACCCTGGGGATGAGTGGAAAGCAACGTTCAAAACAAAGGAAGGATTACACGAGCGGCTAGATATGCTGCTTGGATTATCCAAGGCACCTAGCACTTTCATGCGGTTAATGAATCGGGTACAAAAATCGTTTATTGGTGGAATTGTAGTTGTTTATTTCGACAATATTCTGGTTTATAGTAAGACATAAGCAGAACTTTTGAACTTGAGGAATGTAAACAGTTTTGCAGGAAAATAAGTTGTGCATTAACTTGACAAAGTGTAGTTTATTATCTCGAGTCTATTGTCCTTGGGCTTTGTGATTAGTGGTGATGGTATTCGAGTAAACGAAAAAAAGGTTAAAGCCATTCGAGGAGTGGCCCGCGTCGAAGAATATGAGTTAAGTACACAGTTTCCATGGCCTGGCTACGATCTACCGAAGGTTCATTAAAACTTCAGTAGCGTTGACCCACAATCATCGAGTGCATGAAAAGAGGGAAGTTTCAATGGGAAGAGGAAGTTGAAATAAGTTTTAGCTTGATAAAAAAAAAAAAAAAGCTATAAACAGCACCAGTATTAGTTCTTCCAGATTTTGAGAAGTTCCAAATGTAATGTGATGCTTCAATAGTGGGAATAAAAGCATTTTTGTCATAGAAAGTGCTTCCGGTGGCATTTTACAGCGAGAAGAGGAATGAGGCGCACAAAAAGTGAACTATTTATGAGCTAGGAGCATTAGTTTTTCCAGCAGAGTTCGTGTTATTTATGGATCACCAAGCATTATCTTACCTTGTTATGGTGATTCTGCAAAAAAATCAATGACAATGCCTACGTGATTAATTTACCTGTTGACATGTCCATTACTTTTACCTTCAACGTGGCGGGCATATGAGTATTATCCCCCAAATTCAGGTAACTCAGATACGAGTTCTTTTCAAGAAGGGGAGACTGATGTAGAACAACTAGCACAAGAATATATGGTTGCACAGGATCACAGAAAGTCAGGGAGGCTGAAAAGGTAAAATCAAAGAGTAACTGTAGATATGAACAGTCCCGTATATACTATTCATACGTACAGTATCCAACAACCCCTTGGATCCCCTTTGGATCTCATATCCCTTGTATTCTGTGTGTTCCTTCTTTCCATAAAACCGTGTAAGAGTATTTCTCTTCTACTTAGGACTCCCTTTTATGTCATTCTATTAATAAGTTGTCATCTTTTATGCCCCTTAGAATACCCAAAGTGTGTTTCATGTTTAGTAAATAGGTTAGAATTTTAATAATTGTGCCCTTTGTTTATAGTTCACTAGATAAGAGCACGCTTGTAAGTGATAGTCCTTTAATTTTCACGTTTTTCGCTACGTTAGACCCTGAATGTTAGAACAGTGATACGGTATTTATAATTGTTAAAATACAACTAAATTCTGCAAATCTCAACTATGAGTGCATTTACAATACATGGAACAATGCATATTCGTAATAAACAATAACAATAAAAATAATTTTAAACAAATAAAACGGCAAAAGGCTAAATCTAGCACTGGAACAGGTGTCCAGCATATCTTTAAGTCCTGGCAAAGATAATATAATGCCCGAAAAAATAAAAACGAATAAAAGCACAAGGCTAATTCTAGCACCGGAAAAAAAAATCGAAAGGGATACAACACATAAAAAAATTAACTAATAAACTATAATAAGATATTAGACTTCTCACCTTGTCATCAACATCAGTGAAATTCCGCACATACACAACTTCATAGCCTAAATGTTTTAGATACCTGCATAGTCACAATTTATGCAAAGCGTGATTAGAATATACTGCCAAAAATTATTTTTCCTTTTCGAGGAGAATCTACAGGCAAATATGATGAGAATCCATTTTATTTTCTTTTTATTTTCTATTTTCTATTTTTTTAGTTCTTTTTTGGCATTTTATTTCCTTAATTAGCTCCCAATCATGGTTGGGACTAATTAGGCATTCTTTTGTCATTAGTTGGTCATTTTAGTTATTTTAGCGAATTATTGAATTAACAAGTAATTCAACCCATATAAATACTTGTATTCTCATTTGTACTTACTTTTTAATACTTGAAATATAAGAAATCTCTTGTTTCTCTCTCTAGAAATCATATTATCTTGATTTTTAGGTCATTGACGTGTATCAGAGTGGATGTCGCTCCAAACATTGGAGTTAGTGTGTATCGGTGTGTGTAGAATATCAAATCGTGCACTACATTCTCAATGGCCCCGAAGAGGACAACGCGAATTCAAGATGAGATTAATGAAGAGTTAAGAAAAAAACAATAAGAATTGATAGCGAACAATCGTGAGATGATACAACAAATGGATGCTATTTTTCAACTTTTATCCAAATTACAAAACCCTAGTTCATCCATAATCGATCCTGAAATGACCACAGGACGGATCTCCACCCAAGAAGCTGCCCAACAAACCACTGCCGATCTGCACAAATCAGGCCATCAACAACCCGAAGCCACTGACCACCTTCTTGGACAAATTCTGATGCCGGAAAGTCAATTTTTTTGAAGAAATCCCCGCCGGCCAAGTCCGGAGGACATCATACCACCTTTTCGGCGGTCGACGCTCCTCCTCCTGCCGCCGATCCACTCAACCCAAGCCAACGACCTTCAAATCCTTATCCCGGCCCATTTTCAGAACCGGGAAACCCTAGTTTACCCCCCTTTACCATCTGTTGTCCAACCGACACTCCAAAGTCCCAGAACGCTACTATTCGGGTTGAAATCCTAGTCCAGAAGGCACCTCGAGGTCATTCTGACCTCGAAAAATATCACCAACCCATTGACCATCCTACCAAACAGCTGACACCTTTTTTCGACCTCAAAAAAACACTAACCCAACCCTATTCTGGCCAAGAACCCAATTTCACACAAAATTTATCTTATCCTCACCTACATGAAACCCTAAACCCTACGGATTTTACCAAAACATTGCCCCAATCTCTTAATCATTTCCCCGACCTCGGCCGTAAAACCCATTCTGAACCCGAACTCCATTATAATTTTCCCGACCAAAATTCAAATCCAAATAACATAAGAAACCCTATTTTTACCCCAAAAAAAGTGCACCCACCCAAAAATTAACCCTACCCGACGACCTTCAAATCCCTTTCCTGGCCCATTTTCAGAACCAGGAAACCCTAGTTTACCCCCCTTTACCATCGATTTCCAACCGACACTCCAAAATCCCAAGACGCTGCTGTTCGGGCTGAAACCCTAGTCCAGAAGGCACCTCGGGGTCATTCCGACCCCGAAAAGCATCACAAACCCCTTGACCATCCTACCAAACAGCCGCCTCCTTTTTTCGACCTCAAAAAATCACTAACCCAAACCTATTCTGGCCAAGAACCCAATTTCACACAATTTATTTTATCCTCACCTTCTTAAAACCCTAAACTCCACAAATTTTACCAAAACATTTCCCCGATCTCCTAATCATTTCCCCGACCATTAACTGCCAACAAAACTAGTATACTAAGTAGTGATATTGGAGGCTTACATTCCCATCATTTTCGACAGTAGTAGTGGTACTAGTTTTCTCGATCGTCATGGCAGTGTAACAGATCACTAGGCAACTTTATTGGATGTTTCTCTGCCATAGTAACAGTTACCACACCGTAAAAGTCCATTGAGCCATAATGGACCGTTATGAAACTGTAACGATTATAAATAGTTGTAAAACTTTTAGTCTTTTGTAATGGCTGTGAAAGGGCCTAGGTGTAGAATATGAGAACGTGTCCAGATGTCTTTTACTTCATTTATTTCCCAAAAGTGGTACAGCCATTTTTATGCCATTACGACAGTGCATGAGCATAAAGCATAAAATGACTTAAGATTGATGTGAAAATATGTTTAGATTTACTATTAATTTATTATGGTATTCACTGTATAATTTGAAGGTTATGAGAACTTTGAAACCTAGCAAACACCTTAAATCTACCTTTGTTACCACAACTTCACTAGAATTCTTGATTAATCTTGAATCAAGACTGACAACTTATTATTATGTATTTATAATATAAAGGGGTATTTCAATTTTTTATTTGTTATTGTCGAACAAAGAACAATGTTGTCAAGTATTCTTCCCCTAAGTATCACATTCTAGATATTGCATACCCCTTTAGGGTACCTGAACGTACCAGATCTCAAACATTCCGTACCACTTATTTCAAGACAATAACAAAGAAATATGAGCAAAGAAACAAATACATTACAAAATTCTCTCAAATTGATGCAGCTCAAACAGATTCGAAAGAACTTGGGTACTCCAATACTAAGTCCCTAAACTAAAATACAAGTCTATGTGCATTCGATTGTACTATATATAAACCTTTTATATTGTACCCATAACAATACAAAAAGTAGTTACAATCATCCACAAACTGTTAACCGAAACAATGTCCAAATGACGCATACCCCTAACATCTCGTGTGAATAGTAGCGTAAGTACCCGTGCCCTAGACACGCACCAAAGCAATCCACATTCTTATAAGTGGGTCCCTTTCATAGCACCAACGTAGGGGTTAAAAATGTGACCAAGTCACCCAAAGATAGCAGAACATGGGAATCCCATTGATGATATGAACTCCTCAGTATCCTGAATAGTATGTAGATTGCAAGTTTAGGACACATGGCGGGTGCTAGATTAGGATACAAGGACTGCCAGCTTACAAGTCTAGTCATTCTACAATAATTAAAGAGCACGATCGGAACCCACCTTGGTATACATCCAAAACCAAAGGATATACCAGGCAAATTCATAAAACATTGCTAACAGTCGACATAATATCTAGGTTTATATTTGCTCGCCATGACCTTGTACCTCCCTTACCATTTTGAATGGAATTAGAGCAAGCTCTCCATTTTTATCCCCATATGTTGACATGCTCCAATACGATTTGATTGGTTCTTCACAGACATGAGGACTAAGCCTGCTTAGCCAATATAACAGCACCTAAAAAGTGGAGAGCAATAATGGCGAGAAAAATTGAAACTCAATAAAAGGATCAACTCCCACAATAAACCTAGAAGTACCTTCATACCCGCTTACTCTACGGTGTGGAAGAGTACTTGTATCTTCCCTGTATACTCTCTCCTGCTTTCATCTTCTCCCCATTACATCCTCTCTTCTCGGGAGTGGATCATGCCTCACTCCCTCCACAAACTGCCCTCTTATAGTTATTACTTGCCAATTATTAATTGATCAAACCTTAACTGATATTGATTACATACCTAATAATTTTACATACCACAAATTGCATAGAAATTACAATTTCAAAATTTTAAGTTTGTTTATTTTTTTATAATAATAATGACATGTATTTTTAACTTGAATTTTTTACTGTGTTCTAAAAGGCGCGCCTAGGCTTGAGGTTTGAGAGAAACGCATGGCCTACGCCTTATTCTTGGTAAAAGGCTTAAGGCGCACTTTTTTTTAAAACAAATATGCCTTAGTGAAATGATATCACCATTTAAAGGCTTTTTTTAACAAATCGGACCAATATCTCTTCCAAAACAATCAAAATACATTTTATTAATTGATTATGAAGCATGAATATGAGAAAGATGGCTACCAAACATACGGATATATTTTCAAAATTCAAGATATGTATTATTTTATTATATTATTAGCCTTAGAATAATTAAAATAATAAAAAAAGGAAAAACGTCTTTTTACGCCGCGCCTAGGCTCCTAAGGCTTGAGGCTTGACCTCTACGCCTAGACCACGCCTCGCGGCTTTTAGAACCTTGATTTTTTATAACAAATAATAGTAAAATAAAAGAGTGATATCAAACGAGTTTCCTTATATCACCGACTTATAAATTAAATTTTAAGTTGGTACAGGTAACAAAACAAATAAATTATACTTAAAGGATGGATAGAAGGTAAGTAAAAATTAATGCCCAAAATCGAATGATCCCAAAGCAAGAAAATGTATATTCCCATTATTTAGGTGAGGTGTTAATATGAAAAAAAAGAAAACATATCAAAACCTATACATATCGAGTTCGCTATGTACCATCTGTTACATCCCAGATACCCATTGGCAGAACAAGTACACATTAGCTCAACAGCAATTGCTAGGGGAACCGCGAGCATTTATTAATACCTTAAATGCAGCGCGAGAAGCATAAACCACACTATCACAATGTCATATTGTGAAAACCTTTAAAGGTAGGTCCTCTTGGACAAATATCGGATGGAGAAAGATTCAATCAAATTTTTGCAATAAGATGGCACAATCACATGTTAGTAGAAATGAATAGTACGTGTTAAAGGACGTAAATGGGATATTTTCTTATTTGGTAAAGAGGTAAAGTGGATGGGAAATAAAATTAGAGGGCAGACCTCCCCTAGTTCCCTTCCTCCACCAAATCCACAAAAATCTTCTTTTTTTTAAATGGGGGGAATGAGGAAGGAAATAAGTGAACAATAGATTCACAATTTAGTATTGAGCTCAATACATCCCATTAATTTAAACATTCCCTCAATTTCATACATTGTACACATTTTTTTAAGTACTACCAGATATTAATAGCTGGAATGCACCATATTATTGTTGTATCATTTTGTCGATTATTACTTTATAAATTACATTGCACTTGCAGTTTTATACATCTTGAAAGTACTTCCAACAAGAATTTCCTTCTAATACTTTATCATCTAAAATTAAGTTTCTTCTACTAATTTCAAAGTTAAACCATAATTGATGTATTCTGTCCTTGAACGTTTATCCCACAGTTTTTCCATAGCCATTAAAGTACTTGGTGAACCAAAATTGTTAATCTCCCACTTTATGATAACTAAATATTAAGAATAATAAATTTGATAGTAGAAGAGGCAATTAATAATGGTTTTTTATTATTCCACACTCACCGTAATGCCATATATATACTACTCAAATAGGTACAACATTACACAACACTCTAATAAAATAGCATAAATAGCCTCGTTACAATATTATACTCTCCTAATAGTTTTAAACATCTTGAAAGTACTTCTAACAAGAGTTTCCTTTTAATACTTTATCATCTAAAATTAAGTTTCTTCTAATGGTTTCAAAGTTAAACCATAATTGATGTATTCTGTCCTCGAAAGTTTATCCCACAGTTTTTCGATAGTCATTAAAGTATTTGGGGAACTAAAATTGTCATTCTTCCACTTTATGATAGTCAAATATCAAGAATATTAAATTTGAGAGTAAAAGAGAATTAATAATGCTTTTCTATTATTCCACTCACCGTAACACCATCTATATACTACTCAAGTAGGAACATCATTACACAACACTCGAGCAAAATAGCATAAATAGCCTTGTTACAATATTATACTCTCTAACACCTCCCCCTCAAGTTGAAGCATGTTGAAAAACATGTTCAACATGCAACAAAAAAAATCCAAAGGTAGCACGAACGCAAATGGAACATCATGTCCACCAACAAGACAATTATGGCAAGCCAATCACCAACTGACACCACGAAACCAATCACCATAAGTAGTCACCAAACCCGAAAATTTGAAGTATATCATCGTCATAAACCACCATGAGCACTAGGCTAACATTACGACCTCACCACAAACCCTTGGCCACTATTAAACTACACCGCCATCGTGCCGTCACTTTGACATTCCGCATACCAACAAAAGTTAATTCATCATTAAGGTCCAAGAAGATGTGTAAAACACCTACCAACAAACAAAGGAATGTTCCATCACTCATCGACAACCATACATACACACGACAATGAACCTCCTCCGTTAAGGTTCTAAATAATACCTCTCAATAACGGATTGTTTCAAAACTCACCATCACACGACATAATATAATTGAACTTCTGCTAGGCTCAATCAATATAGGGTGATCAACACCTGACAAACCGGAATAATGAACAATTTCTCTCAACAAAGAGTGGTGAAACCCTGTATCAACAAAAGGACGAAGTACTTTTAAAAGGGATGAAGCTGACAACGGAACACTACCGCACAATAAACGACTGCGGGAGAATAAAATAGCTACCAAACACCAACAAGAGAGTCAAAGAGTATGAGGAAACCATATATAGCACCGAATCGTGCAACGGAAAAACAAATATATCACCAAATAATGACGGAGGTTGGTTGTGCCACCCAAAAAAATAAAAGAGGGAACATCGAATAGAGATCACCCATCAGTTCATCAATTAAAAAAAATATACACATCTATGCCCAGTAGATCAACACAAAACCCAGGCACATTCAGTGCTAAATTTGCGTCCCTCGCGCTCCGAATTACTTTACGTGTTTGACCTTCCTTTTTCTTCGTTGGTGTATAGTTGAATTTCAAGAATAATAAATTAAGGGAAAAGAGAAATTAAAAAAAAATGCTTATTTATAAGTTAAAGGAGTCTTCCTAGCCAAAAGATCATAAAAAGGTAAAAGACTAGGGGGCGTTTGTTTTTACCTCTTAATGTTGAATTGAAAGAGTTCGATTCAGCATTAAGAGGTAATATTTGGTGGTTGTTTTTACCTCTTAATGCTGAAAAATAGTTAAAATTCAGCATTAAGTATTAAGAGACAAGTCCCCCACTGAATGTTATGCTTAAAGTTAAATTCTTTTAATTCAATTTCATTCTCATTTTACCCTTATTTTATTTTTTATAGGGTAATAATACAAAACAATTGGCAAATAGTTAGTAATGACAAAATGGTCAAATTACCTTTATTAAGCATTCAGAGTCGAATAACTCTAAACAAACAACATACATTCAGAGGTTCAACATTCAGAGTTGAGCATTAAGCATTCAAAGTTCAGCATTAAAAAACAGGCTGAAAAAACAAACAGTCCCTAAAATCGGCAACCGAGAATATTCCAAAGATATATCACCACTAACTAATGAGCCTAAAATACCAACCTAATTAAAGGGACTAAAGGAAACAAAATAAACAGAGTACAATTTGACATTATTACAATTTAGCACCCGTACTTTCCAATTCTCATCATTTTAAATGTAATCAAGCATTGTGTGAAATAATTATGATTATTAATACTCAGACATAAACTCCAATTTGCACATCCATTATATGTAATGACCATCATTTTTTTAAGAATGACACCATTTTTTTAAGAAAGTCATTTGCCTCCCATCATATTACTCTTTTATGAAAAATCCAGTTATGAAAAACACTGCAGCTTTCTAAAGAATCACTATATATACAAATTGCAAACACTTCTGCATGTGTATATGTGTGTGTGTGTGTGTGTGTGTGTGTGTGTGTGTGTGTGTGTGTATATACATATAAAGAGAGAGAGAGAGAGAGAGAGAGAGAGAGAGAGAGACCTGTAGAGGACATCAAAGGTGACATATGCACGAGCATGACCGATATGGCTAAAATCGTATGGGGTAATGCCACAGACATAAATGCCAACCTTGCCTTCAACTTTGGGTTTGAAAACCTCTTTCAGTTTCGTCATACTATTATACACCTGAAATTCCTGTTGCTTCGCCATTTTTCAACTCTCTTCTTCTCCACAAACAATCGTTGCCCCCTAAGCCCTAACCCTAACCCTGCGTTAAGATGTTGCAGGGAAAGATAGTATTTTAACTTTAGGCTTAAAGTAAGTATTTTAAGTATTAGATTCAATGATATCTATTTATGGAGTGGATAATTAATTTAACTAGATTATATCGGGCGCTTTATAGGGATTCTTATGTATTATAAATAAAAGGAATCCGTATATAACTTTTGCGAACACATTTGAAAATGACCCTAGTTAACATTTATGTAATCAACTTGTTGGGCACTTAACAACCAAAATGTTGCTATTAAGGACACCTCCTGATTAGTAGGTGTTGATACCATTATTGTTTTAAAATATTGTGTGCCGGTTATTAATTATAAAGAAATGTTAGGAAAAAATAAGATTTATTGACGTAATAAGTAAAAGTAAAATACCCTTAATCATGCACATTCATGAGTAGGTAATAAAATATTGAGTGCAAATAAAATAATATGTAGAAAAATTACATAGCCAAAAACCCTATTGATACAGTCATAACTCAATTACAAATCCAGCAAAACAAAATATCTACAATGACAATCAAATCAGCAAAAAATATAGATGTAAAATGATTTATCCATACACGTATGTATACACAAAATGGCAAGGATTGTAGAGTGAAGAATACCTGCTTGTCGCATCGAAGCTTGTTGATGTTTTTGGTTTAATGTCTGATTTTGCTTCTTAGGGTTGGATTATGGGTAGAGTTTTCTAGGATTAACAAAAAGGGGTGCAATTTCGCGAGTGAGTGTGAGAGAACAGAGGAATAGAAATGGAATGTGAGAGAACAGAGGAAGAGAAATGAAGAGTTAAAAGGGATAAAAAATAACGAATAATGAAGAGAAATTGCAAAAAGTGAACAAGTTATTAAGATTACAGAAAGACGGAGCAGATAAAATGTGACTTTAATGGCATGGGAGGTGAAGAGAGGGTGAAATTTGGGTTAATTCACAACCGATGACAGGGGGAGGAAGGGACAGATATAAATATCGGGGAGATAAAGAGTTGATGGAAATGGCATATTTGGGCACTTGCTGTAAGACATTCATTGTGTGCCATGTGTCAAACTTAAGAGAGGAGACACCATTTTTATATTTGAGTAATGATACTCTTACCAGGTCCAAGTACCGGTTTAGTGCCAAATGCGCTTTATTTGATTACACATTGGTGGGACCTACAGCATTTCCTAGCGGGACCCACACCATAGTACAAACAAATAAAGCAGTACCGGTACTAACACCCGGTGTGTCTAACATTTTCCTTTTATTAGCACTGCGCGATGCGCGGGAGCTTTAGAGCTCTTGATTTACCACACAAAGTAGTCAAATTTTAAAAAACACTAATTTTCACCTCGTGCGATGCGCGAGTTGTTTTAAAATGTAATACAAAATGTGAAGGTAGTTGTGGGCCAAAATTAGAAACGGTAAATGTGTGATTGAATAAAGAAACCATTTGACATGTTGATCTCCATTTATAAAAATATCAAGTGTGATAAAGGAACGCCAGAGCGAACTCTAAATAAACATCAAAAGAAGTCGTGAAGGAATATTGTAGTAAGTATATCTTCATTGTTGTAGTTGCTCCTGGCATTAGATATAGGCACATTGTCAATCTTGTGGAATGGTTTTTATTTATTTATTTTACAAACCTATGTATTCAGCGTATTCGTAATTTTGTAATTCAGTGAAGTTGATGGAGGGTGTTGAAACTCCTATTTGGTGAAGGTTTTTGGAGATTGATCATTCATGGTTATATTTGCATAAATATATTTTGACACGAATCAATTATGAACAATTTAGTTTAAATTTATAATCAATAAAAGGTGCATTTGCAAGTTTATGTTGAAAAAATACAGTAATAACTAATTAACCCAATTAACTAAGGCTACTCCAATTTCATTTGCTTTGGGAAAGTAACAGGAGAAAAAACAATGTGATGTCATTGCATATGAATTCTAGCAATATTATTATATCAGGAATATAAGGAAGTAGGTGCTAATCCGTAGTTTGGAAATATAGAAACAAAAAATGAAAAGAAAAAGAAAAATAAAACTATTCATGTAGAATATTTTTCAACACAATCCGAACATTTGATTCTATCGATTCTCCCATTGTTAACTCAATATTGAAACCAAAAAAATAATCGAAGGAATAATACGAACCTTACAAAGTGAAAAATAGTTAATAAACTTTAAAAATTATAAAAATAGCCCACAACCAAATCATATAGAAATGTCGGCAATGCACCAAACAAATGAAGAAACGGTGAGAGAAGAACGATGGTACTGGAATGATGACAGAGAGATAAGGTCTTACCTTGTAAATCAGTTGCGTTCGACCTACCAATGTTTTCTAACTACTCAGATTTGGGATTAATCAAATACCCAATGGAAACCTAATTAATGACAGGAAATGAAGAGATAAAGACTCTTTGGGGGAAGATATTTGTGTTGAATGAAGAAATCGATTGAATGAAGAAATCTCTTCACATACCCAACATTAAAACCCATTATTACAGATCTTATGAGAAAGCACAAGAAACAACGTTCTGTTCAAGGTGGGCTTTTGGTTTCCGTATTTGTCTCTTCAAGTTTGTATCAATAAATAAATAAGATATTTTGTGAACCCAAGATAGTCGGTGACTATGCCACGTGTACATCAATTCTCTCTAAAGACACATCAAAATTATATTTTGTTACTCACATAAATAAAAGTTACGTGATATGACGCCGAATATATATATAATTATAAAAATTGTACAAATTAATTATTAGCAAACCAATCAATACTATGAATTTTATCCGGTATCAGAGTAATGTTTTATACCCGTCACAAATTTTGTCACCATTCTAATCATTGATAAAAAAATAGTTCATCTCACTAAAATCAATGTTAACATATTGAGAGAAAAAAAGAACAAATAATAAAAGACTCATCAGGGGTGTTTTGCGGTCACACACATACCCCTCCATGAAAGCTTAGGAAATCAACTAAAAAATGGAATCCACCTACCTCTATAATTGTTATAATTTAAAATTCAACAAATAAAAAACACCATATATATATATATATATATATATATATATATATATATATATATATATGTATAACTGTTCTAAAAAATTCTCCTAGGCTCCGACTAGGCATGCCTAGGCTTGAGGCTTGGGAGAAACGTCCACCTTACGCTTTTCGCGCCTTATTCTTGGTAAAACCTTTAAGGGGCACTTTTTTCTAAAAACAACAATGCTTTAGTGAAACTATATCGCCTTTTAAATAAGTTTCTTACAAATCGGACCATTATCTTATCCAAAATAATCAAATAGTATTTTAATTTGCATATATTCAGACATATTTTTATGATATGTACAATTTTAGTATTTTAATAGCCTTGTTATGGTTAAATAATATTAAAATATATTAAGAAGGTCTAAACGTCTTTTCACGCCTTTTTATGCCTAAGGCCCCCCTAGGCGTCTGAGATTTAAGGCTTGGCCTCTACGCCTCGATCATTCCCCGCGTTTTTTACAACCTTGATATATATATATTAGTTATGTACTCAATTGCAATTAACGTAACAAATCATTTACCATATATATGCGTGTCTATGAGTGTATATGCAATGAGAGAGAGGAGAGGTCACCTTGTTGGTGAAAAAAGCTCTATTCTCAGGATTATCAAACTTCGAGTGAATCCATGTAAAGTGCATGGTGCCATTAGGTAAACCTTAAAGTGCTATGCATTTAAGGTACATCTCCTTGTGATGCTTATTTTCTACCAAAACAGCACCAAATTCTCCAAATCATTCATGTATCACAATAGCTTAGCTTTTTGTGTTACGTGGCCAGTGAGATTTTGTGGAAATATGTTATGTTTACCAAATCTAAAATCAAGAGGGAAAAGTTTCTTGAAAAATTAAAAATGGAGTACATTGAATAGGAAGCGGGTTAGAGGGACTAAATTCATTATATTGGAGTGTAGAGAAAGATGAGTTAGTATCTTCATGTATCCTTCTCTAGAGAGAGACTCTCATTTATGATATCATTTATTAAGTTGCCACGTGTCAGTCTCACATGATTTGGGTCTACAGTTTTTATATAGCAAAATCTAAAATCAAGAGGGAACAGGTTCTTGGAAAATTAAAAATGGAGAACATTGAATAGGAAGCCGGTTAGATGGACTAAATTCATTGTATTGGAGTGTAGAGAAAGATGAGTTATTATCTTCACATATCCTTCTCTAGATAGGGACTCTCATTTATGATATTATTTATTAAGTTGCCACGTGTCAGTCTCACATGGTTTTGGTCTACAGTTTTTATATAGAATATATATATATAGATTAGATACTAGGTTTTAGCCCCGCACGATGCGCGGACGCTTTTTAATATTTTTATAAAAACTTTTTTTTCTAGAAAAACAATTTTTGAATAAAGTTTTTTTTAAAGTACAATTTTCTAAAAACATAATTTTATTTGTAAAAAACTTATTTTCAAAAAATAATGTATTTTCCTGCTCATTTTATGGGACGATATATAGAACACACAATTTGTCGTATTAAGAGAAAAAGTACAGTAACGATTTAAAGTTGAAAACAAACACACAATTTATATTTATGTTTATAATAACTGCCTTTTATAATACAGTTTAAATAAAGAAAATAAGTTAAAAACTCTAATTTTTAGAAAATTACTTTATAAAAATACAACTTTTATACAGAATAAAATAATTTATACTTATCTTTATAAAATCAACTTTTGTAAAAAAATATTTTTATAGAAAAAAAGAGATAAAACTATAATTTTTATAAAAAAATAATTTTTATTTATATTTTTATCGAAAGAGTATTGTTTTAAAAATTAATTTTTTTAAAAAGATTATATACATCTATATATATATTATATTTTTTTAGAATATATATATTATATTTTTTTAGAATATATATATTATATTATATTTTAATCGAAAGAGTATTGTTGTATAGATGTATATTATATTATATACATCTATACAACTATATTTTTTTATAAAAACTATAGTTTTAAAAAATCAACAATTATATGCATCCGTGCATCGTGCGGGTTCCATAACCTCATGTTATTGTCCCATGTATATATATATTATATATATACACATAGGACAATAACATGAGGTTATGGAACCCGCACGATGCACGGACGCATATAATTGTTCATCATGCTTTGATACATATAACTCGTAAAGCTATTATCATGAGTGTAGTGACAATTATGTTCAACACAAATTAACAAGAAAAGACAATCACCAAAGCAAATAAAGAATGTAAAGAACGACAATCACACAACACAATATTTACATGGTTCGGCAAGAATGCCTACGTCCACGGTGGTGCTCTCAATATTATTTCTCTTTACTCCAGGGAGCATTTTACAGGAAATACAATGCGTGCCTTTTGCCCCAGGCTTAGGGTTTGTTATATACATGTTTGTTCTTGGGGAGTGGGGGTGTTGGACTCCCCCACGTCAGTCTATAACCCCTAGAATATCTGCATGCGAGATTTTAGGGACTTGATTGAGTCGTAACCGGATTGGTAGGGATGCGAGGCTCCCAGACTTTGGGCCTTTACTGGGCTACTCGTCTGGGTCTGTGGTGACAAATCGAGGTACCCACAATTGCCCCTAAAGTTGTTGGGCCACAATTTGAGCTCAATAATTTCAAATGATTTGTCATAATGGCTATCTTATAAATTACGCAACTCTTTCCAAGATTGAAATGCTTCTTCTAAACTGATTTAGGCGACAACCCGCTTCGTGCTCCGTGCGCTATGATTGGAAATGTTTAAAATTCCTTTGGAGCAGTGTTTCCTTGTTGTCGTTTCAAGCTTTCTCATATTTTCTCACCTTATCTAAGCTCCCGCTATTGTGCTTCTCATTCTCAAGTCTTCGTCTTCTAACTTCACTGTTCTTCATCATCTCTGCTTGTGACTTTGCATCGTCCCAAGCTAACTTTTCACTTCGTAAGTCCCTCTTGCTTTTATCTTTGCTTTTTCTGTTGACATTTCTTCGCATCTATAGTTAGCTTTTGTAAATGGCGAAAACAGGTAATAGGTCGGTAACTGAATTTAGGAAGTATTATAACATCCCAGATTGGGTAGACATTGAGTGTGCCTGTGTCCCTAAAAATGTTAGAGAAGTAGAGGACGCTCACTGGATTCACGTTCTTTTATTATCCCAAGGGGGTCTCACTTTTCCTTCAAGCAATTTGTTTTTGCATTTCTTTGGTTATTTCAATATTGTCCCCGCACAGTGTTCGCCAAACATCTGGAAGATTGTTAATGGTATCCATAGAATAAACCAGCTCTATGGCACCAATTTAGGGCTTACTGAGATATGCTTCTGTTATTCTTTCTCACAAATAAGTTATGGTCTTCTTTACCTCAAGGCCAGGAGTATTGGTAGTAAATCTACTTGATTCCCACAAGGATTACTGGCAATAGGGTTTTCTTGCTAGAAATTAGTAATTCCCTTCCCATACTGAGGAGTTGAGGTCTAACAGGTTCATGGTCCCCTTTTATGGGGAGGAGCTCATAGGTAGGCTTAATTTTTGCTCTGCTCTTTGATCTTTTTGTTAATGTATGATTTCTCTAATATTTTTCTCTCTTTCTTTTCAGCGAGGACAAAGAACTTGGAGCCTGCTATCAACGAGGTTAGAGCTGCTGAGTTGGTTAAGGCCTAGAATATCAGGGATCTCCTAGTTGGCGGTGAACATCCTCGATCAACGGTTTTTCTCTTGGAGTACAAGAACATTGGTTCCAGCTTTATCGCGCGCCCTGTAGACAGCGTTCACGCGCTAGACATCACTGAAGAAGTTGCTGCAGATCCCATCCAATTGGACGAGGAAGAGAGCAGCTCTGGTGAGGGTAGCGAAGGTGATAACTGGGGTGGTGTTGAAGGTGGTTCTAGTGAAGAGAGCACTAGTGGTGAAGGTTCTTCCAGCTCGAAAGAAGTTTCAAAAGCTCGAGAGTCTTCCAGTGAGTCGAGCAGTTCCAGCGAGGAAGGCATGGCTCCTTCCAAGAAGAATTTGATTCAGGAAGATAATGATGACGATGATGATGACGTTCTTATTTCCAGGCGATTAAAGAAGCAGAAGTCTGGCAGTGGAGATGTTGCCACTAGTTCTCAGCCTGTTGCCAAAGAGTAGGAAAAGAAGAGGAGGGAAGAATATCAGTTGTGTGAGAGAGAGAGAGAGAGAGAGAGAGAGAGAGAGAAAAGAGGAGAAGAAGAAGGTAGACGAGAGGAAGAAGGTGGAGGAGGAGAGGAAAGCTAAGAGGGAAAGGGAAGAGGAGAGAAGGATAGAGGAGATGAGGATGAAGGCAGGGCAAGCTTTGGTGCATGTGTTCGCGTTGCCCGAGGGGGCCTCTGTCGCCATCTCTCCTCGGTTGGCTCCTGCACTGCTTGAGAGAGCAATTTTGCTTGCTGATCGTTAGAAGGCAATAAGGACCGACCAGTTAGCTCTGCAGGCGAGCCAGAGGCTAGCCTTGGTAATATATTTCAGCTTCCTATCCTTGTGATATTCTATCTAATAATTCCTCTTCTAATATTTTCTCTTTTCTTGCAGTTCGTGACCGAATTCTTCATGTAATACCGTACTCGCGACGAGCTGGTGAATAGGAATACTGATTTAGAGAAGCAGAATGTTGAGCTGAAGGGGAAGAGTGCCGAGCTGGAGGCCAGTTTGGAGACTTCTAATAATGCTCAGAGGTCTTCCAATCTTGCCCTCACTGAAGCCAATCGAGCGAGGGAGGTAGCGGTCAAAGAGTTGAACGAGCTGCGGTAGTCCTACAACTTAGTTTGTACGAGCAAGCTAGTTGTGGTGGAGGAGAACAGGGTACTGGCAGAGAAGGTAAAGACGGCGGAGGAGAGCTCGTACAATGCCGGGTGGGTTGTTGCGTACGAGGACACTGAGGTTCAGATAGGCTACATCAGCCGGCTGAACTTCAAGAAGGGCTGGAATAAGGCTCTTCTGGCTGCTGGAGTGGATATCGAGTCTCCCTTATTTGACGAGCATGATCCAGGTCTGAAACCCATTGTGGATGATGTACCTGCCCCGACCATTGACAGTGGTGTTCCCGCGTCTCTTACCGTTCCTGCTGATACTCCCTCCGTTCCGGGAACAGTAATTGCTCCATCTGAGGGAGGTGATCCTGTTGCTGTTGACAAGGGAAAGCAACCAGCGACCTCTGAACAAACTAAGGTTGCCAGCTAGCCTGTTCTTAGGACTTCTTTTGTATTTTTTTCTTTATTTGTACTGCTCTTTTTAATTACAGATGTACTTGGACCTCTTTATTTGAATGAAATAAAAATACTTTCCCTTCTGCATACTGATCCTTCTGTTCTTTAATGATTGTATGGCTTGTAGTTGATTGATGTAGATGAGTATATACCCGCTACCTCTTAACTGGAAAGGATCATCGATCCTAATGCGAGCAATTAAGTTTGCCAAGTCTTCGTTAGGATTTGCAAGTCTCTTAGGTCGAGGAATAAGAGCTTTAAGGACGAGTCTGAGCTCCTCGCCAAACTTAAGGATAGACTTCAAGAGATGGAAGAAGTTGGTGCCTCTGTTCAAGAATAAGTGAACACTTTGAGAGCTAAACTTCTGGATGCCTCCGAAATCAATCAAGTTAGAGAAGTTCTTCAACAGGAGACTGAGACTCTGAGGAGATAAGTAAAAGCGGGCCGCTTTGACTCTTATCTGATGAAAGGCCTTCTTATCGTCTAGTAGTGTACCATTCTTCAAATAGTCCCTCAGGGGGTCCATCCAACTGGGTGCGGATTCAATCTGGAGAATATTTCCCATGCTTGGCAGCTCGTCACTCTGGTTGATGCTCGACTGAGCGAGGAAGTCGATAAGGATTGTTCTCTTTGAGTCAAAGTCGATTGCTGAACTTAGGGTTGCTAGGGCGTTAGCATGGCTATTCTTTCCTCTGGGAAACTATTGGACACTGACTTCCTTAAAGTTGGGCGTTAGCTTCTTTGCCAAGGCAAGGTAGGCTGCCATTCTTTTGTCTCTTGCATTGAAGTCACCACTTATCTGATTAGAGACCAATTGTGAGTCGCCGAACAACTGTAGCTGCTTTGCCCCCAACGCCCGTGCCTTCTACAGGCCTGCTATCAAAGCCTCATATTTTGCCTTATTGTTAGAGGCTTCAAATCCAAGTATGATTCCCTGCTCGAGGATTATATCTTCTGGAGTAACGAGTACAATGCCTACTCCTGCCCCCTTTGAGTTGGAGGCTCCATCAACAAACAGTTGCCAAACTCCTCCTGTTAAGTGATTTTCCCTCTGATCTATGGGTTGAAGTTGGTCGCAAGGTTGTTTGCCTATGAACTCTGCAATGAAGTTCGCGAGAACCTGCCCTTTGATTGCATTCCTTGGTTGAAATTGGATGTCAAATCGTTCGAGCTCGACTGACCACTTGGATAGTCTATGGGACAGATTCACTTTCCACGGGATTACTTTAAGGGGGTGTGATGTAAGGACGATGATAGTGTGAGCTTCGAAGTAGTGAATTAATTTTCTCGAAGCTACCACTAGTGCAAAGGCGAGCTTTTCCAGTGGTAAGTATCGTTGCTCGACGTCCAATAAGGTCTTGCTCGTGTAGTAGACTGGATGTTGGATTCCTTCTTTTTTGCACACCAGTACATAACTGACGGCGTGGCTAGAGACGGTAAGGTATAAGTACAAGGAATCATCTTCTTGAGGTATTACGAGTAAGGGTGGTGTGCTGAGATATGCCTTGAGCTCTTCCAATGCTCTCGAGCAATCTTGGTTCCACTCCACTATTTTGCTTCTTTTCAATAGCTGGAAAAATAGCTTGCACTTTTCAGAGGACTTCGAGATGAAACGATTCAAAGTGGCGAGCATGTCTGTGAGCTTCTGTACGTCTCGTATCGTGCGGGGGCTATACCCTGTTGATTGTATCGATCTGGTTCGGGTTGGCCTCAATGCCTCTCTCGCTAACCAAGTATTCGAGGAATTTTCCTGACTAGACACCGAAAGAAAACTTGCTCGCGTTGAGCTTCATTCGGTATTTCATGAGGATTTTGAAGTTCCTTGATAGGTCTGAGAGATGGTCCTTTTTGCGCTTGCTCTTGATGAGCATACCATCAATGTAGACTTCCATGGTATCTCCTATTTGGTCTTTGAACATCTTGGTGACTAGCCGCTGGTAAGTTTCTCCTACATTCTTGAGCCCAAATGGCATAACTTTATAATAGTATAATCCGACGGTGGTAATGAATGTGGTCTTATCTTGGTTTGGTGCATACAGGGTAATCTGGTGATATCTCGAATATGCGTCTATAAAATTCATTCTCTCATGAGCTGTTATAGCATCCACTAATTGGTCAATCTTTGGGAGGGGGAAACTGTCCTTAGGGCATGCCCTGTTAAGGTCAATGAAATCGATACAAACTCTCCATTTTCCATTGTTCTTTAGAACCACTACTGGGTTGGACAACCATTTAGGTAATTGAACTTCCCGTATGGATCCTGCATCCAGTAGCTTTTCTACTTCCTTTTCTACAGCTCGACCTTCTCGAGTGTAGTTCGTCGTGCCTTCTGCGCGATAGGCCTGAAAGTGGGGTCGACGTGCAGCCGATGATAAATTGCACTGGGATTAATTCCAGGTAGCTCGTACGGTTCCCACGCGAAAATATCTAAGTTGCACCTTAATAACATCGTCAATTCTTTCTTCTCTTGATCTGTGAGAGATGTCCCAATCAAGAAGCTCCTGTCTTTTTTGTTACCACCGGCTGCGACTTCTTCCAGGTTTTTAACGACCCGCTCAGATAGGAGGATCCTGTTCTCCTCCATTCCGGGTCTTCCATACTTTAACTGCTATTTCGAAGGTATCAAGGCTTCTTGCACCTCGACCTTCTCTTTGGCCTTCTCGACCTTCTTCTCTGGTTTCGGGCGAATGGCTGCTATGAAGTACCTTCTTGCCATCGCTTGATCTCTGTGAATCTCCATCACTCATCGCTCACTCACGTACTTGAGTTTTTTATGGTAGATCGAGGGGACTACCTTCATTGCATGTAGCCACCCTCTGCCGAGGATAGCTTGGTATGGCGAGTTAATGTCGACTACTAGAAACTCGATCATCTTAGAGACACTTCCTGCCCTCACCGGTAGCACGATCTTTCCCAATGGAATAGTTACTTTTCCAGCGAAGCCAACTAGAGGGACAGTGGCTTCTTTCAAGTCGAAAACGCTTAACTTCAATTTTCTGAATAGGTCGAGATACATTACCTTGGATGAGCTTCCCTGGTCGACGAGTAACTTGTCGACATTATAATTGGTTATCATGAGCATAATGATCAAGGCGCCATGGTGCGGGGTTCTTACCCCCGCCAGATCTTCATCTGTGAATACGATGTGTTTGCTATAGTCGACGTCATCTGCTCGTCGATGCTTTCCTGACTAAGTCTTCGCTGGATCGATCTAAAAAGTTTGCATTACTGTTGTAAGCTTTTTCACTTTCATTCGGGCTGAATTCCCTTGAATCTGCTTTAGATCGGATGCCCCATGAATCACTGTAAATTCATGGCCAGCATCGTCCTCGAGCACGTTGTCAGGCCTTGTGTCTTCGTTGGCAGCAACTTTTTCTGCCTTCTTCTTCACAAACTCGTTCAGTTACCCGGTCTGGGCCAACTCTTCAAGGTGAGACTTAAGAGCCTTGCAGTGATCAGTCTTATGTCCTCCCTCTTTGTGAAAATCGCATCTCAGCGCGTTGTTTCTCTTTGAGGGATCTCCTCCCATATATCTGAGCCACTTAACAAATGGCTCGTCTTTAATTTTTGCTAGGATTTTTTTATATTGGCTCTTTGAAGACAGTGTTTACTTCCTGAAATGCGTTAGAAGTGTGGTTCTTACCTCCATTCTTAGAGCCACCCTCGCCCCCATTCTTACCTTCTTTCTTCTGGTTTTCATCCTTATCGTTGCCCTTAGCAACGAGCTTAGCTCAGCCATTCTCCCATGCACCGAGGTAGGTAACATCCTCAACTTTAGTATATTTCTCGATGCGAGCCATCAGGTCATCAATGGTTGTGGCCTCCTTCTTCGTCAGGGATTGGTGCAGAAGGCAAGAGCTGGGTAGGCCAATCTTAAAGGAGGCCACTGCTACCTATTCCGAGCAGTCCTCGAACTCGTTGAACAACTCCCAGTACCTCTTTGCGTAATCCTAGAGGCTCTCCTGAGGCGTCTTCTTTATTGTTAGTAAAGCATCCATCCTCTTTAGATGGGAGCTGCTGGTAATAAAGCGAGTCGTGAAGAGCTCGGCTAGGGACTCAAAGCTCTTGATGGACCTGTGAGGTAGCCTCTCGAATCACTTCTGGGTCACATCATGCAGACTCGATGGAAAAATCAGGCACATTAGTGCATCCCTATGGTTCCAGAGAGTCGTGACCAACCTGTACTGCCTAACGTGATCGATAGGGTCAGTCTTTACGTCATAGATCTTGAATCTCGAAATTGCAAACTTCTTGGGGGCTTCTTTTTCTTCTATTTCCCTTGAGAAAGGGGATTTCATCTGGGTCATGAGAGCTCACCGAGTAAGCTCTCTAGTCAATCTGTCACCCTGATGTGTTGGGTGCTGGTTCATTTCTCTTCGGACCAAATTTTGTATGTCCTTATTTCCTCGAGCTGGGCTCCTGTAACGACGAACTGGTCACTGTTGCTCGAGCAAGTCATCATCCGACTCGTGCTTCTCACTTCCTTGGGATTCGCATCTAGGGCTCCCTCCTCTGCTGCGAGACTTGCTCGCCTGAGGGCTAGGAGTGCGGTATGGATATCGCCTAGTGCTGTTATGGAGTTCTTTCTCCATCCTTTCCAATCTCCTTTTGAGGCGAGCATTCTCAACCTCTTGTTTGCGAGCGGCCTCCCCTTGCTCTTGGAGCCTTGCCTCATAGGCATCTATCAACCTGAAGATTTGTGTGGACCTCGCCGGTCCCTGAATTTCTTTCGAGGCTTGCCATTCAGGGCGAGCCCTTTGGTCTGAACATCGAACTTCAATCTGATCCTGCGAGGGGCAGGCTGTTCTTGGATATCCCCTGCTTGAGGGGCATTGCTACTGTGACCAGACATTCCAGATTCTTTGTTGGTGAAGGCCTTCTTAAAGGAAGATAAACGTTCCCACAAATGGCGCCAATTGTGGTGACAATTATGCTCAACACAAATTAACAAGAAAAGACAATCACCAAAGTAAATAAAGAATGTAAAGAACGCCAATCACACAACATAATATTTACGTCGTTCAGCAAGAATGCCTACATCCACGGTGGTGCTCCCAATATTATTTATCTTTACTCCGGGGAGCGTTTGACACGAAATACAATGCGTGTCTTTTATCCCAGGCTTAAGGTTTGTTATATACATGTTTGTTCTTGGGGAGTTGGGGTGTTGGACTTCCCCACGTCAGTCCATAACCCTAGAATATCTGCATGTTAGATTTTAGGGACTTGACTGAGTCGTAACCGAATTGGTAGGGATGCGGGGCTCCCAGACTTTTGGCCTTTACTGGGTTACTCGTCTGGGCCTGTGGTGACAAATCGAGGTACGCACAATGAGCATATACCTTTGAATGTGGATTTTAAAATCAATGATTATTTAGAAGCCAAAAGTTTTGAAATTCGTTTAAAATTTGCAATTCTCATTTGAAATCATACGAATCCTTTAAATTCAACAATCATTAAATGCTCCATGGGCCTCTTTTGAAAAAAAAATTACACTAAAGCAAATTATTGAAATAAAATTATTTATGTGCTTCTTACTTTGCATCACCAAAAAATAACCACCAAAAGAACCCATATATGTTTGCAAAATGGTGCACTGTAAGAATTCATATAAACTAAACTTGGGAAAAAATATTTTACACATAAGGATATAACCATATGGTGGGTTTTAACTAATAAAGTGTTATTCCAGATTTAATCATGTTTCATCTGGTCTAAAATATTTTTATTAATAAAAAATATGCCCCCTTCGCTTCCCAAAACTTCATCTGAAATATATTAAACATCTAACTGTAAAAACTAAGATATGAAGCATAAGCCTATCATTCAAATTTTGAAAATCCAAATTTAAGTTTAGAAAGTAGTATCTGTCTAAAATCAATAATAAATCTATAACCCCAAATAAATTAATAAAGAGATATTTGAGGAAAAAAGTCATCAAACTGGAAATGTCTAAACTGTCCACCAAAAGATGATGTAAATAACAATTAAAATTGCGGAGTTGTTGTTGTAAGCAAGAGTATACAATTACATAGGCAACCCAAAAAATCACATACGTACCCAAAAATAGCCAATAGAAATACTCAAATGTCCAAACCACTAATATGCACCTCACTAAACTAAAAGAATATATAAGTCTTATCTTAACTATTCTATGAGAGAGAACATAACTGAACAGAAATTAAGAGTCATTTATATAAATTGAGCCAAATATCTACCCTCCTATACGTGCTATATTTTTATTTTCTATGGCCTCCATAAAAGAATATAGTTCACTTATGATAAAAAAAATATAATAAAAAACTCTTTGTTTAGTAGTTTGTCTCCTAAGTGATAATTTATGTTCAATCTTGTGATTTTTGGCAATCCCAACAAAACTTTACTTTATAATAGAACAAAGCATCCATATTCTTCATAACAATACAAACTTACCCAGATTGCTTAAAAATCACATATGGCAACATTAAAAAATTAACAACATTAAAAAACTAACAATAAAACTGATATAACACCATCAATATATATAGACATATATAAATTGAATAATCGAATATTATAATATAGGTTGTAAGATTACTAACGTGTATGAATATATATTTTCAAGGCTTTATCTCCTCTGTATATACCTGATTTTCGTTTCCATAGAAAAACCTAATATATCGGAACATTGACTAGTATCATTCGAACTTCATTGGCGTTACCAATAAATTTTCATTCTCCTTCCAAATTTCTCAACCAAATTCAAAGATTTAGAACATGTTTTTTCCATTCTTGTTCATCACCGCCTTGGAAGTCCCCATTTTCGACCCACCTTATTACTCCTTCTCTCATCCCTTCCACCCACTCCTCAACCACCGTCGCCCACCACCTGCTTACCAACCCGTCGGCGAACCCTGCCTATCTCCACGCTACTCAGGCCATTAACCCACTCCCAAACCCATTGGCGAAACCCACTTGAACCCCGGTCAGCCCCTGCCTTCTAATCCGAATAATATCCACCAACCCACAACCCTATTCTCTACATAATCCGACCCATGGAAGCTCCAAATCCTTTGAACAACAAAAGAGAAAGGGTCATTTACAGAGGGTTGCTATGAAGAGAGAGAGAGAGAGAGAGAGAGGTGTTTAGGATATGACAATTGTGAAATGGATGGACTCAAGATAAAATTTATTTCATTTATAAAAATGATGAGTAGAAGGTGATGAAGCCATAAATATAAAAAACTTATCACTTCCCTAGGAGTTGCTTGGCGTTTCAGTTTGGTGTCTAGAAGGAGCTCGCAAATTACATTAGTTTCATTTATAAAGTTGACACATGGAACATATTTGGATGGAGACACAATTATTAAGTTTGGATATTATATTAGATTTAATAATAATGGTTGTTTAATGAAAAAAAAATTAAATTGGTTTCAAACTTTCAACTCAATCCCACTCCAATTCTCAATAATATGCAGTAGAAAGAAGAGTTGCAAACCCCCTAAAGATTCAATTTAATAACCACAAATATTTAATGCAAAAGAAAGTTAACCATGTCTTGTACTCAATCCTAATCTACGAATTTTCAACAATTCAGTTTATAACATCAGTTTCTACCATAAACATAAAAAATCCACAATAAACATATGCATATATAAATACATGCAACGAACTTGGCTAATTAAAAAATTTACCCAAATAATAAAAACTTTCCACCTTGCCCAAACGATTTATATTTTCAAACCCAGTACAATGACTTTTATTTTATTTTCATATTTCCTTTTTTTTCCAAATCTGGCATTTGCATACATGTCTAGAATATTAATGTAATCACCATTTAAGCATAACAATTCTGCCACCTAAAAAGTTTTTGGAGCATTTATAGGCCAAACTAAAACAAATTAAAATAATGGAAAAATCTACTTTCACTATCACCCACTTTATATTTTTTATTTATCACCCATCTTATCTATGTCTCATTTGTACAACGCCATATACTGGGAAATGCAAAACAGTCAAATTTGAAAGAAGAAATATAATTACAAGTCATTTATCATTAAAAAAACATATATTGAATTTGAAATAAAAATAATTAAGGAAAAGTAAGTTCGTACAATGCACGCGTCTTTCACTTTTATTTATAATACATTTTATAATTATTAAACTAAATTACGACAAACTTAAGTGGAAATTAATGGTTTATTGAAAAACTGATTGAATTTTGTGGAGCTCTCAAACCCTAGAACCCAAGAAAGAGAGAGAAATTAGAAAAAAATGAGAGGACTTACTTACGGATTCCACGGTTAGGTATATGTGAGTGAGGAGGTGGCAGAGAAGAGAATAAGTAGGTGCGTTAATGGGAGTCGGAAGGGAAAAGCTTGGGAGTTTGGGAGGTGGAAAATGAAAGGTAATACAAAGTTTTATTAGGATAAATAATTTTTAGGGTACCACTACACTTACCCACTTTCATATTCGCCTAATAAGACTAGGGGTGGTAAACGGACGGATACGGAGCGGATATCGTGTTTTTCATATTCGTATTCGCTATTTCAATGTACTATTCGTATCCATATTCGTATTCGTATTCTACCATCCTACAACATCGAACCGTCTCTTACAATAAATACAAGTGGCCTTAACGGAATTATCTCGATGCACCTCACGAGTAAAATGATTTCATGCCTCACACGTTGTATTTAAGACAAAAACTTGAAAAAAATACATGTTTTATAGCATATGCCTAAAAAAAATTACAAAAAAATAGAAGGATAAGTATTGTTTTAATTAAACAGCCTTGGCTCTGTTTCGGATACATGTAGATAAACAAAAGGGACAAAGGGTAGGGAAGAATCCTACTAAATAAAATTAGTACAACATAATATGCAAAAAAAACTCCTCCTTTATTATATAGACTAGGATGTTCTCGTGCTGATGGCACGGTTGTAAATTTATTCGGTGCAACATGTCTATGGCATCTCTTGATTACCCCAATAGTACAGATCAATAGAAAAAACTCATGCGTCACATTAAGGATATATCAATCGGTCATGGTTACAACATTTCCTAACAAGTACAAATATATGTAGACAAAAATAATAATAAAATATAAATATAAATGAAAACATTACTCTGTTTATTTAGGTGTTAAATGCACCCAACTTCTTCATCAAAAACCTTGTAATTGTATTAAGGCACTTTGAACACAAAGTTGGTAAACAAATTTGTCACGTATAGCATTACTCTAAAATTATTCATGATATTCTAAGTACATATAGTAATATTGACTAAGAGATTTTATCAGGTTTTAACTTAAAAAAAATATTACAACAACACTAAATCGTATTTTTTTCTTCACACGAACACAATTATATTTAAAACAGAGAGAAAAAGCAGCATGTACTTTAGTCACCACGTGCCCATGTTCAACACTAACAAAGACATGACACGTTTGTACATGTAAAAATATCATCTTTATAATCGAAGACATGTGAAACACGTATCGCATCTGCAGCTTATTTTTTTAAGCACAGCTCAAAATCATTCATTTCTTCTAGTACGAACACGACCCAATTAAAACCCACATAACACGAATTGTTTCGATAATTTTTATTTTTTTATTAAAAAACATGTAATGTTTAATTTTATTTGGAATGTTTTCATGTTAGAGAGGAAAAGATCTCGAGCTGTTTTATTTGAGTCAATTTAGTGTTATGTAAAAATATGTGTGTTGTGTGCAAATAAGCGTGTCATGTTTTGTTTTGTATGAGTTGTGTTCGTGTTACGTAAAAAAATGTCATGTTGTACTTTATTCATGTTAAATAAAAAAAACTACAATTTCAAGCTTGCAGCATTATATTTGGGCCATGAAGATGGAAAGACAAAAATAATATATAATTTAAAAATCGAAATAAAACTACATATTTAGTTTAAGGATATGAAGATCGAAATTTCTTTAAATCACCTATAATCGCACGTCATACTGTGGGTGAAATACATTTATGAAATTAAGGATACCCCTAAAAAAATTAAGGACCACCAATACATTTTTTTTAATTCTACTGTATTTAATATAAACTCTATTGTGGGTGAGAAAACAATAATACATATTAGTTTCTTGCTAAAGTATTTATACAACAAATGAACAAAAAAGGCAAATATTATATATACTTGCACCCATGAATACATGTATGAAAATCAAAAATCCAGGAGCATTAAATAAATACCCACTTCTTAAAAAATCTGTATGCAGGATCATTCGCCAAAAACAAAGATCGAGGAACATAGACATAAAAATGCACCAAATCAACTACAACAAAAGCCCTCACGGCTAAGAATAAAGTCTAACTTGATGAGTAAGAATATGTCATAATGTTTTAAGATGGGTTCATTAAAGAATGTAGAAGAACTTAAATGTAAAATGTGATTAATGATCGAAGACATCTTTCTTTGTCCCAAATTCCTTGATAATTCTATTTTCCAAAACAGATATAGAAGTAGTACATAGCTAAAACCAACCCAAATGTAAATCAAAGATAAAAATCCTCATCAAAAGCTCCATAAAAAATAAAAAATAGAGTACACAAAACAAAGAACTGGTCTATCCAATATATATATATATATATTTATATATATAATAAGGAGTAAAATTTTATTACTATTTCATAAAGAGATAACTTAATTAGAGGTCAAGATTTTGACAACAAGGCAATAATCTAATGGTTGAGAATAAAATACCCCTCTTATCATTTTTGCCCCTTAAAATTTTTATTTCCCCCTCTTTTAACGCACTACTTTATTTTCCCATATTTTCAAAATTCAAAAAAATAAGGGTTAAAAGGGTATTACACCCATTTTGATCTCACTTTTAACTCCTACCATCCCTATCCACTCTAACTCTCTTACCCCGACCTCTCTCTCTCATAGTCTCTCTCTCTCTGGGCAAACTACATGAAAAGCACGACGTCTACCAAAGCTTTCATACACAATGAGTAGATCCCAATCACTTCGATACTTCTGATTACTTCAACTCAAATGTAAAAAAAACGACAGTGGCCCGTCCGACCTCTAATTACTGGCGAGATCTGAGACTTAGAATGACTTTACACAAATATCAATCACCAAAACATGGATTTTTGAGTTTTTTTCAGTTTTGTTCTTGCGTGAAGAGGTTGAGGAAGATATTTTTTTTGTTTTTACTGGGGTAAAGCCTGGTAGGAGACCAACAACGCTTTTCTGTTTCTTCATTTTTTTATTTTGAGTTTTGTGGTTGTTTGTGTGGGATCTGATGTTTGTTTGTGGTGTTTTCGCGTAATTTATTCCTTGGTTTTTTTTTTGGGATTGATTACTCCAGAGGTGTATAAAAGATATGAAGCTCCTGCTAAGGTTTGAATCTTTATATTTTTTGTTTCATTTGATTTATTTAGTGGTTTATGAAGCTCCTAAATTCAGAGGCTGCGTTTGACTTGTTTCAAAATTAGTTTTTTTTTTTCGATTTTGGGTTCTTTGTTACTTTTATGTATATATCTGAGCTAAATCCTCTATATTTAAACTAAATCCTCACAGTATTTGAACTAAATACTCATAGTTTTACTTTATCATTTTCTCTCCATTGTTGGAATTCATTCCCCATATTTGAACTAAATCCTCACAGTATTTATCTGTTTGTCGGTTCAAAAGCCCGTCAGTTGTTGAAAAACTGAACTTTTAGTTCTCCCTTAATTTTTGTTATTTTTAACCTAAACTCATAGGTTTTATTTTTTAAGTTCATTTTGGGTTTTGAAGTTTAGGTGAACTCACAGGTATGAAAATTAAAGGTTATTAGTTGCTCAAGTTTTACTCTTCTCATGCCACCATAGATTTTGTTATACGTTTTGATCACTTTGAAATGTTTCAGTAGGATAGGCTGAATTCCACATTCAAGTAGTTTTTGTCTCGGGATATTTGCTATAAGTTTATTAGATTATGAAATTTTAATGGAGTGGATGTGTTAATGTTGTATATTTTTCTATCCAGCATAGCATGCTGTTGATTCAGGTATAATTATGGTGTCCACTTCTTGGTCTCATGACCATGACAAGGATGAGGAGTAAGTTGACACTCTACCAAATGCACAATATGTTCTATCTGTATGTTTGTCTCTATTTTCTTAAATTTATTTTTTCCCGAAGTTCGTGAATAGTCCCGTTGCTATAAATGATCCTTTTTTCGCTATTTATGTTGAGCACTTCATATTTAAATGCACAGAAAAATATATTATAATATGCTATGTTTGTCTCTATTTTCTTCTGCTTAAATGTTTGTTTCAGTTTCCCTCTTACACGATTCTTTTTGTTAGATGTTTGTTTCACGTTTTCAAAGGATTGAATGCTAAGTTTTTAACTTTTCCCAGTTTGTATAAAACTAAGTTTATACATTATAGATGATACATTATATACGAAGTTTGGGATTAATCTCATACTCTCTTTCACTCCAGATCCAATCAACTACTCAATGCCTAACTGTTTAGCAGGAAAATAAATCAATGTGTGTACATTTGTTGCATTTTTATACATGTGTTGTACACAGATCCAATCAACTACTCAGTTCCTCTTTTTTGGATACTCGCCTCTCTCAGATCGGAGAGGGCCCCTGAAGTTGGGTCCACGAGGACTTGCCTGACGTCCGAGGGGTAGCCCACCTTGGAGACTATGACGTCGGAGGGCGCCAGCTCCAGGAGGGTTTAGGCTTTGATTGGATGTGGTTAAAGATGATCAGAAAGTAGGCGGTCTTCAGTTGGTGGCCGCACATGGGATGTCCATAGCACCTCCTCACCCCCTTTCAATTCGCAGCCTAAACGCCATCATTTCTTGCACCTCTCATTTTCGTTTTATGTTTTTTTAGTCTGATGTTTTATTATCTGAATAGATGAGCAAGAAGCTATTGATTTGTAATGGAAGTTTTTTTTGTTTTTTTTTTTATTATCTCAATAGGGTTTCCTATTTTTATTTTTGATTTTTCCCCTCAATAAATAAATATATTATTGGATGTTCGTTTTACTATGCAGGTGTCGCTACGACTCAAAACAAACATCACTGGTGAATTCTAAAAATTTTCTAAGAAGGTTCAATTCATATAGTGAAGACCCAATTGCTAGGTTTCTTTCATATGTGGTCGTTGGAAGATCAATTCACATGTTTTACTTGCAAGAATATATGTAATAGGTGGTTTATCTAAACAAAGTTGTATGTGTTTTTTATGTATTTTGATTTTGTTTCTAGATTAGAAGTGGGTCTTCTAGATTTTTTTATGGATTTATTTGTCAAAAACGAGGAAGTAATGAAACGAGGAAGTGAGATCACAATTCATACCCTAAGCCCTATAACTCACCACACTTGATTTTATAATTTATATGGCATTTACCATTTTAACCTACTAAAATTTATTTTCCCCCTCATTTTTCATCTAAAATATCACTATAATTCAAATATAAAGGTTATATTTGTAATACACTAAAGAGAATATTAACCCATCTGACGATCCCAAACGCATCTGTCCCATCTTTCACCTACTCACATACTTCAACCTTGAGCCTCTCAATTTGTACCATTTCCCCTCCCCACTCTTACACAAAGTTGGAGGAGAACGACATGGGTGGTTTAGGGCTGAGCCGGGGTGGAAATGGCATGGGTGTTCATACGCTTTGGGTACTTTTCATCTCTCTGATTTATTTGATGGTGGGGTAAAACAAGTTCGACAAAGGTTGACCGACCAGGATTTACGGTTTCTTAGCTTTTGATTCTATCATAAATGAACATGTCGAACATCTCTCTTTTTCTGAATTTATTTACGGTTCTATGTTTAATTTGATTTTTTTGCTACAGTTCTCAAATTACTTTATTAAAATTTGATTGACCATGTTTTCTTTTATTCTGTGAGGTCATTTTTCTTTTTCTTTTTTTTGGATCTTGAGGTTTAGTGTTACAGATCCATTAAAAAAGAACAAGAACAGTAATCTTATATGGTTTGGAGATCTATAAAATTTAAAACGTTTTTTCTTTGGCATAGGGATTTAAAGATCGGTTAAAAAATGATTTGTTTTTTTTTTCAAACCATTAAAGAATTCATTTGCATTCCTTAGATTTGTTTGTTGTTTGATTTTGCATAAATTTCATTTAATGTTTGATACAGTGGGCTGGTGGATAGGGGTGTGAAACCATTTGCATATAAGATGTCCATTAAAATGTCTGAGTTGAGTGCCAGACTTAATTTCAGGTATTGTATGCCCGATCTCTTTGCATTGATAGATTTTTTTTATACTTCAAACCATTTGCATATAAGATGTTTGGTACACTCTCTTATTGTGTATTGTTTTTGCATTTATTGTGATGATTCATTTAATATACTTAAATGTTATTTTCCTATTAAAATATAAATATATTTTATCTGATTTTAGTAGAGTATATACACCCAATAGTTTGTGAATATACTCTGAAAAACCTAATGCTGTCAGAAACAGATATTATGTTTGATACTTTTATTTCTTAACGAGTTACCATAGGAATCAAGAGTCCATCTTATAATTATGCTTATATACATCTGTGTAAAATAGTGTTTCTTAAATTATGTTTTTTGATGAAGTTCACCACATTAATTCAATTTCAATTTTTTTTGTTTTGCTAGGTATGGTTTTGTTTTTGGTTTTCAGTTTTCATAGTGTAAGTTCACGAGGTTTGCTGAATGGTTTATTATTTTCATCCGTGGATAGTTAAGAGTGTTTCCATTCCCTCTCTAATTTCATAATGATCAATTTTAGGGTTAAAATTATTGTTTTGGGGATTTTAAATCCTACGCTTAAAAAATATTATTTTGGGGGTTTCACTCCCTATTTACAATTGTCTTTTTGCAGTGAATGTCTCTTTAAAAGATTATGTTGAGTTTATAGTGAAATTAATAGCATTCAAAAAAGAATGTTTTTGAATTTAGTTCATTATTTATTCTTATCCATAGTTTATTCATTAATCTTGAATCCCAAATCTCATTCGCCACCATACAAAAATCAGAATCACCCTTCTCTGTCCTATCCTTGGTTTAATACATTTGTGTAAATTATTTATCTTTTCATCAGGTGTTGCACTATTCTATTAGCTTTGAATTCAATACATCTAAATTTGGGTTGTCTTAATTTTTTGAGATGGTTGGTCAAATGAGATAAGGAAACGACAAACACTTGGTTTGTATCTCAGTTTGGACAGTGGTGCTTTGGCGAGATAGTGTTGCGTGTGTGAACATGTACCACTAATTATGTTTCCTCTTACTTTATAAATTCTGGCATTAAAAAGTGTAATTGTGGATAGTATTTTTTTGTTGATAACTTGATACCTTTTTTGTAGCGTCGGGTTGCAGTACTAAAGTAGGTTCCACAAGTCTTCGTCGTCAACGGATTACAATTTAGGTTTCAATTTCACCCATCAATGTTTGTCTCAATTGGGAGACATTGCTAAGGTGATTTTTTTTACTCATTTGGCTTTGATCTTCATTTTCCCACATGGTTGGGATTTTAATTTTGGATAAAGTACTCGAACTGAATAACAAGTAGTATTCCCCTTTCCAATATTATGACACAAGAATAATTCTCAATTTTCATACACAAGTTTTTAGATTTTGGGATAGACTTTTTGTATTGGGTGTTTTTTCCATACATAATTCTCAATTTCCATAAATAATTCTCAACTTCCATACATGATTCTCAACATGTATGGAAAAAACAGCTTGGTATACACAATTAGTTTTTGGATAAAATCAGTGATGCATTTATTTTGCAGTATTCCCCCTTCCATATTATGACAGGGCATCCTATTTGGTGATTGAAATGAATGACACTAGCATAATTCTCAATTTTCATACATAAATTTTTTAAATTTTGGGATAAACTGTTTGTATTAGGTGTTTGGAAAAAGACACCACTGGATTAAATGGGATAATCTTTGCTACCCAAGGGGAAAGGTGGTCTAGGATTTCATGGGAATATTAGTTAATATTCAGTAATGTTTTATCGTGTTATTTCAGTAGTCATAATAGTCAAAATCTGTAACAGTTTGTGACAGCGATACCCACGATTTACGACATTATTTCATATTCAAAGTTTGATATATATAGATCTTAATGCAATTGTATGATCATTTAATCCTTTAAATTTTCTTTGTGTTCTCTATTTGATATATGTCCATCGAATCATCTGCTTTGTGTTTTCAGTTTGAAAAATCACCAACATCGTTTGTCCTTTAGTTAGTGGCAATGCCACTTGATCTAGGGAGTTCGTTGGTGTGTATAGGGTGATAGACATTGAACTGTGATTCAGACACAACACTAGACATGTACCAACCTTCCAACAAATGATGGTTCTTGAATTATTTATTTATTCTTGCTCTTGATTTCTAATTGTCAAGTTATGTCATTAATAATTTATTCCACTTTGTTTTACAGGGTGATCCAAAGTATCCTTGGGATGATGTTATCATCGGGTCACATTTCTTTTCATGTTGTACAATAATTGATTATCCTCCAATCTCTTTTTTAAGCATTGGAGATGCTGCATTTGGGTTGTGCATTACTATGCACAACCGTGTTTTTTCCCTCTGTTTTATTTCAATTTCAATTTTCATTATGTTATTCAATATAAAGTCTATCGGAGATATAGATTCCACTCACACCTCAATGTTTTTTAGGTGAATGTATATGTATAGGGAAACCACAAAGGCTTCAATGAATCCTATTAAGACACTAGGCCTGTAATAGCTTCGAACAGTTCTAACTATTTTTCTGCTCCTATCCTTGGGGCCCTGGCTAGAGAAGTTATTTACTCTCCAATTAAGCTGTTGGATGATGATGGGCCTTCAACACCACCACATAGCTTTAGAAGATGGCGCGTCTATACTGTTATTAATCCTAATCACTGAAGATAACAATGAAACCACTGCTGGCATTAAATTTCTAGAATTCATCAATTGTTATGCATCAATTACTATGCGTCAACTTTTGTGTAGTCATTCAGGGTCATCAAGTTGATAAATGTAATGCATTCAGGGTCATCAACTGTTAGTACTTCATCATTTTGTATTTCAACATTTGTTGCTAATTATTTAGTGATTCAAGTTCAACTTAAACTTAAAACTCATACTAAATTGAGAAATTACTGATATTGTCTATAGGGGTAATCAGAATCATCCAAAACCTCAATCTACATGAAGATAAACATCATTATCAGCAACAACAACAACTTTATCTTCTTCTCAAGGACAAATAGATTCAGTTGCAACACCAGAGAATTCTTCTATCACCACGGGGGATGAAAATTATGATAGGACTTCTCACAGTAGTAGACCAGAGGGTGATGAAGTTGATAAAGATGAAATTGATGGCAAGAAATAAAAACAGGTGGTTTTATCAGTGTTACCTAAACCTTTTTATCTCATATTTGTTTTCTTAGACTTTGAGGGGCTGCGATTTCTTTGGTTAGCGATTTTATCATATTAGAAATTGTATCCAATATTCGGCTACATCAAAATCCGTTGTGTACCAATTCTATATTCTATGAAACAAGGGGTGTTCAATCTTGCAAACGTGTATCTATTTTAGAACTATTCTACCGAACTCTATGTACACTTTGTGTTACTTTATTTTGTGTAGAACTATTGAAACCATATCATTGTGTTGTTTTTTCGGTATGGAACTATTGAAACATATCATTGGTGGTCGTAATAGATTAATTAACTACTCTGTTGCTTTTCTTTGCGCGTTGTTTATATAGATTAGTTCACTTCTAACAATGGAACGTTTATCTGTAGTAAAGTCTCAGAAAATTAAGGAGAACAATCTGTGTCGGGGGATAGACTGCAATGATAGTGGAACAAATGACATGAAAGAGCATACTGTCATTGAGCCACTAATTAGGAAGAAGCAGCAACTCTTGCTTCGTGGACAACATTATTCTTATATTTCTTAGTAAAAATTTGAGGTATGCCTATGATTTCGAATGCAATTACATTTTATTATTTTCTAGACATTAAGATAATGCAATTCTGAATAAATTTCAAATTCTTATTTGAAGAATATAATACTAAATGGATACCATTTTATGCTTGAAGTCAGATTTCTTTTCTTTTTCTTTTATAGTACCATCTATGGCGGCACTATTATTATATGGGGCTTGAGCAGATGTACACTGTATTCATGACAAAGCTTTGCATTGTCAACCGGACAACCACTTTAAATAGTGTTTAATTTGGTACCGGAAGTTTATCTTTAGCTATTTTATTATTTGAGTGACATTAATATTATGTTTATCTTTTGCAGATGTAATATTGATAATCTCTCTATGAAAAAGGTACTCTCTCCTCCTAACGATTAAGATCTGTGATTTCCTTTTTTTTAGCAGATGTAATACTCTATTTTCTGTTACTTAAAATGTAGCTTAAATATTTCTTCTTCTATTTAATGGGTAGTTTTTTGGACTAATTACATATGCAGGTTAACGTTACTCCTTGCCATTTCTAAGAACCAAGGTATGTGAAGTTTTGGACATGGTTTCTCCTACACTCATTTGCGATGCTCAAGTCATATAGATGAGAAGTAATACTTCTTCACATTTATTCTCTAACTATAATTCATTGTTTGATTTATTTATTAACAAATTTTAGTATATATTATAAATTACAATTTTTCTATATGTTGTTTTTAATGAGACATGCCACTATGGTCTTGCTATTTCTGGAAATTTACTTTGTGGTTTATTAGGATCTAATTGATATTATCAGTATTCTATGGGGTTGATATGATCAAAATTTGGTATATACAACTATATTTGGCATGCTCGAGTTTCGAAACCAGTTGCTAATTTTATTTTGTCGTATTTATGATTTGAATCATTATTCATTACCTTTTCAGTGTTCAATAATCATCAGTAATTTCATCAAATTGACATGATAATTGTCCGAAAATTTTAAAGGTTCTTTTCTGTATGGCAGGACATGGTTGAGGAGATTTCTACAGTGCCTGAATCGAATTGTACAGATCAAGAATACCTCCTGATTAGTACGTCTGATTTATCGCTAATATTGGAATGGATTTGTTATGGACGATATTTTAGTTACTATTTTGTTTCCTTCCAAATTTAATTGACAATTTTAGGTTGACTTTTGTGAAAGTTGGGGTTATACAACTTTTGATTGTGATCAAAACATTTTTTCAACTTATCTTATGGATGAGAGATTTGAGTTTATGTTTTATATTGAGTGTTGATTTTATAATTTATACCAAGTGTATCAGTTTTGACATGTCCACTTTGAAATTAAATAGGTGGTGATGTCTTACTTAAGGCTCAAAATAAAATTTCACACGTATTATTAGCTTCATGAATAATATATGGAAGACTCTGGATTTTAAGTATATTACGTGTGGAACTTAACCATGGATTAAACATGGTTACTTTGGATGTGAAATTAGTAGATCTATATAAATGATGATGTTCGGGATTAGTCGCGTTTGAAATCTGGAGACGAGCATATGACTAATAAGCAAGGCTTTTATAATATATGACTAGCTATTTTAATTGACTAACTTTGTTTTGTCGGGTAATGAAATTTTTTAGTTTTTGCAATCATGTACTTTAGAAATTTTCGTCGTGCCTTTAGGCATGGGCAGTCGGCTAGTGTATATATATATATATATATATATATATCAGGGCAATAATTAATTATTCGTTAAGACTCAACCAAGTTGGGTTACGATTTAGTATGCCCCAATTTATTAACCTATTTTCAAACAGAGCATCATCCAGAAACCTTCTTCTTTGAGGTCTTAGAGATATGAATTAGAACGAAAATGGAAGATTAAAAAATTACCTTTTGAGAATGGATTAAACTCTAGTTCTATGATTTACCTTTGACAAATATGTACAAAATATATCTTTCTAAACCCTACTGGCGCTAAACATTACCTTCTCTCTCTCACTATAACCCGCCAAACCCATAAACCATAAACTCACCAAACCATCAAATCCGGCGATCTTAGCCACCCCCACGCCACCAGTTGCCAACCCAACACTAACCCGACACTAAACCATTAAATTCGGCGACCAACAAATCTGGTGACCCGACACTAACCCGACCACCAAACCACCTTATCTCGTCGGACCAATTTTACCCCGCCTCTATCCTATGCCGAACCTACTACGACCAGTACCCATACCCAACCCACAATACCTGAACATACTCCAAGCATATAGTTGCATTCACTTAACTAATATACAACCGAAAAAGAGAATAAAATGAATACAATATGTTTTTTAGGACTGACAATATATTTACGAAATAATGAATACAATACGCACAAAAGATAAATAATTATATCTAATGTCAAAATCGAGGCAGACATATGAATACCCAAACGCGTTGAGGGGTATTTGAGAACTGAAAAAAACAACGTAAACACAGCGTCTTGGTCTGGGTAGAAAACTCAAGCACGTTAAAAAACCACAACGTGTTTAGAGAGAGACATGTCTAGAGCACTCTAAACATAGGACTGGGTAGAAACCTCTAAACACAACGTTTTGGTCATTTCAAAACGAGTGGGCAAATGAGGAGAAAATAAAGGCAGGGAGAGAGACAGATGTCACTACTCGAAATAAGGAAATGACGCTCCTTTTATTGAGCCTTGTACTCTGATATTATATGGTGTGGACGTTCTTCATCATTTTGAAATGAAGTATGTACAATAGTTTGGGCGGGATTTAAAGTAAAACTTTCTTGAATTTTTTGCCACATTCCATTGCTCGTGAGTGTCAGATTTTTCCATGTCATAAGGCAACTTATGACATGGCAAATGCAACTTATGATGTGGCAAAAAAAAAACTCCTCCCTTATTATATAGACTAGGATGTGCCTGTATCGATGGCAGGGTTGTAAATTTATTCGGTGCAACATGTCTACGACATCTCTTGATTACCCCAACAATACAGATCAATAGAAAAAACTCACGCGTCACGTTAAGGATATGTGGACTGGTTGTGGTTACAACATTTCCCTAATGAGTACAAAAATTTGTACAAAAAAAAAATAATAAAATAAAAATGAAAATGAAAACATTACTCTGTTTATTCAGGTGTTAAATGCACCCAACTTCTTCATAAAAAAACCTTGCAATTATATTAAGGCACTTGGTAGGAAATATACGAAACATATATTTACAAAAAATATATATATGAAATATACGAAATAAACGAAATATATATATTTAAAAATTTACCAACAATTTATATTTATATAGCTTTAAAATAATGGTTTTGAGTGATTTTGTTATCCAACTGTGACAAACAAAAACCAGCCCCCCCCCCCCCCCCCCCCAAAAAAAAAAAAAAAAAAGGATTTGTTGCCACCCAAAGGTGACAAGTTGTGCCTAAGAGTGTTGTGCATGGAAATTTAAGCTATCTAATTGTCTAAAAGTTGGAAATTTTCCAATTTTTTGGAATTTGTCTTGGAATTTGGTGCTATCAAACAAACCCTTAGATGAAAAGGAAAAGAAAAGGAATGTTAATTGGTATATCGTTTGACAATTCAGACTGACCGTACGATGTAGATTTATTATAACGAAAAAACTAGTAAATTTCACGAAGAAATAACATAAAATACAATCACGAATTGTATAGAATTCTAAACACTTTCCCTGCATAACAAACCTCAAACATGTAAAAGAAGGCCAAAAATGGATAAATGAAGTAAAAGAAGACACAATTGAAAAGCACGTTTCTTCAGATGCCGTCTTCTTTAATTTCCTGATGATTATGTTATAAAATATGTATGACAAATGATCAACGAACTCTGATGAATTAACTCCTGAAAATGTCACATAAAAGAATTACATGAAAGTTCATAACGAATTGATAAACAACTTGTGACTCTATTTGTTATGTGACAAACATAGAAAAGAAATAACTCAATGTTAAATGTTTCTATTAAATATCAATGAACGTAAAATCAAATCATTAGTACCTAAGTAAATATTGGGCTACCATCGTTTCAATTGTATTTCCCAAAATACAAAGACCAGGAAACATATGAAAAATAAATATACAAATCACAAGATTCTGAACAACAAAAAATGGTTCATTCTAACATTAAAAAAAATCCAATTTAGCAAAAAAAGGAACTTCATAACCAAATTTCAAAATGAACAAACCTAGATTTTTTAAGAGAAGAGAAAATGTGTAAAATTCAAACAACCTTAGTAAAGAAATCAATTATTATTGTACGAACAACAGTTGATACACATAGCCCTTGACTTCAGCTTTCATAAGGAAATGGCATTCTTTTCTTCAATATTAGAACTAAAGATAGTCAAATCTATAAAACTCGTAATCTAAACCCTAGATGTATAATCTTCATATAATTTGAAATTTGAGAAAACATAGTAAAAACACAGCCAAATTGCCAACTAATAATGTGATGCTTGTTTTATATTTAATTTTTAAATCCTTGGGGTTGGGCCATATTAGTACACCAATGGAATCACGTATAAGTTTTAGTTGCAGAGAAAGGCATAATCCTTGCAAAAATACCATGAAAATTATAATAAAAAATCAATGTACATAATAATCAATTTTCATAGGAATCCAATCAAATAGTTATGAAAAAAGCTATAATATGAACACTCAAAGGTAAAAAAACCCTACCCTTGTTACTGTTATTGAAATCCTGACCTAGAATTCAACCCACACATGTAGCAACAACACTAAAATATTACACAATGTCCATCCTCATTCCTAGCAACATCAAAAATCCTTTAGATCAACAAATCAAACACATAAGCCTCGACAAATTCATATATTTAGAATGTAACAAAATAAACCATAAGAATTGAAAAATTCCTTGAGATTTAGAGTATGTTACCTTTGAAAGATTTACGAAATCAATGGAGCAAATGACGTTAACTTTACCAATCTCGCAGAGAAGTTTCGTCGTGGAGATGAACATGGGAGAAAGAGGAAGATATATATCAAGAGTAGGTGGAAGCAATATAGAGAATTAATTTGTGTGCGAGAGAAAAGATATAGGGTAAGATAGAAAAGGAGAACAAGAAGAAAAGAGAGGTCAAACAAACAGACAAGCTTTATTTCTAAGCCTATGAAGAAAACCTTCATACGATCGGTTGATAAGAGAGAAAAGAAAAACAAAAGAAGATAAATTAATATAATTTCCTTTGTTTGGAGTTTAGAAGATAAGAAAATATAATTTTCTTTCTTGTTGTTTGAGAGGTGGGAGGAAAATAATTTATTTAAGGGAAAAAAGAAACAATTCATTAAAAAACTTTCCTTTATCTCCATTTCTTTCCGATTTGGAAAGAAAATTTTTCAAAGAAAGGAAGAGAGTTTTTTTTTTTTATTTCATTTCATTTCTCTCATTTTAAACTCCAAAATGAGAAAAAGAGACTCTCTCTTACTTTAACTTCCATACGAAGGAAATGAAATACAACTTCCCTTCTTTTCCTTTATTTTCTCTCCAAAATAGAACTCGAAAACATACCCTAAATAAAAGGAGAGTAAGGGGAAAAGAGCGAGCGAGAGAGAGAAAGAGGTGGAAAATTATGTATTAATTGATATATGGGGTTAAATAGTAGTGCCACATGTCTATTCGTGGTGAAGACTCTAACTTTAGTTATTATATATATACTAAAGACACTCCAATACAGTGGAGATTGGCCGACGACCATACATTACAAAACTAGAGAGAGAGAGAGAGTTCGGCCACCACTTAACACATAAAAAAATAAGTTTTTTTTTTTTTACTTTAATATGTAATTAATTTGTTATTTTAGGCTTCAATCCAAATTGATTAGTTTATTAGACTTTAAAACATTTTTTATCACTCAATGTCACCAAAAATCACTTTTAATGGTGGAATTTTAACATTTAGGGACGAAAAAGGTACTAAAGAATAAACTTATTAATTTGGATTAAAGTTTAAAATCGAAAATCAACATCAAAATTAAAACAACAAGAGTAAAAGACTACTAGCAAAAAGTAAAACAACTGATATCATGTTAATATCGAAGTTGAGATACGAAATAAAATGCAATATACTTACTTTACAACATGCAGTTATTTCAATAGATGCACAAGATTATAAATGAAATAGTGAACTCTTGCTTGTAATATATACAAAATCCTAAACACTTATCATTATTGAAATGCTTACACAAGTAATCATATTACATTCAAACACCACATGAAACATAACAATCCACCCTCGACATTTGAACAATGTAACAATTGATGCAATTATAAATAAAAGAGGCAATCAATGGGTAGGCATATCTCGCAAAATAAAAATCCAACTGCGTATATACCTCTTCACTATATCCAAATTAGGAATAAGTTTTCCTATTGACCAAGAAAGAATAGAGAGGAACTTAGGACAAACACTAGTATACTGCTAAATGACTACAAGCATAAAAAAATAGTAAATGGAAGGAAAAAAAAGATTGTCACACCATTCACATTGAAAATAGCAATCATGATTCGTGTTTTCAGATTATCAAATATTATATAGAACTTTGGTGCATCCAAAACAAACGTTCTGGATTCATCACATCAAACAATCACACGTGTGTTCAATGTACATAATTTTGGTCCTTAAAATCATTTTTATTGTGTGTGAAATTATTTTCTACATGATTACAAGATGCGCTCCACTAACGTCATAGATAATTGTAAATTTGGAAGATAAATGTAATAATTATGCTCCCATAAAAGCAATCAATCAACTTGTTCTAAACTTTCAAATTTATGACACTAGATTGACAATATTACTACAAAAAAATGTGCATTGCAAAATAAAATGATCAAATTTATGAAGAAAGCTGCAATTACTAAAATGAAAATAACTTTCACCAAAACCAAAATCAAAGCAAGCAGAATAATCCAATTGACAAGAATAATCTGAAATGAACTTTCGAATGTGTGTGTGTGTGTATATATATATATACGTATGCATGCATTTATATTCATATATATGTGTGCATCTATATTCAATTTCGTTAATAGGTTTCTTAGGGCCTTGTTCAATTGCCCCAACCTCAACCATTTTCATGGTTTTAACCCCCATCGGACTAAGGTTTATTGATTGCAAAAAAAGTCTTAGTTGTCCTACAAGACGCAGGAAAATAAAATTTGTGATCAACCCAGCCTTCGAAAAGCCTAAAAAGGGATGGTCTATCATATATTGTGACAAGCTCAAGGGGAACGATTGAAGATGTCCTTACAACAAGGAATCTAAATAATATTGGTGTAAGAGGAATAGTAGGGTATGAGATTATAACACATTCTATAGGCATGGACACATCCCAAGAGCCCCAACCACTAGCATCAATTCGAGTTCCATCATTGGATGGAAGAGAAACAACAACAGTAAGAGTTTGGGGGTCTTCAACGACAGTGGTCAAGTTTGAAGAGGAGATATGCTCATAAGTGCTATTAGAATTGGCATCATTGTTCCTTAAAGGATCTATTATTGTGAAAAGAAAGGAGATGGAGAAACAAGTGTCTCAGTTGAAAGACCAAAGGGTTGGTTGATTGGGATGAAGATTTTCTCACCGCTAAAAGACATATATTTATGCTGCAGAGTATAGGGATGTAAATTTAACCCGGGCCGTAGGAGCCTCGACCCGATTGGACCCTAATGGTATGGGATTTAAACCCCGGTTAATGAATTAGGAGTGGGTATGGGTTTAAAAAAATCCATTTATTAAAGGGGCCTGTTAGGAGTTAATTTAAATAAAATTTCCTCGGCCCACTCCATTTAACTTATGCCTACATAAATACCCTTTATAAGTGTTGATGTCCAAAATTGGTAGAGATTTTATCTTATCTAGGAATTGCCAATTTTGAAATCACAGATAATTAGTTGAGTACTGTAGATGAAAATAATAAAGAACAATAAAGATTTTTAAAGTGATTAAGCTTAGGGAAAGCCTAGGCCACTGTTATGGTATTACTATTAAAGGTAGTTACATAGAATTCTGGGTAGTCTTGCTTATGCGCTATTGTATGTAAAAATTATCTCCCCACGTGGATCAATGAAACACACACACCTATCATCCTAGGTGTCCTTATAGTTTTCTTCATTGGCATCATAGGAACGTAGCCGGCTGGAAGACCGACCAACTCCAGAATTCGAACCATTAAGAATACCAAAAGTTACTCGGTTGGAATGGCGACCGACACTGAATTCCAAGAGTCTCATTTATTGTATACAAATGTAAATGCATGGAAATATAAAGGCGTTCCATCTAGGGTTTTACACCACTATAAATATGGAATACTCCCTCAGCTCAAGGGACAATTCAATCATTCTCAAGCACACTATACTGTGCTATTGTAATCAAAGAAAATAAAACTAACAGTGGACGTAGGGATTATTCACAACTGAACCACTTTAAAAATCACTTATGTCGTGTGTTTGATTTGATTAACCTACTATATTTTATCTATAATTATAAATCTGGATAAAATCCATTTTTAGACATCAACAGATTGACGCCGTCTGTGGGAACGACAACTAGTCATCGTTCTCTACCTCATATATTTCATTCTTTAGTTTAAAGAATGACTACTGTTTCTGAAAGTAGCTTGACAGTTGCATGCAACAATCAAGAAATATTCGCTCCCCCTAGTGAGACAGACCTCCATAGGATCATGTTAAATTTGGCTAACGAACTGGAGGATATGCACGAGTCAGTTAGACAATTGGCTCGCACAATTAAAGACAAATCCTCCAATTCCGTAAGAGATATGCCACCCCCACCAACCAAAAATGAAAGAAGTTATCATTCCTGTATTATAGAGGTTTAACAAGGAGTCTTCTTTTGTTCATATAGGTCCCCAAGTAACTAAAGGACATCATAGAGAGAAAGAGCGTCATCATGAACACAGTGAAGGATTTGTGAGATCAAAAGCTATTACGAGGGGCTCTGTGCGCGCTGATCAGACCTCTCAGGAGGAAATTTCATCACATAGACACAATAAAGCCACTGAATCTGCTTTGCTCAAATCCAAACCAGAGGAACATTCTTGGAAATGATCCATGCAGGGACTGGAAGATTGGCTAGGGGAAATGGCCAAAACAAAAAACCCGTTATAAAGGAGTTTTGTTAAAGGCTCACCTTTTGTCCAGGCTATTGTGGACTACCCAACACCTTCCAAGTTCAAGCCATCAGTGGTCACTCCTATATATGACGGGAAAACTGATCCTGTTATACATATTGAGCGGTAGTAAGCTGATGCTAATAACTATTCTGTCCACAGCGAAACGAGGTGCAAGGCTTTCTCCAATTCCATCACAGGTCCAACCCAGATATGGTATAATAATCTACCTGGAGGTAAAATTTCCAGTTTTCACCAATTGGCTGAATTATTCATTGATAACTTTTGCTTTGGGGCTAACCCGATCAAGAGGGTCACTCATCTCTTGATCGTGTTCCAAAATCTAGGAGAAAGTACCCAAGATTATATTACTCGGTTTAATAATGAAAAGTTAAAGGTGGTGGAATATGAAGAAAAAATAGCCATTACAGCATAAATGAGTGGGTTACTGGCAAAAGATATTTACTACGCCTTGGCAAAAAACCCACCTAAGAATATGACAGAGTTAATGGCTAAAGTTGTAAAAATCATGAACGCCGAGGAAGCCATGGAAGCAAAAGAAGCAGCGGAGAACAAAGCTGAGGGATAGAAGAACAATTCATTTAAGAAATATAAAAGAAAATAAAAAGTCCGGTAGGATCAAGAAGTTCAAAGAGTATACTCCGCACACTAAAGGTGTTCTCCACATCCTGGAAGAAATTAGGGGTAACAAGGATCTGAACTGGCCTGGGAAATTGAGGACACCCCTCAATAAAAGAGACAAGTCCAAGTATTATCATTTTCATCATGGATCATGGACACATCGCTGATAGTTGCATAACCCTAAAAATGAAGTTGGAACTCTTATTCGGCAGGGAAAGCTACCAAAATTTATTGATCTAAATGGTAGTCGAGATACCAGGAGGAGATCTGAATCGCCCGATCGAGGAAAAGAGGTCACCAAAAGGGCACGCAATAATGATTACGAAATGATCTCGACTCACCGAAGAAACCCGACGATCCAGAAATGGATGTAGATATGGTCTAATTTGGTTGTCATTTTATCGCAGGTGGGGATATGGACTTACTGAGATAAAGGCATACTTAAATGAAGCAAAAAATTATCCCACTATTAGGCAGATTGATATGGCTGAGAGCAGTAATGGTGACGCGACGAAGAATATGCCTCTAAAGCGCGTCTCTCTAGGCTCAAGTGCAACCTGTCGCGTTAGTAATAAACCACGTAAGTCGGGATCGTCACCACAGGAAAATAGGATGAGAAAATCGTGACGACAGAAGGACAGATGGTCAACCTAAATTCAAATCTAAGAAGAACGAAAAGATGATTGGTTTGTAATTAATTCTACTAAGTAAAAGGAAACTAGATTAAGACTATGGAACTAACGAATTGAGCAAGGATTAATAACAAAGAATAAAGTGATAAATATGAAGTGAAAAATAGGCCGGGGATACAATCCCTCAACCCTAGTGTATTGCTGGTATAAAATTAATCATAAATTTAAGTGATTAATCTTACTCAGTCTTTAGTACTCCTAAGCATTACGTATATGATGTTCAATCCCGCACCATACGTAATAAGATGACGAGTAAAGCGATAACATGATAGCTACACTCGCATTGTATTCTAAATAATCCCGGTTACCCTGAAGCAGACGAGATCCAAAGATCTACAATGTTTGTGTTTGCTACGTAATACGGTCTCATAAATCCTTAAGTTTAGAGGATTAATTTTATACACATGCAACTCTCACATCGGGTTGAGTTCATGCATCCTTACCATAAAGAATCTAGATGGACATATTGAACCTAACTAGGCATACATTAACTATGTTGCATGTGAAAGAAATCATAATGAAAGTATATTGAAACATGCAAGAACAATAATAGAGAGAATGAAATTAAATTAAATCTTGCAATCAAACACGAAAATAATTGATCTTGAAGCACCAAATCAAAACTATGTTCCTAGGGTATTCTCCTACTTGTCTCTCTATAAAAAAACTATTCAAAACTGTGTTCTCTAAGTCAATACAATGATACATGTACGTTTTAGAAGAGTTTGTAACATTATAGGACTCTTTGGACCAATCAGCTTTCAAGTGGAATTTCGCACATCAGGCACCTCAAATCGGTTCGCAGGTACCCCGAACTGGTTCACCCCCAAATCGGTTCACACTGTGGTTCGAGAAATCTTACTGGTTTGGCCCTCCTTTCCTTCCTTTCCAACACTTAGAAAATTTTCAAGCTTTCTTCTTTTCTTTCTAGGATTTTTCTTCAACTTCAAGGGATCATAACTCTTTCACCGATTGATCATTACGTTACTTTCCGAAAATTCGCTTTGATTTCAAAATCTCACCGAATACACTCACAAGCGAATCACTCGGAACTGTGGCTATTCTCTCGATATGCGTGATTTATATGAGTAAATGTAATGGAATGCCAGTTCACGCACATAATATAGAAAGACGAAATTATTTAGTAGAATGATCTCTTCATCAGATTACGGTAATTGGAAAACGGAAAACATCGCTTCAAATTCACACCATTTAATCTCTCATATTATCTTTTTGTATCTTAGCTCTCCATGCGGTAATCAATTTCGCAATTCGAACTCGGTAGGACTTTTGAGGTTAAAGGTGTATTGGTTAATATGGGAATTATTGGGAACTTCAAAATTGGAAATTTTTTCTTATGATGTCTCTTAGTGCTTTTTCGGGCATTTGCTATTTTTCTCTACTTGCTATTTCTGTTGAGCACTTTTCTAATTAATTTTTTTCTTTTTCTTGCCCATTTTTATTGCACTATTTGGACTTATTTGATGACATTATCAATTTTCACAATTTCGGGCTACTTGTGTTTTTTTGGGGTTACGAAACGAATAGGAAAAATTTTATTCGGCTCAATTGGGTTATCAAGAGGATAATTTTTCACATATTTTTATGGCTAATGTTTTTGGGTAACAAACGATGACCTACTTTATTGTCCGAATTACTTATTAATTTACCATATGCATCTCGAGATTAATTTAATTTAGACATTCGTAGCGCGTTTTTTTTCAAGACAACATTCCATTTCCCATAACTGATCAAAACAAAGAATTGAGATCATAAACGACTTATTTAAAATGTTGAATTAGAACCATGAGTTAACCATTAACTCAGACTGATTTAAAACTCAAAAAGATCAATAGGCTCGAAATCTCACCGGGCTTTGTTAATTTCCACACTTATTCGTTAAGTCATCAATTTTCGCACAATTTCCATCTTTGGTCAATTTAAGCTTAGTGCAATAGAGATTTAACAATTTGAGACTTCAAATAGAATAAATATGACATTTTTGAAAAGTTTAAATTCTAATTTTTATTTACTTTGAAGCAAAATATTTTTGGATTTTTGGATTTTTATTTTATTTTTATTTGGAATTTTTTGGGCACTTTTGAAAATTTGTGAAGTTTTAGAAAGACGCATTTGTGACCCCCCCTAACTTAAACTTTTGCATTGTCCTCAAGTAAAAAGGACTAAAATATAACTCAAAACGAATTAAAAGTGCGAGGAAATAAAACGAACAAATAAAACAGAAATGCAGGATTTTTTTTGTAGATACTAAGAGCCTGTGTTACACGGGTGATGGGAGAATTAAACAATCAACATTTTTAAACATCTAATCACATCGCAACCAACAAAAATAAACATCAACAGCAGACCAGGGCTTCACTGAGGAGGTGGATCGGAAGGGCTGGGTGCGTTGGGATCATACGGATCATAGAAGAAAGTGGGAGGGGGTTCACCGAAGTTGAGCTCGTATAATTGGGCTTGGAGACGATGCATCATACTCGTATCCCTTCGGTAGGCCACTTGATCCTGTTAATAGGCCACTTGGTCTCGATTGTATTGGGAGGAGAAACCGTCCAAACAGGTTTCCACCGCCGAAAGGCGCCTATCGAAATCTGCACTTGGGGGCTCAAAATTCGAGACGTCGTCCTCGTATTCATCATACTCTTCTTCTTCCCTGACATCCATCATTGGGGTGTCATGTTATTCCCTCCCCGCTCCCTCATCAATAATAGGACAGTCGGGGTGTGCCACCCTCTTTTGGCATTCGCTACGGGTGGTGGAAGTAGTTCCAATTGGGTGGGGCATTCGGACTTGCAGCCCCAGATCGTCCACCCTAGCATCAATAAGAATTTCAGTGATAAGGCGGGCATAGGGGAGCGCTGCTTTTCCCCACTCGTCATAGGTCGCGTGGAGGATGTTCACGTAGAAAAGCTGAGCCAAATTAATCGTGCTCTCGGGGTTGAGGAAATGGTATAAGAAGTTGGCGTGACGCAACATGACCACCGAGTCATTGGTGCTATGGTGGATTGATCCACATACAATGAGGTGCATGAATCGCACCATATCCGAAAGATTTCCTATCAGAAATGAATTGCGCAACCATTCTTCCCCAGGTTCCATACTTTCCTATGAGCTTCTCGAATGGCCTGTTGTAAAAGTATGTGCCATTATCACTAATTATCGCTTTTGGAGCACCGAAGCAGAAGCGAATGTGTTCCTGTAGGAACCTAATCACCACTTTGTTGTCATTTGTCTTGGTAGCTATGGCTTCCACCCATTTAGAAACATAGTCTACCACGACAAGGATGTATAGGAAATTTAAATATGGGGGAAAAGGGCCCATGAAGTCAATACCCCAGCAGTCAAAGATCTCAATAATGAGTTTCGGGATTAATGGCATCATGTCTCGTCGGGTTATCGCTCCCATCCTTTGACACCTATCGCAAGATTTGCAACAATTGTTCACATTCCGAAATATTGTGGGCCAATAGAAATCGCTTTGAAGAATCTTAGCGACCGTCTTTTTCATCGAAAAGTGACCTCCACAAGCTTCCGAATGACAGAATTGGATGACTTTTGGTATCTCGTCATTCGGTATGCACCGTAGGATGATTTGGTCAGCGCAATATTTAAAAAGGAAGGGATCATCATAGAAAAACATGCGCAACCAAGTAATGAACCTCTTCTTGTCTTGCGATGTCCACTCGGGAGGGACGGATCCCGTGACAAGCTAATTCAATATATTAGCAAACCAGAGCAAAGAAGAGGTAGCAAAGAGTTGCTCATTCGGAAAATATTCGTCTATGGGTATCGGATCGCTAGGTACGTCGAACAAAAGCCGAGATAGATGATCGACGATGACGTTTTTTACTCCTTTTTTATCTCTAATGGAGAGATTAAATTCTTATAAGAGTAGGATCCACCTAATGAGGCGTGGCTTTGCGTCTTGCTTTGCAAGGAGGTATTTTAAAGCCGCGTGGTCAGTGAAACAAGTGATGGGTGACCCAATGAGATAGGATCGAAATTTGTCTAGAGCAAATACTACCGTTAACAATTCCTTCTCCGTAGTGGAGTAATTGAGTTGTGGTCTGATAAGAGTTCGGCTAGCGTAGTAGATGACATGAGCCTTTTTATCCATTCGGTGGCCCAAAACAACTCCTTATTGCAAAATCACTTGCATCACACATGAGCTCGAATGGTAAGGACCAATCCGGTGCCTGCATGATGGCAGCGAAAACAAGCATGCTTTTCAATTTTTCAAAAGCACTTTGGCATGCTTCGTTCCACTCGAATGGGGTATCCTTCATAAGGAGGTTGCTTAAGGGCCTAGCGATGGCGCTAAAGTCCTTAATGAACCTTCGATAAAACCCGCGTGGCCCAAGAAGGAGCGCACGTCTTTGAGCAATTTTAGTGTGGGTAGATCGGCTATGACATCTATCTTTGCTCTATCAACTTCAATCCCTTTGTATGAAACTATGTGGTCAAGAACTATTCCCTCAGTGACCATAAAATGACATTTCTCCCAATTTAGCACTAAATTCTTCTCCACACACCGGGTAAGTACTTTTTCCAAATTCTCCAGACAAAGATCGAAAGAGGTGCCAAAAACGCTAAAATCGTCCATGAACACTTCAAGTCCTCTCTCAATTATGTCGCTAAATAGATTCAACATGCACCTCTAAAAGGTCGCGGGTGCATTACATAATCCAAATGGCATACGTTTGTAGGCAAACGTACCAAAGGGGCAAGTGAAGGTCATTTTTTCCTGGTCAAGTATATCTACCTCAATTTGGTTATAGCCGGAATAACCATCAAGAAAGCAGTAGTAAGGATGGTTCGCTACTCTCTCAAGCATCTGATCAATAAATAGTAAGGGGAAGTGGTATTTCCTAGTTGTTGCATTGAGTTTTTTTAAATCAATACAAACGCGCCACCCGTTGGTGGTACGTTGAGGAATTAGCTCTCCCTTAGCATTTTCAATCACTGTCATGACCGACTTCTTCGGGACAACTTGAATAGGGCTCACCCACTTGCTATCCGAGATTGGGTAGATGATCCCGGCATCTAATAACTTAATGATTTCGGTCCTCACCACTTCTTTCATATTAGGGTTTAGCGTTCTTTGCATTTCTCTCGAGGGCTTTACATCCTACTCGAGATGGATCTTGTGGGTGCAAATCAAAGGACTTATCCCCTTTAAATAAGTAATACACCAACCAAAAGCACTTTGGTGCTTCCTCAAAATCTTTAATAGCTTACCCTCCTGCTTTTCGTCTAGGCTAGAGGAGACAACAACAGGAAATGTCTCGTTCTTTCCTAAATATGCATATTTAACATGGGGGGGTAGTTTCTTCAATTTGAGGGTTGGAAATTTGTCGCTGGAGGGAAGCATGCATGCCTCCCTTGGCGTTAACTCCTCGAATTGAGAAACCCAACTTACATCTATCGCGTCCTCGCTTGACGCTCTCTCATCAAGTAAATCTCTAAACTCCTTAACTTCCTTTTCAAAATCAGTATACACCCCCTCACTCTCGTGGCTCGACACTATGCATGTCCCTAGGGCATCTCCATAATAGTTTTCCTCAAAGTACTCCTCTACGATCTCGTCGATTAAGCTCACCGCATGAAGATCATCTTTTTCCCCTGTATGTTGGGCTATATGGAAGATGTTAGTTTCTAAGGTCGTATTCCCAAAGGTGAGTTGCATCTGCCCATTTTGAGTATTGGTTATTGCATTAGCCATTGCTAAGAGTGGGTGCTCTATAATGATGGGAACATGATTGCTCGAGGCGAAGGAGGGCTCTGTATCCCAAATGATAAAATCTACTGGGAAGTAGAAAGTGTCAACTTGGACGATCACATCCTTAACTATACCTCTTGGGATCTTCACGGTTCGATCCGCCAATCGGAGAGTGATCTTTGTGGGCTTGTGGTCGCCCAAATCAAGTTGCCTATAGATGGTGTAAGGAGGATATTGACACTTTATCCCAAGTCAAGTAAGACTTTTTCAATTTTATTTTCTCCAACGATGCAGGAAATGGTGGGTGCATTGGGATCTTTGAATTTTGGTGGGAGATCATTATGTAGAATGGAGCTCACGTTTTGTGCTAGAAGTACGTTTTTCTTTACCTTCATCTTCCTCTTCAATGTTAACAAGTCCATGATGACTTTTGCATAAGCTGGAATCTGCTTAATGGCATCGAGGAAAGGTAAATTTAACTTTACTTGCTTTAGCACGTCTTGCACTTCATCACGGGGGTTTCCCTTGTGGGAAGGAACTAGCCTCCGAGGAAACGGTGTCGCGAAAGGTGGTTTCACTAATGCCTCATGCTCACTTGTGTCTTCTTTATCACTCTCTATCAAGGGGACATCTTCGGCCTCTTTCGTGCTGAGCGAAGTCTCCTTGTCTTTGGTTGCGTCGTGTGGAGGAGGTGATAAATCAACAACTCTCCCACTACGAAGAGTGGTCATAGCTTGACATTGCTCCTGATGTTCTATAGAGGTGGAGCTAACACTAATTTGACCTTGGGGAGGTCTTTGGCCCTGGGCAGGAAACTTTCCTTTCTCTTGGATACTCAACGATGATTGCATCTTTGAAATAGTCGCATTTATATCGTTGATCATGCGCCCATGTCTAGCAGTTATTGCATTCTAGGCAGTGATGAATTGGTTTATCGTATCCTCGAGACTTCTCCGCGGTGGAGTGATATATGGCCCTGGAGGTGGTGGTGCTTGCACATGTCCTATCATGTGAGGTGCTTGTTGAAAGTGTGATGGTGGGGGAGGGGCAACATGTGAATTAGGATTCATCGCATCATTTTGTTGCTCATAGCTAAAACCAGGATGGTTTTTCCATGAAGGGTTGCAGGAATTCCCGTGCGGTGCACCGAAATTACTCTTAAATCCTCCTACACCATTCACTTTCTCTTGAAGCATAACTTCGTAGGCGGGTATTATTGGGCATTCCTCTGTTGAATGTCTCGCCTCACAAATAGCACACACCTTCTCAATGGGGTTTGGGATGGAGCCAGTTGGTCTTCTTGCACACATCTCAAGTACTTCTCATATTCCTTTCTCAAGTAGATCGACTCGACTGACCGTCATAGTATCCTTTTCTACATGAAATAGACCGGTCGACGATAGAGTGGTAGTCGTTTGGCACATTAGATTATGAGCACTAGGGTCAGATGTATCCCATGCTTGGGTAGTCGCGACGACATAATTCAGGTGAAGCTCAGCATCATTGGCATCTAGGTCGACAAAGGGACCATCACACATGGTTTCAACGAGTTATTTGGAATTTATATTCAGCCCATTATGGAAGAAGTAAATGATTTTCAATTTATCAAATCCATGATGAGGGCACTAATTGATTAACTCGTTAAAACACTCATAACATCGATCAAACGACTCATTTTCTTGATTGTCAGAAGGTTTGAATTTGAGGCTTGATGGAGTTCGTTCTATGTGGAGGAAAGAATTTTTTAAGGAATTTAGATTGCAAGTTGTTCCATGATGTAATCGAGTTTGGAGGTAAAGACCATAGTCAGGTCTTAGCCTTGTCCTTTAGTGAGAATGGGAAGAGTTTAAGGCGTATCACATCTTTTGTGCAAGTTTGATCACTGAGGGTCTCGCATGCCTCCTAAAATTCTCGGATATGGAGATATGGTTTTTCTGATTCCATTCCATGGTAGTTGGGAAGTATTTGGATCATCCCATTCCTAAAGCAAAATTGCCCTGCATATATGGGAGTAAAATGCATTCCGGAGTGACAGTTCGCTCGGGATATAAGATTTCTCTCCAAGGGCGGTACGAGACCTCTTCATCACCTGAGGCTACACTACCGTGTTGTGACATGGCTCTCACTTGATGACTCTGTATCCTCACTTGGTATGCTCGGAGCGTGCTCTATGGTGTGTCCTAAGAGGGATGTCGGAGTGTTACTTGAAATTGAGTGTGGAGGTGTGGGAGGTGAACCTAGAATTGTGGAACGTGTGGAGTGTGAGGACTATCGGGGTCGTACTCAACTATCCGATTTTCGTGAATGCTGGTTGGAGTATTTTGGGGAGTTAGAGTGAGTTCAGAATTTTGCATTAACAGGTTTTTGAGAGATGAAGTATCTTTTTGTGATTTTTGAATTTTTTTATATATATTTTTTCGTCGAAGTTTTAGATTAACGGAATCTAACCTACGTCTACCTAAATCCCCGGAAATGGCGCTAAAAAATTGACACGACTAAGAATGTGTCTCTAAAGTGCGTTCTCTCTAGGCTCAAGTGCAAGCTTGTCGCGTTAGTAATAAACCCGGTAAGTCGGGATCGTCTATATAGGAAAATAGGATGAGAAAATCTTGACGACGGAAGCACAAACGGTCAACCAAAATTCAACATTAAGAAGAACGAAAAGATGATTGGTTTGCAATTAATTCTACTAAGTAGCAGGAAAATAAATTAAGACTATGGAACTAACGAATTGAGAAAGTATTAATAACTAAGAATAAAGTGATAAATATGAAGAGAAACACAGGTCGGGAATACAATCCCTCAACCCTAGTGTATTGTTGGTATAAAACTAATCGTAAATTTAAGTGATTAATCAGACCCAGTCTTTAGTACTCCCAAGCATTACGTATATGAGGTTCAAGCTTGCACCATATGTAATCAGTTGATGAGTAAAGCGGTAACGCGATGGCTACACTCGCATTGCATTCTAAAGTATCCCGATTACCCTGAAGCAAACGAGATCCAAAGATCTACAATGGTTGTGTTTTCTATGTAATACGGTCTCATAAATCCTTAAGTTTAGAGGATTAATTTTATACACATGCAACTATCACCTCGGTTTGAGTTCATGCATCCCAACCATAAAGAATATAAGTGGACATATTAAACCTAACTAGGCATACATTAACTATGTTGCATGCGAAAGAAATCATGATGAAAGTATATTGAAACATGCAAGAACAATAATAGAGAGAATGAAATTAAATTAAAACTTACAATCAAACCCGGAAATAATTGATCTTGAAGCAAAAAATCAAAACTATGTTCCTAGGGCATTCTTCTACTTGTCCCTCTATCAAAAAATATTCAAAACTGTATTTTCTAAGTCAATACATTGATACATGTACGTTTTAGAAGAGTTTGTAACATATTAGGACTCTTTGGACCAATCAGCTTTCAAGTGGAATTTCGCGCATCAAGCACCTCGAACCGGTTCGCAGGGACCCCGGACCGGTTTGCCCCCGAACCGGTTCACACTTTGGTTCGGGAAATCTTGCTGATTTGGCCCTCATTTCCTTTCTTTCCAACACTTAGAAAATTTTCAAGCTTTCTCCTTTTCTTTCTAGGATTTTCTTCAACTTCAAGGGATCATAACTCTTTCACCGTAGCTCGGATTTGGGTGTCGTTTTTTCCAGTGTTATCGTTGTTCTGAGATCTTAAACTTTCCAGTTGGCCCCACCTCTGGGATCAGGCTGTAGAATTACAAAAATGCCCTTAAACTTGCCTTCCTAGCCTTTCTTTCATTGTTTCGATTTATCTTTCGCACCGTTTGCATGTCACTTGTAAAACACATAAGAGAAACAAAAAACACGAAATACTTGCCAACGAAGGTTAGTAGCATAATTACTAGTTAAATTCATATCAATTGCACCACTTGGGTTCACAAAGGTACCGAAATTAAGGGGATAATTAAACAATACTTATGCCCGATCAGATGGTCGGCCTAGAAAAGTCAACAAAGACAGGTTGGTGATCGGCTTCGCCAAAAACGATCTGAGTGGGATACTTTATCCTCACGATGATCCATTATTAATTACTTATATAGTTTATCATGGCTGAGTGGATATACTTTTGGTTGATAATGTGAGTTGAACTGATGTAATGTTCCACAAATGTTTTTAAAGCTTAGGGCTAAAAGACACTACACTACACCAAAATGAAAAAATTGTCACCTTTCAGCCGGCCAACTTTGTCAAGGTCATTGACCGTGACACAAATCTCGCGTTTTGTGTCACGGTCATTGACCTTGACACGACTGTGACAAAGAATTGTCACGATCATTGACCGTGACACGACCGTGACAACTTTCGCAGTAAAAAAAGCCCTAGACTTCTTTTTTTCCCACCTTTTTTGGTTTCCCCCCCCCTCTCTCTCTCTCTCTAAGCGATTTCTGCTCTCTCTATCTCTCTAAGGTATTTTTTTTCCTCTCTTTCTCTTTCATTTCTATATGTATGTGTATGTGTATGTGTGTATATATATGTGTGTATATGTATGTGTGTATGTGTGTGTATATATGTGTGTGGTGGTGTGTGGTAGGGGAGGGGGGTAATGGGGGTGGGGTGGTGCAGGTGTGGTGAGGGTGGGGTGTGGTGGGGGGAGGGGGTGGGGTATGTGTATATTTGTGTGTATGTGTGTGGTGGGGGAGGGGGTAGTGGGGGTGGGGTGTGGTGGGGGGAGGGGATTTGATTTAGTAAGATTCGTTCTAAACTTCATTTCAAATTATTCATTCCAAACCCGACTCTCTTATAAGATATGCATATTGTGATAAAATATAATGAGGATAAGAGACTTTTGAAATATAAAAGAATCTCAAAGAATAAATATAAAGATAAAGGATTAAAGAAGTAGATAATTGCAATGTGTAGTTGTCACGGTCGTGGTGGGGGGGGAGGTGGTGGGTGGGGGTGGGGGGGTGTTTGTGTGCGTATGTGTGTGCGTGTATGCGTGGCGGGGGGAGGGGGGCAAGGGGTGTGGTGGTGGTGGTGGGGGGGGGGCACGAAAGTAACTAATGATATTCCTAAATCCATACACATGCATGTTGTTAGAAAGTCTTAACTTTAATTCTCACTTTAATTTGTAGAATCTCTGTACTTGGTTGGATTTATCCCTGTATGATAATGAAATTTATGCTCCAATTATAATTATCGCATGTCATAATTTTATTGATAAACAATAAATTAATAAAAATATGAAAATACCCCAATTGATTTAGTAAGATTCGTTCTAGACTTCATTACAAATTATTCATGCCAAACCCGACTCTCTTATAAGATATGCATATTGTGATAAAGTATAATAAGGATAAGAGACTTTTGAAATATAAAAGAATCTCAAAGAATAAATATAAAGATAAAGGATTAAAGAAGTAGATAATTGCAATGTGTAGTTGTCACGGACGTGGTGGGGGGAGGGGGTGGGGTGGTGGGGTGGGGTGGGGTGTGTGTTTGTGTGAGTAAGTGTGTGCGTGGCGGGGGGAGGGGAAAAGGGGTGTGGTGGGGGGGCACGAAAGTAACTAATGATATTCCTAAATCCATACACATGCATGTTGTTAGAAAGTCTTAAATTTAATTCTCACTTTAATTTGTAGAATCTCTGTACTTGGTTGGATTTATCCCTTTATGATAATGAAATTTATGCTCCAATTATAATTATCTCATGTCATAATTTTATTGATAAACAATAAATTAATAAAGTAATAAAAATATGAAAATATGAAAATACCCCAATTGATTTAGTAAGATTCGTTCTAGACTTCATTACAAATTATTCATGCCAAACCCGACTCTCTTATAAGATATGCATATTGTGATAAAATATAATGAGGATAAAAGACTTTTGAAATATAAAAGAATCTCAAAGAATAAATATAAAGATAAAGGATTAAAGAAGTAGATAATTAATGTGTAGTTGTCACGGTCGTGGTGGGGGGAGGGGGGAGGGGGTGGGGTGGGGTGTGTGTTTATGTGCGTAGGTGTGTGCGTGTGTGCGTGGCGGGGGGAGGGGAGGGGGAAAGGGGTGTGGTGGGGGTGGGGGTGGAGGTGGGGCAAGGGGGGCAGGGAAAGTGAGAATTAAATTTAAGACTTTCTAACAACATGCATGTAAATTAGTAAATTAGTAGAATCTCTGTACTTAGTTGGATTTATCCCTTTATGATAATGATGTATGTGTACTATTAACATTTTTTTTATCTGTACTAATAACATTTTTTTACAGCAAATGTCTCCTTCAAATATTAAGGCGAAGATGATGATGATGTTTATGATGATGTCGTATGGGCTCGGTGGTAGCGGAAGCGACGAGGGCTCCTCCGCCCCTAGGCTCCCCAAATATGAAAAATTTGAGATTACCGTCGAGAACAAATCAGAGCTATTAACGAGATCCCTCGAGCGGTTAAAGACGGTCATCGGCCAAGGGTTTATGAGTTGGAAGGAGGTGCCATATGAGCTCAAGTTAGCTGTTTGGGCGGCACTACAGGTAATATATTTATGTTTCAATTTCAATTTCAATTTCAATTTCGATTTCGATTTATATTTATATTTATATTTATATTTATATTTATATTTATATTTATATTTATATTTATATTTATATTTATATTTATATTTATATTTATATTTATTCGCAACTAACATTGAATTTGTTGTACAGGAACAATTCAACTTGGATCTAAAGCTACGCGATTCCGTTTTGGAGCAGTTGAGGGAGCAACACAAGACGTGGAAGAAAGATATACAGACACGGTACTTTAGGAAAACACGAGAGTCCATTATACAATGGCGTGGATCCGTCCCACCCAAGGATCCGATCGCATTGACACAATGGCAAAAGTTCATTGACAATGAGATCGAGGATCGACAATTGGCATCTCGCCAATCAGGGAGGAAAAATCGGGCAAAAAAGACGGACGTACACTACGCCGGCCGGACCTCTTACGCCGAGGTGGAGCATAGGATGAAGGTAATATTTAATTTTTCTATAACTACAGAAATATATTATTCTTCATTATTTTACTTTGCGGGGCCGATACTAATTTTACTTTATTTTATTTCAGGGGGTAGGGAATGGGCCAGGGGGTAAGCCACATAGGCTCGATACTTATGTGGCTCTTCGAACGAAGAAGGGGAAGGACAAGGAGGTGTCCCCGAGCGTTGCGGTGACGATTGTAAGTAATTCGACAGTTTAATTTTTGTTAATTACGTTATAATTTTTTAGTTAACTTATTTTACTAATCATGTGCTTTTTGTCGTTTCAGGCAAAGCTTAAGGAAGTGCATGAGTCGCAGTTTGATGTCGACAAGGCGTCTTTGTCCACACACGCACTCAGCCAAGTGCTTGACTCTGATAGCAAGGGGAGGACAAGGGGGTGAGCTCACGGGTGGCCAAATCTAGGATCATCGGATTGGAGACGAGCGACACCGGGTTGGCTCGAACGGTGGATTCACACGACGCGAAGCTATCCCGTTTGGAGGCGACGGTCGAAGATATGTACGTATTCATGAAGCGTACGTTGGGCGGAGACCGAAAGGGGAAGGGGAAAGGGAAAGCGAAGGATAAGGTGGTGGAGGAGGAGGAGGAGGTGCGGGAGAACGAGGCGCAGGAGGACGAGGATGTGGACCTCGCTGCTTTTTCACCGTCACGTGCGTATTTTGATGATCCACTTCCTTATTTGGCTCCCTTCCCCAGACCATTGTCGACACTTGGTTGGCCGAGCGTGTTCATATTGGATGTATTTGTGGCCAACGGATAGGGCGGGGGTTGAGGGACCCGAATATCGTCGAGGGTGGAATAGTTCATGGACGTGCGCTTCAAAGGATCGAGTCCAAAGTGCTCGTCGCGCATGTGATACCTGAGCAGGAGAACTCCCTATTGTGGTTGCGCTAACAATGCGGCACAATGTATATTAGTGGGTGTGTCAATTCGTATATCTAGTGGCCAACTCACCTCCTCACATTTACCCAAGACATGTAGTAACATTATTTTTAAGTTTGTACATTTTAATTATATTTGGATTATATTGTCATGTATATTGTTTCTATTTTGAATATTTGGATTATATCGTCATGAATATATATTTGCACTATCTTGGGTATATTTGGATATATGATGTTTGAATAGGTACAACCAACGTTGTTATAACATGTACAAATATACTGCTGGGCAGTGGCAGTGGCCATACCGCCCAACATAATTTTTTTCAATTTTGCCAAGAATTATCACAGTCGTTGACCGTGACAAGTCCTTGACAAATCTTGTCACGGGGTTGTCATGATTAATAATCGTGACTAAACTTGTCACAGTCCATGACCTTGACACGACCGTGACAATTATAATGGACTTGTCATGGTCAATGACCGTGACAAAAAAAATTGTCTCGCCCAGAATTATCACGGTCATTAACCTTGATAAGTTCAATTTGTCAAGGTCAATGACCGTGACAATAGTGCAGATTTGGTGTAGTGGTAAGCTGGAATCGTATTACATGCCTCTTATAGGGTTTTACAGAGACAGGATATATCCCTTGGGAACTGTTAAGTTAGAAGTACCGGTCGGCACCTGGACAGCTAGCAAAATAGAACGAATTCATTTTTTCATAGTGGACAAAAATGTGCCTTTAACCTATAACATAATCCTTGGTCGGGTAGGATTGAAGCAACTAAAAGCTATCCCGTATACTGTGCATCAATGCATGAAGTTCCCAACCAATTATGGAGTCGGTATGGTTTATGGTAACTAGATGTAAGTATGGAAATGCTATTATTCCTCAGTCGATTAACAGGAAATAAAGAGAGGCATAATTACTTTCCATATAGATACTTTGGATCCTCGCTGGGAGGACTTAGTGAAAGGATAGGTCATGGAAGAAACATAAACTATTGTGCTAGACGGTTAGAAACCAGAAAGAACCATTCAGATTGGCTCAAGACTAACACCTTCTATCAAAAGGAATTAATTACATTCCTTAAACATGGAAATGATGTGTTCGCTTGGAGTTATAAGGATATGCCAGGGATTGATCCCATCTTCATCTGTCATGAACTCAATATTTTAATAACCCGCCCTTTTGGAGATGATTAAATTCCATATTTAAGTAAAATTTGGAATTTGGAGAATTTCTTGAAATAGTAATTTTTGGGATTTTCGAGGATTTAATGATTTTCGAAGGGTGTTATAAATTATTTTGGGACCATGTAGGTCGAAATATTTTATTTATATGTCGCCGTGGAATATAACGACAAAAGAGGTAAGATTTTGAGTAAAAAACCGCATTTAATTATTTTGGGTTAGAATAGTGATTTGCGGTCAAGTACCTCGGATGGAAATTTCGACTGCGCCACGAGTCTCGAAATGTTCGAGATAGTCGGAAAAGAGTGTCCGATTGTCTAAATTGAATTCCGGGAAATTTTGGAGTTAAATAGGCTCGTAATTGGGTAAACGAGTCGTTTTTGGGTTTTAAGGGGTTAAAACCCTTTTTCTCTCTATACATAGAGGAGGAGAGAAGAGAAAGAAGAAAGAAGAGAGGGAAGAGAGAGAGAGAGGGAAGAAAAGAGGAAAAAGGGGGAGATTCCGGCCAGCCTCCGCGGGATTCGGCTCGAGGACGTCGGATTTTATCCACGAGGCAGGTGTTTACTTGCTTTATTTATATTTGAGCATAAATATCTCATATCTTTGTTGGTATAACAAACCCTAATGATTTTGGGTTGGGTATTCATGGATAAAACGGGTTTTCGGGAGATAAAACGAATAAACCCCTAAAATTTGTAAATTGGAGAAATTTAGTAATTAACCAAAAATATTGGGTGATTCCGGGTTCTAGAATGTTTAGGACCCGTATTATAGGTGTATTTGTTGTTGATAGAAGTTGTAGGTCGTTGGGTGAAGAGATGGAAGCTTGGGGGAAGCTTCCATGGCCGAACAGCTTCTCGGAGAAGAAGCTGCCCGACATGATCGATCGATCGATCATTGGGGCTCGATCGATCGAGCCATCGATCGATCGACGGCCAGGGGTCGATCGATCGACCCCTGCTGAAAATGGACAATTCTCTTAGGGTGATTTGGATGGGATAGATTCCATTTCATCTTGCTTTGAGGTTAATTAGGTGATAACCTAGGGGACCTTTTTAGACTTTATGGTCCATAAATTAAGGCTAATTAGGAGGGTACAGTAAGGGATTTAAGTATATAACCCTTAATCTATATTTTCAAGGAAAATAGAGTATTTGCTGAAACTAATGGATTAGGGTTCCTAAATTAAATTGGGGACTTCTAAATGATTAATTGGACTAGGTGTAGTCTTGGGGTTCAAGGAAATGAAACCCTTAACTCGTTGAATTTAAGGTTGTTCGGGTGAGATAAATCCCGAGGATATTTCTCGTAGGCATAAGAGGCCTATATAATTATGCTTATAGAAAGCATAATTATATCGATTATCGTTAAGTACATCCTAGGAGATAATTAGGATAATTTGGGAATATAGATATTTGTTGATTTCACTTAGAGTGAAGGGTATCATTGGAGATATCCAATAAATCCTTAGATAGGATTGAGATACATTGTGATTATTAAACTAAGAAATACTTTGGATTTAGAATCATGCTAATGTGAATGCATGATTATGATTCCTGGAGGGAATCTTTGGGATTATGGTCATCGTTAGATGATATAGGCCATTATGGCCGGTTATATATTCTAGGAGGAATATATAGGATATGTATATACTGTGTGATTTAGGTATATATATATATGTTATGATGGAAATGATTTTGAAAATATAAAAATGAATATTTTCAAAATGGAAAGAGAAATGTTTTTCATAATTGATAAAATATGGATTACACACCTTCCTAAATCTCTATCATAAGGTAAGTTGCGTGCATTGTGGTGAATTCCCGTGGCTGTTGAGCAGAGTGGATATAGTCCCGAGGCCATATGGGCATTTGTATTACTGCGCTGGTTAGGGGATTCCGGGTGTGGTCCTGACTTTCCCGCAGGCAATATGGCCGCTTCCCGATGTTGGTAGGTTCCCAGGTTGTCTTGTATAGATAGGCCCTGGAAGATGATAGCCATTTAGGGGCGCGTCCAGTGGGGAAACCCGGAGGGGCGGTCTTAGATTTATTAAAGCAATTCATGATAATGGATTGGCTTTAATTTACATTTCCTGAGTATAAAAAGGGAAATGGGATAAAGGTTTGGCTTCAGTAAAACTCCCGGATGGAAGAAGGGATGTGGAAGCATATGATTTGATCAAAGCATTTTCATGCTAATGAAAATGGCTTTGGGTACATTTCCTGAGTATAAAAAGGGAAATGGGATGATATAACAAGGTAAAGCATTTTTATGATAATAAAACTGGCTTTAAAAAGAGATGGATTTTAAATACATTTCCTGGATATGAGAAGGGAAATGGAAGGTTTTGATATGAGTATAGAATACACCTCAGTCCGGGAGATAGATCCGGATGATTATGGAAATATGTATATATAAATGGATGAATCGAGTACCGAGGGTCTAATGGATCCTGATGATCGACCATGCCACATAGTAGTGTATCGGGGGGGTTCCTTGTTTGGATTTCGCTTTGCGAGACACCCCACGCACGAATATGGCAATGTGTTTAGACTGGGGAGAAGTTTAATCCTTAGTACTCTAATATTATAAAAGCTTATGATATATATATATATATCTTTCTGTACTGAGGGACTGGCGGATCTCGACGATCGACCTTGCCGCATAGTAGTGTATCGGGGGGTTCCTTGTTTGGATTTCGCTTTGCGAGACACCCCACGCACGAACATGGCATAGCGTCGAGATTAGAGTGAAGTTTAGCCCTTAGTACATCTGTTGGACTATCTAGGGTAGATAGTGGGGTGGTGATTAGACTAGTTAGGCAGGGATAGCTTGACTAGGGTATGTGCTAGGCTGAGTTAGGTGTGCATTACTAGAGGAGAGGTGAGGGGTATCTCATGGGAGTGCGATACCAATTTAAATATGAGATAAAACTATTTTTCTAAAAATAAAGCATTTATGCACTTGCAAAATATTTTCAAAATTTCGGGCTCTGACCCGTTTATCTACTCTCCTTTCTTTCTATATATTATATATATATATAGGTGTCCAGACACAGGGACGCCCGGATGGAAATTCTTTCGAGTCAGACGTCTGCTGCAGCAGCTGTGGATGCTTGCGGGTTCTCAGTAGACGCTTCTTTCCTTGCACTCTAGATAGGAGGTATTGTATAAACATTTGGGCCAATGGTCCAACTTATTTTATTTATTCTTCGCACGTTATTAGATATGGTTGTATTATTTGAACCGAGTGTTCGGTTATTTTAGTTCATTTCATTTTCCTTTTTATTTCATTTACGCATTAATTGTGGATGTTTTATTTTATCGTTAAAAAGAGTAGTTAAGTAAAAGTTTTTAACGCTCGCCTAATAGGATATTAGTAATTAAATGGATTTTCGACAGTGATGCTAAGAATGATCCATATGTAACTCCTGTTATAATTTGATATAGGAGTGATCGCCCGGTATCCCATTAGGCAGGTTGTTACAAATATTTATAAAGACGCTAGGTTGATCAAACAGAATCACAGAGTTTTTAGCCCAGAGAAGAATACGGCGATTCAAGAAGAGGTGGAAAATTGAAGAAAGCATGCTTCATTGAGGATGTTAAATATCCGACTTGGTTGGCCAATGTAGTAATGGTCAAGAACAAGAGCAATAAATGGCGAATGTGTGTGGATGTTACTGATCTTAACAAAGTATGCCCAAAATATCACTTTCCTTTACCAAGGATTGATCGATTGGTGGATGCTACAACAGGTCATAAATTGCTCAGCTTTATGGATGCCTATTCTGGGTATAACCTGATCAAGATAAAGTCAGAGGATAAGTAAATCACATCTTTCATTACCAGTCGAGGAACTTTCGGCTCAATAACACTGGCGCAACATATCAGAGGTTGGTAAACAAAGTCTTTAAAGATAAAATTGGAAAGAACATGGAGGTGTATGTAGATGATATGCTCACCAAAATCAAATTCGCTACCGACCACATTACCGATCTAGACCAAACTTTTGACCAGTTAGAAAAACATTAAATGAAGCTCAACCGAACCAAGTGCATATTCGGAGTCTAGGAATGTATGTTCTTAGGATGTATTGTATATCAAAGGGGAATTGAAGCCAATCCTGATAAAATCAAGGCTTCACTGGAAATGCAATCCCTAATCAGTAAGAAGGATGTGCAAAGGTTGACAGGAAGAGTAGCATCCGCGAATCGTTTTGTATCTCGGGCCACGAACAAATGTCTTCCATTCTTCAAGGTTCTTAGAAAGACCTTTGAATGGAATGACGAGTGCAAAAAAGCTTTTTTGGGCAAGAAGTTGTGCTTATATTTGGTAATTTCAAAGTCTGCTCTAAGTTCAACCTTGATCCGACTAGATGAGGGTGTCCAAAAACCAGTGTATTTCTCAAGAGATGAGATCAAATATCTACGCTTCGAGAAATTAGTATTGACACTCATTGAAGCCTCTATAAGAATGAGACCCTACTTTCAGGCCCATACCATTATAGTATACACCGACTTAACTTTGCGACAAGCTTTGCACGGGCCTGAAAAGTCTGGAAGACTGATGTCTTGGGCAGTTAAACTGGGAGAATATAAAATTGTGTACGAACCAAAAATTTCATTGAAGGAGGAAGCACTTGCGGATTTTATAGCAGAATTCACCTATGCCGAGGTGCCCAACATATTAAGTTTGCCTATCGAGCATACACCTTTGAAAGACAGCTTAACTCCAAAGCCAACTGAGATGGTTACTGACCAACCAAAATCATCAATTGTTCAAGAAAGAGCTCTCTGACTAGCTAAGCAAATCCAGAAGGTATTCAAGTACGGAGTATTGATGGATGAAGATTTCAATAGTGATGTTCTAATTTGGAAATTGTTCATAGATGGCTCTTCTTGTACAACTGGAAGTGATGTTGGACTCATCCTTAATACTCCAAACGATTTAGACATGGAATATGAATTGAGATTTTAATTTCAGACTTATAACAATGAAGATGAATACGAAGCATTAATTATTGCTTTGGAGCTAGCCTCATCATTGGGTGCCTAATAGGTGATAGCACTCAATGATTCTCAACTTAGTGTCCATCAGTTACTGGAAATATTTGGAGTTACAGGACAAACTATGGTAAGATAATTGAATAAGGAAAAGGAAATTATTTCCTCATTTCCTACAATTAAGCTAATTCGTATTCCAAGAGTGGACAACGCCCGAGCAGATGCTCTTGCTCGGCTAGACTTAGCAACCCCAATAGAGCTTAGAAGAACTATCCGAGTAGAGATTCTCACTAGCAGGAGCATTGATGAGGAGGCAGTCAACATCATTTATGTAGAATCGAGGCCTTCCTGGATGGATATGATTAAGGACTATAATGAGAAGGGATTGTTACGAGCTGACCAAAAGAAAGCAAGGAAGTTGAGATATAAGGAAGTTAATGTCTTGGAGAAAGGTATACTGTACAAAAGGGGTTATATAGACTCTTTACTTCATTGTGTCCACCTAACTAAGGTAAATGATTTGATTAAAGAGGGACATGAAGAATCATGTGGAGCTCACACAACTGGGAGATCTCTAAGACAAAGGATAACAATGCAAGGTTAATACTGATCGATAATAAAGATAGATTATTTTTCCTTCTCCAAGAAATATGATAAGTGCCAAATATTCACTACCATCCACACAAGACCGGGGGAAACCTTAACGCCTATCACATTTCCATGTCCTTTTGCCACTCGGGGAATATATCTGGTTGGACCACTGTCGACTACTAAGGGAAGGTTCAAATACCTAGTTATAACAGTCGATTACTTCACTAAGTGGGTGAAGGCTGAATCTTTGATTAATATGAGAGGGTTTTCCAGTTTATATGAAAACATATCATTTATAGGTATGACATGCCTTATTGATTAGGCATAAATTCTTCACATTTATCCCCTTAATTTCGGTATTTTTATGATCCTGTGTGGGTTAAATAACTTGAATTTGTCTCATATTTATGCTACTAACCTTTTTGGCAAGTATTTTGTATTTTGTGTATCTCTTATATGTTTTACAGGTATTTTAAGTAAGAAAGATGGAAAAGAGAACTCAAAATAGTGAAAGAAACCAAGAATTGAGGAGTTGAAGGGAATTTTCATATTTTTCAGCCTTATTCCAGAGGTGGGGCCAACTGGAAAGTTTAATATCTTTCAATTACAAGAACACTGGAAAAAACAACAACTCAATCCGAGCTACGGTGAAGAAGTTATGCCCATTTGAAGTTGAGAAAGAAATTCAAGAAAAAAGCTGTCAGACCCAAACCGATCCGGTCAGAAATTAAAAGAACTGATCCGGGCATTAGTCACGGTACAGATCCGTTACAAAACTACTCACGCTTTCTAAGTGTGAGAAATTTCCAGATACAGAAATTTTATTTTGTGCTTATCTTTTAGCCAAAAGAGTTTTATGTTTTGGGGACTCTTTTAAACGAACTCTGGCCTATATATTTAGTCATTAGGACTCTTTTTATTAGGATTTCATTTATGTAAAATCTCCATAACAAGTAGGAACATTTAGGAGAAGAATTTACATATTTTGCACCTTTAATTCAAGAGGTTTTCAAGTTTTTCTTCAACCTTGGATTTCTTCTTGAATGTTCTTGTTCTTCAATCTTGGTAACTTTTATTTCCAGTACTTTTATTATTATTTCTCATATTTCGTCTCTCTTTCCAAGAAAATACGAGTTCGTGTAACGTAGATAATGTAGTTTTCATTAATTTCACCATGTTAGGTTAGGTTTGTAAAGGTTGGGATGCATGAACTCAACCTGATGTGGTAGTTGCATGTGTATAAAATTAATCCTCTGAATTTAATGATTTATTACGACTGTGTTGCGTAGAAACGGGAAAATTGTATCTCTTTGGATCTTGTTTGCTTCCGGGTAACCGGGATGCTTCAGAATGCAATTCGAGTGTAACTATTGCAATACCGATTTACTCGTCCTCTGATTAAGTATGGTGCGGGATTGAACCTCATATACGTAATGCTTGGGAGTACTAAATTTCGGGTCTAATTAATCACTTAAATTTATGATTAGTTTTATACCTGCAATACACTAGGGATGAGGGATTGTATTCCCATCCTGTTTTTCTTCATCATATAGTTTAAAGTTTCAAATCATTCTTCATCAGTATTTTACGTAATTTAAAATAGTTGCATTTTTTTTCATAATTTTACAATTGTATCTAGTGTAGTTATTCCACAAATAAAATCACCTTTTTCTTTTCATTTAGAGTCGGAGTTAGGATTCCTTCGTCTATCCAACGTCTTTACAACTTTGTTGTCTTATTTCCATGTGGATACGTCCCGACTTACCGGGTTTATTACTAATGCGAGGCTTGCACTTGAGCCTAGAAGAGAACGCACAATAGAGACACTTTCTGAGTCGCGTCAACTTTTTGGTACCGTGGCTTGGGATTTAGGTAGACTTAGGATTAGATCGAGTCAATCTAAAACTTTGACCAAAAATTTTCAAAAATCCAAAAACATAAAAAAATTCAAAAAGCACAAAAATATTTATCGTCATCTCTCATAAGCTGTTAATGCAAAATTCTGAACTCACTCCAACTCCACATAATACTTCAACCCACATTCACGAAAATCCAGTAGTTGAGTACGACCCTGATAGCCCTCACACTCCTAACGCTCCACAATTCTGGGTTCCACCTCCCACACCGTTACATTCAGTCTCAAATAACACTCCGTTTTCTTTCTTAGGACACACTTCAGAGCACGCCCCGAGCATACCAAGTGAGGATACCTAGTCGTTAAGAGAGAGAGAGAGATGTCGCAATACGGTAGTGCAGCCGCCGGTGAGGAAGAGGCCCCATACCGCCCATTGAGAGAAATCTTATATCCCGAGCGCACTGTCACTCCGTGATGCATTATACTCCCGTATAATGCCGGGCAATTTTGTTTTAAAAATGGGATGATCCAGATGTTACCCCTTTACCATGGTATGGATTCTGAAAAGCCATATCTCCACATCAGGGAATTTGAGGATGTATGTTAAACTCTTAATGATCAAACTTGCACACAAGAGGTGATCCGCCTCAAACTCTTCCCATTCTCGCTAAAAGATAAGGCTAAGAACTGGCTATAGTCTTTACCTCCAAGCTCGATTGCATCCTGGAATGAGTTGCAATCTAAATTTCTCAAGAAATTCTTTCCCGCACATCGAACGATCTCCATAAAGGCTCAAATTCAACCTTTCAGACAATTGAAAAATAAGTCGTTTCATCGATGCTACGAGCGTTTCAATGAGCTAATTACTTCACGCACCCATCATGGATTTGATACACCACAAATCATTTTCGTCCTATATAATGGGCTGAACCTTAATTCCAAGCAACTCGTTGAAACCATGGGCAGTGGTTCGTTTGTCGAAATAGACGCCCACGATGTTGAGCTTCACCTGAGGTATATCGTCGAGACTACCCAATCCTGGGATACATCTGACCCTAATGCTCAAAATCAAAATCATCAAGTGACCACCACTCCATCGGCGTCCGACCTATTTCACTTAGAAAAGAATTCTATGACGAACAGTATACTCAATTTACTTGAGAAGGATTGCGGACCTACGTGAGGTATATGGAAGAGGGACAATTGGATCCATCCCAAACCCCGTCGAGAAGGTGTGTGTTATTTGTGAGGTGAGTCATTCAACTAAGGAATGCCCGACTATACCCGCCTACAAAGTGATGCTTCAAAAGCAAGTCAGTGGTATAGGAGGATTCAAGGGTAACTTCGGTGCACCGCACGGGAATTCTTACAACCCTTCATGGAAAAACCATCCTGGTTTTAGCTATGGGCAACAACATGCTGCGATGAATCATACTTCACATGTTGCCCCTCCTCCACCAAAACACTTTCAACAAGCTCCACACATGCAAGGACATGTGCAAGCACCACCACCTCAAGGAGCATATATCCCTCCACCGCGAAAAAGTCTCGAGGATACGATAAATTAATTTATCAATAACCAGACTGCAACTAATGCTAGATATGATCGCCTGATCAGCGACATAAATGAAAATATTTCAAAGATACAATCCTCATTGAGTGTCCAAGAGAAGGGATCAATATGTCCTTGGAAAAAATAAAATCAAAAAAGCCTTACTTGACTTGGGAGCAAGTATCAATATCCTCCCTTACTCCATTTATAGGCAACTTGATTTGGGCAACCTCAAGCCCACAAGGATCAATCTCTAATTAGTTGATCGAACTGTGAAGATCCCACGAGGTGTAGTTGAGGATGTGATCATCCAAGTTGACACTTTCTACTTCCCGGTAGACTTTATTATTTGGAACACGGAGCCTTCCTTCGCCTCATGCAATCATGTTCCCATCATTCTCGGGCGCCCATTTTTAGCTACGACTAACACTATTATCAACACTAGGAATGGGCAGATGCAACTCACTTTTGGGAACATGACCTTAGAGACTAACATCATCCATATACCCCAACCCACGGGGGAAGAAGATGATCTTCACGCGGTGAGCTTCATAGACGAGATCGTAGAGGAGTATTTTGAGGAAAACTATTGTGGAGACGCCTTAGGGTCCTATTTAGTGACAAGACACGAGAGTGAGGGACGTACACCAGATTCGAGAGGGAGGTTGAGGAGTTGAGAGAGTTGCTTGATGAGAGAGTGTCAGACGAGGACGCTGGAGATATAAGTTGGGTTTCTAGATTCGAGGAGTTACCACCGAGGGATACACGCATGGTTCCCTCCAGCGACAAATTTCCAACCCTCCAATTGAAGAAACTCCCCTCCTATATTAAATATGCATACCTAGGAGAGGTGAGACATTTCCTATTGTTATCTCCTCTAGACTAGACGAAGAGCAGGAGGGTAAACTGTTAAAAATTATGAGAAAGTACCAAAGTGCTTTTGGTTGGTGCATTACTGATTTGAAGGGGATAAGTCCTTTGATTTGCACTCATAAGATCCATCTCGAAGAGGATGTCAAGCCCTCAAGAGAAATGCAAAGAAGGCTAAATCCCAATACAAAACAAGTGGTGAGAACTGAAATTATCAGGTTATTGGATGAAAGGATTATCTACCCAATCTCGGATAGGAAATGGGTGAGCCCTATTCAAGTTGTCTCGAAGAAGTCGGGCATAACATTGATTGAGAATGCTAAGGGAGAGCTAGTTCCCCAACGTACCACCACCGGGTGACGCGTTTGCATTGATTACTGGAAAATCAATGCGGGAACTAGGAAAGACCATTTCCTATTGCCATTTATTGATTAGATGCTTGAGAGAGTAGCGGGACACCCTTACTATTGCTTCCTTGATGGTTATTCCGGATATAACCAAATTGAGGTAGATGTACTTGACCAGGAGAAAATGACCTTCACTTGTCCCTTTGGTACGTTTGCCTACAAACGTATGCCATTCGGCTTGTGTAATGCATCCATAATCTTTCAAAGGTTCATGTTGAGTCTATTTAGTGATATGGTCGACTCGAAGTGTTCATGGACGATTTTAGCATTTTTTGCACCTCTTTCGATCTTTGTCTAGAAAAACTGGAAAAAATACTTGCCCGGTGTGTAGAAAAGAACTTAGTGCTGAATTGGGAGAAATGCCAGTCCATGATCACTGAGGGAATAGTTCTTGGCCACATAGTATCATCCAAAGGGACAGAAGTTGATAGAGCAAAGATAGATGTTATAGCCGATCTTCCCCCACTAAAATCACTCAAAGACGTGAGCTCCTTCTTGGTCCACACAGGGTTTTATCGAAGGTTCATTAAGGACTTTAGCACCATCGCTATACCCTTAAGCAACCTACTCATGAAGGACACCCCATTTGAGTGGACAAAAGCATGCCAAAGCGCTTTTGAAAAACTGAAAACCATGCTTGTGTCTGCTCCCATCATGCAAGTTTCGGATTGGTCTTTACCATTCGAACTTATGTGTGATGCTAACAATTATGCGATAGGGGCTGTTTTGGGCCAAACAAAAGACAAATAGGCTCATGTCATCTACAACGCTAGTTGGGCTCTTATCGGGCCACAACTCAATTACTCTACCACAGAAAAGGAGTTGCTATCGGTAGTCTTTGCACTTGATAAATTTCAATCCTACCTTATTGGTTCTCCCATCACTTGATTCACCAACCACGCGGTATTGAAATACCTACTTGCGAAGAAAGACGCAAAGTCGCGCCTCATAAGGTGGATCCTACTCCTACAAGAGTTTAATCTCTCCATTAAATATAAGAAAGGGGTAGAAAACGTCGTTGCCGTCCACTTATCACGGCTTTCGTCCGATGTACCTAGTGATCCAATACCCATAGACGAATACTTTCCGGATGAGCAACTCTTTGCTACCTCTTCTTTGCCCTGGTTTGCGGATATAGTGAACTACCTTGTCACGGGAGTCGTCCCTCCCGACTGGACGCCGCCAGGTAAGAAGAGGTTTATTACCTGGTCGCACATGTTTTTCTATGACGATCCCTTCTTGTTTAAATATTGCGCCGACCAAATCATCCGACGATGTGTACTGAATGACGAGATCCCAAAAGTCATCCAATTTTTTCATTCAAAAGCTTGTGGAGGCCACTTTTCGACGAAAAAGACGGTCGCTAAAATTCTTCAATGCGGCCTCTATTGTCCCACAATATTCCGGGATGTGAACGATGCTTGTAAATCTTGCAATAGGTGCCAAAGGATGGGAGCTATCACTCGACGAGACATGATGCCTCTTACTCCCGTACTCATTATTAAGATCGTCGACTGTTGGGGTATTGACATCATGGGTCCTGTCCCCCCATCCTTTGGTTTCCTATAAATCCTTATCGCGGTAGACTACGTTTCTAAATGGGTGGAAGTTATAGCTACTAAGACAAATAACAATAAAGTGGTGATTGAGTTCCTGCAGGAACACATACTTTCCCTCTTTGGTGCTCCGAAAGTGATAATCAGTGATAATGGCACGCACTTTTGCAATAGGCCCTTCGGGAAGCTCATGAGAAAGTATGGCATCGTTCACAAGGTCGGAATGATTTATCACCCACAAACGAATGGGCAGGCCGAACTAGCGAGTCGAGAAATCAATAACATTCTTGAAAAGACCATCAATCCTACCCGGAAAGATTGGTCACTTAGATTGAACGATTCGCAATGGGCCTATCATACCGTATACAAAAATTCTCTCGGCATGTCCTCTTTTCGCTTTGTGTATGGAAAACCTTTCCATCTTCCCATGGAATTAGAGCACAAGGCGTATTAGGCGATTAAGGAATTGAACTATGCCATGGATAAGGTTGGTGAAGCTCGCAAGCTTCAATTAAATGAGTTAGAGGAGATACGCAATGATGCGTACGAGAATGCAAAAATTTCCAAAGAAAGGATGAAACTCGCTCACGATAACATCATTCGACGGAAAGAGTTTCTTCCCGGATAAAAAGTGCTTCTCTATAACTCTCGGCTTCATCTCTTTCCGGGCAAGTTGCGGTCACGATGGTCTGGCCCGTTCGTTGTGAAGAATGTTTTCCCTCACGGAGCTTTTGAGCTAGACGATTTGAAAGGGGAAATACATTCAAAGTAAATGGACAACGCCTAAAGCCATATCTAGAGGCGTGTGTGAGAGAAGTCGACACCATTTGGTTACCGGACCCCATATACGGGGTAAAGTGAGCTGCTACAGTGAGGTCATCGCACCCCCGACGCGTATGGGGTGAATTCTTGTGTATAGTAGATGAGAGTCATGTGAGTAGTGAGAGTCCTTAGGATTAGGGTACAATAAGGTGAGAGCATTCACATGTTTCAAGAAATTGAGTCAAGTTGTGTTGACTATAAATATCGAGAGGATTTTGAGTCCAAATTGATAGGGAGCATGCTGAGAATTGAAAACTTTCGGAGAAGAGTGATCACAATTAAGTTAGGGGAAAATCCAGCTCAACGCAAGAACCGGATCGGTTCTTTTATTTTTGAGCCGGATCGGTTCGTTTCTTTTATAGTCGGATCAATCTGGTGATTAAAAAGCTCAAAAATTAAAAGGACTGGACCGTAGACCTAGCAAAATGAGGCACGACACGATAACACGACACGAAATTATAAGTTAATGGGTTTAGTCTTATCGGGTTTGGGTCATTAACGGGTCAACACGGTAGATCCGTTATCATAACGGGTCGTGTTTGGGTTTGTACTCTTACACGATTAAACCCGTTTATACCCATTATCACCCGTTAGTGGTAACGGGTTTTATTGGGTCGTGTGACCCGAACCAATATTACACGGGTACTAACGGGTATTAACGGGTATCAACGGGTACTAACGGATATTAACGGGTACTAACGGGTCACCCAACCCGTTACCTGTTTAGACCCGTTATTATTAACGGGTGTTAACGGTTCGGGTCGTGTACCCGTTAATATTAACGGGTCGTGTTTGGGTATTATCATTTGACCCGTTAGCCTTAACGGGTCGTGTACGGGTTAAGGGTGTTTTCACCCGTTAACCCGTTAACACGACCCGTTGACAGCTCTACTGGACCGGTTCGGTCCTAAACTAGTCGGATCGGTTCAGTTTCTGCGAACTTTCCCCTTTCCCTAGGTGCACCTCCCTTCTCCCCAATCCCTTCCCTTACCCCCCAATTCGTCCCACCATACCCAACCCTTCAATTTCCCTCCCAAATACAACACCTCTTTCCCTCCAAACCCTTTCCCTCCATTTAGAAAACCCTACCCACTTCACACCGATAAATACCCACCCATAGCCTCAACTTTTGTAAGGACATTTTTGTCCATTATCAATTTGTATGTCGTACGCCGTTACACCGTTGAACAAATTCAAGATCGCGTCTACAACAATGGATCCGAATATCAAAGCGTCTTCAACATCATAACCTCTGCGAGAATGAACTTAGTAAAGTTTTGTTTTTAAGTTCCTTAAGCTATATATTTAGTATTGGCAAACTGATGTTTTAAAAAGAATTTCATTTTTTTAGAAAACCGGACCGGTCCACCTTCCTACCGGACCGATCCGCTTTGCACCAGTGAACCACGGACCGATTGCAAACTGAAGTAGCCTATTTTAAAAAAGAACCGATCCGAAGTCGGACCGATCCGCCTCAGATCCGAACCGGTCTACCTGAGATAAATTCGAACAGTTCTGTGAGTTATTTTTCCACCAACTTATATTCCTATATATATACCTATTTCGGTGGTATATTTTCTAAGTCTCTGAAAAAACGTTTCTAAGAGTTAAAACACAACAAGACTTCGATTTTTGATGTGCCAAACATCTTTTTGATTCACACACAAAAAACCCGATTACTTTTGTGAATCTTTTGGAACCCTAGAACACAAGCTTTGCTACTCTTCAACCTTTGTGGGGGAGATCTATGCAACCGAGGGCTGCGTCTCATTGCTGAGGGAGTCTCTATAAAGTTTTATGGTTGTGTGTTATTAAGGAGAGCTGCGGTTCTTCCTTTGTTGTTTGGGCTGCGAGTCCTTGGAGGGTGCTGTGTGTATTCTCTTGCTGAGTTCAAGACTGCGTGTCTTTGTGGGTTGGCTGCGCGTTGATCCATTGTAGATTTCTCTATGTCATTGTAAGTTACGATTTATATATTCATAGTGAAATAAAGGTTTTACCCGAAAGGTTTTTTTTCCTAAAATCTGTATCTCAGCATATTTTTGTGTCACATGCTTTATTTTTGATGGGTTGACACACGCACCATTGATTTAAAAGTAGACTTTAATTAAATAAGGGTTACTTGGAAACTTGTGAATTAATTTAATCAATTATCACACGTCTCGACTTTTCAACTTTTCTCCACACCTTTAACCACATCACTCCTCTCTTCTCTCCCCCTAATTTTCTAGCAACCTCTCATTGTTATAATGGCCCAACGACCTGCCCCTGTCAAATATAACTCCACTAAAATCTAACCCTCCAGCCATGGTGAATTCCGTTTCCGCCAAGAGGAGCGTTGGTGCAATCGTTTCATTTGTCCGGATCGCAAACTCCACATGGAGCGCGCTGTCTAATGGCCAGGCCTGCCTAATTCTATCACTGCCCTCTTCATGCCTAGGGGTTGGTGTTGTTTCCTTAATGAACCGTACAAAGTGATTTGGGCAGCCGAGGTCCGCTCTTTCTATGGCTCCCTTGTTCGAACGGGTCAATTCGAGTCTCAAGCCTATGTTGATGGTATCGTCATTCCCTTTTCCTTGGCCTTATCACTGCCAAGTTGGGCGAATACGACGTTCCCGATGTTCACACATACCCAAGGAATGTTGCCCCCGTAGCCAAGGAACTGATTATGAAGCGAATTGCCCCCGACGTTGCATGGAGGGGGGAGAATGTCGTTGTTGGCTGACTTAACGAGAAAGCACGCCTCACATTCCAAATTGTGTGCGCTAACATTTTGCAAACGTCCAACGATTCCTCGATGCATCCCCGTCAAGCCACATTGACATACCACCTCTTCGATCCCAACACTTCTATTAACTTGGCTCACACCCTATATGCTGACATCATCATCACAGCCATGGATGAGAAAGGTGCAACACCACTTTCTTATGCACTCCTGATTACCTCCATTCTCAAGGACGCTGGCATTGAGGCACCGCTTGATCGTACACACCTCCCCGGTCCTTTTGGACAGGGAACCCGCACTCGGAGCGCCAAAAAGCTAGCCATCCTTCGGGCGAGGCGGGGAAGTGACGATGAGGACGATGTTGCCTCGAGTGAGGACGAGGAAGAGGAAGAAGAAGAAGAAAAAGAAAAAGAAAAAGAAGAAGAAGAAGCAGGTGCTAATGTGGAGATGGGTGACGTAGGTGTGGAAGAAGAGTCGGCCGAAGAAGAAGAAGACCCTGATTTTGAATAGGCGGGTAGCGACCCCACTAATCGTATGTCGGCCCTTGAGATGAGATTTAGCAACTTTATAACCGACTATCGTGACGATACAAGCATGATGTTTCGTTTCCGAGCGAAATTGTACCGACGCCAAGGGGATCCCAACGAGCCATTGCCATCCTACTTCTATGATCCCTATGGCCCCGACGCGCCCAACTCTTCCCAACCACCGCCCCACTGAAGATTTGTTTGGTTGTGGCAGTTTTTAGTTGTTTCCCTTGTTCACATGGTTGTATGCTTTTTCCTGTTATTGTACCACAATCCTAATTTATAAAAATCTGCATTTTCTCCATTTGTTTGTTTTATTTATCGCACTTCTTATTTTGCCTTGTTTAGCTTTTCGTCCTTTTTCTTGAGGACAATGCAAAAGTCTAAGTTAGGGGGATGGGGGTGACAAGTGCGTATTTCTAAAACTTCACAAATTTTGAAAAATGCCCAAAAATTTCCAAAAAAAATCATAAAAAATTGAAAAACCCAAAAATATTTTTGTTCAAAATAAATAAAAATTGGAATTCAAAATTTTCAAAAATATCATTAAAAGTCGATTTAAAGTCCCAATTTGTAAAATTCAAATACACAAAGTCAAAATTGACCAAAGATGGAAATTGAGCGAAAATTGACGACTTAACGAATAAGTGTGGAGATTAACAAACCCGGTGAGATTCGAGCCTTTCATCTTTGTGAAATTTATAAATTAATCCGAGTTAATTGTTAACTCAGAGTTCTTTTCAGCGCCTAAAAAATCGTCGAGGATATCAATCCTTTCATTTTGATCGGTTGTGGAAAACGTGTGTGATATTGCCTTAAAAAGCGCACTACAAATCTCTAAATTAAATTAATCTCGAGACGCATATGGTAAATTAATAAGTAATTCGGATAATGAAGTAGGCGCTCGTTTGTTACCTAAAAACATTAGGCATAAAAAGATGTGAAAATTATCCCGTCGATAACCCAATTAAGCCGAATAAAATTTATCCGTTCGATTGACAACTCAAAAAACCCAAGTAGCCCGAAATTGCAAAAATGGAATATTCAATAAAGTTCAGAAAGTGCATAAAAAGGGGCAAGAAAATAGTTATGCTCAACAAAAATAGCAAGAAAAAAAATTGAAAAAAGAATAGAAAATGAGCAAAAGCCTGGAAAAGCACCAACGGACATCATAAGCAAAATTTTCCAATTCCATATTTTCTTACCATTCCCATTTTACCCAACACACCTTTAATCCGAAAAAGTCCTAACCGAGTTCGGATTGATAAATTAATTATCGTGTGGAGAGCTAAGACACCAAAAGATAATAAAAGAGATTAAATGTGTGAAAAAAGGCTATGTTCCCGTTTCCTAATGACAGTATTCCGATGATAAGATCTATTCACCATATATTTCCGTCTTTCAATTTGTGTGCGTGACTTTACGTCAATTTTATTTACTCTTTATATCACGCATACCAAGAGGATAGCCACAATCCAAGAGATTTGTTTGAGAGACATCCCATGAGCATTTGAATCAAAATGAATTTTCGAAAAGTAACGTAATGATCAATCGGTGGAAGTTAACGGTTCGATTTTTGGCTTCGCACACACACAATATGACTTGAGACTCTTGAATATGAATTTGCGGTGACCATTTTTGGGGGGTTTAAATTGTACTATTCTTAAATATTTTTCTTTTTCTTTGAGTCAATAACAAATTTTGTGCTTATATTCACTGCAAACCCTCGCGAGACACCACTCGTCCTACTAGGGTAACCTAGGGGTTTAAAGGCTTATTGCATACGCTAAATGCAATCACTTGCCCGCGAAAAATGTATTCTATCCCAATAAAAGTTTTTGAAGGGTACTTAACTCATACTCTCATTCTTTTACATTGCTCGGGACGTGCAAAGTTCTAAGTTAGGAGGGTTGATTAGGCATAAATTCTTCACATTTATCCCCTTAATTTCGGTGTTTTTATGATCCCGTGCGGGTTAAATAGCTTGAATTTGTCTCGTATTTATGCTACTGACCCTTTTTGTCAAGTATTATGACTAAATATAACACATGTGAATGTTATACCATAATTGAAATATATGAGGATATTAATAATGAAGTGTGTTGTATGCGCGTTACGAGAGAGTAGGCCAGTGATAAGTTTGGTTATATACTTCAGTCGAGATAGCTGGGGTATGATAGCTAGGTGGGCTAAGTATAAGACATTAGGCGTGCACAGTAGATGAGAGGTGAGGAGACTCATGGGAGTGTGCGTGAACCTAGCATGTGTAATCAATAACCGATTTTAATTGTGATAAATTACTTGCTAAATGTTTTCAAACTATTTTGAGTACTAACTCTTGCTATAAAAATATTTTCAAAACCTTTTAGGTGTCCTGCCACCAGGGCGCCATGCTTGATTTCAATCCAAGGATTTGGAGTTGTAGCTCGGTGGATGTTGACACGATTATTGAGTGACTGACTCTTTCATTCAGATCTAGCATAGGATATCATTCTTATGTTTCATACGTAAACATGTTGTCAGTTTACTCCATTACAGTCCCATATTTGTATCAGTTTTACTTTATAGTTGGATTGTGGATTTTTGCTTGGTTGTGGTTTTAGCCGGCGATTGATTCGATTTGACTTAGTTGCTTTTACATATTAATGATGGTTTGGATTATAGTATCTTATATATGTTGTTTTAGTTTTCAAACTGTTCTATCATCCTATTTTATTTGAGGGATAAAATTTGGCACCAGTTTAATTAACTTAGGTGGTTAGTAATTAAATTGATTTTGAACAGTCATGCTAAGAATGAACTATATGAGAAACCTATTTTAATTTGATAAAGGCCTGATCACCCGATATTTAAATTAGACAGGGTGTCACAGATGATATCAGAGCATCAGGTTCCAGTGTCCATAGGATCTGTACGGCGTACTATATTTTCACCGTATCATTTGTGTTATATAGAACCCTATTATTAGGACTGTGCTTCTTATATCTCGTGTGCTTTGAGATATCATGCTTCTGCTATCAAATTTTGTATAAACTGTGTGCTTATACAATTCGATCTATTTTTAGATGCCGCCAAGGAGAGAGCGAGCTGAGAGGGCCGCAGCCAGAGATGAGGTGTGGGAGGATCCTCAGGAGCAGCATGTACCACCACTACCACCATAGATGATTTCTACTACTAATATGGAAGTAATAGTGGCTCAGGCAGTAGTGACAGCTATGAGGTCCATGGCAGCCCACTTCCTTCAACCTCGGGCTCAGCAACCCGTAGCACTATCTATTCCAGCACAACAAGGGCCTCCCACTTAGCATAACATCAGAGAGACCTTCCAGAAGGGCCATCCGCCCGAGTTTCAGGGTGGCACGGGTGTAGTTTAGGCATGTCTTTTAAAGAAGAACATTCAACGACACCTGCGCATGCTAGATTGCAGTGAGGTTCAGCGACAGATGTTAGCCACCTTAAGGCTAACAGGGGCAGTCCTTCAGTGGTGGGAGTCACTGACCACCAATGAGGAGAGAGACTCGGTGACTATTTCGAAGTTCTGGGTGCAGTTTAACTGCAAGTACTTTCCGCCGGTAGTGGAGGCTGAGATGAGGGAGAAGTTTGGTGAGGTATGTTAGGGTGACCGCTCAGTTGCTGATTATGAGGAGTTCACTCATTTGGAAAATTTTGTGCCAGACGAAGTGAGAAACGAAGAGAGAAAGAAGGCAAAGTTTTTGGATGGCTTGGCCTGGAGGATCAGGCAATACTTGATTGAAAATCCCGCGTTGATGACGTATACTGATGTAGTTAACACGACACTTTTGCATTTTCAGGACTTCTGTTTCCATGGGAAGGTAAGTAAGAGGGGAGAAGAGGCTATGCATCATGGCAAGACTAGGGGGAGCATTGTTAGTGGGACACCACCCCAGAAGCAGCAGACAGTGGGCACACAGGGGCAAAACTCCCAGCAAGGGAACCCTGCCAAGAGATTTAGATTTGGCGGGAACCGCTCGGATAATCAGGGCAGTAGGGTCCCCAGCAACAGCAGTTTCCTCAGGGTCGTTAGGGCCAGGGAAACCAAGAGGATGGCCACCAGGATCAGGGCCACCAGGGCCATGGTCAGAGGCAGTTTCAGGGGCAGTGCTTCACATGTGTTCAGTAGGGTCACAGGAGTAAAGCTTATCCACAACTTATTGGGGTGCACCGTCAGGGTGGCCAGCAGGGCCAATAGGCTCCAGCTCTAGCACCTGCGCCAGCCCCACCCCCACCCCAGCAGTAGGGGTAGATGCAGTACGGGAATGAATTCAATGTTCGGGATGTGCCTATACCTCCAGCGCCTCCGGTGCCACCTGCAGTAGAGGGTATATTTTCTATTCGTGGATCTGAGGGTAGAATACTTTTTTATCCTAGAGCATCATATTCATTTATTAACATTAGATTTGCACGAGCCGCCAGTTTATTAAAGACAGCCGACAGTCTCCTTATAAGTGTAAAGTCACTGATGGGTAGTGGTTCATTGATATATGCGATCTTTAGAGGAGACGATATTATGATTAGGAGGCTAAGCTTAGCGGTGGACCTCCTAGTGTTTGATATGGAGGGGTATGATGTGTGTCTAGGTATGGATTGGTTAGCAGGCTACAGAGCGATGGTAGATTACTATGAGAGGACGATTGTGTTTTCGATTCCGGGGCAGGAGATGTTTCTGGTAGTGATGCCTCTTATCGAGGGAGGATCGTGCACTCATTTAGATTACATCGACGAGGAAACCTCGTAGGAGGTGTTCATTCCCTTAAATTCTAATCCTATAGTGAGGGATTTTGAGGATGTGTTACAGGAAATGCCCGGGTTGCCACCGAGCCGGGAAATAGAGTTTGTCACCAACTTAGAACTAGGGACGAGACCGATTGCAAGAGAACCATATCGTATGGCCCCCTCAGAGATGCAGGAGATGAGAGAGAAGATTCAACAACTTTTGGATCAGGGTTTCATTCGGCGAAGTACATCGCCTTGGAGTGCTCTGGTGTTATTTGTGTAGAAAAGGGATGGTTAGCTCTGCCTATACATGGATTACAAGGAGCTGAACAAGGTGACGATATGGAACAAGTAACTGTTACCTAGGATTGATGATTTATTTTATCAGTTGAGAAGGGCTGTGTAGTTATCCAAGATCGATTTGCAGTCAGGCTATCCCCAGTAGCGTATTCGAGAGGACGATATTCCTAAGACTGCTTTCCTATCACGGTATGGATCCTACGAGTTCAGGGTGATGCCATTTGGGCTAACAAATTCGCCTGCAATGTTCATGGATCTCATGAACAGAGAATTTCGAGAGTTTCTGGATCAGTTTGTGATAGTATTCATTGATGCATCTTGGTTTACTCATGAATGGAGGAGTATAATGCCGAGCATTTACAAATGGTTCTACAGACGTTACGGGACCATCAATTATACTCCAAATTAAGTAAGTGTGGATTTTAGATTCAGGAAGTACAGTTTATTGGTCATATTGTGTCCGACGGGGCATATCTATTGATCCGAGTAAGGTATCGGCAGTGAGGGAGTGGGGGTAGCCCATGACACCGACCAAGATTCGTAGTTTCTTGGGGTTGGTCGGATATTACTGTTGCTTCATCAAGGGGTTCTCAAAGATTATTGGGCCTTTGATGAACTTGACTCGTAAGGGAGTACCATTTGTGTGGAGCAACCAATCTCAGTTGGCTTTCGATGAACTGAAGGATAGATTGACATACACACTTATACTCGCATTGCCTAGGAGTGGGGTGGAGTATCGGGTCTACACGGATGCATACTTAGAGGGACTTGGGGGTGTGTTGCAACAGTAAGAGAGGGAGATAGTTTATGTATCTTGAAAGCTAAAGCCCCATGAGAAGAATTACCCCACCCACAGCGATCGTTTTTGCGTTGAGGATATGGAGGGATTACTTATTGAGAGAGCAATTCACATTGTTCACGGATCATAAGTCACTTCAGTATCTCTTCACACAGAAGGATCGGAACAAGAGGCAGAGGCGGTAGCTAGAATTTGTGAAGGACTATCAGTTTGACATACAGTATCATCCTAGTAAGGCTAACGTGGTGGCAGACGCGTTGAGTCGATGACCTTCTGAGGAGTTAGCAGAGGTGTGAAAAGAAAAGTGGAATGAACTCCAGTAGGAGGATGAGGTTATCAGAGCATACATGGCAGTTATGGCTATCATCCCGAGATTATTATACGGGTAGTGAAGGCACAGGCAGAGGATAAATTCTATCAGGACAGGGTGAGGCTAATAAGAGCCGAGGGTGCAGAGTCTCACTTAGTCAACTCAAAGGGAGGCATGCACTTTAATTGGAGGTTAGTAGTATCCGAGGATAACTATTTGAGACATGCACTTATGACTGAGTCCGGTTCTATATTTACGGTACATCTCGGTGGGGATAAGATGTACCGGGATATAAGAAAACAATACTGGTGGGTCGGCATGAAGAGAGACATAGCAGAGTTTGTCTCAAAGTGTGTTACTTGTCAGTTGGTGAAAGTTGACCATCAGAGACCTTCGAGGATGCTACAGACACTTGATATTCTCATGTGGAAGTGGGAGAGAATTTCGATGGATTTTATTACTGGGTTACCTACTTCACAGCGGGGTCACGATTCGATACGGGTGATAGTGGATCGATTGACCAAGGTTTCCCACTTCTTGCCAATTCGCACAGACTACGATATGATGTAGTACGCACAACTATTCATCTCGAAGATTATTAAGCTCTACAAAGTCCTGATTAATATTGTGTCTCATAAAGACAAAGTATTTGTGTCGCATTTCTGGCAGAGCTTTCAGGAGGCTATGGTACTAACTTGAGATTGAGTACGGCATACCCCCCCGAACGGATGGACATGCAGAGAGGGTGAATCAGATGCTGGAGGACATGCTGAGGATGTGTATCCTGGACTTCGGGGGAGGTTGGGAGAGATACCTTCCATTGGTAGAGTTTGCATATAACAACTCGTACCAATTTACTATCAGGATGGCACCATTTGAGGCACTGTATGGAGGACCTTGTCGTTCGCCCGCGTGTTGGTTAGAGGTGGAGGACAACAAGTTATTAGGACCAAAAATGATTCAGGAGACTACTGCCTTGAATCAGTTGATTCGAGGATGCATTCGGATATCTCAGAAAAGGCAGAAGAGTTATGATCATTCCGACAGGAGACATGTGGAGTTAGAGGTTAGTGACCAGGTGTTGGTTAGAGTATCTCCTATGAAGGGGATTATGAGATTTGGCAAGAAATGGAAGTTATCACCGAGTTATGTGGGGCTGTTTCCTATTATAGAGAGGGTGGGATCGGTAGCATACAGATTGGGGCTTCCAGAGTATCTTCAGCGGATACAAGATATGTTCCATGTGTCATCATTGAAGAAATACAAGAGGAGCGATATGGCTTATTGGCATGTCCCACTTGAGGAGATTGACTTACAGACAAACGTCTCATATGAGGAAATACCTGTGGCTATTCTAGATCATGGTGAGCATAAATTACGGTCCAAGGTGGTACCCTTGGTGCGAGTTCAGTGAGATCACCACAATATTAAGGAGTCGACTTGGGAGCGGGATGATGACATGCGAGAGCAGTATCCAGAGTTTTTTACCACAGGTATGTCATAATTTCGAGGATGAAATTCCTTTGTTAGGGGGGAAGTATGTAATACCTCGCATTTCTGAGTATTTTTAAGGTAATTAATTCAGGAATTAATTAGTAACATATGTTTTAATTAAATTACGCAAGTGAAGTAATTTAATGGGATTTGGAAAATGTGATTATTAATCGAGAGTTAGATACTTATTAATACTTTATTGAAATTTACTATGTGTGAATAGTAAATAATAAATAATTATAATGATACGGCATAACGAGTGATATGTGCGTATTATAGTTTATCTCACCGGGAGTCACGTGTGGACTATTTTGAGGTGAGGAATGAAAAATATATTTTAAGTGACTCGGATGGGAATTTATAGGTCACGAATGATTTCGTATGGGTCGAAATAGTGTACCCGGGGCTATAGTTTGGGTCTCGGGTCAATTTTGGACCAAACCGGCACCTATTAAGGGCGTTACGATCGTTTTTCTAAAATAGCTCAAGGAACCTATGAAAATTAGAGCCATATATCTGATATTTAGATATTGGGATTAGGGCTAACACAAAACATTAGAGAGGTCATTTGAGAAAAGAGAGAACCATTTTCCCAAAGCCTAGAGAGAGAATTGAGAAGGCGGTGAAGGGTTTCTTATACCTCAAGACAAATTGTAAAGGAAGACGGGGGAAGAAACAATCAAACATCAACCAAGAACCACGAAATTATATCAATCAATTTAAGGTAAGCGTTTATTACAAATTTAATTGAAGTTATAAGACCCATGTGCAGGGATTTCATTAATAGATGGATTGTTATTTCAAAACCTTAATGAAGAGTACCAATTGATTTCATGGTGGGTAAAATTGCATGTAGTTAGGGTTTATACATGTAAAGGATTGCGTGGACACTCAAATAATTATGAACGTGAATTAAATTCGTAAATAAATGATAAAGTACGGTGAATGTTAGAGAGAAAATATTACGTACAAGAACAAATAATTTGGTTGTGTGAATACCTATTATATTGATACTTAGGCTGTGCGAATACCTAAAGTATGTTTAATTCGGTATTGGGTTTGATGATTAGCCGAACCAATATATGGAAGCTCTATTTGGGGTCGATGAGTATCCGGACAAAATCCAAGTTAAAAGATATGGGGTCGATGAGCATCCGGATCAATATACATATACATAACTTTTACTTTGGGGTCGATGATTAGTCAGAACAATAATCCTTATAGTATATGTTGTGTAAAATATATATACATATATTGCATGATATTCTACTTATGTGCGGAAGTAGACTTGTAGATGATATATATGTGTAGATATACATCTAAATGATAAATTAAGTAGGGAGAAACTTATATCAAGATTAAAAATAGATTGGGAATATCTACAGTAAATTAAGTAGTGAAACTTAATTATGGAAGTTGTATAATAAAAATGAAATAGTTTATGAATTAAGTAGTGAGACTTGATTTGGATGATTAAATATAACACATGTGAATGTTATACGATAATTGAAACATGCGAGGATGCTAATAACGAAGTGTGTTGTATGGGCGTTACGGGAGAGTAGGCCATTGATAAGATCGATTATATACTTTAGTTGAGATAGTTGGGGTATGAGAGTTAGTTGGGCTAAGTATAGGACTTAGGCATGCACATTAGATGAGAGGTGAGGAGACTCGTGATAGTGTGCGTGAACCTAACATGTGTAATAAATAACCGATTATAATTGCGATAAATTACTTAATAATGTTTTCAAACTGTTTTGAGTACTAACTCTTGCTATAAAAATATTTTTAAAACCTTTTTGGTTTCCAGCCACCAGGGCGCTATGCTTGATTTCATTACAGGGATTCAGAGTTGTAGCACTGTGGACGCTGACATAATTATTGAGTAGCCGACTCTTTCATTCCAATCTAGCATGGGATCTCATTCTTATGTTTTATATGTAAACATCTTGTCAGTTGACTCCATTACAGTCCCAGATTTGTATCAGTTTTACTTTGTAGTTGGATTGTGGATTTTTACTTGGTTGTGGTTTTAGCCGACGATTGATTCGGTTAGACTTAGTTGCTTTTACATATTAATGATGGTTTGGATTCTAGTATCTTGTGTATGTTGTTTTAGTTTTCAAACTGTTCTATCATCATGTTTTATTTTAAAGATAAATTTGGCACCGTTTTAATTAACTTAGGTGGTTAATAATAATTTGGTATTCAACAATGATACTAAGAATGAACCATATGAGAAACATGTTTTAATTTAATAATGGCCTGATCATCCGATATTTAAATTACACGGGGTGTCATAATAAGTTTGTGATCGCACGGGTGTGTAGGTATGTGCGTAGCCCATGGGGCTGTAAACTATGTTCGCCTCCATTGTGTGTGTTATGTGTTGATACGATTCTAAACAGATTCGAAATTCATAGTCCTTATGTGCGTGATGTACCGGGACTGATAGCAGCGTATGTGTGCACCGCAGGTTTAGCCTTTTGGGGTGTCATATTAGTATATATATGCATGATAGAGATATATATGCATATACATGGAGATTATTCCATTGTGCTGCTTAGTTAATGAGAAAGATTATGATATTTAATATTAATCAACACTGTTGGAACTTGAATGATTAATGAGTTATTTGAATCTGATTATACTAACGTTATAATTGCAAGAAGGTATTATTCGGGTGTTATAATTGGGTACAATGACTTAGGCAATTCAGTAAAGGACTTTGGCTAAACTAGATAAGTGGGTTAGCCTGACTAGGATGGGCTAGGAGTCTACGCTAGGCGTGCACATTAGTTGAGTGGTGAGAATATCAAGTGCAGCTGTTGTGGAAGTTACAGGACCTCGGTACTAGACGCCTCCACATCTATCGTTGATTCTTTCCGAGTTCTTTACTTCAGTCGAGCATGTTGCCTATTATTGATTCAGATGTACTCAAAGATAGTGACTGCAGACTCTTATTTATATTTCAGTTGTGGGGATTTATTTCATTTCAGACTTATATTTGGGATTTAGACTGGATGTGTTTGCTCCAGACTCAGTTATTCATTTATGTCATTCTTATTTGTTTTGAGATTGTATTAGATGGTGAATGGTTAAATTAATTATTTTTCGTTGCATGTTAATTTTAAAAGATAAAATTTGACACTTGACTTTTTAACTACTAGGTGGTTAGTAATTAATAAATGTTTTTCGACAGTGATACTAAGACTGAACCAACCGGATATTCTATATTTAATTTAATAAAGGACTGATCACCCGATATTTAATTAGGCTGGGTGTCACAGGTGGTATCAGAGCATCAGGTCCTAGAGTCTTTTAGGATCTGTACGGCTTATTATGCTTTCAGCTTAGCGTTCTTTGATGTAAAGCCCTGTTATTAGGATTGTTGCATTCTTAATTTTGTGTTTATGTCTTCGGCTATTTGATATTTGATAACTGTGGACTTATAAATTCTTTCTCATTTTAGATTTCTCCCAAACGTGCATCTAGGGCCAAAAATCCCTAACCCGAGCCTCAGCCAGCACCAGCTCAAGGTACTGTGAATGCTGCCTTCGTTGCTCAGGCAGTTAACGCGGCACTAACTGTGGTCCAGCAAGACCCGCCACAGGTACAGGCGGTGGCACCAGCACCAGCTCACACATTTCATCCTGCTTGGGAGCGAGTCAGGGATGCCTTCCAGAAGGCGCATCCTTCGGAGTTCACAGGGGGTTTCGATGTTGTTACAGCTAGCTAACGGAAGAAAGACATTTTAGTCATCTGAGGATGTACGAGTGCACGGAGGTGCAGAAGCAGATACTAGCTACTTTCAAGCTAGTAGGAGCAACGTTGAAGTGGTGGGAGTCCACTAATACCGCAGAGGAGTGTGACGTTATGACTATACAGGACTTCTGGGTACAGTTTGATTGCAAATATTTTCCTTCTGTCGTTCAGACTGAGATGAGGCGAAAACTACTGGACCTCACCCACGAGGGGAAAACTGTAGTCGAGTATGAGGAGGAGTTTACTATATTGGTAAACTTGGTACCAACTAAGGTGCCTACTAAAGAGAAGAAAATTCAGATGTTTATGGATGATCCGACCTGGAGAATTCAACATCATCTTCTGGGTAACCTCTCCTTGCACTCTTATACCGATGTACTTAATGATGCTTTACTACATTGCCAGGATCACCGCTTCTATGTTAAGGGGAGAAAGTGGGTAGGTGAGTCCAGCCAGTAGGGCAGGACAAGTGGAGGTTGTGCCAGTGGGGCACAAGCAGGTCAGAGTCAGCAGAGGCAGGGTGAGCAGGTTTCCCATCATGGGGATTCTGCTAAGAGATTCAGATCGGGGGGCTTTCGTCAAGGGCAGGGAGGTTTCAGGCAAGGCCACCAGACAGCATGGCCATCAGGGACAGTAAGGCCACTCGGGCCAACAAAAGTTTTAGCAGGGCCAAGGGAGAGGTGGCAATGGCCAACAGGGTCAGAAAGGGAGAAATTTTGTTGGGAAGTGCTTTACTTGTGGCAAGACTGGCCACAGACGATTTGAATGCCCCTATAAGGGGAAGTATCCTCAGTAGCAGGGTGCTCACCAGGAACCCCAGAGGCCTATCTTCCCAACCACTCTTCCAGTGCCAGCACCAGTCCCAGCCTTGCCTGCCATTCCAGCAGTTCAGGTTCAGTATGGATAACTATAGTACGGACATATCTACAACGTCCATCAAGCCATAGTCCCACAGGCTCCACCCGCATTGAGGGTAAATTTTCTATCCAAGGGATTTCGGGGATATTATTTGACATGGGGGCTTCACATAGTTTCATTACCACTAGTTTTATAGGCGCCATGGGGTTATTAGACACGACGGAGAGCACAGTCACTAAAGTAGATTCACCGTTGGGCTATGGGTCATTGATATTCTTTATATGTCGAGGAGTGGGCATAGAGATTGGGAGATTGATCATATCGGACGATATGCTTATTTTAGATATGCACGAGTATGATACTATCATCGGGATGGATTAGCTAGTTATGTATAGGGCAATGATTGACTATTATAGTCGTAGTATTGTGTTCGCCATACTGGGTCAGGAGATGTTTTTAGTGGTGATGCCTCGCCCCGAGGGAGGATCGTTCACTCACTTATTTTATATAGAGCAGTAGACCTCTATGGGAGTTCTAATTCCCCTTAATTTGATTCCAGTCATCCGTGAGTACGTAAATGTATTTTAGGATATACCAAGGCTACCGCCGAGTAAAGAGATAGAGTTTGTGATCGACTTAGCGTCGGGCACTCGGACGATAGATCGTGCACCTTACCATATGGCTCTTGTGGAGATGAGGGATCTTAGGGATCAGATTGAGCAGTTTTTGGGATAGGGTTTCATCCGTCGAAGTACCTTAACTTGGGCCCCAGCTCTGTTTGTGAAAAGGAGGGATGGATCCTTACAGCTGTGCGTATATTATTGGGAGTTGAATAAATTCACGATACGGAATAAGTATCCGTTTCCCAGAATCGATGACTTATTCGACCAGCTAATGAGAGCAGCTTTGTTCTCGGAGATAGGCTTGAGGTTAAGGTACCATCAGTTGAGGATCAGTGAGCAGGATGTGTCTAAGACTGCGTTTCTGACAAGGTAGGGATCTTATGAGTTTTGGGCTATGCCATTTGGGCTAACTAATGCACCGACAAAATTTATGGACTTAATGAACAAAGTATTCAGAGAGTTCTTAGATCGGTTAATCATTGTCTTCATAGATGACATCCTTATTTATTCACAAATCGAGGAGGAGCATGTTGAGCACTTACATAGGGTTTTATAGACCTTATGGGAGAATGAGCTGTATGCCAAGTTTGAGAAATGTGGATTCTAGCTGTGAGATGTATAATTTTTGGGGCACATCGTATCAGATAGGGGAATATCGGTGGACCTTAGCAAGGTGTCGACGGTGACGGAGTGGGGGAAACCTACGACACCGATGGAGGTGTGGAGTTTCTTGGGGTTAGCAGGCTATTACAGGCGATTTATATGGGGATTCTCGAAGGTAGAGGGTTCGTTGACCAACTTGACTCACAACGGAGTGCCATTTATCTAGGATGACTCCTGTCAGTTGGCTTTCGATGAGCTAAAAGACAAGTTGACTTCAACACTAGTTCTAACACTACCCAAGCCGGGAGTGGAGTACTTAGTCTATACCTATGCGTCCCTACAGGGACTTAGGGGTGTACTTCAGCAAGAGGATCAGGTTCTAGCTTATGTCTCCCATAAGCTTAAGCCTCATGAGAGGAATTACCCCACCAACGAGTTAAAGCTAGCAGCAGTGGTGTTTGCTCTTCGGATCTGGAGACACTATCCGTTAGGAGAGAAGTTTTGCCTATTCACAAATCACAAGTCACATCAGTATTTATTCACTCAGAGAGAATTGAACATGCGTCAGCGTAGGAAGCTTGAATTTGTGAAGGATTACCAGTTCGATATCCATTACCACCCGAGGAAGGCTAATGTAGTAGCTGATGCGTTGAGCCGGAGACCAACAGGTGATGTGGTTGAGGTGTGGAAGGAAAAATAGAAGGAGTTGGGACACCAAGATGCAGTAGCCTGATCATTCATATCTGTCATGACAGTTACACCCCAGATTATGACAAAAGTAATACAGGCCCAGGCAGCCGACACGTTATATCAAGATCGGATTGTGCAGCTTCGAGCTGAGTCTTATTCTATGGGTTCAGTTGGTGCTTACGCTTTAATGTGCATCTAGTTGTTCCAGTGGGGGAGGACCTATGACATGTGTTGATGATAGAGTCGCGCGATTTACGATTTATGGTACATCCTAGAGGGGATAAGAAGTACCAGGATATGAGGCGACAATATTGGTGGAGCGTCGTGAAGAGAGACATTGTTGAGTTCGTCTCAAAGTGTACAACCTGCCAGTTAGTCAAGGTGGACCACCAAAAGCCGACAGGTTTGTTTCAGCCATTAGAGATCCCGATATGGAAATGGGAGAGCATTTCCATGGACTTTATCATAGGGTTGCCTACTTCTCAGAAGGATTATGATTCTATATGGGTGATTGTAGATCGATTAACTAGGGTAGCCCACTTTATACCAGTCCGAACGAATTAAAAAGCAAGTCAGTATACCCAGTTATTCATCGCTGAGATTGTGAGATTACAGGGGGTACCTCTTGATATTGTGTTCGATCAGGACAAGACCTTTGTATCTCATTTTTGGGAGATCTTTCAGGAGGCCATGGGTACAAAGTTGCGCTTGAGCACAACCTATCACCCGCATACAAACGGGAAGATCGAGCAAACTAATCAGATGCTGGAGGATATGTTACGTATGTGTACTCTAGATTTTGGTGGAGGTTGGGAGCAGTACCTTCCGCTGGTAGAGTTTGCATATAACAACTCTTATCAGTTTACTATTGGCATGGCCCCATTCGAGGTATTGTACGGTATGACTTACCACTCTCCTACTTATTGGTTATAGGTGGGGGATAACAAACTGCTCGGGTTAAAAGTGATTCAGGATACGTCAGCCAGAATAGAGTTGATCAGGAGTCGTATACGAGTTGCTCAGGATAGACAGAAGAGCTACGCCGATGCCAAGAGGTTCTTCAGGGAGTTTAGTGTGGGGGATCAGGTATTGTTAAGAGTATCTCCTATGAAGGTAATATTATGATTTGGGAAGAAATAGAAGTTGGAGCCGAGGTATGTAGGTCCCTTCCCTACTATTGAGCAGATTGGGCCAGTGGCATACAGGCTTGGGTTACCCAAGCACCTGCATAGGATTCACGATGTGTTTCGCATATCTTTGTTGAGGAGATACCTTCGAAATGATTTGGCCCACACCCATATTGCTTTAGAGGAGATTGATTTGCAGCGTGATAGTTCCTCCGAGGAGGGGCGAGTTGCTATCCTAGACAGTAGAGAGAGGAAACTGAGCCGAAGGTGGTGTTGTTAGTTTGTGTACAATGGCGACATCATGATATTGAGGAGTCGTCTTAGGAGCGCGAGGATTATATGAGCGAGAGATACCCAAAGTTATTCTTACTAGGTATACCTTTTATTTCCGAATTTCGGGATGAAATTTCCATAATTAGGGGGGAGTATATAACACCCTGTCATTTTATTGAATTTAATGGTGGGATTAATTGAATTAAATGTGAGAAGAATTAATTAATAATTAATCCGGAATAAAATAAATATAAACTAGCGAGATAAGAGTTAGTATTTATTACTAGGAATAACATTGAATATTACTGAGTGAATTAAGTAATATATGATTCTGAATTTATGAAAATTGTCGCGAGAGAGAAATATGACAATTATGGAATTTAAGTCGGGACGTGCGTGTGAGTCGTGTCGGGCGTTATGTGCCACGCATGGTTCGAATATATTATGGGTCATGGGCGTACCTAGCTGAATAATGTGAATATATATATATATATATATATATATATATATATATATAATATTGTATATATGTGTGTAATCATACCCGTGCTACTTGCTATCACGGAGGTTTCCGTGCCGGGACAGTCTTATTTTGATTGGACCTTTATGGGGGATATTGACTTGTACCCTAGAACATAGCATCCTTGGTACAGGCTGCCCGAGAATGGTAGTCAGACGGTCCTAAGAGACGCGAGGATATGTGTTGACCTCTTAGAGACTTGGAACTATGCTTTGCCTCCATTATGTGTGTTTTGTGTTAATACAGTTCGAGAGTGATTCCGAACTAGTATTCCCCTTTGTTCGAGCGATACGGGGACTTGATAGCAGAGTATGCCAGCACCATAGATTTTATGCGGGGTGCCGATTAGTATATATATTATATGAGTGATAAATACATATACATATACCTGTGATTCCTCCACTGTGCTTGTAAGTAGATAAAATGGGATAATTGATATTAAAAAAATTAAATATCTAAAGCTATATTAAGACGTACATAGCCAACCCGGTAAATTGAAAAGAAAAGTTATCATATATAAATGTTAGTGATGTGACCACACGAAATAGGATTGTTAAGGGAAGATTTGGTTAGAATAGTTAACTGGGTTAGCTTTATCTAGATTGATTCGGTAGTACGTTAGGCGAGCACACTATTTGAGCGGTGAGAATTCTCAAGTGAGTGTCAAGGTACTAACATGTATGTAATATCAACTGGTAAGCATTTTATAAACTTTCTAAACAATTTTAAAAGCTATTTTACACTCGGGCACTGACCCGTTTCCTGTTATCTTTTCTTTCTTTTGTATATATATATATATATATTACAGGTGCTCAGCCACGGGGGAGTCAGTCTTAGAACCTTGGACTGTTAACGTGATGTAGCTAGTGTGGGAGTTGCAGGTCCTTGCAGTAGACGACTTCATCCTTGTCTTCCCAGTCTCCTGTTTAGTAATTCTTATTTAGGGCATGTGTCTCCCATTTTCAGTTTATCATTTAGCTCAGAGAGATTTTTACACTTTATTTACTTCAATTTTCTATTTTAGTTGTGGTTGCTTTCGATTATTACATTGTCCTGCAATTTGGGATATTTTATTTGGATGATTAATCTCGCATGTTTATTCCACTTGGATGGTTTGGTATTCAATATTATTATTTGTGTTCATGAAAATGGTTTCATATATTATATCATAACAACAGGACTTAATTTATAAAATTAAATGTTTTGACACTTAGCTTAATTATTTATTAGGTGATAAATAAAGAAAATGATTATTCTTCGACAATGATGCTAAGAATGAACCAACCGGAGGACACTTTGATTTTATTTAATAAAGGACTGATCACCCGATATTTAATTAGGCGGGGTGTCACAGGTTGTATTAGAGCATCAGGTTCTAGTGTCCTTTAGGATCTGTACGACTTTGTGTGCTTCCAGCTTTACGTCTTTGATATAAAGACCTATTTTTAGGACTGTTGTATTCTTATTTATGCGATTACGTCTTTAGCTATTTGAGATTTAATAATAACTATGGACTGATAAATTCCTTCTCGTTTCAGACGCCTCCGAGATGAGCCCCGAGGGATAGAATTGCCCAACCGGAGCAGCCAACAGCCCAGGCTCAGGGAACAATGAACACAGCCGAGGTCACCGCCATAGTTGCTCAGGCGATTAATGCAACTTTAGCGGTGGTGTAGGAGGCCCCACCCCAGGTTCAGTTTGTGGCACCAGTTATAACTCAGTTTCCGACTGCATGGGAGTGGGTTAGGGATGCCTTTCAGAGGGCACATCCCCCAGAGTTCTCGGGCAGTTTTGATATTATCATCGCGAGCCAATGGAAGAAAGACATCCAGAGGCATCTTCATATGTATGAGTGCACAGATATTCGTAGACAGTTACTGGCTTCCTTCAAGCTAGTAGGGACCGCCCTGCAGTGGTGGGAGTCCACTACCACGTTGGAAAAGAGGGACATTATGACGATTCAGAGTTTTTGGGGGCGGTTTGTTCGCAAGTACTTTCCTTTCGCCGTGCAGACTGAGATGAGGCAGAAACTGTTAAATCTCAAACAGGAAAGTATGACTGTTGCGGATTATGAAGAGGAGTTCATGAGATTGATTAATATAGTTCCAGATGAGGTACCCACTGAAGAGAAGAAGATTCAGATGTTCATGGATGGTTTGACCTGGAGGATTCGCCAACACCTCTTAGGTAATCTGTCATTGGGTACTTATACTGATGTACTTAACACCGCCCTATTGCATTTTCAGGACCATCACTTTCACCAACAAGGGAGAAAACGAGCCGAAGAGTCTAGCGAGCAGGGCTGGACATAAGGTAATAGTGCCAGTAGGGCACTAGTAGCTCAAGGGAAGGTCCGTCAGGGTGAGCAAAGTTCCCATCAGGGCGACCCTGCTAAGCGATTTTGATCTGGTAACTCTAGGCAGGGATATGAAAGCTATAAATAGGGCCATCATCATTATCAGTAGGGCCTGCAGGGCAAGTGGATGGGTAGTAACGGTCATCAGGGTTGAGGACAGCAAGGACAAAGGGGAGGAAATTTTAGGGACATATTCTTTGGTTGTGGTAAGAATAGCCATATACGTCAGGATTTCCCCGAGGGGGGCAGGGTCCCGCAGTAGGAGCGTGGCATTCAGGAGCCATAAAGACCAATTTTCCCAACCGCCCTCCTAACACCACCCCAAATGCCAGCCCTACCAACTATACCAGCCATCCCAGTTCAGCACGGACAATTGCAGTATGGACGTGTTTATAACGTCCATCAGGTAGCAGCACCACAGGCGCCTCCCACAGTTGAGGGTAAGTTTTCTATCCATGGTTCTATGGGGACCATTTTATTTGACATTGGGGCATCACACTGCTTTATAGCCACTAGTTTTACATGGGCCACATGGTTATTGGACATGACAGAGAGTATAGTGACATGTGTAGACTCACCACTGGGTAATGGGGCGTTGATTTTCTTAATATCCCGGGGAGTAGGTATAGAGATTGGGAGCCTGATTTTGCCTGCAGACATGTTAGTCTTGGATATGCATGAGCATGACGACATTATTGGCATGGATGGGCTTACTACTTATAGAGCCACGATAGACTGTTTCAGTAGGAGTATTATTTTTGCTATTCTTGGTCAAGAGATGTTTCTGGTGGTGATGCCTCATCCTGAGGGAGGGTCGTCCACCTATTTATACTACATATAGGAGGAGACCTCTAAGGAGGTAGTGATCCCCATTGATTCGATTCATGTAGTTCGTAATTTTTTCAATGTGTTCCAGGAAATATCGGGACTACCGCCTAGCCGAAAGATAGATTTCGTTATAGATTTGATGTCGGGCACTCGGCCGATAGCCCATTCACCATATCGTATGGCTCCACTGAGATGAGAGAGTTACATGATCAGATTGAGCATCTATTGGGACAGGGCTTTATCTGTAGGAGTACCTCGCCTTGGGGTGCTCCCGTGTTGTTTATGAAGAAAAAAGACGGGTCATTGAGGTTATGTGTGGATTACCGAGAGTTGAACAAAGTCACGATACGAAATAAGTATTTGCTACCCCAAATCGATGACTTATTCGGCCAGTTGAGAGGAGCCGAATTCTTCTCAAAGATAAACTTGAGATCGGGATATCATCAGTTACGGATTATGGAGAAGGATGTATCGAAGACTGCTTTCTTGACGCGATAAGAATCCTACGAGTTCAGGGTTATGCTATTTGGGGTAACTAATGCTCCAGTCGTGTTCATGGACTTAATGAACAGGGTGTTCAGAGAGTTCCTGAATCATTTTGTCATTATATTTATAGATGACATTCGAATTTATTCCCAGACTGAGGAGGAGCATGCCGAGCATTTGAGACGAGTTCTTCAGACTCTGCTAGACAATTAGTTGTATGCTAAGTATGAAAAGTACAGGTTTTGGCTATGAGAGGTCCAGTTCTTGTGGCACATTATTTTTGCCAGGGGGATATTCATGGATCCGGGAAAGGTGTCCACAGTAAGGGAGTGGGGGCAGTCCACGACACCGATAGAGATCCATAATTTCTTGGGATTGGCAGGGTACTACAGTCGGTTCATTCAAGGGTTTTCAAAGATAGCGGGTCCATTGACTAATCTGACTCGCATGGGGGTACCGTACGTATGGGACGACGCTTGTCAGTTGGCTTTTGATGAGCTAAAAGACAAGTTGACTTCGGTGTCAGTTCTTGCTTTACCCAGGCTAGGAGTGGAGTACCTGGTGTATACAGATGCTTCCATACAGGGACTTAAAGGAGTACTTAGGTAGGAGGAGAAGGCTATAGCTTATGCCTCCCGTAAGCTTAAGCCTCACGAGAGGAATTACCCACCCACGACCTGGAGCTAATAGCGCTCGTGTTTTCCCTACGGATTTGGAGACACTACTTGTTGGGGGAGAAGTTTTGCCTGTTTATAGACCACATCTCACTGCATACTTGTTCACTTAACGGGAGTTGGACATGCGTAAGTGCAGGTGGCTGGAGTTTGTGAAAGATTATCAGTTTGAGATACAGTACCACCTGAGGAAGGCTAATGTAGTTGCTGATGCGTTGAGCCGTAGGCCAATAGGTGAGGTGGTAGAAGTGTGGAAGGTGAAGTGGAAAGAGTTGGGACATTTGGAGGCAGTGGCCCGATCCTTTATGTCCGTCATGACAGTCACACCAGAGATTGTTACAAGGGTGATCTAGGCCCAAGCCGTTGAATCATTTTGCCAGGATCAGATTGTACGGCTTCTAGCCGAGGGTATGGAGTCTTACTCAGTGAGTTCAGATAGAGGATTATGATTTAATGGGAGATTAGTGGTCCCGAAGGGGGAGGACTTACGTCATGCAGTAATGACAGAGTTGCATGGATATCAATTTTCGGTACATCCCGGAGGGGATAAGATGTACTAGGATATGAGGTGATAGTAATGTTGGATTGGGATGAAGAAGGACATTACAGAGTTCATGTCCAAGTGTGCCACCTGTCAACTGGTAAAGGTGGACCATCAGAGACCGCCAGGGTTACTTCAGCCACTATAGATCCCTATGTGGAAATGGGAGAGCATTTCCATGCATTTCATCACTGGGTTGCCTACATCACAGTAGGGTCATGATTCTATATGAGTAGTGGTGGATCGTTTGACCAAGGTAGCACATTTTCTGCGAGTGCAAACAGACTACACTACGAGACAGTATGCCCAGTTATTTATTGCTGGGATAGTGAGGTTACATGGGGTGCCCCTAGATATCGTGTCTGACAGAGATAAGATTTCGTGTCACATTTCTGAGAGAGCTTCCAGGAGGCTATGGGTACCGAGCTGCGGTTGAGTATGACTTATCACCCGCAGACAGATGGGCAGACTGAGCATACGAATAAGATGCTGGAGGATATGCTATGCATGTCCTTAATTTTGAAGGGGGTTGGGAGCAGTACTTTCCACTGGTGGAGTTCGCTTATAATAACTCCTACCAGTTTACGATTGGCATGGCCCCATTTGAGCCGTTGTATGGCAGACCTTGTCGTTCTCCCACTTGTTGGCTAGAGGCAGGGGACAACAAGCTACTTGGTTCAGAGGTGATGTTAGCCAGGATTGAGTTGATCAGAAGTCGCATTTGGGTAGCCCAAGATAGGCAGAAAAGCTATGCCGATGCAAAACGGTTCTTCAGGGAGTTTAGCATGGGGGACCAAGTATTACTGCAAGTGTCTCCTATGAAAGGAGTGATGAGGTTCGGGAAGAAAGGAAAATTGGCTCCGAGGTATATATGACCATTTCTCATTATCGAGAGGATTGGACCGGTGGCATAGAGACTTGGGTTGCCGGAGCACTTGCACCGTATTCATGATGTGTTCCACATTTCGTCATTAAGGCGGTATCTTCGGGATGATTTGGCCCATACTCATATTGTGATAGATGAGATTGATTTACAACCCGACAGTTCTTATGAGGAGAGACCAGTGGCTATCCTAGACCATAGTGAGAGAATATTAAGGTCGAAGGTAGTCCCAATTGTACGGGTCCAGTGGGAGCATCATAATATAGAGGAGTCCATTTGGGAGCACGAGGCAGATATGCGCGAAAAGTATTTGGAATTATTTTTACCAGGTATGCCTTACTTTCCGAATTTTGGGACAAAATTCCATTATTACGGTGGAAGTACGTAATCCCCGTATTTTTATGGCATTTAATTATGGGATTAATTAAATTAAATTGGGATAAGTTAATTTAATATTAATCCGGATTTTAAAATAGATATTTACTAGCGTGACGAGAGTTAATAATTATTGGTAAGAATTATGTTTAATATTACTTGATGAGTAAAGTAATATATGAGATTGAATTTATTAAAATTATCTCAAGTGAATAATACGACAATTATAGAAATTAAGTCGGGAAGCGCATGTGTCGTGTCGGGACTAAATTAATGGAATAAAAAGTAAATTAATCCTAAGTCGTCCGTATGGTAATTTCGAGTGCGCCAATGTGTCTGAACGGGTCGAGATAGTCAGAAAAGTGTACACGGGGGTTTAGTTTGGGTCTCGGGATGATTTTTTACCTAACGGGAAACCCGACTGGGCATTTCGATAATTTCCCATTTTAGGCATTAATTAATGACGAAAATTGAGAGGTTATATCTGATTGAAAGTAGATTCCTCGAGGGTTAGAAATACTGGAGTTGAGGAGAGGCTAAGGAAGGGAGAAGAGAGGAGGTTTCCAAGGAGGAGAACCACCACCCCTACACCATTCTAAAAAATTCCACCACCAACGCTTAGATCGGGGAACGAGGAGCGAGATCATACCCATCATCTTCTACAATTTAGACTTTCATTCCTGAGGCAAGTATCTAACTTGTTGTTCTTTAGTTGATAACACATCCATGCTAGTGTAGGAGATAATAATTTTATGTTTTTCATGAAAGATAAATGATATTTGGAAGATTTATATTGAAATTCTGAGTATAAACTGTGTTAGGACAACCTTATTGTTATATGTAGATGATTAACTACGAAATTGATGTCCAGTAGAGGTTAAATTTTGGAAGAATTAGGAAGATATTGGCTATGATGATAAAAATAGGGTTCTTGATGAATTAGCTTGAATTCACCCCTTTAATTGATGGATCTTGATGAATTAGTATATGTTTTACGTTAGAAATCATGTATTCAGGATAATACAACTGTTGGTTTGATTTTTTGGGAGTTTGGGACTAACTAATAAAGGTTTTGAGGATTTATGTTAATGAAACCTGTAGGTAAAGAATTGCAGAAACTGGGCCAAGAACTGCTCGATCGATTGATCGACTAAAGAATGTCGATCGATCGACTGGATCGATCAATCAACCCTTTTCATCGATCAATCTACCCCTTCTGGAAACTGAAACTTCTTTCCCTTTTAATGTTAATCTGATCCCAATGTGTAAGGACCCTTAGACATAATTTCAATATCATAATGGGACTTGGGAAGCACTACACCAAAAATGCTAATCTGGCACGCTAAGGCAAGGAGAATCTGGCACGGTTTAAAACCGTGCAGAATCTGGCGCGGTTTATTCATAATCTGGCAGGATTTAAAAGAGTGCCAAAATATATCACAGTTTTAAATCGTGCTAAATATGGGTACACTTAATTAAAAAAATAAACCCTCCAATTTTTAGTCGGGACCAAACTCATTCTCACCTAACTCTCCCTCTCCTCAACCTCAATCTAACCTAAGCGTCTCTCTCTCTCTCCCCGATCCGTCATCCTCCACGCCCCGATCCATCATCCTCTATGCCTCCATCCACAAAACCACGAAGCCTCCTTCATCACCGTGGCGCAGGCGGAATGGGTCATCGAAATCGAGGTTGCTCCCACGGAGGAAGGGCCACGGTCACCACGTGGCCCAGGCTGAATCGTTGATACCGAGACCGGAGACGTTGTCGCTGTTGAGAGAAGGGTCGAATCCTAGCAAGTCGATGGAGGGTGGAGATTCGAAGGTGGACACGTGAGTCCATTGACAAAGGTCCGATCTGAGTTTGTTTCTTGCCAAAGGTGCACGTTACCAATACCCCCATTGTCAGTCTCTCTCTCTCTCAAATGGGAATGAATTATTTATTTTTATTCTTTGTTAATTTTTGCTTTTCTCTTATTACTAAAAAAATCAGTATTTGTTTTAGCTTAGGTGTTGTGGTCATCATTGAAAATTGTGGTAATTTTGGTGTAGATAAAATTGGTCTTGTTGTGATTTATGCCCATTTTAGTTAATTTAGAAATTTATTTTTTCATATACAAAAAGTATTTGTATTATGAATTGTAATATTTATGAAAATAAGAGCTTCTTATGTTTAGTTTTCTCTCTTTGTATCACCCCTTGCGTTATATGAAATTCAAGGAGCTCTACCATGGTGTGTGTGCTGGGATTTGGGGAAAGAGCCATGTGTGTGTGTGTGAACTAGACTTGTTTCTTTATTCTAATTGGATGAGATGTCAATTTTATTCAATTTATGAGTATCATGATCTGTGCATTATTGAAAATAAGACTAGCAGATTATGAGCACATGTTCTCACGTGGACTGTTGTTTTCTTGATATACAATTTGAAAGGAAGAACATTAAAGAAAAACAAATGTGGTTGTGTGGATCCTTTATGGGTTGTTCATTTTTAATTATATTTATTCTTATCAAATTTAAGCATATAATGACATCTACAATATTGGGAATGAGTTTATCACATATTGAGGACATCTTACTGCAATCAGTTATAATTTTTTGTGAAGGAGGAATCATAATTAAGGTTTACTATTACAGGAACCTTCATCTGCTCAATATATATTGTAGCAATACAAACAGCCTCGGGGGGGGGGGGGGGGGGGGAGGGGGGGGGGGGATCTTCAAAACTTAATTCACAAGACTTATGCGATGGGAAAGGTGAGGATGCCAGCCTTTGATATCGAGACAACAACAAAAATGATAAAGAACATAAATTCCTCAATGGAGGTATCAACATATGTCTACATTTTTTAAATCATAATAATAATTATATCAATACATATTGCTAAAAATGAGTACTAGGTATGAATACATAATGCCTTTTTGGATTTATAGGGATAACTAAATGCATAATTATATGAATAAATAATGTGAATCTATTTCCTGATAGTTTGAAGCATCGTTTAGTCATCCCGGCATCTTTTATCACCTGTCTTCTTTTTTCCACGTGGTTGATAAGAACGGGAACGTAAACTAGTGTTCTCTTTTATCACATGTCTATGGCTAACCAAGTTTCCCTGATAAAATTTTTCCTTTCCTATAGATGTTACTCACCTTGCGCTACCTCAATTGGATATAGCGAAGACCAGCACCGAGCAAGGCAGCCCTCGCAGAGAGCGGGACATTATCCCACTCGAACTAATATCATCTCACCTCGGGAATCCAAAATCTATTAAGGCAGGCCCCATTGATTCGTGGCACATGGATCACATGCCCAGCAGCGAGCGTAACGATGTTAAATTCAAGCCACAAATAGGCCTAGAGGTGACAGCAACATCAAAATCTATTTGTTTCGTTTAATATACACATTCATTTTGATCATAGCCATTGATTGTGTAGCCATTGATCGTTATTGATTGTGTAGCCAATCATGATTGGCTACACAATCAATAACGATCAATGGCTACGATCGAAATGAATGTGTATATTACATAAGATGTGTATAATACCTTCGTACCATATATATAGTCGCTACATGTAAATTGATTGTGAATATTACATGTAGCTATGATCAAAATGATTTAAGAATTTCCTGAGTTTAAGCCAGGTTATTACTCGTGAGTTTAATAATTTCATATGGAATGATTTGTGTTACAAGTAGCCTTATCAATATGAATAATTTGTTTCACCTTACTTACAGGGGGATGTATGTATGTTGCGACCTGAGCTACAAAGAGGAAGAATTTGAAGTTGTTGACGTGCCGTTGGAGTCTGTCGGCTTTGTTGAAATCGACACACCGATTCTACAGGTTTGTAAATTTCTTAATTTTTATGTTCGATTGATTCATTTTGTGGTTATAGTTATCTGATTAAAAGAGCTAGAAAGATTAGAGAAGATACATGTTTAATAAAAAAATCATTTCCTTTTTTAGACAAATGAAAATGCTAATAATTGTAATGCAAACTTGAAAATATCTAGATTAGGCTCAAAAACATCTCGCACGGGATCAATGTAACTTATAGAAACAGATCGCAAAGTCATAGGTCTTTCGGTTTGAGAATATGACGATAATTTCAACATATGTAGATTAGGCTTGAAAACAAGCTCTTTTGAGGGTGAAAATCCAAACCAGCCCCCAAACGACCCCGTAGGAGGCACGAACAACTCGCACAGGACCAATGTAACTTGTAGGAACAAACCGCGCAGTCCCGAGTCTCCCGGTTTGAGAGTATGACGATAATTTACAAAAATCACACTTTGACTTAAAAACAAGCCATTAAAGGGTGAAAACTCATACCAGCCCCAAACGGCCCCGTAGGAGGCACGAACACCTCGCACGGGACCAATGTAACTCGTAGGAACTGGCAGCGTAGTCACGGGTCTCTCGGTTTGAGAGTATGACGATAATTTGAGAATATTAATTTTAAACTTAAAAACAAGATGTTAAAGGGTGAAAACCCAAACCAGCCCCCAAACGGCCCCGTAAGAGGCACGAACACCTCGCATGGGACCAACGTAACTCGTAGGAACTGACCGTGTAGTCACGAGTCTCTTGGTTTGAGAATATGATGATAATTTGAAAATATCAAGATTAAACTTAAAAATAAGCCGTTAAAGGGTGAAAACTCAAACCAACACCCAAACGGCCCCGTAAGAGGCACGAACACCTCGCACGGAACCAATGTAACTTGTAGGAACTGACCACGTAGTCCCGGGTCTTCCGATTTGAGAGTATGACGATAATTTGCAAAAGTCGCACTTTTACTTGAAAACAGGTCGTTAAAGGGTGAAAAACCAAACCAGCCCCCAAACGACCCCGTAGGAGGCACGATCACCTCGCATGGTACCAATGCAACTTGTAGTAACTGAACGCGTAGTCCCGGATCTCCCGGTTTGAGAGGATGATGATACTTTGCAAAAATCACACTTTGACTTAAAAACAAACCGTTAGAGGGTGAAAATCCAAACCAACCCCCAAACGACCCCGTAGGAGGCACGAACACCTCTCACGGGACCAATGTAACTTGTAGGAACTGACCGCGTAGTCCCAGGTCTCCCGATTTGAGCGTATGATGATAATTTGCAAAAATCACACTTTGACTTCAAAACAAGCCGTTAAAGGGTGAAAACCCAAACCAGCCACCAAACGACCCCGTAGGAGGCACGAACACCTCGCACGGGACCAATGTAACTTGTAGGAACTAATCACGTAGTCTCGGGTCTCTCGATTTGAGAATATGGCGATAATTTGCAAAAATCACACTTAGGCTTAAAAATAAGTCGTTAAAGGGTGAAAACTCAAATCAGCCCCCAAACGACCTCGTAAGAGGCACGAATACCTCGTACGAGACCAATATAACTTGTAAGAACTGACCGCATAGTCTCGAGTCTCCCGGTTTGAGAATATGGCGATAATTTGCAAAAATCAACACTTAAACTTAAAAACAAGCTGTTAAAGGGTGGAAACCCAAACCAGCCCCAAACGACCCCGTAAGAGGCACGAACACCTCGCATGGGACCAATGTAACTTGTAGGAACTGGCCGTTTAGTCCCGGGTCTCTCGGTTTGAGAATACGATGATAATTTGCAAAAATCAACACTTAAACTTAAAAACAAGTCGTTAAAAGGTGAAAACCCAAACTAGCTCCCAAACGACCCCGTAGGAAGCACGAACACCTCGCACGGGACCAATGTAACTTGTAGGAACTGACCGTATTGTCCCGAATCTCCCGGCTTGAAAGTATGACGATAATTTACAAAAATAACACTTTGACTTAAAGACAAGCCGTTAAAGGGTGAAAACCCAAACCAGCCCCCAAACGATCTCGTAGGAGGCACGAACACCTCGCACGGGACTAATGTAACTTGTAGTAACTGACCGCGTAGTCCCGGATCTCCCGATTTGAGAGTATGACGATGATTTGTAAAAATCACACTTTGACTTAAAAAAACCGTTAAAGGGTGAAAATCCAAACCAGCTCCCAAATGACCCCGTAGGAGGCTCGAACACCTCGCACGGGACCAATGTAACTTGTAGGAACTGACCGCATAGTCCCGGGTCTCCCGATTTGAGAGTATGACGATAATTTGCAAAAATCACACTTTGACTTAAAAACAAGCCGTTAAAGGGTGAAAACCCAAACCAGCCACCAAACGACTCCGTAGGAGGCACGAACACCTCGCACGAGACCAATGTAACTTGTAAGAACTGATCGCGTAGTCTCGGGTCCCTCGGTTTGAGAATACGACGATAATTTGTAAAAATCACACTCTGACTTAAAAACAGGCTGTTAGAGGGTGAAAACCCAAACCAGCCACCAAACGACCCCGTAGGAGGCACAAAAACCTCGCACGGGACCAATGTAACTTGTAGGAACTGAACGCGTAGTCCCGGGTCTCCCGGTTTGGGAATACGATGATAATTAGCAAAAATCAACACTTAAACTTAAAAACAGGCCGTTAAAGGGCGAAAATCCAAACCAGCCTCCAAACGACCCCGAAGGAGGCACGAACACCTTGCGCGGGACAAATATAACTTGTAGGAACTGACAGTGTAATCTTGGGTCTTCCGGTTTGCGAATACGATGATAATTTGCAAAAATAACACTTAGACTTAAAAATAGGCCGTTAAAGGGTGAAAACCTAAACCATCCACCAAACGCCCCCTTAGGAGGCACAAACACCTCACATGGGACCAATGTAACTTGTAGGAACTAAACGCGTAGTCCCGGGTCTCCCGGTTTGAGAATACGACGATAATTTGCAAAAATAACACTTAGACTTAAAAACAAGCCGTTAGAGGATGGAAAGCCAAACCAGCCCCCAAACGACCCCGTAAGAGACATGAACACCTCGCACGGGACCAATGTAACTTGTAGGAACTGATCGCGTAGTCCCGGGTCTCTCAATTTGAGAATACGATGATAATTTGCAAAAATCAACACTTAAACTTAAAAACAAGCCGTTAAAGGGTAAAAACCCAAACGAGCCCCCAAACGACCCCGTAGGAGGCACGAACACCTCGGGCGGAAAAATATAACTTGTAGGAACAGACTGCGTAGTCTCGGGTCTTTCGGTTTGCGAATAAAAATCAATACTTAAACTTAAAAACAACCAATTAGAGGGTAAAAACCCAAACCAACCCCCAAATGACCCCGTAGGAGGCACGAACACCTCGCACGGGACCAATGTAACTTGTAGGAACTGACCGCGTAGTCTCGGGTCTCTCGTTTTGAGAATATGGCGATAATTTGCAAAAATCACACTTAGAGTTAAAAATAAGTCGTTAAAGGGTGAAAACCCAAACCAGCCCTCAAACGACCCCGTAGGAGGCACGAAAACCTCGCGCGGGACAGATATAACTTGTAGGAACTGACCGTGTAGTCTCGAGTCTTCCAGTTTGCGAATAAAAATCAACACTTAAACTTAAAAACAAGTCGTTAGAGGTTGAAAATCAAAACCAGCCCCCAAACGACCCCGTAGGAGGCACGAACACCTCGCACGGGACCAATGTAACTTGTAGAAAGTGACCGCGTAGTCTCGGGTCTCCCGATTGAGAATATGATGATAATTTGCAAAAATCAACACTTAAACTTAAAAACAAGCTGTTAAAGGGTGAAAACCCAAAGCAGCCCCTAAACGGACCCGTAGGAGGCACGAACACCTCGCACGGGACCAATGTAACTTGTACGAACTGATCGCGTAGTCTCGGGTCTCCCAGTTTGAGAATATGATAATAATTTTCAAAAGTCAACACTTAAACTTAAAAACAGTTCGTTAAAGGGTAAAAACTCAAACCAACCCTTAAACAGGCCGTTGAGAATATAATAATAATGTGACTCGTACATGCAATTTTTCTGCTTGAATACGATTTTTTTAAAAATGTCTTGGTTAATAATATCGTATCTTTTTTGTGTCTTCTTTTTTTTGTAGGATGACATTTGATCACTAGCTTTTATCCACTTGGAACGCACGAAAAAGTCAATGTTTTACAACAAGGGGATTATTTATTTAGTGTCGTTAATATTCAAGATTCTATTTTTTGTGTTATAGTCGAGCAAGCTTTAGTAGTTTTATTGTTTACTTTTATGGTCGTACTGGCTACAGTAGTTTTATTGTCGACTTTTATGACCGTGCGGGCTTTATATGGGCAGATTTTATGTTAGCAGGTTTTGGAATGCTAAAAAAATAGTGGAAATTCTGCCCAATTTTTTTTTTGATCTGGGAACTATTAACTCTTGTAATTTTTTGAAGTTTGTATGCACATTAGTTTATCAATAACATGCGATATTCATAATTTGTGAATTTTCTTGATTTTTTTTTTTGCAAATAATAAATATTTATCTTATCAGATTTGGAATTTGCGGATTTTTCAGATTTGTTTCCTATTATTATTTTTTTTATTGATTGAAAAATCTAGCACGGTTTTAAATCGTGTCAAAATCGTGCCAATTTATTAAAATGAGAACGCTTATAAAATAATCCGGCACGCTTTATAACCGTGCCAAAAGCGTGCCAGAAAATAGACAATTTGGCACGATTTCGGCATGTGTCAAAAGCGTGCCAGATTTAACATCTAGCACGGTTTAAAAGCGTGTTAAAAGCATGCCAGATAAAAAAACTGGCATAGTTTAAAAGCGTGTCAAAAGCGTGCCAATTTGGAAAATCTGGCACGGTTTTGAACCGTGCCAGATTGCATCTGGCACTGTTTTAAGCCGTGCCAGTTTTCTGTTTTTGGTGTAATGAAGGACCAGTAGGGTACAAGTAGGGTCCGGGTAATACGACTTTATATGAGATTTTAACCGTGGGATTTCGGGGGAATAAATTGGAGTGGAAATCGTACGTACATTAAATTAGGTCTTGTGAGAATTGAGAAGGACTTAGACTAGTAGGGTAGTGAGTGCACGCTTACTGATTTTATATTTATCAAGATGATACAGTTCGAGAGTCGAGAAGTACTTAAGAACTTGCGGTAATTGAGAAAATAAAAGAATGATTTAATTATACGTAGAACTCGGGCGTTATGTGCCACGCATGGTTCGAATATATTATGGGTCGTGGGCGTACCTAGCTGAATAGTGTGAATATATATATATATGGGTGCATGTATATATATATATATATATATATAATATTTTATATATGTGTGTAATCATACCCGCGCTACTTGCTATCACGGAGGTTTTTCGCGTCGGGTCAGTCTTATCTCGATTGGACCTTTATGGGGGATATTGACTTGTACCCTAGAACATAGCATCCTTGGTATAGGCTGTTCGAGAATGGTAGTCAGACGGTCCTAAGAGACGCGAGGGTATGCGCTGACCTCTTATAGACTTGAAACTATGCTTCGCCTCAATTATGTGTGTTTTGTGTTAATACAGTTCGAGAGTGATTCAGAACTAGTATTCCTCTTTGTACGAGCGATACAGAGACTTAATAGCAGAGTATGCCAGTACCATAGATTTTATGCGGGGTGCCGATTAGTATATATATTATATGAGTGATAAATATATATACATATATCTGTGATTCCTCCACTGTGCTGGTAAGTAGATAAAATGGAATAATTAATATTAAACAATTTAAGTATCAAGCTATATTATGATGTACATATCCAACCCAGTAAATTCGTAAGAAAAGTTATCATATATAATGTTAGTGTTGCGATCACACGGATTAGGATTGTTAAGGGAAGATATGGTTAGAATAGTTAACTGGGTTAGCTTATCTAGATTGATTCGGTAGTACGTTGGGCGTGCACACTAGTTGAGCGGTGAGAATTCTCAAGTGAGTGTCGAGGTACTAACATGTATGTAATATCAACTGGTAAGCATTTTATGTACTTGCTAAATAATTTTAAAAGCTATTTTACACTCGGGCTTTGACCAATTTCCTGTTATATTTTCTTTATCTCGAATATATATATATATATATATATATATATATATATTACAGGTGCAGCCACTGGGGCGTCAGGCTTAGATCGTTGGACTGTTGACCTGCTGCAGCTAGTGAGGGAGTTGCAGGTCCTTGCATAGACGACTTCATCCTTGTCTTCTCTGTCTCCTGTTTTGTCATTATTAGTTAGGGCATGTGTCGCCCATTTCCAGTTTATCATTTAGCTAGGAGAGATTTATACACTTTATTTACTTCAGTATTCTGTTTTAGTTGGGGTTGCTTTTAATTATTACATTGTCCTGCGATTTGGGACATTTTATTTAGATGATTAATATAACATGTTTATTCCACTTGGATGGTTTGGTATTCAATATTATTATTTGTGTTCATGAAAATGATTTCGTGTATTATATTATAACAATAGGACTTAATTTATAAAATTAAATGTTTTGACACTTAGCATAATTATTTATCAGGTGATAAATAAAGAAAATGACTTTTCTTCGACAGTGATGCTAAGAATGAACCAACCGGATACTTTGATTTAATTTAATAAAGGACTGATCAGCCGGTATTTAATTAGGAGAGGTGTTTCCGGTGGTATCAGAGCACCTCCACTAATCCCCATACGCGGTTCGTGGCTTCCGCTGATCAAGTATTATTTTGATAGTGCCGGAGATCGAACGGGAAAACAAATCCAAACCACCTCCAAAACTGATCTAATTACAACCTTATACCACTTGCCTAAAATGTTTGGCCGTGGAAGTACACGTTTTATAGTATTTTATCCCAGTTTCCCAAGCAGTTTCGATAGTACTCATTATCCCATCAGAACGATTCTACCCCTCACTCCACCCCCATCCCATTGACTGTCAAATGTTTAAGAGAGCCTCAAAATATTTACCTTTTCAACTATTTCTTTAAAACGATTTGTTTCCAACCATAAGTCTTAGAACTGACTCGACAGAGCCTAAAAATCCGTACATATGCCCCAACCTGTCTCAAACACACGCACACATATTTTTTTGTGTTATATCTCTTGAGTGGATTTGGGGAAAGGGAGAACCAATGTGAGAGTGATCGTGCGACGTCATTTTGTTCTCAGCAATGGCCACAGTTACAGGTTAATTAATTAGCTTCACTGTTTCTTTATTGTTTCATTAGTCAAAAAACGGAAGATAAAATTAAATTAAGTCAGAAATTAATCTATATTTTCTGATGACGATCATTGTCTTCGGTTATCTTCACTGTTTTCTCAACTCCTAGCTACTGTTTGGTTACTGAGAAACTCGAAGAGAAAATAAGATTAACTGATAACTAAGAACTTGCATACTCTTTTCTCAAACCCCCCTTTGCTGTTTGGTTACTGAGAAAACGCGAGAGAAAATAAACTGAGAGAGAAATGAGAAGTTGTATAATTACAGTGCGTTTATTAAAATATGTCAACGGAGTTCAATTGACTGTGTTTGACTTTGTTCGTTCCTCTTTATTCTCAACTCCACTGTCTAGCTGCTGAGAAAACATAAGAGAAAATTAAAGTATGTGAGAAATGAGAAGTTATCTGCATTTCATTTTGTGTGTGTTTGTGTTTTTTTATATGTCAATGACAGAAATAATGATTCACCTGTGCCAAAATAGATTTTAAAGAATGATAAATGGCTGGTGTGACAACCCGCTCACCAGCATAAGGGGTGGCCAGCCCAATACTCCAATATAACGGAATCATAGATGGAATCATTCTCAGCATCACAATAAAAATATAGAGTATCCAGGATAACCACCCAATATTTCAGAAAATGGGTTGCCAAAATTTTTGATATATATATATATATATATATATATATATATATATATATATATATATATATATATATATATATATATATATATTACAACAAGAATACAATAACAAGATCGAATATGTTACCGGTCACCAAACTGATACACCAATAATACACAAGTTCCATAAGTTCCATATTACATTTCATTAGACATTTACAAAAGCTTGGGCCCCTCGCCCGAATAAAAGACTTGATATTAACTAGAATGAAAAATGAAAACGTCTATACCAATTGTGTCCCGTAATACCCGCAATGCATCACGGCTCGCCGAGGACATCGGAATAGGAATTCAAATCAGGCATCCCCGCGGAGGAGTACCTGAGTGGAGACAAGATGCATATGCAACAAAAATGTAAACGGGTAAGGGCCCGGTTCTATATGATTACCAGATAAATAAAGAGTATGACAGTTATGAATATCATTATACTAGAAAAGACAAAAGGAAACAAATCTAAGCTCATAATGCAAACGTCGGGAAGCGGCCATATGCCTGCGGGAGAGTCAGGACCACACCCGGAATCCCCTCACCAGCGCAGAAAACATAACATAATCGCGCATATGGCCTAGGACTATATCCACCCTGCATTCATTAGCCAGGGGGCATCACCAAGCGCGCGAACTTCCCTTATGATGTCATTTAGAGAGGTGTGTTAAACCAAATTACCATTTATCATGTTAATGATTAAGTAAATTATCATTTACTATCATTTCCATATCAAATTTCATTTGAGCAAATGTATATTTTATACTCAATTCCATTCACATTTTAGCAAATGTATATCCTATTTATCCGAAACCATATTCATTTACATGATGTAAATATTTCGCCTTGTTTAAATCCGGAGCCGTACGCATTTACATTGACATTTTGACCTCCAAGAATAAATAGACTTTCAATTATTCTCCCAATATTCGTTGATAGATATAATAAACCATCAAGGATCACATAGCTCCAATGAGCTTCTAAGGTCTCCCAATCATAATAATGCATCCCCTAGTTTTAAAAGAAATCAACTAGAAGAAAGAATGCCCTAACGTCAATAGGCATAACCCCGGAAAACCCCGCCTAAACCATTTCTAATCTAGGGGAGTATCTCAACTCATCAAGAACTCTAGGACTCTAAGTTTACTTCACACAAGAAGGTTCCTAGTTCCTATTAAAGAGAATAAACCTAGGACACAAAATAAAGTTTAAAGGTGAAAAACAGGGGACCGGTCGACCGGTCCCAAGACCGCGGTCGACCGCGTCTCAAGGTTTTGCCTACGAAGAAAAACAGAAAGCTCAAAATGGAATGGCCGATCGACCGGTCAGGAGACCGCGGTCGACCGCGCAAGAATTTTATGCCTTTGTAGAAAAGCAGTAAACCTGCCCCCGAAGGCCCGGTCGATCGGTCCTGGGACCGCGGTCGACCGGTCATAGCAGACCTAGGGTTCTTCCTTCTTCCAAAAGCTAAACCCAAATCTCAAATCTCTTTCATTTTGAACACAACCTACAACTTTTATCTACCTAAAGATTATCCTACATAATTTATAACCATTAAAACTCACCCTTTTATCATCAAAACTAACATTAGGGTTTAAATCCCATAAATTTCCATTTTTGATCCATGAATGCAAATACACAACTATCAAACAAATTATTCATCTTAGATTACATATTAGCAAGTAGAAAACTTGCCTTAGGGTTACAAATTCAGATTTCCTTGAGTAGCAGCAACAATCCATCTCCAATCTTCATTTTCTCTCTTCTTTCTCCATTTTTCTCTTCCTCTTTCTTTCTCTCTTTTTCTCTCTATGTTCAAGACATAAAATGGGGAAAAATGAGGGATTTTAGAAGACTAAAATCGTGGCTTAAGTTAAAACTCCCAACTTAAATGGTTAACACCACATTAAAATGGCTCCCAAATACGCATTTAAGCTAAAACCAGGTAAAAGTGCCCGAAACCCAAAAATACAATATGGCACTTATTTTGGCTGTCTCGCGCCATCCGAGACTAACTACACCCTCTAAACTGGCATCCGAAAATTTTATAATTTAATTAGAGTCCCACCAACATGTAAACTATAATGTCATTTAATATACATGACACTATAAAATATACAACATGAGGATATTTACCTACATATATGGTAAATATACAACATCCCAGTAAATATTTACTTCTATCTCATTAAATTACTATTTACTCCAGTCCCCACATTTTATATAATTACCTTATGTGGTAAAATTAGTATATAATGAGCCTCCCAGAATCGAGGGTTGTTACATACTCCCCCCCTTAAGGGGGAATTTTGCCCCCAAAATTCGGGCATACCCGACTCTCATAAAGGGTATACTACTCTAAACTAGGATTCTACCATCCTAAACAAACCCCTCGTCATCGCAACGTCCCAAATGGACCCGGACTAAGATCGACCCTATCGATCTCAGTCTATATCATTTGTGCTCTTGCATAGCACAAAACGTTCCTCACTAACTATCGATTATAGTTTCCTACGGCGGAAGACGATGCCCACATGACTCAGCACAAATCGCCCAACCTCCAGAATCATGTTACATCTCCCCTCGGGGCACCCCTACCAACTCTAAGTGGCTCCATCCCAACGCTTCTCAAGTTTCCCCCGCATTGACGTATCTCATCGAGGTGTATGGCTTAAAAGCCAAATCTTTAAAGAAATATCCCAAGACCAAACCAAGTCCAAGGAACATATTACCCGTTGGTTCCTTCCAACGAGTATACAAATTACTCAACCGACCACGCTAGGCCACTCACAATGCCAATGCCTTAGGAAATGATCCATAAGGCCATTCAAAAGCCTAATGGTTATACAGAGATTTCCATCCATACGCCCTACGGCTCCGTCAGTCATATATTCTAAGGCGAACATTCAAGATATGTCTTTCGACATTAAGTCAACCTCCTCCATTCATTCATCCGTGTTAGGGGGTAAGGTATACTCAGTTTCCATATGGTTCCCATTACTTCATGGAAATTTGTACCAAACCTCCGACACGAATATCTAGTCTTGGTCTACCCTATTTTAATAGGCACCTCCCACGGTTCGGCCATTTCCTCTTTAAAGAGCGGGCCGTATTCATCCACATGAAGTTCGTTCATAATGGCCGGAAATGCAACAGTCTAGTCAAACGACCAACAATTTTCTCAAATAGGATCATGACCAAAACGCTGCCGATAATTCAATGCAAACGTCTATGAATATACCCTTCTTCATTCCACCGATACTCTTTTTCACACGAGTAGGTGAAACGGTCAATCACAGACCGGAATGTTCTCGCTACAGAGTCTCCCGAGTCATACTCGTTTCATTTGACTTTCCATGCCAACACAAATATCTCCGACGGGTTTCTTACTCGACGCATCTACTACCCCAATCGCATTTCCTTACCCAATGAGAATATCCAAATGATAGTTCTTTAAGAACTCCAAACACCAACTCAATTTCTCCCCCGACATATTGCAACAACTTGTTGGTTGCGAGAAAGACCAAATTTCCTGTCCAGGAAGTAGTGCCTTATCTATTTAAGGTGATCACTACGACGATTAATTTTAATTCAAGCATGGGATAATACTTCCCACAAGTTTAAGCTTGTGAGATGCATAAACAATGGGTCTATGTTCCAGTATCATTACTCCCTAACTTGGCAGAAACTTCTTCATTACACCCACTCTCGAGCTTGCTATTATGGGCCCAGGAGTAAGGGCCCACCCGTCCTTTTGAATCCCCGGGAATGAAGTTCCAACGTAACACTATTTCTAAGAAAGGCCTCATCTATTACAGCCAAACCTACCAAACATCTCGAGACCCCATAAATCTTGTTCCTAGGGATCTAATCCCAACCCACGACTTACTCGTGGTCCACTCCTTACCACCTTCCTGTATTAACATCACATATCCTAAATACCTAATGCCCTAAAATTTTTAAAGTCTATCTATATATATCCTACCTAAATCGTAAGCATATAATACTAAATATATCCCTAGGGCGTATGGATGGAAATCTCTGTATATCCCTAGGGCGTAAGCATATAATACTAAATATATCCCTAGGGCGGTACATCCCGGAGGGAACAAAATGTACCAAGACATGAGACGCCAGTATTGGTGGAGCGGTATGAAGAGAGATATCGCTGAGTTTGTTTCAAAATGCGCCACTTGTCAGCTTGTAAAAGTGGATCATCAGAGACCGGCAGGATTGCTACAGCCGTTGGAGGTCCCGGTGTGGATGTGGGAGAGCATATCCATGGACTTTATCACAGGGTTGCCTACGTCGCAGAGGGGTCACGACCCCGTTTGGGTAATTGTAGACAAGTTGTCCAAAGTCGCTCACTTTTTACCCGTAAGGACTGACTACACTATGGGACAGTATGCCCAGCTCTTCATTTCAGAGGTTGTGAGACTTCACGGTGTGCCCCTAAATATCGTGTCTGACAGAGATAAGATATTTGTTTCGAGGTTTGGGAGAGTTTCCAGGAGGCCATGGGCACGGAATTGCGATTGAGTACGGCTTATCATCCGCAGACCGATGGGCAGACAGAGCGCACAAATCAGATGTTGGAAGACATGCTACGCATGTGCATTATTGACTTCGGAGGTGGATGGGAGCAGTACCTTCCACTGGTGGAGTTTGCTTACAACAACTCCTATTAGTTCACTATTGGCATGGCTCCGTTTGAGGCATTGTACGGTAGGCCTTGTCATTCCCCAGCATGTTGGTTAGAAGTGGGGGACAACAAACTACTTGGGCCGGAAGTGATTCAGGATACTTCGGCAAGGATTGAGTTGATTCGGAGTCGCATTCGGGTAGCTCAAGACAGGCAGAAGAGTTATGCTGATGCGAAGAGATTTTTCAGAGAATTCCAAGTGGGGGACCAGGTTTTGCTCAGAGTATCTCCTATGAAGGGGATTATGCGTTTCGAGAAGAAAGGGAAGTTGACACCGAGGTATGTGGGGCCGTTTCCCATTATTGAGCGGATCGGACCGGTTGCGTATAGACTTGGGTTACCGGAGCATTTGCATCGGATTCACGATGTGTTCCATATTTCCTCGCTGAGGAAATACCTTAGAGATAATCTGGCTCATTCTCACATTGCTGTGGAGGACATCGATCTCCAGCCGGATAGCTCCTACGAGGAGGGCCCGATTGCTATTTTGGACCGAAGCGAGAGGAAACTGCGGTCAAAGATAGTTCCGTTAGTGCGTGTTCAGTGGCGACATCACAATGTCGAGGAGTCCACATGGGAGCGCGAGGATGAGATGCGCGAACGTTATCCAGAGTTGTTTTTAACAGGTACTTTCTAGTTTCGAATTTCGGTACGAAATTCAGTTATTAGGGGGGAAGTATGTAATACCCCGTACTTTTGGCTATATTTATTTTTGGGATTAATTAATTAAATGCGTATTAATTGGAAATTAATCCGGGTAAAATACTAGCGAGATGTGAGTTGGTATTTAACTATATTGAGCATATATGATGTTATATGAATTTGGAATTATGAAATTTGTCGTGAGATTTATATACGGCAATTTGGGAATTTTGTTGAGACGCGTGTGACCGCCGCGTCATGGTATATTATGTTAATTATAAAAGTTATTTTTATTTCTATTAACCGTATGGTCGTTTTGAGTGCGCCAACGCGTCCGGAAGGGTCGAGATAGTCAGAAAACACTAGCCGGGGGTGTAGTTTGGGTCCCGGGGTATTTTTAGGCCATACCGGCAACTTAAAGGGTATTTTGGTAATTTTGTATTTTGAGGAATTAATAATGACGAAAATTGGGAGTTTTAATCTGATTGGGAATTGACCCACTAAGCCACTAACCAACCCATATTAACCCATTAAGCTACGGAGGTTATCATTTAGGTTTCCAACTCTCCCAAAGAAAACCCTAGCCACCATAGCCACCTTTGGAGAAGAAGCTTGGAGAAAGAGAGAGAGAGGGAATTCTGCAGAAATCTTCACCAAACCAACACCAAAATCAGAAATCGAATCAAGGCAAGTGATTTAAATTACATTCTTTATGCAGTGAATGCTTCTTCCATGTTAGAAAGCTTGATAATCTATCTTAATTAAGAGTTAAAGGAAAACCCATGAGATTGGAAGTTATTAGCTTAATTTTGGGTATAGGTTTGCATGTAGAAACGTTGCTTGAAGATTTAATTCAGAGATTTCATGTTTATGTAGTGTAAAAACGGATTAAATTCTGGGATTTGATGATGATAAAAATCTAGGGTTCATGTTCTTGAAAAAAATTTGGGAAAAATATAGAATCTTGTGATTTAATGATGTTTGGGATGCATTAATGCCTTAAAAGATGTTAGTATATGACCTTAGCATGTTTTAGGATGATTAGAGAACTTAAAACATTGTTGGAACGAACTTTGGAGAAGATTTGAGGAGTAAGAATGGTGAAAAACGAAATTTAGAGAAATCTGGGACGAATCTGGTAGGTCGTTAGAAGCCCCTGCCCAGGTCGTTCGAACGAGCTTCTAACGAATTGACCAGTCGTTCTAACGAAAGGGAACCTCGTTCGAACGAGATCTCGTTAGAAGGTACAGTTCGTTCGAACGAACTGGATCTCGTTCGAACAGCCTCGTTCGAACGAGACTTCTAACGAGCCGACAGTGGAATCTCGTTCGAACAGTCTCGTTCGAACGAGACTTCTAACGAGTTGACAGTTTGGGCCTTTTTGGACTGTTTTGATTTTTGGAGTCCCGTAAACTTGTTCGAGGATATAGATAACATTCCGATGATGATGTAATAATAGAATTGGGACTTTTGGGTATTTATGAGAAGGAAATTATATACGAGAGTTAAATTAAATGGACGGTTTGGGTTGAGACGTGAGTGTCTACTACGACGTGAGTAAATTATAGCGCGTATGATTATAAACCGGAATCGTATAAATTATGATAATTATATATTGGTACTAGAATGAGAATAGTACTACGATTAAACTACGTTGATTACTAAGATGCGTGTTTACTTAGTATTGGTATATAAATTGTGTGTATGACATACCTACCATACTTGCTATCACGGGAGGTTTGCGTTCGCTTAGGGCCCTCTAATCCTTGTGTTGCCCGGATTTAGACTGGTTACCTTGATGAACATAGGTCATAGAAAGACTTATTAGGATATTAATAAGTCCGCTGATCGTGGGAGCGTAGGTATGTGCGTGACCCATGTGATGTGACTGTGTTCGCCTCCATTATTTGTGATGTTGTTATCTGTGAACTATTCCTGAGAGATTCGGAATATGTAATCCTTATGTACGTGATGTACCGGGATGGATAGCAGAGTATGTGTGCACCACATCTTAGTTCTCGGGGTGCTTGTATTGTATATTTCTGTTGTGATTAATATACACTTAATTAATGGGAATCTTCATGTTAATGTATGAATATAATTACGGTATTGTTTCGAGAAAAACATAACGAGTTAGCTGATAGTGAAATATATTGCATATTGAGCATCTGAGTTTACGTTAATCCCTATTTAATTACGAGTATCAACATGTTAATAGAACCGAGTAGTATGGGTAGGACCTATGACAGTCTAGCTAGATATGATGTCACTTAGCTAGTGGTTTGTGTCGTTGTAGATGGGTACTTACGTTAGGAGTGCACAGTTAGACGAGAGGTGAGAATATCATGTGAGTGCACGTCCTAACATGTACTTTGCATTTAATGTTTTAAATGTTTTTAAAGCACTTGCAGGTTTTTAAAATATAACTCCACATTCGGGCTCTGACCCGTTTGCTTTCAAATCTACTTTTCTTGTAAAACCATTTTAGGTGCCCAGCCACAAGGACACCATGCATAGGATACTCATTCTGGTGACGAGCTGTAGCTGTTTGTGGAAGCTACAGGGATTTGCTTGTAGACGCTTCGATCGCTTGGATTCCAGATTCATTATTTATCAGTTGTAGGGCATATTGCCCATTTCTATTAGAGTTACGTTTCCATTACAGTTTTCAGACTTTGGCATGTATTGTTTTAGTATTCGGTTTATTTATTTCAGTTGTGGGATTTGTAGTGAGGAGTTTTCCTCCAGACTTTATTTACATTATGTGATGGTTATTCCTTTTACTTCAGTATGGTGAATGGTGTTATTATTCTTTATTACACTTGTTGCATGTTAATCAGACTTTAATTAAAATTTGGCACTTACTTTTTAAATACTAGGTGGTTAGTAATCTTAAAAATGTTTTCGACGGTGATGCTATTAACTGCACCAACTTGGCATTTTGAATTAATTTAATAAAGGAGTAGCTACCCGGTATTTAATTAGTCGGGGTGTCACACCTCTCCAGGCGGATGTCCACCAAAAGGGTTTCATTTCATTACCCCATCAGAAGTGCTAACTACACTTATTCTGGAGCCTATCATTTTATGATGCACGGTCTCCCTAATCGTACAACACTTTATTCACTGTCGGCCTTTAGCCGAGCATTCCGTGAACACTCGAGAATTCATCTCTTCCTCAGTACAGTTATCCTGGAGAAACTTACGATAGAAAGTATCTATCAGTATTCTCTACGGGCAAAACTTCTGGCACACTCGCATATGGTGGCCACATCTTCACCACCTCTACACTACTCCTACGGGTGAAGGATTTTCCTCCATCCTACTTCAGGGCACTTCTCTACTCCAATCTAACATCGCTTGAAATCTCAAGCTTAGTACCACTTTTCGCTTCTAGCGGTACTTAGGAAACCACATCAAATGTAATTAGTAGTCGTAGCAGTAAGACAAGGAAGCGCCACAAAAAGGGAGCGACCTCCAAAACGGTCCTCATCCCCGACCACAAATTACAGTCCTTAGTAGTTCCTGCTCATGACGCCCTTCTTCAATCGACCTACTACTCTCACACGAATGTGCAAGAGATTTTATAGATTCTACCTCAAGGCAGAAGAACGAAATCTCACAAGAGAAACCAACGATATTAATCCTAAGGCTCTATGTCAAATCAAAAGCAACGCGGAAAACTTAAGGTGTTCGCACACAGATTCCTAAGGACTCTAGAACCTGATGCTCTGATACCATCCGTGACAACCCGCTCACCAGCATAAGGGGTGGCCAGCCCAATACTCCAATATAACGGAATCATAGATGGAATCATTCTCAGCATCACAATAAAAATATAGAGTATCTAGGATAACCACCCAATATTTCAGAAAACGGGTTGCCAAAAATTATGATTTGAAAGTAAATAGATGAAAACAAAAAACCCAATTCCTGAAAGATAAGGGAAACCCCAAGACATATATATATATATATTACAACAAGAATACAATAACAAGACCGAATATGTTACCGATCACCAACTGATACACCAATAATACACAAGTTCCATAAGTTCCATATTACATTTCATTAGACATTTACAAAAGCTTGGGCCCCTCACCCGAATAAAAGACATGATCTTAACTAGAATGAAAAATGAAAACGTCTATACCAATTGTGTCCCGTAATACCCGCAATGCATCACGGCTCGCCGAGGACATCGGAATAGGAATTCAAATCAGGCATCCCCGCGGAGGAGTACCTGAGTGGAGACAAGATGCATATGCAACAAAAATGTAAACGGGTCAGGGCCCGGTTCTATATGATTACCAGATAAATAAAGAGTATGACAGTTATGAATATCATTATACTAGAAAATACAAAAGGAAACAAATCTATCTACACATATCTACAGCATAAGCTAACGAATATGAAGAAAAGCATGAGTTAAATTTAACTAAGCAGGAGAAAAGAAAGATTTACATAATTAAAACTTCTATCATATACCTCGATTCATGTCATAGTTTATTCCTCAACAGGAAAATAAATCTATAACTATAAGCTCTTTATGGCTTTTATCTCAATTTTAAGCTCTTTGTGGCTCTTATTTTAATTACATGCCCATCCTGGCATTACCATTCCTTAGCAGGAATATAATCATTCATTAAATGCTCTTTATGGCATTTATCATACATCAAATCCCACTTGATTTAGAATGGTTATATTCTTATGCATACAACGATTCTAAGACCGCCCCTCCGAGTTTCCCCACTGGGCGCGCCCCTAAATGACCATCATCTTCCAGGGCCTATCTATACAAGACAACCTGGGCTCATAACGCAAACGTCGGGAAGCGGCCATATGCCTGCGGGAGAGTCAAGACCACACCCGAAATCCCCTCACCAGTGCAGAAAACATAACATAATCGCGCATATGGCCTAGGACTATATCCACCCTGCATTCATTAGCCAGGGGGCATCACCAAGCGCGCGAACTTCCCTTATGATGTCATTTAGAGAGGTGTGTTAAACCAAATTACCATTTATCATGTTAATGATTAAGTAAATTATCATTTACTATCATTTCCATATCAAATTTCATTTGAGCAAATGTATATTTTATACTCAATTCCATTCACATTTTAGCAAATGTATATCCTATTTATCCGAAACCATATTCATTTACATGATGTAAATATTTCGCCTTATTTAAATCCGGAGCCGTACGCATTTACATTGACATTTTGACCTCAAAGAATAAATAGACTTTCAATTATTCTCCCAAGATTCGTTGATAGATATAATAAACAATCAAGTATCACATATCTCCAATGAGCTTCTAAGGTCTCCCAATCATAATAATGCATCCCCTAGTTTTAAAAGAAATCAACTAGAAGAAAGGATGCCCTAACGTCAATAGGCATAACCCCGGAAAACCCCGCCTAAACCATTTCTAATCTAGGGGAGTATCTCAACTCATCAAGAACTCTAGGACTCTAAGTTTACTTCACATAAGAAGGCTCCTAGTTCCTATTAAAGAGAATAAACCTAGGAAACAAAATAAAGTTTAAAGGTGAAAAACAGGGGACCGGTCGACCGGTCCCAAGACTGCGGTCGACCGCGTCTCAAGGTTTTGCCTACGGAGAAAAACAGAAAGCTCAAAATGGAATGGTCGGTCGACCGGTCAGGAGATCGCGGTCGACCGGTCATAGCAGACCTAGGGTTCTTCCTTCTTCCAAAAGCTAAACCCAAATCTCAAATCTCTTTCATTTTGAACACAACCTACAACTTTTATCTACCCAAAGATTATCCTACATAATTTATAACCATTAAAACTCACCCTTTTATCATCAAAACTAACATTAGGGTTTAAATCCCATAAATTTCCATTTTTGATCCATGAATGAAAATACACAATTATCATACAAATTATTCATCTTAGATCACATATTAGCAAGTAGAAAACTTGCCTTAGGGTTACAAATTCAGATTTCCTTGAGTAGCAGCAACAATCCATCTCCAATCTTCATTTTCTCTCTTTTTTCTCCACTTTTCTCTTCCTCTTTCTTTCTCTCTTTTTCTCTCTATGTTCAAGACATAAAATGGGGAAAAATGAGGGATTTTAGAAGACTAAAATCGTGGCTTAAGTTAAAACTCCCAACTTAAATGGTTAACACCACATTAAAATGGCTCCCAAATACGCATTTAAGCTAAAATCAGGTAAAAGTGCCCGAAACCCAAAAATACAATATGACACTTATTTTGGCTATCTCGCGCCATCCGAGACTAACTACACCCTCTAAACTGGCATCCGAAATTTTTATAATTTAATTAGAGTCCCACCAACATTTAAACTATAATGTCATTTAATATACATGACACTATAAAATATACAACATGAGGATATTTACCTACATATATGGTAAATATACAACATCCCAGTAAATATTTACTTCTATCTCATTAAATTACTATTTACTCCAGTCCCCACATTTTATATAATTACCTTATGCGATAAAATTAGTATAAAATGAGCCTCCCAGAATCGAGGTTTGTTACAGTTGGCTAAGGATTATATATCACAAAGGAATGCAACACCACCCTTTGTAAATCCTCTGTCGTTTTCTTTTTTGCCAAACATTTTCTATATTTTGTGAATTGATTGATGAGAACTTTAAAGGAGACTTTATTTTTACATTTCTTTAAGTTTTAGGAACTCCCCAAGTACTAAACGATTTAAGAACACAATGTAGATGAACACATTCTCATCCGGGTTAGTTTTAGATCTGAATTAATTCATTACGTTTCAAAGTTATAATATTCAATGGATTAATTATATTCCATCACCCCCTGAACTATCTCGATTTTATAGGCCACCACTTCAATTAAAATATATGACAAACTCACCTCATAAACTTCCAATCCATTACAAATACGTTTAAAAATCGGGTTCCGTACATTTTTGGGCATGAATGGACAAAATTACCCTTGGAAAAACCAAATTAATAAAATACCCAAACCAAACCTCCAACCATTGTCGCCATATGCTTTAGATTCAAACTCCCATCAAACCAACCATGACTCTATCTCACCCCTAACTCTCATCCAATCCTACCGCCATCAAATCCCAACCCATTCCCACCAATTCAGTTGTCGGCGATAATCAAGCACACCGCCTCCACTTCACAGTCCCACCACCCTACTAATAACCATGGAGGGAGTCCCTGTATGAATCCTAGCCACCGCCTTAAACCCCAGATCTCGCCTAACCCAAAATATTCACATCTAATATTCTTTAAATATTTATATACTTTTAGTAGAATCCGCAGTACTGGTATTACCAAATATCAACTGGTAAACGTAAATAAATAATAATGTCCAAGATATTGAATCATAGTCGAATATATGAACTTAATTAGTAGGGTGAGTTATCTCACCTGTTTAGTTCCATTCAAATAACTAGAAATAGGGCGACTAAAATAAGTAATCAAACCTACAATTTAATTACGATCGTCATCGGTGGGATTTAAATGCCCACTGTAATTAGACCTGGCAACGTGTCGATTTTAACGAATTTGTGTGAAATTATGCTCAACCCGAACATGATTTGTTAACTTAACGGGTTATGAATTTAATATTCGTAAACGATTCCTTTTCTTAACAAGTTACACGACAAAAACCCGTTTGACCCGTTAAGGTAGTGAATCGCATCGTTTACCCAATACAAATCGATAGACCCGTTATATTAATGGGTTATTTCGGGTTGAGTGACACATTAGATACCAATAAGACCCGTTAATTACCAATAAAACCCATTAGCTTTGCACAATTACATATTTAACCCTCTCAAACTAAAAATATTATTTTCATTTTTGCCTACGTATCTTAATGGGTCATAATGGTTACTAACGAGTCACACAACCCGGTATGAGATGAACAATATTCGAGTCTTAACGGGTTGTTATCGGGTGAAGCAAATTTATCCAACCCGATTCATTATTTTTAACGAGTCTACAATGCTAACCCGATAGTGACCCGTACTCAATAAGCCTTGACCCATTAACTGTTAATTTCGTATCGTATCGTATCGTATCGTGTCACATTTTGTAAGATCTAACTGTAATCCACGTCTATCATTTATATTTATATTTTATTTAATGTAAAATTTATGAAATTGTATTGATTTATGATATCTTATTAACCCGCGGAAGTACACGCTTTAATATTTTATTTTATCCCAATTTCTCAAGCAGATTCGATAGTAATCTTTATCCTTACCCCACTCCACCCCACTCCCATTAAGTGTCAAATATTGACTAAAGCCACAACAAATTTCCCTTTCCAACTATTTCTTTAAAATGGTTTGTTTCCAAACCGGCTCTACAGAACCTCAAAATCTGTACCTCGGCCCAACCTGTCTAAAAAACGCGCACACACACACACATATTTTGTGTGTTATATTTCTCGAGTGGATTTGGGGAAAGGGAGAACCAGTCTGAGAGTGATCGTACGACGTCGTTTTGTTCTCAGCAATGGCTACAGTTACAGGTTAATTAATTAACTCCACTGTTTCTTTATTGTTTGGTTGGTCAGAAAACGGAAGACAAAATTAAATTAAGTCAGAAATTAATCTATATTTTCTGATGAAGATCATTGTCTTCGGTTTTCTTCATTGTTTTCTCAACTCTGTAGCTACTGTTTGGTTGCTGAGAAACCGGAAGAGAAAATAAGACTAAGAACTTGATTGTCTCTGTCTTTGTTCGTTCCACTTTATCCTCAACTCCACTGTTTGGTTGCTGAGAAAACTGTTTGGTTGCTTAGAAAACAGAAGAGAAAATAAATGTATCCGAGAAATGAGAAGTTATCTACGTTTCATTGTGTGTGCGTTTGTGTTTTTTATATATGTGAATTAGAAAAATAATGATTCGCCTGTACCCAAATAGCTTTGAAAGAACGATATATATCACCCTTTGTAAATCAAATCCTCTGTCATTTTTTTTTTGCCAAACGGTTTTATATTTTGTGATTTGATTGATGAAAATTATAAATGAGGCTTTATTTTGACATTTCATTAGATTTTAGCAACTCCCCAAGTACTAAACAATTTAACAACACAATCTAGTTGAACGCATTCTCGTCCGGGTTGGTTTTAGATCTAAAAGAATTCATTACGTTTCTAAATTTTAATCTTCAATGGATCAATTATATTAAATTACTTTCATGCCGAGTTTATATTTAATTATTTTCATGATGTTTCAACCTTTGTTTATTTGAAAACATTCTTATTCCATAATTCCTAGAACGACTTGTATTTATTGTACTTAGGTTATCATGCCCCTATTGAATTGATTTTGTAATTAAATAGATTTGCAATACGTATAGATTTGAATAACTGTATATGTCAATTTTGCCCTATTTATTAAATTGTTCTGTAATATCATTATAGCAACACAACCTATTTCTATTTAGCAAGTGTAAACTGATCGATGTGGCTGTTTGGCTGTCAGAGTCCTCTAATGGGTAGGCATATTAAATGATTTCAGCCTTTTATTCAAATACTTATTTTTACTCACCTAAATAGAAGACTTTGTTTGTATAGTTTGGATGGTTCTCTCATGATGTCTCAATTTGATCGTTACAAACATTCATTGACAACTGTACACATTAAAAATCTGTAGATTTTTGTCACTGTCACTGTCACTGTCATTTCTTTTTTTTCTTTTCCTTTGGTTTTTATTGAACACTTAAAATTTGCCTATAGAAAATGAACTTGAAGAAATTAGTGGGGACATAACATTGTATATTGTATCATGGCTAGATGGCTTAATTAACTACTATTATATGCTAATTTTCTCACTTGATTTTTAGTAATTGAGTTCGGTTATTTTCTTGACCTATTAATAATGTATAGTAATAGTCATTATATAGGTAGATTGAGTTCTAACAAGTAGTTGTATTCTGTTATGAGCTTAATAATATGAAATACTGTTCTTTAGCCGTTCTTGTCTGCCCTGGAGCTTTATTCTTGATCTCTGGCATTAAAGTGTAAAATTCCTTCAAGATTTTTATAAGATTTTTATTGTCAAATTGATGTTTAGATATTGGAAAATCTGCAATGGGAAATGAATTTGAAACGATGAAGAAGAATTTTTTAATTTCAATATCTAAAATGTGAGGTATGGATAACTTCGCCAAGAATTTGTTTCACACAAAATAGTTATGTTCTTATAAGGTAAAAAATTGTGATAAATTATATGCGTTTGACTGATTATGATGTGAACAAGGGCCTTTTCGTCATTTTTAGTATTTCTATTATTTTTAGTATTCATTGTATTTTCTCCTTTGTTTAGTATTTAGAGGAAGGATGTTAATTGCCATTAAGGGCATATTTGTAATTAGATTCTTAACTTAGAGGCAAAACAACCTCCTTCCTATAAATACCCCGTATGTAGGCTCATTTGAGTCATTCTTCCATTATGACATATTGAGATTTGAGTCTTGCTTTAATTTGACGTCATTTACGTCAATTGGTATCAGAACCTAGTCGCTCCACCCGGTTGTTGTTGTTGTTATTATAAAACAAAAACTCGTAAACAACGTCACGTGGGTTCAAGAAAGGATGAACTCCTCCGACGCAAACCCTTTCAATCAAATTTTGGAGGCCATCAACCGATTGACGGTCCGAGTAGATGCGATGGACGCCCGTAGTTCTTCGCCGGCAACCACCACGGACCTCCCCCACACCGCCCCGGTAACATCTCAAAACCGTAACCCTAATTCTCCAAGATCCACCCATTCTACACCTCTCCCACAAAGAAACCTAAATCTTGAATCCCAAACCCTAGAATTTTTACCCTCCCACATTCACCCTACTTTCACCCCTCAAGATTCACCTCCGCCTGTTATCCCTCCACCTCCGCCCCCAAATATATCAACACACCACCAGTTGCCCTCTCCGCACCCTCCCCCACCCCGATTCTTATCCCCTCCAACTCACCACCTCCGCAACCACCCCATTACCCCCCTCAACCCGCACATAATTACCCTTTACCCCTATCATTTTCACCGCCCCCCTTGCAGCCCATGTTCCCCCACCAGCTCCTGACAGGCTGACCCTCCTCATCCATCGCCTCGGAGGCGTCCACAGCAAGCCTTACTTCCCCAGCCTCCGCCAGGTGATGATGATTTAGATGAGGATACCCTGGCTCTTCAGGGTGGTGATGCCATCACACAGTTGGCACTTCAGTTGCTATCACGTAATATGCAGGGTGATCTTAGAGTGGATGTCCCGATGTTCGATGGTCACTTACAGCCTGACGTCGTTGTGGATTGACTTGCCGCCATGGAACGAATTTTTGAGTATAAACGACTGAAGGGCCGTAGATGTGTTCTGCTAGCCGCGACCAAGTTTCAAGGCTATGCCAATATTTGGTGGAACGATTTGGAGCAGCGACGTGTTCTTGAGGGTCTCCCTCCTATCTAGTCTTGGGCCGAGCTCCGTGCATAGTTGATGGCCGCATTTGTTCCCTCTACCTATGAGCGCGACCTCTTCCACTGCATACAGTCTCTTAGACGGGACACTTCAGTTTTAGACTATACGGAGCGCTTCCAGCTTTTATGTACTCGTACTCGTCTCGGCGAGAGAGAGGAGCAGCGCATTAGTCGTTTTATCCATGGACTGCAGAGTTATATTCAGCGGGACCTAGCTTTACGTAACGTCATCTCCTTTGCCAAGGTGGTTGAGTACGCCACTAAAGTCGAGTCCTTCCATCAGTCTGCACCTCCTCCGTGTGGCCGCTCCTTACTAGCTCCTCCAACACCAGTGACTTCTGCTCCTCCAGTGACTCCATCTACTGCCGCTACTCCTACCACCACGGTTCCTCCTCCGGCCCCCACGCATCCGGTCACCTTCAAATGCTACAACTGGGGGGTGATGGGCCATCGAGCCTCAGATTGTTCCCTACCTCGCCCTCGTGTTCTCTTAGCTTCAGGGGACCCTGAGTATCTTGAGTAGGCACCGGAGGTTCCACCCCAGCCAACTCTCATTACGATCCTTAATGGTGACACTGAAGGCCTTCCCCTCTGAGTTCGAGGATGAACTCTTTCAAGGGGGGAGAGTGATGTGAATAAGGGCCTTTTCGTCATTTTTAGTATTTCTTTTATTTTTAGTATTCTTTGTATTTTCTCTTTTGTTTAGTATTTAGAGGAATGATGGTTAATTGGCATTAAGGGCATATTTGTAATTAGATTCTTAGCTTAGAGGCCAAGAAACCACCTTCTTATAAATACCCCGTATGTAGGCTCATTTGAGTCATTCTTCCATTATGAGATATTGAGATTTGAGAGAGTTTAAAGAGAGATTATCTTTTCTTGCTCCCATTTGGCGTCATTTACGTCAGATTATTAAACACATTTTGATTGGAAGAGTTATATGTGTAAATCTACATTCCTCTACCTACTTCTCAAATAAAATAGCATAAGACAATGAAGATTGCAAGTCATACCATTGTGTATTGTTCTATTATTTTCTTGGGTTATTTAGGGTTTGGCACACATCAATTCTTTATAATTGAGTTTAACCTTCGTAATTTTAATTTCTGGGGTTTGGCCCCCCAAATGACATTTAGCGACGGAAAAAGTGTCGTAAAAAAATTTACCACATGCTTTTTACGACATTTTTTTCGTTGCTTAAAGTCATTTTGGGGGGTCAATCCCCCAAAAGTGAAAATATTGGGTGCCAAAGTCAATATCACAATTTTTGGGGACCAAACTCTAAATAACCTTTTTTTTTTGCTAGAGCTATCGAACAGGTTATTATACAATATTTCCGTGTTATACTTGTTTCCTAGTAATGTGATTGCTTCTAACAATTTGTAGGTTTCTCCCACTACCTTATTCTCCTTCTCTATTCTTTTGGTACATTGCCATGAACAGGATCACCATCTTGATATATGTAAGATATTTTATTTACACCTCAATTACACGTTTCCTTCAACAAATTCCTTATAATCATGTTGAGTTCTCAAATTTTTATTGAGTACATTTCCATTTCATATACATAACAGATGACTTACATTTCAAATACTACTTTACTATTGTTTGTTTTAAATAATCAAAGTATGAATTACTTCTTTTTCTTATCCATCCTATTTTGTTTGTATCATCTGAATGTGATGTCTTTGAATATTTCAATTCTCAATTTCTGTATTGGTTAGATTTTAAAGGAAAAAAAATGTAGTCATGGCTGATGAGTTCATAACAAGACGTCAGTGTCATATTCGCAATAGGATGAGTATCTTACTTTATCACTCTTTATTTACCCCTAATTTTTATCCTCTTCATAGTTACTAATACTTGAATTAACTTTATGGCGATTGATAGAAATAAAGATGAAAGTTTTCCTCACAGCTGAGCCAAAAAGGGAAATAAGAGTAAATATCAAAGTCATCTACATTTCTTCAAGATATGATTTATCTTATGTTGGACACCGCGAGAGAGTGCATGACTAACTATATTTATATTACGCATGTTATATTCAATGTTGAACACAATACCTAAGATGTTTCGTGTTGGTTGTTTACCATTTGCACAAAAATTGACAAAGCCTCCAAATGCCTTGACAAATAGCCTCTTTCGGTCTAGTTTTCAAAACATATGTTTTTATCTTTTAGAATCATCTTTTTTTTGGGTGTTTGGAGGAAAGACCTTTCTCTAGGCGTTCTCATTTTATCTGTTAAAAAACACTATGTTTTGAAAGTGGGAAACGAGAGAAAAAGTATTTTCCTTTTCTTTACTCTTAAGTTCATCTCCCAATTGAAATACCCCATTCTCTCTATCCTCTATCTTTTGGTTGTTGATTCATCCATTCTAAAAATACTAGAACTGATTGTACACCTCTTTGGAACTACTTTCAAGACATGTCTACTTTTTATATACCTTAGAATGGGAACGCTCGGTAAACATGTTCATATAGATGGGAGGTGGGGCGTGAAAATGTTGCCATTGGTTCTTTTCTTTGATTGTTTTCTTCATATTTACTTATTACAAAGTTAATGTTAGTTATGTGTTGGTCTTTCTTTGTATCCATTCTATGTGGTATTTTCTTTAGAAAGACATCTAGATTTTTGTTTCACCAATTTTTTGCATTCCTTCCTACACATAGGTATTAGTGGTCACTATCATTTCCTTTCACCTTTCCTTGAAATCTTTTATTACATTTATAAAATTTGATTGATAATAAATTAGTGGATATATTCATTCAGTATTCTTGCATGGCCTATGTTTGTGAGGCTTGTCCAGTACCAATTGACTTGATAAACGTCTAATATTTGTTAAAGATTATGACATTTTTTTTTTATAATTGAGTCAAGAGCTTTTCTTTCTCCGTTAAAAGGGTATATACTAATATTCAATACAATTATATATTGAGTTCCCCCAAGCATCACTTTTGTGTTATGATGAGGCTAATGTATGAAATATTGTTGTTTTTGTAGTTATTAAGTTGCATTAGATTTGTGGAATCGCAATATAGTGCCTGCCTTGGAGATTTATTCTTAATGTCAGGTATTTCAGCGTATTCTTTTACACCTCTGTTACAGACTTACATGTGTCTTTTGAATATTCCTTGTAATTGTGTCGAGTTCCTCATTTCTGTAGTTGAATTATAAAAAAAATAAAAAGAGAAAACAATTTTTTGTTTTCTTCTCCATCCTCTTTAATTTATAACATCATAATGTGAATTTTTTAAAGTAAATTTTTTAGCTCTCATTTCTATATAGGTTAGAATCTTAATAATAAAATATAGGCATCAATGGACATTATCTCATTCACAATAGGATGATTAGCTTACATAATAATGCCTTTTATACCATTTATCTTTTGTTCTCTCGTACTTACTTGAAATAATTTTAAGGTGGATGAGAGAAAAAGTATGCAGTTTTTTCTTGCAGTGGAACCAAAACGGGAAATGGTAATTTAGGGTAAAGTAGTGTTTTTTCACGCAATTTCAGATCCGGAAGCCTCACTTCTTGCCGCTAACCACTTTTTCCAGCCTGTTTCTCTCCCTACATGTGTATTTCTATGCTCGCCTATACTTCTTTTTAGTTTGTTCCTATATATTATTTGTACCAGGAGTTCCTATATATGCCTGTATCTCCCTCTAGTTTGTTCCTATATAGTTGTATATTATCCAAAAATTTGAGTTGTTTCTCCAAATGTTATAAAATCACAAGCACAAAGCCGAGCTTTCTTATCCGTTCACATCCCTTTTTGGTGGATCCTTGGCCCTTCCACACCCACAAAGCTTAGAACCTCCATTACCAGAATACCCACAGCAGAACCCTCAACCCTAAAACTCCCAAGACACCATAACACCCCCGCTTCTCCTCACCACAAAGCTAAAATATGGTATATATGGTTTTAAGTACACAAAGATAAAAGATGACTTTGGAATCGAAAACCGATTTGAATTAATCCAAGAACCGTTGGTTGGGTTTGTTTTGGTTCTACACAAGACCAGTCGCCTTCTGTTCCAAAAATTTGGAACCTACCCATCCCGGTTTGGTTATTGGGTAGTAGCAAAATCGAATCAAACTGAACCGTGTGCACCCCTAATTCATAGGTATTCGCCAATTTTAGGAGGATAAATTAGGAAGTAAAAACTTTTCATAAATTTTTTACCTTTAAACTACGACTATTAATTTGGGACGAAGATAGTAATTCGATATTTTCTACTTTTAATTGTTCGAGTAAACATATTTTTTTATCTATTACCGCTAGAGGTTCGTTGTTAAAGCCTTACGCGTAGTTAGTGCAATAGGGTGGGTTGTAATGGTTGAACTTTCTAATTTTGTCCAAGAGTTGATACTCCTCCCTTCTAAAATTAAAAGCCCGTCCTTCTATTTTGTGCTTCACAAGTATGAATGAATTTCAAATATCCATGAAGCAAATTCAACTATATCCAATTAAGTTGTACTTTTCCATCAATTATGTTAAAATTCAATTTCATGTAAAAGTTTGACTTTCAAATGTGAACTTGTAATTTGGGATATAGGGAGATGGAGGGGAAATCTAATAATCCGAATCCCTTTTATGATGGGCTTATAATGAAATTTGATTTATAGGGAGAAAATGAACGTTATCATCTAGTACCTTAATGCTCTTTGAAATATTGCTTGGTTGAAAGAACAAAGAAGTTCAAAGATTACAAGGATTTCAATTTATGAGAAATTGACCAAGAAAAAAGTAAACTAAAACGGAAATAAAGAATTAGAGTAGGGAAAGAACTTACGGAGTGTAATGATTATTAAGTGGTTAGAGCAATAGCTTAAATGGAGGGTGGGTTGGAGTTGCATGAGTGGATGCATGAAGATGATGAGTTTCACCAACTGTTTAAAAGATAGTATTTATACCCCCACATGCAAATTGTCTCGAGAATTTTCATCGTCCAAAAGAGCAATTTGCAAGATGATTAGGGCTTGAAATCCTAGAAAAATACAAGGTGTAAATGTTCGCACGACGCTTCATGACTTTTGAAAACAAGCACACATCACATAGTGATGTGTGCTACCTGCCCATTTGAGTATTTTAACCCTCTTCGGATCCGACAACATCATTAAGACTTTAATTGGGCGATTCTTATGTGCAATGAGCTCAACATCCAAGTGAAAACCACTTAGAGCTTTCTCGAATCATGTTTATTCCTAATATAAGTTCCAAAACTTGCTGTCAAGTTTTAAATAGGGAGAGTATGCATTCAACATGCATCCCACATACATAAATCCACGCCACACGATAGTCATACAACCACCGAAAAGTCAGAATTGAAATACATTATATAGTCATCCAGTCTAAGAAATGGGGAATAAAAAGCTTATAAAGACAGTGTATACTTCTAATGCCCGGTTTTTTGTATGTTTGCCCCCTCCATTGTAGCCTACAAAATAAATAAATAAATGATTGAACCAAGGGCTTGGTGGATTAGAGAAGTGGGATACGGTCTGAATTATATGTACCACATTCCCTAAGTATATATAAAATACGTTAATTAACAAGTAAAATTAAATAACACAAAAATACTATACAATGTGTAGGTTTATGTTTACAGTTACTCTTGATACCTACTTACAAAAGAACATCACTTCACAAAGCACACACAAAGTGAAACACTTTGGATGCACCTTCAAAGTGCAAGGGGCAGCTGCAATAAACTTAAATACCACATTCGAAGATACAAACACAAATACACAAAGAAAAATCACATTAGGTATGAATTGCTATAAACTCAAAGTGATCAACCCCAACACATAGGGCTTATGGGGGCAAGTAGGTCCCATGTCTCACCCCCTATCAAGAACCATAAGAGTACGTGACTTTATTCACACCTAAAGCCTTAAAAAATAAAATCATTACAAACATCAATTGACTTTATCCCCTTTGACAAACCTGCAAACCAAATGTCCTTTTATGTCACCTCAGTCTAAACAACCCCCGTTAATACGTTATCATATAAGGGGGTCACTTCTCATTCAATGCACTTGACACTACACATTACTACCAATAATACCATTCCAAGATCCAATGTCCCCAAATACACGAAACCTCACTATAAATATCCCCCGCTGCCTCATTAATGTATGTTCATCAATTCCCACCTACTCACGTTTCTATTTGACTTTAAAAACTTAATTACGAAGCAACAACCGTTATGTCCATGTTTCCATCATACCAAGTGTTGAGACTCTCCTCTCGACATGGTTCTCACTCTCTCACCCTCCATTGCGTAGCTCCTAAGAGGCTCTCTCTCTTGTCCCAGTATAAGTTCTACATGGTGAGTAAGATCTAGGCTCTTAAGGAGCACTTTTCTGGATGGACCAATGGCTCACTACCCTCTTACACAATGATATGCAAACTATGAATCGATGTCTATAGCACCTAAACCGTCAATTCATAATCAACCCAATAAGCAAATTAACAAGCTAAGGTAAAAATCTGTGTCTAATAATGGATATATCTAGTTTCATGGACTTTCACTATGAGCACTAAAGGACCGATTAGTTCTTAATTAACAATTCCTTGGAGTATATAAACTAAACTTTTATGGGGTATTTACTACGTGGTGATAAGTAGGGGTGTAAAACGGACGGATACGGAGCAGATACCATAATATCCACATCCGTATCCGCCAAATCTCCATACTATCCGTATCCGTATCCGTATCCGTATCCCTATCCGTATCTGTATCTGTATCTGTATCCGCCCGGATAATAATTTCAGCTATCCTTATTCGTATCCTCTCGGATTTCCCGGATTCGGATAATATCCTTATCCGTTTTTATTGTTTAAGATACATTAAGATAGACATAGCTTATTAAACACTAACTTAATCAATGAATTAAATATAAAATTTTTCATTCCATGTAAGATATAGAGAATGTGTAAAGCATCAAATTAAATTATAAAAGAAGGTTCGAGCAAAAGTACTAACCTTTAATGTGCATTTTCTTATTCAATTGTGAGCTATTGAAATTTGTATCCTCTTCAGTTTCTCTAATGTTTGAACAAAAATGAAGTGAAACATCATCTTACCTGAAAAATATAACTCAATTAAAATATTAACGGAGAAAACAAAGAATATATTACAACACTGAATAACGTAAAATTGTATTGAGATAAAAAAAATTTAAAACAACCCTGAATAAAAAAAATAGCAAACTCATAATAATTTCATACAACATAACAAAAGAATTACATTCAGTACCGGTTCAACACAGAAACACCAAAATTAGAAACAATAATTTCATAAAACATAACAAAAGAATTACCAAGATGAGTAACAAAAAAGAATTACCAATATAACAAAAGAATTACCAAGAATTACATTCAGGTCTCCAAACAACACAGAAACACCAAAATCAGAAAGAAACAATAATTTCATACAACATGACAAAAGAATTACCAACACAGAAACAATAATTTCATACAACAATATAAAGTGCTGAAAACCAACACAGAAACAATCACAAAGTGCACCAACTGTATAATTTCACTCACGGCACAGGGAACCCCATAATCAGAAAACCAAAATCAGAAGAAAATTCTACAGTTGGATCGAATATAGAGTGCTGAAAATCAAAATCAGGGAACCAATATAGAGTGCTAAACCAATCGAAGAAATTATATGGTCAAACTAATATAAAGTGCACCAACAACAGGTATGTTACAACACTGAATTTGGCTCTTTTGCAGATCACAAAGTTAAAAGGGTTAAAATGACCCTATTTATCTCAAGTTTGCTATACGGTCTATAGACATTATTTCTCTCATTTATCTATTCAAAATTGTCTCCAAACCCTTCTAACATTTTCAGACCTACACGGTAGGTTTCTCAACAGTTTGTGATGGTCGTACCTGTTGGACCGGACCAACTGGTGAGGAGGAGAGAACGGAGTGATCGGGAGACAGATCAGAGCAGGGGAAGAGGGAAGCGTGTGTTGTTTAGATCGGAGGGAAGAGGGGAAGAGAAATGGTCTTTACTTTAGGAAATGGGGTGGGGTGGGGACGGCGTGTTTTGTTTATTGGGTTAGGAATTTAGGTTAGATGTTTAAAGTTTTTATAATTATATTGATGCCCAACTTTTATTTTAAATTTTAGTTTAAATCTAAAATGTTATATAACTAATATTTTAAACGTATATTAGACGAATACGGATATCCGGTAAAACGAATATGCGGTAAAATGGATACTCAGCATCGGATACGGATTATCCGTATCGGATATTAGTACTATCCGTATCTGTTTTCTCGGATATTTTTATAGAGTATCCATATTTGTATCTGTTTCCATTTTTTCGGATAAATATCCTCAAATTCGGATTCGGATATCGGATGGATCTAAATTTTTGAATATCCGTTTACAACCCTAGTGATAAGTAACCTGAGCAGTGCCTCCCTACAGAGGTTCAAGTTTCTCAACTTAAGGTCTCCGATCCCGCATGTTTCTCATACTACACCATGACTAAATACCTTAAAACCAATATCTGAACATTATACATAATCATATCCAATGAAGCTCCACAATCCATCATGTCAAAATCAACGTCTAATGCATATCTACAATATTTAGAGTCAAATGTGCACAATTTCATGCATGCTATGCACTCAACATTACATATAATTTTTCCAGGTTGTGTATGATAGATCAAGATGAATATTTGATAAATCAAAACGTCCATTGAGATTTTTTGTTTTTGGTCTTATCCTATATAAATAGGCATTTATATTTGAAGCCCCATGTTTGATCGAGTGAAGGACAACACTTTATATTTCTAAAAATCTCCTTCCTCCAAACTGAACTGGGCTCAAGGCTTGCAATATGGCCATTAAAGATCTACGTATGAAATTCCTAACTGACGATTCGTTGGAGAACGACTGTACAAATACCAGAAAGACAGCAAGATAACTTCATTCTTATAGTACTCTATATAATTTTGTTTCGTATTAAAGAAAAACAAATACCAGCAGCTTCCTTTACTCGATTCTTGATATGCAAACTAATAAATCCATACTATCTCTTGCATCATTTCAACTTTGTACGGTCCAAAAGTTAGATGTAGTTGAATTCAATTTAGAAACAAATCATATTTTCATACACGAGGAGGTGTTACGGAATCCATATTCTCTCAGTAGGAGTCTGAATTTAGTTAAGGGAGTTGGGAAATTGTCTAGAAGTTGTGGCCTCTTTCTTTTAATTGTTTCAATTCTTGTCAAGTTACTACTCCCTGCGTCCCAAATTAATAGTCGCCATTTGAAAGTTACATTTTAAGAAAAGTTTTACTTTCCAAATTTATCTTCTTAAAAAGGATGAATACCTTTAAATGCAAGACACGCATATGGATCACTGTTCTCTTCATGTACTGTTCTCTCTTCATGTACTGTTCGGATGAGTAAATTTGTTATCTTACCTAGTTTTATATACTTTTTTAGATGCACGAGTATAAATTGGGACAGACTAAAAAGGAATATTACGTTCTTTATAAGATTTTTTGTATATACGTTAACCTAACATTCAGTTTTTATACAAATCATGCTAATGTAACACAAGCATTTTCATTTGTTAAAACAAAACATACTGGAACTCATACCACGAGGTGCACCATGAGCAGAGGCTGCACAAACATAAGGTTCAAAAACTTATTATCACCAATTGGAAATTGTAACAAAAATATAAATAAAGTGCAATATCACATTTGTGCACAAACACACACACACAACAAACTGTATATATGTTATAAGAAATGAAAAGTTAGCGCATCTCTTTAAGAAAATAAAAATTGGGAAGAATATGAAGAAGCATTGGGAGCTAAGGTGAATTTAAAGTGGGAAACAAGATAACAACCCCATTGATTATGAATATCCATATTTATAATTCAGTTCCCAATGAAAATGACTCATTCTATATTTCCTTTATATTAAAGCCCAACCCATAGTTTTGCCACTACTAGTGAGCCATATTAAAGCTCTTGTGTGTCTTGTATTTTTTTGTTTAATTCTCTTACGACTTTCGACTATATTTCATTTCTATTTGGTTGATTGTGGCTTTAGGTGTGTGCACAACAATTGGTATTAGAACTTTCGATTTTTACAAAATCCGATCTGATTTTTTTCGATTTTGAAGTAATATTTTCGATTGCCAAATTCATATTTTCTGATTTCCAATTTTTTTTCGAAAAAATCGGATTGAAATAGAATATATTTTTCCAAAAAAAAAATCAATTTGTTTTCTGAAAATTTACTCTATCGATCTTGTAAAAAAAAATTCGCCCCCCCCCCCCAAAATAAAATAATTATAATTCTTTCTTATTTTTTGGAATTTTATAATTTTTTGAAAACTTTCCTAATTTTTTATTTTTGAATTTGTTGCTGTTTTCAAAATTTCCTATTTTGAAAAAAACATCGGAATCAGAATCGGCCAAAAAGAATTGTTGAAAATTTTGAAAGGCAACTTTCCTATTTAGTTTGACCAAAAGAAATTATGTCCAAATCTCTCTCTCTCTCTCTCTCTCTCTCTATATATATATATATATATATATATATATATATATATATATATTGTAATATAGGTGTTAGCAGATTTTTTCTATGGTTCATTTGTTTATTCATGAATCTGTGTATGATTTTTGTTGAATATTGATTTCCTTCGCTAGTTTTTGTGTACTTGTTCGTGTCGTGAATTTTATTGGTTGAATCTTTTCATATTTGAGTTAATTTTAATGACTAGTTTCATCTGAGTTTCTTCTATTACCACGGTTTCGAGAAAATTTAGCAATGTGATGTAATTGAATTTGTAGTTCATTATGAACAGTTTTCATCTTGTCTATTCATTTCCCTGCTTTAATTTGTATTCATTTTTCAATTTATATTGTTCTTTAGATGTTTGCAGAATCGTTTGTAGTGTATTTTGGGGTTAGTTTCCCAAAATTCGAGTACGTTTTTTTCCTCAGCACCTCATTAGAGTTGCTAAAACTTATTAATTTCAACAGATTTCCAAAACCCTTCTTTCGGTTCTCACTTGATTGCTACCTTGATTTTTATAATCATTTTTATGTTGGTCATTTTTATAATCATTTTGGTCATTTGGGACATTGAATTTTTGATAATCTTTTGCTTTAATCATATTTCATTTTGATTTCAGAAAAACTATTGCATAGTGGTATTTATAGTTTGAGACATGCAAAAACTCGACAAAAATTATTGCGTCATGTTATTTATATATATTGAATCTAATTTAATTCATTAAAGTTCGTTTACCTTTCTAAAGGCCTAATTGGTAAAGGTTTAAACATGCTTTTTTGTGATTCTTGGTCAAATGGTTTCCATTAAGTTAGTGAGACAAAATTAATTTCTTACTTTCTTTCATTTCCTTCATTATTTTGGTAATACAATGAAGACAATAATGTTTAGATGAACTAGGGAATATAATATAATAGGCGTTTTGTTGTTTTTTTGTTCTCTCTAGGTATGCATTTATCTTTTAGTGCTATGTTATTCAAATACTCCTCCTTAATAAGTTATGGGTTACTTTGAGTTACTTTGCCACTATCGTGTCCACTTTAATGTTACCCCCAGCATTTTAACACAAACTTGAGTTTGACTCACAAACGCATCACCAAAGGATCAAATGCGTGGAAAAAAAAACGTCGTGAAAGTGATGAATAGGGGTGCAACTCAAATTGTAATAAAAAGTCGGGAGTAACTCCAAAGTTATCATAAAAAATGGGGTGCTACTCAAATTAACCCACATAATCTTGGTAAGGCTTGTGAGTTATGTTTTTGGTATTGATTACATTGTTTAGAATTATGCCCGCGGGCTCAATTAGCATATTTAAAAAGACAAATTATAGTATATAAAGTTTGTTTCAATGGAATTCAAATGATTTTCAGATCATCAAACTAAAAAAAACCCCGATATTCATTTTTGACTAAACACCATGAAATGTGGCGTATTTTCACAAGCGGCAAGCCCATGTTTGCACTTTGGGATTGTCCACCTTATCATCAACCTTTATTGTGTAATATTTGTTTGAATTCACTTAGCAGAAGAGTTTGGAACTCGTAAATCTTTTATTCTTTATCATTTCATTTTCTGCAAAAATACTGTGAAGTCCCTAAACTATAGCTCCAATTGCAAGTACCCTTCTAGTGTTGCACATGACCCTTAAGCTATAAAAACGTTGCAATTACACCCACACCCTACGTATACCTTTTGAGTAAGGGGTGGAAGTGTTTTACATTACACGACCCTAAGCCAACATGAAACTAACGAGTTTGAGTTGGCCATTTCTTGACACGAACACATCTATGTCATGACACGTTGGCACGGACAATAAATAGATAGGGTTATTATTTAGATCGAATAACCCGACTATGACATGACTAACGTGTTTAACTAGTGTTCTACAGATAAATTATGTAACTTTTTCTCCTTATTTATATCACATTATATGAATTTTAAACATTTAGAGAAGTTTTAACTTAATGGTATTAACATTTGAAAATACCTATATTATAGGTGCCTCGCTTATAGTGAGTTGTGTGATTAACGAGTTAAGCGTAAAAACCTGAATAATACATTTAATAAATGAATCGTGCTGGCGTTGTGTACGTGACATTGTTTTGAGTTACACCCCCATATTTTTTAACACTTTTGAATTACCCCAAACCTTTTAAAAATTTCTGAGGTTGACCCCCAGAACCATCTGAGTAGCATTTGACACGAGTCCATTATAACACTACACAACTTGATTGCCACCCTTGTAGTGACCCATATTGGGGAAAATTACAATAAATGTGACACAAATGTAATAATTGCAAAATTAATAGTTCAAGGAGGTATTTGCAACTAGTGTGATTGTTCCGGAGGTTTTTCACAATTTACCCTTAAAAGGGTTATAGTTGGACAATGAATTGTTTCCATACAATGCATAACGCTCTTGTTTTACCTTTGATAATCAGGGAGGATTGGAGTTATCTATATATTGTTGGAGTTATCTACATATTGTCTGCTTTTAGTGAAAGTTTGGTTGCCATACTATTGCTGATGTGATCCGAGGGATAGTTTGGTCATATCCTCTTTTAATTTTTGCTCCATATATAGTTAATCATATTTTATTCTTATGTTGCATTTTATTTTATTTCATTTCATATTGTATTGGTCTATTTAGAGGATGGGATTTAGAGGATGGGCTTTTGGTGAACACTTGAGTATTTGGCATATTGTATAGATGGGAATAAGTCCCACATTGGTTAGTTACTCCTTTAGTGCTCACCTCCCTATCCTATAAATAGACCACTCATCTTCCTCATTTGGGGACTTGAACCTTTGAGTAAAAGATTAGTTATATTTCTCTCTCTAAATTGGTGTGGTGCCTTTAGAGTTGCCATTAGACGTGTGGTTACGTCAATTGGTATTAGAGTGAGGTGTCGCTCCCCCATTGTGTGTGAGGTGTCACCACAATTTTTTTCATTTTTGTTTGTGAGGTGTCGCTACAATTTTTTTCATATAAATCGTTTTCCACATTTTAATGGCTCCCAAAAAGGCAACACTTGATGAGAGATTTATCCAAATGAAAGAACTTATGAGAGAAGAAATGGCCTCCCTCATGAGGCAACACATGGCCACCCTCACCCAACACATGTCATCTTTTTTTCAAAACCCCAACTCTACCCTAACGCCATACCCAAACACCCACCAAGACCCATCTTCATCTCCCCCATCTAAACCCAAACCCTAACCCTAACTCCACCACTCACTCCACCACCGCCATAACTACCCACCCGCCCACTAATATTTCACCACCAACCTTACACCACCCTCTTGCCACCACCTGCCCCTGCCCCTGCCGCCTCCCGCCGCCGTCACTTTTTCAGTCGCCGAAAATTTTCCAAACTCCTCCAAATTCCCCCAAACTTCTCCCACGCCCTCTTCTCATCCCGATCTACAACTTCCCTCAAAGATCCCCTCCCAAAATACCCCTAAAACAGCCTCTCCCGCCCATTTTTCACTTGGCTCCGGCAAAGTCGGCCCCCTTCCCCCACCCCCTTCCGATGGTCCAATCAATGATCCGACTTCGGATCCATACTACCCACTCCCGGGCGACCCAACCTCTCTATTTTCATCCTATTTGGCCAACTCCGGTCACCGGACCGCCGAAACTCCGACCAGCCGGGGTGGGGCAGCCCCCCAAACCTCCCAAACCCCTCTTTTTTCCACATTTTTAACCCGAATAACTCCTGAATTATCCCACCCACCTAATTCTAGGGTTTTACCCCTTCCCCACCCACTTACCACCACTCTCTCACCTACCCACCCATCCCTCCTCCCCCCCCACCCATTTCTCACTCACCACCACCACAATTTCAGTCCCCCCACCCCCATTATTTTTCCAAGCACCCGTTCATTCATCCACTCCCCTCCATATATTACCCTCACCCCTCCGCCTCCCATACACCACCCCTAAACACCTCCACCCACCCATTTCAACCCCACCCCTATCACTATGACTCCTATGGCTATCCCCCACCCCATAAACCCTACCCATGGTCCTTTCATGTCCCCTATCCATCCACCACCCTCCACTCCACCCCTGTTGCATCCTCCACCCTTGCCCCCACCTTTGTTCACCCATATTACACCGCCCACACTCCCCCTATACCACCCCCACCCCTTCTGTCTCACATCGACGCGAGTGAGGTGGTGTCTAGTTCTTTTTCCTCCACCCCACATGACTCCCAACCCCATATTCGTGATTGGATTCCACCCCCCAACTTGCCTCCTCCACCATCGGATATTATTCCTCCACCCCCGGCCCCTTTAGTTGCCCGCCGATGCTTTTATTACCATGAGTAGGGGCATTTACTAGGTGTTTATCCCCTTTTTCCCATGACCATCCTCTCCCCCACCCGGTGTTTACCCCACCTCTAGTTGCAAATCCATCTCCGACCACCCCACCTCATGTTCAGGCTCCAGTTCTTCCACCCCAGATCACAAGGCAGGCTTCGTTTGTTGGTTTTGAGGATCTCCTCACAGGTGATGATGCCGTGATTCCTGCCCCACCAGGGGGTGACCTGTTGGTTTTAGCTCTTCAGCTCCTCCCTTGGAGTTTGCATGGGGACATTTGGGTCGATGTACCCATGTTTGACGACCTACAACAGCCGGATGCAGTTGTTCATTGGCTTGCCTCGATAGAGCGCGTGCTTAATTACAAACACGTTACGGGACGCAAGTGTGTTCTATTAGCCGCGACAAAGTTTCAGGGGTATGCCGTTGTTTGGTGGCATGATCTAGAGCAGAGACGGGTGGTTGAGGGCCTCCCGCCTATTCAAACTTGGGCCGAGTTGAAGGCTCTATTGCTTGCCGCCTTTCTTCCAGCTACATATGAGCGGGACCTCTTCGCTAGAGTCCAAACTTTGCGCCAAGAGACAACGGTGATTGATTATACGGAGCGCTTTTAGTTACTGTGTACTCGGGCCATACTTGACGAATCTGAGGAGCAGCGGATCAACCGCTACATCACCGGCCTCCAGTCCTACATACAGAGAGACTTGGCCTTGCGTGACATACCCACCTTCGCTAAGGCGGTGGAGTATGCCACCAAGCTCGAGACACATCATCTAGCAACCACAGCCCGTGCTTCCTCCCGGGTTCCATCTCCTCCAGTGACCACCGTCCCAACTCCTCCATTAGCTTCAGCTCCGCTCCCGCCCTTTCTGCCACCGCACAGCCTTCAAACCCCGTACCAGCCTTCAAGTGCTACAACTGTGGTGTTGTTGGTCATCGAGCTTCTGCTTGTCCTACTCCATGCCGCCGTGCCCTGATGGCGATGACTCATGTGCCCGATTACCTGCTGGATGATTATGTCGACCCCGGGCATGCATTGATCACTATCTTGACCGGTGACGAGGAGGGCATCCCCCTTTGAGTTCGAGGACGAACTCTTTTCTGAGAAGGGGAGAATGATGTGATCCGAAGGATATTTTGGTCATATCCTCTTTTATTTTTTGCTCCATATATAGTTAATCATATTTTCTTCTTATGTTGCATTTTATTTTATTTCATTTCATATTATATTGGTCTATTTAGAGGATGGGCTTTAGGTGAACACTTGAGTATTAGGCATATTGTATAGATGGAAATAATTCCCACATTGGTTAGTTACTCCTTTAGTGCTCACCTCCCTATCCTATAAATAGACCACTCATCTTCCTCATTTGGGGACTTGAACCTTTGAGTAAAAGATTAGTTATATTTCTCTCTCTAAATTGGTGTGGTGCCTTTAGAGTTGCCATTAGACGCGTGGTTACTTCAATTTCATCAAGACAGATCATCAGTTGCTGCTGCCTCTGGTGCACTATTTGGATTGCTTGGTGCTATGCTTTCAGGGCTTATCTGGAACTGGAAATTTTACACCAAAAAGGTATTTAAATTGACCCTTTTTTTCTCCTATATTCCTCTGTTATTAACCCCTTTTAACGGTGCCTTTACTTTCTCTTTTATTGCAGTTGGTAGCTTTAAGTGCATTTTTCTCAATCGCTACAATTTATCTTCTCCAAGGACTGCTACCTTATGCAAACAATTTCACAAATATTGGAGGATTTATATCTGGTTTCCTTCTTGGATTTATTCGCCTGTTCTGCCCTCAGCTTGGGATAAAGGCACATTAAAAAGGAGGGTTATTTGAATACGATGTCAAACAGTCGGTCAAACTTTGGGGGAAGCTGGACTGACCTTTGTTGGGGATTGCTTTTCTTGTGATATTCAGTCTACTACTGTGAGTTTTCAATAAATGATACCCAAAGAATTTTTTTTCCCTTGGGGTGGGTGGGGGTGACTTTACTCCGGAGACAATTTGGTATTTAGACATAACCCCATTCAGGCTTAATAATTAGACAAACCCACATGTGTACCCGTTGTGTATATACTGTTGTATGACAACCAGGGGGATGAATTAATGAAGAAGTGTAGGGGGTAATTCTAACTACAGACTTGTATCAATGGGTAAAGTCAACAGTCCTTTTTCTTTTTTCTTGGGGGGGGGGGGTGTTGGGGGTATTTGATGTTTGTACCTCTTTCCTCCTTTGTACCACGTCTCAGTTATTTCCATAAATCTAATAAAAAATATATGAGTTACACCCCCAAGTATGTCGCAAAATTCACTAAGACCTTTTAAAAGAATCTCTAAAACCCGGGGTGGGGTTGTAACTCAGGTTTTTATTTTATTTTTTGTGGTAACTCAAAATTTGTACAAGTGGGAGTGAAACTCAAAAGAGCACGTTGTTTTCCTCTGTAGGATGTCTTATGATATGAGATCTAATTTTCGGGCCTCTTGCTTGCAGACTTGCTGGAGTTATTGTAGCAGTTCTTTGTGGCATCAATGTGTGTTGACTGTGTTTCCTTCAAATGGTGGAGCTGCAGTGATATAGCAACCCATTGTGATGTATACTACTCGGAAAAAGCGCAGTTGGCACTAATAAAAATATTGGAATCCACTGAAACTTGGAATTCCTTTGCTGGAAGAATTGTGAGAGAGAGCGTATGAAATTCCAATAATCTGTTGCTCAAATGCTATATTGAGATTGCACTTTTATTTTAGGATGAGGCTAAGTACATAGATACCAAATATTGAATTTGACTAAAATAATACTATAAATTCCAATCTCCTATATTTAAATCAAGGCCAAAGTGCTAAAATATCCCCCTGTATTTTGTTGCAAATATCCCTTTCAGAGGACTTTTAGCAACACATAAGGGAGTCTTTGTAGCAAAACGTAAAGTTTAGGGGATTTTTTTGCATTAAAAGTAATTCAGGGGATTTGTTGTGAAAATTGAAATACGAAACAATTATTTTGCACGTTTTACATTGGTTGCTATCTGATTGGTATCTAGATAATATGACAAAATATACCAACAAATGTAATCTCCTAAATTTTCAATCTCTGATCTCCTTGAGGGGCGCCTAAATCACATTGTGTTTCTTATTATTGTTTATTTTCTCTTTTTCCCCCTCAAATTATTTGTTGCCCATTGAGATAAACAGAATAGATAGATCAAGAAGACGGATTGAATAAACTTTCTTTCTTTGTTGGTTTAAAACTACTGGTGTTTCACAAGATATGAAGTACATAGGTTATAGCTTGCAATTTGCAATAATCCTTCCCAATTGAAATACATGAATACTTGTTTTAGATATTCCTAGCATCTGTACATTCCATATGAAGATGTTGCTTCTTAGAGTTCATTGTGAACAGTCTTCTCTTTCTTCTATCTTGATTTCTTCTCTATCTGGATTTTTTATTCATGCTTGATTTCTCTGTTTGGCTTATTATGTGTGTATATATTTTGTAATTTAGGGTTTAGCAAAAGATCTTATATGGTTCTTTTGATTCACAAATTTGTTTTCTCTTGAATCATGGCTTCTTTAGTTGGGTTTTACATAATTTCTGGTTACTGAGAAAGTTGGGACAATGCAATGTAATTGAATTTTTAGTTCATTGTGAACAGTCTTCCTCTTGTCTCGATTTCTATGTTTGGTTTTTGTGTTCAATCCTCTCTCTCTCTCTCTCTCTATATATATATATATATATATATATAAGAAAGAGAGTCTCACCTACATCATGATGTATACATCACATCATAAATCACACCTAGTTCTAGGCCCTAAAAACATTTTTTCCAAATTTTTTATTTTTCTCTTGAAATTAACATTCCAATCAACCCAATTCAAAAAATTAGGTCAAAATACATTTTGTAGCTATTTTTAAAAAATCAACAAAAAAATATTGGTGCAGACCCTTATAAATAATGTATTTTGAGCAGTATTTTGTGGATTTTTTAAAATTGCTACAAAATGTATTTTGACCTAATTTTTCGAACATGGGTTCATTGGAAGGTTAATTTCAAAGAAAAATAAAAAAATTTTAAAAAAAAGTTTTTTAGGGCCTGCAACTATGTGTGATGTATAGAGCATGATGTAGGTGAGAATTCTCCTATATATATATATACATATATATGTATGTATGTATGTATGTATGTATGTATGTATGTATATATGTATGTACTGTAATATAGGTGTTTGCAGATTGTTTCTATGATTCTTTTGTTTATTCATGAATCCATCTGTGTTTTTTTGTTGAATCTTGATTTCTTTATCTGGTTTTTGTGTACTTGTTCATGTCCTGAATTTTATTGGCTGAATATTTTTATGATTGAGTTGATTTTGCATAGTTTCATCTACGTTTCTTCTATTACCACAATTTGGTTGCTAAGAAAGTTGGGACAATGTGATGTAATTGAATTTGTAATTCATTATGAACAATTTTCATCTTGTCTATTCATTTCCCTGCTTTGATTTTGTATTCATTTTTCATCTTATAATGTTGTTTAGATGTCTGCAGAATTGTTCATAGAGTAAATTGCAGAAAAAGCTTTTGCATTGTGGTATTTATAGTTTGAGACATGTAAAATACTCATACAAAAAATTATTGCTTAATGTTATTTAAATTGAATATGATTTAATTCTTTGTAGTTCGTTTACCTTTGTAAAAGCCTAATGGTAAGGTTTAAACATGTTTTGTGTGTTTCTCGGTCAAATGGATTCATATAGTTTGTGAGACAAAATTAATTTCTTACTTTCTTTCATTTCCTTCATTTTTTGGTAACAAAATGAAGCCAACAATGTTTAGATGAAATGGGGTATGTAAAATCATAAGTGTTTTGTTGTCTTTCTGTTCTTTCTAGGTGTTCAATTATCTTTTAGTGTTATGCTATTCAGTTACTACTTAACAAGTTAAGGGTTACTTCGAGTTACATGCCCTTTATGTTGTTCACTTGCGTGTTACCTCCAACGTTCTAACACAAACTTGAGTTTGACTCCCCAAAGCGAACCAAAAGGATTAAACGTGTTGCAAAAAGTCATCGTAAAAGCGATGAATGGGGTGTAACTCAAATTTTATTAAAAAGTCGGGAGTAACTCTTAGGTGATCATAAAGATGTAGTGCTACTACAAATAACCTCTTATAAACCTAGATAATCTTTAACCAAAAAGGTCCTTAAATTAACCATTTTTTTTTCGTACATTCCTCTCTGATTAACCCTTTTTTAACTGTGCCTTTAATTTCTTCTTTTTTATTGCAGTTTGTTGCTATAATCGCGTGCTTCTCAAAGAACAAGGGAGGGTTGTTTGAAGATGATGTCAAACGTTTGGTCACACGTCGGGAGAAGCTGGACAGACCTTTGTTGAGGGTTGTTTTTCTTGTGATATTCAGTCTACTGTGAGTTTTCAATAAATACTACCCTTAAGGATTTTTTTTTCTTGGGGGAGACTTCTTACCACAGAGACAATTTGGCATTTAGACATACCTCCATGCACATTTAATAATCATACATTCCTGTAGGTGCATCAACCCACCCGTACGTTGTGTATATTCTGTTGTATGACAAACCCAGGGGTGGGGGGGGGTGGGGTATCATCTAATTAACAAATGTGTAGCGGGGTGACTAATTACCTAATTATGTCAATGGGTAAAGTCAATAATCCTTTTTCTTTGGGGTGGGGTGGGGTGGGAGTTGCGGGGGGGGGGGGGGGGGGGGGCATATTTGAAGTTTGTACCCTCCTCCTTTTGTACCATCTCTCAGTTATCCCCACAAATTCAATAAAAAAAATATTTGATTTACACCCCCAAAAATGTCTCAAAAGTTAACAAAGACCTTTAAAAAGTGTCGCTAAGACTCCGAATTTGTAACTCAAATGTTTTTGACATTTTGGGGTAACTCATAAGTTGTACAATAAGTGGAAGTCTTCTTCATGTTTCCTCTGCATGGTGTCTTATGAGCCTATTTGTATGCAGATTTACTGCAGTTATTGTAGCAGTTCTTCGTGGCATCAATGTGAACAAGTATTGTAGCTGGTGTCCTCATGTTGACTGCGTTCCGTTTAGATGGTGGAGCTACAGTGATATAGCAACCCATTGTGAGGTATACTACTAAAAATCAGAGGACGGTTTTAAAAATATCGGAATTCACCGTAACTCCAATAATTAGTTGCTCAAATGCTATCTCAGATTATTGAGATTGCACTTTTATAGTAGGATGAGGCTAAAGTACATATAATACCAAATATTGCGCAAATATTTAATATGACTAAATAATTCTAAAAATCCCAATCTTTTATAATTATCTCAAGGCCAAACTGCTAAAATATCACCCTGAACTATCACGTTCTTCAATTATCCCCTTGAACTAGACATTTTATTGAAATATCCCTTTTCGAGGACTTTGTAGCAACACATAAGGGAGTCTTTGTAATAAAATGCATAGCTCAGGAGAGTTTCTTGCATTGAAATTGATTCAGGGGTTTTGTTGCAAAAAATTGAAGCTCAAGGGGGTTATTTTGCACGTTACCCTTACATCAATTACTATCTGATTTTTATCTAAATAATATGACAAAATGTTCCCAACATATGTAATCTCCTAAATTTACAACACTGATCCCCTCCTTGGGTGACTCAAGCACGTTGTGTTTCTTATCATTGTTGATTATCTCAATGGAAATACATGCTTACTTGATTTAGATATTCCTAGCATCTGTACATTCCATTTGAAGTTCTTTCTTCTTATATAATCAACTTTTATTTAGTCATTTTATGTTACAAAACAATTATTTTTCACTTTAGTGGAATGGTAACTATGATATACTCATGGCAGTTATATCATTAATCAAGACTATGGTAAGCGTTGGTTGTTTGACATTAATGTGTTCGGGTAACGCTAAGTTCAGAGTATTTTCATTCAGCAATGTCTCGCAAGCATAGGACTAGTGCAATCTTATACGCTCGAGAGTGTTATATCTATAGTTTTGACCTGTGCACTGGTTTTATTTTGACATGGGTGTCATTGTAGTGTACAATGTATTCAAATTCAGAACCAAAAATTGTAGACATACGCAAGTTGATTACAACCATTATTCTAACTCTATTTTTTCTCTCTCTTTAATGTATCATGATGGGGGAGTGGAGGGGTATTACTCTTTCTTGGGTATCATGATGGTTGAATTAATTCTTCTTAACTGAATCCCATTTTAATATGGGAAAATATTCAGACTTGAAGAAAATTAAAGTTAGAGATGCGAGGGGCTTTTGATTGGACTGCATTTGTAATTGGTAATAATGGGATTATTTCAAAGTAAAACATTGTAATAATAAACCGTCTTCAACCATATATGTATATATTGTAATCGAAAATATGGGAAAATCATAAAAACATAAAAATCATATATGTATATATTGTAATATGGAAATCAGAAAATCATTTATGTACATATTTATATATGGGAAAATCATATATGTATATATTTATCCAAATCATAAAAATCATAAAATTCCAATTTGGCCGAAAAAATTATGTTCGATTGACTCTCTCTCTCTCTCCATATATGTATATATTGTAATATAGGTGTTTGCAGATTGTTTCTATGGTTCATTTGTTTATTAATGAATCCGTTTGTGGTTTTTTGTTGATTCTTGATTTCCTTAGCTGATTTTTATGCAATTGTTCGTGTACTGAATTTTATTGGGTGAATCTTTTCATAATTTAGTTAATTTTATTGACTATTTTGGGTACTTGTTGGACAGTAAATCATTTCCATACAATGTATTACATTATTGTTTTACCTTCAATAATCAATGAGGATTGGAGTTATAAACATACTGTCTGCTTGTAGTGGAAGTTTGGTTGCTACACTATTTCTTCAACATAGATAATCAGTTTCTTCTTTGATGCACTATTTAGATTGCTTGGTGGTATGGCTTTTGGGCTTATCCTAAACTGGAAATTTTACACCACAAAGGTCTTTAAATTGACCATTTTTTCTCCTACATTCCTCTCGCATTAACCCCTTTTTAACCTTGCCTTTAATTTGTAGTTTTTATTGCAGTTTGTAACTCTAATCGTCGTTTTCTCGATTACAACTATTAATCTTCTCCTCGAAATGCTGCAATATGCAAAATAACTTCTCAAATATTGGATGATTTATATCGGGAATCCTTCTCGGATTTCTTCTGTTCTGCCCTCAGGTAGGGAGAGAGGCACATAAGAGAGGGGGGGGGGGGGGTTGAATATGTCAAATGTTTGATCAGACTTGTCAAAAGCTGGAGAGACCTTTGTTCAGGATTGTTTTTCTCACGATCTTTAAGTCTCCTGTGAGTTTTCAATAAATTTTACCCTAAAGTATTTTTTTCTTGGGTGAGGTTGTAACGTGTTTTTTTTTGTTGTAATTTTTGGGTAACTTAAATGTTGTACAAGAAGTGGGAGTGAGATCTTATTTTCGGGGCCTCTTATATGCAGACTTGCTAAAGTTATTGTAACAGTTCTTCGTGGCATCAACGTGACTGTGTCATATGTTGACTGTGTTCACTTCAAATGGTGGAGCTGCAGTGATATAGCAACGCAACGCATTGTGAGGCATAATACTCAAAACTCGCAGTTGACACCAGTAAAATATTGGAATCCACCAAAACTTGGAGTTCTGCTGGTAGTAAAAAAGGTAAGTGAAAGAGAGAGATAGAAATGCCATCTCAGATTATTGGGATTTTATATTACGAGATCAGCACATAGCATACTGAATATCGTGCAAATATTTTGACTAAACTATACTAAAATTCCCATTCTCTTGTAATTATATTATGGCCAAAATGTTAAACTATTCCCCTAAACTTTCACTTGTTCATTTACCCCTGTACTCTGAATTTTGTTGCAAATATTCCTTTCTAGGACTTTTAGCAACACATAAGAGAGTTTTGTAACAATATGCATAGTTCCGGGGAGTTTCTTGAGTGAAAGTAATTCAGGGGGTTTGTTGCAAAAAAATTGAAGTTCAAGGGGGTTATTTAGCAAGTTAACCTTACATTAATTACTATACGATTTGTATCTTGATAATGTGACAAAATGTTCCCAACATATGTAATCTCCTAAATTTACAATCACTGATCCCCTTCCGGAGGCGCCTCAAGCACATTGTGTTTCTTGTCATTGTTTATTTTCTCCCTCTCCCTCTCCCTCTCCCTCTCCACCACCACCACCTCCGATTCTTTGATTCCCATTGAGATAAATAAAGTAGGAAGATCCGCTAGAGGAAATGAGGGAACTTTGTTACTCTTTTGGTTTATAACTGCAGGTACTTGACAAGATATGAAGTATGCATATTAAAGAAAGGACATATGGAGAGGAAATAAGAGAACTGTCTTACTCTTTTGGTCTATAACTACAGGTACGTCACAAGATATGAAGTAGACATGTTAAAGAAAGGATATCTGGACATTAATATGCAAACATACTATAGAGCTTACCATTTGTAATAATTTTTCCCAATGGAAATATAAGATTACTTGTTTTAGATATTCATAGCACCTGTACATTCCATTTGAAGTTAGTGCTTCTTAGAAAATCAAGTTTTTGTTTAGTCAATTTTTGTTACATAACCGTTGGTCAATAATCCTCCTTTTCATTATGGGATGTCCCAAATTAATATTCGCATTTCTATTTTAAGTGAAATCGATGAACCATATTCCTTAAAAATAGTCATTTTCAAATTGCGACTATTAATTTGGGATGGAGATTTGTTTTTAGTTTGATTTAATTTTATGAATTTAGGGTTGGTTAAAAATTAGGGTTTTGATTTGGGGAAGATAAAATGAGGAGGTATTGTTTAAAATGAGGGTATTTTGGTAAAAAATTATTTTGGGGGTCAACTCTAATTAACAAATTAAGTCTTTTTAATAGACCTGTGATGGTGTTAAAATTTTTGGGGTTATCTCAAAGAGATTAGGAAAGTGGAGGTTATGTCAAATAACATAAAGAACTGGGGGTTAGGTCAAAATAACCCAATTAAGCATTACTTGCGAAATTTATAAAAAAACATATAAAGATAATTCTATTTTTTAATTGGAGCTTTCATTTAATAGCTTGATAAATTTTATGGTAGCTGTAGAGAAATAGTATCACGAGGAGGGTACCCTTGTCCATATTTCACACCAATAAAGACACGATACAAATGTTCAGTCCTGCATAGTCCTTGTTGGTGTTTACAATTGACACGCAGGACCTTCTACTTATGATACTATTTCTCATAGATGTATCTCAAATTTTCATTTTTTCTTTTGACCACACTAATTTTGTAAGGCTGGGAAATGGTGACACATTAAGCTTATATAGATAGGTGGGTGTTATAGTACCACTTAACCTTTACTAACTAATAGATTTCAAATTTAATATCATTAGTTCCATGTTAAATACCTAATTCCAATTCTATTTTATTAAAATTGCTAAATTAACTGTATAGATGTGATGGTATCAGCTTATAAATTTGAATAGAAGTTCCCATCATCCCATGGAGATTTTGATACAAAGTGTAAAGAAAGCTAAAAGTGCAATTTATTAACTTTAAAGTTATTATTTATTTTTACCTACCAAAATACACATAAAAAGACACCAAACTAGAAAATTCAGTCCTTTTAGCAAAAAAAAAAGACTAAACTAACATAAATATAAAAAAATAAATAAAACAAACCAAAATTCAAAGGCAAACTCGTGGTGGTTCTCGAATCCCATTCATTGAAGGGTGATATGAGAAGCAGGAGGATCTCTTGAAATCAGTAAGGCCGTGAATATAGATTTCCATTTAGCTAAAACACATCTCATGTCGTGGCGTGGCGTCATCAACTGACCAAAAAACACGAATTGCCTTTCCCTGCAATTCTAATACTACCTATCATCATATTATATTTTACTAAAAATAATATTTTCTTACTAAGAAGCATGAAAATGGGAGAAAGTACATATTTTACTATTTTATCCCTATTTTTGCTGCAATTCCAATACTACCCCCATCCCATTAACTGTCCAATCTTGACGAAAGCCTCAACACATTTAACTTTTTACCTCCATGTTTCTTTAATGGGTTGTTTCCAACCCATAGTCTTCATATTTCTCTCTTTCTCTCTCCTTCTCTCTCTCAACCGATCTACATCAAAATTGTAGAAAAATAATGATTCACAAGCCATTGAAGAAGCATTTCATGCCTTTTGGTCACACTCTCTATAAATCCTCTGCCATTTTCGTTTTTGCCAAACATTTTTGATAGTTTGTGAATTGTTTATGAAAATCATGACTTTATGCATGTGTATTTATTTCTAATAGCACGTTTTGAATTTTTTCAATACGCCTTTCATTTATTAAATTATATTTATGTAATTTTCATTTGTTGGATCGTTACCATCTATCTTTTTATTTTCTCATAATAACTCTCTTTTCAGTTGAAACATATCTATGTAATTTGTGCTATGTGTTTGTAATCTATATCTTTCAACAATTTTACATGAAACCATTGTGCAAATGAAAAAACTCTAATAATTTTAGAACTGAGTTATTTTTTTAAAGTAACTCAATTCTAAAATAATACAAAAATAATGATTCACATGTACTAAAATAGTTTGGAAAGAATGATAAATGTTTGGTGAAGGATTTTATATACCAAGCCAACGAAGAAGCATTTCATGCCTTTTGATCACCCCCTCTGTCATTTTCTTTTTTGCTAAACATTTTTATATATTGTGAATTGATTGATGAAAATTATAAACGAGACTTTATTTTGACATTTCTTTAAGTTTAGGAACTCCCCAAGTACTAAACGATTTAACAACACAATGTAGTTGGACACATTCTCATCCGAGTTAGTTTTAGATCTAAAAGAATTCATTACATTTCGAAATTTTAATCTTCAATGGATCAATTATATTAAATTACTTTCGTGCGAGTTTATATTTAATTGTTTTCATGACGTTTCGACCTTTGTTCATTTGAAAACACTCTTATTCCATATTTCAAGAACGACTCGTATTTATTGTAATTAAATGGATTTGAATACCTTTGGGTTTGAATAATTGTATATGTCACTTTTGCCCTATTTATTAAGAATAATGATATGAGTGCCAAAACTTCCTCCAAAAGTGACGTGGATTTCACTTATTCTCTCACTTACCTATTAAATTTTGCATTGTGGCATGGGTCCCGTCAGTGCACAAAAAATTATTGCTTTTGGGGGACTTATTTAGGATTCATAGTAGGACTCATTTATTAAACTGTTCTATAATATCATTATAGCAACATAACCTATTTCAATTTACCAAGTCTAAACTCATCGATGTGGCTGTCAGAGTCTTCTAATGGGTAGGCATATGACGTTTTTGGTAAATGTAATTTGTTGATGACATACTTTAAATGATTTCATCCTTGTATTTAGAGCCTTATTTTTTACTCACCTTTATAGAAGACTTTGTTTGTATAGTTAGGATGGTACTCTGACGATGATTGAATGTGATCTTTACAAATATTCACTGACAGCTATACATATGAAAAATCTGTAGATTTTTGTCATTGTCATTTCCTTTTATTGAATACTAAAATTTTCCTATAGAAAAAGAACTTGAAGAAATTAGTGGGGACATAATATTGAATGTTGTGTCATGGCTAGTTGGCTTAATTAACTACTATTATATGTTAATTTTCTTACTTGATTTTTAGTAATTGAATTGGGTTATTTTCTTGACCTGTTAATAGTGTATAGTAATAGTTATTATATAGGTAGATTGACTTCCAACAAGTAGTTGTATTTTCTGTCATGAGCCTAATAATATGAAATACTGCTCTTTACTCGTTCTTATCTACCCTGGAGCTTTATTCTTGATCTCTGGCATTTAAGTGTAAAATTCCTTCAAATTTTTTATCGTCAAATTGATGTTAAGGTGTTGGAAAATCTGCAATGGGAAATGAATTTAAAACGATGAAGAAGAATTTTTTATTTCAATATTTGAAATGTGAGGTAATGATAACTTCGCCAAGAATTTGTATCACACTAATACTACTTTTCTTATAAGGTAAAAATTTGCCATAAATTATATAAGTTTGAGTGATTACTATACACATTTTGATTGGAAGAGTTATATGTTTAAATCCACATTCCTTTACATGCTTCCCAGTTAAAATAGCATAAGACAATGCAAATTTCAAGTCATACCATTATGTATTTCGTGCGAGTTCTGTTATCTTATTTTTTGGGCTATTTAGGGTTTAACACCCATTAATTCTTTGGAATTGAGTTTAACCTTCATAATTTTCATTTTTGGACGGAAAGAGTGTCATAAAATTTTTTTTCACAAGTTTTTTGCAATATTTTTTTCGTCGCTAAAAGTTAGTTTGGGGATTAAATCCCCAAAAGTGCAAATATTGGGTGCCAGAGTCACTATCACAGAATTTTTGGGAACCAAACTCTAAATAATCCTTTTTTGTGGAATTATTGAACAGGGTATTATACAATATTTCCATGTTTTACTTGTTTGCTATTTAGTAATTTGATTGCTTGTTAGAATTTGTAGGTTTCTCACACTACCTTATACTCCTCTATTCTTTTGGTACATTGCCGTGAACAGAATCACCGTCTTGATAAATGTAAGACATTTCTTTTATACCTTAATTATAGGTTTCCTTCAACAATTTCCTTATAATCATGTTGAGTTCTCTTATTTTTATTGAGTACATTTCCCTTTCGTATACATCACAGATGACTTACATTATGTTGGAATATTGTGTTTATATTTATTATTATATTTTATGTCTTGGTTATATTTTCCAATTGGTAAGGGTATTTAGGTATTTTTGCTAACTCTTATGCTAGGATAGGGTTTAGTGTGTCCTATTTATATCCCTTTAAGAGTCTTTGTAATGTATTATTCTTAGCATCATTTTTTTAATTCACAGTTCATTCTATTTTCTAGCATTACAATTACTACTTTACAATTGTTTGTTTTAAATTATCATAATATGAATTACTTCTTTTCTTATCAATCCTGTTTTGTTTATATCATCACAATGTGATGTCTATAAATATTTTAATTCTCAATTTAAAGATTTAAAGGAAAAAAATGTAGGCATGACTGATGAGTTCATAATAAGACATTAATGTCTCGTTCGCAATATGATGAGTATCTTACTTTATCAATCTATTTATTTACCCAAAATTTTTATCATCTTCATACTTACTAATACTTAAATTAACTTTATGGCGAATGAGAGAGATAAAGATGCAAATTTTCCTCACAGTGGAATCAAAACGAGAAATAAGAGTAAATATCAAAGTCTTCTACATTTCTTCTAGATATGATTTATCTTATGGTGGACATATGGAGAGGGTGTGTAGAAATAACTATATCTAAATTACTCATCTTACATTCAATGTTGAACACAATACTTAAGATGTTTCGTGTTGGTTGTTTACTATTTGCACAAAACTGACAAAAAGCCTCTTTCAGTCTAGTTTTCAAAACATATGTTTTTCGCTTTTAGGATCATCTTTTGTTTGGATGTTTAAAGGAAATACTTTCTCTAGGCATTCACATTTTAACTATTAAAAAACAAGTTTTGAAAGTGCGAAATGAGAGAAAATTATTTTCCTTTGCTTACTCTTAACTTCAGCTCCAAATGGAAATAACCCATTCTCTATATCCTCTATCTTTTGGTTGATAATTCATCCATGCTAGAAATACTAGAACTTATTGTACACCTCTTTGGAACTACTTTCAAGACATGTTTACTTTTTATATACCTTAGAATGGGATCGCTGGGTCAACATGTTCATATAGAAGGGAGGTGGGGCGTGAAAATGACGCCATCGGTTCTCATATGTGATTGTTTTCTTCATATTTTCTTATTACAATGTTAGTGTTAATTATATGATGGTCCCTCCTTGTATCCGTTCTATGTGGTATTTTGTTTTGAAACATCTCTAGATTTTTGCTTGCCATTTTTTTGCATTCCATCCCACACATAGGTATTAGTGGTCACTATCATTTCTTTTTCACCTTTCCTTGAAATCTTTTATTTCTATGTTTGTGACGTCTGTCCAGTAAAAATTAGCTTGATAAACTGCTAATATTTGTGTAAGGTTATGACATTTTTTTATAATTGAGTCCAAAGCTTTTCTTTCTCTGTTAAAAGAGTATATAGTAATATTCAATACATTTATATATTGAATCTCCCCAAGAATCTAACTTTTGTGTTTTGATGAGGCTAATGTATGAAATATTGTTGTTTTTGTAGTTATTAAGTTGTCATTAGATCCGTGAAATCAAAATATAGTGGCTTCCTTGGATATTTATTTTTAATGTCAGGTATTTTAGCGTATTCTTTTACACCTATGTTACATATTTACACGTGTCTTTTTAATATTCATTGTAATTGTGTTGAGTTCCTCATTTCTGTAGTTGAATTATTAAAAATAAATAAAAAAAGAAAACAATTTTTTCTTTTCTACTCCATCCTATTTAGTTTATATCATTACACTGTGAAATTTTTAAAATAAAGTTTTTTAGCTCTCATTTCTATAAAGGTTAGAATCTTAATAATAAAAATATAGGGATCAATGATCAGTTAGGAACAAGACATTATCTCATTCATAATAGGATGATTAGCTTGCCTGATAACGTTTTCTTTTCCATTAATGTATTATTCTCTCAAACTTACTAATACTTGAAATATTTATAAGGCGGATGAGAGAATAAATATGCAATATTTTCTCATAGTGGAACCGAAAAGGGAAATGGCAATGTTAGGTATTAAGTAGTGTGTGTTTTCACCCAATTTCTGACCCGGCAGCCTCACCTCTCACCGCCACTAACCACCCTTTCCAGCGCATTTCTCTCCCTACATGTGTAGTTTAATACTCCCCTATATTTCTTTTTAGTTTGTACCTATATTGTCTTTGTACAGGCAAGAGTTCCTACATATGCCTGTATCTCTATACGGTTTATTCCTAAAGAGTTATTTATCATCCAAAAACTTGAGTTGTTTCTCCAAATGGTACAAAATCACAAGCACATGGTTGTGCTTCCTTATCCCTTCACATCCTTGTTTGGTGGATCATTGGCGCTCCCACACCCAAAGTAGTGTGTTTTTTCACGCAATTTCACATCCGGCAGCCTCACTCCTCGCCACTAACCACCCTTTCCAGTCCATTTTTCTCCCTACATGTATAGTTCTATACTCGCCTATATTTCTTTTTAGTTTGTTCCTATATAGTCTTTGTACAGGCAGGAGTACCTATATATGCCTGTATCTCTATCTGGTTTATTCCCAAAGAGTTGTATATTAACCAAAAATTTGAGTTGTTTCTCCGAGTGGTATAAAATCACAAGCACAAGGCCATGCGTTATCGTTTCACATCCCTTTTAGGTGGATCCTTGGCTCTCCCACACCCACAAATCTATGAACCTCCATTAGCATACTACCCACAGCAGAACCCTCAGCCCTCAAACTCCTAAACCACCATAACACCCTCGTTTCTCCTCACAATAAAGCTAAAATATGGTATATATCGTTTTAAGCTCAACACAAAGCTAAAATATGAGTTTGAAACTGAAAATCAATCCGAACCAATCTAAGAACCGTTGGTTCGGTTTGGTTTGGTTCTACAAAAGAGCAGTTTGGTTGCTGTTCCAAAAAATTGAAACCGACCAATCTCGATTCGATTCCTGGTTTAGTAGTGGAACCGAACCAAATCGAATTGTGTGCACCCCTAATTCATAGGTTTCCACCGTTATTAGGGAGGATAAATTTAAAAAGTATTTTTTTTTTACCTTTACTCCACGACTATTAATTTGGGACAAAGATAGTAATTTGATATTTTCTATTTTTAATTGTTTGACTCAATATACTTTTTTATGTATTACTGCGAAGAAGTTTGTTGTTAAAGCCTTACGTGTAGTTAGTGCGATAGGATTTGAGTTGTAATGGTTGAATTTCTAATTTCATCCAAGAGTTGATACTACTCTCTTTTAAAATTAAGAGATCGTCTTTCTATTTTGTACGTCCCAAGTATGAATGAATTTCAAATATCCATGAAGCAAATTCGACTATATTCAAGTAAGTTGTAATTTTTTTCATCAATTATGTTAAAATTCAATTTCATGTAAAAGTTTGACTTTCAAAGGTAAACTTGTAATTTGGGATATTGGGAGATGGATGGGAAATCTAACAATCCAAAACCCTTTTATGATAGGCTTAGAATAAATTTTTATTTAAGGGGAGAAAATGAACGTTATCATCTAGCACCTTAGTGCTCTTTGGAATATTGCATGATTGAATGAAAGAACAGAAAAGTGAAAAGATAATAATGGTTTTAATTTATGAGAAGTTGACCAAGAAAAAAGTAAACTAAAATGGAAATAAAGAACTAGAGTAGGGAAAGAACTTACGGAGTGTAATGATTATTAAGTGGTTAAAGCAATAGCTTTAATGGAAGGTGGGTTGGAGTTGCATGAGTGGAGTGCATGTAGATGATGAGTTCCCCCAAATGTTTAAAAGGGAGTATTTGTAACTGTTGATACCAAAAATTACCCACTCACATGGACCAATAAGAAATAGACATGTGTCATCCACCCTGACAGTAATCTTAGTCCGTAAGGAATAACTACCGACCAAGACCTGGAATGCCAACCATCATACTGGGATGTCAACCAACGCCAGGAAGCCCGATCGATCAACAGTAGGGAGGCCGACCAACATTGTTAGTAAAACGCCAACAGCTAGAAACATTATGAACCTTCTGTACTAATGCAAATGCCTAATTTATAAAGGCATTCCATCCTTTAACATTCCATCTCTTGGTCTTCCTACTGGGTTATAAATACGTTGTAATCCCTTCGTTAAGGGCAAGTGATTGAAAGGCAAACACAAGGCAATAACAAGTACAATGAACGCATGTTTTTCTCTATAAGTCGAACCATTTTAAAAACCTTTTTGTTTCTTTCTTTAACTTACAAATATTATCTGTGATTGATTAATTAGACCTAGTCTAGTTTTTTACATCAACAGATTGACACCGTCTATGGGAACGTGTTTCTAAACGTTTTCACTAATTAATACATGACTGATATTCCTGAATCAAGTACCAGGAATGATGGCATCCTGCCTGTTCCTTTCGCTCCACCAATAAATAACGATTTGACTGGAATCCTAGCTAGCCTCACTAGAGGTAAAGAGTTTATGCAAGATACCATAAGATAGTTAGCCCAAACGCTACAGGTTAGGTCCTCTGCCTTGTCTACTCATGGAAATATGCCACCACCACCTCCAATAAACAACAGACATAGCCAATCCAGAACCACCAGAGATACTTGTTACCATCCAGGAGCAAGTTCTTCACTTAGAACTTCGGAACCATATAATGAACAATCTTTAACTCCTAAAAGATTGAGTTCTTTGGAAAGGTTGAGTAGTGCTTCTCCCTTTGATCGTTTGGGACCCAGGGGGAACAAAAATGTTCTCAGGGCATTATGGAGAAATACTCGACGACTAATCGATCAACGTGAAGGCTCAGCCCAATCCAGATTAGATTCCCAACGAACTACCCTTGCCGAGCAAACTTCACAAGAGGAGAGTTCAGCACAAATAATTGGTTGAAACAGCCGAGCTGCAACACACAAATCTGATGCTGGTAATAATGCATGGAAGGGCTTTATTTAACAATTGGAAGATAGGTTGGGAGAAATGGCAAAGTCAAAAAACCCTTTGCAGAGAAGTTTTGTGAAGGGATCTCCTTTTGTGCAAACCATTGTGGATTTTCCCACTTCTTTAAAGTTTAAGGCTCCTGTGGTTACCCCCAAGTATGATGGGAAGACAGGTCCTGTTCTTCACATAGAACAATACCAAGTAGCAGCTGGCATTTATGCTGTCCCCGACAAAATGAGATGCGGGGCATTCTCAGGAACAATTATAGGTCCTGCACAAATTTTGTATAATAACCTTCCTTGAGGACAAATCTCTAGTTTCAACCAGCTCGCTGAGCTACTCATTGGCAACTTCGACTTTAGAGCCAAACCTGTGAAAAGAGTAGCTCACTTGATCAGTGTAAGAGAAAAGGTGGGAGAAAGTAATAGAGATTATATTACTCTTTTCAACAACGAGAAGATGGAAGTCGTAGATTACGAGAAAAAAATAGCTATTACATCCCTCATGAATGGATTACTCCCTGAGAAGCTCTACTACACACTAAGTTTGTGTTTTAGGTATTTGAAATGATTTTGAATGACATTAAGTTTGTTTTTAGCGTAATTTGTAAGCGATCATGTATTTAGTTCATCAAAATGCCACCATCATTGAAACGCCACATTTAGCCGAAAAACTTGTTGGTTAAATTCTGTTTGATTGGTGTTTACTTTCAGCCATGGGAAATGTGAAATCAAAAAGCTACTAGGAAGCTGAGTTGCCTCGTGCCTTGTAACTATGCCAAAGTTGGGATTTAGAATTTCATTCGAGCAAAGTGTGAGTTTGTTGATTGAAATGCCTTTTTTGATAATATTATTTAGCCTTCAATATCTTCCTTAGTAATAAGCTTAAGAGCACTGTATTTTTTGTACTAATTAATTCTTTAGGTATGAAGAAAAGAGATGGATTTCTAGAGACGGGAAACCAAAATCACCTTCAAATATGAAAGAAGAGAAGGTTCCAATTCATAGTCACTTCAATGAAATTTTCCAACTTGACAGGTAGTCATACAAACATATCTTTTGCCTTCTCTTTTTTTCTTTTGTCTCCCTTCTCCTTTTGATGTTTGACACATCGCAAATATATATAGATCCACTTAGTTACATGTACTTAGATAAGTTGGATATATCAATTTGACATACACAGATCTGAGTTGAATTTACTAATTCTTTCATTTAGACTCAATTTACATGATGGAAAAATTTACATATTTTATTCAGTGATTTGAGAGATGAGGAGTATGTTGGCATGTTAGTGTTCACTTAATATACAAGCCTTCGATTTCACATCACTTTTCGAATGATACTATTTTTCTCTCTATATTTTTTTTATTATTTATCTATGTGGCTAATATTATTGTGTTTGGGATTCGCTCATCTTTAAACAATCAATAACTTCTTTTGGATATGTATCCTATTATCAGTACTTTTTAGACATTGAAGCATTATATTTATAGTTTTCCTTGAAAACAAGAAGCGGAATGGAAGCAAGACGTGGTTTTTTATTAGCACCCATTGCGTTGTTGCCACAACACGGTCTATTTTGTACACATCACCAATGTTGGTGTAACTATTACACTAGAATAGTTATAAATGTGGCACTGGCATGGGTTATATCTAGAGGGTGTTTTGTTAATATTCCTTTGTTCGTGTGAACTTGATCGTCGCTACTTTTGTGATTTAAACGTAAAACGCAATTGCTAGTTGCTTTTTTTTATATATGACTGTTGAAACAATATTATAGTATGTATGAGGCTTTTTTTGTGTACGACTCTTGAATCCATATTTGTAATTTCAGTCTATATGCTTCTGATCTATATGTCTGAATTTATTTGTACATGTTTTGTATAAACAGAGTTGATCCACTTTGGAACAAGGATTGGTACCTCTCGTCACTAGAACTCATGGTGCAAAGGTGATACTCTCATCTTTGTCTCCCCACTCTTATTTTTTTATTATTTAGAATTACATGTCAAAGATTAATATTAAAATTGGCTATGAGAATACACCATATTTTATGGTACAACACTAGGCAGGCATGTTCAGATCATCACCCCATTATCTTTTCTTCAACCTCTACTGTTATGGTTGGCCCTAAGCCTTTCAAATCCATTTCATTATGGATTTCTCATTCTTGCTTTTAAATATATTTTCAATAACACTTTTTCGTTAGTAGAGGTGGCAGGATGACCTATGTATGTTCTGAAAGAAAAATTAGAAAATCTCATGAAAGAATTGACACAACGATATATTTTTCAACTTGAAAACATTCATTAAAAGGTCAGAGTTACCTGTGAATCTCTAAAAAACACTCAATCATTGATTGAGTCTTTTAGTTATTCTGATGCCTTTGCTGGAGAGGATCTATGAATAAACTTTCTTTATCCAAAGCCTTGATTTTCGAAGTTTCATTTTGGAGATATGAGTCATGAATGAAATGGTTGGAAGCAGGTGATAGAAATTCCTCATTTTTTTCTCCAAGTGGCTAATATCACAATAAGTATTAACAGGATCTATCATTTAAATGTGAATGGCAACTGCATCTCAGATCCCTCCCAGTTCAAATCACATATGGTCACCAGGTCAACATTTTTCTTCCCTGTACTCAAGTTGTCATCCAGTTAGTAACTTCACTTTGATTAAAATGATGATTTATCCTATAGTTAGTAACTTCACTTCAATGGATCCTCAGTCTTCTCTAGGACCTGATGGAATTAGTGGCCTATTTTTTCAATCTTGTTGGGAAATAGTGGAATTGGATGTTTGTAATGTGGTCAAATGCTTCTTAAATAATGGTTGGATTCTTCGTGGTTTTAATTCAAACTATATCAGTATAATTCTAAAGTTTCCTGAAGCTGATGAGATTTCTAATTCAAGACCTATAGCTTTGGCCAAGTTCTATTTTAAGATCCTCTCTAAAGTTCTTATTGGTAGATTAGTCAGACTTGCTCCATCTCTCTTATCTCATCATTAATGAGTGTGGGAGGTTATTATTTTTAACTATCTAGGAGTGCCTATCTTCAGATCCAAACCTATGTATTTTCATTTAAGACCTATTGCAGAAAAATTCAGGAATAAATTAGAAGGTTGTCATCCCCTTCAACATGTTCCCTTAACCTGAAAATAGAGGCTAATATTAGAACATTATGAAATATGTCGAGAGATAAAACCTTGGGCATTTTTCAATTAAACATATTTTATCGCTACAATTTCACGATCCTTTGCCTAGGAGCGATTGAGCCAGATACATGGTGCTTTGCAACAGTCCTACATAGGATGGCAACTCAATAAATTCATTATAACACCTTCAGTTCACACAACTAATGCCATTGCCAACAAATTTTTGTGGTTCCCTATTTCCATTTTTCTTGCTTTCCTAAAACACAATTTGTCCCTCTTTCTTAAGTACTGGATGGATATCACCACCCCCACAAAGAACTAAATTCAATTGAAGTGATAGGAAACTAAGCATACAAAAGCAAAAGCATCATATGCTACAACATGAGGGAAAATTTTACAGTGCCACTTTTTTCTGATATCTTGGGGTATCCAGACCTATGTAGAACCTATACTTCAAAAATGACAGAAAATGGAGTATCAGATGCAGATATGGTCCCAATACGGCTCTGTACATACCCCTGTGTGCTGCCGCTGCTTTGTGGATGAAAAGACTGCTGCGTGTTGTCGCTGCTCCGCTTCGACAGGGGGCTGCGTTTGCGAGTGAGGGAGAGAAGAGAGGACAGGGGCGGGGTGGGAGAGGAGAGGACAGGGGAGAGAGAGAAGAGAGGACAGGGATTGCTGCTGCTCTGCTTCGGCAAGGGGCTACCACTGCATTTCAATTTTTTTTTTTGCATTTCACATCCTTCATTTGCAATTTCCCAAATGCATAAAACCATGAAATTTACGTGCAACAAATCACTAAATAAGTAATGCACGTTGCTTCACAAGGGAGTGCTTTCTATGTACTATATACACTACAAAAAAAATGTCCTTTTGTGACTGGTATATTAGGGACGGATTTGAGTAGCCGTCCCTAAAAATAATTATTTAGGACGGCCAAAACTTCCGTCCTATATATATGTATTATTGGGGACGGTTAGAGTCTTCCGTCCCAAATATTACATAAAAAAAATGCTCATAAGGAACGGATTAAATTACCATCCCTTAAAAATTGGTCCCTTAAACCTTTTAAGGACGGCTGAATTTTTTTTTCCTCTTCATTTACATTGTTCCCTCTAATCCCCAAATTCCATTTCCCCCTGAAAACCCCGATTACCCTCTTCTCTCTCTCTTCTTCCATCACTCACGGAAGCTCTCCTCTCTTTCTCGGCTTGCCGGCGTTGGCTCTTTCCCCCTCTCTCTCTCGGCTTGACTACAGTGGGTATCGCCGATTGTTGTCGAGTGGCATGAGCATGTGCCTTTCTTTCTTGGCGCAATGCCCTAGATCTGATGATATCTACCTTAAGCTTCACTTTAAGGTCTCTCTCTCTCTCTCTCTCTCTCTCTCTCTCTCTCTTTATATATATATATATATATATATATATATATATATATATATATATGTATATATATATATATATGTATATATATATATATAAGCTTGAATATATGTTATTGAATTTGTGTATGGTCTGTGTTTAGCTGTACCAGTTTCTGGTTTGGAGAACTGGAAGCAAGTTCAATGCTGTGATATTGAAGAGGTTATTTATGAGCAAGATTAACAAGCCTCCAATTTCACTCTCTAGGTTGATTAAATTCATGTAAAGAAAGGTTTGTTTTTTACTTTCTTTTTCAATCACTTGCTAATGTTATTTTAAATTTGTTTTTGTTTAAAATTTGTTATGTTCTGTCTCACACACATATTTGTCAATTTTTTATACACAAGAAAAGAATATTTTGTTAGTATTTTAAAATTTTGGTACGTTAATTAAACGGCTCTCTTTATATACGAGAAATTGGGTACAAGAATACGTAATATTATTTTCATTAGATTATATAAATAACATTTTTTTTGTATACAACTTGCTAAAATGGACGAAAAAGTTCAATTTATAAAAGCTATTATGTCATTTATGTGCTGAACAAAATTAACTGTCAACTCTTGGTGGCGCTTAGTATATAGTGTAGATATGGTGTGAAAATTTATATGTTTTTTGACTTTCAGGACAACAAGATAGCTGTGCTTGTTGGTTGGAAGTGTGATTGATGACAGTGGGGTTTATGAGGTACCAGCAGTCAAAGTGGCGGCTTTTAGATTCACCTGCTAGAGCGAGGATTGTGAAAGCTGGTGGCGAGTGTATCACTTTTGATCAGCTGGCTCTCAGGACTAATCTTGGTCAGAACACGGTATGATGTTGAACACCGTCTTCAAATATCCAACGTTTATAGATGCAGAATTGTTGATTCATTTGCTTGTCGTTGTTTGATTTATTTAATTTCTTAATTCATATAGAATCAAAGGTTATGCGAAGTACTGTTATGGTGAAACCTCTCTACATAATTTTGGTCAGCTTTCATTAGCTTTAGCTTGTTCATCAAATAAATTGTTTGACATTTCATCTTTGAGAAGACATGATGGCTTCGAGGCTTGGTCGTCATTTATTTTGCCACATTGAGTTTGGTCCCCATAATTTTAGGCAGTGCCTGAGCACACCAGACTTAGAGTATTCTAGTGCAGGGGACTAGAATATGCATTCGTATGCTAATGAAATGTAGTTAATTCATTGGAGCTCGTTGGTACCCTACTACAATTTAGTACATTTCTTTCATTAAAAATATTCTTGAATAAGCAAATATTCTTGACACCTCCACCTTACACGTGTCATATTTAGAGAGAGAGAGAGCTAAAAAATGTGTCCCCATTGGTGAAATAAGATTGCAAGACCACTCCAGAACGTGAAACCTCAACGTTAACTCGCCAATGTAAAACCATGGTCACCTAGACACATATCAACACCATAATATCTTTGGAGACCTATTTTTTTTAAAAAGAAGACATTTCTTGATAAAAGAGAGAATATCAGTCTTTAGGTTGCTGACATAGAAGGAAATTTGAGGCAGACTATACATCAAACATCTAGACATTGGAAGATTTGAAAATTATAATCTAAAAGCTATTTGAATTTCTCTAAGAACATCTTCTAAATTTGAAAAACAGTAAGAGCATCTTTGAGAAACACCATATCTAGATAACATGATAGCAACCTTGTTCACATCTCTTTGACAATGATTGATGGAAAATTAAACATTTTGAAGAAGATATTCTGTGTCTTCGATGATGTCTTTAATTCTCCGAGGGATAATTTTTTAATTGGAAGAAAGAATATTGAAAATGACTTTTGAATCAATCTCAATATCAAAGTGATTATAATTCTTTTTAGCACAAAAAATATGACCCTCCTTGATAGCTTGAGCTTGAACTTCATGAATTGAAATATGAAACAAACTTTGAGAAACTGCCCAGACAAATCCTCCCAAATAATTCTTATAATGATTCCAACTCCAAAATTGGAATTGAAACCTTCACTATGTGAATAATTAATCTTCAATCTTCCCTTGTTTGGTTTCTCCCAAGGATGAGATGAAAAGATTATGGGAGTAGGCAGCTTGATATTGATTTTAAAGATTCTCAATGCATTCTGACTTATATCTTTTAAACCTCCTTTAAAAATGAGTTTATTAACTAGCTCACAATTATTTGAAATCACCTTGTCAACAATGAAATAATGCTTCATTGATTTAGAATAAAAAATAGCTTTGTTCCTACATAACCAGATCTCCCAAATTATGCTCTAAGGAATAATCTTGAATAACCCACCTTGAAGAATCAGAATTACCTGCTTTGATACACCAATAAATTACTAATCATGGACTGAAGTAGGAAGATTAGAGATTCCCATTATATTATTGATGACATTCCACACTTTTGAAGAAACTGGACCTGTTCTGAACAGGTGATTTAATGATTCTGCTGATTTATAACATCATACACATCTCGAAGCCATTGTAATTCCCACCGTTTGCACTGTCTCATCAATAAGAACACATTTATATAGGACTTTCCAGAAACAAATAAATATTTTGGAGTGCCATATAAACTTGAAGGCCAAAGATGAAAGATTTTTAGGTCTGGACAATTCATATGCAAAATCAAAGTTTGCATATAAATGTTTTGATTCATCTATTTGATTACCTTTAAAATTTCATATTCTTCAGGAATGGATGCTAACTTGCAATTTCTTTCTTCTGAAATAAGCTTAGGAATCCTCTGAAGCATGCCTTTATCTTCTAATGGACCTCTAGAAAATAAGTTATAAAAATAAAAAATGAATATGTTAACAATTCATTTTTTATCCTCTTGAATGATGCCATCCTCATCTTTGATTGAATGAATCTAGAGCCTACTTCTAGCTTGTTGAACTTGAGCATGGTAAAAATTTGTGTTTCTATCCCCATTTTCTATCTGAGCACCGCTTGAGTTTTAAAACCAATACTTCTCTTCTTTGGCTAAAGAAGAATTGATGTCTGCTTTTGATTTAGAACATATCTGTCCCTTCTCACTGATAGAGTCTTGCTCCAATCTCAGCTCTTCATGCAGAAGGTTATCCTCTAAATGAATGATCTCCTAAAACATATCTTTAAAATTCTCCTTGATCCACTCTTTCAACCTGGCATTAAACCTCTTAAGTTTGAAAGAAAAAAAATCCATAAATCTTCCTATAACAGGTTTTTTCAAAGATTCTTTGACTGTCAGATTAAAACTATCATGTTCTCCCCAAATATTAAGGAATTTGAATGATTTAATCACTTTATCTTGAGGATAGGGGATGGAAAAAAGAAGAGGTCTATGGTTTGAATAATTTTTGTTTAGATGTATTGATGTAGAGTTTGAGAAAGAGTTAATCCAATGTGAATGAACTAATCCTCTATCTAGTCTTTCAAGAATCATAGATCCATTTACTTCTTTAGCCCATGTGAACCTTGAACCAGGATATCCCATATCTTAAAGAGAACAACTGGCAATGCATGAATTAAAATAAGAATCACTTCCCATATTTATAGGCCTACCTCCAGCTGTTTCATCACCATTAGAAACTCTATTGAAATCTCCCACTATAATTAATGGAAACTAATTACAAATAGCAGTGTTGAAGAAACAACTGGCAATGCATGAATTAAAATAAGAAGCACTTCCCATATATATAGGCCCATTTGAAATCATGGAGTCCATTTGAAAGTTCTCATTGGACTTTTCCCAAAAAACCATTAATCTTTCATCCATAGTCTTATAAAATATTTTTGGCGATTGACTCTAATGAGGATGTGCTTATGATCTAACAAACCTATGTGATATGCAACCTTAATACCAAATGATTCGAAAAATTTCTTAATGAATTCCATCGAAGGCTTAACATGGGAGAACTTTCCTACAATATCATGTTTGTAGTGAGATGAAAATTGTTTAACTTCTTCATTAGAGAAGAGAATACCTGGTTATCCTTTGTATTTCGAAAGAGGATTGAAGTTTATATGATGGGACGAGATTGGTTCTTTCAGTAAACTAACCAATGATTTTTGCCAAGGGTTAAATGGATCAGGAGGCTTAGGGTTGAGGGTAGTGGATGAAGAAAGTTGTCAGATTGCTATGCAACCCCAATTATGGTAAGGATGGCTAGGCTAGAAAACAGAGTGAATCGAGAGTGGTTAAATCCTAATTTGGAAACCTATAAATAATGTTTTTAGTATCTTTGTATATACATTCTCTATTTTAGTCTTAATTACCTTAGAGTTGATGTTATTTATTCATGTTCTTAGAGTGTGTTATACTACCTTTTATTTTGATATTGATATAAAGTTTCAATATATGCTGATATCACTGTTTCTACATTTGGGATAAATATGCTACATTATATCCAAATGTTGTTTGATCATATATTTATTGTGCATTTGATACTTTATTTGAGTTTTGTTCTTTATTTGTAGGAAAGTGTAAAGAGATTATTGAAAGTGCTACCGGAGGATCAACAAAATGACTTCGAAGTGCGAAATGAAATATTCGATGAGTTGATAGGGTCCGACGGACATGATCATGTCTTGTGCATGGGAGTAGATCTTCGACTGGCACCCAAAATGTTGTCACAATAGCGGAATATTCAATATTAATCATCTCAACAATGCGAGCAAGAGATAGTCGAATTACGCAAAGAGATCGAGGAACGTGAAATTCGCCATCAAGAAGAGCTTGATCATGTTCGGGACGAGGTTCGTGTCAAGACAGATGCCAAAATCAACAAGGCTAAAAAGTTTTTTCTCAATTTGATACTGCAAGCTGACTTTCGCGTATCAAATGATGCACTTGCTTAGGTATTTTCTTAACAATTAGAATTATTTTACTAATAATTTGAGATTAAGCTAGGCCATGTGGGCCACGGAATATTTATGACGATGAAATTAATTTATGTGATCATTTGGGCTTTTGTTGTTGTTGAGTTGCATTTTAATGTTAAAACAGGTTGGTTTTCATGAATAAACAAAGGGAACTTTGTCGAATTTTTTTAAAAATAACAAGTGATTTAAAAATAGTTAAGATGACAACATACGGATTACCATAGTTGAATATTGTACTAATTTATGTTTATTTTCTCTTTCACAGGTTCGGACATCATTTGGAACAGGTGTTGGCCATCTCTATTTTTTGGGTTTCCTATGTCTTCAAATTGGCTATTTGATATTTTTGGGGATGATTGTAGTCTGAATCATATAGCTTATGTTTTAAGTTGGTTGTTTTACTTTTTGGAGATGTTTTGTTGGAAACCTTGAATATGAATGAACGAATTTACAGAGTTTTGTTGATCTTTTATCATAACTTGGACATTTGTTGATATTATGACTAATATTGAATGACGCTAGAACCTTTCCTAAAATGTTGTCACAGTAGCAATTTTGGTGGCAACTTTTTAAGGGACGATTAGCAGTGTCCCTAATAATATTATTAGGGACGGCCAACCCCTTCCCAAATATTATCGTCCCTAAAATGCGGCTACACAAAATTATTTGGCGACAATTTTGGCGCCAACTTTTAAGGGACATTTTTTGTCGTCCCAAATAATATTATTAGGGACGACAAAATCCGTCCCTAATACATTTGGGACGCCATCAAATGTGACCATGCCTTGTCGTCCCTAAAAGGCTTTAGGGACGGATATATAGTCTTTAGGGACGGATTTTAGAAGTGTTTTTTTTTGTAGCGATATACCACGCAATATGTCACCTTGCAAATTCATTCTCTGGCAAAAAAGTTACAAAAGTTCATGCAATACCACGAAGAACTAATCTACCATATGCTTCTATAAAACTTTTGAGTTTATAAATGGCCAAAACTTCTTCTCAAGAAAATTCCGTGTGGGCCAAAAATTTCATCTGTACTTGATGCATTCTTGAAATAAAGTCAGTCACTGTAGCTTGGATATACATTTGCAGAGATAGATACGAGGGAGGTCTTGGTGGTAGAAGAATAACATCTTTGAATATAGCATTATTGCTTAAACATGCTTGGGACATAACTTCTAAACATACAAACTTGGGAACGTCTTCGTTATCATTCGAAGGATTATTCTCATAATCGATTTTACTCTCCAAGACTTCATGTTCCATTCACTTGCTGAAATATATCTTTAAAAGATTGATTATTCCAAGTTTGTAACTCTTTTTTTGACCTTTACAATTTTAAGGAGAATATTCGGAATGGGTTACCTCTCATGTCCTTTTCTAAAGAGTTTTGAAGTACTTCTTTAATATCGTTGTGAAAAGTCCATATACTTTGGAATTTCAAGTGTTGGGCACGAACACATACCGTTGGAGAGTGAAAATTCAAACCATCTCCAAAATGACCTCGTAAGAGGTACGAACACCTCGTACGGGATCAATGTATATTGTAGGAACTGACCGCGTAGTCACAAGAGTTCCGATTTGAAAATTCGACGATAATTTGAAAATATTTAGACTTAGACTTAAAAACATGTCATTAGAGGGTGAAAATACAAACCAGCCCCCAAACGGCCCCGTAAGAGGCACGAACACCTCGCACGGGGCCAATGTAACTTGTAGGAACTAACTGCCTAGTCACGGGGCATACGGTTTGAGAATATGACGATAATTTGAAAAAAACTAGACTACGGCTTAAAAACATGCCGTTAAAGCCTAAAAACCCAAACCAGCCTCCAAACGGCCCCGTAAGAGGCACGAACACCTTGCACGGGACCAATGCAACCTGTAGAAACTGACCGCGTAGTCACGATTATCTGAATTTGAGAATATGATGATAATTTCAAAATATGTAGATTAGGCTTGAAAACAAGCCGTTTGAGGGTGAAAACCCAAACCAGCCCCCAAACGGTCCCGTAAGAGGCACGAACACCTCGCACGGGACCAATGTAACTTATAGGAACTGACCGTGTAGTCATGGGTCTCCCGATTTGAGAATATGACGACAATTTGAAAATAATCTAGATTAGGTTTAAAACATGCCGTTAAAGGGTGAAAACTCAAACCAGTCCCCAAATGACCCCGTAAGAGGCACGAGCGCCTCGTACGGGACCAATGTAACATGTAGGAACTGGCCGCGTAGTCACGGGTCTCCTTGTTTGAGAATATGACGATAATTTGAAAATATCTAGATTAGGCTTAAAACAAGCCGTTAAAGGGTGAAAACCCAGACCAGCCCCCAAACCGCCCCATAAGAGTCACGAACACCTCGCACGGGACCAATGTAACATGTAGGAACTGATCGCGTAGTCACGGGTCTCCCGATTTGAAAATATGACGATAATTTGAAAATATTTAGATTAGGCTTAACAACAAACCGTTAAAGGGTGAAAATTCAAACTAGCCCCCAAACGGCTCCGTAAGAGGCACGAACTCCTTGTACGGGACCAATGTAACTTGTACGAACTGACCTTGTAGTCACGGGTCTCCCAGTATGAGAATATGACGATAATTTTAAAATATGTAGATTATGCTTAAAAACAAGCCGTTTGAGGGTGAAAACTCAAACTATCCCCCAAACTGCCTCATAAAAGGCACGAACACCTTGCACGGGACCAATATAACTTGTACGAACTAACAACGTAGTCACGGGCCTCTCGGTTTAAGAATATGACGATAATTTGAAAATATATCGATTAAGCTTAAAAACAAGCCCTTAAAGGGTGAAAATCCAAATCAGTCCCCAAACGGCCCCGTAAGAGGCACGGACATCTCGCACGGGACCAATGTAACTTGTACGAACTGACCGCGTAGTCGTGGGTCTTCCGGTTTGAGAATATGATGATAATTTCAAAATATGTAGATTAGGCTTGAAAACAAGCCGTTTGAGGGCGAAAACCCAAACCAGCCCCCAAACGGCCCCGTAAGAGGCACGAACACCTCGCACGGGACCAATGTAACTTGTACGAACCAACCGCATAGTCACGGGTCTCCCGGTTTGAGAATATGATGATAATTTCAAAATATCTATATTAGGCTTAAAAACAAGCCGTTTGAGGGTGAAAACCCAAACCAGCCCCCAAACGGTCCCGTAAGAGGCACGAACACCTCGCACGGGACTAATGTAACTTGTACGAACTGACGTCGTAGTCACAGAAATCTCGATTTGAGAAGATAACGATAATTTGATAATATATGGATTAGGCTTAGAAACAAGCCGTTGAAGGGTGAAAACCCAAATCAGCCCCCAAACGATCCCTTAAGAAGCACTAACACCTCACACGAGACCAATGTAACTCGTAGGAACTGATCAGGTAGTCATAACTTGCGTAAGATTTTCAATTTTAGAATATAATAATAATTTCAACTCCTATATGTAATTTTTTAGCTCGAGTAAGCTGTTTTTTTTGTATCCTATTTTTTTTTGCAGGATAACATTTTTTCGTTAGCATTTATTCACGTGGAACACATGGAGAACTGGTTTACAACAAGGGGTTTATCCATGATTCTATTTTTTTGTGTTATGGCCGTGCGGGCTTTTGTAGTTTTATTGTTAACTTTTATGGTCGTGCGGGCTTTTTTAAGTTTATTGTTATATTTTTTGGGCGTGCAGGCTTTATGTTACGCAGGTTTCAGAATTTCCAGAAAATAGAGGAAACTTTGCCCAATTTTTTTTTGTCTGTGAACTACTAAAGACTTGTAATATTTTGAAGTTTGTATGTACATTAGTTTATCAACAACGTGCAAGATTTGCAATTTGTGAATTTTCTTATTTTCAAATATTTTTTTTCTTTTATCCAAAAATTTGGCATAGTTCAAAATCGTGCCAAAAGTGTATCAAATTCTGGCAAGGTTTTGAACTGTGCCAAAAGTTTATCAAAATGTGCTCAATCTGGCACAGTTCAAAACTGTGCCAAAAGTGTGCCAGAATTGGTCTTGTCTGGTCAAATCTGGCACACTTTTAAATCGTGCCAGAAAAAATGGTCATTTTGGAACACCTGATTCTGGCACAGTTCAAAACTGTGCCAGATTTGATCTGGCACAGTTTTAAACAGTGACAGATTCCTATTTTTGGTGTAGTGACAAAAGTACCAATAAATAGATAAGCCGAGTGAAAGAAAGTGTTTAATAGTGGAATTTTATCAAACACGATAATGGCATTCCATTATATCATGACATAAATTCAAAACATGTACATATGAACAAACGTAGTCAATAGGATGCAAAACAGAACATCAAATTTAATGAAATCTAAATAGAAAATGCAATAAAACCAAAGAATATGTAATTAGTTAGAATATTTTACATATATCTTGAAAATTGTTGTGTTATGTATGTATTGGTCTAGAATTTATCTTAGGGTGTTGTAGAAAATTTTGCCCAACTTAGGTTAGTTGGTAGTGGAAGAGAGAAATGGACAAATTTTGTTTGCTTAGGGTATGAGATGGAAAGACAATGAAAAAATTAGCTTTAAAAGAATGTCGTGGTGAAAAGTGAGATCGATAGGGAATCTAGATATGGAGGAGTGGGTGTCGTGATGAGGTGAGATTTAGACGATTTTAGAACCGACTGGTTTGAGTGGGAGTGGGAGTCTTCTTTAGCATTAATTAAGGTGCTTCTAATTAAACCGTTGTATAATGAACAAAGAAAAAACCATTTAGGTCGGTTAATTAAAAATGAGATGGGAAACCAATTGGATGAAATCATTTATAGCGCCCCACTTACGAGTGATGAAAATTTATTTTTTATAATACACATTTGATAACAAAGTCAACTTGTCAATTTCTAATACCAAAACCAAATGAGAAGGAATAGGTGATCTGACATAGATTAAAGTTCATATAAACATTATTGATTAAATTAAATATATATTATACTAAGGTTTTTGGGCAAGTACGAAATTGAAGTGAACATTTCTAATAAGCAAGAAAAATATAAGCTAAAAATTATCTTATCTTTCTACTGGTTCGTCTTATTTTTCAGTTAAAACAATTCTACAATACAATTCAATGTGGAACAACCACACTAGAGCTACGTCGGTCCAACAATTTATGGACATCTTGCAATCTTTGAATCAATTTCAACCGACAACCTATTGGATGGAAAATGGTCCCTTAAGACAAGAACCGAACAGTCAGATACCACCAAACACTCCAAATTGGCATTCATAAAAAGAAAAAGCGACAAAATAGAAAACTATACACATTTGTATTGGATTTAATACTCCTCCAAGCAAGAATTACAAAAAAAAAATATCACTCTTGGGGGGGGGGGGGGGGGGGGGAATAATTAAAACTCAAATATGCCCATGAAATGTACATAAAATCCATTAACACAACTTTTTAAAATTGACCAAAATTATCTTCAATTTGACTTCTATGTTGGTAAAATGAACATTCACCTCATTTTTTTTTCGTATTCCCATAATAAAAAAACAATCATACCTAATCAGCTAGTTCAAAAAATAAGAAGATCTGATATCATTCTTCGTCAATAATCATCAACAATAGTATAATAAAATAAAGACAACATTTTTATAAGAATGAACAACTAAAAAACCCATTTACCCAAACAATACAAAAAATCAAACTTAGATGAAGATTAGAGTTACTGATACTCACAAAGTAGAAAATATCATTTATTTCTCTGGGAAAGTGAAAACAACAACAACAAGAACTACAATTCTAGAAAACCAAACATCTTATCTCTTACAAAAAAAATATGTAATTGATAAATGAGAACAAAGAGAATAAACAATTTAATAACTGGAATTGTGGAAAGGCTAGAAACACAATAAGAAAAAATCGAACTTTGTTTGGATTTTTTATTAACACTTGATTGGAGGAGGAGATTATTGTATGGTATCGGTAGCTTGTACCATTGTTGGAGGAGATTATGGTTGAGAATTTTGCTTATTGTATGATATTGGTAGCTTGTACCGTTGTCGTTGGAGGACTTCATTTCGATTTTAAATTGATAAAGGAGTGATAGCGATGAGGGTAACAACAGGGGTGATGAGGGAAACAATAGAGGTTATGAGGGAACAACATGATAGGGTTATCGTGGAGAGTGGGGACTATTTGGGCCAGATTATTAGAAATATATGACTTTTTTTTTAAAAACCAATGCATATAATTGGTGAAAAAAACATTTAGGTCGGGTGATTATAAGATAGATGTAAAAATAATTGGAAAAGTGAGTTTACAACTATTGAGACCAACGTTTTATTTTAATTATGGGCTGGCCACCCGGTATTTTAATAGCTAGGGTGTCAAAACAAAGATCTGAGTTATCATTACCATATGTTATGTGATCTTTGTTGCACCAAGTTGTGTTTGTTCATCACTTGAACATTGTTGGTTTTGCGGTGGAGAAGCGAAGAATGTTACTTTCGTGTTCAACAACGTAGATGACACAAGGTCGTATCGGTGGACACCGAGGCATTCGTGGAGGCGACTGTTGTGGACGAACATCGTGGAAGAAGGTCACTTTCCGCATGGGCACTGTGAAAATTGGTAGAAGATCAGAGGAGTGTCAAGTCTCGTAGGTGGATCGAGTCATTGTATAAGACTACCGTCTGACTTTGTAAAACCATTGTCATAGTGATTGTCTGGCCTGGGCTGTCTGAGATTTTTTTTCGATTGGGTTTTTACTCGTACATCGGTGTGGTGAGTATTGCTTTACTTTATTTTACTTGCTTTAGTCACTAGTTGTATGCTTGTTAAACAAGATAAAATCTGATTAAGTTAATTTTTGTCACAACTTGATTTGATAAAATTGAAAAAGAGTTTTTCAAAAAGAGAAAGTTGGTTTGCATTCATTATTAACTTAATTCCGCTCAAGCAAAAGTTTTTGTTGAAAGTTATAATTTGGGTCCTTACAGATGGTAGTGCATTCTCATTTTTTTTAAATGTAATATTTAACGCTTTTTAATGTAATTATACATATATTTTAAGAGAGCGCACGCATCGCACGGGGTTAAGACTTAGTTAAATAGAATAAGGATATATTACCTGAAAGCTCACTCCCCGATTCAATACCCCAATTAATCCACACGCTTCTTTAAATGCCAAAATTATTTTAACCCTTAATCAATTTTTAAAAAACAATGGATTATATCAGAGAGTTATGATTTATTCTTTTAAAAGATATTCTTTTAATTTTTTTAAAATTTACATTAGATTGATAAATAACTAGAGTTATAATTTATTTTGAACTTGAACAAGCTTTACATTCAATTAATATTTAATGGATCAATTATAAAAAAGTCTCTCAAATATTTTTTAATACCCATTTAGTCCAATCATTTTTATTTTATTTCAAAAAGTCCTCAAACACTCATTGAACCAATATTCTCTTATTTTTAAAGGTCCGTACCAGCGACACACATTGAGTATTTTTATGTGTTTTGGAACAAAATAAAATAACTTGTAGTAAATGTGTATTAAAAAATAGTAAACATTGTTATTTTTATTTATAAAAACATATTTTTTAATTTTAATAAAAAAACTGTTTAATTTGATGTTTTAAATTCGCGATTGATTAATGCCGTTGACGAGAACCTACATTCCTAGACCCACAACATTTGTTGAATGTGGGTGCGCGACAGCTGCACTAATCAATTGCGAATTTAAGACATCAAATTAAACAATTTTTTTATTAAAACTGATTTTATAAAAAATAAAAAAACCGTATAATGTCTTACCTAACATAATTTAATTGACATTAGATAGGACATAAAACTGATTTTATAAAAAAAAAAACTACCTAAAAAAAGATATAAAACTGATTTTAACAAAAAAAAAATTATTACCTAATAAAAAAAAATAACTATTGAAAAAAATTATGTCGTGTCATATCGTGTTTTAAATAGGTCATGTTCGTATTTGGTAAAAAAGATTGTTTTTTAACTCATTTAATTGGACCGGATTCGGGTTATTTTAATTTAGTCATGTCCGTGTTCCTTTTTTTTTAATATAAAAACATAGTTTTTGTAGATAAAAAATACAATTTTATAAATAAAAAAAATTATACAAAATAATTTTTTAGGTTTTGTAAACAGTTTTTTAATTAAAAAACTGATAAGAAGTTTTTTTATTTAAATAAAATATGTTTGGTTACTAAGTTAGAGACAAATGGGGGCATTTGGTTTGGATCCGGTAAAGCAAGAGTAGCACCACTCATTAAAACAACACCTATGATAGAAATTCCTTTTACCCCCAAACCCCATAATTAATTAAAAAAAAATGATACATATATCGAAAAAAGTGTATACCGTAAATATTTCAAAGGTGTTGTCCCATGATATGGATCCCTTGATGCTACAATACTATTAAAGTATATTGGGTAAATTCAAGGATATATTTTTCAGTAAAAAAGTTCTTCTATGCTAACTCATAATTTCGATATCCTTCTACTGTGACTTAATTTTTGACATAATTTTTTGGAACAAACTGACGTGTCAATTTGTTATTGGTTTGTTTTTAGGTCCCACTGGCGTGGACCCCCAAAATCAACCAATAATAAACTGTCATGTCAGTTTGTTCTGAAAAATTATGTCAAAAATTAAATCACAATAGCATTTTTGATTCAGTATCTATTATCCACGTAGTCCTGTTCCGATCAATGGATATCCCTATTACCACTAAAGTATATTATCTACGCCGTAACCAATCAGTGGATATCCCTATCACCACTAAATTTTTTTTTGTCCACGTAGTCCTGTTTGGGTGGACTGTTTCACCCGTATCTATTATCCAACGAAAATCCCCCCAAGGTAAAACTGCTATACCAACACGAAATCTTAAGCAGTATCCTGTAGTACTTTCTTTGCTCACGAAATCTTAAGCAGTATTATGTAGTACTTTCTTTGCTTAATTGGGTTTCCAACATAAAATCCAATACCATGTGTTTACGGGATGCAAAGCCACTATTAAATGTCATATTCTCTTTCATGCTCTACACGTTCAAGAATGGCCAGATTACCCTTAGATCACTACACATCGAAGCCAGGCCATACGATCAGTTCTACATGCTGGATGCAAAGTGACCCCTAAACTCTATTAAATACCATATTCTCTTTCTTCCTATACACGTTCAACAATGTCTAACACCACAATACCCATCGATTACTGCTGTTATGCATGGCCGGGAGACGATTCAATCATACCAACAGACATCGAAGCTAGTCAATACGGTCAGTTCTACATCATATTTTCTGTTGATTTCATGTACCCTCCAGCCCATCTAGTTGAGAATGAAGAAGAAGTTGAAGAAGATTATCTGCAGATGCACAGCGCCACTCGTTCAATGGAGTTTTGTGTGCCATCTGATCAATTAGCAGATAGCACGTCATGGTGGTCCACCATATCAGGCATGCTCTCTTGACTTGGAGTCCCATTAGATATACAACCCTTCATGATATACCGTATATCAGATTGTGTTGCTACAATACTGGCTAGTGGTTCCCATGATAAAGTAAAACCTATACTTGTCTCTATTGATGTACTAGTAGATCTAGACTATAATGAAGAAGTTTTTGGTGAATTTACTGGACCCGCTAGTGAATCGTCGCTGAGGGTATTAGAGAAGGTGACAGTGGAGGAGTTGGGAGAAGTAAATCAATGTGTGATATGTTTGCAAAGGTTGGAAGTTGATTGTGAAGCTACACGTCTACCTTGTTCGCATCTTTATCATGGAGGCTGCATTGTTAATTGGCTTAGAGTCAGTAATTTGTGTCCACTATGTCGCTTTCAGATGCCTAATTGAGATCTTCCAATTTGGGGTATTATGTGGCATCTCATTGATTGGTTAGTTTGTGTTTCATGTTGTTTGCCTACATGAATGGAATTGCGAATTTTTTTCTATATCTCGTGTCCATATGCTTATACTAATAAACTAAAGTCCCATTCTAAATTATAAATATCTAATTTCCTAAAAAATGACTTCTTTTGTGTAAACGTATCGAGTGATGTGCAAATTTATTCTTTAATTTATTTTTTGTGTTCGAAGAATAAACTGCTTTTTTGTTCCGCATAATGATTCATTTTTTCCTCAACATATAATTGTATTATATGTGATTGTTTGAATAGTCAAATACATGCTGAATTCTTGATTAAATTATTAGTATTATCTAAAAATGATTTTGCTAATTACACGAAATGGAGAGAAATATGTACATAATAACTCCTAACATACATGGACTTATAATGATGGGATAGAGAGAAAAATGATTGAGACAAGTATTCAACACTTTGTCCTTAGCATAAACATGTCAGAAAATACCAAGCAGAAAAATGAATGCAGTGGCCCAATTTATAGTTTTCCAAACGACAGCTGGGAGTTGTTAAAACTGATCAAAACTATCACAACATTTGGATGTAAATATAAAAGACAAACCTGAAAAAATGGACTCTACAATTGGGTCACATTACGAATAGAATTTTGGATCAAATACGCCGACATTTAGCAGTGTTTTCATGACTTTCAATTAAAATATGGGAATTCTGGTAGGATTAAATTTGAATAAAGCATGTATAGGTTCACATCCAGGCGAAAAACCCCATTTGGTTTGGGGTGAAAAATTAGCTTACTTAGTTATAACTTCCATTAAAATTTACTAATTGATAGCGAGAAACTTACCACAGGGCGATTTAACGAACCCATTTCTTGACATTGTTTATAGAAGGCCAGATCAGAAAATAAACCGTCGACCATTTCCTCAAATTCTGATTTTTCCTCTGCCACAGGCGACTCATCTCTGAATCTGAACTTCAAAGGAAGTGGATCCTCGGTCGGAGATTTCTCTTTGACTTTGAGTTTATGATCTGGATCATCAATCTCACCGTTATCCAGAATTGAACCCATGAGAATTCTGACGATATCATCTTTTTTTGATTTACAAACTCTAATCCTCTTAGTGGGTGTAGGAGTGTCATCTTCTTTTTCTTGAACTTGGGGAAGAATAGATTTATTAGTACCCAAATCTTTACAGACTCGCCTCTTCATAGTGGGCTTAGGAGTGTCATCTTCTTTTCCTTGAACTCGGTGAAGAACATATTCCCTAGTACCCAAAGCTTCACAGACTCTCATCCTCTTACGATTATCCTCATCTTCTTTTTTAACTTGTGGATGAGCAGATTTACAAGTACCTGAAAATGAAATACATAAACATAAAAAATGCAATGGAGATTTTAGTGAAAGTGAAAGTTTTCAACTAGCTAAGTTGAAAACTCTTCAATTTCATCCGGGTGAGAAGTGTTTCACTCCTAACCAATTAACAAACAGGGGCCAAAAATAAAACATATGAGCTCAAGAGGTAACATAGCTTCATAACTTCAGGATTGCATACTTTATGCAAACTAAGAATACAGTCCAGACATTTGTTTCTTCTGTTATAAGATATTTATGTATTGTAATTAATTTTTGAGAGCATGTATAATTTGATTATGATTTTCTAGGTATTTTCCCCAGAGTGAAATATGAACCTTTTTCCCATTCTTTGGTCCAATTATGTATTGTAATTCTCTTTGCCATCTAGGATACAAGTTGGCACACAAGAATAATTACTTTCTACAAAAGCTAACACTCAAATAGAAAAATAAGGACTGAGATTAATACCTTCTTTTGCATTGACATCGACATCAGCTTCACCATATACTACTTTTGAAGTTGACTTTGTCTTGCCATCCAACATTTCTTCATTTTTCCCAAGTTGACACCTCCAATTTCCTCAAGCTCAATCTCCGCAGGCTGGTCATTACCATCAATGAATCCTACAATGAATATTGTAAGTAAGAATACAAGAAAAGAAAACAAACAGCTAAAAATTTAAGGCAAAGTAAAAATCATCATTTTGGAGAATTGGTATTTGCAAAGCGCCATATGGTAGACCTTGGGACACATTTAGCATATAAGAATACACGAGGAAAAGAAAACATATAGTAAAATGTACATTATTTCCAACATGATCAGTTCCAATAATGCTATGTTTGGATATTGGAGAATATAGAGGGAAACGTACGGGAAAATGAAAAGTCTAGTAATATGTACAGCAAAAACTGTAGAACTCTATATACTTTCACATTTCAATTACTTTGAGTTGATTATAAGTTCTTATTTATTTGAGAGAGAGAGAGTAAATATTCTTTAACCATTTACTGTCCTAAAAGCTCCATTATCAGTGATCTGGATAAATACAACATAGTAAAGCCACTCGTTTCTCATCACATTGTTCAATAAATTAAGATAAAGATAACATAGTGATTCTGATCGTCACCTTCTTCTTCTTCTTCTTCTTCTTCTTCTTCAAAAGAGCATAAAGAGACCTTCCTATTTTTGAAGGCCACATCACCTTCATTAACTTCTTCTTTTGATCCAGACCCTGTCCTATCAACATGATTAGAAATTTTGTTTTCAAAGTAAAATTCATCAATTTCTTCGACCTCAAAGTCCTCAGAATCATCATTGGTGCCTAAAGCCGAAAACACATTTGTTAGTAAGAAAAATGAAGTGAGAGAGGAAAAAAAGGGAGGAGACACTAAAGAACTTGGCATTTCCTGGTATGTAATCATAATTCCATAGATTTTGAAACTCAAGTTGTGTTTGGATCTCAGGAAGTATACAAAAAAAATGAGGGAAATGGAAAAAATATACTATTTTTTTTCCAATTGCCTGTTTTTTTTTGTGTGTGCGCGCTTGTGTGTTTTCGACGATCCAAACATAGTGTCAAAGAGGTAAAGAATTTCAAGTGGACATAAGCAAGAACAAAAAGGTATTACCATTTGAATTATGATTTGCCTCTTTGTTTCTATTTCCTTCAGTTTCCTCATCTTTCTCCCCGAACTGATTATCACTTGCCATTATGTAAAAGTCATCTTTCTCAATATCTTCGACCTCAAACTCCTCAGAATTATCAGCATCGTCATTTATGCCTACAATTGAAGCCATGAACATTGACAGTAAGAAGGAGATGCAGGATATTAATAAAGACTATTTGATAGTTAATATACTAAAAGGTACATTGAGTTCAATCACATATTTCTTATCTTTGTCAATATAATTATGTTTGAATATCAGAAAGTATAGAGAATAATGTGAGGGGAAGGAAATATATATTTTAAGCATTGCTAAATTGTCCAAAATTTTATTCCTCCTCCTTTATTTGTGTTTTTTGTGATCCAAACATAGAGTCGGAGAGAGAAAAAAAAGGGGGGGAGGGGGGGGGGGGGGGGAGGGGAGGGGGTTGAATACAAGGAAAGGAAACATAAGCAAGGGCAAAAGGCATTACTGATCAGATCACCTTCTTCCTCTGCAAACTCTTCAACAACATAATTAGTGTCATGACATCCTCGTTTTGATTTAGACTCCATCTTTGTATTTTGGCCTGCCTCTTTATTCCCATTTTTATTCGTTTCCTCAACTTCAGTATTAAAGTAACAATAGTAGTCAGCACGTAATATTTAACACATGAGAGATGTAAGAAGAATGCAGTAAGAAAATAAAAATAATAGTGAGGGAGAGAGAGAAGGAATGAATATATGCATATCACTTAAATAGAAATATGCTGTGTCCCATTATGTTCGTAAATTTCATTAGAAATTGAGTTGGTGGTATACAAGGGCAAAAACTTTTGGTCCTTTGCTTTGAGTTTTTACGCTTTCCGTGAATCTAAAATAATCAGTTCACATGTAAATTCTCATAAAAATCAAAGTTCAAATTTTAAAACAAGATGTAAATTTCCTTCCTAATGTTCAAAAGTTCATATGAATTTAGCAATTCAAGGATTCCTGGAAAGCAAACAATCTTAAACCAAACGAGCACTTATTTTTCAAAGTCTGGGAACTTTCAAACTCTGTTTTTAGCAACACAAAAGAAGTATTTCTAGTGAGACATATGGTGCAATTTGAAACTTTTCTCCTAGTTTGGGGATTATTTGACCTACCACTGTATTTTCTATGGGTGTTACAATTTATCCTGTAATTCAGCTAACACACCCAACACACAAGCAAGAAATGGATAGGATTTTAAAATTAAAGTTAGCTTAATATGGATTGTGAAGTTTTCTAGATGAAGTTCTACCAATTTTAACAGATTGTCATTAGTTATTTATATATATATGCATGGTAATCTTCTTGGATTTAATTTCAAGTAATTATAAACATTTTAGTAATTTGACATGTTATATGATTTAGTATGTGGATTTGATTAGAAAAAGATAAGTTATTAACTCATTCCAGCTTTCCTTGTCATTCCCAAAATTTATAAAGGCACATTTTTCATTTCTATTCTTCTTTAACAGCCCTTTGTGTAGGTATTGACTCATTCTTACTTCTTTAAATAATTTCTTGACAGGTTATTTGAAGGGGCTTTGCCGACGTTCAATTTGTGAGCACATTTATCAGAGGGAATTATTCTCCGTCGATGACGTTTTAATGTCTTACTTGATGAACTGATGAACCATTAGTTTATTTATTGGGTGCTAATAGACACTAGAAAGTAATAAGATTGTAATTTATTTATTGAGTTCTCTCCCTTACATGGTTCTAAAAAACGCGGGGAGTGATCAAGGCGTTTAGGCCTTTTTAATATATTTTAATATTTTTTAACCATAACAAGGCTATTAAAATACTAAAATTGTACATGTCAGAAAAATATGTCTGAATATTTGCAAATAAAAATACTATTTGATTATTTTGGAGGAGATAATGGTCCGGTTTGTAAAAAAATCTATAAAAGGCGATATCGTTTCACTAAAGCATTATTGTTTTTAGAGAAAAAGTACGCCTTAAGGGTTTTACCAAGCATAAGGCGTCAAAATCTTTAGGCGAGGCGTTTCTCCCAAGCCTCAAGCCTAGGCGGGTTTTTTAGAACAGTGCTCCCTTGTAATGTCTTATTAACAACATTCTCATTGTAGAGTTAACTGATTTTTGTTTTTACCTAATGTTATTGTTTGAGCTAAGGAAATCTCTGTAATTATCCTACATATGTGAAATAAACACGACTCGCAAAAGAATTAAAACACAAAAGCAAGATCAACATTCAATTCAAGACTCAATAAAATAAATCTTAATATTGATTGTGATAAAAATTGTAGGGAAGCCTCTGTTATAGGCATTTACAAGACTTAATCCCCAAGATTTCTACCTAAACTAGGAAACTTTTCACACAAAAAAAGTAGCAAGAAATCTTATTTAAAATCCATAAATGAAAATGGTTTATTTTATCTCCTATACTGAACCCTATTCCCGCTTCCTACTTACGTCACTCTATGCCAATAGTTTTTTTGGCAATTTACAGTTAGGTCCCTTGTTGATAATTTTTAAACATTTAAGGACAATTTACTATTAGGTTTGCTTGTTATTCCACTAACGTGGACTTCTACAAGAAGAGAGTTAGTGGACCTAAGTGTTTAAAATTTGTTAAAATTCTTTTAATGTTTAAAATTTGTTTGCCGGGGACCTAAGGGTACTTTTCCCTAGTTTTTTTATGTAAACTTTTGATTGTTGATAATCCACCAGCCAACAGCCCCTCTTGGCACAATGCTGAACCGCTTCCCTCTTTCTCTCTCTCTCTCTGCAATGGCCACGGATAAACAGTTTCATGATCTCAGACTCGTGTAAATATCAGGCAGTTTTAGTCAATAGGTAGTTAGTAGTTCATCCTCAAATTGATGGGCAGTTATAAAGAACGATTCAGATACTCGAAGACATGTTACGAATTTATGTATTAAAGTTCAAAAGGAGTTAGGATGATCACTTGTCATTAATAGAGTTTGCCTATAATAATAGTTATCATTTCGGTATTGATATGGATCCTTATGAATCTTGTATGGGAGAAAGTGTAATACTCCAGTATGTTGGACTGAAGTCGAGAAACAAAAACTACTTGCGCTAGAAATTATGCAGCAGATTACTGAGAAGATAAAGCTTATTCATAATCACTTAAAGGTGGCACAAAGTAGATATAAAGCTATGCAGACAATCGAAGGAAATAATTAAAATTTGAGGAGGGTGATCGAGTATTCCTACGTGTTTCACCTTGGAGAGGGGCTATGCCATTTATAAAGAAGTGAGAATTAAGTCCTAGGTACATTGGCCCATATGAGATAGTGAAATGAGTTGGAATCGTAGCCTATAAGTTTGCATCACCACCAGAATTATTTTGCATACATGACGTTTTTCATATATAGATGTTGAGTACGTATGTACTCGATCCTTCACATGTGTTGATTTCACAACCGATAGAGCTTTTAGATGACTTAACATATGCGGAAGAACCAATTGCTATTTTAGATTGAAAGGAGAAAGTGTTACGTAGTAAAACCATTCCAGTAGTTAAGGTAATGTGGAGGAGTCACAATGTGAAGGAGGCCACCTAGAAAGGAGAGGATAATATGAAGAAGCAATATCCTCATCTGTTTGATAAGTTTCTTATGTGTTAAATTTCGCGGACAAAATTTCTTAATAAGGATAGAATTGTAATGCCCTAACATAAAATTAAGCATGTTAGTTGCATGATTAATTATAAGTTTGATATTGATTATTAAACATTTTAATTATCATATTTGAAAAGTTCATACTCACGTGATGTACATGTTGGTTGCATTAAATTCTAATTGAGCTTGTGATTGATGATAACATGTTTAGAGTATATGATTAGTTATGTGGTCAAATGTATTATAAAGTACGTTTTGGATGCATTTTTGTGTTTATAAAACTAAACCGGGGTATTGGTACGAATTTGGTGAGGTTCGTTTGCCAAATATTTAAGTTTTGAAATTTTGGACGAATTGTTACAATTTTATTTGTTCCCAGTTTAAGCATAGTAAATTTATGGTTTGGGAAATATATTAAATACAAAAGTTCTACATCATTAAGTTATCTACGAGTAGACACAAATAGGAGTTCAATCGGATGCCGAAATAGTAAATTTTAACAGGGGCGAATCTACTATAAGTTGAAATATTTTGATTGGACATTTCTTTCACCCAGTCATATACCTCCACATTAAACATGACCAAATGACCACGTTTTGGCTGATTAAAAACCAATTCTTTATCATCTTCTTCATTACATGGCATAGGTTTTGGAAGAAATAAGCTTGAGAAGAGGGAAATGAGGAGTTAAGGAAGAATTTCTTGGAAAAATTATCATAAATCAAGGAGTTCTAATAAGGTAATTATATTTTTGTTAAAGTTGGTCACATGAATGAGTTCTACAATTTGTATGTTTTTATCTCTAATTTGATTTTTTTTAAAATAAAGCCCATTATGCCTAAAGAGAGAGAGCAGAAAGGTTTAACACTATAATTGAAATTTTTTGCTAGGATGGTAAAAGTGAAACTTGAAAATTCTAGACTATAACCATAATCTTGTGAGAGTTTTATTTTATGATATTTTTGTATGTGATATATATATATATATATATATATACACACACACACACACATGTGTGTTAGGTAGTTGTTTCCATGAATTAAAATCCAAAGTAGAGATTACATATGCTTAATTATGTTATGTTACGCTCTAATGTTCTATTTTGGACCAAGTTGTGTTCAAAGTGACATAACTTGGGGGCCTAATAAAATTGATTGATTCCAATTGGAGATGTTAGATAACATATATGAGTATAACATATTCTAATATGAGCATCCATTACCTTCTGGTTTGGTCTGAAGGCTGTTTTAAAGTTAAAACTTCATTGCTATTTTTCTGGAGAAACAACTTGAAAAACGTTGTAGTAAAATGGGCATAACTCGCACTAGAAAATTCGAAATTTCATTCCGTAAATTGTGTTAAAAACTTAATACATATAGTTTTATATAAATGTAAAATATAATATCTAATTATTTTTCAATTATTTCAGATTGACCAACTAATGTGATGTGTGGCTAGATTTTATATTATTTTGTGTATTCAAATACCAATGATGTTGAATTGATAGATGCAGAAGAGGATAATACTACCATACCAAAGAAGTAGATTTCATACTACTCTAATTACTCACTTTGAGGTGAGTGACCTTCCCTATGAATTGTGTTGCCTTTACTTTTACATGGAAATGTATAATTTTGGTACTTGTATTAGGATGCCCGTGTAATGATGAGGTGTTTATGATAAGTATGGATATGATTAAAAATGTTAAATAAAGTTATCTAATTGTATAGATTGTGGTGTGTCTCATAGGATGTGGTGGTATCGTTTTAATTAGAGAATAAAAATTAAGATTTTGTGTACTCGGGCCAAAATAAAGGGATGTGGTGGTCCTAATAAACTACGGTGGATTAATTGGACTGTGGAGCGTCCATGCTGCGATAGTCCACAATTCCTACCTATGTTATATGATTTAAAATATTTATTTAAATTTGTTATATGTGTGGTGTGTGCGTATGAGATCATTCACTAAGATTTTGTTTCTTACACTCCTATAATGTTTTGTTTCAGGTATGCCTATTGTTTGGGGCTCACTGTCAAGTTCGGGCTTTGAAACGGGAGAGTGAAGGATATGTAATATGGGTTGAATATCAACAAACTTTTTGTAAATATTAAACAAGAAACTTGTTTATGTAAAGTTATTTTGTACTTCGTATGTTTATATAAATGTAATAATGTTCTTATTTTGTACTTAGTAAGTTATATGTAAATGTAGTTATGTTTTCATATAATATGCCTTTGGGAAAAAAATCGTATGTTATTTTCCAATAGATTACAATTAAATTATTGTATAAAGGAACTTATATTCATTATAAAGATGATTTTAACTTGGGGTGTGACACTCATGATCTTAAAATGTCTTAACATTAAAGGCAGACCTAGGAAAGCTCGAAAATTTACACCAATTAACTGGATACATCCTCTATATTCGCGGCTTAAACTTAACTCTGATGGTCTTGGCTTGGGATTCTTAGTTATTGATGCTTTTTAGGGAGCCTTTAGGATTATTAGATTATTTGTTAAAGGGGATGCATGAGCTAAAATTCCCCGAGTTCATATTTCCTTTTATAAAAAATTGATTGTTTTCATTGTTAGGATTGAAATAGCTTGGAAATATGGCTGGAAAAGGTTGTGGATTGAGCTTGATTCTAGTCATCACCTTTCAATCCTCTGTGGTCTATAAAACTAGGTGGGAAAACTGTGGATTAATGATCTATTCAGTGCATATTTGGTTTACTCATATCTATAGAGAGGGAAATCAAGTGGTTGACAAATTATCTAAATTAAGCTTAATTCTTCTTCTTTACAGTGGTGGTGGACTACCCAGATGAAATCAAAAGTCTTGTTGTTAGAGAGTTGTCTCCTCTAATATACTATATAATCAATGCTTTCGTGAGTTTAATGGATTCCAGTGATCTTGTGTGTCCTTTTTATGTTTTTAGGACGATTTGGGGTGTGAGCCCTATGTATTTGCTGATAAAGATACTTGGATTGTGTACTGAAAATAAAATTTTAATTTTTTTTATAAAACAATATATATATATATATATATATATATATATATATATATATATATATATATATATATATATATATATATAGTTCTGCTCTTGTGCGGACTAGTCCGCATTTTAAGAATGCGGATCGAACATGTGTCACCTGGCGGTGAGCCCAGAAAAGAGAGAGAGTGTGCCTATAATTTAGGGAATAATTTTTAGGCACACCGTTAGGTGACACATGTCCGATCCGTATTTTTAAAATGTGGATTAGTTCGCACAAGAGCATTTTAAAAACGCGGAGCGGTCATTTGTCACCTAATGGTGCCCCTAGAAATTATCCCTTAAATTATAGGCACACTCTCTCTCTTTTCTGGGCTCACCGCCAGGTGACACAAGTCCGGTTCACATTCTTAAAATGCGGACTAGTCCACACAAGAGCAGGACTATATATATATATATATATATATATATATATATTGAGTTTATATATATAATATATATAATAAATATGTATATAATTATTAATTAAGACGAAAAGAGCTCTTTCACTAAGACCACATCTTTAAATGAAATAATAACGGCGTTACAATGTGGCTGAAGCTCAATAGACTAATTTTATATATCTCCACAAAAGTGCAGCCTGAACTTTGTTGTCATGTGAATATGCCATTTGTGTTTGGTTTAATTAGGTTTTAAGGACAGAGTTATTCTAAGACTAAGAGATCATTTGTTTTTGCCTCTTAAATCAGAATCTGAATCATTCAGATTTAAGATGTACCAAATAATGTTTGATATTTTTTTAATATTAAGAGGTTGACAGCTATATTTTCTTTTGATTGGTTAACAGATAAAATTATCTCTAAATCTGATTATATCTAAATATATTCACTCAAAAATTCATTTAAACATAAAAAAGAATAAATTTTTCAGATTCCGATATCTTAAGAATTAATGAAAAAACAACCCCGCCTTAAGAATTCTTATTGAGTCAAACCAAATAAAAGCCGCATTACTATGTTTTTTTTATATCATACCACGTGTTGTCATGGCAGTTTACGCGCACCTCGACTAATTCATGTTCGCGGTTCGTGACTTCTGCTAGCCAAACATGAAACTCAATCCACCCCAAAGAGTGTCCGAGTGACAACCTTATACTATTGCGTCAAAGAAATACCCTTCCTCCACACGGGAGTGATTCATGAGACGTGGAGAAACTTTGGCGCCTAAAGTCATTAAGAAGCAAGGGAGAAGCAAATTTCTAACCGCCTTAACTAAAATGTAAATCTCCCTCCCCAACACAAACACTGAGAGTTAGAGGGTCCATCTCATTTCTCTCATTGTTTTCTTCTGCCTCTTCATTCTCTGGTATCTTTCTCACCTAGGTACATTTTTTATTTAGTTTCTTTTGGCTTTAGTCCTATCTCTTGAGATTTGTTAGGCTCTCATCTCATGTGTTTTTAAAATTGTAGTTAGTCTCATAACCATCCAAAACTTTTCATAATTACCCTGTAACTTCCCATCTTCTTTTTTACGGATAATGACACTTGTCCCAGAGTAATTATAATAGGATCAACAATTAAAAAATAAAAATACGAGAGTGGTTACAAAATAAATCTTAAAAAATAAGACTAAACACTTAAGATCCCTTACCACCCTATTCTAGTTTTTTCCCAACTCTTTATTTGTAATCTATGAAGCACGGATTCTTCAAAAGGTCTGAAGAATCCGAATCGCACGCGAGTCGGGTGCGGGTGCGATTCGGCCCGATTCGCACCTAAAGAAGAATCAGATATTAATTAAATAAATTAATTCTGGATTCGGGAAGGACTCGGCTGGTTTTGATGGGATTCGTAAAGAATCCAAAAAAAACACATTTCTGTTTTTTTTTCATTTTCATCTCTCTCTCTCTCTCTCTCCCTCTTTCTCATTTTCTTCTTACTCTCCTTCAACATATACGAAGTTAACTGGGTTTCTTAACAACTTCATGTGTTTGTTTTTAGTTTAATGTTTTAGTGTTAAATGGGTTTTGTGACCCAAGTTAAGTGCTTGTCATTATATTATATTGGATTCTACTTGTATAGTTTAATGATTTGTGGGTGATTATTATAATATATGCGAAGACTAATAATTCTGTTTCATAACAACTTTCTATATTTATTTTTGGTTTAATGTTAAAAGGGTTTTGTGGCCCAAATTAACTGCTTGTTATTACATTATATTAGATTATACTTTTATAAAAAAAAATGGTTAATGGGTTTTAGTGGATTATTATAATATATGTGAAAGCTAATAGATAAGTAGGTTTCTTAACGACTTCAAATGTTTATTTTTAGTTTAATGTTAAATGGGTTTTGTGAAGTTAACTGTATTTTATTATATTATATTGAATTCTACTTTTATAGTTTAATGGTTAATGGGTTTTAGTAGATTATTATCATATATGTGACATTGATGGTAGAGTCCCCTGTTTTAATAGTGTCAATGTGTTAAAAAATAACAAACACCCTTATCATAAATTTTTGAGAATCATAATAATGATGGAACTTATTTGTATTACTTAAAAATAACATAATACATTTATATTATTATACTATATCTCGCCGCACCCGTATCCTAATTTTTTGAGAATTTTCGAATCGCCGCACCCGCACTATGTCGCACCCGCACCCCGTACCCGCATCCGTGCTTCATAGTTTGTAATTGAGATTGAATGATGCTATTAAACTCAGTCTGTGTATTGAGAAATTTATGTTATATTTTGATTGGAATTTTTAGTTGATCATCTTGATTGACTGCTTAGAAAATGTACCAAAGTAAAGATTTTATTGCGACCCTTCAAAGAATTGAAGACCAAATCATGCGTATCTTCTTCCAGTTGTTTTTCAACTTCTCATAAACACATCCTAAGTTGATTTGCATGAGCCACTATTAAATGGAAAATTTTTAATTCCCCAAAAAGGAAAATATAATACAGAGAATGATAATAAACACATCCTAAGTTTTCAAAAAATGTATTTGAAATTAAACACTAGAAAAGTCAAAAGTGAGCTAAATCAACAACAAAAATTCTATTCTAACCGAATTTTGGACTGAATTTTTGCCGACTTAATGACGCGTGGACTTGTTATTGGTTGGTTTATGGGGTTCATGCCGGTGGGACCCCAAAACCAACCAATAATAAACCGACACATCATTAAGTCCGCAAAAACTCGGGGAGTAGAACTGCTCAATCAACATACAAACTTTCCATTTAAAATAGATTCCAAAACTTTCCAGGGACAAGAAATCTACACCAATTAAAATGGACCCTTGGTTGAAATTTCACTTTTGGAAACCAAATCAACATACAAACTTGGGCTCCAATTATTTCTTTGTTGGTGTCCTCTAATTCCTCATTTTGTCAACCAAACTGCTTATAACAGAAAATCAGATTTTGCCACCCCTAGAAAATCTCATGTTTTCTTATGTGTTTATCTTTGGATGGATTTTGTAGTTCCTGCTTTTATACGGTGCTCGGAAAATGTGCGGGATACAAGATTCTATGCCTCAGACTTTTTATTTGGAACCCCAAATTAAAGAAATTTCCACCTGATTGTGCCTCCTGCAAATGCATACAAGTCACGTGAATAACAAAACTGAACCACAGCCAACATTTTAAAAGTAATTGAAGGATGATCTCTTCTCTTCAGACATCATTTCAAGAATCACTAGGACAAATGAGGTAAAAGGTAGAAAATATAGTATCCATAGGCAAAGGGCAGAATTTATGACAATAGCATATGGATAATGGTGATTAGTGAGCTGATTACAGATAGAATTTGTCATAATAGATACAATGGTAGACTTCCTTGAGTCACATTTACACTGGGAAAAAAATGTGAATATCGAATAAAGCTGCTCATTTTTCTTCTTTTGTTCGGTTCCCTAATCTTCTGAAGCTCGGTTGGACAAAAAATCTTTGGAATTGATTTTATTCCTTTGTACCATCCACGAACTTGGGAGATCATTAAAAATGCAGTGTCCTTTTAGTCCTACAATTCACTAATCTCGCCTTCTCTGCAATTTCCCACCCAGAGGTACATACTTGAGTTCTTACTTGATGGCAACACTCTACAACAATCCCTCCTTGGCGACTGAGACAGAAAATTGAATGTAGTTAGTAAACGAATTATTTATTTACTATAACATAAAATAATTCAAAGAGAGAAAATCTTGTTGGTTAACATGTTCTTTAAATCTTAAATAAGTTAATTGACGATTTTAGGATGCATTTTTGTTCCTCGGAATGAAGGGGAAGGGAGGAATTTCTGCTTCCTGCGATATATCTTCTATACATTTGTAGAGGGTCAATATATGTTATGATAATTCATGTAGAAAACATATGAATGTTTTCCCCTTTCTGGTCTAATTGGAAGACTTTTATTCGTGGTTAAGTTATCAATAAACCTTAGGTTTCAACTATGATATTTCGTCTATAATGCGCTCTTGGTGGAGATCGATGAATTTGAAACAAAAAATAGAATAGTGATAAAAAATTCTTAAACTGAACCAAGTCAAAAACCGTAAACATATGAAATGTAGTTGTACCTTTTGCCAGCGAAGATGATCCGACCTCTTAAGGACGACAATGGTATCAACCTTTTCAGGCGAGTTCATTCTCCAACGGCAGTAAGGATAGCGATCTCTATGTTGGGAGTAAATACCTATTATTTGCCGCCTTCCCGGATCATACTTAGTGGAGCTCATGTAATAAACAAAGGGCTTCTGGCAGGGGTGCCTGGTCACAGGCCTAATGTTGAATGCATATGCGGTGTAATCAGCCCTTTTGTACCAATTAAGGAAGGTTCTGGTGGGCATCTCGAGCTCTCTAGGAGAGACCACTCCCCTTATGATCTGAACCACATAGCCCCATGAGATTGAAATAGACCAGTCCCTCTTCTTGTCGTAGCAGATGGATTGTTGTATTATGCTGGCCGAGTCGTGCTTGGGTGACTCAAACAGGTGCCTGAGTGCATCAACTCGTGTCATGCGTGGGAATATGGGGTCCACCACGTCGAGGTGATGGAGTGATACCAGTGGAGTTACAGGATGGGCTCCCAAAAGGCCTAAAAGGTTTCCATACACATCAAACTGCATAGTCACAAGAACAGAAAAATTATCCTTTTCAATGATCTAGAAAAACTAAGGCATATATAGGAGATTTGTAGTCCCTATTATAACTAGGATCCTCAAATGAATTAATATGTAGAGACGATCAAGGTAGGTAATTGTTCGTGACCCTGCGAGGTAAAAGTTTATTTCTTTGGCAGTGATTATAGTGGTAATACTGCATTAAGGGGAAGGAGGGAAAAGAGTATTTACAATTAGTGCTTGTTTGATTTGAGTTTATGTACTTTACAAGAATTTCAAATTACTAAGTTGACATGTAAAATTTGAGTTTTTAGGAAAGGAATTGATGTCTTCTTTTTCAAAATCTTGAAATGAAACATGAGATTTTATATGTTTACGATTTACAATATCTCAAAAGCATAACAAGAGGAGTTCAATCATCTTTTAGGCGTTCAAATAGATTCAAAATTGATTCATTTACACTGGGCGCCATCCTTGTGACTGCAGTTGTAAATTAGCTCATTTATTCCCTTCAACCCCCTCGTTTTTCTTCTCTGCCCCGATGAATTACTAAAGGTTTAACCCACCTTTTGGTGAACGACGGATCAAAATACCAACGACAACAACGTTTTAATTTTCCAAACACTATAAATTAAATTAAATTTCATTTCAAATACATGATTCAAAATTTTACACAACCAAATGATCCCTTTATGAAGCAATGTTGAACAAGTCAGAACTCAGTTGTCCTAAAGAAATCTGATTAGGCCCTTACATATGTGGAAGATGAGTGTCCGCGCAAGTCACTCCTATCATATCCTAGGTCACACGATTCATCATATCTATGTCCCGCCCCCGCACTAGAATCGCGAATTTATGCATTGGAGATGAAACCCGGATAAATTCGCGAATTGCAATTTTCAAATTCGCGCTTTAGAATTTTTCAGTTCGGCGTTCAAAATTCCAGCCAAATGAACTTGTGTACTTGTGTGGGAATCGAGAGAAACGCTGTAAAAAGCATTAACTGCTTGAGTGACAACCAAAGACTTATTTTCCAAATACAACCAACACTTCTCACACACATATCTTCCTTATTCAGACCTTGAATAATCCCTATATGGCTGCAATCTTATAATGACACAATATTATAACAAAAGATTTTGTTCTAAGCAACTATGCACATAATCTATGGATATCGCCTCCATGCATGCATGGTTATATGCGTCGCTCCCTGATAAAATTAAAATTGATGTATCATTTAAATTAATAAGTAATTTAAAATTAATAAATTAATACCCGCTTTAACGCCGCACCCGCATTTATAGTTTTTTGAAAATTATCGCATTCACGCACTCGCACTTGCACTCGCACCCGTATCGCACGGCGTATTTTTGACTTAGATCATATCCACTTAGCTATCACATTCATATTTGTTGACCCCCCCTTAGTCATTATATAGGCCCTTAAGTCACTATCATATGCCTTGAATTTCAATTTTCAATAGAAATTAATAAACTTGTCATTTGAATGGAAGGGCACTAATTTACCTGATGAAAACCAGTTTCTCTAGTAAGTGGCACCCCAAGCTCGGCCATGCACGCGTGCATCCTATCGTCACTTCCATAGAACCCCGGATACCTCTTCATACACCGATCCTGCATCTTTGCCAGCTCCTTTGCCAGCAGATAACTTATCGCGAACCCTCCCCCGCCATACGCCATCGCGTACGAAAAAATAATATTCTGCAGATGACTCTCCGAGGAGCTCCCAACGTAATAAAACTGATTATGATCATACTTAGATAACACCCTCACCACATTCTCCACCATATACACAGTATCATCATCCCCCATAACAAACCATCTCACGTCCTTTAACCCTAAAGTCAACGTTTCAGACACCACCCTTGATATCCTCAACGCTGATCTTTGTCCCTGCCGGTGTGTGTATGGAAACTTTGAGGTGTCGCTTGAGATTCTTATCTCGGGTAACCCTTCGTTTCCCCATGTTGTAACCTTTTTGTCTACCCAAACCACCCCTCTTGTTTCCCCGGGTTTGCACCATAGTTTTATGTATTCTTTTCTTGTGTGCCAAAGATTTGATGATGCGGCTATTCCGAAAACGATGTGGTGGAGTTGTGTGTTGTAGAAATGTGGGTTTTGTTGGGGGAGTAGTGAATCTTGTTGTTGTTTTTGGTTGGATGAGTTTGAGTTTGTTTTGATATATTGTGTTGTGAAGGTTTGTGAAGTGGGAGAAGAGTATTGGGAGTTGAGGAGGAGTTTGGAGCAGTATAAGAGGACGATGAAGAGGAGGGTGATGAACAACCATGTGACTGAGTTACGGAGGCTGATTGGCGGCGGTGGAGGGCGTTGATGGGCGGTGGAGCTCATTTCCAAAAAGGCGGTTGGGTTGGTTTTCTTGTGTTTGGTCAGCTGGATGAGGAAGAGGAGGGTTTGGAGTGAGAGATATTCGGATTTTAGTGTGAGAAAGGGAAGGAGAGATTGGTTTGGAAATTTGTTATGCCATGAACGAAGATATAGAGCCGGATATGTATGCCACCCTTTTGCCTTGAGCTTTGCTACACCGACTCTCAAACCGACTCTCTCTCCTTTGTCCACTAAAGGACAAAAAAAAGGGGAGAACATGTTTTTTTTTTGTTTTTTATTTTATTTTATAAACAAGATATTGTTAAAAAAAAATACTACATTCATAAAAAAAAAATTATATGATTTTTATAAATAAAAACTAGAAAAAATTGTTAACTAATTTTTTAAAACAGTTAAAAAATTGTTGAAACCTTATTTTATTTTCAAAAAACTATTTTTTTTTTTATTTCTTAAAAAAGTTTCTTATTAATAAAATTGTATTTATTTTATTAAAAATAAGAAAAAAATATTTTTAAAAATTGACTTGAACTCACATTATCGCGATTGGTTAATGCCGCGGCGCGGACCCATATCATCGTCGCAATTGGTTAGTGCCGCTGGCGAGGACCCACATCATCATCGAGATGAGTGAGTGCCGCTGGCGCGGACCCTCATCATCGTCGCGATAGATTGGTTAGTGCCGCTGGTGCGGACCCACATAATAATCGAGATTACTGAGTACCACTGGCGCGGACCCACATCATCATCGCGATTGGTTAGTGCCGCTGGCGCGGACCCGAATCTTTTAAACTATTTTTTTTTAAAATGACTTTTCTTGAAAATACAAATTTTCAATAAAAGTCATTTAAAAAAAATAGTGAAATATTTTTTTTGTTTTTTAAAACAGTTATAAAAAGTTAAAAAACACTTTAAAAAGTCCTTTTGCCACATATTTTGGAGAGGGAGTGCCGTTGGCGCGGACCTCTAAAAATAAGAGAATATTGAGCGCTCGAGGGACTAAATGGGTTAAACTAAAAACATATGTCCTTTTTAAAAATATAATTTAAAAAAAAACAATTTTTTTCATTTTCTAAAAACAATTTCTTTTTAAATTTTTTTTATTAAAAATATGAAAAACTATTTTTTTAAAAGCTAGCGCGAGCCCATATCATCGCCGAGATTGGTTAGTGCCGCTGGCGCGGACCCACATCATCGTCGGGATTGGTTAGTACCGCTGATGCGGACCCACGTCATTTAAACTATTTTTGAAAAAAATGACTTTTATTGAAAATAAAAAATTTCAATAAAAGTTATTTTAAAAAAACATATTAAAATGTTTTTTTTTTTTTTTTAAAACAGGTGTAAAAAATTAAAAACACTTTTGAAAAAAAAAACAGTTCTAAAAACATAGTTTTTATTAACAATAACAATACAAAATTTAAATTTTTATTAAAAAAATAATTTGAACCAATAATGGTTTGACAACTCATTGTGACTCACATTGTGAGTCACAAAATGAGAGTCTTTCTAGAATTTCCCTTTTGCCTTTCATCATTTTCTACTCTTTTTTTTTTTTTAAGGGAAGCTAGGGCATCAAATGGCCAATTATCTTCCCACCGCTTTGTCTTTTCCACACTTTTTTTATAGTAAATTTTAATTGTATCCTTAAATTTATAACATCTACTTATTCAATCTTTTCACATTCAACTAAAACAAATACATTTTATAAAAACACAAAAATTTATATTTTTAATAAAAAAAATTGTTTTTTATTTTAAAAAATAACTATTTATAAAACTTAAAATTTTTTATCTATTTTTTATTAATGTAAAATTTGTTTTCTTAAGAAACCGTTTTCTTAAGAAAGTGTGTTTTGTTTAAAAATAATCTTTTTACAATTTAAAAAAAATGGTCCATGGTAGTAGTGTGTATAAGCGATCCGACCACCTATACATACCGTTGTCGCGGACCATTTTTTTTTAAAAATAGTACGAAAAAATAATTTTTAACCAAAAATAAAATTTGTAAACAAAATATTTAAAAAAAAAAATAGTTTCTTAAGAAAGAAAAATTTACGTTTTATAAATAGTTTTTTAATAAAAAAAATAGATCAGATTTTACGTTTTATAAACAGTTTTTTTTTATTGAAAATATTTTTTTTGTTTTTATCAAATGTATTTGTTTTAGTTGGAAGTGAAAAAATTGGACATTTAGATTTTATAAACCTAAGGGTACAATTGTCATTTATTACCCAAAGGGTATGGGGGAAGACATAGAGGGTGTGGGAATAACTATTCCTTATAAATATTATAATTTCATGGTTTAAATTTAGTTAAGGGATAATATTGACTTTGAATCAGAATTATAAGTAAATTCATTCATTCATTTGAAAATTTTATTTTGTAGACCGAAAAACAAACATAATATTTATTGTAAAAATTTATGTATCCATTATAAAATTCCACATATAAACTAAATATTTTTTAAGAAAAATATAAAAAGTTAATGTATATGTTGCCCAGATTATACTAAATTCACCCCCCCTTCTTAATTTCGGAAAAATTAAAACGCTTAACTCAAATTCTTTTTTTAAAAATACATTTATTTTTTAAATATTGTGAAATTTCATTTTAAGTATGCTTTTAGATCAAGATAAAATTAAACTTCAAAAAGAATTATTTTTAACTCTTTTAAAATTAATTCCCTTGAGATCTAAATGATAGGTTTCAAATTTTTAACAAATTTAGGATGCAACCAAGACAATCACACGCAAGTAAATAAACGGCTGAAAATAAAATACACCCGATTTTAAAGTGGTTCGGCCAAACACGAACTATGTCCACGCGCCAGAAGCTTTCCGTCTTTCGTACTTCACTAATGCTGATCCACTATAGGATCAAACCAACCACCACTATACGACAGCACCACCAACTACAAGTACAATCTCCAAAGCTAAAAACCGAGTTTCAAATATTTACACACATGTAGTAGAAGTTTTGGTGTAGTTTACACTCTTCCAAAGAATACAAATGTAGGCTTGAGTGTTTCTTGTATTACACAAAAAAAATCAGATGATGATCTTGCCCTTTGCGTATATGTAGTTCCTGATTTTCGTTGAGTATTTTGCATTTTGAAATTTCTTGACTTGATATTTCTTGTTGTATCTTAATTTCTCTTGGATCTTCAAACTTGTATTAGAGGAGAATAAATATGAACGTTGGAGATTGAGCGTTTACAACATCGATATGGCATTAAATGCTCACAATTTTTTTGAGAAGATAAATAATATCCATATTGGTTAGTGTCGCTGGCGCGGACCCACAACATCATCGCGTTTAGTTAGTGGCGCTGGCATGGATCCACATCATCATCGCGATTGGTTAATGCCGATGATACGGATCCACGTCATTTAATGAGTTTTTTTAAATGACTTTTATTAAAAATACAAATTTTTAGTTTTTTAAACATTTTGCTTTTTATAAATATCTTTTTTAAAACAGTTATAAAAAGTTAAAAACATTTTTTTTAAATTGGTATTTTCAATAAAAACTGTTTTTATTTAAAAAAAAGTTTTTCAAAAATAAATAGTTTTTTAAAATAAAAATAGATTTTATTGAAAATACAAATTTTTAGTTTTTATTTACAAAAATCCATCTGGACAAATCCAGTTTTTTAAAAAATAGTTTTTTTTTTAAAAAAATATTTTAAATTTTAAATTTAAAGTTTAAAAAAAAAATTTAAGTTATATTTTTTTAAATAATATTTTTTTAAAAAAATTTAAGTTTTATTAAAAAAAGTTTTTAAAAGTTAAAAAAAAAAGTTTTTATTTAATATTATTTTAAAAGTTTTGAAAAATAAAATAGTTTTTATTAAAAATACAAAAATTTTGTTAAAAGAAAATCAATTGGACAAATGGGATTATGCCAAGTCGGAATTTGAAAATGGGATTGTGTGTCAAATCACAGAGTCAATATTGTGAATCGAAATTTGAGAGTCGGTGTAGATTTATTTTAGAGAAATTCTATTTGTACAGAAATTTCCTTACCGAGATATGTACAGCGGGATTTTGGATTAGCTAAATGACAAATCATAAAGTGAGAGCTAATGGGACTTTAAACAATAAAGAATGTGTTTCTCTATCTGCATTTGGTTTTAATACTTTGGTATTTTATTAGAAATAAAAATAGTAAAAAAACAAAACTGAACATTATTTTTTAATAAAAAAAGAAATTGTATTTCCATCAATGATTTGGTTCTAACATTTAAATTTTTTTTATAATCTTCTTAAGAATTTTTTTTTAGAAATAAAACTATATTCTAAAAAAAATAGTTGAATTTTTATAAAACATTTCGTAATGATACGTATAATTTTTTGTAAATAAAAAAACAATCTTAAAATAACATAGTCTTTCTTTTGTAATAAACTTAAACTTAAAAGGGGCATGTATCACAAAGTTTTTAATAATACACATAATTTTGGACTTTTTCATTGTTCTTTAAAACTTTTTTTTTTTTTATTATACATCCATTAAGTCTCCAAATTTTATTTTGGAATAAACCTAAACTTAAAGGGGCATGTATCACAAAGTTTTTAATAATACGCATAATTTTGGACTTTTTCAAAAAAAAAAATTGATTTTTTATTATACATCCGTTAAGTCTCCAAATTTTATTTATTTTTTGAAAAAGCTTAATGGACATATAATGAAAAATCAAAAACATTGATTTTTACATAAATAAAAACTATGTTATTTTAAGTTTGTTTTTTAATTTAGAAAAAAGTGTACGTATTATTACAATTTTTTTAATAAAAATTCAACTATTTATTTTTAGAAAATAGTTTTATTTCTAAAAACAAATTCTTAAGAAGATTATAAAAAATTGTTTTACAAAAAAAGTTTGAACAAAATTACTGATTTAAAAAAATAATGTCCATATATTTTTTTTTAAAAGGATCAAATACCAAAAAGTCCCTCAAACATTTTTTAATACACATTTAGCCCAAGACTTTTGTTTGTTCCAAAAAGTCCCTTAAACACTCATTTACCAATATTCTCTTATTTGAGGGACTTTTTAAAATATATAAAAAGGTTTGGACTAAATGTATATTAAAAAATGTTCGATGGACTATTTGCTATATGCCATTTTTTTTTAAATTACAAAGTTTGTTAAAACCAAATGAAATGCGGACCAATACTTGCAGAGTTCATACAAATCAAATTTTGCTAATTAGTAAAAAAAATATTTTAGGTTGATTCTTTTGGGTTATTTAAAACATTTTTTTAATATATATTATGAGCTCTTTTTTTTTTTTTTTTACAAAATAGTTTTTATAAACTTTTTTTTATAAATACACTAAAATAGCTTTTTTATAATTTCTTTTATAAAATAAATAGTTTTCTAACGTTTAAGACATTTTTTAATAAAATATTTTTTTATTTAAAAGACAATTTTAAGAAAATAATTAAAACTTTTCTTGTAATTAAAAACAATTAAAAAGTTGAGGCCGAAATCTTCTAAGGTACAAGTGTGATTTAACTTACAGTTATGGTTTGTTTGAAAAAAAATGAAACGCAATGCCTACCGGCTTGGCCGGTTTCAAGTACTAGAGATATACATTGCTGCTACCGTGAGTCATTTGCCAGATTTCAACCCTCTGTCCAAGTTATCTGATTGGGAAAAAGGGTAAAAGAGTAATTAATTAAGATTGAAGTCACTGTGTACAAGTTCGATACAAAATCGTACTAGGGGTGATAATTTTAGAAACGACATGAAAAAACGGTACGGAACGATACGAAATTGACCCGAAATTGGCACGATATATCGTGTTCGTGTCGTGTTTTTTGACATGAAGTCGTATCGTGTCGTGTTCGTGTCTGAATTATGAGTCGTGTCGTGTCGTGTCGTGTTATCGTATTTTTTAGACGTGTAATTTAAGAAATTATGGTATTCGTATCGTGTCGTGCAGTATTATTTTCTATTCGGGTCGTGTTCGTGTCAACTAAAAAAAATACGAATTCGTGTCATGTCGTGTTCGTGTCCGAGAAAATCTTGTCATGTCGTGTCGTGTCGCCCGAAACACATCCCATTGATCCGAATTGCCCTCCTAATATGTAAAAATAGAAATGCTCTTTATTTTATTTAAAATCTTCTCATCCAGTTTTGGCTCGACAGAGTACAATATGAAATCAAACTTTCAAGGCTTATGATGTGAGTCCCGATGTCAATATGTGTTGTCATTTCGTGGGTCCCATAAGAAAGACATAAACTAAGCCTACTTAGATATCTTCCATAATAACAAAGACAAAAAAAAAATTCATGACATCTCTTAATATATATACTCGTAACAGTTCCAGATAAATGTAATTGATATAATAAATATATGTTTGTATGGATTTTACTTTAATAAATATATTAATTAAGATAATATACATAACAATTTTAATTTTATAAATCGACTTAATATTAAATAAATATTTATTTGTAATCATCAAAAGATGAATATTATATTAAACTAATTTAAAATAAACATTAATTATAATTTTAATAATTGATTAATTATATTTGCATTTAATAGTATACTTTACAAAATTTATTGTATATGTTGATGGTAAAATCCTACTAGTATAAAGTTAACACAATCAAATGTCAAGCAAAGTAAAAGCATGCACAATCACATACAAGAAGATGATATATGTGGTTCGGTAATGTGCCTACGGTCACGGTTGTTACTCTTCTCTTTATTAAATGACTAGTTATAACAAAAATTAGGTTACATTTATAGAGAGAAGAAAGAGGTTGAGTTATGCGGGACTCCATGTCCTTAGATAGCAATCTAAACTTGATCGGCTATATCTAATTCTAAGATTTCCGTTGATCGGTTTCAACCGTGCTTATCTTTTTTAACATTGATCGTTGATTGGATTAGAGGACATACGTTACCTTCATTGGCTTGGTCGACTAATTCCCATGTAATTGCCTCCAAGGCTTTGGACTTGTTTAGGGTGCAAAAGTTTGCCCATCTTTCGGATAGAATTTTGATCTCAATTAATGGTGAAACGTGGTTGTCCACGTGTACTATGTTTGAAGGAGGTTGACACTTGTATTTTGAATTATCAACTTATTTTATTCAGCCAGTTAGATTTTGAGGGCATGAGCATAATTTTCCTCTGTGTTTCTAAGGGCACACTGGTAAATATGCTTTAATCTTGCCCAAGAGGCAGTAGCGTGTGCCAGCGTTCATTGTGGGGGGGGGGGGGGGGGGGGGACTGCAATGATAAGACCCGTCTTGGAAGTTGAACCCTCCCGCTAACTCCTTTGATGTCGTCGGTTTGGCTTGATTACTCTTCGTTCTCATTTCGTCTTCAAGTCATCTAAGAGCTTCATTTGTAACTTCACTTATTGTAAGTCCATTTTTCTCTCAACTTTCATTTTCTGTAAATCTCTCTTTCAAGAATCGTTTTTATTCTTTCTTCATCTTTATTACCTTGTTGCAAAGATGATTTGTTCGCTCAATTATGATACAATAGAGGACTTCTAGAATCGTTACATCCCTAAAAGGGTGGTTGTTAAGTTAGGGGGTCATCCCCATGACTATTATAATATTGAAGGGGGACACTGGATGCTTTCCCAAATCGTTGCAGAGGAAGGCATTACCTTTCCCCCAACCCAACTCTTCCTTGAATCTTGTGAGTTTTTGGCGTGGAATCAACTGAGTGTTATCCGAACACTTAGAAAAATGTAAATGGGGTCCATAGAATTACTGAACTGTAGAGGACCAAGATTGGGATCCCAGAAATCCTTACTAGTACATGTGAGTCAGATTCAAGGAGAACATTTATTATTTGAAAGTGAGGAAGGCTGAGAGGGTCCTTGTAGTAAAGTTTTTGGATTCCAATAAGGACTACTGATCGCATGGTTTTGTAGTAAAAGATTGAGAGAATTTACCCATCTCAAAGGGTGGTGATGCCTATAAGTGCCCTGAGAGGGAATATGAAATAGGTTTAGTATTGATTCTGGTGTTCTTTTCTTGTGCTCTCATAACTTGTTTAATTTCTCTGGTGATGTGGTTTTTGTCTGTATAGAAAGTAAGAAGAAAAAAAGAGCAAAACCAGAGACATTAATTTTATTGATTTGAAGAAAGCTTGGGTGCTCAGGCGACCTTTGATTGTTGTCGAACACCTTAGCTTGTCTCCATTGCTGATGTCCTATACATCCACCACTATATCCTTTGTGGCTCAACTAGTTGACAGGGAGCTAGAAATCCCTGAAGGACTGGACGGGCAAACTAATTCTTCTGCGAGTAGCTCAGGCTCATTTGAATTCGTTGTTATCTCCATTATCCCCACTGTCACCCATACTACCTCTGAAGAGGGAATGCCGTCGATAAGAAAAGCCCCCAATCTGATGGAGGAGATCATTGTCCCCAATTCTCCAACTGCACATCCTTCAAAGAAAAAGGAAATTGGGGGTCCATACAACCCAATCAAGTTGGGGGATACCCCAACAAGTTTCAGGCCCAACCTACAAAATAGAGCAAGACTAGTTTAAGTCTTGTAGTAAATATGCCCGCCCACAAGAAGGTGGATGCCCCCAATAAGGAGAAGGGCCCTATTGAAGGGTCAGTGGCCAAGAATGATGATTTGATTTATGGTTTGCTGAGGGGGGCTTACCTCCTAAACGATTAAGAAATGGTCGAGATCTTGTCCACCGATACTCATCTCTCATATCGCCCAGACTCTTTTACTGGTAAGTCTTGATAATATTTATTTGAACCTTTCAAAATTTTCTTGCACTAATTGTTTTATTTTTTATTCAACTTGTAGTTTTCGGTATACTTCGTCGACCTCTTGGACATGAGGTATGATTAGAAGAAGATCGAGAGGCACAAGACTGTGATGAGGGCCACTGACTTCGAGGTTTCCACTATAAAGTCCAAGATTTAGGAGTTATAGAAATATGTTGAAGAATTAGCCCAATCATTGGCAGCAACGTTAGAGGCCAATGACCAAGCATTCGACAATGGTTGGGACAAGGCCTTCTCACTTTCGCAAAAATAGTTGGACTTTGTTCGCAAGTCTTTCTTCAAGAAATGATGATATTAAGCCCTTGTTGAGGTTATGGTTCCAACTGAGTTCGAACTATAATTCGAGCACGCTCTTGGTACTCCCTACCCCTCCCCGTCTTGAAGAGGATGAAGAAGAAGAGGTCTCTGAATAAGAGAAGGAGGCAGCTGGTCAGGACAATACCATGTCTGATCAAGATAAGGTGGTTTTAAAGGATGAGACCCCAACTAACTAGGTTAGTTTAAGTATATTATTATATTTTCGATTCCTTATATTTTAGTATTCTCCTTTAAGGCCCTGGCCCAATTTTTGTTAAATGGAAAGATATAGAATTTCCTAGTTCCATCATGCTTTGTTCAGCTATTATTTCTTATTTGTAGTTTCTTACCTGCCTTTAATTTCTGAATGACTTTCTTTTACTTTTGTAGTCTTATAATAGCATGGCCTTGGTGCCGATACCCAAGAGAGTGAATATTTGGAGTTTATTCTTGGTGAAGATTCTTCTGATCGAGCTTGAGCAACCTTTTTGCGCTGTTCGGCAAGCACTGTATAAAATGACAAGTGCCTATGGAGACCAGACAGGTGTGGTCGTCTCACTCTTCAGGGAGAACTTAGGGGAGTTATAAATATTTCTTTTGTGACAACCCGTAAAATCTAGTAATAAGTTTATCAAATCAAAAATAGATAATATAGGAGTTGATACAGTTGAGTACCATTTTAAGCAATTGATAATAAAATAAAATGCATAAAGTAAATGACTGAATCAATAATTAAGTGGAAGCCCAATAACGTCTGATACCATCACTGACATAACTAAAGTCTGACAGACAATATCCCATTATCTGAAAATAAACCACTATATAAATCTGACTCAACAAAATGTAAATCGTAGTAAATGAAGTGGGTACACAAAACTGACACCAACATCCTAAAATCGGCAACGAATGATGAAATGCAGATCGAAAGACCAGGGCTGAGGCGGAAACGATGACCTAGGTCCTGAAAATTAAAGTCAGTAACAAAGTTAACTAGTCTAAGTAGAATAAGATTATAATTTAATTTGGGCTACAATATCACTATGCATATTCCTCTTGTCTTTTACTTATTTTTATATTTATCCCAACCCAAATAACTCTAGATATCTCATGCGTCTAAACCCAAGTCCAAGTAATCCCATGATTAAGTATTATTCATCTCAAATTAATATAAGTAATGGATCCCAAATAACTATACACTAAATATCTCAATTGCATAAGTATATAAATAAAGATAGTCACAAAGTCTACCTTTAACAATAGTGCGGTCCCTGCCACATACATAAATAAATAGGCTCCACTCAAGCCCGCACTAACGAATGCCTACTATAATGCCTCCAAGGTCTCTCTCGCGTACTTGGTAGAGTTATAGGTTGTCCCACCCCTATAACCCCATAAAATCAGTAAGGAATAATCAATGTGCCTTCACACCAATCATATTGTCCCATACCCAAGAAATATGAAAGGATCACCCCGTCTTATCACCACGGGATAATACGGGTACGTCAGCACGTAGTGTTTATGGTAAAGTGACCAAGGTAAAGCCCGTCTATATATCACCAAGTACCAACGCGAGAAATGTCGTACACGCCCATAAGGATATCCCCTCTAGTATGTATACCACAAGGACTCAAGACGTGGTATGTTGCACATAAAATACAAGAATAGTAAACTTAAGCATACAAGTTTACAAAGTTGTAATTTCTATCACTCGATCTACTAATCCTCATGAACTTAGGAATTTTACTCCAATAAAAAATTACAAATCTTCTAAATAATATTATCTCCTTCCTTCTATATGTGTAGCTGACCAAGAAACAACTATAGACGATCAGAAAGTCCCAAAACCCATCCAAAATAATAATCAACCCATTCTAAGGCCAAAACAGAGGGTCCAATCGATCGACTCCAGAGGATCGATCGATCGACTATCCCAAATTTTATCATCTTCCTAGTTACAAGATTTGAACCGTCAAACCTTTATTGAAATGTTCCAAGCTCCTCAAATCGGAATGAAAATCCAACCCCTTTTTATATATAGTTATAATAACATCAATTCAAACACACACACACACACACACACACACACACACACACACACACATATATATATATATATATATATATATATATATATATATATATATATATATATATATATATATATACCCCTTCCTGTAAGGACTCCTTATGTTGCAGATCCCGATACATACCATTTTTTTAAAATAGTAAAAAAAGAATTTTTTGACGAAATTTCATGAATATGATCTCCAAGGTGAGAAGATCATATCCAAATTTTTTTCATTAAAAAATTCAATAAAAATACCGTTGAGATGAGGTGATATGTAAAAAAATGGTATAAATATGCATTTTCGACCGTTGAAATGTTAACGATTATCTCATCCACTTTTTGATTGAATTTCTTTATGAAACTTCATGAATATGATCTCGACAGTGAGAAGATTATATCCACGAAGTTTTATCAAAAAATTAAATCAATAAAGTGCCTGGCACCGACCCAACATTTCAACGGTTGAAAATGAATATTTATACCATTTTTTTACATATCACCTCATCTCAATGGTTTTTTATTGAATTTTTTTGATGAAAAAAATTGGAGATGATCTTCTAACCATGGGCCTCATATCCATGAATTTTCATCAAAAAATTCATTTTTTTACTATTTTAAAAAATGGTGTGTACCAGGGTCTGCACCATAAGGAGTCCTTACAGGAAACTTTTTGTATACACACACACACACACACACACACACACACACACACACACACACTTATAGCATGATTAAAGGGTTAATTACAAATCTAAGATAAGAACCCTAGTTTTATGTATCCAACCCAATTTGATTCAATTAAACATCGATTTGACCAATTATCATGGTTTTTTTTATCGCTAAACCGTATACGATCAATTTCTAACCATTCTATAAAAAAATCAATTCCAATTCATAAAGAAGGCATCATATTTCATAATATCTAATTAACCTAGTTCTTACCTTAATTACGTTAAGTACAAATCAATCAAATTAAACCTCTAGATCGGATTATAATTAGATTGGTTTTATATTTCAATGAATATGAATATCATAACACAAAAAATAATTATAATCAAATTCTAAATAAACTTGCCTCAATCCAAATTGTGAAGAAATTATGTTAAACCCATCCCCATTCGTCATCTCCTCTTGAAGTTCCTTATCTCTAACCTTAGGGATCCTCTTCAATTGTAAAATATGAATTATGAAAACCCTAATGACTCATTAAAACCTTTAATCCACAAAATTAAGTTAAACCCCTACATGGGCTCATCTAAATGAGCAAAAAAAAACCTCTAATAAGCCTAAAAAATTGTCCATGTTTTATGATAGCCCAGTGGCCTAAAACCCACACTTTTAGACTAAAATGGACCTTATACTTGTCTCAAAACTAATCCAAAACACAATATAACTCAACTACCAATTTAACTTGGTATTTTTATTAAATTAGTCGGTATGAATCTGGAAGTCGATTATTTAATTATTTATTAATTTAGTGCGATACAATATTATAGAAAACTACTTCACGATTATTGGAACTCGACTCCGAGGGGATAATGAAAAAAGGAAACCCTCAATACCAAATACCTGATGATTCCATAGTCACCCATAATATACAGTCACGTTAAAATATTTATTTAATGTTTTACAATGTATTAAATCTGATTTCTTATATAATTTATATAAAATATATAAACATATAAAAATAGTGACATCACATGTCACGAATAAGGAAAGATAATTTCATATTTAAATTAATGCATAGAAATACGGGCTATTACAACTGCCATACTATAGTTTGATAATGCTTCTCTATGGGGTATTTCAATAGAAGGTGATGAGATCGAGGTATCAATTTCTATATGGGCCTCGTGTAGTCTAGGTAGACGGTTATGATGAGGACTGAATGGATGTTATGTCTCTCTTAGATGAGGTCAAACTGCTTGTCTATTAGCATGAATGGTTGAATGCTTGGGTTTTCCTCATAGTACCCTCGAACTCTCAACTATGGTACTGTTATGGAGTTGATTCCCCATTTTTTCATCTTTCCCCACTTGGGAGTGAGGAATCATGGATTCCAACAAATTCCATCCCTATCGAGTTATTGAGATATTACCTTCTTAACCAAGACAAAGATAACGAGTTCCGTCCCAATACAAATAATGGTTATTGAGTAGTTGTGACCGATGAGCTCTATCATCGAAGATGAACCAGTTGTGATCAATATTTTTGAACTTTTGTTAACTTTCTAAATCTACCTACTTGGCTTAATTACATGTTTTGCATTTTAACATTTCCAATGTCGATCATGTTTATCGTTTGTCTTATCTTTTAGGATAGTGTCATCATACCTCCTTAGGCCTGGAACAAACTATGGGGAAAACGCACATGGTCGTAGGGCCATCCACCCATTCAGGATTTTAGACGACCAAGGTCACAACACCTAGTGCTTAGGGATCTCTCATAAGTCTTTTTCTTGCATGGGAAATTCATGATGTTTTCATGTTTGCTAGTAATGAAAACATGTAACCTTAAATATAATTAACTGTAATCTTACTAAGGAATCAAAATAATGAACAAAATTAGATCAGACAAATTTGAATAAATTTTCAATGATTATGGCCTTGCCATAATGATGATCGTAATTTAACTAGATAAGATTTTGACGATATTGGCATACCATTTGGAACAATAAGAAATCTAATTGCATTAATTGAATTATTAAACTATCCAAGAAGTTATAATCACAAAATAATTAAAACTTTGAAAACGCTAAACAATCAATGAAAAACTTTGCATTCCAGGTCCTAAGTATCACCATGCCCTCAATTATTTCTAGATGGTAGGCCCCTTGGAGGATGTCATTAATGAATTTGAATGGTCCCTACTAGTTAGGGACTAATATTCCATCTAACGGCTTCCTTACGTAGTCGATGACCTTCCTTAACACATTATATCAGACTTAGAACTTCCTCAGATTAATGCTTTTATTGTACTGCTTGGCCAACTAATGTTGGTAGGACACCAGTTTGATCAGGATTGTTCTTTTCTTTCCTCAGCCAAATCAGGCTCAGTCCTTATGGTTTCTTCATTCATGGATTGATCGACAATGGTCATCTTCATAGTCGACAAACCAGCTTCTAGTGGGATTATGACATCCATTACTTAAGCCAAGGCGAAGGGAGTTTCCCTAGCCGACCTCCTAGAGATTATTCAATATGCCCAGAAGACATGGGGAAGCTCATCAACCCAAGTACCTTTTACTTTCTCCATTTTTTTATCCTATCGAGCATTGTCTTATTGGAGGCCTCATCCTTCTCGTTGCTTTGGAGATAAGTCAATGAATTGTAGTAGTGCTTGATATTCTGGATATTATAATAGTCTTATAATGGGCCTCTTTCAGATTTTGTTCCATTATTAGTGATAAGCATCCTCGGTATGCCAAAATGGGTCACAATATTCATCTAGATGAATCTAATCATATCGATGTCCCTTATGTTCGGTAGAGGTTCACCTTCTATCCATTAGGTGAAGTAGTATATGTTGACCATGAGATACTTTTGATTTCCAGACGATGTAGGTAGGGGGCCCATAATATCCAACCCACATTGCACAAAGGGCCATGGAATAGTTAAAGACTTAAGGTTGCTTGATGGTTGGTGGATCATGGGAGAGAATACTTGAAATTTCTTGCACTTCCCCACTTATGAGATCACATCCTTTTGCATGTAAGGCAACCAGTACCCTTTCTTTATGGCCTTAAATGCCAAATATTTTTCCATCGCATGACTCCCATATATCCCCTGATCCAGCACATATAGAGCTTGATCAACATCATTGGGGTGCATGCACTGCACGTATGGCCCATCAAAGGATCGTTTATATATCGTTTCCTCAGGTGATAGGTAAACTCGAGCAACCTTGACCTTGGTTTGATGGACCTACTTTTTTCGGCAGGAAGTGCTTCTTCTAACAAGTATGCAATGATTGGATCCATCCAGCTAGGAGCCTTTTGAATAACCGAAACGTATTTGAAATTGTTATGTTTTATAATGCCCGACTGAGCCAGATATTCCGCCTATATCATTCTTTTGAGGTTGGAGTCGACAATCGAGGCCAAAGTGGCTAAAATGTCTACATGACTATTATTTACTCAACGAAATTGTTACGCTTGGACGTACTTGAATTTAGCGACCAAATTCTGAGCAATCTGCAGATATGATAACATGCACTTATCCCTGGCATTATAGTCTCGTAATTTTTTTTGGATACTATCCTTACATCGCAGTAGACTTTAAGGTGACTTAAGCCAAAGGATAAAGACTTTTTTAATCCACTAATAACGGATTCATATTTGGCCTCGTTGTTAGATGCCTCAAAGCCAAGTCTGGTTATTTTCTCAATAAAAAAATGTGATCTAGGGTTTCCAGGAAAATATCCACTCCTGTCCCTTTTGAAATGGATTCTTCATTAATATGGAGCGTGCATTTATTGAGTTGATCGGGCTCTTGGATGGTTATTTGATCGGTACGATCCCTCTCACCGGGCACATGCCCTCTAATGAATTCAATAATAAACTCTGCTAATACTTGTCAATTAACGATGCTTCTAGTTTGATAATGGATATCGAACATCCCTCGTTCTACCGACCATTTGGAAAGCCGTTTCGAGAGGTCGGCCTTTATGAGGACCGACTTTAATGAAAATGAAGTGACATTAATAACGGTGTGGGCCTCAAAGTAATGCTTCAGCTTTTATGAAGCGATTACCAATGAGTACTCTAGTTTTTATCGAGGAAGGTAGCCTTTGTCGGTATTTAAAAATGTCTTTCTAATATTGTATATCAGATCTTGATGCCCCTCCTTCTGGCACAACAAGGCTGACCTAATTGAGCGATCGGACACTGTGAGATACAAGTAGATTGGATTAATCGAATTTAGGACCATGAGCAAAGGTGGTTAACTCAAGTAGAGCTTGATTTCTTCAAGTGACCTTGAGAATTCCTCGTTCGAGTCCTAGCCCTTTTATTTCTTCAAGAGATGAAATAATGGTCGACACTTCTCAGAAGATCTAGAGATGAAGCGGCTGAGTGTTTCTAACATTTCGGACAACTTTTGAATGTCCCTAACTATCTAAGGTGGATGGACATTATTTATTTCCACAATCTGGTTGAGATTTGCTTCAATTAACTATGACTTACTAGGTGTCCTAGAAACTTCCCGAACTGGACTCCAAAGGAGCACTTGGCTGTGTTGAGCTTCATTTTGTAATATCTGAAAACCTCGAACATCTTTGCCAAGTCTGTCAGATGGTCGCCCTTATATATTCTCTTAATGAGCATATCGTCTATGTAGACCTCCATAGTATCGCCCAACTAATGCTTGAACATTTTGGTGAACAACTTCTCATAAGTTACTCATGCTTTTTTTAGCCCAAATGGCATGGCCATCTAACATAGGAGGTTTTCTCTTTATCGGTCTCGAACATAGGGATTTGATGATAACCTGAATAAGCATCCAAGAAACTCATTCGTTCATGGTTGGTTGTGGCATTAAGCATACATGAAACTAATTCGTTCATGGTTGGTGTGTCGTTAACCAACTAGTCAATGCTGGCAAAGGTAAGCGGCCTTTACGATAGGCTTTGTTCAGATTGGTAAAGTCTATATAAACTCTCCACTTCTCATTTCTCTTCTTGACTATGATTATTTTTGAGAGACACTTGCATAATTTAAAATCTTTAATAAACATCACTACACCAAAATTGATGAATTATCACGATCAAAAACCTTGATAAGGCGCCCCTGTCATGGTCAAAGATCGTGAAAAGTTTTGGGCTGACAACTTCTTTGTCATGGACTTGTCACGATCAAAGTCCATGATAAGTTTGTCTTTGTCACAGACTTTGACCGTGATAAGTCTGTGAAAAAGGAAAACTTATCATGATCTTTGACAATGAGAACTCCATGACAAAGACAAACTTGTCACGGACTTTGACCGTGATAAGTCTGTGACAAGTTTGTCCTTGTCACGATCAAAGTCCATGACAATTATGTATAGATTTTTAAAAAATGTTGGGCTGTATGGCCACTACCACTCCCCAACAGTATATTTTAACTTGTTACAGTAGTATATATCTCAAGCAACATTCATCCATTCATAAAAACTAAATCCATACACATGAATTCAATCATATTATCAAACAATAAAAAAAAATAATATTCAACATTCAATGTTCATAACCAACAAATACAAATAAAATTATTACAAATAATTCCCACGGGGTTTGGTTTTCAACAAGTCTAATGAGGAAGGTAGGCCACACTACAAACGAATTGAGACAACCCTCAATTTTCTGAATGCCGGATTGCTCGTCCAACTACAAGGGTCCATTTTCTTTTTTCGGGAACAATATACGTGACGCGAACCATTGCCTCAATTGGTTGCAACGAACATCCATGCACCAGACTACCTGGGTGTGTGTCCGGGTCCCTCAACCCCCTAGCTATGGGCGTGCCACCCCATGTGTCTATTATATACACACCCGGACAACCAATTGTTAACATAGGTCATTTTATTGGGGTAAAGGTGGCGAATGGATCATATTGAGGCGACAAGTAGGTGGGCATCTATGAGGGGGTGCATATCGGCGGTGAGGATGAGAGAGATAGAATAATGGCGTCCTCGTCTATCGATTTCCCCTTGCCCTTACATGAGATGGACCCCAATTGACGCTTCATGTAGTTGAACATATTTTGGATCATCGCCTCCAACCTTTCTAACTTATCGTCTCGGGTGTCCACCTTATGAGTTAGCCCTGTGTTGCTCATCTCAATCCCGATGAGCCTCAACTTTCCCACCCAAGAACTCACCCCCTTGTCTGCCCGTTGTTATCCTCCCTGAGCACTTGGCTTTGTGCATTTGTAGCTAAATATTACTTATCGGCATATGATTGGGATTTTTGCACTTCCTTAAGCTTACTATTCCTACACTTAGCACACGGATACGAGAACTCTTCATCATTATGTCATCTTTTTACGTATTTTAGAAATTCATTGGCCCTATGCGAAACACAACCCTTAGTCTATTTGTCTCACCCATACACTCTTTGTATAGAGGATATCCCATCACAACTACTACAAACAATCACCTATTGTGGGTAAGAAGCGTATATCCATGGATTAATATAAACAAAAGTGTGAAAATTTAGTTTCCAATAAAGGATTTACTACAAGATTGACATTTCATCTTTCGATGTTATATTATAAAACAATATGAATCCTATTTTATCCATCTACTTTAAAGGGTGAGTGGTCCTATCTCATTCAAGACCCCATATTGATGTAATATACTCAACAACTCCACCACATTATTCCAATTTGAGGAAAATTCGGCAGCATATCCCCATAGTTCTCCAAGTACACGACATAGATTCGCAAGTGTAAGTGTTATTTCAATTTATCAATTGAAATAACACTTAACACCGCATCATTTAGTATGTACCCAGAGAACATTAAGAGATGGCAGCAGAATTTTGCCCGAAAGTAACAAGTTTAAGCCACTAAGAACATTATTATACAGAAACTATGTTGTCCCAAACTGTTGAAACGGGACAATTCGAGATATCTCATTACAGGGGTAATGACTCTCAAATGGGTTTAAGGTATATTGAATGCGTACGCATAAGAACTAGAAGGATAGTATTTATGCACACTATTTTATTTATATTTACATGGTAGGTATGTCTTATTTTTATTCGGTAGTAATGTTTATAGTGATGATTTATACATAGTTATGTTTCATTTTGCGATATTAATTGTTTAACAGCAAGCTTTTAAAATTTATTGAATATTTCATTTTTGTCTTATTTATATTTCCATGGTAAATATGTTTCATTTATGTCTTATTTATATTCGGTAGAATCACAATCCTAAATGTTAGAAATGCCTAGGGCCAACCAACTCAATGGTCATCTAAATGTTCAAATTCACCAGTGAACAACAATTCAAGAATCCTAAACAACAATTCAAATAATAATGCGAAATATTAGAAATGCCTAGGACCAACCAACTCAATGGATAGAAAAATGTTCAAATTGACCAGTCAACAACAATTCAAGAATCCCAAACAACAATTCAAATAATAATGTGAAATATTCAATAAATGAGAAACATCTTACCGCAATAAGGTGACATCATTTTTAAATTAGCACAATAAATAAGAAGGTGACATCATATTTAAATTAGCATAATAAATAATAAATTAGTACAATAAATAATAATGTCAGAAATTACAAAAATTAAATGAGTGCATGTGTTTGAAATCATTTTTAAGGTTTCAAATTAATTTCATTTGCAGAAATCTTTCTAGGGTTTTTTAGGGGTTTTCATTTGAAATCATTTTAGGGTTTTCATTTGCAAAAATCTTTCTAGGCTTTTTTCTAGGTGTGTATAAGATGTGTGTGGTGTTGTGTGTTTATGTGTGTGGGGTGTGTGTATGTGGTGTGGTTTCCATGTGTTTCTGTATGTGTGTGGTGTGTGAAGGAGAGAGAGAGAGATGTACCAGTAGAGAGGGAGAGAGAGAAGAGTGGCACGAGAAAAAGAGAGAGGTGTAATCGGTAAAGGAAAAATGGGGTTGGCAGGGGGTTTATTTAAAAGAGTTGTCACTGTCGTGTCACGGACTTTGATCGTGACAACTTATAAACTTGTCACGATCAAAGTACGTAACACAATCGTGACAATATCTTGTCACGGTCAATGATCGTGACAACAAATGCGTGTTTTGTTGTCATGTTTTTTTACCGTGACAACGCTAGTTGGGTATAGTTTGATAAAAATCAAATTTTGGTGTCGTGCATTTAGTCTATAAGTTTCCCTACTTCTTCTTCTACTGCTCTTGCCTTTTCAGGTTCTGTTCGGTGTGCCTTCTGTATGATCAACGAGAATGCCAGATCCAAGTGAATACGTACTGATTCTCCTTGTGAAGAGAGATTTCTTCCTCTTTTTCATGATTGGTGAGTGAGATGTCGATCAGAAATTTCTTATCTGCGTGAGAGTCGACGAACAAAACTTCTTGTAGTAGTTCCATGACTTTGTCTTCCGGGGCCATTTGGAGGGGTTAATGCTTTTATTATCACCTTTTTCGTGACCACCTTTTCCCTCTTATTTTCTTAGGTGTAATGTGACGATGAAGAATTACCGAGCAGTATCATAGCTGCCTTGTATCTCCATTACCCCTCGACCGGTAATTCATTTGAGCTTCTGGTGATAAATGGATGGGACTTCTTTCACGATGTAAAGCCAACCTCATCCCAAAATTGAATTGTAGATGTATTAGATGTTTACTACTCGCAACTAGATCATGTATCAATATCGGGACTAAACAAGACAAAGCCTAATGACCTCAAGGTTACCCTGAGATTTGGGGGAAATTATGGGGTCCAGAGTCGCACAGACACGTGCTCGACACAAGTGATCAAGCCACATGCACCTATAACTAATGAAGAGTCCAAGTTAGAGAAGACTCCTTCAAGTCAATCAGTTGTAACGACTAATTATGATAAAATATAGGTCCTAACTCTTAGGGATATCTTTTAACGAAGCTTACGACTCTCCTAAGGTCTTCTATAAATGTACACCCGCTACTATGATGGGGCATGGAATATTATATCGTCGAGCAGTACTATAACTCTACCGACTAGTTTACTAAATTAATAAATAATAAACCCTAACACCTCGTGGATGTAGGCACGTTGTCGAATCACATACATCTTGTGTTGTGTTTGTGATTTCATTACATTCTGCTTTATTCAATCTTGTTTGGTTTGTGCGCATTGAGTATCATTACTTACGGGAAATTACCACCTGCAATTGGCATCATCTGTGGGAACAATCTGAGTTATATACCACTAACCAATCTTATGATATTTCTCATTTACCCAACCAAGATCACAAAAATCTTAATGACTAGGAGGGTCATCAGCAACACGGTTATGGGGATTCGTAGGGCTATCCCTTAGACTATGACAGTCACGATGACTATGAGGCCCGTAAGTCATCTCCTCCATCCTAGGGGATTAGATTTGAGATTAGCATTTATTACCAATCTTTTGATGCAACTATCATCCTCGGGAGGAGAAAACAATTGGCAATGATGAGATTGAGCGATCTAACTCGATCTCAAGGCTCGTTGACAATTATGAAAAGTTCCTTCAAAATGAAAGGGCTGCCAGCAAGAACTAACAGGAGCATAATGATGCGCTCCAATGGAGCCTAGAGAAGTTAAAAAGGGAAGATTATAGGGACAAGTGCAAGCGTGGGAACAAATTGCAAACTCCTAGTCCTCAGGCGAGCAGGGCTCGTAGCCGAGGAAGAATCACTTAGTGAAAGAAGGAATCTCCTCCTCTCTAGAAGTTTCATGAAAGGAGACCACACTCTGACGGGCGGTGATGAGACAAAGAGCTCTACGATATCATTAGGAGAGAGGTTGATAGACATCCAGCCCATTAAGGGTCTTACACAACCAAGGAGATTGCAAGAAGAGCCCTTATTTTCTAGATAACGTCCCCCTTTTACCAGGATATAGAGGATTTTGATCCTTCTAAGAAATTTATTCCCCCACAATTCAAGATCTATAACGAAAAGACATATCTCACTGATCACATCAAGTAGTATCACCAGGTTATGATGTTGTGGAACATAAAAGAAGGCTTGATCTTACAAATATTTCTATCCGATCTTAGAGATAATGCCCATAAGTGGTTCGAGAAATTTCCAAATCGATCGATCGTCTCCTTTAAATAGCTGGTCGAGGCTTTCACAACTAGGTTTATTATTGCAACACTCATCCTAAACGGATAGATTCGCTTCTCTTGATGTTGAAGAAGCTTCAGGAAACACTCCACGAGTATGCTAGAAGGTACCAAGAGATGTATAATGAAGTGGAAGATTGCACCGAGCAAGTTACAATGGCTTCCTTCAAGATTGGTTTATCGATCATCTCTATGCTTTACCAGTCTCTCACTAAGAGAGAGGCCATTACGATCAATGACCTTATGGAAATTATTGAAAGATATGTCAAGGTTGAATATATAGTGATCGGAGCTTGTCAAGAAGGAGATCGACATAAATAATACAAGAATGGGGGAAAAGAAGGGACAAAGAAGAAAGGCGATAAAAGCATAACAAAAATCATAAGGGAACAGAGAAGAAGGTTACTGAGAAAATGTTTAAATATATCAAAATGATTTCCTCTTCAATGATCTATAAAATCTTCTACAAGATCAGAGGTCGATAGTATTTCAAATGGCCGGAGAAGATGATTAACGATCCTAAGAACATAAACACCACACTAAGTTGTGAGTACCACAAGGATTATGGCCACAAAATTAAAAACTACAAGACACTCAAATCCCACCCGAGGAAGTGGCCCAGGCTTAGTACCTCAATGATTTTGTTGAGATTAGGAAGGTCAATCCAAACCTGTGCGGGACCAAAAATTGGAAAATGTAATAGATGAGGACTTAGGGCATGAGTTTGTAATAATCCATAGGGGCTTAGGACCAGCGCGCAACCTGAAGCCAGATAACATTTTGGACGAATGTTTGGGTTATGAATTTTTAGTGATTCGTGGGGCCTCAAACCCAAATCAAATCAAGGGGAATTCCATTAGAATGGAAGTGAAGAAGCTTGCAATAGTAATGGAGGCATTTTAAGTTGATTCGACTAAGCCCATTGTGGGAAAATACCGACGACCTGAAAAGTTTGATTATTTTAAGAACATTATATTCACCTTAGATGATCTAGTCGGAGTAAGGACCCCCATTAAGATGATCTTATATCACTCTCAAGGTCACTAATTGGGATGTGGACAAGCTATTAGTGGATCGGGGAATCTCCTCGAATGTAATGTACCTCAAGTTGTTCAACCAGTTAAATCTGTGTGTATAAGACCTGGAAGAAGCCACTGTGCCCCGGGTTAGCTTTGCATGAATAATGACTTTGGCCCTTGGGAAAGTTGTTTTCCCCTAGGAAAAGTTATTTTCCCCTTCTGAGCAGAAGGAATCTCTAAAATCATTAAGTTCCTCGTGGTAGATATAGATTCCGCATCCAATGTTATACTCAATAAAAGGTGGTTGCATGCCATGAGGGTAGTGTTGTCCACCTACCACCATAAGGTGAAATGCATCATTGATAAGGGGATTATGGGAATCCGAGGGAACCGAGCTTTAGCCTGAGAAACGTTTCATAGTTCCCATTCGACCAAAACATGAGAAGAAGATGATGAAGAAGAAAAAAAAAGGAAAGTTGTGGAACCAGGGGAGGGCTCCGTACCCTTCAAGTAGCAGCTAAAGTATATGTGACCTGGTGTTAAGGAAACTAGGGTTTCCCCTTATGATTAGGTCATGGAACCTCTTCATGAGATGGCTTTGATGATGACTAGACTGAGAATATATAAGTTTTTGATCGATATCTCACTTACTAACAAAGAGAAGGAAGAACTAGTTATATTCCTTAAGAGCAATCATAACATTTTTTCCTAGAAACTATATAACATGCCACGAATAGATCCAAAAGTAATTTATCACAAGCTCCACGTGAATTTGTTACATCCACCAGTGACTCAAAAGTCGCGAAGAATAGTACTCGAGAAAGATAGGGAAGTCGAAGAGGAAGTGGGGAAACTTCTTGAGTCACAGTCTATCAAGGAAGTTTAATTCCCTAAGTGGCTATCAAACCCAGTAGTCGTGAAAAAAAGCAAAGAAAAGTGGAAAGTCTGTATAGACTTCGCCAATCTGAACCGAGCATGTACAAAGGAAAATTTTCCTTTAACAAAGGTAGACTAACTAGTCTACGCGACTACCAATCATGAACATATGATCTTCCTCGACGCTTACTCTAGGTACCATCAGATCCCATAATTTTCCCTCGACCGGGAAAAGACTTCGTTCACTAGTATGTTAGGGCTATACTAGTATAGGGTGATGTCGTTTGGATTAAAGAATGATGGGTAAACCTATCAGATACTTGTGACCAAGATGTTCAAGCAGTAATTGGGAGATATGATGAAGATATACATAGACAATATACTAGTGAAAAGCAAGAAGAAAAGCACCATCTCACGGACCTAAAAAAGACTTTTGAAGTTCTTCGCCAGTACACGGTGAAATTGAATGTGGCCAAGTTCTCCTTTGGGATACAATCATGAAACTCAATTGTAATTCACTTTTTATTTTATTTTTGTACTTTTTCACTTGTCTAATTTTTTTATCTTTTCAAATATTAAAACAATTGGGTGAGGTGAGGTGAGGTGAGGTGAAATAACACTAAACTAAAATGTGAGATGAAAACAACTAACTAGAAAGTGACTAAAAGTGAAAAATAAAGTCTAACACTAAAATAAGAGATAAAGTGAGGTAAATAATTGTGAGAACAACTAGGAATGGGATTACACCACAAATTTTAGCTATTCCAATTAATTAATTGAATTCTCCCAAATTAATATCAAAATTACAAATCAACTCTTGTTGCAAATATAATTTTAATAGTAACCTTTTAGAAAATTAAGTTTAACCCCCCACAACTCTAGAAAAATAGATCTACACTCCTTTTAATTAATCACCAGCTAGGATCGATCAATTAAAATTTATGTAAATCTTAAAAAATAAATTTAGAGTTGAAATTCAAGTAATAATACCCCACTTAAGAAGCCCCTATCTCTAGTTCGAATCTAAAATGGGTATTATAACTAGAATTTCGATTTTCTCTCGAAAATCATTTACCCTCTCTCGAGGCATAAATTTAAGGGCGAGGGATCAAAATTAACATTCAAAGGGAATTTTCAAGTAATCAAACTAATTAAACTAAAATAACATCAAATAAGTGTTTCCCCCACCCCTTGAAAGGGGATTTAGCCTAACATAATATCAAATATGATAATCAAATAATCAAAGGCTAATAAAATAAAGTAGAAGAGAAGAACAGTCAAACCAAATCTCTTTGAGTGAAATTGGACTCCAATCCTTGAATTTGCATTTTACATCCCTCCAATTTGTGTGATCAAACCAAAATTACATCAACAATTACACTCAAAAATGGATTCTCACTAATTTATTTTTCTCACTAATCTCTAAAAAAGTAAAATACAAATAAATTCTAACCTAAAAAAAACTAAACTAAAAAAAGGGTGTTTCTCTCTCTACAATTCTCTCTATTAATTCCTATTCTAAAGCCTCCTTCAAATTGAGTCTTCCATTCTTTAAATAGTAGGCATGGAGCATGGGGGTAAAAATGGGAGGATAAATGTGCAAGAGGTTGTATAAGGTGTGAGTGAGGGTTAATTTAGAAAAATGCACAATGTGCATGACTTGTGTGAGGTCATGTGGGAAGTGAGGTGAGGGAATAAAATCTGATTTGGTATGAGGGGCAATATAGGAAACAAGGGATAAGTGGTTAGTTGGGGGCATTTTGGGTAAAAGGGGATAAGTGACATAAAAGGCATGTGGGTTAATTTGGAGTTTGTCTTGGCAGGTGCATCTCTGAGGAAATAATATCCCAAATATTCCAACAAACTCTGAAGAACAACACTCTTCGTTGGTTCTTATCTCTCGAGAAGTCCAAAATCAACAATTGGGAGAATGTGGCCCTTAATTTCATGTCGCAGTACAAGTACAATGAAGAGATGGAGGTTACCTACCGTGATTTAGAACTACTAAAAAAAATCCTTGGGAGTAAGTCAGTAACTTCGTAGCAAGGTGGAGATAAAAAGTAGCCACTATGACTGACCGACCTTCCGAAAAAGAATAAGACAGCATCGTGAAGAAGAATTTCTTACACCATGTCCAAGCGACGATGGGAGGTCGGCACTACCCGAACTTATGATCCTTTCGAAAAATGGGAGTAGATATTGAAGTAGATATTACTAAAACGAAGGTTAAACCAAAGAAAGAATCTGGGCAGTTCACTCCCAGAAAATTTGACAAACCTGTTAGCACTACGGTTTCCACCATCAACAACATCTCATAGTCTGTTACTACTTGGGTGCCAAAAAATAGTCTTAACCCAGTCAAGAAGGAATATACCGAGCTTCACATTCCCCTTTCCAAAGTTTACCAGGCCCTCTTGAGCCGAAACCTCATCAAACCATTGGACCCTCATCCATTACCAATCCCACTTCCCAAAAATTTCAAACCAGATGCCCACTATGACTTTCACCAAACTGTCGGTCATAACACCGACCAGTGTTTCCACCTCTAAAATACAATCCAAGGCCTGATTGACCAGGGTTTTATCGCCCCACCAACCAATCCTTAACCAAAAACTACCCACAATCCACTTACAAATCATACCAATGCCATCTTCCTAGAAAACGACCCGAAATTTGATCCATCTACCCCAATCATACCCAGTAATTCACCCATCATACTCGTACACTCACCTAAACCCCTGAGAGTTTGCCCTTATTTTCTCTTACAACCTACCAGCTTCGTCGATTAGGCTCTATCGCTCATTACCCAAGCATGCATTGTTGTCCGTATCCGGTCTGGAGGTAAAGATATGGAACTGTCAGAAGTGTTGAACCAACTCCTTGAGTTTGGGATGAAATTACCCTCCCAGATGACCATTGACTGTAATAGATTCAGTATGTTGTTTTTAGAAGATCGAAAATGGGCTTGAGAGTCAGAAAATTGGGTGGTACCTACCAATAAAGTCAGTTTAGGTGATGTCATCTAGATTATAGAAAACTTATTCTGACAAATCGATGAAATTTATAGTATGCCCGAGCTACTTATTGCTTTAAAACTGTAGAGCGCCTGGTCCCTTCACTTATTCATCTCCCCGTCAAATGGGAGGATTTATACATAAAAGCCATTGAGGTTGTGGAGTGTGTTAACTTTTCATGAAAAGGTGATGTCATTGCCACCGGATGGGGGATGAATTCAACGATTCAGATGAAGAGCAAAGTCCAGAAAAGACTAGTCCGATAGTCAATATATGTGGGATGATATCATTTGAGGAGTTACTAGGAGAAATCAACAAGGTGACTGAACAACCCGAAATTGATGAGGAAATGGGGTTTCAATTTTTCCCCTCTTCTGTGAACCATATGACTAGATCAGGGAGGCATTACCAACTCCCAAACCTATTGCCATTAGCAAGTGACAAAGGAAAAGGAGTTGAGAATCTCCCTATGCCAAAAATGGCCCTCGAGGAAGGCAAGATCCTCGATCAGATGAAGAAAACCCAAGATAATATCACTATGTGGGAACTCTTTATGTCTTCCCAGTTATATCACAATGCTCTGATTAAGTTACTCACCGGGCCCAGAGTCCCTCCTTCTACCACCCCAGAAGAAATCGTGAACCTAGTCGACTCCTTAACCTCTATAAAATTACTCCCTTTATCCGAAGAAGAAATCTCGAAGATTGGTCTGAACTAAAATTATGCTCTCAATATCTCTATCGAAGTCATGGGAAAGACTGCCCCACTCTCTCCTGTCGATAATGGACCAGCTCTTAATGTCTGCCCATTGAGGACCCTAAATTATTTGGGACCGAAAGTGAGTGACCTAGCTCCAACCTCTGCCACTGTACGCGCTTACGATAATACTCGTCGAGAAGTAATGGAATCCATAAATCTTACAATAGAGGTTGTCCATATAAATCGTGCTGTTAAATTCCAAGTTATCGACATCCCAACCTATTTTAATATGTTACTTAGGCGATCGTGTCTCCGTAGCATTAAGGGTGTATCTTCTTCCCTCCATCAGAAACTCAAGTTCTTCGCCAATGGGCAGGTCATCACCATCTTGGGCGATGACAACAATGTCAAGAACGCAAGCACTAGTAAACGGGCGAATGATATGCTTCTGTCAGGCTTACGAGTTGAACCACTTCTACTCACATCAAGGGACGATTTCAAAGATAGGGTTCGTCCAGAGTATAACTCTCATGATAATATTAATGTGATCCAAATATTCAAAAACATAAACTTTATGCCCGTACTAGGGATGAGATGAAGACAACAAGGGATACATGAACTCGTTCTGTTAAAGAAATCTTTTACTCCTTGTGGCCTAGGCTATTAGCTAAAGCCAAAAGAACTCATAATGCTTTGCCAACCTCGATTGAAGAGAAGGCTAGAAAGTGCTGAGATTGTGTCAAGAGACTCCTTAAACGGGAGATTAATCAGAGAGGGTGAAGATTTCCCCTTCTGTAGCTTTCCTGAATCATGTGGATAAGAAGATGAAGCCATGAATGGAGATCTTCTTCCAAGACAACTACTCAGGGGCTCAAAGTTCCCAACATCAGGTGCAACCACTCACTAAAAAGACTACAACTATCACCAAGTTTTATGAGGAAAGTGACTCTGAAGATTCTTTCGATCTACAAACACTGGGGCTGACACTCTGCATGATCCACTCAGACGTTACACCATCAGAGCCGTCCATCCTGATAAAGTTGTTGATATATCCCTCCTTAACTAAAATGCCATAACAGTTCTCCCTGCTAAGATACAACCCAACCCAGTTATTTACCCTATCTATTTTACTTTTAATGTTTCTCCTCTCTCTGATATCAATGTAACCGTGACCTCCTTTGATGAGGTTCTCAATGCTGTTTTCCCTAAGAATGAAATAAACGAGGATTTTGAGTATCTTACCGTGTCTAATATTAATTGTATTGATTTTAATCAAACTCTTGATGATGTGTATTTTGCAAATGAATAATTCTTAACTGATCTTAATAAGGCTAATAACAAACAATATAACCGCGTTCAAATTAATGATGATGAAAGTGTTATTATTAGTCTCGATTCTAGTAGCTAACTGCGCGAGATTAGGATAGGGTCCACCCTTGATGAGCACTAGCGCGCGCAACTCGAGGAGTTACTGAAGGAATTTGTGGATGTCTTTGCATATTCCTGCGATGACATGCCCAGCATTGATCCCGAGATAGCTTAAAACGAAATTCCAACTCTCTCAGAATGTAAATCGATCAAACAGAAACTGTGAAAGCTCCGCACCGAATGGTCGCTGATGGACAAGGAAGAAATGGTTAAACAGTTAAACATGGGTTTCATTCGTGTGATCGAATATCCCACATGCCTAGCCAATATCATACTCATGCCAAAATCTAGAGTAAAAATTCTTATGTGTGTTGATTACCGAGACTTGAATAAGGCCTCTCCGAAAGATGATTTTACACTGCTCACTATTGATATGATTATGGACAACACAGCCAGACACACTCTCAAGTCATTCATTGATGGGTTTTCCGGATACAATCAGATCAAGATACACCCGGATCATCAAGAAAAAAATGCATTCATCACCCCTTGGGGAACTTTCTGCTACACCGTTATGCCATTTGGGCTAAAAAATGCATGGGGTACCTACCAAAGGGTTATCACAACCCTTTTTAATGATCTGATACATAAAGAATGCAGGGGGTACCTCTTCTCGGCGGCATCTGAAATAAGAGAAACTTTATCAGAATGTCGTTCAAGTGATTACACATCGCAGAAGAAAATGTAGGCGTAGTGAACACAACAGTCTTAAAAATAGGGCTCTACATCAAGAACGCTTACGAAAGAACGCAAAAAACTCGCACAGGTCCTAAAACACCAGAACCTGATACTCTGATACCACCTGCAACACCGCGCTTAAAATAATAATGGGTGGCCAGCCCTATCTATAATAAATCAGGAATCTTAAGTGGATCATTCTCAGCATCTACTTTCGATACTAAATAAACATAACTAAATGCCCAATATTACAATAAGCGAATGCCAAAAAAAATTTAAAACATACAATGAACATCATGCCTACCATATAGTAACTACTGAACATGATAACATATACACACGCACCATGATAAAAGGAAGTACTCATGTTATAACCTAATTAGTACAACAAGAGAAGAAAACCCGAATATGCAGTCGGGTCACAGACAATACAACATCCCGAGACAGAGAAATAAAAGTGATACATATAACCCATGGGTCTACACTCGATATACAAAAATGAATCCTTAACTAGATTTACAAAAAATAGGAAGCGGCTATAACAAAAATCCCGCCACAGTCTGCATCTGCCACAGCTTCGAGGGCACTGGATAGAAAAGCATCACCGACGTCCTTACGGTGGAACACCTATAATATATTACAATATATGTATAGCAAGAGAGAAATATAAACGGGCCAAAGCTCTAGGTTTGAAAGCCTTTTAGCATTAAAATGCATAATAATTATAAATGCACAATTTCATAATTAAAGTGGAGTCACACTCTCGTGAAACTCAAACTAACCCCTCGAATAAAACGCGCACCTAAACGTATACACATGAACCTCAATTAAGCTACCCGATACATTCAAGGGACAATTCAATCTTAATGTACGCATAAACTACACCCGCGTAACCCCGTATCTAACATATAACCATAATCGGCTTATTCCATCATATCCTAAGTATAGGTCCGAGCTTATATGTTAATATACATAAAATAGAGTTCATCGGTTTCTCATTATTAACTTAAACAAGTTATTCGCCTCAGAATAGTCACACATCATCTTTATATACTTATAAAGTAACGTTTCACCATAACGCATAAACTTGAGTACCAAGGACTAAACTTCTCCCACTCCCAACATTGCGCTATGTTTCGTGCGTGGGACATCTTGCAACGATACACTACTCCTTGACAATGTTGATCATCGAGATCCATTATGACCTCAGCACACAACACATATAACCTCAGCTACTTATTATGAACAACTATCTCTAAGTACATAAATAAGATATCGCACAGAACCTTTAAGGTCTATATAACATTATTTTTTTGTTATAAACACGATCATTCAACCCTAACAAACACGTACACATAACACACATAATGCACATTTAAAATATCTAGAACATATTCACTTATAGGATATATATATTCCACAATGCTATAGTCTTCCAGGAATTACTCACTTTATCCCGAGTTACCAGCTACCGGATTATTATCACACCGCCCTGGTAGACGATCAAATCACAACGTATGGAAAGCGATCATAGTTCCTCAGTGGAAAATAAGACAAATCATACCCATGCCGTCTTACCCCTGATAAAATGCCACATAATAAAAATAATGGACGCCTATGACCTGGGGACTATACGCACCCTGCTCCTCAAGCCAGAGGCCTCGCCCACATCGCGCAACTTCCCATGATAGCATGTGCTAGGTATGTCTACCTAACATATCATATACACAAGATAAATATACAATCATCATACACACACATCATCTATATCCTTAGGCACATAGATATACAATAGTCATACCGGCTATAAGTACAAACACAAACTATTCTAGTCGGTGATAAATTAAATCCTTCCAAATTCAGGTTACGGTTCAGTTGCTCATATGAACTTTTAAGATTATAGCGTTTATGATTAAATCTATAAGATTAACGTCACTAAGGGTACACGACCTCTCTCTCGCTGGCCCATAATTATCTCAAAGTAGGACTCCCGTCGCTAATATGATTCCCCACTAAGTCGATACAATAACTCCAATTTATACCTTCCCAAATAACTCAATGCGCCCCCAATATCATATCATATAAGAAACTCCCAATAAATCTCCAAAACGTATTTCTCGCATTATTTAAGGATGTTCATAATCGATAAACCTAATCGGAACGGAGTAACTCACTCTAGGAAAACTTTGCAAAACAACCCTGTTTTCGAATCGATTCGGCCCTGTCCGAATTGATTCGGTCCTAAAAGCGAATCGATTCGCCTGTATGCTAATCGATTCAATCCAAAGGACCTGTAAGTCTATCTTAGGCCAAATCGATTCGATTTGGATCCGAATCGATTCGGTCACACAGACCTGACACATTTGCCTTAAGCCGAATCGATTCGCTTAGGGGGCGAATCGATTCGGGCCTGGCAGTCTGCATAACTTCGAAGGTTCCCTCTTATGTACAAAACCCACGAAATATAAACCCCAAAAATATCAACTCTAACCATCAAACCCTCATCAAAGCATGATTCTAACCTCATAAATCAACCCAAATATGATCGCAACCATCACTACACCATCAAACCCATATATCATCATCAAATGCAAGATTTAATCCACAAAATCTAGGTTTTAACATATTAACCCAAAATCCATATTTTTATCCACAAATCATGAAATAAATTACACGCGTAGATTATTTATCAAGTTTAATCACTTGCCTCAAAGTTGTAGAGGTTGAATCTTCCTCGAAATCATGGATTGGCCGGAATCTCCAAGCTTTTCTCCTCTTTCTCTTCTTCCTTTCCTCTTCTATCTCTCTCTCTCTCTCTCTCTCTCTCTCTCTCTCTCTCTCTCTCTCTCTCTATGGCTTTCTCAATCTCAAGAATGAGATTGTTATCTCACGTAGGCTTTATAAGCCTTCTCTCCAAAATACCCAACTTTAAATGATAATACACACTTTAAATGACTCGTTTACTCCAATTCGAGTCAAACTAACTTAAAATATTTCGAAACCCAAATAAAACTCAAGGATAGTCATTTTGACTATCTCGACCCATCCCAAATAAACCGTGCACTCAGAATCAACATCCGAAATACTTTATAACATCCTCAAATTTTTTACCTCAATTACCAAATTTAAAATTTTTCAATTCAAATAAATTTTATTTCTCCCAAACTAATTAAATTCTCTATCCTCAAAAGTACGGGGTGCTACATACTTCCCCTCTTATAATAAATTTCGTCCTCGAAATGAAGTTAAGCCTAGTACTCCAAACCTCAACTAGTTACTTCGTCACCTACCCTCAAGATCACTATACCTATCTCTCCCATTTCTAACGGCGAATTATTTTTATTTAAAATCAAATTTGTTAACCAGGGCACCCATACACCCTGTACCCGAGCTCAACCACGTACACATTACCCGGATCCACTTAGCCTCAAATCGAAAGATAACTCTCAACAAATTAATCCATTATGACGTACTAAGTATATAAAATTTTGAAATGTCCAAAGATTTAACTCTTCTCAATTCCTGACATTCGCTACTTTCATGCGGGGGAGGTCTCGCAAGCAAAATTCAAACCAAGAACCCTCCCAATACACTACTGTGTAGCTCTGTCGGGGATTAAAAGGAGTTAAACTAGGACTAAGGTTTTTAAAATATTTTTTGATATTGCCCGAAGGCCTATAAAATAATGTAATATAAAATAGTTTTATGTCTTTCAACACACAAATCAAATACCTTATGCTCAAGACACAATGCATCGACAAATACAATACTATTACCAACCTTTAGTTCTCAACACGCACACAACCATGAGATAAAATTCATAGCTCAACAATAAACCCGCTATACCCCGAATCTCCTCAGAAATAAAAAAATCCTTTACATCACATCAAATCATCGCCATAAGATAGGCCCTTCCACAACTGTGACATTACAATTACATGCATCTAGACTAACTATAAAATTATAGCCTTACCGTTACTACTAAACACGTTTTAACAGTTCGCACTTCCAAAAAATCAAAAATCATAAATCTCTACGAGCACATTTCAAAACAATCTATTCTCCCGAAAGATACCATCCCAGTGCCACACTTACTTAGTCCTCCCTCCAAGGTAATTCTATATACAATATGGTTATAACGGCTAACCACTCACTAAAATCTTACATACGACACTCACAATACCACTCAAAGTATGACCTAAGCACAAAGGAAAATAATTTACATATTACCTCTATATTCCAACATCCTCGCATCATCAATGGGTCACTGTTCGAAGTTCTCTTTCCCAAATTATCCTATGAACTTCTGTAGGGGTTGCATATCCAAAACCTCCTCAAAAAGTTGTCCTCTACCTCTTCCGGGACAATCCCTATTCCTACAGCCTATTTCTTTACAAAAGAAACACCTCCTAGAAAATCCTTCCTGTCCATCCAGAGGGAGAAAACGCGTTGCAGCCCTCGATAATCCTGCCTATAGCCTTGTCGCGGCGATGATCTTGCTCCGTTGGCATCATCTCCTCCAGTCATACTTGATGAACCCGAGTCCCCAAATTTCTTACTCCCTTTTAAATGAAGACGATACTCATGACAATGTAACAATGTCGCGTTCATCACGTCGGTAAAAGTCAGAAATGTCGGGTTCCCTAACAAATGCTGCCGAATTTGCCAATTTAAACATTCAAGGACCTTCACTATTCGCTTCTCCTCCATATTTACCTCTCCGGGCACAAAATTCTCCAATCGAGTAAATTCTTTTTCTTACTCAACCATCTTTCGATCACCTTGAGTCACATCCAGTAATCTCCTCCTCATTTCCTTCTGAATTGCGAAAGGAAAATACTTTTGGTCAAAGCGTACCCAAAAATCTTCTATGGGCATTACATCTCTCGGCTCTGATGTGGTGACTGATTCCCACCATTGGAGGGCTACACCCGTTACTTTAAAGGTGGCGAGTATTTGTTTCTGCACCTCATTGCATTCAACCATCTGAAGGTGCCTTTGTATATCCTTCTTCCACTGACTTGCAACTATTGCATAAGCTCCCCCCAAAAATTCTGGAGGACGTCCTTTCCTAAAGTCTTCTCATACTCTTTCCCACGCAGATGGCCCTGGGTGGGATTGAGCTACCGGAGCTGCAGGTTAATGTGCCATCGCAACAATGGCAACATTTACTGCTTGTGCCACAATATTGGCAACTTCGGCTGCAGTCACAGTCCCTTGAGGCATGTGGAGTTCTATATTCTCAGCCCCTCTGTTTGCCCTGCCAGGATGAACTCTTCTCGGCGGCATTTGAAATAAGAGCAACTGTATCAGAATGCCGTTCAAGTTATTACACATCACAAAAGAAAATGCAAGCGTAGTGAATACAACAGTCCTAAAACTAGGGCTCTACATCAAGAACGCTTACGGAAGAATGCAGAAAACCCGCACAGGTCCTAAGACACTAGAACCTGATGCTCTGATACCACCTACGACATCGCGCTTAAAATAATAATGGGTGGCCAGCCCTATCTAAAATAAATCAGGATTCTCAAGTGGATCATTCTCAGCATCTACTGTCGATACTAAATAAACATTGCTAACTACCCAATACTACAATAAGTGGATGCCAATTTTTTTTAAAACATACAATGAACATCATGCCAACCATATAGTAACTACTGAATATGATAACATATACACACACACCACGATAAAAGGAAATACTCATGTTATAACCTGATAAGTACAATAAAAGAAAAAAACTCGAATATGCTATCGGGTCACAGACAGTATAACATCCGGAGAGAGAGAAATAAAAGTGATACATATAATGCTTGGGTATACACCCGATATACAAAATGAATCCTTAATTAGATTTACAAAAGATAGGAAGCGGCTATAACAAAAATCCCGCAACAGTCCGCATCTGCTACATCTTCGAGGACACTGGATAGAAAAGCATCATTGGCGTCCTTGCGGTGGGATACCTATAATATATTACAATATATGTATAGCAAGAGATAAATATAAACGGGTCAAAGGCCGAGGTTTGAAAATATTTTAGCAAGTGCATTAAAATGCATAATAATTATAAAAGCACAATTTCATAATTAAAATGGAGTCGCACCCTCGTGAAACACAAACTCACCCCACGACTAAAGCGCGGACCTAAACGTATGCACATGAACCTCAATTAAGATACCCGACACATTTTAGGGACAATTCAATCCTAATCTACGCATAAACTACACCCTCGTAACCCACTATCTAAAATATAACCATAATCTGCTTATTCCATCATATCCTAGGTATACGCTCGATATTATATGTTGATATACATATAATAGAGTTCATCGGTTTCTCATTATTAACTTAAACAAGTTATTCACCTCAGAATAGTCACACATCATCTTTATATATTTATAAAGTAATGTTTCACCATATCGCATAAACCCGAGCACCAAGGACTAAAATTCACCCTACTCCCAACATTGCACTACGTTTCGTGCGTGGGACGTCTCGTAAAACAAAATCAAAACAAGGAACCCCCGGATACACTACTCCTTGACAATTTTGATCATCGAGATCCATTATTCCCTCAGCACACAACACATATAACCTCAGCTACTTATTATGAACAACTATCTCTAAGTACATAAACAAGATATCGCACAGAACCTTTAGGGTCTATATAACATTATTTTTTTTATTATAAACATGATCATTCAACCCTAACAAACATGTACACATAACACACATAATGTGCATTTAAAATATATATATTCCATAATGCTATCATCTTCCAGGAATTACTCACTTTATCCCGAGTTACCAGCTACGGGATTATTATCACACCGCCCTGATAAATGATCAAATCACAATGTATGGGAAGCGATCATAGTTCATCATCAGAAAATAAGACGAATCATATAGAAGACGTCTTACCCCCTGATACAATGCCACATAATACAAATAATGGATGCCTATGACCTGGGGACTATACGCACCCTGCTCCTCAAACAAGAGGCCTCACCCATATCGCGCAACTTCCCATGATAGCACATGCTTGGTATGTCTACCTAACATATAACATACACAAGATATATATACAATCATCATACACACACCATCTATATCCGTAGGCACATATATGTACAATAGTCATCCCGGCTATAAGTACAAACAAAAATTATTCTAGTCGGTGATACATTAAATCCTTCCAAATTCAGGTTACGGTTCAATTGCTCATATAAACCTTTAACATTATAGTATTTATTATTAAATCCTTAAGATTAACGTCACTAAGGGTACACGACCTCTCTCTCGCTGGCCCATAATTATCTCCAAGTAGGACTCTCGTCGCTAATATGATTCCCCACTAAGTCGATACAATAACTCCAATTTATACCTTCCCAAATAACTCAATGCGTCCCCAATATCACATCATATAAGAAACTCCCAATAAATCTCCAAAATGTATTTCTCGCATCATTTAAGAATGTTCCAAATCGATAAACCTAATCGAAATGGAGTAAAACTCACTATATGAAAACTTTGCAAAACAACCCTGTTTTCGAATCGATTCGGCCCTGTCCTAATCGATTCGGTCCTAAAAGAGAATCAATTCGCCAGTATGCAAATAGATTCGGTCCAAAGGACTTATAAGTCTGTCTTAGGCCGAATCGATTCGGTCATACACACCTGACACTTTTGCCTTAAGCCGAATTGATTTGCTTAGGGGGCGAATCGATTCGGGTCTGGCTGTCTGCATAACTTCGAAGGTTCCCTTTTCTGTACAAAACCCACGAAATATAAACCCAAAAATCATCAACTCTAACCATCAAACCCTTATCAAATCATGATTCTAACCTCACAAATCAACCCAACTATGATCTCAACCATCAAACCCATATATAAACATCAAATGCAAGATTTAATCCACAAAATCTAGGTTTTAACATATTAACCCAAAATCCATATTTTTATCCACAAATCATGAAATAAATTACACACATAGATTATTTAGTAAGTTTAATCACTTGCCTCAAAGTTATAGAGGTTGAATCTTCCTCGAAATCACGGATTGACCGGAATCTCCAAGCTTTTCTCCTTTTCTCTCTCTCTCTCTCTCTAGGGCTTTCTCAATCTCAAGAATAAGATTGTTATCTCACGTTGGATTTATAAGACTTATCTCCAAAATACCCAACCTTAAATGATAATACACACTTTAAATGACTCGTTTACTCCAATTCGAGTCAAACTAACTTAAAATATTTCGGAACCTAAGGACAATCATTTTGACTATCTCGACCCATCCCGGATCAACCATGCACTCAGAATTATCATCCGAAATACTTTATAACATCCTCAAATTTTTTACCTTAATTTTCAAATTTAAAATTTTCCAATTCAAATAAATTTTATTTCTCCCAAAATATTTAAATTCTCAATCCTCAAAATTACGGGGTGTTACAGGGGATTCTTAGGAAAATTATAATATATCAGCCGGTTCATCAGCTAGTTGACCTAACCATATTGAAACTCCTTCAGAAGGATTCGATCAAAGTTTGGAACGAAGCATGTCAGAAAGCCTTTGATCAGATCAAGCAGTATCTAACCCGACCTCCAGTACTCATGCCCCCGCCCCTTGGTCTCCCTCTACTTTTTTACTTAACCGTAACAGACACTGCAGTTGGGGCTTTGCTAGCTCAATACCTTGAAGAAACCACAAAGAGAGGGCCATATTCTATGTTAGTCGCAAATTGACTGGGTACGAAGTCAACTACACTGCTTTGGAAAAAATATGTGTCGCCTTTGTTTGGGTCACTCGGAAATTACGACACTATATTCTCTCATTTCCCATCAGACTTGTATCTCGAATGGATCCTATCAAGTACCTACTCGAGAAGCCTATGCTGTCTAGACGAATGGCCCGATGGTTGATGTTGCTAGCTGAATTTGATATCATATATGTTACTCAAAACGCTATGAAAGGGAAAACCATCTCTGACTACCTCGCTGACTACCCTATGGAAGAAGCCGACGTGTGGATTTTTGAATTCCCAGACTAAGATATCCTTTGCACCTCTCAAGAAGACCTTAAGTGGCAAATGTTCCTTGATGATGCTACCAATGAGAAATGATACGACATTGGGATACTCCCAATCATCCCTCATGACTCTCACACTCCTATTGCCATCAAGCTAGATTTTTCTTGCACCAACAACATGACAGAGTATAAAGTATGCACCATACGTCTCAAAGTCACCCTCGAGAAAGGTATTCAATGCCTTGACGTTTACATCATCGGCCAGGTCCTAAGAAAATGGAAAGTCAATGATGAAAAACTCTTACCCTTCCACGCCCACCTAGAAGAGATGGCCTCCCCATTCTAAAATATCACCTTCCATTACCTACCCCGAGTAAGAAACAACCTAGCTGATGCCTTGGCTATCCTAGCCTTCATGGTCGACATGCCCGAAAGAATAATGATGGCCCCTTTCCTAATCCAGAAGCAAGCTAAGCCAACCCACTTCTACCATATTGATCTCATCACAGAAGAAGATCCCAATATAGCCCAATGCTAAATACTACAATATTTGGCACCTCCTCAAACACGGTAGGTACCCCTAGGATGCCAACAAGAAAAATCAGGCAACCCTTCTCAAATTGGTCGCCCAATATATTATCTGCGAAAAAACATTGTTCAAAATAAACTTCAATGGACCCTACCTATACTGCATTGCAGGGCCTGACATTGAAGAAATGATGTAGAAAATCCATATTGAGGAGCACAAACCCCACATGAATGGCTATATGCTCGCCAAAAAGATTATCTAACAGGGTTATTATTGTACCACTATAGTTTAAGATTGCACCGCCTATGTCCGAAGATGCTTGAAATGCCAATAATTTTCCAGTCTTCAGCATCTGTCACCGGGAGAATTATACAACATGACCTTTCCATGGCCATTCTCCACATGTGGCATCGATATTATTGGCAAAGTCATCCCTAAAACCTCAAATGGGCACGAGTTCATCTTGGTCGCCATTGATTACTTCACCAAATGGGTCGAAGCAGAGTCATACACAGTACTGAATGCCAAAAAAGTGGACAAGTTCATCAAGAAAAATATCATCTGTTGATATAGGGTCCCGCACGAGCTAGTGTCAAACAATGGGTTACACTTCAAGTCAGAAGTCATAGAAGTAGTCGACAGGTATAGGATTCATAGATACAAATATTTTCCCTACCAACCACAAACTAACGGTGCAGTTGAAGTCGCCAATAAAAACCTCAAAGCAATCATTAGAAAGATGGTCGAAACCCGTCGAGATTGGGCCGATTGAATCACTTATTCCCCCTGGGGCTACTGCACTTCAGTTTGAACATCTATTAGGCTTCCCCTTACTCTCTGGTATGTGGCATGGAAGCAGTCCTACCCGTTGAGCTGGAAATACCTTCGTTACACGTCATGCTTGAAAGCAAAGTCAGCGAGGAAGCCTGGCATCAAATCTATTTTGATGAGCTATCACTATTAAACAAAAGGAGGCTAAAGGATCTATACCATATACAGGGGTACCATCGTCGGATAGCGCGATCATTCAATAGCAGAGTCAATGCCCGCGGTGTTCGAGAAGGGAACTTATCCCTCAAAAACTCGTAGATACCGTCAGGGACCCCAAAGGGAAGTTTAAGCCAAATTAGAGTGGCCCCTACAACGTGAAGAGGATCATGTCTGGTGGCGCCGCTATGCTCACTGAACTTGATGGAGAAGAGATGGTGCATTCAGTAAACCTAGACCGTGTCAAGAAATTCTACCCTTAGTTCGAAATCTCGGCGCGCTACGACTCTTCTCATCCCCCTCCTATTCTAAAAAAAGAATATATATATATATATATATATATATATATATATATATATATATATGTGTGTGTGTGTGTGTGTGTGTGTGTGTGTGTGTATATATATATATTTCTTCATTTCCTTCAACCTAGAACTACATGGGGTCAGATCCTCTAAAAACCTTTTGTTTTTAAATTCAGAAATTTTCAAAACCCCAAGAGGTACATAGGCAACTCATACGCTTTACATGAGCACGGTCCCCTTCTTTTCTCAAAATTATATTCTTTTATTACCTCTGAGTACGATAATTCATTTGATCATTAACATGAACAGAATGATTATATATGCCTTAGCGATTGGTACAGATGATTCAAAAGTAAAAACTCATCAAGACGCACAATAATGTAATTAAAATCTTTTTTATTTCCATCTCGGGAAAATTCGGTATGAATTACATAAAGTATCAGTAGGGAGTCAAATAACTTCCCCCGCCATTACTCCCAAAATAAAATTTCCCAAACTTTATTTCAAAAACATACAACCTCACAAATAAATACCAGCTCCCTGGAAGATCCTAACCACGGCTACTGAAAGACCCAATTCCGTCATCATCTCCTCCATACTGGGGTCCCCAAACTTCCCTTGTCTGAATAGAGTGCCACATACGCTCCATAAAACGGTAATCCCAGACTAGCTTAGGGAAAACCACAACACCTCCCTCCATGGTGTCAGATATGGAGAACCACCTTTGACCAGTTTCCATAGCCAACATCTTAGCAACTACTCTTCTCCACAACCACTTCATGTAGTCCCTTGAAATATGTCAGACTCTTCCAATAAATTGAGATGGACGGGTCGACGGTTGACGATTCTCTCACAAAGAGCCAAGTTGCATGCGCATGCGCTCTGCCAAGTCCTCTACCAGAAAGAAATCCAGTGTACGAGGTGGAATAATATGTTCCCAATAAAAATTGGCGCATGAGCCGCTAAGGAAAGTATAAAGAGGTCTGTCTGAGGCCGACCAACTGAACATACTAGTATTCCCCCAGTTCCAAAATGGGTTGTAACTCCCCCTACCAAGGCACTGACCAACGCAAACCTCGAGCCCCATGCTCCGCAAACTAATTTTCCCAGCTCTCTATGTTCAAGCCTATGCTGATAAAGTAATGAGAAAAGAAATTTGGCACGACTACCATTGGATACTTCTGAGGGACCGCCAAATGGAACTTTTCAGATAGCCACATGAACAACATTACATACTACCCCTCAGAAAATCAAAATAGCCTTCCCGTTAAGCATCCAGATCGTTCAGAGTCTCCACTAGTATCACCGCAGTAGGATTATGACGGTACGACATCCATGAAGCAATGGCTACGAGTTGTGGGTCGTTCACTATCAGTTCTCCAGTCACCAATAACAATTTTGAAATCAAGTCCAGAATGACGTCTCTGGCATAGCCAATATCACCGACATCCTGGAAATGCACAGAATGCAACACAATAGGAAGATAAATCATTCGTCCTGTAACCAGTGACCTAGCTTCCGAAGGCGAGATATGGAGCAGTCCCGCTAACAGCTCCCTAAGGGATTGAGAAAATTCAGGCATAGCTGCCGCAATAGTGGGATTTATCCCTAACATGGTAGAAAACTCTTCATAGGTCGGACAAATTTCATCCAGCCCGAAGCAAAAGACACGGTCTTCAGGATACCAAAATTCTATAACTGTCATCAGTTGTTCCACTCTATGGGAGAGTTTCACCATAAGGAGACTCGACGCATGTTGAAAACAATGTAACTAACATTATATGATCATATCGCCTCCAAGGTCTCGAGATAGTTAGCAAATTCCACACTACGAGGAAGAACCATATCGTAAAATGAGAAGATAGTAAGCAAGAAGAATGCAAAAGAGAATGAATGTGGAGGTGTGAAGAAAATTCTCTACCCATACCCCCTGTTTATACATGAAATACCTTAACCAAAGTCAAAAATTCTACAGAAATCGGACGAAAACTTATCCCACCAAGTACCAAGCAATTGTATAAAGTGCAATCAAAGAGTTAATTAGACTAAACTGACATGCCGATAGGAAGGACAAGGGGAATGCCAATCGGCAACCCCCTATTTTGGGAAAATTCCATTTTTCCTTTTTTGTCAAAATGAAAAAAACTCAATAAAAATAATCTCTATTCTCAAAAGAATTCTGAATTTCCCTATCCTTATGTTTTCAGTTATCTTATTCTCACTCAAATCATTTTTATGGTTGCAGCAGCAAAGTAAAAAGTGCATTGTAGGTTAAGACATCTAAAACAAAGATAAATAAAGGCCATTTCATTCCATATAGTTGGTACTTCCATTACATAAATCTGTTTTACAGAAGAAAAGAAAAATGTGACTCAACCCGAAATCCCCTACATTTTCCCTCCCTCTCTCTACCTACACCTACAACATCATTTTTCTTATTTTTCTCTCTTTCTCTCTCTCTCTCTCCTTAGGAGCCTCCTTCCCTACCGTGCGATCGCTTCCCCCGGCGATGACACTACGTACCTCCACTCCCCGAGCCAAATCTTTCCTCAAACGAGGCATACAGCACCAGAAAAAAAGGAACCGAAATTGCATCCCGAATATAGGCAGTCGCAAAAGCTATCCAATCCTGAACATCCCTCAGCCAGGTGGTTGACACTCGGATTTGCTGCAAGAAAAACAAAAAAGAGCAAACCAGCCAGTCTAAGGTAAAGACAAAGATCTGAGAATCAAAAGACATAGAAATAGAAAGTATACCGATGGCTGGAGAACCTCTTCCGTCAGCCCTAGCTCCTTCAAATCCATCGCATTAGTACGATGCAACATACGAATCGACCATCCATCAGCCTGCCGAATTTTGTAAGAAGAGGAGCCAACCACACAAAAAGATCCTCTGAGGTCATCGTCGTCTTTGATATCGATGCACCGCCTGTGCTGTGGGAAAATCCCACTAGTCGACTCGACCCCGCCTAGTGGAGAGGTATCACGTCATATATGCTGGGCGACATCAACCAACTCGGCACAAAGTCCATATAATCATACGTCACCGTTGTGTCGGTATATGATGAGTAAGGCTCACCCATCATCGCCGCTATTCGCACATCATCCGACATCTCCCTCTCTCGCCTCATGTATATCGAGGGTCGTACAGGTGGCATCATCACCTCCTCCTCCACAATCTATCAAACTAATCTCTCCCCAAGATACCAGGAGTAGCCAAACTCATGCACCATCAGACGCCGCAACTGTGCATTCTCCCCAGTTTCCCTATGTTGGATGATCGTCCCCCGGGGATAGAAGGTCACCTGTAAAATTCCCTAACGGAACTTTTACCTCCACAGCAAAATTCCCAAAATTAATTGGATATACTCACAGCAAAATAAGGAAACATCCAAGCCACGGATCAATTCATCTTCCCTAGCGAAACCAAAAATTCAGAATCAAATGATTCCCCAAAATCCTCGGTGGTCCCTTCCCAAGGAGTCTAAAAAATTCCCCAGAAGAACTATGCACCACATTGCTACATTAGACCCATAGTATTGGTCACCCTCTTTTACGTCAGAATTGACCTCAACCAAGGGTCGTCACCTCTTCTAGGTCAGAATTGACCTCGGCCTTCGATTTTAACCTCTTTTAGGTCAGAATTGCCCTCGGCCTTTGATCACCACCTCTTTTAGGTCAGAATTGACCTTGGTCCTCGATCGTCACCTCCTTTAGGTTAAAATTGATCTCGACCCTCGGGTGCCATCTCTTTTAGGTCAGAAATGACCTCGGCCCTCGGCCGTTACCTCTTTTAGGTCAGAATTGAACTCGGCCCCGGGTCGTCACCACTTTTAGTTCAGAATTGGCCTCGACCTTTGGTCGTCACCTATTTTAGGTCAGAATTGACCTCGACCATCGATTTTCACCTCTTTTAGGTCAGAATTAATCTTGGCCCCAAGCTATCACCTCTTTTAGGTCAGAATTGACCTCGGCCCTCGATCGTCACCTCTTTTAGGTCAGAACTGACCTCAGCCCTCGATCGTTACCTTTTTTAGGTCAGAATTGACCTCAGCCCTCGGTCTTCACCTCTTTTAGGTTAGAATTGACCTCGTCCCTCAATCATCATCTCTTTTAGGTCAAAATTGACCCTGGACCTGATTCGTTACCTATTTTATGTCATAATTGACCTCGGCCTTCGATCGTCACCTCTTTTAGGTCAGAATTGACCTTGGCCTTCCGTCATCACCTCTTTTAGGTCAGAACTAACTTGGATGCTCGGTCGTCACCTTTTTAGGTCAGAATTGACCTTAGCCCTCGATCGTCACCTTTTTGAGGTCAAAATTAATCTCGGCCCTCACCTCTTTTAGGTTAGAATTGACCTCGGCCCCGTGTCGTCACCTCTTTTAGGTAAAAATTGACTTTGGCTCTCGATCATCACCTATTTTAGATCAGAACTGACCGTGGCCCCGGGTCGTTACCTCTTTTAGGTAAAAATGGACGTCGACCCTCAATCGTCCCCTCTTTTAGGTCAGAATTGACCTTGGCCCTCGATCATCGCCTCTTTTAGGTCAGAACTGACCTCGGCCCTCGATCGTCGCCTCCTTTAGGTTAGAACTAACCTCGGCCCTCATTCGTCACCTCTTTTAGGTCAAAACTGACCTCGACCCTCAGTGATCACCTCTTTTTAGGTCAGAATTGACCTCGGCCCTTGGTCGTCTCCTTTTTAGGTCAAAATTGACCTCGGCCCCGGGTTGTCACCTCTTTTTGGTCAAAATTGACCTCGATCTCGGGCCATCACCTCTTTTTAGGTCAAAATTGATCTCGATACTCGATCGTCACCTGTTTTAAGTCAGAATTAACCTCGACCCTCGGTCGTCACCTCTTTTAGGTTAGAGTTGACCTCGGTCCCGGGACGTTACCTCTTTTTAGATTAAAATTGACCTCGACCCTCGATCGTCACCTATTTTAGGTCATAATTGACCTCGACCCTCGGTCGTCATCCCTTTTAAGTCAGAATAGACCTCTGCCCGCAGAATCTCCCATCCTGAGCATTATCTTAGGTCCTCAGTATCGACCTCCTAGACATCCATGTGGTGTCTATTCGATGACTTTCATTTATTCCAAGCTCACCCGTCGAGGGGATCTGTAGACACCACATTATAAGACCCTCCTAAGACTCTCCTTAGGACACTAATAGCTCTCTTTTTCACTACAAAACCCTAGGTCATACTTCGAGTACCGATCTTGAGGCCATCAGGCGCTCCCGGGACCCGTTTGACTCCGATTAACCCTATCAACAGAGAAAAAGCTCATTAAATCTTCAAAAGGCTCTAAATCCCCTTTCCAATGGTCTGCCCTGTGCATGAATTGACATAATAGTTCAGGTGAACCGATCATTTTACTACCGAAAATAAATTTGGAGGCCATCGGGCACTCCCGGGCCCCAATTTGACCTCATTTAACTGCATCATCAGAGCAAAATCTCTTTAAATCTTTAGAGGGTACTGAAATCCTTTCCAAAAATCTGCCCCGTGCACGAAACGACATAACCGTTCGGAAAAACGATCAGTTTTCCCTTAAAAATTGATTCGGAGGCCACCGGGCGCTCCCGAGCTTCGTTTGACCAAAGTCAACTCTTCAGATCAAATGAGACTGAATGAATCTCCGAAGGGTACTAAATACCCTTTCTAAGGTCCACCCCGTGCGCAATTCTGACTTACAGTCCGACCAAACGACCCCTTTTACTCCGACAGGTCATTGGGCGCTGTTGGCTCCCGGTTGACCAAAGTTAACTCTCTGAGCCGAGCGAAGCTCTTTGGAACATCGAATTACGCTTCATAACCATTCTAATGGTCCACCTCATGCGCGATTCTGACTTACAATGTGGACGAACGATTCGCTTCCGTTTGGCGATCTCCCGTCTAAAGACCGACGTGCGCTTCCGAGACACATTTGATCCAAAGTCAACTCCCAAACCTGGGAGGATTCTAAATACTTTTGAAGGTCTCCGAATTACCTTTCTAACGATATGCCCCGTGTGCAATTCAGATAAATGGACTGCTTTTTACGACCATTTTCCCAAGAGAGTCTGCATGAGACTGCCAATTGGTAGGTCCATTTCCCTGACTATCGGCAGTGTGACTAGAGTTACCTTCTGATAGGCAGTGCAAGGACATAAGTGATCGGTACCTCGCTTACCCTATAAATAGACGGCATGATCTCACCTCTAAAAGGGAAAAAAATCCATCAACATCACTGATATCAACAACATTCTTCTGCGATCAACAAGTTTCCTTGTGTGGAAATCCTTTCCACCTTTCAATCCCATCCCTTTCCAATCTAGTATAAATCCTCCAATATCTCTCACTTGCAAGGAAGCTCTCCATCAATCAAGATCAAAATCAAGATCCCCAAAGAAGGTCCAATCCTTTCCTTTCTCTCTAAATTCTCTTAAATTTGCGTTAGATCATTTTATTCCTCACTTTAGCATTTTACTTATTTAGATTATTTCCATTAATATACCCTTTTAATGGTACATGCACATAATCTATTTTTCTATAAAAAAAACAAAACTAAGAATAAGAAGGTTATATACACATAAATTCCGACAAGATTTTTCATTACACCTTTTTAAAACTAAACACATCTTTTTTTTACACGCACACATCTCATAAAATCCCATTATAATATATGGGATAAAACCCCACCCTTACGCCACATGTGAACTATGTGGACTTTGATGCCTTTATAGACTATGTAGGCATCTCGGGATAAAACCCGAGACTAGAGTCCCATTTTTCATATTTTCATTTTCTCCCATTCTTTCATATATTTGTTATATGTCGTGCCTTATCCAGCATATTATCGTTTCATCATAACGACTAATATCCCGATAAGTGCACACATTATATTTTATTACTATTACTTTGGAAATATTCCTACGGATGACCTCACTCCATCCTCTCCATGATGCGAGTCGAGCGATTCCTATCTCAACTTATATATACACGCCCACACACTTCACGGATAAATAAGGGAAATAGTAACACAATCCCATGAGAGACCGAAAAGGCGGGATGGGTGCCTAACACGAAGTCAAATAGAGGGACGATCTCTTCCTTCGGATATGCCATTTTTAGTTTAAGCTTGTGAAAAAAATCAGGAACATAACTTCAGAAGAGCTACCTTGATCCACAAATAGCTTATTCATGTCCCAGTTTACAATCCTAAGAGTGATTACTGGTGCAACGTTGTGTGGGGTACTTACCCCAATCAATTTGTCTTTCGTTAAAAATATGTGCTTGTTATAGTCCACATCATCTGGTTATCTACATTTTCAAGCTTGGCTTTTAGCGGGGTCAATTTGTAATGTCACTGCTTGACGACGATCACTTCCTTCGGATATGCCATTTTTAGTTTAAGCTTGTGAAAAAAATCTAGGAACATAACTTCAGAAGAGCTACCTTGATCCACAAATAGCTTATTCATGTCCCAGTTTACAATCCTAAGAGTGATTACTGGTGCATTGTTGTGTGGGGTACTTACCCCAATCAATTTGTCTTTCGTGAAAAATATGTGCTTGTTATAGTTCACATCATCTGGTTATCTACATTTTCAAGCTTGGCTTTTAGCGGGGTCAATTTGTAATGTCACTGCTTGACTTTCTTGATTTTCATCCGAACTGCATTATCCTGGATCTTCTTGGGGTCTGATGCCCCATGAATAATGACAAATGCGTGCCCCAACTCGTTGTCCAAAACGTTATCTAGTTCTGGGTCAGCCATATTGGCGACCTGATCAACTTTCTTTTCTAGACTTGTTCAAATGCCCCACTTGGGCTAACTCCTCCAGATGGGCCTGGGGGGCCTTGAAATTATCTATATCATGTCCGTTTTTCTCGTGGTTATTGAATATGAGTGCATTGTTCCTCTTGCTCAGTTCACCGCTCATCTTTTTTGGACACTTGAGGGATTGCTGGTCCTTAATCTTGCTTAAGATTATGTTAATCGATTGATTGAAAATGATATTGACTTCCTGGAATGTCTTGGATGAGTTTGCTTTATTCCCGTTTATAGATCCTCCATTTTGCTTTTTGCCCCCCTTATTTGGGGTGTTTTCCTTATCGTTTCCTTTGATCGTATTTGCGCGACCAGTCTCTCCTTGGCTGAGGGTGACCACATCTTCCACTTTAGCATACTTATCAATGCACGGCATGATATCATTAATATTGTTCGCATCCTTCTTCGTGAGGGACTAATGAAATATGGAGTTATGGGACATGCTAATCTTGAATGATGCCACGAAAAACTGCTTTGATCAATCTTCAACCTCATTTAAGGTTTCCAAATAATGCTTGGCATATTCTCACAGCGTGTCATGTGGTTTCTTACTCATGGTGAGGAGAGAATCCATTCTCTTTAGGGTGTGAGTTTCTGGTTATAAAGCGAGCTATGAAAGCCTCTTCGAGGGACTTGAAACTTTCGACTGACCCATGGGCAGCCTTTCGAACGACTTCTAGGTGGTGTCTTCTAGAATGGATGGGAATATACAACACATGAGAGTGTCGTTGTGGTTCCACAGAGTCGTCACTTCCCTATACTGGCGCACATGATCCATGAGGATGGTCCTTCCATCGTATATCTTGGACCTCAGGGTTGTGAACTTCTTTGGAGTCTCTTCCTCCTCAATTGCCCTTGAAAAATGGGGATTGCATCTGAGTAATGAGTTCCCTCCTTGCCAACTCTTTTATAGATCTAGCCCTACGATGAGCTCGGTGTTAATCTATTTCTCTTAGGACTAGACTTTGTATATCTTTTTTATGGCGTTCCTCATCTCGGTTTCGTCTTGTTAAATGAATCCTGTGATCTGAACGATCCTGCTCACGGCTAATACTCCTTCACCGACTGCGAGTTTTGCTCGCTTGAGGACTAGGCGTCCGACCACGCTGCTTGCATTTTCCTCTACGGAGTTACCTTTCAATCTTCTCCCAACGTTGTTGGAGACATGCACTCATTTCCATTTGGAGGCATATTGCGTCCTCTTGCTGATGAAGTCATTCCTTATAAGTGTCAACGAGTTGTGAGATCTGCATGATATGGGCTACTCGTTGCTTTGCTTAGAAAGCTGCTCCTATGGGAAAAACCTTAGATTTCTATCTCAATGAACCTCAGAGCGTAAGGACAACTTAGCTCGTAAGTCACCAGCAATGGGTGCACTATATGGGTGAGACATTATTTTCACTATTTGCGATTACTTTGAGAAAAGATAGTCACTTCCCACAGAAGACGCCAATTGTGAGTGCAAATAATCACAATTAATAATTTTAAAAGTAAAGGAATTTAAAGAGCAATTAAAGGGAACACCACACAGGATTTACGTGGTTTGGCAACTGACTACGTCCATAGAGGGCTTCTCAGCTTTTATTAATTCTTTCAGAGGTTCAAAATTACATGCTCCATTGTCTCTGGGTGAGGGTTTTATTAATAGGGATAAGAGTGGCCAAGCTGTGCATGAACTCTTTCAGTTGCTTATTGGATCGTTGATTGATCTCTGTTTATCTCATTCGAGAATGTAGGTAATAAGAACGAGTCTTCATAATTATCCTCCGGATATGTCTTCATAATTATCCACGTAATGCTAAATCCGGCTCGAACAGTACGTTGGGATTATTTGGGCTGCTGAATATTAGGTCGTTATGATTTTGCACCCGCGCTTTTAAAAAATTATCGTATATATTACTGAAAATCGGGTATACATTAACGAAGAGAGACATTAACATTCAAAAACTATATCAGTGGACAATAGCAAAAAATAATAAGTGGGTGAATTAAGTTATTTTTTAGTGGAGCTTGATAAATAAGTCATGTTTACATATTACATTTCTTAACTAGTCATATCAAATGAATTTGTTCTCAATATATCATATTATTTATATATATGTAAATACTAGGTCCTATTTTTGGCGAAAAAAACTCTTCCCTTGAAATCAAGTAGGGATGAGCAGAGCATTTAAACGATGTTAATGATAACTTCCTTCCCACGTAATCAACAACTACCATGAATAATATAAAAGACTCGTCTATCTTCATTAAAATTTCCATAGGCACTAAAGCATCTCTGTTAGTACGTGACTCAGTCTCTATCTTTCTCTGCTGGGTTGTAGGATTTCAAGTGTAGATCAAACGAATGTTTTGGGGGTATAGATCAAACGAAAAGCTTACCATCTGAAATTTTGATAATTTCAATTTGTAGATCTTATTTTATAATTATTTTAATAATTGATTGCCTTGCTGGTTTATACTATCATTTAAAAAACAAACCAACATATTAGTTTCAAATATTTAGTCCGATTTTTAAAGATTCATTTCACCCACCCTCATATTTTTATTTTTTTAATTGTTGGACACGTTGTAACATCATTCTTGGTAGAAAGGAAAACATGTAGTTACTAGGATGTTGAAGGACGTTTTGGATGTTTAGGAAACTTAATATAATTTAAAAAATACATAGGAGAGGCCTAACAAAATTTTGGACATAGGAGTAAACCCAAAAAACATATTTAAAAAATGAGATGAAATCCCGAGTCAATAAAATTTAGGCTGACTCGGGATTTTGATTCATTTTGATAGCACTGCCATGTCTTTCTACTTAGATATGTGGTTTGAATGATATAAGGGCCGTTCAATCATACAATTTATATTTTGCTATCTTTGTTAAAAAATGATGAATTTTGTGAATTTTTAGGGTTTATTTTTTCTATTTTTCATAAATATTTAATCGAGAGTTATATAATGTAGAAGTTTTTGATTATACAAATTTAGCTTGGATCTATTTTTATGAAGCAGGGGTGGACGCGATTCGAATTGGTTCGGTTTCAGTACTAACCCAGAATTGGAATGGTCAAATGATCAAATAATCAACGAATAATGATAGGCATACCGGGTGGTAGTACCGGGCTAGTACTGGTACCGTTTTATTTGTTTATACTATGGTGTGATGTGATTGTTTTATAATGTGGGTCCCGCCAGGGTACAAGTCGTGTAAAACGCATTTGGTGCTAGCCCGGTACATAACCAAGTATGAGTCCTCTAAATTACAATCCCTCAGTTACCCTCCACCCATACGACGAAGAGACCTTTCATCTGATCACAATTCATCACATCGCTGTGAATATGGAAGCTGCAACGTTAAATACCATAAATGGAGTATTTCTCACACCCGAAAATAAAACCCCAACTTATTCAACAGTTCAACAATGGCGTACAAAATTACCAATCTCTTTCCGCTCTAAATGTTAGTCAAATCCATATAACTGGCTTTTACTTTCAACCCAAAAGGCACCGGATCAACGGTACGTTCTTATCAATCTTATTTAAAAGAAACTAACATCATCTTTTATCCTTTTCACTTTTTTTTTGCATCAAAGCATTATCGAACCTTTCGTTTAGTTTGTGTTCATAAATTCTGATCGTAGGGAGGTTATTCCTTGAACAGTGGTATAATAAAATGTGTACTTTAGGTATTAATAGATTTGATTTCTATTGCAATGGTATTTAAAATAGTATGATAATGGGGAATAGGTTATTCCAAACACAACTACAATCAAACGGATAAAATATCAAATTTTAATATGGCAAAACTTTCCATGGAAAATTTGCATTTTTCATTTTTGATCTTTGAATATTACATGCTTGTATTTAAAATGTGATTATTTGACCAATGCACGATGTGTAGAATTTCGGTTGGTATTCGCATAACGTTCGTAAGGCACATAGATTTATGTATGTTTTTCTCCCCCCCCCCCCCCCCAATTTTTTTGGGATCTTAAGTGTTAAGTACCATTTTTCAAGATTTATTTGTAGTTATCTTTATTTTTTCAGTTTGTTGGTCCTATTATAACAATGGGACAAGTGTCAAATTTTGCAGAAAGGAAAATGAGCGGTTACAGAGTAGTTATGGGACTTACAACAATTTTAAAAACAAATCTTAGGAGATGGGACTATAGCAAAAAAAACTTTTTTTTCTTTCTTACTTGTAATATCCATGATATTCTTCTAATATCCATGATTTTTTCACATTAATTATTATTTTTTATGTTTCTCTCTTCCCTGAGGATTTTTTTGTGAATGCAATTTGCAAAGAAATAAAAAAAATGCTTGAAATAAAAATTTGGATTTGCTTCAGTGATGCAATTGAAACAGAAGGAAGCAAATATTTATATCATGATTTGAACTAGCACCGAAAAAATTTGCCCATAACAATCTACACCGCCCATTTAAGCCCACTACTTTAATTCATGGGCCCCATCTTTTTCCAGCTTGTGGTTCAAATTTCCCCCCATATTTTTAGCTCGTGGTCCAAATTCGGGTTTAAATAAAAAAACTGGCGAGTCAAATTGGACGCCCATTTATATTCCTAAAATCTCTCCGAATGAACCTTAAAATCAGTCACACCCTCACTCCTCTACTCTCTCTCTCTCTCTCTCACTCTCTCTCTCTCTAACACTCACAGACATAGACTCACGCATGCACAAACTACCATATTTTTATGGGGTTTCAGATGGGTTTCTCTTTCTATATATGTAGCCTCTCTCTCTCTCTCTCTCTCTCTCTCTATATATATATATATATATATATATATATAGCATTTGAGTTTGCTGCTCATTTACTAGATATTGGTGCCGACTAAGATTTTTCATGTGAAACTAAATTTTTTTTTTCTTTTTCTTTTTAGGATTTGTTAAAATGAGGTTGATAACATAAACAAATCTGGTTGCAAAAAAAAATTAAAAATAGAAACTGGCTCACCCAACCCAAACCTGACCTACTTGACGTTTCAACCCATATTTGGCTTGCCCAAATCCAGCCCAACCCAAATTTTTTCCCGTCCAAATCTGGCCCAACCCGCCTAATTGCCAGTGCTATTTTGAACATTACATGCTTATAAAATGGGTTTAATGTGACGTGTATTTGGATTTTTCTTGCTGAAGATTTTTTTACTGCTATTTCCCTCTTAATTTTATATTTCATATTAAAGTTTTCTCCTCAGTTATTACTCATCAAAGGAAAATTGTAATTATATGGGCCAATCTCCTTTCAGGCTAATTTCAGTGTGATATGGTTATTCTGATTATATATACATACATGTTTGTGTGTGTTTCTTGCGTCTTTTGATTAGGTGGTTGTGATTTCGTTTGTGATAGAAATAGAGTCTATTAGGCGGTTGTGATTTCGTTTGTGATTAGGTGGTTCATTCTTAGCATCACCGTCGAAAACAAAATTAACAACTAATAGCCTATTAGGCTGGCGTCAAAATTTTATTTAACTAATCTTTTTAATCAAACCATTCAAGTAAAACATCCACACAGTTTATATAAATGAAACTGAAAAGAAATAAAATAATCGAACACTCGGTTTAACATAATACAACCCAATTGAATTCTGCATAAAAGGCGGTAAAAGAATAAATAAATGCAATTGGGCTTTCGGCCCGAATGTTTGTACAGTACCTCATATCTAGATTACAAGAATAGAAGCATCTACAGTAAACCTGCATGCATACACAACTACTGCAGCACACGCCTGACTCGAAGGAATCATCATTCAGGCGTCCTTGTGTCTAGACAACTATATATATATATATATAGCGAAAGAGGGAAAAATATAGAAACGGGTCAGAGCCCGAGTTGTGAAAATATTTTTCAAGTGCATAAATGCTTTTTTTAAGAAAAATATGTTTTATCTCATATTTAAATTGGTATCGCACTCCCATGAGATACCCCTTACCTCTCTTCTAATAGTGCATACCTATCGTATCCCTCAAAACATCCTAGTCAAGCTACTCTGCCTAACTAATCCATCACCCCCAAACTCTAAAAGTCATAAGTAAACTGAGTACTAAGGGCAAAACTTCTCCCCAGTCTCAACACTATGCCATGTTCGTGCGTGGTGTGTCTCACGAATCAAAATCCAAACAAGGAGCCCCCCCGATACACTACTACTTGGCAGTGTCGATCGTCGAGATCCATTAGACCTTCGGTACACAACATATATATATATATATATATATATATACTCATATAATTATATACATTATCATACTCACACTCATATACATATCACAATGTACATCCGGATAGGATCTCCCGAATTGAGATTTAATCAATATTCACTTTATCTCTTTACTCTAGTAGAGATATATAATATCTTGTTCTCATACACAAGTATTATACTATACACACAAGTATTATACTATAATAACCATCCCAACGAGCTATAACTCAAGGATGCAGTCTCATAATGCCGATCCAAAATTCGAGTTTACTCACGATACCACGACACCAAGCCAAACTCTCTCATGGACATGGTAAAATAGTACACAATGAAGGAGGCGGTCATGTTCCCCCTGCAAGTGGAGTACACACATCACACTCGAACGCGGGACGAGATGACCTGGGGATATACTCACCCTGCTCCTCAAGCCAGGGGATTCACCCATATAGCACAACCTCCCTGGATCGCACTAGAGAAAATATATAATCTGGTTGTTCCAACCTACGCCAAGGGAAAGCCCATGGAAATTAGCCTCTAAGATACACATATACCAATCACGCACATATATATATATATATATGTATTCGTATCATACAATATATACAATAATCACATCGTATATATATACATGTATCACTCCTCAAATGTATACATGGTTATAATTGCCAACCACACATAACGATGGCAAATATCTCCAAAATGTTCTTACTTGTAACAATATTTATGTATTCACGCACCTAGAATACTAAACTCGTAAATATTCTCACTTATCGTATAACTCGCACTTTAATCACTTTTAAGGATTTACACACATCTAATCCCGAAAATACTAATTCCTAGTAATCGCGTCCTAGGATTTACTTGGATGTATTCAGCTCACATACATTCGAATAACGTAAATACCTATACCCAACAGCAGAAGAACTCTATCTCTCTCAAATGTTGTCCGTCCCGAATGTTTACTAGGTCTGTCCCCCAGATTATACCCTACACCAATCCAAGGTTCTCTTTTCCATCTAAGGGTTTACTCACCCTCAAAACCAATATTTAGGAGTCCCGATATCATAAATAGGATCCCCCAATAAAAACCCAAAATCATAATTTAACTCCCCATGCTCTTAAGGGGAGAAAACTAATAATTCTGGCTAAGGCGAATCGATTCGGCCCCCAATCTGAATCGATTCGAAAAGTGTTCTGCAAACAGGTCCTCAAGGGCGTATCGATTCGGTCTGAATCCGAATTGATTCGGCCCAAGGCAGCCTTACATATCCCCTTAGGCGAATCGATTCGGCCTAGACCCGAATCGATTCGGCCTGTTCGAGGGGCACCGTTTGGGCAATTTTTCAATCTCCAAAATACCCAAACTCCATTTTAATGGTTTCTAATCTCAACTGACTACCCTATTAACATCCTAACACTGATTTTCAACTAATACCTCCATAAATTTGTGGTATTAAACCATTTGTCTTAGGTTTGAACCTTAAAACCATAAAAGCCCTAGTTTTGTCATTTCTTCCTTTTCCATTTAATTTTACACTCCATTAACATGGTTTTAACACTAGAAATCCTTTAGAGTTTACAATACATCATTTTGTAAACCCTTAATCAAGTTTTCCCAAATTTACTTTAAGGGTTGTAACCCAAATTTCATAATTTATCAATTATGATATGAAATATACACACTAAATTAAATAAAGCAAGTAAACACTTGCCTGGAGGATAAAATCCGACAACCTCGAGTCGAATCCTGCGGAGTTTGGTCGGAATCTCCCTTTTCTTCCTCTTTTTCCTTCCTCTCTTCTCTCTCTCTTCTTTCTCCCTTTTCTTTCTTTATCCCTCTCCCGTGTCTTTATAATGGAGAAAAGGGTTTATCCCTTATTAACCCAAAAATGACTCGTTTACTCAATTACGAGTCCCTACTTGTCCAAAAATTTCTCGGAGTCCAAACATTACTCCCGGATACTCTATTCTGACTATCTCGGCCATTCAGAGATCAACCACATACTCGAAATCTCCATCCGAGGTACTTGACCGCAAATCACTCATTCAACCCAATACATCTAAATGCGGGTTTTCCAATTACAATATTATTCTCTGTCGCTTTACCCAACTGCGACATATAATTAAAATACTCCATCTCATTTACTTAATCCCAAAAGTAAAATATAACACCCATATAAAATCATATAATTATTGAAAACTCCACAAATTTATATTCACTACAATTTCTTAAATTCCCAAATTACACATACTTATGAATTTTAATTATCCCCAAAAGTGCGGGGTGTTACATCTAGTTATTAGATTATTAGCCCTTACTTATCTGAAGTTAACCTAACTACATCGAAGTCTCTTTTCTTTTTGTTTTTCACACCATAATAGTCGAAGAAAACAATCTTTATGGAGCTTTGGATCTTTTACTACTTCTAAGGTTATTTCATTCATAATCTAGATGACGTTTTTAGTTTTAAAATTCTCATCATCTATTTATTCTCTTTCTTGTGAGTTTTTAACACTTCACTTATAACCCCCCCTCTCCAAGCTCATTTTTATTATATTCTAAATTTCCAAATTTCTTTTTAATATTAATAATTACCTTCTTTGATTATAAAATGATCTTCATAATATTTCATCATAGAGTGTCTGTGTGCATAATCCCATTCTTTGGTTCCTCCTCCATTACATCAAAGGAGATTCCTTTAGCATTCTGGGCATACAAATGGAACCATCTGCCCCCTTAATCCTCTATAGATGCCGCCAACAATCTCAAAGATTGATGTGAATTTGGGGTATTATGAGAAGAAGGAAAAGAATAGGACCTTATCAAGAATTTTTTGCTACATTCACAACTTTTGGCCTAACAATACCTCTGGGTACTAACATTAGCAGGAAAGTGTGATTGGTAGATAGCGTTTAGTTTTGATACTAATGAAGACTCCTCTGAGGCCGCCCCTTCTCTAAAGAGTTCTTTCGATTTCCAATTATATTCTTAGACAACTATATCCCCCTCTAAATCATCAATAAGATCCCCCGATATGATCCATCCCACAATGTCCTGTTCGTTTCACATTTATGTTAGTATTATCTTCTGGATCAATCACACATTGATGGGTTCTTGGCAAAATTTACAAGGTCTCATTAATCATCATTGTCTCGTCTATTAGAATCAGAAAATTCTATTATGACCCCTATAAGTTTAGAGGCTTGTATATATACTAAAAAGGAAATACATTGGGGGACAAAACCAATTAAATAAATAACACACAAATAACATAAACATTCCAACACTCCCTCTTAAGCTGGCAAGTAGATATCGACCAAGCCAAGCTTTCCAATAGAAGTGCGAAGAAGAAAAGGAATAACAGGTTTTGTAAGAACATTTGCAACATGTTCTCAATAAAGAAACTAATGATGGAGTGATGATCTCAAGACAAACCTTCTGTATGAGAAAATGAATGTTTATCTCAATATGCCTTGTCTTCTCATGAATAAGTGAATCAGAAGCAAGTTGAATACTCGACTTATTATCACAATGTAGAACAAAAGAAGTCTTCTCAGGAAATACCAACTTTTGAAGAATCAAACGAAGCCAAATAATCTCACATGTGTTTAAGGCCATGGACCTATATTCATCCTCTGTAGAGGAACGCGAAACGACATCTTACTTTTTACCTTTCTAGGAGATGAGATGATTATCATGAAAGTTACAAAAACTATAATCTGAATCATGATAGCTCTGCTATCCTTCATATTGAAGGCCTGCTATATAAAATAACCTAAGTACAAGAAAAGACTTAAGATACCGCAAAAGGTGATATACTATATCTAAATAAGTCTGATTGTTTTTGTGCATAAACTTACTAGCTCTCCCAATAACAAATGACATATTCAGTCTATATTAGCTAAATAAATAGATAACCCACCAAACTTTGATACATATACGGATCTTTCAAAGGTTAACCACTGTCAAACATATGCTTTAAATTAGAAATCATATGTGATGTAGTTGGTTTGCAACCAATCATACCTGTAGTTCAAGAAGATCCAAAACATACTTTCTCTGTGAGAGAAATCCCATGACGAGACCTGGCTATTTCAATGCTGATGAAATATCGAAGTTGACCAAGGTCTTTCACATTGAATGCCTTTCCCAAATTTTCCTTAAATTGTGTAATTCCAATATAGCCATCTCCAATAATAATAATATCATCAACATACACAAGTAAGATCACATTCTTACCATATGTCAAAATTCATCGGGTCTTTCACATCGAACACCTTTCCCAAATTAGCCTTAACTTGTGTAATTCTAACATAGTCATCTCTAGTAATAATAATATCAACATACACAAGTAAGGTCACACTCTTCCCATAGGTGAGAAACAAACTCATAAAACTAAAAAATCTCATAAAGACTTGGCTCCATAAAGGTGAACATCCATCCCAGAATAGTACAATTGGTAACAAATCACTTGGTGAAGGTTGGATTAGATTCCTTCAATGTTGGTATCTTTCCAAGAAGTCAATCAATTTTTTTGTTTGTACCACCGAATAAACCGAACGATCTAGCCCACAACAAAAAAATCCGTTCATTAAGTAAGTGAGTCGTGACTTTATGTAAGGGTGAATGGTGAGTGGTCATCAAATCAAATGATTCGTTCTGTACTTCGATAGTTCCCCCGTCAGGCATTGCGCACCAAATGAGTAAAAACACCGACAATTATGAACTCGTGAGTAACAAAAATTACTCAAAGCCATCCATAAACAGAATAATAAATAGGAGACTCCCCAAAAACATCCCACAAAAAACTGTAAGTGGCCACAAAAAATTAATGGAGCAACAATATAATAAATCTCTAGATCACAAGAGATGAAAAATGAGTGAAGTATACCTTAAATTCCATACAATCAATGAAGAAAGAACTTCAAATACCTAGAAATGATGCTGCTCCAAATGATGAGAAGTAGTACAATAATATACCACATCATATGTAGATAATAAGAGTCTCTTTAATCAAGCGAAATCAGCCTACAAAAATACAGAAATCGCTCAAAAAATCAAACCCTAGGCAGCTTGAACCTTGAACCCAAACCTTGAGGGGTGCACCCTTAAAGGATCCCAAAACGGGGTTGCACAACCTAGGGTTGGTCGCCTAAGGTTTGAAGTGCCAGTGGTGAAAGGAGGTTGGAGGATGTTATGGTTTAAGGAAGAAAGAGTTACGGGCAAGTGCCTCCCTTTTTCTTTATTTTTTCGACTTTGATACCAACTAAAATTAGTTAAGTATATTATGTCCCCTACAAGTTTAGAGGCTTGTATTTATACCAAGGAGGAAATACATTGGTGGACCAAATGACCCTTATGGTCAATTACATAAATAACCCAAAAATAACATAAACATTCTAACATGACTATAACATATTTTATCTCCATAAATAAGGCCTTTGGACAACATTGTAATAAAATTATTATTAATGAGAGTTATGAGTTATTTCGTGGTATTAGCAATACGTCGCTCATTGAAAAAAAATATATCGCCAAGGAAGATTGACCGCGTGAAGGAGAAGTCAAGCACTTGACGAATCAGATCCAAGCATTGGTTGCCGCCCTCAATCCCTTGTCTCCATTCCCAGCTCTATTAGCCATGTCAAAAGGGGGTTCTTATTCTTCTGCTTGGGTATGAATTTTCAAACGTGTGTTTTCTTGTCACTAAATACAAAGGCAAAGTTAAAAGATTCTCATTCATACAAGGAGAGAATAGGTGTTCACTTTGCTTTAATAGTGACAAATCATTCTCCTAAGCTCTAGGCGATCTTTCTTTAGAGGGGGAGATTTACGTGCACATGGCCAAGAATGTTAGTAGAATAAATAACATTTCCTTAGGAATATTCACCCATTAGTTTAGGGGTAGCCATGTAATTGAAGTCATTAGGGTTTCTTGGTGACCAAGTTTATGACCACCTATAAATATCCATGTATTTTCGTTTTAAATTAATTTTGATTATGAATGGCAGCGGGGCAGGTATGGTATGGGGGCCCTCGCCGGCTCTGATACCCCGAACCTTTCGCAGACCCGATGCGCCTCTTTTAAGAAAACCCTATAGCAGGCCGCCCTCCCTTCCCACTGAGTTTGTAATTTGACAAATTAATAAATTTTGCAGAAATTATCTTGTATAATAAATTACTACACTAGCTGCTTAATTTTAAACCTTAACCCTCAATTCATGTACAATTCTAATATTGTAATTCAATAAGAATACTTTTTTTGATAAGTCAGCAAAGTATATTAAAAGAAGCCGCCTAGGGGAGGGAACTCGTATACCAGAGATATACATAGGCTTAACAAGAAACCAGAAATAAAAAATGGGGATGAGGAGAAAAAACCCTCCCAAGCTCCCCTCAACACCAAAAAATACCTAGGAAATTGCCAATCATTTCCCCATCCCCAACTCACCCAAAAAATCTAACAAGCACTGAAACGTAGAATGAGACTCCATCTTGAACCATGCATGCAACGAGCTCAAAAGGTTATTTCGAAGTTTTGTTGGTGCAAGCTTTTGTACCTAAAAACATCTCATATTCCTCATAAGCCAAATCGACTGAAAATGCATAAAGTAGCCATTTTCCACACGGCCCTTCTCCTCGATCCTATAAATTTCCAAGCTGCCATCTCTTTTCTCATTGACATAGCACACATACACACACACACCTCACCTTGAACGTTAAATAAATGATCACCCACATTCCCCTAACAACCCAACAATTCAATAACAAATGATCCGCAGTTTCCCTGGTTGCTTACACATCCAACACCTACTTGCCATAGGCTGTCCATTTTCATGATCACCTGTCATGCTTTTGGTGGATGCCACGTATGCCAAATTCTTTCCCAAGGGTAATTAACTCCACCTTTCCCCACTAACTCCTCATAATAAGACCTCACCGATCTTGTTGCTCCTTCACCACACACAAATTCTCACCACCCTGGGACAGCCCCTCCCACCCAACCAATCAAACATCTCATCTGCCTTGTAACAACCCCCATTTTCTCACGTAAAGGCTGGCCTTGTAACACCGATCTTGAGACCTTTACGCTTGCCTTTTCTGTAGGCATATCACAAAGGCACACATTCCAACAAGAAGAAGAAAAAGGCTAAATTGCAGCGCACAATTCGCAGCATGAAAAGACAGCAACAAAATTCATCAGAAAATAGTATTAGACATTACTATTCACCACTTAACCAACTGAAAGATGCCCAGGTTATCATCTATTATCATATTTCTAGCCCCACCTTGATACATGTCATTATAAATTATAAGTGATCTCTGAGCTTTTTACCTTCTGTAGGGTTTTGTTAAGAAGCTTTTTTCTTCTCTTCAGGCTTGCAATGAACGTTTTGACGTTGGTAATTATGTTCCTATTTAATATGGGAAACCTTGTAGATTTTCTGCAAAACTATTGCTATCACACTCTCAATTGCAGATAGTTTTTTATTTTTATTTTTTATAGTTGGCATTCTTATACTTAGTATGGGAAACCCTTTGATTTGATCTGAGATATTGGATAGCATTCTAATAATCTGATGATATTTATAGAAAAACATAATGTAAGTGCTTTTTTTATATTATCCTTTATATACATATATTAATTTTTTCTTGAGCTATTTAGTCGAAGATAATATTGTATGAATTGCAATTAGTTATGCCTAGGAGGGTATTATGGACATTTTATGAGCATAGCGTAAGTAAACTTTCTTAATTTGCCTTGTCTTAATAAATATTTATAGATATTGCATGGACATCACATAAAGGTTTTGGGTCCTGTTCGGATTTTTAAAATAGTGAATTTTAGGAATAATAAATTCGCCTCACGGGGGTGAACCAGGTATACAAGCTTATACACTAAGGCCATGCTTCATATAAAAGTATAAAAATGTAATTAATTTCAGGGCAATTTATTCGAGGGCAAATAATTCCAAAGCAAATCAGCATTTTTCAACATGTGTTTATATGATACAAGTTGGAAAATCATCGATTTTCCACCATTTCTATTAAAACAAAAAAGCTGGAAAATATAAATAAATGTGAAAAATTTGTTTATGAAATATATATATATATATATATATATATATACTCAACTCAACAAAGCCTTTTCCCAATTATTTGGAGTTGTCTACATGAATTCTATTTTTTTCATTCCATTATGTCCAGCGCAATATCTTCGGTTAAACCACATGACATCATGTCCTTTTTTATAATATCCCACAAGTCAATTTAGGCCCACCTCTACCCCTTGTGTTACCATCAATACTAACTAAATCACTCTAGGAGCATCCATTGGTCAACGCTTGACGTGTCCAAACCATCTAAGTCGAGTTTCTCTCAATTTATCTTCTATAAGAGCTTTTTTTTTACCGTTTCACGAATTTGTTCATTTCTAATTTTATCCTTTGGAGTTTTAACACAAATCCATCTTAGCATTCGCATCTCCGCCACACTCATTCTTACACGTTCTTTTTCTTGGTTTCCCAACACTCTGTCCTATATAACATGGCGGGTCGAATGGTTGTCCTATAAAATTTTTCTTTTAACTTCAAAGGTATACGCCTATCACACAAAATGTCGGTAACACTATGTGAAAATCTTGATGATAGTTGATAATCCCATTAAATTAGATGTTTTAGTGTTGATTCAAACATACAAATCTGTGATGATATGTTATGGATTGGTTTAGAACTCATATTAAGGGTATGGGTGAAGATGATAACACCTAAGGTCAATGTTTTAAAAGGTACGAGGCAGAGTTAAGGCGTTTTGTCTTTGTGAGGCGAGGCGTAAGTCTCGATATGGACCGAGGAGTAAGCCTCAATGTTTTCCAAAAATCCCTAAGAATGATATAAAAATAAGAATTATATAAGGAACAGAGTATGTATCATATCTATCATGAAAATAAAATGTGTAAAGTCGATCCCATAACACAATATAAATAATAACACAATCATATCATCATCATAATACATATTCTACCGTTACGACAAAAGAAACTCATAATTAAAATTATATTCCTCAAGGACAAGATAGTCATCAGCACCATCACCAAACCATAACCAAATACAATGTATCTAGCAATGGATCATCGAATCATCACTATATAATAAGTAGTAAATTATTAGTATCCAATGGCCGAGAAAATGGATAATATGCTTCATCCCCATCCCCATCATCATTGCTTAAAGGATCAATCCATGGAATAAAAAAACAAGACCCTAATTTTCAAAAACTAAGAAAAACACGAAAAAAATAGAGAGATCAATAAGAAGTTCTAAATGCTGAAAAGGAAGAAGGAAGATGAATTACCAGTTGATGAGACCGGAAGAAGGAAATTTGATCTCCGGTGGAAGAAAGAAATTTGGTCACCGGTTAGGACTTGCAAAAGAGTGAGGGATGTTTATGTGGTGCGATAGGTTTAGGTCTTAAACTAGATAAATTTAGTCTCCTGTTATTTTTTTCATGTGACTTTTTTTTTAACATTTGATGCACTTTGACCACACAATTAGTGAGGTGTAAGCTTCAACCGCCTCAAGGTGGAACACACCAAGAAGCAATCCTCAGCCTTATTAGGCATAAGCCTCAACCATATACCCAAAGGCGTAAACCTCAAGGCTTCTTCCTCCCGCCTTGCCTCGAGGCGGAGCCTCACCATGCGTTTTAAAACATTGGAGTTGGCCAGCCCGAGATTTTGACCCATGCATCATGACCTCTCTCTCTCTCTCTCTCTCTCTCTCTCTCTTCAGCTGAGATTTTAAACCATGCGTGTGTGGATATGATCTATGTCGGGGCAATATGTAAGGACCAACGTCTGTATTGGTTTAGTGAAAGTGTTCGTTCAAAACCAAGTCATGGTGACAAAAGAAAAGTAAACGCTCACATCAGATCAACTTGTCGCATATTAACTAATAATTTGAACCATGCGTCATAATATCCCTCCCCTCCACAAAAAAAAAAAAAAAAAATCCCGCCACCACGCTTGCTAGTTTAGGTTAGGGTTTCAGTGGGGCTTCATTGGTTTTAATGGTGACGACACAACAATGAGCGGCCCTCGGACATTGATTTTGAAAAAACCATGAAGGTAAACCTCAATCCAACGTTAACTAGTTCAAATTGATTCCTTCAAATTTCCATACTGATTCAATTCATATTCAAGGGGGTGGAAGGACAAGGGGAGGGAAAGGGACACAGTGGAAGGGGATGGGTTTGGCTGTGGCGGGATTAGGCAAAGGAATCTTACAAACGCTCACAGACACTTGGCATAAAGATCGATAAGGTTGGACAAGCGCTAATGGAGAGAAATTTGCAAGTACATGTCTACAAATCAGATGCATAAATTAATTAGGGTTTTAATTTTTGTTTATCAATGCGTAGTAACAAAGTGTAGGGGGTATAAATTCCAGACAGCCAATCAATATCTATTAGAAACCCCAAGGCATCTAGGGTAGCGAATACGCAAAACTCTGTGGACCTCAATGAGCAAATCCAAAAACCCATTTGATTATCCAGAAACCCATTTTCTTATGCTTGGGAGTGCCAAGGGTTTTTGTGTGGATGCTGAAGAGTAAGGTTTATTAGGCTATCGCATTCTTAGAACCTTGATATGGGAGAAGGAGCACGCTCTTGACACTATCCCCTCACTATCTCAATAACATTTTGTGATTCACCCATCCCCCCAAAACATCACTTGCATCCTTAGTCAGACGTGACAGCCTGTAAAGATACTGTAAAGATACTGTAGGTGATAAAATCCTACTGATTACGTTCAACACAATATTAGCCGAACTGAAAGTAAATCATGCACAATCACACAAGAAGAATATTTACGAGGTTCTGCAATGTGCTATGTCCACGGAAGGTTTTCTCCTTTTTATTAGTCCAGTTTAGTAATTATGATTATATCCCCTTTCCCATTGGGGCTAGAGTTACATTTATAAAAAGATGATGATAATTGAGTAGTTTAAGGCTCAATGACTGAGATAGTTATCCTAGCTCGATCGGTTGTATCTCCTTAATTCTCGCACGTTGGTTAACTCCAATAACCCTAATTTTCTTGGATGAGATCTTGACCGGATCAGTAGGCAAGTCCTCTCATATGTGTTCAGATTATTTCCCTCATAATACCATTGCTTTAATGCAAATTTCTGCTCAACCCAGGATCAATGCCCAAGATCATTCTCGATATCACTACAAATATACCCCCATTAACAGCGCAGCGCCCCTATCACAAACTATCACAATAAACTACGTATAATTCTGAGAGCAAACCTAAAGCATTAGAGGAATCAACATTAATACCCATGAACATTCTATAAACTACGTAACTCCTCCATTATACTCGTAAACATCCCATCATCATGGAGAATTTCTCCGCCTTATTCTCGTTATATAACCGGCCCTCTTGTAACATAGCCTATCAATAACCCAACCACGTCGCTTATCTTTCCCTGGACTGTCCTCCTCAACCAACTCCCTAGTAAAGATGCATACTCTCTCACCCGCACAATACACAAGACTCTCTGGAATCTCATTCTTAAAGACCCTCCAAAAATGGTTACACATCAATTCTTGAGGAGCACTTTAATGATATCTCCTACACAAAGACGAGAGTGTTTGTCTTGATCTATTTAATTCAATGTGGGTGTGAGAGCTTACAATTTGGTATATGAATAACTTGGAAAAGTGTCAAGTAAGATTTTCACCTTTCCCTTTCCTTCATACTAAACGATGAGCCCTTTACTTCTCTAGTCTTACTCCCCAGCCTTTTCACCTGTCCTCCAGTCTACCAAAATGAATCTTTAAGGGTCATTCAAAGGTTCCATCGTAATAGAATTCAGTTAATTGTGATATTCAGTACACTCATCTCTAAAATGGAGACTTGCCTATAATCACCATGGCAAGCCGTGAAAATTTGATTGTGTTGTGCTAAAGACACCCCCGATTTTTTCTCCCCGGTACTACAGTACAACTTTTTAAAACACAATGTGCAATCATTTTAAAGCGTGATATGTTGTTGGGGATAAATAATGGGGGTGCATTTAGCACAACCCAATTCGATTAATCTCTAACACAAAAAAAGCCTATAATCATCGGAGCAGTACACAAATGAGGCTTATATAGAAGCCATAAAAATTCAGTATATTGATATCTAATATGGAGACATGCCTAATCACCGGGGCATATTTGTTTTATCCATATATTTCTTTGGTTATGATGGTGATTGTAGAATAAAATTCCACCTTCGTAGCAGGACACTCAAAATTGGCAATTAATTACCAATCTCATGTACTCAAAGTACCTGATATCATGACTGCTGATTGTTCTCCAGCTTGTGATTTACAATACTTTCAATATCTACAATTATATTCAGTCAGATTGTCCTGATCCTTTTCTATTATATTTCTATTTATATTGTAATAAAGAAAATATGCAACAAGTAATATAAGATATGATCATACAAATACTGTAATAACGCCGAAAAAGCCCAGAGAGAAACTCACAATCGTAAATGGCGGTTTGGAGATGCTAGAATCTGCCACAAAGAATTGTGATTTCTCCCACCAAGCATACCACCTAAGTCAGTTATAATAAGAGATGAGGATTGACAGCAAATATGAATTCTTTTTTGTTGTTGTTGGTGGTGATATGATGTTAGCTCTGAATTGCAAAACACACATCCCCAATAGAAAAACTATAAGGCCAAAACCCTATTAAATCAAAAGACAAACTAGAGGGCCAGAATACAAGCCCACCATAAGAAACTGACTAATAAAAGTTCATTCATGCTTGAAAGGAGAGACATAAACTTGTTAAACTAACGATTTCTCTACTGCACTTGGGCAGTACTGCTTTGCCATCTGACAAGAGAGCTGTTTCTTCTCACCAAAAGGAGTTTCAGGGTCAACATAATCCTTGGGGTTCTCTTCCCCAGTTTCCCTCTGTACGTTCTTTTTTTCCCCGTTTTAGAAGCCTTAGATGCTTGTTTTGCCTTGATAGTTTCAACATACAGTTTTAGGAGGCCTTATATATAAACATTGAAAAATAACAGAATCGACATGTGTATGTATCAAGTTTACTTGGAGTTTAGCTGCTTCTGCTTTTTGTGTAGCCTTAAGTTTTTTCAATTCTTTCTCTCTTGCCTGTCATGCAAACAAGAAAAAACTAAGTGGATATTCTACAACAAAAGGAGATAAATAACTCAATGTTGAATTTTAAAAATAATAATAAAAAATCAACATGAAAGATAGACGAATGGAACTAACTCAGCCATGCACTTTTTGAGAAATTCTAGGGAGCTTTTTTCCCCATTAAGAATATATAAAAATGTGTTTCAAATTTTTTTCTATCAAAAAATATGTTAAACGTCAAAAGGAATTTGAAAAATCATTACAAACATGTATTGCATAATAGTAACAGTAAATCTACAACCCATCAAGACTTCATACCTTCTCTTCTTTCTTCTTCTTCTTTTCAAGGTCTTCGACCTGTGGTTGTGCCTCGGATCCGGCCTAAAAAATCAAGAATTTTCCAAATCAAATCAAGCTACAAAAAAACTAGCAAAAACACGTATGTACACACACACACGCGCGCGCGCGCGCACACACACACACACACACACACACACACATATATATATATATATATATATATATATATATATATATATATATATATATATATATATATATATATATATTAAGAATGACAGTCAACTAGTTAGAAGTCGCAAAAAAGGCCCCAAATAACTTAACAGCCAATATCAGCCAAACATCAAAATATGGGGCCCAATTTTTAAAAGCATAGGTCAAATTGGAGCACATATATTAGAATTAGTGAGCCTAATATGGGCACCCATATATAAAATGCCTTGACCCTAGCAGCTCCTAACACAAGCAGCATTCAAGACGAAGCTCTCTCTCGTCCAGCAGTCCGTCCCTCCCTCTCATCCAGGCATTTCTCTCCTCTCTTCTCTCCTCTCTTCTCACTCCCTCCACTAAATTTATAGATCTACTGGCAAACTTAGTTATTTTTCATTTGGAAGAGAAAAAGAGCGAAAACGTGTTTCCCCCTTGTAGGTCCTTAAAGTATTTTTTTTAATTAATTTCGCCTTTTATATTTGCTTTGTAGCTCCTTAATCTGAAAATTTACATTGAATATATGATTTGGACATTTTTTTATTTCTTGTGTAGAACAAATTCTTCATTGAATAAATGGATTGAATATATTTTATAGTAAATTTATTAAAAAGGTACTTTGTTTATGTGATGTGGATGTTTCAGAAATAAAAATTGATATTTAAATATATCATGTTTTTTGTTTTTGTTATGATAGAACTTGATATTTCTACAAATGAAAAATATGTCTAGTAAAAAAGCTCATAGAAAGTGCAAGAGGCTCCCGCTTAACTGCAGGGTCTGGGATAAGCGGATGTCGGCAGGTCTTACCCCCATATATGGAGAGGTTGCTCCCATATCTCGAACCCGAGACCAACCGTAGCTTAAGCGAGGGTACTTGCCATAATTTTGCTTATGCAACATAATTTTGTCTATACCCTATGAAGTTGGGTATTTTTTTCAAATCATAATTTGTTTATGCAACATAATTTTGTCTATACCCTATGAAGAACGAATACTCTTGGAATGTCACGTATTTGTTTTAGACATGTATGGGATACATGATACGCTTAGATTCGCTGGGATATGCGAATTGAGAGTATCCTAATTTATTATTTGTTTGATAGACCGGATATGTTGGAATACGCTGGGATTTGTCCAAATATGTTTTTGGATTCATTTTAGGATACGCGGGGATCTTTGTTATATTTTAAAAAATAAGTTGTGGGGATATGTATAAAAATGAGAAGTTGTAAGTTTGAAACACGTTAAACAATAAAAAACGACTGCTTGTTTACTCATTCCCGACTAGGGTTTTTCTCTCCACAAACAAACAGGGGAAAAAAATATTGCGGCTCACTAGATCCCCCGACAACTAGGGTTTTCAACTCCCGCCTCATTACTGCTCATTCCGACACAATCCGACGCAGTTTTGATATGTTTTTTCTGAGCTTTTTTCTATTTTTCTCTTTTCATTCTGATGTTTTTTTCTTTTGATTTAGAGATATACTTTCTTTTCATATTTCATTCTAAGTTAATTTTGAACCCAAGTAATGCTTCCTTATTTCTGCTTTCTTTTTGTTCTTTAAATTTCTGCTCCTCCTCAAAAAATATTTAATTTTGAACTTGTATTCTGAGTTATGTTTTGTAGTTACAGACAGTTAATTTGGAACACAAGAAATACAATATTATAAGAAATACAATTAATCTACAATTTTACAGTTAATGATGTTTTATTGTAATGGTGTTTGTTTAGTGACAACAATCATCATATTTGACCACTTTAATATAATGGTGTTTGATGTTTTATTGTTATCTACTTTTTTTTAGGGAAGAGGGATGGTACCCTCACACATATTAATAATTAAGGAGAAAAAGACTCTCCATGGCAAATACAACCTCAAGAAAATAAATTTAAAGGGAACTTAAGCCCAAAACTAAAGAAAAAATAATTAAAATTGGGGTTTTATAATAACCCCATTGCAAGGCACTCAAGACTACACTAACCTAATATAGAAGAAATTTATCTTGTCTAGCTTGTAAGTTCCTCTAACCATCTGCGGAAGATCCTTCAAAGCCTCATAGCTTTTTAACCCCTTTTAAATTAACTCCAACATTAGCTAAGCAATCAATGACCATATTTGATTCTCTACAGCAATGGCTTATTGTATAATTAATCTTACTAAGATCTAAAAAAATAACTTCTGTAATAGCCTTCATTACCCATGGAGGTTTCCACTCTCTTTTGATCAATTTCACCACAAAAAGGGAATCTGACTCTATATCAATCTCTTAAATGTTCTTCTGCAAACATAACTTAATACCAAGACTTAAACTTTTCAGCTCCATTACAGAGTTAGTTGCAAACTCTTCTTCTTTTGCATAAGAAAACATCATCTCACCTTTGTCATTACGCAATATACGTCCCATACCTCCTTTACCCGAATTTCCTTTGCAAGCCCCATCAATATTCATCTTGAGCTTTCCAAAAAGAGGAAAATTCCATTTAACTTTAACACAATTAACTGTTTTTGAGCAGAGACATCATAACTGCCTTGAGAAAAAGGGGAATATCTTCTGTCAAAAGAGTGGCATTTGCATATGTTAGAAATCAAATTAACAATTTGATTCTTAACAAAAACAGTATTGCATTTAATTCCTTCATATTAAGATTTGTTCCTAGCCTTCCAGATTTCCCATACCACTGCAAGTGGAATAGCTTTACCCAAAAATTGATCTGCTTCAGACCTCTCAACCTTCAGCCACCAACTAAGAATAATGGTTGACAAATTATTCCTATCAAGCTTGATTCCCATTAAATTTGAGAATTGATCCCATAATTGAGAGGCAACTGGACAAGTTATGAATAAATGAGTAGAAGTTTCTTCTCTTTTAAAACATATGTGGCATCGAGATCCCATTCTAATTCCTAATTGATTGACATTATCATCAGTAGGAATGCAGTTCTGAATGATTCTCCAAACTGTTATTGAGATTTTCTTTGGAATTTTAGAATCCTAGATACGGCTATGAACTAAAGAGGTGGGAGTATGAACCTTTATGCACTCGTATGCTGAAGATAGTGAAGAGACCCGAATTTTTAGCCTTCCAGATCAGCTTATTTTCCATAGATTCCATCTGATTTAAACAAACATCCTCCACCTGCTTCATTTGGCTCCAAGAAAGATATCCTCCTTTACTGTTATTTCAGTTCTTGTATCTGTTAGAGAAATATTTGGACCATAATGAATCTTCTCCTTTAAGCTTCCAGTACATTTTCATAGTAGAAGCCTTGGAAAGAATTCCAAAGTCTTTGAAGCCCAAACCTCCTTCATTTTGATCTTTACACAAGTCTATCCAATTCTTCTATTGATATTTCCAGCCTTGATCTTCATTCCCACCCCAAAAAAATTTGTTTAGCATCACATGAATTTTGTTAATCACCAACTTAGGAGGATTAATAGTAGAAGCTAATAGGTATAATGGTATGGAAGAAAGGACTTGTTTTATGATAATGAATCTATCAACTATAGATAGAAGTTTTGCCTTCCAGCATGCTATTTTACATCTCAAAGAGGAAATTAATTGTTCATAGTATCTCACCTTATTCCTACCTTTAAATAGAGGGCATCCCAAGTATTTAAGAGGCGGATCTTTAGCATTCAGGCCTAAAACTTCAGCAACTTTAGTTTTGTACCTAGGAGGCATCTTTGTATCAACTGTAAAACAGCTTTTAGAGAAATTAATTTTTTGACCAGAAGTTCTTGAGTAGCTTTGAAGGAAGGACATGATATTATTCAAACTCCTTTTGTCACCCCTACAGAAAATGACCACATCATCTGCAAAAGCAGCCAAATGTGATATAAGAGGACTACCACTTGGCAAATAAAAAGGGTTAATCACTCTTTTCTCCATCAAAATATCCAAGCCTCTACTTAAGTACTCTGTAGCAATTATAAAAAGGCTCGGGGAGATTGGATCTCCTTGCCTAATCCCCCTACTAGACTTAAAGAATCCATTAGGTTGCCCATTGATTATTATAGAAAACCAATTGTTAGAAATACTTCTCCAAATAAAATCTATGAATCTTTCCCCAAACCCAAATCCTCTAAGAACTTTGATAAGAAAACCCCAGTGAAGCCTGTCATAGGCTTTCTCCATGTCCAGCTTTATGATTGCATTTCCTCCATGAATCTTCTTTCCCAAATTATGTATTATCTCCTTTGCTAGCAAAATGCTGTCTTGAATAGATCTGCCTTTTAGTAAAACCACTTTGGTTTGAAGATATAATATTAGGAAAAAACTTAGCAAGTCTTTTACATAATATCTTAGAGAAAATCTTAGAACAAAAGTTTCATAAGCTTACAGGCCTAAAATCCCCACAAGATTTTGGATTCTTGATTTTAGGAATCAGCATAATGAAAGTGGAAGTTCAGCTTTTAGGCAAATCAGCACCTGCAAAAAAGGAATTAATAGCAGATAAAAGATCATCCTTAATTATATTCCAACATGATAGAAACAATTGACCCCCATAACCATCAGGTCCTGGAGATGATTCAGGACTCAAGCTTTGTATAGCTTCAAAAACTTCTTATTCACAAGCATAATCTTCTAAAACTGAATTAGCCTCTTGGTTGATCAATTTGGGAATAAAGTCTGCATTATACTCCTCAGTCACATTCTACACAGAAGACAATTGAGTTTAAAAAAACTTTACAATATGATTCTTCGTGGCCTGCTCATCTTCAATCCAAACACCTGAATCATCTTTAATCCCAGATATATAAAGATTTTTGGTTTTGGTCTTAGTACTGGCATGAAAGAATTTATTATTAGAATCACCTAACTTCAACCATTTTATAGAAGACTTTTGCTTCCAGAACATCTCCTCAATTTGTAAAGCTGATTGGAGTCTAGACCTTCCATAATTCAATGCCTCTCTATTTGTTTCAGAGCTAGACAACTCATAATTGAGTTCTAATTGGCATATTTCATCTTCTAAATCCACCACTGCTTGATTAACGTCCTTAAAACTATCCTTGCTCCACCTTTTTAGAACTCCTTTTAAGCCTTTTAAGCTTAATAGAGAAATTCCACATTCCTACAGCTGGGGTATTTTCACTCCATGACTCTGCAACTCTCTTCATAAACTCTGGATGAGAAGTCCAAAAATTGAGAAATTTGAACACTGAATGCTTTTTATCTGCATTGCTGGCTACTGACAAGAGAAGGGGCGAATGATCTGAGGATGTTTTGTTCAGGTGTTTAATAGATGAATTGGGATAGGAAATCAGCCATTGAGTTTTGTAAAGGCACCTGTCGAGCCTAGCTATTATAAGGTCTACCTCACCTCTGTTATTACACCAAAGTGTATCTTGAGTCTTGATACCCCATATCTTGAAGCCCACTACTCTCAACTGCCTGATTGAACTCATAAACTTCTGCAACATCCACTTCATTACCTTCTACCTTTTCATCTTGGTTTGCCACAATATTAAAATCCCCCATTATGATGTGAGGCATAGAATCCATGTCATTGGAAACCTCAGACATATGGAGCCATAGAACCCTTCCATCTATTTTGTTGCATTTAGCATACACTACTGACACACATACCTGGTATTTCAAAATTGGATGTATAATTTTAACAACCAACATTTGATCATGATCCATTAAAACTTGGGCTTGAATGCTGGATCTCCATAAAATCCAAATTTTACCATTACAATTACTACTTCCTCCAAATCCCCGCTTCAATTTATACATCTCTAATTTAACTTTAACAACCATAGGCTTTAATAAAGCTATCAGAGGGATTTTATTAATTCTGCAAAGAGTTTTGATTCTTCTAGTAGATTATTTCTTGCTTGCACCCCTTATATTCCAAACTATAAAGTTTAACATTAAGATTTGGAGGTTTGGAGTTTCTGATTCCTCCGGTGTGGGATCCGGTGCATCTTGTGAACATAAGGTCTTGTTTTTTCAGCTTGTTTTCTCCTCTACCACTACTAATAGGAATTTTTAGAGTTGAGATCTTCTCCTTATTAATCCCCCCTGATCCTTCTAATATTTTGGTCCACCATTTCTGAAAACATAATCAACTCCTCAATTAAAGGAACATGATATTCATAATCTTCTTCTCCTGCAGATAAATACATTTTCTGCTGACCTAGTTTTTCTTCATAATTTGGAATCAGTGCTTCTAGGTGAAAAGCAACCTTTGTCCCCTTCCATATAATCTTCACCGTTCTGATCTTGATACTTCCTCAAATCTTGGAGCCCTTCTTTCCTCTTAGTCTTTTTCTTATAAACCCTCCACTGATTTGCCTCTTTAACCTCTGGTAACTGTATTGTTGGCTGCTACATATCTTCAATAAATTCACCTTATTCTATATCATCTGCAATTACAGCATCAGTTATCTCTACAAACTGCTCACCATATTTTTCCTGCTCCTCATTAACTTTAATAAAAACTTTCTTTGATTGGATGGGGTTTAATTTTTACCCGTCTTCAGTTATTTCTCGGAGATCTTCATTTTTACTATCATTCTTGGCCACATCCTCTATAGCTAGCACTTTATTCTTCACCTGATGCTCAGTATTGTTTTTCCCTTGATTGTTTGATGGCTGCTTCACATTTGTTACTGCATCTTTTTTTTATCCTCTTTCATTGTTCAATGGATTAACAATACAATCCATCTCTACATGACCTTTCTTGAAACAATATTTTAGCATATTCTCCACCTGAATCTCTTGCCAGAAACCTTTATCCCCACACCCTATCCATACTCTCTTCGAAATCTTCTGAGTAATATTTACTTCCACAAAAACTCTAGCAAGACTGGGTCTATTGATTTCCAGTGTTGATGTATCAAGCTTTAGAGGTTTTCCAATGAGTTGGGCAATAGAATATAGAGAAGGTTTAGAGAAGAAATGAATTGGTTATTGTGGGAGAGAGATCCATATAGGAGCAATACAACTTTCAACATCTGGCTGAAATCCGTTGTCCACTTAAAGATCCTCATAGGATATTTCCCTATATACCAAGATTCTCTACGCCACATTCGAGAGAAATATTCTTCACAATTTAGACGAATCAAAACATGTTTTTGATCAATCAATCCAATACTAAAAGCTGTTTTAAGAGAGAATGATTGAAATACCTTTCTAATAACATCCATTGAAGGCATTCCATGAGAGAACTTCCCAACAAGGGCAAACTAGAAAGGTTGAGCCAACGAGTCAATTTCTTCTTGTGAAAATAAGATTGATGGTTCTCCTTTATAAGTTGTGGGGATGTTTCACGACCCTTATCATGACTGCTTAAATGTCTTTCTCTCACAATCTTCTTCTCAACAACCACCTGTGAGTCAGAATTTGAAGAACATAGTTTTAGACAAATCAGAGTCGTTATGTTTGTAATACCCCGTATTTTTATTGATATTTATTTGTGAGATTAATTAAATTAAATGGGTATTAATTGAGAATTAATCCAGATAAAATACTAACGAGATGTGAGTTGGTATTTGATTATAATGTGTATACATATGATGTTATATGAATATTGAAAATATTGAAATTTGTCGTGAGATAAAAATACGACAATTTGGAAAATTTTGTTGGGACGCGTGTGACAGTCGCGTCAGGAATATAATTATTTTTAATTAAAAAGTGAATTTTATTTGTATCAACCGTATGGTCATTTTGAGTGCGTCAACGTGTCCGTAAGGGTCGAAATAGTCAGAAAACATTAGCCGAGGGTTTAGTTTGGGTCCCGGGGTATTTTTAGGCCATACCGACAACTTAAAAGGGTATTTTGGTAATTTTGGAATTTAAGGATTTATGACCAACGAATTTTGGGAGTTTAAAATAGGGAATTTTATAACCCACTAACCCATTACCAGCAATTAACTGACTAGGGGGCAACGGGAGTTTTAGGAGAGGTTGGGAGAAGTTCCCAAAAGAGAAACACAACCTCCATCTTCAACCTTCAACGGGCAGTGTAACAGTGCAGCGTTAACCACGTCAGAATAAGTGGCCAACGAGAGGTTCCCTAACAAATGCTGACGAATCCTCCATGTCAATCCATCGGTGAACTTCTGGATCTTTTTCTCTTCTGTCGGTATTTCATCTGGGACAATATTCAGTAGGTTTGTAAATTCGGCCTCATACTCGGCCACAGTCTTTCCCTCATGTCTAAGATTCATTAGCTTCCTCCTCATTTCCGTGTGAACTGCTGACGGAAAGTACTTGCGATCAAACCGCACCCAAAACTCCTGTATCGTGAGAGTGTCTCTCTCCTCCACGGTGGTAATAGACTCCCACCACTGCAGTGCAGATCCAACTAGCTTGAAAGTAGCTAGCACCTGCTTCTGAACTTCGGTGCACTCATACATCCTCAAGTGCCGATGAATGTTTTTCCTCCACTGACTTGAAACCACAACATCGGAGCTACCTGTGAACTCCGGCGGGTGCGCTTTCTGAAAAGCATCACGTACACGTTCCCAAGCAGACGGGAATGCCTGTGCCTGAACTAGCGCGGCTACTGGCGCCTGGGGTGGTGCATGTTGTATAATAAGTCTGGAGGAAATACTCCTCACATCAATCCCACAACTGAAATGAATAAAATAGGGTATCCTGAATTAATTACAAACCAAAGTCTGAATAACTAAAAGATAAAATGTCTCTAATAGGAATGGGCGACATGCCCTACAATGATGAAACTGAATATGGAATCAAGACAAGAAAAGAGGCGTCTACTGTCAAGGCCCTGTAACTTCCACCACAGCTACAGCTCGTCACCTGAATGGAAATACTATGCATGGTGTCCTTGTGGCTGGGCACCTAAAAGGTTTTTACAAAAAGTAGATTTGAAAGCAAACGGGTCAGAGCCCAAAAGTGGAGAGTAATTTAAAAACAGCAAGTGCTTTAATAACATTTAAAACAATAAATGCAAAATACATGTTAGGACGTGCTCTCACATGAAATACTCACCTCTCGTCTAACTGTGCACTCCTAACGTTCCTGAACCCATTCATGTGTTTCTCATATCTATCTAGTTCAAAAGAGTTCTAACATTTCTACTCGGTTCACGTTTTTAATTCCAACCCTAACAATTAAATAGAGAGTTCTACTTTAATTCTCGGATCCCCAATTATTAACAAAACCATTTATTGGTATGAGTCCCCTATTTATCTTTTCATAATGTTACAATAACCATACTCACAATTAAACATAACAATTTCCTTTATCCTTTAACCGTATACTATTCACATCATAAATATACAATACAAGCACCCCGGGGCTAAGCTGCGGTGCACACATACTCTGCTATCCATCCCGGTACATCATGTACATAAGGATTACAAATTCCGAAATCTCTCAGGAATTGTTGGAATAAGCACCACACACAAAAATGGAGGTGAACATAATTCAACACATCCATGGTCACGTACATACCTACGCTCCATAGTCAGTTGGCTTATTAACTCACAAATAAGTCGTTCTCTTGAACTATGTTCTCGAGTTACCAATCTAAATCCGGGCAACACAAAGATTAGATGGCCCTAAGCGAACGTAAACCTCCCGTGATAGCAAGTATGGTAGGTATGTCATACACATAAAATCATATGCTAAGCATTCACACATCTTGGATATCTCAATATTAATAAAGGTATACTCTACATCCTTATACCATTATTCCAATTTTATATATTTTAGGTCTCCCGATAATATAAAATTTAAACTGGCGACACGTCTCACGTCATAGTTTCTTATACTTAAAACCTATCTCAAAGGGATTATTAAGTTTCCTATTATTCCCACATATAACATCATTATTCTTAAGGTCCTTACTTCTTCCCCAAACCTCATTTCATCAAATTATTCAAATTTACTCTTTTAACCCAAATATTATCTCACTCATCGAATTTCATTAGATTTAGAACAATTCCTCAATTTGAATTCTAATTAAGGTCCAAATTTTATAACCATACCTACTGGTCTTCCTTAAGTTTAAGGATATTCATAAAGTCTCCAATGATAATTTTCTAAGGTTAACATCATAAAAATTTAACTAGGAAAATTTTACTCATTCTGGGAGGGTCGATCGATCGACCTTTACCTTCGATCGATCGATGGTGGTCGATCGATCGACTGATGAATGTCGATCGCTCGCACCAGGTAGGCTATGGACTGCTTCGTTTTGCAGTTTTCAAATCATCTCAAAACACCATTATAATGCATGAAACTCTAATCTAACGTTATAATATCATCATACAACCATCCTACAACATTGTTAACGTTCTAAAACCAATAATTCATCAAATAAGGGCTTTATTTGGATCAAAGCTTCATCAAGAACCCTAGTTTTCTACTTCTTTCAAGAACAATAAAAATCACTTCTTTAATCCGTTTTTAGATCATCAAGGGTTATAATTTGAATTCAAAATTCGTCCAGAATATCTCTACATGCAATTCCTAACATAGTTCATAGTTTTAATCCTCAAATTCATGGGTCTATATCAATCTTCCAAGACAAAATTCGATAGTTACCTAAACATGGAAGAACACATTCATTGCAATAATTGAAACTAAACCACTTGCCTTATGTTCTTCAGATTTGTTGTTGGTTGAAGATGGTTGAATTCCTCTCTCTCTCTCTGCAGAATTCTCCTCTCTCTCTCTCTCTACAAGTTCTTCTCAAAATGACAATGGAGGTGGGGGTTGGTTTTTGGCAAGTTTAAGGTTTCTAAACTTCTCCCGTAGCCCACTACCTAGATTGGGGTTGGAAATGGTTTAGTGGGTTAAGACTAAGTCATATTTTTAACTCTAATTTTCGTGGGTTTTAATTCCCAAAATTCCGAAATTACCAAACTACCCTTTTGGGTTGCCGGTATGGCCTAAAAATGCCCCGGGACCCAAACTAAACCCCGGGCTAGTGTTTTCTGACTATTTCGACCCTTCCGAACGTGTTGGCGCACTCAAAATGACCATACGGTTGATAAAAATAAAATTCACTTTTTAATTTAAATAATTAACCACCTGACGCGACTGTCACGCGCGTCCCAACAAAATTTCCCAAATTACCGTATTTCAGTCTCGCGACAATTTCAATATTTTCAATATATATAAATTGACATATATACACATTATAATCAAATACCACTCACATCTCGTTAGTATTTTATCCGGATTAATTCTCAATTAATTCACATTTAATTTAATTAATCCCATAAATAAATATCGATAAAAAAAATGCGGGGTATTACAGCAACCTTCATCAATTCAACACCAAATTCAGAGAAAAATCCAAGGCAAGTGGTTTAATTAAGTTATTTACAACGAATGCTTCTTCCATGTGTAGAAATTTAAATAATTGCATTATTTTGGGAGAATAACAAAAACCCATGAAATTGGAATTAGAAACCCATGTTTTGATAAAGAGATTGTATGTAGAATTGTGTTTGGATGATTATACTGTTGGAAATAAATCTTTCATGTTGCAAAAATGGATTTAATTAGGGATATTGATGACTTTAATTTTCTAGGGTTCATACTTATAAGGTTTGGGAGAAAATTGGGAGATTTGATAATTGGGTGTTGTTTAGGATGAATTGACCCCTTAAAGATGATAAAATACGACCTAAGTATGTTTAGGAATGATTAGAAACCTTGAACTACTGTTGGAATGATGTTTAGATGAGATTAGAGGTGAAGAAAATTGGGAAAAACGTAATAGGAGAATTCTGGGCTCGAGACTGTCACCTCGTTAGAAGGCCTGCCCAGGTCGTTCGAACGAGCTCGTTCGAACGAGCTCGTTCGAACGAGCTTCTAACGAGTTGACAGTTTGACTTCTAACGAGTGGAATGTTCATTCGATGCCTTTCGTTTGAACGAGATCTCGTTAGATTCCCACTTCGTTCGAACGAACTCTCGTTCGAACGACCTCGTTCGAACGAGACTTCTAACGAGTTGACAGATTGGCCTTTTTGGCCTGATTCGATTTTTAATGTCCCGTAACCTGGTTTAATTGTAGAGATAACATTCCTTTGATGACTAATTGATATAGTTGGGATATTTGGGATATATATTGAGGGTGAAACATAGAAGTGTGATTTGAACCAAATGATAGTTGTGGATTAGGGCGCGAGTGACTAATCACGATGCGAGGAGAATTAATGATTTAAATACATGTAAACCGGAAATACGATTTGTGTGACATTATAAGTTGGTATGATAATGAGAAGTGTACCTCTAATAAATTATGGTAATTACTAAGAAGTGTGAATGCCTACCATACTTGCTATCACGGGAGGTTTGCGTTCGCTTAGGGCCATCTAATCTTTGTGTGCCTACGGGGGGGATTTAGATTGGTACCTCGAGGACATAGGTCAGAGAAGGACTTATTGGGAAGTTAGTAAGTCTGCTGATCATGGGAGCGTAGGTATGTACGTGACCCATGTGATGTGACTGTGTTCGCCTCCATTGTTTGTGATTTGCTCTTATCTGAGAACGATTCCTGAGAGATTCGGAATGCGTGATCCTTATGTACGTGATGTACCGGGATGGGATAGCAGAGTATGTGTGCACCGCAGCTTAACCTCGGGGTGCTTGTATTGTATATTTATGATGTAAACAATATACGATCAAATAAATAGAAATTGTTATGTTTCATTGCGAGAATATTTGTAGTAACGCCTTGATAAAGATAAAAAGGGATAACTTGCTGTGAATTGTATTACTAATAATTGAGACTCCGAGTTTAAGTAAAGTCTTCTATTTAATTGTTAACGTTGGTAATTTATATTGTGAATCAAGTAGAAAGGTTATAACTTATGACGGTTTAGTTAGATATGAATATCACTTAGATGGGTACGGTACGTTAGGAGTGCACACTTAGTCGAGAGGTGAGAAATTCATGTGAGTGCACGTCCTAACATGTATTTTGCATTCATTGTTTTAATGTTATTAAAGCACTTGCTGTTTTTAAAATACTCTCCACTTTCGGGCTATGACCCGTTTGCTTTCAAATCAATTTTTGTAAAAACCTTTTAGGTGCCCAGCCACAAGGACACCATGCATAGGATTTCTATTCAGGTGACGAGCTGTAGCTGTTGTGGAAGTTACAGGGCCTTGCTAGTAGACGCCTCCTTTCCTAGTCTTGACTCCATATTCAGTTTCATCATTGTAGGGCATGTCGTCCATTTCTATTAGAGACATTTCATATTTTAGTTATTTAGATTTTTGGCATGTAATTATTTCAGAATGCACTGTTTTATTTATTTCAGTTGTGGGATTGTTGAGAGGAGTTTTTCCTCCGGACTTATTATTAATTGTTGGTTATTCTATTGCTTCTTTATGGTGATTGGTTATGTTATTCTTTCATAAATTCTTTTATTGCATGTTAATCAGACTTAATTTAAAATTTGACATCTTACTTTTTAAATACTAGGTGGTTAGTAATCATTAAAATTGTTTTCGACAGTGATGCTATTAACTGAACCAACTTGGCATTTTGTATTAATTTAATAAAGGAGTAGCTACCCGGTATTTAATTAGTCGGGGTGTAACAATGTTCAGGTGTCTTTCTTAATTGAATAAAAAATACAACTATTGGAGTAGCATTTGCGCCGCCAATAGCTGTCAAAGGCGAACCAAGGTCTCCGTAGAGCCTAGAAGCAAGGTGCACGACGAAGCAGGCGCCTGATCGTAGTGAGGCGCAAAGTCTATAAAACATGCAAAAGTTGTATATTTATAATAATAAGATCAATTATTATCTAAAATTTGAAATATATAGCATATATTAACATTATACACGATAATGAAGAGAAACATTAGAAGATAGTACTTATACCACTATATATATATATATATATATATATCAAATTAAATTGACAATTTAGTTATCCAATAGCCAACAAAAGAGAAGATATTAATATTTATGAAAAGAAAAGAGATTCTAATGTGTGAACATAAAAATCAAAATCAACATATAATTTGTTTTATGATGCAACACTCTTGAAATTTAGTTTTGTTTGTTTCTTTTGCCTAAGTAGGGACTAGCGAGAAAAATTAAGTTTCACTAGGAATCAAGGACTTTACTTTGGTTAGTTTTGAGGTGGGAAATCGTCTAATCTTCCGTATTTTATTGGAAAATTGTAAAATAGCATATCAATTAGTCAATTCCTGTATCAGGCGCATTATCCAAAAAAAATTAACAAGTCGTGTCTCAGCCGCGCCATGAGCCTGGAGCCTAGGCACACGCCTTATTGAAGAACCCTTTTCTGAGTGAGGCAAGGTGCTGATGTTGCGCCTAGGTAAGCCAACAATGGGACCACACAGGTGTTCCCAAGGTACAAAGAAACCTTATTACCAGAAATGATAAACTCAATAATGAGAGATTCACAATATTTATAATTTCATTCAGTTAAACAATAACACTAATCAATAATCAATCCAATTTAATAAAATTATGATACATCATGAAATTTGTTGTATGTTAATTCAAATTTGTTCGTAAACCAATCAAATTCAACTGAAGTGGCAATGAAATGAAGCACTCATTTTATTTTTATCCATGTTCTCATTATCCTTTCTGGTGACTTAGAAAATAAGTTACTGTTCATGCGGGCCATAAATGGTCAATTATCAGTCATTTAATGCTTGTTCATTTACATGTGAACTAAGACTCTATAGCATTTTAGCAACCACAATCTGGACCAGCTCAAATCAGCTACTCTCTAAATTCAAAACAACCTACATGAAGTCAATTTTTATCAATGTATGCAAGGCTGTCAAAATGCGTATCGGAGCCGTATCATTTTCTCAAAAAATGTGTATCGTATCGCATCGTTAGATACAGTTTGATATTCCATAATTATACAAATAATGTTATATACAATCGTAGTTGTCAAATCGCGAATTGTATCGTGAATCGTTTACCCCGCTATTCGTGAATCAAATTGGAATCAAATGATAAAAATGTTCTAAAATATACGTAAATGGGATTTAACATTATAGAATTGGTAATTAAGCATAATATGACACGTGATAAACCAAAGTTTAACATAAAATTAAAACAATAATAATTTAAAACACCATACATATTACTTTAAAACAATAAAACAAATACTAAGATTAATTTAAAACAGCAAACAAATACTTTCAAAGATTTAAAACAGCCTACTAAGATTAACAATATTAATTTAAAACAGTAAAAAATATTAATTAATACAATATTAATTTGAAACAGTAAAACATATTAATTTAAAATAATAAAAATATTAATTTAAAACAAAATAACAAATACTAAGATTAACAATAAAACAAATACTAAGATTTTATAGCAAAGACTAAGATTTTTTAACCAAAAAAAACAGCAAAAACACAATAAAATGTACCGTTTTAAAAAAAACAGCAACAATAAGCTTCGGTTTGCTGTTGGATTAGTGGTCGGTTTGCTGTTTGCGGTTGGATTAGGGTTCGATTTGTTGTTACGGTTGGTTTAGGCTTCAGTTTTGAGAGAAGCTTACTATTTGTTGTTGAATAGAGCTTTGGTTTGTTGTTTGTGGTTTTGACTAGGGCTCGTAAGTTTTTTTCCGGTTTCAGTACAATACGACTTAAAGAAGTCATGTGCGACGAACAAGGAGCTTAAAAAACCCATTTTAGTGAATCGTTTTGAGAGGCGATTCCCGATTCCAAACCGAATCATCCTATTAATTAACCAATTACGATGCACCTCTTGATTCGAATCGTTCAACCCTTGAATCGAATTGAATAAGACGATTCGACTCGCGAATTGGAGGATTTAACAACTATGTTACATTAATATATGTGTGTGTGGTATCTAAAATTAACATAAAAGAAAAAGACAAACCAACACAAATTATATGCAATCTTAAGTATTAAATAATGTCTAAAGCATCAACCAATTCAAAATATAATCAAATGTTAATGATATCATATTTCATAACATAATTCTAGAAAACAAAATATTCTATTTGTTCCTCCCTAATAACAAACACCACATTAATTACATCGCAATCATATCATATTACATCGCAAAGTTTTCTAAGTTGTTATGGTTTGTAAGTTCTACTCCTTATTTTTTGAAATCCTCGCAACTTGCGCAATCAAATTCCAAAACCCTTTTACGAACTCCCAAACCCTCTTCATCTTCTATTATTTTTTTTTGTTATAAAAACCAAAGCGGTGTCCTTTAGCCGAAAAATAGAGAAGTATGTATCGGTGATACAATATGTCCAATATGTATGTATTGGGCAATACTTGCTTATGTATCAACAATAATTACAAAAAATGATACATCCATCGATACATGTTTTACCCTCGATACGATATCCAATATGTATCGTGTATCGGCCGATATTCACAAAATTGAAAAAACGAACTTTGAATTTGTATAACATATTTGCCAACCACAACCTGGACAGGCTCACGTTGGCTAAGGAATAACTCTAGCCTATATATTTGCATTAATACCATTTATTATACAAACTGATTATGTGACTCATTAATTTTCTAATATTTATAAATGTACCATCTTTATTAGACTTTTATTGGTAAAATATTATCATGAAATGATACTGTTTAATTCTACTAAAGTTTATAAACCCATATACAAATTGATTATGTAAATGATTACTTAACTAATTACATTTATAATTATAGTATCTTCGTTTACTATACAATTTGATTATGTGACTGATTAATTTTCTTATATTTATAATTACAGTATCTCTGTTTTAACTTTTATGGGATATATATTATTATGATATGATACTATTTAATACCATTGAAGTTTACTAGTAACCTGCTGGTGAGAGCGGTGAGGAACAACGGGATGAGAGGGAAGGGAAGAAGGAGATGTTAATGGAGGAAGAGGCAGAGAAAGAAAGCAGGTAAGGATATGAGGAGAAGAGAGGGGATCAAATATTGAGGAAGAAGCTATCAAGACAGGAAGACGGACAACAACATTTGGGAAACCATAGTGTAAAAAAAGGGGATCTCAAGTGTTTAGTTCCATTTTTTAAAATTTATATGCATCCACTCCCATGTATTTATTTTTTCAGTTGTTGGTCCTATTGTGTTCATTATGAGACAAGTGTCATTCTCTCCCAAAAGGAAAATAGGTGGTTACAAAGTAGTTATGGGAAATTTTTTATGGTTATGGGCTATCTACAATTTTAAAAATACATGGGATGGGAGCCTAAAAAATTTTAGGAGATGGGGAGTAAGCCAAAAAAACTATAAAAAAATCCCTGGCGGGTGTTCGGCAAACTCAAATACTATAGTTGTACAATATTCAACAGAGACTTTTATATATCTATTCTTATTTTCATATGTGATTATTTCTATTTGATATACTTGATTATATGAATATGCTCGAAAAAAGTTCATTGGTTGTCCAGAGGAATGGAGGAGGGGAGGCTGGAGGAATCATAAATGAGAAGATAATGTCTTTGCATTTTGAACTGACTCATAATTGGGCTAAAAAACTAAGAGAAATAGTCGACTCAGTCTTAAAAAAATCGAAGCTTTGAAGTCTGAGTCAATTATATTAGGCGGAAATCATACAATAACAACGAGTTTTCTCAAAATTTAAAAAGCATTTGTTCCCCCCACTTTTCCAAACGTGTATGCTTTGTTTCCACATTATACATACTATCAAACCATCCTTTTTATATACACAAGAGCTCACCAATAATAATAAAAGATCAAACAACATCTACACAACCTGAAATTCAACAAAAGTCTCGTTGGGACATCTGCTTCTGAACCTTAAAGCTCGTCAACCCCTCTTATAAGGTGGGTGATTGCTTAAGATTTTTTTCAAGTTACTAATTCTTGGGACACTGATGTAATACCCCATAATTTAAAGTAAATTAAATAAATTATAATTGTTTATTATTGTGTGTAATTATCTGTAGTGACTAGTGATGTCACTAAAAGTATGGTAAGTTTTGTAGTTGGCTGGAATTTAAGTAAATCAAAATAATAATAATTTTGTAATGAATAAAATAATTATGTTGATAAAAAAATTTGAGTGACTTCTAGGAGGTGTAGAAGATCTGTTTACACTTTAAAAGGTTAGGTTTTAAGGCCCATGGGTTAGTATGTGACTTAAGCTAGACTTTAAGTTATTTGGAAGTAGTTTGGGGCTTGTTTAGTTCAGGTTCATTTGAGGCCCAAATAAAATTTTGTGATTAACCTATTAAAATACTCATTGGGATAAATCAAATTCACCCTAATATCATTTGAAAGAAAATCCTAGAGACTAAAGAGAATGAGACAACTTGAAGAAGAAGAAGAAGAAGAAGAAGAAGAAGAAGAATTGGATAATTGGTTTGGAATCAACATCTTGATTAGAGGTAGATTTCTTTAGTATAAGTATATAATTGAAATGTGATTATGGTATGATTATTCATTTGATTCTGAATATAATTGAATTAATTTGAAATTATAGTAAAGTTAAACTAATTAAGTTATTAGTTATATAATGAAATTATTAAGCATTTAGGATAAATTCTTCATGAAATTGAATTTAAATAAATTAGGATGATTAGAATTTGATTAAGTAATGTAATTGTATCAAAATCCCTTTGATTGTTAAGAGAATTTATGAATATAAGAACTGAATTGATCAAAACTATGAATATAGGGTTCTTGAATTAATCTTGAAACATCCCTTGACACTAAACCAAAAACAGCAATTTGACACGGTTTAAAATGGTGACAGATCAAATCTGGCACAGTTTTGAACTGTGTCAGAATCAAGTGTTCCAAAATGGTCATTTTTTTCTGGAACGGTTTAAAAGTGTGCCAGATTTGACCAAACAGGAACACTTCTGACACATTTTAAAACTGTGCCAGAATTTGATATTTCTGGCACACTTTATAACTGTGCCAGATCGAGTACATCTTAGTACTCTTTTGGCACAGTTCAAAAACGTGTCAAAAATTGATACACTTTTGGCACGGTTTTGAACTATGCCAAATTTTTTGGATCAAAGAAAAAAATTTAATTATTTGAAAACAAGAAAATTCACAAATTGGAAATCTCGAAAGTTGTTGATAAACTAATATACATACAACTTTCAAACTATTACAAGTATTAATCGTTCACAAACCAAAAAAATTGGACAGAGTTTTCTCTATTTTCTAGACATTCTAAAACCTGCTAATATGATATCTGCGTAATGTATAGCTCGCACGGCCATAAAATATAACAATAAAATTACAAAAGCCCGCATGGCCATAAAAGCTAACAATAAAACTACAAAAGCCCGCATGGCCATAAAACAAAAAAAATAGAATCCTGAATATTAATGACATTAAGTAAATAATCCCCATGTTGTAGATCATTGACTTCATGTGTTCCACGTGGATAAAAGCTAGCGGCAAAATATTATCCTGTAAAAAAATAAGATAAAAAAGGAGAAGATATTAGCAACCCACTAAAAAAATTTATTCAAGCTGAAAATTTGCATATACGAATTAAAATTATTATTGTATTCTCAAATCAAAATTCTTGTGACTACGTGGTCAGCTCCTACGAGTTACATTAGTCTCATGCGAGGTGTTAGTGCCTCTTACGGGGCCGTTTGAGGACTGGTTTTAAGTTTTCACCCTTTATCGTCTTGTTTTTAAGCCTAATCTAGATATTTTCAAATTATCATCATATTCTCAAATCGAGAGACCCGGGTCTATGCGATCATTTCCTACAAGTTACATTGGCCTCTTACGAGTCCGTTTGGGGGTTGGTTTAGGTTTTCACCCTTTAACGACTTGTTTTTAAGCCTAATATATATATTTTCAAACTATCATCATATTCTCAAACCGAGAGACCCGCGACTACGTAGTCAAATCCTACGAGTTACATTAGCCCCGTGCGAGGTGTTTGTGCCTCTTATGGGGCCATTTGGTGTCTAGTTTGGGTTTTCACCCACTAACGACATGTTTTTAAGCCAAAGTCTAGATATTTTCAAATTATCATAGTATTTTCAAATTATATGTTTCGTGACTATGCGGTCAACTCCTACGAGTTACATTCACCCCGTGCGAGGTGTTAGTACCTCTTATAAGACCGTTGGGGGGTTAGTTTGAGTTTTCACCCTCAAACGGCATGTTTTTAAGCCTAAACTAAATATTTTTAAATTATTATCATGATCTGAAATCGAGAGACCCGTGACTACACGACAGTTCCTACAAGTTACATTGGTCTCGTACGAGGTGTTCGTGCCTCTTACGGGACCGTTTGAGGGTTGATTTGGGTTTTCACCCTTTAACGACTTGTTTTTAAGCCTAATCTAGATATTTTTAAATTATCATCATATTCTCAAACTGGGAGACCCGTGACTACACGGTCAGTTCCTATAAGTTAAATTGTCCTGTGCAAGGTGTTCATGCCTCTAACAGGGCAGTTTAGGAACTGGTTTGGATTTTCACCCTTTAACGGCTTATTTTTAAGCCTAAACTAAATATTTTTAAATTATCATCATAATCTCAAACTGGGAGACCCGTGACTACACTGCCAGTTCCTACAAGTTACATTGGTCCCGTTCGAGGTGTTCGTGCCTCTTATGGGACCGTTTGGGGGCTGGTTTGGATTTTCACCCTTTAATGGCTTATTTTTAAGCCTAATATAGATATTTTCAAATTATCATCATATTCTCAAATCGAGAGACCCATGACTACATGATCAGTCCTTATGATTTACATTGGTTCTGTGCGAGGTGCCCGTGCCTCTAATGGGGTCACTTGGGGTCTAGTTTAGGTTTTCACCCAGTAACTGCATGTTTTTAAGCCAAAGTCTAGATATTTTTAAATTATCATCATATTTTCAAATCGGGAGACCCGTGACTACCCGGTTAGTTCCTACAATTTACATTGGTCCCGTGCAAGGTGTTCGTGCCTCTTATGGGGCCATTTGGGGGTTGGTTTGGGTTTTCACCCTTTAATGGCTTATTTTTAAGCCTAATCTAGATATTTTTAATTTATCATCATATTCTCAAACCAAGATAGCCACAACTACGCAATCAATTCTTACGAGTTACATTGATCCCGTGCGAGGTGTCCATGTCTCTTACGGGGCCATCTAAGGTCTAGTTTAGGTTTTCACTCACTAACGGCATGTTTTTAAGCCAAAGTCCAGATATTTTCAAATTATCGTCATATTCTTAAAATGAGAGACACGTGATAACACGATTAGTTCCTACAAATTACATTGGTCCCGTGCGAGATGTTCGTGCCTCTTACGGGGCCGTTTGGGAGCTGGTTTGGCTTTTCACCGTTTAATTGCTTATTTTTTAGCCAAAGTCTAGATATTTTCAAATTATTGTCATATTCTCAAATCGATAGACCCGTGACTACACGGTCAGTTCCTACAAGTTACATTGGTCTCATGCGAGGTGTCCATGCCTTTTACGGGACCGTTTGGAAGTTGGTTTGGGTTTTCACTGCTTAATGGCTTATTTTTAAGCCTAATCTACATATTTTCAAATTATCGTCATATTCTCAAACCGGGAGACCCGTGACTACACAGTCAGTTCCTATAAGTTACATTGGTCCCGTGCGAGGTGTCCGTGCCTCTTACTGGTCCGTTTGGGAGCTAGTTTGGGTTTTCACCATTTAACGGCACGTTTTTAAGCCAAAGTCTATATATTTTTAAATTATCATCATATTCTCAAACCGAGAGACCTGCGACTATGCGATCAATTCTTACGAGTAACATTGGTCCCGTGCGAGGTGTTCGTGCTTCTTATGGGGCCATTTGGGGTCTAGTTTAGGGTTTCACCCACTAACGACATGTATTTAAGCTAAAGTCTAGATATTTTTCAAATTATCATCATATTATCAAATCGGGAGACCCGTGACTACACGATCAGTTCCTACAAGTTATATTGGTCCCGTGCGAGGTGTTTGTACCTCTTACGAGGCCATTTGGGGTCTACTTTAGGTTTTCACCCACTAACGCCATCTAGATATTTTCAAATTATCATCATATTCTCAAATCAGGAGACCCGTGACTACATGGTTAGTTCCTACAAGTTATATTGGTCCCGTTCGAGGCATTTCTACCTCTTACGAGCCCGTTTGGGAGCTGGTTTGTATTTTCACTATTTAACGACTTATTTTTAATCCTAATCTAGATATTTTCAAATTATTGTCATATTCTCAAACCGAGAGACCCGCGACTACGCAATTAATTCTTACGAGTTACATTGGTCCCGTACGAGGTGTTCGTGCCTCTTATAGGACCATCTAGAGTCTACTTTGGGTTTTCACCCACTAACGGCATATTTTTAAATCTAATCTAGATATTTTCAAATTATTGTCATATTCTCAAACCGAGAGACCCGTGACTACACGGTTAGTTCCTACAAGTTACAATGGTCGGAAGCTAATTTGGGTGTTGACCCTTTAATGGCTTATTTTTAAGCCTAATCTATATATTTTTAAATTATCATCATATTCTCAAAATGGGAGACCTGTGACTCCACGGTCAGTTCCTACAAGTTACATTGGTCTCGTGTAATATGTTCGTGCCTCTTATGGGGCCGTTTGGGAGCTCGTTTGGGTTTTCACCCTTTAACGGCTTATTTTTAAGCGTAAACCAAATATTTTTAAATTATCGTCATAATCTCAAACGTCCCATTTACGAATTTCATATTAAAAGTTGAGAAAACCTTAGTTATATATGGGGATTGATGTTGGGATATGTAGATATGATTATGATATTCGGTATTACTGATTTTGGATCTTAGATAATCGTCAATGAACGTTTAGAGATACAAAGTACGTAAGGAGGAAGATAGGGAATCTGGGATAGTCGATCGATCGCCCCCTTCAGTTTTTATCCAAGTTTGGTTATAGGTGTGATTATTTGGTTTATAAGCCAGGCTTTAGGATGGGATTTACTTGTAGTAAATTAACATAGAGTAGTGAGAATTCTGATTTGGAAAATGGTAGTAGTTAATAGAGCTTAATTAAATAATAAACTTGAGATAAGTCTCATAACCCTTAACTCTGTAGCCTGTAGGATTACTTAATTGGTTTATTATGTGCAGCATATCGGGTATGTGTACTCATGAAATACGTAGTAGATGGGATATCGTTATGGGGATGTGATCAAAGGAGACCGGTGCCATGATGCAATGATGACGGGTTTGACTTGGTTATATTTACTCTGAACATTATGTCTTGAAATTCTCATTGTATCTGTGCAAGGTTCATGGTCTGGTCCTTTTCTATATCTTTAGGTATGGAGTTATATAACTCTTATGAAAGCGTAATTATTGTCTCTAGTAGATGCGTGAGTGGTTATAGTTATGGGGAAACCTATAACTATGCCTAGTACGCACGAGCGATCCTTTAAGGTAGTAGGATAGGCCTATATTTTTTGTTGGCTTGTAACGAGGCCTTTTATGAGATATGTGTATTGGACTGTACTTGTATTATGTGGATGTAGATGTAAATACTACTTTCCCCTGTGACATTATACAATTTTGTAGTATAAATGAAAAAGGTGGAATTGTTATATAAAAGTCTGTAGTGATTAATAAGAATTAATCATGGGGAACATATAGGCTCGGGAATAGACGCATGTGACAGTTAGGGTTATTTTAGGTTGGGTTAACTTAAAAGGTACTATAATACTATAAGAGGCTGTGTAGTTATATTATAGTCCAGGATCAATTATATTGTTATACTAGTTAGACTTGTAGTTAACATCTCCCATTAACATTTTTTAGGTCATAGGCCACCAGTCCAGCCTCATCCCTGATCCAGTCTTGATCTCCCTGATCCAGTGCAGCCTCTCAGTTTTTGATCTTATATGATGTAGGTGTCGAGCCTATATGACCATACTCTATAGTCCTTTTATCATTTATGTCAGTTTTTATATTTGAGATAATTGTTACCTTATATTAGTATTGGCATGTATCAGCTCACACTAATTGTATGCATGAATTGTATTACGTTATGTGGTATTGTATTAGAGTTTTGTATGGTTCACCATTTGATGTTGAGTTAATTATTTATATATTATGTTATTTATTTTCGATCCTGCTTAGAAATAAACTATTTTGTTAGACTCCTATTTTATTTACTTTAGATATAATCACTTTAGTTTAAATTTTATAGTGTGTCACAGTTAGTATTAGAGCATTTCAGGTTCTAGTGTCTTGGAGATCTTGAGTGATTCTGTCATTTTTTACGTAGAGTTCTTTAATACTTTAGAGCTAGTCATTTAGATGATGTATTTTACTTTCATACGTGTACTTATATGCTTTTGTTTCTTATCCTTCATACGGTGAACACACGACGCTGACGATTTGTTCAATCGCGAGTAACTACTAGCGTTGAGTCAAAGGCAGCGGCACCCCCAACAACAGCCACAAACACCTCCACCACCACAGCAGGGTAAGGTACCTATTATCCCATAGGCTAACTTGTCTTATATCATCGTACAAACTGTAGTTGTGACTATGGTAGCCAAGCAGCAGTAGCAACTACCACCACTCGTGGAAGAACCTGAGCCTGCCCAACCTGTTGGATCCATTTGGGATATAGCTAGTACAACTTTGAGAAAAAGGTGAATGACGGAGTTATCAGTATCTACAAACCCTATTATTTCACTACAGTGGAGACATAACATTGAGCGACATCTATGCCTACTACAGTGTACGGATATTCAACGCCAGATGTTAGCTAGTTTCATACTTATAGGGGCTCCCTCTAGTGGTGGGAGTCTTTTATCATTGTAGAGGACCTAGCACAGATGAATACTTTGCAATTTGGGGAGATATTTTGGGCTATATATTTCTTACATCACAATAGGAGGCTTTAAGAGATAATCTTGTTAAACTGAAGCAGGATGATTACATAGTGGCAGAGTATGCGAAGGAATTTACTCGATTATTTCACTTTTCAACAGAGATTAAGGATTGAGAATGAATAAGATAGATCAATTTTGTAGAGGCCTGTCATAGGGGATTCAGTGCATACTGATGGGGAATTCAGCGTACACTCCGTGCACTCAGATGGTGGATGTCGCGCTCAGGCATTGTAATGATTTCAGTGAGTTCCAAAAGGATAAAGAACCCAAGAAGGAGAAGGGAGGTAATGACCAAGGGCCGAAGGTAGTATAGACAAGGGATTCACGCCGAGGGTAGGGAGTCCTACACTTTTAGATAGGACCCGATGAGGGGGGAGTATCCCCCGAAGCATTTTAGAGGAGGAGAAAATTATCACCGCTAGGGTGGCTGGGGAAAGTGATACCATGTCTAGGGATAGTACGGCCAGTAGGTCCAAAGGGATAATGACAAAGACGTCGATGGATGGGGATAGTAAGGTCGGGGACCGGAGCGCCCCATCAGGGGACAATGCTGTACTTGTAGGGAGTGGAGGCACTATTTTTAAAATTTCCCTAAAGGATACTGACAGGACATCAGGGGCAGCAGCAGGCTCTTCCAGCCCAACCTCACTACCTTCTTTTCCACCAGCTTCAGAAGTACCTCTAGCTCAAAAGGACCCTCAGCTTCATTATGGGCATGTGTACAACGTTCATCAAGTTGATCAGCCATCAAAGCCTCGGGTGATTAAGGGTATGTTTTATATTTTTGGTAGTCATGCACGAGTTTTATTTGATATGGAAGTGTCACACTCATTTTCCAGTTATACAATTGCATCTACGTCAAGTTTGGTAGTTATAATTGATCATGTGAATACCCTAGTAGGTAGGGATGCTACATTACATCATGTGTGTAGAGGCTTGACAATTGAGATCAGTCAATTATGTTTTTCTTCTGATTTGTTGTTTTAGATATGGCTACGTATGATGTTATATTGGGTATAGATTGGTTAGCTCAGTATCACGCATAGATATATTATAGTGGAAAAGTGATTACATCTGATATTCCCGATCATGAGATATTTTTAGTATTGATGCCTAGACTTGAGGGGGGTTTTAGTACCCATTTGTATTACATTATTGCGACTTCATCGGAGGGGTTCACTGTGTCGTTAGATGCGATACCTGTTGTTCAGGAGTTTTCGAACGTATTTAAGGAGGTGCCAGGATTATGATCAACTATGGAGGTAGATATCTGTATATATTTGATTACGGGTACCAGACCCATTATGAAGGCACCATACCGGATGGCTGCATTAGACATGAAAGAGTCTGTGAGCAGATCCAACAATTATTGAGCCTGGAATTCATACGGAGGAGTAAGTTTTCGTGGGGAGCACCAGTCTTACTTGTGAAGAAAAGAGACGATTTACTCCAATTATGTATAGATTATCAAGAGTTGGATAAAGTCACGATACATAACAAGTACTCGTTGTCGCATATCGATGATTTATTCGACCAGTTGAGGAGTGAATCATTCTTTTCCAAGATTGACTTGTGCTCAGGGTATCACCAGTTACGTATTTAAGAGAAGGATATTTTAAAGACGATTTTTCTGACGTGATGTGATTCATATGAGTTTCGAGTTATGCCTTTGGGGTTCACCAACGCGTCAGCAATGTTCATGGATATTTTGACCATTTCTACATCTGTGTTTATTGACGACGTCTTGATATACTCGTGGTCGAAAGAGGAGCATACTTAGAAATTATGGTTGGTTTCACAAACACTAAGGGAATATAAGTTGTATGTTAAGTTCTCTAAGTGTGGATTTTGTCTTCAAGATGTACAGTTCTTCGGTCATGTGGTAATCTCAATTGGGATTTCAGTGGATCCTAGCAAAGTTTCTACTGTTTTAGAGTGGGAAAAACCCACAATGCCTACGAATATTAGGATTTTTTTAAGTTTAGCAGGGTACTACAGGAGATTAATTTAGGGACTCTCGAAGATTACCAGACCACTAACACATCTCACTTGAAAAAGAGTACCATTTATGTGGTATAAGGATTGATACGGAGTTTTTTAGGAGATCAGGGAGAAAATTACCATCGCACATGTCCTTGTTTTACCAAATGGCGGTGTGAAGTATTTAGCATTTACATATGTATCATTATAGGGTTTAAGAGGTGTGCTAATGCAGGAGGAGAGGTCAATAGCTTATGCATCCTAAAAGTTAAAGCCTCATAAGGGTAATTACCCCATCCATAATTTGGAGTTGACAGCGATAGTATTTGCCCTTTATATTTGGAGACACTATCTGTTGGGTGAGAGGTTCACATTGTATTTCAATCACAAGAGTCTTTAATACTTGTTTATATAGGGATAGTTGAATATGAAATAGACAAGATGGTTAGAATTTGTGAAGGATTATCATTTCTCAATTCAGTACCACCAAGGAAGGGGAATGTGGTGGTAGATGGATTGAGTCGATGACCGACAGATACATTGGCAACGCTATGGACTGGACAGGGGGAGGACTTACCAAATATATGGGTAGAACGGTGCAAGGCCACTTGAACTTTAGATTTTTTGGATGCCTTTGGGGGTTAGTGACCGTTTTGCCAGTCATGGTAGCACGTGTAATATTGGCGTAGTCTTCAGACTCCTTTTGTTAGAAAAAGGTACGAGGGATGGTATTAGGAAAAGTTCCTTTATTCTCGATCGGTTCAAATGGGGGGTTGAGATTTCAAAGATGATTGGTTGTACCGAAGAATTTATACTTGAGGAGAGTAGTTTTAGCTAAAGCTCACGGCTCATGTTTCACGATACATCCTAGAGGAGACAATATGTATCAAGACGTGCGAAGAATGTATTAGTGGACCGAATGAAAAAGGATATTACAGAGTTTGTGTCTAAGTGTGACACCTACCAATTAGTAAAGGTGAATTAATCTAAAATTGTAGTAAAGTTAATCAACTAATTGAGTTATTAGGTATATAATTTAATTGTTAAGCATTTGGGGTATATTCTTCATGATATTGAATTTAAATGAATAAGGATGATTAAAATCTCATTAAGTAGTCTAATTGTATAAAAATCCCTTTAATTATTGAGAGAGTTAATGAATATAAGAACTAAATTAATCAAAACTATAATTCTAGGGTTCTTGAATTAATTTTGAAACATCCCTTGAATTTCATGTTAAAAAGTTGAGAAAACCTTAGTTATATATGGGGACTGATGTTGGAATATCTAGATATGATTATGGTATTCTGTATTGCTGATTGGGAGCTTAGATAATCGTTAATGGAGGTTTGGATATGCAAAGTCTATAAGGAAGAAGATGAAAAATTATAACACCCCGTGTTTTAATTAATTGACTTTAATTAATTTGGAGAAAAATAAAATTTTGGATTTAATGGTCTTTAAGTATTTACCTTTGTTTTATTAGTAAATTTACAATCGGGAATTAATTTGGGTCTTTTATAAAAGGGTTATAAGGTTTTATTTAAATATTTAACTGGCAGGTGCGTATTTGTTCAGCTAATGTATTTTTATCAGATAATTAAAGTCGAATTTTAAAAGATTTAATTTTGGATTTTGGGGATCGTTCAAATGACAGTGCATGTCGTTCGAACGATGTCGCGTGTTTTTCGAACGACAGGGGCGGTGGATGGATGGGAGAGTCCTAATATGGTTTTAACTCTTAAACCCTTTATATACTAATCTGATACGGGGTTGGAGCTTCGAAAAACACTTTTTCTCTCAACTTTCTCGAGTAAGGTTCTTAAAACATATTTATCTCATCTTCAACCCATAGCCCCAACTTTTTAACAAGTTTTGAAGATTCAATTGGTGTTTTCTCAAGAGGAGTTCAACCTTCTACTAAGATTTTTATCCAATTAATAATAGGCATGAGTACTCTATTCCTTTCCTTTAGTATTATGCATTTTAAATGTTGTCTAAACCTTAATTTAATATTTTTTTAAAAATCAATTAGCAATGTAATTTGACAAAGTGGACACATAAAACTTGGGGGTGTTTTTATAAAATATTTTAATATGAATAATATTCATAACCCGTGGGTATGTAGGAATGATGAGTGGATTTTGGGTTATATTGGTGTAGGTTGCATGTAGAAAACCCTAGTTTTGAATTAAATGAATTTGGAGGCATATAACTCACGTAATTTGTGTTGAGATAAAGAAATTGGAATTTTGATGTATTAATGATGAAATCTTGGTGTATTTAATTTAAAATAATTATATAAGATTAATTGGGTGTTTACGCCGATGTGATCATTAAATTAAGATTTAATTGAATTGGACTATCATGCGTAGTTTGGTACATTGATTAATTGTGCTTATTTATGTGACTTGTTGGTTTTATTAAATTGCCATTGTGACGATGGATTGTTGGGGTATTTTTTTTCTCCCTATATTTTAGGATGCCTTCAAGGTATGGGACTAGTGGGTAGGCCTTTTGATGATTTATACCTGCTAGGTATGGAGCTAATGAGGTTAGATTATTACGACTTTATTATGTCGGCGGTGGGCTGATTTTTTTTATACTTTATCGTCGTTAAGCTAGCCTAAGCATGAGACTAGGTCGAGGTTCATGTTAAAAATTAACCCTATACATAGGGTAGGACGTATTGATAACTTGAGGACCCTTAGGTTTGGGACTAAAGGGTATTTTGAGGATCTCACATCGATTAAAAGGGTGGGTAATTTATAATTTGTGAAATTGAGAAATTGAGAACTGATGCCTAAGATAAAACGGGTATTAAAATTTGTGGTGACATAATGTGTCAGGGACCGACAGTTTAAAGGGGTCAACTTGGGCGATTTATGTCGTGTCGTGTGTTGGAATCTTGTTATATTGCGGGGGATCGATAGTTTAAATGGATTCGGATGGCTATTGATAAGGGGAAGTGTGACACTTTGGTGGATGTGGCGGGAGCGCCGCCATAATAAAAAGTGAGAACAATAAAAGTTGGTTAATTTAATTAAATTAACATCGTGGGGACTTGGGAATTTAAAATCGTATTGGTGTGCCTTTTAAATGGGGATTTCTGCGGGTAGTTAGTGATTTATATTTATCGCGTTTAATTATCTCGTTTAATTAAATTATTCTGTTGTGATATTTATTGCGTATAAAGCTACTGTCTGGATTCAAGGATCCTATGTGAGAGGAGTAGTGTGTATTCATGCTCAGGGCTCTGACCTCGTGCGTTAACTAACTTTTTCAGGATAAGTTTTGGAGAAGCTGCATAGGATTATCGAAGTTATCGTTTTGAAGGTGCAAATGGAGTTTATTCGTTTTATTGCATTGTTTAGTTAGACTTTCCTTTTCAATCGGATTAAATTATGACACTTCATTTGAGTTTTATTGGATCATTCAGTTCCAAAGTTGTTTAGAGGATTTCAGTCGGTTTATTATTCAGATTTTATTAAATTATTATTGGAGATTGAATTTAATTGGAGTTTTAGCATGTGATGGATCTTTTATCGCTGAGTTGTTTATGACCATCTGAGATTGATTCAATTATTTATCTTATGGAGTGATTTATTTATGTCTCATATCTGTCTCATGCTAAGAATGGTATTTATTTAGTTCACGACTGACATAATTCGACGGCGGTGGTTGGCCACCCCGTTTATCGAATTTTGTGGCGTGTGACAGAAATCTGGGATAGTTGATCGATCGACATTGGTTGATTGATCGACGCCTTCAGTTTTACCCAAATTTGGTTAAGGGTTTGATTAGTTAGTTTGTGACACTAGTTTTGGTATGGGCTTTACTTGTAGTAAATTAACATAGAGTAATGAGAATTATGAATTGGGAAATAGTCTTAGTTAATATAGATTAATTAAATAATAAGTTTGAGATAAGTCTTGTAACCCTTAACTGCGTGGGATTTCTTAATTGGTGTATTATGTGCAAAATATCGCGCGTGTGTGTCTACTCATGGGATACGCACTAGAGGGGGTATCCTTATTGGAACGCGATCGACGGAGATTGGTACCGTCATGTGATGATGATGAGTTTGTCTTGGTTATTTTTACCCTGGACATTACATGCTTAAATTCCTGTTTTATCTGAGTAAGATTCGCGGGTTAATCCTTTTATATATCTTTGTGTATGGAGTTATATAACTAGTGGGAAGGTGTAATGATTATCCCTAACAGATGCTTGAGTGATTATAGGTATGGGATAACCTATAATTATGCCTAGTACGTGGGAGCGATCCCCAAGTAGGATAGGCCTTCGTTCTGTGTAGGCATGTGATGGGGCCTTTTATGAGGTATGTGTATTTTACCGTACTTGTATTATGTGGATGTAGACGTAGATATTAATTTCCCCTGTGACATTATACAGTTGTGTAGTATAAATGGAAAAAGTAGAATTGTTATATAAAAGTTCATGGTGATGAATAAGACATAATCATGGGGAACATATGGGCTCGGGAGCAAACTCATGTGACATTTAAGGTTATTTTGGGTTAGGTTAACTTAAAAGAAACTAAAAGACTAAAAGAGAATGCATAGTTATATTGTAGGCCAAGATCAATTATATTGTTATACCACTTAGACTTGTTGTTAATGTATCCCATTAATATTTTTCAGGTTATAGGCTACTAGTGCAGCCTCATCAACGATCCGATCTTGGTTTCCTCCCTATTGCTAATATTATATGATGTAGGTTTGAATCCTGCGTGCTCATACTTTACAACCCTCTTATCATTTATGTCTGTTTTTATATTTGAGATAGTTACTACCTTATATTTATATTGGCATGTATTAGCTGATACTGATTGTATGAGAGGATTTTATTACGTTATGTGGCTTTGGTATCATAGTTTTGTATAGTTCACCATTTGATGTTGATTTACTTATTTATATATGTTGTTATTTACTTCACGTCCTGATTAGAATTATATTAATCTGTTAGGCTCTTATTTTATTTACTTTAGACATGATCACTCTAGTTTAAATTTTATTAGGGTGTCATAACGGACCTCCATGCCGAAGGATTTCTCTTAGTTGAATTCATATGTTTTTTCTCTTTTTGACTCATCCTTCTAACTTTAGGCCTACCCTTATTACTCATTGTAGATGACTCCAAAAGTGATGTTTTTGATGGAGTGGAAATTATATTAGTTTATTTAATAACATTTTCCTTTTGGCCTCATTTTACATCTCCTACCATCTATCACATAATTGCATCTTAGGAGTGTAGTTTACATCCCGATGTCTAGGGATGTCATGGACGATGGCTAATTTTTGCCAATGAACATCACCACCCATGATGGAGTTGGAATGACATCTTCCCCTAATGCAAGTAGTTCATATGCACATGGAAAAACATACACGAACCAAGAATTATGGTGGCATACTAACTATTGAAGAACCTTATCTGCAGTTGTATTAAGGGAAACTGACCTCATAATGTTTAACCCTTGGACAATTATGTCTAAGGAATAATAGGAAAATCTTCCTTGAAATTTCTTTCAACATTGAGTCATTGTGCTCTTGTTTGTTCGTTCCAAGAGATTATTTGGATTCGGCATTTATATGGGGGATTTGTAAACATAATAACATACACAACCCTATATAAACATTCGTAAATGCACCCATGATGTTATCAAGGTGATTTTTTTAATTGTGAATGAGCACTATCGACCCTATTTGTTCTTAAATTCCTTTTGTGCTTGACTTTATCTATCCAAGCATAAAAAAATTGTTCCCATATCGGTATTTTTTAATATAAAGTAACAATATTTGGATACTTCACCTGCTTCTCTCTTAGCCTATCTCAACTTTCATTGAACAATCTGGGTGTCTTCAATTCTATCACACCAATCCATCCTCGAATAAACAATTTTTATCCACAAGTGTTAAGCTTGACTTCATACAATCAAGTTCCACATTCGTTTGTATGTTTAATAATCACATATCGTACATGCCCCGGGGAAAATATATCACACCGCATTTAAACATCATTGTTGCATATCCTGAACAACAACTTGCGACAATACTTTAGGTTTTTATATAGTTTTCAAATGACCTAAAACAAAATTAAAGTTCTTCTACTTGTCTACGCCCATCCAATCAAATGCAATGCAAAAAGACCGTCCCATCAAAGTAATGTCGATCATCATAAACAAATCCACGTTATACCTATTAGTATGGTAAGTGCAATCAATAATCAATACCGATGGAAAATTTTTAGTTAAGATAATTGAGGTCGGGTGTGCAGAGAAAACATCTTCAACCTCATAAATATTTTGCACCGTTAGTGCTAACACACATAATTTTTCCCGCTGAGGAAATACATAAGTTATTACATTGCATTGCATTGCGCCCTTCCATGTTATTACTCTCACCTTGTATTTTTCATTTAAAATTTTTCTCATGACAAAACAATTTATAGGGGCACGACATTATAATGTCGTTAAAACCCCGTTCAGGTCGACACCACTAGCAACCATCTCTTCAATAATCTTTCATTAATTGTAGGTTAGACTAAAGATTTAAGAGTTTCCAACTAAGGTCTTTGGTACATCATGATTGTGCACACCATGTATGATCGATATCTTACAATTCCCTATCGCGCCCTGACTTAATTAAGCTAATATTATCATTTTAATGTAGAAATAAATTGCCTTAAACAATACTTTACTGTAAATATCTCGGTAAGTAGCACCATATTTTTTTTGTCCTTTTTCTTTTTCAAAAGCATGTTTGGATGACAAAATAACTACATTCACATGTAATTTACAAGTACTAAACAACTTTACATATAAAAAAATTCTTTAGTTTAATATATACCCAAAAAGCTTGTTGATATTCAATCCATATTAGATATCCATAACTCCCCCCTTTAAGGTCCTAACTTGGTCGTGAACTCCAAACAATAGGCATACCTGAAACATAATATTATAGGAGTGTAAACAACACAAGCTTAGTGAACGACCAGATTCCACACATACACCACATATATATAACCAATTTGAATAACAATTTTTATTTTCTAATGTCATAACCCAACAGGAATTGTGTAACTCTCGCAAGCCTGGACCCGCAACCGTCCAATTAACCCACCACGGTTAATGGGGACCACCACATCCCATAATTAGGCCCGAGTACAACAAACCTTTAAGTTGGATTAACGGGACCGCCACATACCGTAGGACCCACCACAGTCCTTAACATAGATAAAGGACCCGCCACAGTCCATAACATTGTATAACATCACATAACATTCTCATATGCTTATGTTTCATAAATACAACATCACTCCCATAAGAATCTTAACACATGAGTTTAACTACACATTTCCATATGAACATATAAACATCTATATTTCATGGGACAGTTAACTCACCTTGAATTTGGTACTAAGATTAATACCAAAACTATTTCCTTGGTATGGTAGTGTTAGCCGCTTCCCCACCTAACAATTCAAAAGCATTAGTATTTGAATACACCAAATCAAATTAAACTCAGTAAAACATCACATCAGTTGGTCAATCTGACATAACTGAAAATTAATTGGATATGATACTTCACATTTATATAACACCTTATTCATTTGGGTTCCAACACAATTTACAGAATTATATTACGAATTCTCTAGACAAAGTTATGCCCGTTTTATTACAACTTTTTCCAAATCATTTCTGTACAAAAACAACAACAAAACTTCAACTTGAACACAACCCCCAAGCCAAAACAGAAGGTATTTTATTCTCCCCTTCAATTATATCATACTCATATATGTTCACTAACATTTCCAATTGGAATTTCTTGATTTCAACAAGTATTCAATTATTTATGCCACTTTTAACACATCTACGTCTAAGAAGACCATCAAAGCATAGCTTAACATTTTTCAAGTATATATAACCTCCACCTCCATTGTAAATCAGGGAAACATATATTAAACATATGTAATAATATAAAATTAAAGTTGTATAAATTTTAGAGTTCATTTGCTACGTCAAGCAAAACGTCAAACACTTGGTGAGCGCAATTACAGTTTTGGACAGATTTTATACCTGAACTTCAAACTATCACCCAAGATTCATTTCTTGGTATTTTTATATAATTTTCGGATATAGTATACATATATGAGTCTTTTTTAATCTCTGAACTAAAATAATTTGATTGCAATATGTATTCCATGATTTATGCCATTTTTAGGACAACTGGGTAAGAACAGAATATTAAAGCATAACTTAACCTTTTTAAGCATATATCACCTCCACCTTGGGTATCCATCATGGAAACATATACTAAACATGTTTTAGTATATACACACATAATATATATGAATTTACTACATTAAAAAGCTTCACAAGAAGGAAATTCAAAACTGGGACTTTAAAGTTAACATTTACGATCCTAGCACAAGTCCTCACGTATGATCTTAAGCCATCCTTAGTTTAACTCAATTTGGAAAAATGGGCATCATTTAAATCTTAATTCAAATAAGAAACAAAAATATTCCAAGTGTAGAAATCATCCATGGGACCAACTTTAATAAAGAAGTAATTACCTTACGAAAATTCCTCGATTTATGGTAATTTTCCGAAGGATTTCTTCCTTAACTTTCTTTTTCTCTCTCCATAAGCATGTTAATTCCCAAGATTGAAATATGAAATGAAAAAGATGATAAGGTCTGCTCTTATAACCATAAAACTTGTTCATGTGACCAATATAAGTTGTGGCATGTGATTGGGTTGACAAGAGCTCAGGTTCAATAAGACAATTTCACTAATGACGAATTTGTCCCACCTTTGTAAAATCACCATGACTCACTATTACGGGACCCGATTTACTCCCACTTTTCTTCTACATATAGATAACTTATATATCTACCACTTTCATATTTTGTGTTTTCCCAAACTCATAAAATTAGTACACCTAATTTGGGCTCAAACAGGAAAGTAGCAATTTATCGAAAAATCTCATAACTTTCACATTTGGCGACTAAAGATCGCCAATTTTGCACTAACACCCCACTACACCAAAACAGGCGATTTGTAAGTGTTTAAAACACTTACAAATCGGCGCGTTACAAAAAAATTATAAGTGTTCAAAACCGTTGCAAATATCACTTGTAAGTGTTTATTGGGAACACACGTCCGTTTTGGAGAACCGTTACAAAAAAAATTGCAAGTGTTCTAAACACTTACAAAAATTTCATTTGCAAGTGTTCAGAACACTTGCAAAATTCAACAAGCATTTCTAATTTAAAACGGTTATAAACACTTGCAAATGAAAAAATATGTATTTTTTTATAACGGTTCAAACCACTTACAAATAGTAATATATAAGGAAAAAAATATTCCTATTGTTAGTGCTATGAACCGTTACATAAATTAAAATATTAAAAAAATAAAAAATTATCCACATTATGCCGTCACCCTCACATATAACAAACAATAAAAAAGGCTAAACACATAACACAAACTATTGTCCACCATATGCCACCCACCTCCAACAACACATCTTTGTATTTCAATCTCAATGATATAAGCGTACTTACATATCGAATTAAAATAAAAAAAAATGTGCCAAAAATCTAATAATCTAAAATCACAAGAGTACACAAGGAAAATAATAGTAAAATACAAACAGCGATTGTAAATATATCACAGTGGTCATCTTCATTCTTTAATTCCTTGAGCGGTCACTTCGCATAAATGGAAACTATTATAGTGGTAGCCACCGTTGCACAAAAACCAACAACATTGGAATTTATATGCGGTACTGCAAGCGAGCGTTCATCATGTCAAGCATCATCCAAGGATGGTTTCATAGTACCACTGCAAAAACAAACAAAAACCATTAATTTTTTTACAGACAAAACTGTTGTGTTTTTTAGCTCTTGAAGGCTACCAATCATTTTAAACAATCTTATGCCTATAAAATTAAATCAAATCATTTCCATTTTCATCGCTAAAAGCATACAACTTGTAAAAGTCAACCACCCTTCATTTAAATCAAGATCACGCATGCAAGATATCACATATAATCGAACCAGTAATCACACACATACACATGCATAAGTATACAAATCGGAGAATTGGACCATAATTTTAAATGTCTTTGAATCCATACTGAAGCTGAACTCCACTGTGCAGCAACATATCCAGAAGAAAATACAATAAATATATCAATCAAAATTATAGGGACATCAATATATCAATAACAATTAATTTCTAGTATAATAACAAATCATGTAATTTTTTTATTTATATATTGAAATACCTTTATTCTCCTAAGAGCCATAGTAACAAAACTGTATAGCACATGAAAGCATGTTAAAAAAAATAAGGATGTGCGATTGATGCAGTCCATCAATGTTATAATTGGCACACGCCCGTGTTGTCAAGAGTTCTATTGATTTAAAATCAAAAGACGTCCTTTCACACTGTTATGAAAATTACATCTACAAGTCCATAAAATGTATAGTACAATGGCATAGGTAATCATTATTACATATGAGATGCAGTGTTCTATAACACGTAGAGTACAATATAGGGTCACTATTGATTTTCAACTAAAAGCTGTTACCGGTGTACGACTCCCATCACTATTGCCTAGTGTGATTTTGAATAACGGGCTCCCTAAAGGTACCATATTCTTGAAGTAATTTGTGGACGGAACCACCAGAGACATTCCAAATAAACTGAGAGTGTTTCTTCACCCTGAGAACATAGAAGATCTGAGATAGAGTTGCGACAAACTACCGTACAATATGAATTTGGTTCAACAAAAGGAACATTTGGACAAAGATTATTACATTATACAAAGAGTAAGCTTGCATATAACAATCGGCACATGTTATTGTAAACATAAAACATAATATTTACATAAATAACAAGTCACCAATTTTTATCAAATCTTAAAATAAGTTTAAATGATTTAGAGCAGGATTTTAGTGTTGTTACCACTGGCAATTACAGAGATATATATTCCCAGTCCTGGATGTGGATTCCATCACTGTTGGGGTTAAGCTTAGGAGAAGAAATTGACAACTTCTCTATTAATACTCCTTCACACCCATCGAATTTCATGTGGAACTGTGGGCTATTTTGGATCCTTATCCCACTCACCACCAAATTGGAGCTCATGAAGAATTGAATTAACTGAAATAGTAAAAAAAAATATAATTACAAACAATTATTTAAGCATGACAATTTGCTTCAGTAGAGCTTGAAATAGGTCGGGCTATTTGTATTTTTGGACTCAGTAGTTCTCTGTCATAAACTTTGTGAGTCTAAAGTTTTCACTATTTGCATTACAAGTGGGGAAATAGTGAAAACTTTAAACACTCTAAAGTGAATTATGAAGAAAAAGCACCTCAAAATACAAACATCTCAAATAGGTTTTGAATAGTTTTAACTCACTGCAGGGCTGTCACACGGTCCAGGCAAACTTGAAATAGGTCGGGCTATTTGTATTTTTGGACTCAGTAGTTCTCTGTAATAAACTTTGTGAATCTAAAGTTTTCACTATTTGCATTACAAGTGGGGAAATAGTGAAAACTTTAAACACTCTAAAGTGAATTATGAAGAAAAAACACCTCAAAATACAAACATCTCAAATAGGTTTTGAATAGTTTTAACTCACTGCAGCAGGGTTGTCACACGGTCCAAGCAAAGTTGATCCTTTGGGACCCTGAAACAAAAAAATCTTTAATTTTAATATCCTAAAGATTTTCCTTTAACATAGTGGAGAAGGGAATGAAGATAAATACCCTGTGAGGCTTGTATGGGAGATCCCACCACTGCTGGCCATTGCCTTCAATTGTTCCATATCCAGTGAAAGTGAGATCATCTAGTCTATAGAACACAATCCATTGCTTCTTGCTATCTCCTTTTGGCCAGCAATCAGGTCCAATAGGCGGCATTAGAACCCCATCCAAATATTCGCATCCAAATATTGTTATAACTTTTAACCAATTCTCATGTCAAATGTTCAAAAATTATATTTATCCAGTACCGCATTTGAAACCATAGAGACTTTAATCAACCACACCCTAGGCTATACAAGGTGATGGATTAAAAGATACCAACTGGGTACCTGCACCTAGTTTTGTATAATTATAATGATGACTTCACATATATGGCCCGTGTTTTGATAAACTCTATATTAAAACATACCAAACAAAATAAAAATGGGAACTATTAGTGAAACAATAAGATTTCTTACCTAAAAAAAATGTGTTTCTCTATCATTTTTTTCTGTTCACTGTCAAAGGCAAACCATTTTCAACCATTTGAATAAGCATTTTCTCTGTTTCAATTTCGGCAACCTGTGGGTATAAAACAGAAACAGTAGTTAAATAAGTTACCAAAAAAAAACTACAAATTTAAATACCAAAGAGGTAACCCATAAACACCTGGACATTTCCATGTGGATCTCTTTCAAGCATCAACTGTTCTTGAATTGCTGGAGGTAGCAAATCAAAAAGCTGTAGGGATTGGGGTGTAAGTTTCTGTTTCCACACACCTCCATCTACAACTTCATGTGCCAAAATTTCATTGAGCTCTGCAATGAGATGCTGAACGTGCAAATGGACAGTAAAAATTTATAAACGTCAATCAACATTGTAATTTTATGGGTTATTTGCATTTTGGGGTTCAGAAGTAATGTAGATTGCGACAATGCTCTGTAAACCATGTAATCTCGTGGACGATTCGCTGGGCTTGAATGCCACCATAGGTGTGTCCCATATGGTTTTCAATTAAAATGACACTCCCAATACCATATACATAAAGTGGTATCAAAGCGAAGTAATGGGTTCGAGTCGCAAATGAATTATGGAATGGGGAGAGTGATGTGGGAGGCAACACTGCTTTGTAAACCATGTAAACTCATGGGTGACACTAGGATTGAACTCCATAAAAGGTGTGGCCTCCCCTCACTAAACATCATGTATTTTTCAAGTAAGATGGCACGCTTGATCCTGTTTACATAACATTGCCACTAAAAGTATCCAATCATCACAAGCTAGAGGTCAAGAGTTCAAATCCTCTTGGGGTAACCTGCCATTAGTATCCTGATATGTGCGGATTAGAGGGTTGAAACGTCTATTGGGGATTACTCAGGTACCCTAAAAGATTTGGATATCCCCAAGAAAGAATCCAATCATCATTGTACAGTGTGTTTTCACTAAGAGTAAGGAGAATAGAAAGAAGCAAAATATATACCGGGAGTCATTTCAATTTTCAGGACAGAGCAGAATGCTATTCAACAGGCAAATAAGTTAATTTATAAGAAACTCCACAAATTTAGCTCAAAAAAGGTATACTTCCTTACAAGTAATTGAGTGATGAATCAAAAAACAAACAAGCAAAAGCATATTAAACAACAAACATTTAGTAGCAGGCTTAAATAATAAGATTAGCATAGATGGTCTCGGTTTGTACGAACATACAAAATAGTAATTAGAATAGAAATAGCAACCAGAATTAACATAGATGGTCTCGGTTTGTACAAACTACATGAGATTTCCAATTAGATTCATTTATACAGTTGTTGACATTTTTTTGGCGATTTAGTGTCCTGATACAATTTCCATCATTACATTATATATAAGCTTAGAGTGAGCAGTGTATATATAATCAACAGAACCTGCCAGTCACTATCAGTAAACCAAATAATTTTGTGTTAGCTACAGTTTTCTACCAAATACCATAATTGCTTGTCGCCCAAATATAACGAAGTATTCGTGTTGCTGCTCCAAGATGATGACTGACGAATTATGCATAAATCTTGAGACTAAACTGACTGCGAACATGGTGTATGGCGTGAGAGTGGGTCAAATACAGCAATCCACCAACTATGCCTCCGAAAAACCTTTCATCAGCCCTTGCAGTACCATCATTCACGGATGGCTTCTCACTTGTGTTCATGGGAGTGGAACGAGTTTTACAATTCAGTATATTATACTTTTTAAGCAGATCCAATGAAAACTTTTCTTGAGAAATAAAAATTATATCACTTGTTTGCTGAACTTGAAGACCAAGGAAATAGTGCAAACCCCTCAAATCAGACATCTCAAACTCACACATCATACTCTCCTTAAATTCCTTGACAAGAACTCTCGAAGATCCACAATATATAATATCATCCACATAAACACACGTAATTAAAATATCAGTAGTACCTTTCTCCTTCACATATAAAGTGGGTTCACTATCGCTCCAATTAAACCCATTTTGACGAAGATACGAGTCGAGTCTGCTGTACCATGCCCTCGGGGCCTGCTTTAGTCCATATAGATCCCTTTTCAATTTGTAGACTCTCTCCTCTTTCCCTTCTATGACAAAGCCCTGTGGTTGATAAATATATACATCTTCTTCCAAGCAACCATTGAGAATCACAGATTTAACATCAAACTGAAATACACGCCAAGTCATTTGAGCTGCGACAGCTAAATTAATTCTAACCATTTCAAATCTAGCAACTGGAGAAAAGGTATAAAAAAAATCTACCCCGTGCTTTTGCACATACCCCTTGGCAACGAGCCTTGCATAGAATTTTTGCACGGTTCCATCGCGTTGTATTTCACCTTGTACACCCATTTCACAGCAATTGCAACTTTTCCTTGTGGCAAGTCTACAAGCTCCCATGTATTATTTCCTTCAATTGCAGTCATTTCTTCTGGCATAGAGTTCTCCCACGCCAATTTCCCTCATGCCTCCTTGTATCTTAGAGGGTCTGTGATCATAAGGGCAAAGGTGCATGATTCATAGATATCTTTCACGTGGAGGTGTATAGCTATCCATAGTAGGTGAAGTTCTACCGCTTCTCTCACTACTAAAATCCCTCAGGGAAGGCCTCCCTGATGAGCTTGATGATGGAGAAGCTTGAGGTGTCATGACTGCCTCACTTGATTGAGTAGGCTAAATTTATCTTCCACAATTGGCAAATGCTGAGTTCTCTTTTTCCCAAACCCAAAACCTATTTTCATCATATATAACATCTCGACGAATAACTAATTTCTTCGTTTCCGGGTTATACAAACGGTAAGCGTTGCTTTCATCACTATACCCAACAAAAATACACTTTTCATTCTTTTTATCTAGCTTTGAAAGATCATTCGAATCAATCAAGTAATAAGCAATGCTACCAAAAACCTTTAAACGACTTACATCGGGCTTTCGCTTCCACCAAGCTTCATAAGGAGTCATATTGCGAACCGCTTTTGTGGGTGATACATTTAAAAGAAACACTGATGTTGACACTGCCTCTTCCCAGAAATCATTTGGAAGTTTCTTTTCGCTCAACATGCTTCTAGCCATTTCCACAATTGTCCATTTTTTTCTTTCAACGATGCCATTCTATGCAGGAGTTCTCCTTGCTGTAAGCTGCCTGCGAATGCCTTGATGCTTGCAAAACAAACCAAAATCATTAGATAGGAATTCTCCTCTTCTATCGGTTCATAGAGTTTTTACAACTTGACCACTTTCTTTCTCTGTAAAAGCTTTTAATTTCGGAAATCTGTCAAATGCCTCTGATTTGTAAGCAAGAAAATAAACCCACTTCATCCAAGTATAATCATCGGTAAATAACAGAAAATATCTGGTCTTATTTAAAGACAGAGAGTTTGTTGGACCACATATATCATCATGCACAGCTCTAACGGAATTTCAGCTCTCCAAGCCCTATCAACAGGAAAAGGTAACCGATGTTGCTTCCCATAAACATAACTTTCATAAAAATCATCAATACAAAGAATAGAAGTGTCACACCCCGCCTAATTCTGGCGTCGGCCGCCACCAAAACTAAGCCAGGCGTGAACTAAATAAATACCATTCTTAGCATGAGACAGATATGAGACATAAATAAATCAGTCCATAAGATAAATAATTGGCCAATCTCAAATGATCACAAATAACTAAGCGATAAAAGATCCATCACATGCCAACTCCAAAAATCCAATCTCCAATAATGATTAAATAAAATCTGAAATAATCCCAAAATAAATCCTCTAAACAACTTTGGAACCGAATGGCCCAATAAAACTCAAATGAAGTCTCATAATACGACTGGAAAAGAAAGTCTAACTAAACTATGCCATAAAGTAAATAACTCCAGCTGCACCTCCAATGATAACTCCGATAAACTTATACAGCTTCTCCAAATTCTAATCCTGAAAAAGATTAGTCAACGCATGGGTCAGAGCCAAAGCCCCGAGCAAGAATACACACTACTCCCCTCAAATAGGATCCTTGAATCCAGACAGTAGCATTATACGCAATAAATATCACAATAGAATATTTTAAATTAAACGGGATAATTAAACGCGATAGATATAAATCACTAACTACCCGCATAAATCCCCATTTATAAAGGCACACCAATATGATTTTAAATTCCAAAGTCCCACGATGTGAATTTAATTATATTAACCAACTTTTATTATTGTTCTCACTTTTTATTAAAGTGTCACACTTCCCCTTGTCAATCGCCCTCTGACCCGTTTACTGTCGGCCCCGACACATGACAAGGTTACCCTTGTCAATCGCCCTCTGACCCGTTTACTGTCGGCCCCGACACATGACAAGGTTCCACCCACGACACGACATAAATCGCCCTCTGGCCCGTTTAAACTGTCAGCCCCGACACATTATGTCGCCACAAATTTTAATACCCATTTTTATCTTAGGCATTAATTCTCAATTTCTCAATTTATAATCACCCCACCCTTTTAATCGACGTGAGATCCTCAAAATACCCCTTAGTCCCATACCTAAGGGTCCCCAAGTTATCAATACGCCCTATCCTATGTATAGGAGGATTTTCTAACATAAATCTTAACTTAGTCTCGTTCTTAAACTACCGTAGCGACGATAAAGTAATAAAAATCAGCCCACCCTCAAGATGATAAAAACGTGATAATCTACCCTCACTAGTCCCATACCTAGAAGGCGTAAATCATCAAAAGGCATACCCACTAGTCCCATACCTAGAAGGCATCCTAAAATATAGGGAGAGCAATAATACCCAACAACCCGTCGTCACAAAGGCAACATCATAATACCAACAAGTCACACAAACAAGCATAATTAATCAATATATAAAACTACGCATGATAGTCCAATTCAATTAAATCTTTAATTTAATTATCACAACGTAAACAATACCCAAATAATCTCATTTAATTATTTTAAATTAAATATACCAAGTTTTCATCATATATTCATCAAAACCAAATTTTATTATCTCTACGTGTATTACATGAGTTATCCGCACCCAAAAATCATTTATTTTAAAACTAGAGTTTTTCTACATGCAACCTACACCAATAAAACCCAAAATCACTCATGAATCCTACGTACCCAAAGGGTTATGAATATTATTCAGATTAAAAGATTTTATAAAAACAGCCCCATAATTAGTATTCAATTTTTCTAATTAAGTTACTAATTATTTTTAAGAAAAACATGTAATTAAGTGTTTAGGCGACACTTAAAACGCATAATACTAAAGGAAAAGAATAGAGTATTCATGCCTGAATAAAAGTTGGTTTAGAAATCTGATCTTGAATGTGTATTCCTCTCAAAAATTTGACAAAGATTCGTTCTTGATGCGTCTTGAGAAAATCCGGTTAATCTTGACAAAACTTGAGTTGAAAGTTATGTAGAATGGGGCTAGGGTTTTGAGGTTGAAGAAGATGAAGAAGATGAGAGGATTCTAATTTTTGAGAAGGCTAAAGTGTGTTTTAAAAGATCTAAACTCGTCACTTTATGTTTATATACCAAAAAGAATTAGAGTCCTAATCAAATACAAATACTTGAAAAAATCATTACGGACGATCGGACCGTTAGAATAGCTTGAAATTTTAGTATGTTGTAGCGAGCGGCGAGACAGGACTGCTGACAAAAATTCAGCTTGATCGGCCGGTCGAATTTCTAAAAATATTATTTTTACAAGAAAGTTTTATGTTTTGAGGACTCTTAGAGAGTTTTATATTTTGAGGACTCTTCTAAATAATAAAAATTCAATTAAAACTCCATTTTAATTCCGATTCCAATTCCGTTTGAAAATTCAGTTTTCAAATATAAAAACCAACACTTAAAATTATAAAATTTATAAAATCCAAAATTTTATTTTTCTCCGACTTCCAAAATTAATTTTAAAAAAATTCCCATTTAAAAAATTCGGGTTGTTACATACTTCCCCACTAGCAAAGAATTTCGTCCTCGAAATTAAACGAAGCATACCCATAAACACTTAAATCTCGCAAAAAAGAAAATAAGGCTCACATATGCCTACCCATAGAATGCCATAATTGGGCGCCCATACACCCAATTCTACGCGCACCTACCCCACGAGCAACAAAATATTATATATTGCCTATATACATACACATAACTATGAAAATAATGGCGTACCACATGCTCTCAAAATTCCCCGCTCGATCCTATATCCGAATGTCATTAACATTATAACTTCCTCAAATTAAATTTCAACATCAAAAATCGATACATACGGTACCTAACATCTGTACTAAAAACTCAAAAATAATTATTGTCTCCAAAATCCATTATAAGGATCCCCACATCAAGCTTACTAATTCTAAACTCAATGTCTACAACGTCCTTAACTCAAAACTTCACATCTCCAAGAAACACATCTAACATGTATGCTAGACCCTCTACCTTAAGAAGTACGAATCATCAAAGGGAATCAAAGATCGGCAACGCGGAAGCTAAACGGACTCATAACCTACGAGACCTAAGACCATGCTCTGATACCATCTGTCACACCCCGCCTAATTCTGGCGTCGGCCGCCACCAAAACTAAGCCGGGCGTGAACTAAATAAATACCATTCTTAGCATGAGACAGATATGAGACATAAATAAATCAGTCCATAAGATAAATAATTGGTCAATCTCAAATGATCACAAATAACTAAGCGATAAAAGATCCATCACATGCTAACTCCAAAAATCCAATCTCCAATAATGATTAAATAAAATCTGAAATAATCCCAAAATAAATCCTCTAAACAACTTTGGAACCGAATGGCCCAATAAAACTCAAATGAAGTCTCATAATACGACTGGAAAAGAAAGTCTAACTAAACTATGCCATAAAGTAAATAACTCCAGCTGCACCTCCAATGATAACTCCGATAAACTTATACAGCTTCTCCAAATTCTAATCCTGAAAAAGATTAGTCAACGCATGGGTCAGAGCCAAAGCCCCGAGCAAGAATACACACTACTCCCCTCAAATAGGATCCTTGAATCCAGACAGTAGCATTATACGCAATAAATATCACAATAGAATATTTTAAATTAAACGGGATAATTAAACGCGATAGATATAAATCACTAACTACCCGCATAAATCCCCATTTATAAAGGCACACCAATATGATTTTAAATTCCAAAGTCCCACGATGTGAATTTAATTATATTAACCAACTTTTATTATTGTTCTCACTTTTTATTAAAGTGTCACACTTCCCCATGTCAATCGCCCTCTGACCCGTTTACTGTCGGCCCCGACACATGACAAGGTTCCACCCACGACACGACATAAATCGCCCTCTGGCCCGTTTAAACTGTCAGCCCCGACACATTATGTCGCCACAAATTTTAATACCCATTTTTATCTTAGGCATTAATTCTCAATTTCTCAATTTATAATCACCCCACCCTTTTAATCGACGTGAGATCCTCAAAATACCCCTTAGTCCCATACCTAAGGGTCCCCAAGTTATCAATACGCCCTATCCTATGTATAGGAGGATTTTCTAACATAAATCTTAACTTAGTCTCGTTCTTAAACTACCGTAGCGACGATAAAGTAATAAAAATCAGCCCACCCTCAAGATGATAAAAACGTGATAATCTACCCTCACTAGTCCCATACCTAGAAGGCGTAAATCATCAAAAGGCATACCCACTAGTCCCATACCTAGAAGGCATCCTAAAATATAGGGAGAGCAATAATACCCAACAACCCGTCGTCACAAAGGCAACATCATAATACCAACAAGTCACACAAACAAGCATAATTAATCAATATATAAAACTACGCATGATAGTCCAATTCAATTAAATCTTTAATTTAATTATCACAACGTAAACAATACCCAAATAATCTCATTTAATTATTTTAAATTAAATATACCAAGTTTTCATCATATATTCATCAAAACCAAATTTTATTATCTCTACGTGTATTACATGAGTTATCCGCACCCAAAAATCATTTATTTTAAAACTAGAGTTTTTCTACATGCAACCTACACCAATAAAACCCAAAATCACTCATGAATCCTACGTACCCAAAGGGTTATGAATATTATTCAGATTAAAAGATTTTATAAAAACAGACCCATAATTAGTATTCAATTTTTCTAATTAAGTTACTAATTATTTTTAAGAAAAACATGTAATTAAGTGTTTAGGCGACACTTAAAACGCATAATACTAAAGGAAAATAATAGAGTATTCATGCCTGAATAAAAGTTGGTTTAGAAATCTGATCTTGAATGTGTATTCCTCTCAAAAATTTGACAAAGATTCGTTCTTGATGCGTCTTGAGAAAATCCGGTTAATCTTGACAAAACTTGAGTTGAAAGTTATGTAGAATGGGGCTAGGGTTTTGAGGTTGAAGAAGATGAAGAAGATGAGAGGATTCTAATTTTTGAGAAGGCTAAAGTGTGTTTTAAAAGATCTAAACTCGTCACTTTATGTTTATATGCCAAAAAGAATTAGAGTCCTAATCAAATACAAATACTTGAAAAAATCATTACGGACGATCGGACCGTTAGAATCGCTTGAAATTTTAGTATGTTGTAGCGAGCGGCGAGACAGGACTGCTGACAAAAATTCAGCTTGATCGGCCGGTCGAATTTCTAAAAATATTATTTTTACAAGAAAGTGTTATGTTTTGAGGACTCTTAGAGAGTTTTATATTTTGAGGACTCTTCTAAATAATAAAAATTCAATTAAAACTCCATTTTAATTCCGATTCCAATTCCGTTTGAAAATTCATTTTTCAAATATAAAAACCAACACTTAAAATTATAAAATTTATAAAATCCAAAATTTTATTTTTCTCCGACATCCAAAATTAATTTTAAAAAAATTCCCATTTAAAAAATTCGGGTTGTTACATACTTCCCCACTAGCAAAGAATTTCGTCCTCGAAATTAAACGAAGCATACCCATAAACACTTAAATCTCGCAAAAAAGAAAATAAGGCTCACATATGCCTACCCATAGAATGCCATAATTGGGCGCCCATACACCCAATTCTACGCGCACCTACCCCACGAGCAACAAAATATTATATATTGCCTATATACATACACATAACTATGAAAATAATGGCGTACCACATGCTCTCAAAATTCCCCGCTCGATCTTATATCCGAATGTCATTAACATTATAACTTCCTCAAATTAAATTTCAACATCAAAAATCGATACATACGGTACCTAACATCTGTACTAAAAACTCAAAAATAATTATTGTCTCCAAAATCCATTATAAGGATCCCCACATCAAGCTTACTAATTCTAAACTCAATGTCTACAACGTCCTTAACTCAAAACTTCACATCTCCAAGAAACACATCTAACATGTATGCTAGACCCTCTACCTTAAGAAGTACGAATCATCAAAGGGAATCAAAGATCGGCAACGCGGAAGCTAAACGGACTCATAACCTGCGAGACCTAAGACCATGCTCTGATACCATCTGTCACACCCCGCCTAATTCTGGCGTCGGCCGCCACCAAAACTAAGCCGGGCGTGAACTAAATAAATACCATTCTTAGCATGAGACAGATATGAGACATAAATAAATCAGTCCATAAGATAAATAATTGGTCAATCTCAAATGATCACAAATAACTAAGCGATAAAAGATCCATCACATGCTAACTCCAAAAATCCAATCTCCAATAATGATTAAATAAAATCTGAAATAATCCCAAAATAAATCCTCTAAACAACTTTGGAACCGAATGGCCCAATAAAACTCAAATGAAGTCTCATAATACGACTGGAAAAGAAAGTCTAACTAAACTATGCCATAAAGTAAATAACTCCCGCTGCACCTCGAATGATAACTCCGATAAACTTATACAGCTTCTCCGAATTCTAATCCTGAAAAAGATTAGTCAACGCATGGGTCAGAGCCAAAGCCCCGAGCAAGAATACACACTACTCCCCTCAAATAGGATCCTTGAATCCAGACAGTAGCATTATACGCAATAAATATCACAATAGAATATTTTAAATTAAACGGGATAATTAAACGCGATAGATATAAATCACTAACTACCCGCATAAATCCCCATTTATAAAGGCACACCAATATGATTTTAAATTCCAAAGTCCCACGATGTGAATTTAATTATATTAACCAACTTTTATTATTGTTCTCACTTTTTATTAAAGTGTCACACTTCCCCTTGTCAATCGCCCTCTGACCCGTTTACTGTCGGCCCCGACACATGACAAGGTTACCCTTGTCAATCGCCCTCTGACCCGTTTACTGTCGGCCCCGACACACGACAAGGTTCCACCCACGACACGACATAAATCGCCCTCTGGCCCGTTTAAACTGTCAGCCCCGACACATTATGTCGCCACAAATTTTAATACCCATTTTTATCTTAGGCATTAATTCTCAATTTCTCAATTTATAATCACCCCACCCTTTTAATCGACGTGAGATCCTCAAAATACCCCTTAGTCCCATACCTAAGGGTCCCCAAGTTATCAATACGCCCTATCCTATGTATAGGAGGATTTTCTAACATAAATCTTAACTTAGTCTCGTTTTAAACTACCGTAGCGACGATAAAGTAATAAAAATCAGCCCACCCTCAAGATGATAAAAACGTGATAATCTACCCTCACTAGTCCCATACCTAGAAGGCGTAAATCATCAAAAGGCATACCCACTAGTCCCATACCTAGAAGGCATCCTAAAATATAGGGAGAGCAATAATACCCAACAACCCGTCGTCACAAAGGCAACATCATAATACCAACAAGTCACACAAACAAGCATAATTAATCAATATATAAAACTACGCATGATAGTCCAATTCAATTAAATCTTTAATTTAATTATCACAACGTAAACAATACCCAAATAATCTCATTTAATTATTTTAAATTAAATATACCAAGTTTTCATCATATATTCATCAAAACCAAATTTTATTATCTCTACGTGTATTACATGAGTTATCCGCACCCAAAAATCATTTATTTTAAAACTAGAGTTTTTCTACATGCAACCTACACCAATAAAACCCAAAATCACTCATGAATCCTACGTACCCAAAGGGTTATGAATATTATTCAGATTAAAAGATTTTATAAAAACAGCCCCATAATTAGTATTCAATTTTTCTAATTAAGTTACTAATTATTTTTAAGAAAAACATGTAATTAAGTGTTTAGGCGACACTTAAAACGCATAATACTAAAGGAAAAGAATAGAGTATTCATGCCTGAATAAAAGTTGGTTTAGAAATCTGATCTTGAATGTGTATTCCTCTCAAAAATTTGATAAAGATTCGTTCTTGATGCGTCTTGAGAAAATCCGGTTAATCTTGACAAAACTTGAGTTGAAAGTTATGTAGAATGGGGCTAGGGTTTTGAGGTTGAAGAAGATGAAGAAGATGAGAGGATTCTAATTTTTGAGAAGGCTAAAGTGTGTTTTAAAAGATCTAAACTCGTCACTTTATGTTTATATACCAAAAAGAATTAGAGTCCTAATCAAATACAAATACTTGAAAAAATCATTACGGACGATCGGACCGTTAGAATCGCTTGAAATTTTAGTATGTTGTAGCGAGCGGCGAGACAGGACTGCTGACAAAAATTCAGCTTGATCGGCCGGTCGAATTTCTAAAAATATTATTTTTGCAAGAAAGTTTTATGTTTTGAGGACTCTTAGAGAGTTTTATATTTTGAGGACTCTTCTAAATAATAAAAATTTAATTAAAACTCCATTTTAATTCCGATTCCAATTCCGTTTGAAAATTCAATTTTCAAATATAAAAACCAACACTTAAAATTATAAAATTTATAAAATCCAAAATTTTATTTTTCTCCGACTTCCAAAATTAATTTTAAAAAAATTCCCATTTAAAAAATTCGGGTTGTTACAAGAAGTCAAACCAAACACCATCCTCTTATGACTTGACACTTTCAGCCCATTCAAATGTAGGTGGCCATATCGCAAATGCCAAAGCTTTGAATCATCACTAACATTACCAACCAATGCAAAATCATCAAAATAAGATAGATCAAGAGGAAACATCTAATTTTTCGTTATTTGAATCTTCACAAGGAGCATATCAGATTTTCCCGTTCTAATTTCACAAATATCATCATGAAATAAGACTAAGTGATCTCTTTGGACCAACTGGCCCACACTAAGCAAATTATGAACTAAACTGGGAATATAGTAACATCATGAATCAATCTTCCAATATCTCTCTTAGTTGTAATTGCAATAGTCCCCTGTCCTTCAATTTGTACTTGCTTATCATCACTAAGCCAAACATGCAATTTTATAAATTCGTCCATGTTGCAAAAAATCCTTCTTTCTCCTATCATATGATTACTACACCCGTAGTCTAGAAACCATATATTAATCCTAGTCTCTTAATGGTTAAGATATATAAGAAATAAATTACCTTCTTCATGTTTCTCTTCACTAAAATTGGCTTGTTGTCTGGGCTTTTCCCAACAGTATGCCTTGATATGCCAATAGCCATTGCAAAATAGCAACGTTTGCCTTTGTAGCTCTGTTTTTGATTGACTTTTGTCACTATTTGATGTCCATAGTTGCCTCTATCACCATTATGATGGCCACGGTTGCCTCTATCACCATTATGATGACCGTGGTTGCCTCTATCACCATTATGGTAATCATGGATGCCTCTATCACCATTTGATCGACTCATACCAAATCTTCATCGTCCTCTTTCATGACCACAATAACCACCTCTATTTCGACCTCGATCTGCATAAAACATACGGCCACAATAAAAATTTGCCCTTTTGCTTTACAATGGGAAGATGGGAGAGGGTCGGCATTGGACTAAGGGTGCTTTTGTCATTTAATGGGTTGAAAGCGTTTAAGAGAGTTTGACAAATAAGTTTTATTTACATAAGATGTTTTCTAATAGGTCCTGTCATAATATTTATTCACTATATGTTTACAATACGACTTATTGAACCAAAAATCTTTTTTCAAGAGACCTGTTGAATAAAAAAAAGATGATAGGGCCTATTAAACTACATATTTATTGGATCATGACAATTTCCCTTCCCTTTAACCTTGACCTGGTAGAATCGAGTCAGAGTTCAGTGTAGGTTGTGCAAAGGTGCTTGCTCAATTTACACAATAATTGATGTGTTCCACGTTTTAAGAACCATTCTCAAATGTTTGTGATGTTCCTGTAAATTGTTAGTAAACACAAGAGTATCTAAAAAAAATATACTAGTAGGAACTCTCATATAAGGCTTGAACTGCATAAAATTTTGATTGAAATTGTAAGGCCAAAAGGCATGACCCTAAATTCATATTTCCCACAATGTGTTCTGAAAAATGTTATTATATACTCTCTCCTCTTGAGTACCGCGAGTACCGCATTCGAATGCTCGTATTCCCTTTTAGGGTACTTTAGAGCCCCATATCTCCAAATCTTGCACCTCGCTTTTGTTATTAAAAATCGAAAAAATAACAAAGAAAAATGAGAAAGAAATCATCAATGTTACAAAGTTCTCTTAATTTTCTCAATCTCCAGTATATTTACAAAAAAAACTAGGTACCTCAATACTATGGGTTGATGGAAAAACTTAATTCACATAACTACATAATTTGAGTATGTATGGCTAGTTGTAGTATATATATAAATACACTATAAATGGTACTTGAAACGATCAAAATAATTATTCCAAATGAACCGTGAACCGAAATAGCGTCCCAAATAAACCTACCCCCAACATACCACGTACTAGGCACTATAGCGTTCCACGTACCAGTACCCTTACTGCAAACCAAAGTGTTCCACGTTCTAGGTGACTTCAGTTCTGAAAGTAGTTATTTCTATGTTTTGTTTTCTCATCCTAATCCAGTGGTAACTAGACATAAGATTCAGTTATGAGATACAATTCATCTATAAGTTCTTCACTTGTTGGAATTGGGAATTTATTCTTGACAGTATATTTATTGAGTTTTCTATAATCATTGCAAAATCTTCAACTCCCATCTTTCTTTTTGACCAGCAAAATTAGAAATGCAAAATGGACTGTGACTAGGTTGATTTAATTTAGACACAAGCATTTATTGAAACTTTTCAATTTAAGTTTTCGGAAAAGAAGGTACCCTATGAGGTCTATGAGTAGTGGGGTTAGTGCCTTATTACAATATTATTTGGTGATCACGACTTCTTTGGGGTGGTAATCCCTTAGGTGCTGCAAATACATCTTCAAATTGAGAAAGTAAATCTTTAACGTAGGGGGCCAAAAGTACTTCAGTAGTTTGTAAACTTGAGTTTCCTCATGAATATATGTTTATTTCTTCAACATCCTTTTGAAAGAACCATCACATATCATCTGTAGATTAGCCTCCTTAGTGGTACTTCTCAAAACCACCTTCTTCCCAATTCTCTTAAAATTCAGCGTAGGAAAATCGAAGTCAAAGAGGTTTGGATTACATTCTTTCATCCAATCCATGCCCAAGATAATGTCAACCCACCCCCTACAACTGGAACAACTTGAAATTCAAAACTATTAGTTACTAACTACTTTCAACTACTAACTACCTATTGACTAAAACTGCCTGATATTTACACGAGTCTGAGATCATGAAACTGTCTATCTGTGGCCATTGCAGAGAGAAAGAGGGAAGCGGTTCAGCATTGTGCCAAGAGGGGCTGTTGGCTGGTGGATTATCAACAATCAAAAGTTTACATAAAAACTAGGGAAAATTACTCTTAGGTCCCTCGCAAACAAATTTTAAACATTAAAAGAATTTTAACAAATTTTAAACACTTAGGTCCACTAACTCTCTTCTTGTAGAAGTCCACGTTAGTAGAATAACAAACAAACCTAATAGTAAATTGTCCTTAAATATTTTAAAATTATCAACAAGGGACCTAACTGTAAATTGCCAAAAAAACTATTGGCATAGAGTGACGTAAGTAGGAAGCGGGAATAGGGTTCAGTATAGGAGATAAAATAAACCATTTTCATTTATGGATTTTAAATATGATTTCTTGCCACTTTTTTGTGTGTGAAAAGTTTCCCAGTTTAGGTAGAAATCTTGGGGATTAAGTCTTGTAAATGCCTATAACAGAGGCTTCCCTACAATTTTTATCACAATCAATATTAAGATTTATTTTATTGAGTCTTGAATTGAATGTTGATCTTGCTTTTGTGTTTTAATTCCTTTGCGAGTCGTGTTTATTTCACATAAGTAGGATAATTACAGAGATTTCCTTAGCTCAAACAATAACATTAGGTAAAAACAAAAATCAGTTAACTCTACAATGAGAATGTTGTTAATAAGACATTACAAGGGAGAGAACTCAATAAATAAATTACAATCTTATTACTTTCTAGTGTCTATTAGCACCCAATAAATAAACTAATGGTTCATCAGTTCATCAAGTAAGACATTAAAACGTCATCGGCGGAGAATAATTCCCTCTGATAAATGTGCTCACAAATTGAACGTCAGCAAAGCCCCTTCAAATAACCTGTCAAGAAATTATTTAAATAAGTAAGAATGAGTCAATAGCCTACACAAAGGGCTGTTAAAGAAGAATAGAAATGAAAAATGTGCCTTTATCAATTTTGGGAATGACAAGGAAAGCTGGAATGAGTTAATAACTTATCTTTTTCTAATCAAATCCACATACTAAATCATATAACATGTCAAATTACTAAAATGTTTATAATTACTTAAAATTAAATCCAAGAAGATTACCATGCATATATATCTAAATAACTAATGACAATCTGTTAAAATTGGTAGAACTTCATCTAGAAAACTTCACAATTCATATTAAGCTAACTTTAATTTTAAAATCCTATCCATTTCTTGCTTGTGTGTTGGGTGTGTTAGCTGAATTACAGGATAAATTGTAACACCCATAGAAAATACAATGGTAGGTCAAATAATCCCCAAACTAGGAGGAAAGTTTCAAATTGCACCATATGTCTCACTAGAAATACTTCTTTTGTGTTGCTAAAAACAGAGTTTGAAAGTTCCCAGACTTTGAAAAATAAGTGCTCGTTTGGTTTAAGATTGTTTGCTTTCCAGGAATCCTTGAATTGCTAAATTCATATGAACTTTTGAGCATTAGGGAGGAAATTTACATCTTGTTTTAAAATTTGAACTTTGATTTTTATGAGAATTTACATGTGAACTGATTATTTTAGATTCACGGAAAGCGCAAAAACTCAAAGCAAAGGACCAAAAGTTTTTGCCCTTGTATACCACCAACTCAATTTCTAATGAAATTTATGAACATAATGGGACACAACATATTTCTATTTAAGTGATATGCATCTATTCATTCCTTCTGTCTCTCCCTCACTATTATTTTTATTTTCTTACTGCATTCTTCTTACATCTCTCCTGTGTTAAATATTACGTGCTGACTACTATTGTTACTTTAATACTGAAGTTGAGGAAACGAATAAAAATGGGAATAAAGAGGCAGGCCAAAATACAAAGATGGAGTCTAAATCAAAACGAGGATGTCATGACACTAATTATGTTGTTGAAGAGTTTGCAGAGGAAGAAGGTGATCTGATCAGTAATGCCTTTTGCCCTTGCTTATGTTTCCTTTCCTTGTATTCTACCCCCTCCCCGCCCCCCCCCCCCCTTTTTTCCTCTCTCCGACTCTATGTTTGGATCACAAAAAACACAAATAAAGGAGGAGGAATAAAATTTTGGACAATTCAGCTATGCCTAAAATATATATTTCCTTCCCCTAACATTTCTCTCTATACTTTCTGATATTCAAACAAAATTATATTGACAAAGATAAGAAATATGTGATTGAACTCAATGTACCTTTTAGTATATTAACTATCAAATAGTTTTTATTAATATCCTGCATCTCCTTCTTACTGTCAATGTTCATGGCTTCAATTGTAGGCATAAATGACGATGTTGATAATTCTGAGGAGTTTGAGGTCGAAGATATTGAGAAAGATGACTTTGAACACAAAATGGCAAGTGACAATCAGTTCGGGGAGAAAGATGAGGAAACTGAAGGAAATAGAAACAAAGAGGCAAATCATAATTCAAATGGTAATACCTTTTTGTTCTTGCTTATGTCCACTTGAAATTTTTTACCTCTTTGACACTATGTTTGGATCCCCGAAAACACACACGCGCGCGCACACACACAAAAAAAACAGGCAATTGGAAAAAAAATAGTATATTTTTTCCATTTCCCTCATTTTTTTTGTATACTTCCTGAGATCCAAACACAACTTGAGTTTCAAAATCTAAGGAAATTATGATTACATACCAGGAAATGCCAAGTTCTTTAGTGTCTCCTCCCTTTTTTTCCTCTCTCACTTCATTTTTCTTACTAACAAATGTGTTTTCGGCTTTAGGCACCAATGATGATTCTGAGGACTTTTGGGTTGAAGAAATTGATGAATTTTACTTTGAAAACAAAATGTCTAATCGTGTTGATAGGACGGGGTCTGGATCAAAAGAAGAAGTTAATGAAGGTGATGTGGCCTTCAAAAATAGGAAGGTCTCTTTATGCTCTTTTGAAGAAGAAGAAGAAGAAGAAGAAGAAGAAGAAGAAGAAGAAGAAGAAGGTGACGATCAGAATCACTATGTTATCTTTATCTTAATTTATTGAACAATGTGATGAGAAACGAGTGGCTTTACTACGCTGTATTTATCCAGATCACTGATAATGGAGCTTTTAGGACAGTAAATGGTTAAAGAATATTTACTCTCTCTCTCTCTCTCAAATAAATAAGAACTTATAATCAACTCAAAGTAATTGAAATGTGAAATTGTTTGGATCTTAAAAAGTATATAGAGTTCTATAGTTTTTGCTATACATATTACTAGACTTTTCATTTTCCCGTACGTTTCCCTCTATATTCTCCAATATCCAAACATAGCATTATTGGAACTGATCATGTTGGAAATAATGTACATTTGACTATATGTTTTCTTTTCCTCGTGTATTCTTATATGCTAAATGTGTCCCAAGGTCTACCATATGGCGCTTTGCAAATACCAATTCTCCAAAATGATGATTTTTACTTTGCCTTAAATTTTTAGCTGTTTGTTTTCTTTTCTTGTATTCTTACTTACAATATTCATTGTAGGATTCATTGATGGTAATGACCAGCCTGCGGAGATTGAGCTTGAGGAAATTGGAGGTGTCAACTTGGGAAAAATGAAGAAATGTTGGGTGGCAAGACAAAGTCAACTTCAAAAGTAGTATATGGTGAAGTTGATGTCGATGTCAATGCAAAAGAAGGTATTAATCTCAGTCCTTATTTTTCTATTTGAGTGTTAGCTTTTGTAGAAAGTAATTATTCTTGTGTGTCAACTTGTATCCTAGATGGCAAAGAGAATTACAATACATAATTGGACCAAAGAATGGGAAAAAGGTTTATATTTCACTCTGGGGAAAATACCTAGAAAATCATAATCAAATTATACATGCTCTCAAAAATTAATTACAATATATAAATATCTTATAACAGAAGAAACAAATGTCTGGACTGTATTCTTAGTTTGCATAAAGTATGCAATCCTGAAGTTATGAAGCTATGTTACCTCTTGAGCTCATATGTTTTATTTTTGGCCCCTGTTTGTTAATTGGTTAGGAATGAAACACTTCTCACCCGGATGAAATTGAAGAGTTTTCAACTTAGCTAGTTGAAAACTTTCACTTTCACTAAAATCTCCATTGCATTTTTTATGTTTGTGTATTTCATTTTCAGGTACTTGTAAATCTGCTCATCCACAAGTTGAAAAAGAAGATTAGGACAATCGTAAGAGGAGGAGAGTCTGTGAAGCTTTGGGTACTAGGGAATCTGTTCTTCCCCGAGTTCAAGGAAAAGAAGATGACACTTCTAAGCCCACTATGAAGAGACGAGTCTGTAAAGATTTGGGTACTAATAAATCTGTTCTTCCCCAAGTTCAAGAAAAAGAAGATGACATATAGTCAAATTACTGAAAGTGAAAGTTTCACAATCAACTAGGCATCTGGAAGCGACATAGTGGACACAAATTACTTACTCTAAGCCAATTAACAATGCAGCCTCCATGATAAAGATGGGAACAAGGTAGACGTGTAGCTTCACAATCAACTTCCAACCCTTGCAAACATATCACACATTGATTTACTTCTCCCAACTCCTCCACTCTCACCTTCTCTAATACCCTCAGCGACGATTCACTAGCGGGTCCAGTAAATTCACCAAAAACTTCTTCATTATAGTCTAGATCTACTACTACAGCAATAGAGACAATTATAGGCTTTACTTTATCATGGGAACCACTAGCCAATATTGTAGCAGCACAATCTGATATACGGTATATCATGAAGGGTTGTATATCTAATGGGACTCCAAGTCTAGAGAGCATGCCTGATATGGTAAACCACCATAACGTGCTATCTGATAATTGATCAGATGGCACACAAAATTCCATTGAACGAGTGGGGCTGGCCATCTGCAGATAATCTTCTTCAACTTCTTCTTCATTCTCAAATAGATGGGCTGGAGGGTACATGAAATCAACAGAAAATATGATGTAGAATTGATCGTATGGACTGGCTTCGATGTCTGTCCCGGCCATGCATAACAGCAGTAATCGATGGGTATTGTGGTGTTAGACATTGTTGAACGTGTATAATAGTGGCTTTGCATCCCGTAAACACGTGGTATTGGATTTTATGTTGGAAACCAATTGAGCAAAGAAAGTACTACATAATACGGATATTGCTTAAGATTTCGTGTTGGTATAGCAGTTTTACCTTGGGGGGATTTTCGTTGGATAATAGATATGGGTGAAACAGTCCACCCGAACAGGACTACGTGGACAAAAAATTTTTTAGTGGTGATAGGGATATCCATTGATTGGTTACGGCGTACAAAATATACTTTAGTGGTGATAGGGATATCCATTGATCGGAACAAGACTACGTGGATAATAGATACTGATTGTAATAGGACTACGTGGATAATAGATACTAAATCAAAAATGATATTGTGATTTAATTTTTGACATAATTTTTTGGAACAAACTGACATGGCAGTTTATTATTGGTTGATTTTTTGGGTCCACGCCAATGGGATCTAAAAACCAACCAATAACAAACTGACACGTCAGTTTGTTCCAAAAAATTATGTCAAAAATTAAGTCACAGTAGAAGGACTCATACTGAATCAATATCCGTGTAGCACGTCAATGTGTCGTACTAAACATATCGAAATCATGAGTTGGCATAGAAGAATTTTTTTACTGAAAAATATATCCTCGAATTTACCCAAAATACTTTAATAGTATTGTAGCATCAAGGGATCCATATCATGGGACAACACCTTTGAAATATTTTCGGTATGCACTTTTTTCGATATGTGTATCATTTTTTTTAATTAATTATGGGATTTTGGGGTAAAAAAAATTTCTGTCATATGTGTTGTTTTAATGAGTGGTGTTACTCTTGCTTTACCGGATCCAAACCAAATACCCCCATTTGTCTCTTACTTAGTAACCAAACATATTTTATTTAAATAAAAAAGCTTCTTATCAGTTTGTTAATTAAAAAACTGTTTACAAAACCTAAAAAATTATTTTGTATAATTTTTTTTAATTATAAAATTGTATTTTTTATCTACAAAAACTATGTTTTTAAATTAAAAAAAAGGAACACGGACATGACTAAATTAAAATAACCCGAATCCGATCCAATTAAATGAGTTAAAAAACAATTTTTTTTACCAAATACGAACATGACCTATTAAAAACACGATATGACACGACATAATTTTTTTCAATAGTTATTTTTTTATTAGGTAATAATTTTTTTTTGTTAAAATCAGTTTTATATCTTTTTTTTAGGTAGTTTTTTTTATAAAATCAGTCTTACGTCCTATCTAATGTCAATTAAATTATGTTAGGTAAGACATTATACGTTTTTTTTTATTTTTTATAAAATCAGTTTTAATAAAAAAAACTGTTTAATTTGATGTCTTAAATTCGCAATTGATTAGTGCAGCTGTCTCGGACCCACATTCAACAAATGTTGTGGGTCTGGGAATGTAGGTTCTCGTCAACGGCACTAATCAATCGCGAATTTAAGACATCAAATTAAACAGTTTTTTTTATTAAAATTAAAAAATATGTTTTTATAAATAAAAATAACTATGTTTACTATTTTTTAATACACATTTACTACAAGTTATTTTATTTTGTTCCAAAACATATAAAAACACTCAATGTGTGCCGCTGGTACGGACCTTTAAAAATAAGAGAATATTGGTTCAATGAGTGTTTGAGGAATTTTTGAAATAAAATAAAAATGATTGGACTAAATGGGTATTAAAAAATATTTGAGAGACTTTTTGATAATTGATCCATTAAATATTAATTGAATGTAAAGTTTATTCAACTTCAAAATAAATTATAACTCTAGTTATTTGTCAAGCTAATGTAAATTTTAAAAAAATTAAAAGAATATCTTTTAAAAGAATAAATCATAACTCTCCGATATAATGCATTATTTTTTAAAAATAGATTAAGGGTCAAAATTGTTTTGGCATTTAAAGAAGCGTGCGGATTAATTTGGGTATTGAATCGGGGAGTGAGCTTTCAGGTAGTATATCCTTATTCTATTTAACTAAGTCTTAACCCCGTGCGATGCGTGCGCTCTCTTAAAATATATGTATAATTACATTAAAAAGCGTTAAATATTACATTTAAAAAAAATGGGAATCCACTACCATCTGTAGGTCCCCAAATTATAACTTTCAACAAAAACTTTTTCTTGAGCGGAATTAAGTTAATGATGAATGCAAACCAACTTTCTCTTTTTGAAAAACTCTTTTTCAATTTTATCAAATCAAGTTGTGACAAAAATTAACTTAATCAGATTTTATCTTGTTTAACCCTAAGCATACAACTAGTGACTAAAGGAAGTAAAATAAAGTAAAGAAATACTCACCACACCGATGTACGAGGAAAAACCCAATCGAAAAAAAAATCTCAGACAGCCCAGGCCAGACACTCACTATGACAATGGTTTTACAAAGTCAGATGGTAGTCTTATACAATGACTCGATCCATCTACGAGACTTGACACTCCTCTGATCTTCTACCAATTTTCACAGTGCCCATGCGGAAAGTAACCTTCTTCCACGATGTTCGTCCACAGCAGTCGCCTCCACGAATGCCTCGGTGTCCACCGATACGACCTTGTGTCATCTACGATGTTGAACACGAAAGTAACATTCTTCGCTTCCCCACCGCAAAACCAATAATGTTCAAGTGATGAACAAACCCAACTTGGTGCAACAAAGATCACATAACATATGGTAATGATAACCCTACCTATTAAAATACCGGGTGGCCAGCCCATAATTAAAGTAAAACGTTGGTCTCCTATGGCTCATTTTTAGCATCACTGTCAAAAATATTTTTAAAGTTACTAAGCACCTAGTAATTTAATTAGACCGGTGCCAAATTTTATCTTTCATTAATTAATAGCATGCGAAAATAAATAATAAATTAAGCCATCAACACACCATGATAATTAAATCAAACACAAATGAATACCATAAATGAAGATAACCAAATCCACTATCGGTTAAAGGAAAAAAGAGGAAGCGGCCTATTTCGGACCCTCCATATTCAAAATTGGTGGGACCATGTGATCTTCCCCCTCCAATGATGGGGGACGTTGCTAGTTCCTCGCAATGAATCCACTTTCCCAGTATTCTTTTGGGAATCCGGAAGATTTACCACCACTACAATAAAAATACCTATTTAAGACACTTTTATAAATTAATTTATAACACTCAAAAGCCAATAGTTGTAAACTCACTTTTCCAATTAGTTTTACATCTATTTTATAATCATCCGACCTAAATGTTTTTTTTTACCAATTATATGCATTGGTTTTTAAAAAAAAGTCATATATTTCTAATAATCCGGCCCAAATAGTCCCCACTCTCCACGATAACCCTATCATGCTGTTCCCTCATAACCTCTGTTGTTTCCCTCATCACCCCTGTTGTTTCCCTCATCGCTATCACTCCTTTATCAATTTAAAATTGAAATGAAGTCCTCCAACGACAACGGTACAAGCTACCAATATCATCCAATAAGCAAAATTCTCAACCATAATCTCCTCCAACAATGGTACAAGCTACCGATACCATACAATAATCTACTCCTCCAATCAGTGTTAATAAAAAAATCCAAATAAAGTCCGATTTTTCTTATTGTGTTTCTAGCCTTTCCACAATCCCAGTTATTAAATTGTTTATTCTCTTTGTCCTCATTTATCAATTACATTTTTTTTTTGTAAGAGATAAGATGTTTGGTTTTCTAGAATTATATTTCTTGTTGTTGTTGTTTTCACTTTCCCAGAGAAAAAAATGATCTTTTCTACTTTGTGAGTATCAGTAACTCTAATCTTCATCTAAGCTTGATTTTTTTATATTGTTTGGGTAAATGGGTTTTTTAGTTGTTTATTCTTATAAAAATGTTGTCTTTATTTTATTATACTATTGTTGATGATTATTGACGAAGAATGATATCAGATCTTCTTATTTTTTGAACTAGCTGATTAGTTATGATTGTTTTTTTATTATGGGAATAAGAAAAAAAATGAGGTGAATGTTCATTTTACCAACATAGAAGTCAAATTGAAGATAATTTTGGTCCATTTTAAAAAGTTGTGTTAATGGATTTTATGTACATTTCATGGGCCTATTTGAGTTTTAATTATTTCCCCCCCCCCCCCCCCCAAGAGTGATATTTTTTTTGTAATTCTTGCTTGGAGGAGTATTAAATCCAATACAAATGTGTATAGTTTTATATTTTTGTCGCTTTTTCTTTTTATGAATGCCAATTAGGAGTGTTTGGTGGTATCTGACTGTTCGGTTCTTGTCTTAAGGGACCATTTTCCATCCAATAGGTTGTCGGTTGAAATTGATTCAAAGATTGCAAGATGTCCATAAATTGTTGGACCAACGTAGCTCTAGTGTGGTTGTTCCACATTGAATTGTATTATAGAATTGTTTTAACTGAAAAATGAGACGAACCAGTAGAAAGATAATATAATTTTTAGCTTATATTTTTCTTGCTTATTAGAAATGTTCACTTCAATTTTGTACTTGCCCAAAAACCTTAGTATAAAATCTATTTAGTTTAATCAATAATGTTTATATGAACTTTAATCTATGTCAGATCACCTATTCCTTCTCATTTGGTTTTGGTATTAGAAATTGACAAGTTGACTTTGATATCAAATGTGTATTATAAAAAATAAATTTTCATCACTCGTAAGTGGGGCGCTATAAATGATTTCATCCAACTGGTTTCGCATCTCATTTTTAATTAACCGATCTAAATGGTTTTTTCTTTATTCATTATACAACGGTTTAATTAGGAGCACCTTAATTAGTGCTAAAGAAGACTCCCACTCCCACTCCCACTCAAACCAGTCGGTTCTAAAACCGTCTAAATCTCACCTCATCACGACACCCACTCCTCCATATCTAGATTCCCTATCAATCTCACTTTTCACCATGACATTCTTTTTAAAGATCATTTTTTCATTGTCTTCCCATCTCATACCCTAAGCAAACAAAATCTGTCCATTTCTCTCTTCCACTACCAACTAACCTAAGTTTATGAAAATTTTCTACAACACCCTAAGATAAATTCTAGACCAATACATACATAACACAACAATTTTCAAGATATATGTAAAATATTCTAACTTATTACATATTCTTTGGTTTTATTGCATTTTCTATTTAGATTTCATTAAATTTGATGTTCTGTTTTGCATCCTATTGACTACGTTTGTTCATATGTACTTGTTTTGAATATATGTCATGATATAATGGAATGCCATTTTCGTGTTTGATAAAACTCCACTATTAAACACTTTCTTTCACTCGGCTTATCTATTTATTGGTACTTTTGTCACTACACCAAAAACATGAATCTGGCACGGTTTAAAACTGTGCCAAATCAAATCTGGCACGGTTTTGAACTGTGCCAGAATCAGGTGTTCCAAAATGGCAATTTTTTCTGGCACGATTTAAAAGTGTGCCAGATTTGACCAAACAAGACCACTTCTGGCACACTTTTGGCATAGTTTTAAACTGTGCCAGATTGAGCACATTTTGATAAACTTTTGGCACAGTTCAAAACCGTGCCAAAATTTGATACACTTTTGGCACGATTTTGAACTATGCCAAATTTTTGGATAAAAGAAAAAAAAATTATTTCAAAATAAGAAAATTCACAAATTGAAAATCTTGCACGTTGTTGATAAACTAATGTACATACAAACTTCAAAATATTACAAGTCTTCAGTAGTTCACAGACAAAAAAAAATTGGGCAGAGTTTCCTCTATTTTCGGGATATTCTAAAACCGGCGTAACATAAAGCCCGCACGACCAAAAAATATAACAATAAACTTAAAAAAGCTCGCACGACCATAAAAGTTAACAATAAAACTACAAAAGCCCGCACGGCCATAACACAAAAAAATAGAATCATGGATAAACCCCTTGTTGTAAACCAGTTCTTCATGTGTCCCACGTGAATAAATGCTAACGATAAAATGTTATCCTGCAAAAAAAAATAGGATAAAAAAAAAAGCTTACTCAAGCTAAAAAATTACATATAGGAGTTGAAATTATTATTATTATATTCTAAAATTGAAAATCGTACGCAAGTTATGACTACTGATCAATTCCTACGAGTTACATTGGTCTCGTGTGAGGTGTTAGTGCTTCTTAAGGGATCGTTTGGGGGTTGGTTTGGGTTTTCACCCTTCAACGGCTTGTTTCTAAGCCTAATCCATATATTATCAAATTATCGTCATCTTCTCAAATCGAGAGGTCCGTGACTACACTGTCAGTTCGTACAAGTTACATTGGTCCCGTGCGAGGTGTTCGTGCCTCTTACGGGGCCGTTTGGGAGTTGGTTTGGGTTTTCATCCTCAAACAACTTGTTTTTAAGCCTAATATAGATATTTTGAAATTATCTTCATATTCTCAAACTGAGAGACCCGTGACTATGCGGTCGGTTCGTACAAGTTACATTGGTCCCGTGCGAGGTGTTCGTTCCTCTTACGGGGCCGTTTGGGGGCTGGTTTGGGCCCTCAAACGGCTTGTTTTCAAGCCTAATCTACATATTTTGAAATTATCATCATATTCTCAAACCGAAAGACCCACGACTACGCGGTCAGTTCGTACAAGTTACATTGGTCCCGTGCGAGGTGTCCGTGCCTCTTACGGGGCCGTTTGGGGAGTGGTTTGGATTTTCACCCTTTAAGGGCTTGTTTTTAAGCTTAATCGATATATTTTCAAATTATCGTCATATTATCAAACCGAGAGGCCCGTGACTACGCTGTTAGTTCGTAGAAGTTATATTGGTCCCGTGCAAGGTGTTCGTGCCTCTTATGGGGCCGTTTGGGGGCTGGTTTGAGTTTTCACCCTCAAACGGCTTGTTTTTAAGTATAATCTACGTATTTTGAAATTATCGCCATATTCTCATACCGGGAGACCCGTGACTACGCGGTCAGTTTGTACAAGTTACATTGGTCCCGTACGAGGCGGTCGTGTCTCTTACGGAACCGTTTGGGGGCTGGTTTGAATTTTCACCCTTTAATAGTTTGTTGTTAAGCCTAATCTAAATATTTTCAAATTATCCTCATATTTTCAAATTGGGAGACCCGTGACTACGCGGTCAGTTCCTACATGTTACATTGGTCCCGTGCGAGGTGTTCGTGACTCTTATGGGGTGGTTTGGGGGCTGGTCTGGGTTTTCACTCTTTAACGGCTTGTTTTAAGCCTAATCTAGATATTTTCAAATTATCGTCATATTCTCAAACTAGGAGTCCCGTGACTACGCGGCCAGTTCATACATGTTACATTGGTCCCGTATGAGGCGTTCGTGCCTCTTACGGGGTCATTTGGGGCCTGATTTGATTTTTCACCCTTTAACGGCATGCTTTAAACCTAATCTAGATTATTTTCAAATTGTCATCATATTCTCAAACCGGGAGACCCGTGACTACACGGTCAGTTCTTATAAGTTACATTGGTCCCGTGTGAGGTGTTCGTGCCTCTTACGGGACCGTTTGGAGGCTGGTTTGGGTTTTCACCATCAAACAGCTTGTTCTCAAGCCTAATCTACATATTTTGAAATTATCATCATATTCTCAAATTCAGATAACCATGACTATGCGGTCAGTTTCTATAGGTTGCATTGGTCCCGTGCAAGGTGTTCGTGCCTCTTACGGGGCCGTTTGGGGGTTGGTTTGGGTTTTTAGGTTTTAACAACATGTTTTTAAGCCATAGTCTAGTTTTTTTCAAATTATCGTCATATTCTCAAATCGTATGCCCCGTGACTAGGCAGTTCCTACAAGTTACATTGGCCCCGTGCGAGGTGTTCGTGCCTCTTACGGGGCCGTTTGGGAGCTGGTTTGGGTTTTCACCCTCTAATGACATGTTTTTAAGTCTAAGTCTAAATATTTTCAAATTATCGTCGAATTTTCAAATCGGAACTCTTGTGACTACGCGGTCAGTTCCTACAATATACATTGATCCCGTACGAGGTGTTTGTGCCTCTTACGGGGTCGTTTTGGAGATGGTTTGAATTTTCACTCTCCAACGGTATGTGTTTGTGACCAACACTTGAAATTCCAAAGTATGTGGACTTTTCACAACGATATTAAAGAAGTACTTCAAAACTCTTTGGAAAAGGACATGAGAGGTAACACATTCGGGATATTCTCCTTAAAATTGTAAAGGTCAAAAAAAGAGTTACAAACTTGGAATAATCAATCTTTTAAAGATATATTTCAGCAAGTGAATGGAACATGAAGTCTTGGAGAGTGAAATCGATTATGAGAATAATCCTTCGAATGATAACGAAGAAGTTCCCAAGTTTGTATGTTTAGAAGCTATGTCCCAAGCATGTTTAAGCAATAATGCTATATTCAAAGGTGTTATTCTTCTACCTCCAAGACCTCCCTCGTATCTATCTCGGTAAATTTATATCCAAGCTACAGTGACCGACTTTATCTCAAGAATGCATCAAGTTCAGATGAAATTTTTGGCCCACGCGGAATTTTCTTGAGAAGAAGTTTTGCACATTTATAAACTCAAAAGTTTTATAGAAGCATGTGGTAGATTAGTTCTTCGTGGTATTGCATGAACTTTTGTAACTTTTTTTCCAGAGAACGAATTTGCAAGGTGACATATTGCGTGGTATATCACTACAAAAAAAACCACTTTTAGGGACGGGTAAAATCCGCCCCTAAAGACTATATATCCGTCCCTAAAGCCTTTTAGGGACGGCAAGGCATGGTCACATTTGATGGCGTCCCAAATGTATTAGGGACGGATTTTGCCGTCCCTAATAATATTATTTGGGACGGCAAAAACCGTCCCTTAAAATTTGGCGCCAAAATTGCCGCCAAATAATTTTGTGTAGCCGCATTTTAGGGACGATAATATTTGGGACGGGGTTGGCCGTCCCTAATAATATTATTTGGGACAAGACTGGTCATGCCTAATAATATTATTAGGGACACTGCTAATCGTCCCTTAAAAAGTTGCCACCAAAATTGCTATTGTGACAACATTTTAGGAAAGGTTCTAGCGTCATTCAATATTAGTCATAATATCAACAAATGTACAAGTTATGATAAAAGATCAACAAAACTCTGAAAATTCATCCATTCATATTCAAGGTTTCCAACAAAACATCTCCAAAAAGTAAAACAACCAACTTAAAACATAAGCTATATGATTCAGACTACAATCATCCCCAAAAATATCAAATAGCCAATTTGAAGACATAGGAAACCCAAAAAATAGAGATGGCCAACACCTGTTCCAAATGATGTTCGAACCTGTGAAAGAGAAAATAAACATAAATTAGTACAATATTCAACTATGGTAATCTGTATGTTATCATCTTAACTATTTTTAAATCACTTGTTATTTTTAAAAAAATTCGGCAAAGTTTCCTTTGTTTATTCATGAAAACCAACCTGTTTTAACATTAAAATGCAACTCAACAACAACAAAAGCCCAAATGAGCACATAAATTAATTTCATCATCATAAATATTCCGTGGCCCACATGGCCTAGCTTAATCTCAAATTATTAGTAAAATAATTCTAATTGTTAAGAAACTACCTAAGCAAGTGCATCTTTTGATACGGGAAGTCAGCTTGCTGCATCAAATTGAGAAAAAACTTTTTAGTCTTGTTGATTTTGGCATCTGTCTTGACACGAACCTCGTCCCGAACATGATCAAGCTCTTCTTGATGGCGAATTTCACGTTCCTCGATCTCTTTGCGTAATTCAGCTATCTCTTGCTCGCATTGTTGAGATGATTAATATTGAATATTCCGCTATTGTGACAACATTTTGGGTGCCAGTCGAAGATCTACTCCCATGCACAAGACATGATCATGCCCGTCGGACCCTATCAACTCATCGAATATTTCGTTTCGCACTTCGAAGTCATTTTGTTGATCCTCCGGTAACACTTTCAATAATCTCTTTTTACTTTCCTACAAATAAAGAACAAAACTAAAATAAAGTATCAAATGCACAATAAATATATGATCAAACAACATTTGGATATAACGTAGCATATTTATCCCAAATGTAGAAACAATGATATCAGCATATATTGAAACTTTATATCAATATCAAAGTAAAAGGTAGTATAACACACTCTAAAAACATGAATAAATAACATCAACTCTAAGGTAATTAAGACTAAAATAGAGAATGTATATACAAAGATACTAATAACATTATTTATAGGTTTCCAAATTAGGATTTAACCACTCTCGATTCACTCTGCTTTCTAGCCTAGCCATCCTTACCATAATTGGGGTTGCATGGCAATCTGACAACCTTCTTCATCCACTACCCTCAACCCTAAGCCTCCTGATCCATTTAACCCTTGGCAAATATCATTTGTTAGTTTACTGAAAGAACCAATCTCGTCGCATCATATAAACTTCAATCCTCTTTCGAAATACAAAGGATAACCAGGTAATATCTTCTCTAATGAAGAAGTTAAACAATTTTCATCTCACTACAAACATGATATTGTAGGAAAGTTCTCCCATGTTAAGCCTTCGATGGAATTCATTAAGAAATTTTTCGAATCATTTGGTATTAAGGCTGCATATCATATAAGTTTGTTAGATCATAAGCACATCCTCATTAGAGTCAATTGCCAAAAATATTTTATAAGAGTATGGATGAAAGATTCATGGTTTTTTGGGAAAAGTCCAATGAGGACTTTCAAATGGACTCCATGATTTATAACTAATCAAGAAAGCCCTCTAGTCCGTTACTGGATTAATTTTCTAGGTTTACCAGTTCATTTATTTGAAAAAGAGGCCTTATTTTCTATTGCTCAAGCAGTAGATTCCCCTATCAAGATTGATAACTCAACATCAAATATAAGAAGACCTAATGTGGCTAGGGTTTGTGTGGAAATTGAACTACTAAAGCCTAGGCCACATAGAATTTGGATAGGATTTGGAGATTATGGTTTTTGGCAATCTATAGAGTATAAAGCTTTGCCCCACTATTATTACATTTGTTGTAAACTTGGTCATCAAGAAGACAAGGGTCTTATCAATTATGTATCATGTTTCAAGAAAGATCCAATCAAAGGAAAATAAATTTTAACTTATGAGGAAGTAAAGGTATCAAATAAAGTCTCCTTTACCAATTCCAAATGATTAATGGTCTTATATGGAATGCTCGAGGCGTGGGGAATAAAGAAACTAAAAGAAGGTTGAAAAGATTATATAAGTCTCATTGTTTATATTTTCTAGCTATTCTAGAACCTATGATAGATAGCTCTAAGAGAAAAGATTTAAGGAGAATCATAAACTCTAATGGATGTTCTTTCAATAATGTCAATAAAATATGGTGTGTCTGGATACATGTGATTTCAAGTGAAGTTTTAATAGATGGAGAGCAAAATCTACTTCTAAAGGTAGATCATCCCCTTCTGAAGTTTCAAATAGGAGTTAATGTGGTGTATGCTAAAGTTTCTAGGCAAGAGAGAAGTTTTTTTTTGGGAAGCGGTTAAAAATAACACTGCTATTTGTAATTAGTTTCCATTAATTATATTGGGAGATTTTAATATAGTTTCTAAAGGTGATAAAACAGCTGGAGTTGGGAATATATATATGGGAAGTGCTTCTTATTTTAATTCATACATTGCCAGTTGTTTCTTTAACACTGCTATTTGTAATTAGTTTCCATTAATTATAGTGGGAGATTTCAATAGAGTTTCTAATGGTGATGAAACAGCTGGAGGTAGGCCTATAGATATGGGAAGTGCTTCTTATTTTAATTCATGCATTGCCAGTTGTTCTCTTTAAGATATGGGATATCCTGGTTCAAGGTTCACATGGGCTAAAGAAGTAAATGGATCTATGATTCTTGAAAGACTAGATAGAGGATTAGTTCATTCACATTGGATTAACTCTTTCTCAAACTCTACATCAACACATCTAAACAAAAATTATTAAAACCATAGACCTCTTCTTTTTTCCATCCCCTATCCTCAAGACAAAGTGATTAAATCATTCAAATTCCTTAATATTTGGGGAGAACATGAGAGTTTTAATCTGACAGTCAAAGAATCTTCGGAAAAACCTGTTATAAGAAGATTTATGGATTTTTTTTCTTTCAAACTTAAGAGGTTTAATGCCAGGTTGAAAAGTGGATCAAGGAGAATTTTAAAGATATGTTTTAGGAGATCATTCATTTAGAGGATAACCTTCTGCATGAAGAGCTGAGATTGGAGTAAGACTCTATCAGTGAGAAGAGGCAGATATGTTCTAAAGCAAAAGCAGACATAAATTCTTCTTTAGCCAAAGAAGAGAAGTATTGGTTTTAAAACTCAAGCGGTGCTCAGATAGAAAATGGGGATAGAAACACAAATTTTTACCATGCTCAAGTTCAACAAGCTAGAAGTAGGCTCTAGATTCATTCAATCAAAGATGAGGACGGCATCATTCAAGAGGATAAAAAATGAATTGTTAACATATTCATTTTTTATTTTTATAACTTATTTTCTAGAGGTCCATTAGAAGATAAAGGCATGCTTCAGAGGATTCCTAAGCTTATTTAAGAAGAAAGAAATTGCAAGTTAGCATCCATTCCTGAAGAATATGAAATTTTAAAGGTAATCAAAGAGATGAATCAAAACATTTATATGCAAACTTTGATTTTGCATATGAATTGTCCAGACCTAAAAATCTTTCATCTTTGGCCTTAAAGTTTATATGGCACTCCAAAATATTTATTTGTTTCTGGAAAGTCCTATATAAATGTGTTCCTATTGATGAGACAGTGCAAATGGTGGGAATTACAATGGCTTCGAGATGTGTATGATGTTATAAATCAGCAGAATCATTAAATCACCTGTTCAGAACAGGTCCAGTTTCTTCAAAAGTGTGGAATGTCATCAATAATATAATGGGAATCTCTAATCTTCCTACTTCAGTCTATGATTAGTAATTTATTAGTGTATCAAAGCAGGTAATTCTGATTCTTTAAGGTGGATTATTCAAGATTATTCCTCAGAGCATAATTTGGGAGATCGGCTTATGTAGGAACAAAGCTATTTTTTATTATAAATCAATGAAGCATTATTTCATTGTTGACAAGGTGATTTCAAATAATTGTGATCTAGCAAATAAACTCATTTTTAAAGGAGGTTTAAAAGATATAAGTCAGAATGCATTGAGAATCTTTAAAATCAATATCAAGCTGCCTACTCCCATAATCTTTTCATCTCATCCTTGGGAGAAACCAAACAAGGGAAGATTGAAGATTAATTATCCACGTAGTGAAGGTTTCAATTCAAATTTTGGAGTTGGAATTATTATCAGAATTATTTGGGAGGATTTTTCTGGGCAGTTTCTCAAAGTTTGTTTCATATTTCAATTCATGAAGTTCAAGCTCAAGCTATCAAGGAGGGTCAAATTTTTGTGCTGAAAAGAATTATAATCACTTTGATATTGAGATTGATTCAAAATTCATTTTCAATATTCTTTCTTCCAATTAAAAAATTATCCCCCGGAGAATTAAAGACATCATCGAAGACACGGAATATCTTCTTCAAAATGTTTAATTTTCCATCAATCATTGTCAAAGAGATGTGAACAAGGTTGCTATCATGTTATCTAGATATGGTGTTTCTCAAAGATGCTCTTACTGTTTTTCAAATTTAGAAGATGTTCTTAGAGAAATTCAAATAGCTTTTAGATTATAATTTTCAAATCTTCCAATGTGTAGATGTTTGATGCATAGTCTGCCTCAAATTTCCTTCTATGTCAGCAACGTAAAGACTGATATTCTCTCTTTTATCAAGAAATGTCTTCTTTTTTTTAAAAATAGGTCTCCAAAGATATTATGGTGTTGATATGTGTCTTCTTTTACATTGGCGAGTTAACGTTGAGGTTTCACGTTAAGGTGGAGGTGTCAAGAATATTTGCTTATTCAAGAATATTTTTAATGAAAGAAATGTACTAAATTGTAGTAGGGTACCAACGAGCTCTAATGAATTAACTACCTTTCATTAGCATACCAATGCATATTCTAGTCCCCTGCACTAGAATACTCCAAGTCTGGTGTACTCAGGCATTGCCTAAAATTATGGGGACCAAACTCAATGTGGCAAAATAAATGACGACCAAGCCTCGAAGCCATCGTGTCTTATCAAAGATGAAATGTTCACAACAATTTATTTGATGAACAAGCTAAAGCTAATGAAAGCTGACCAAAATTATGTAGAGAGGTTTCACTATAACAGTACTTTGCATAACCTTTGATTCTATATGAATTAAGATATTAAATAAATCAAACGACGACATGCAAATGAATCAACAATTCCGCATATATAAACGTTGGATATTTGAAGATGGTGTTCAACATCATACCGTGTTCTGACCAAGATTAGTCCTGAGAGCCAGCTGATCAAAAGTGATACACTCGCCACCAGCTTTCACAATCCTCGCTCTAGCAGGTGAATCTAAAAGCCGCCACTTTGATTGCTGGTACCTCATAAACCCCAGTGTCATCAGTCACACTTCCAACCAACAAGCACAGCTATCTTGTTGTCCTGAAAGTCAAAAAACATATAAATTTTCACACCATATCTACACTATATACTAAGCGCCACCAAGAGTTGACAGTTAATTTTGTTCAGCACATAAATGACATAATAGCTTTTATAAATTGAACTTTTTCGTCCATTTTAGCAAGTTGTATACAAAAAAAAATGTTATTTATATAATCTAATGAAAATAATATTACGTATTCTTGTACCCAATTTCTCGTATATATAGAGAGTCGTTTAATTAACGTACCAAAATTTTAAAATACTAACAAAATATTCTTTTCTTGTGTATAAAAAATTGACAAATATGTGTGAGACAAAACATAACAAATTTTAAACAAAAACAAATCTAAAATAACATTAGCAAGTGATTGAAAAAGAAAGTAAAAAACAAACCTTTCCTTACATGAATTTAATCAACCTAGAGAGTGATATTGGAGGCTTGTTAATCTTGCTCATAAATAACCTCTTCAATATCACAGCATTGAACTTGCTTCCAGTTCTCCAAACAAGAAACTAGTACAGCTAAACACATACCATACACAAATTCAATAACATATATTCAAGCTTATATATATATATATATATATATAGAGAGAGAGAGAGAGAGAGAGAGAGAGAGACCTTAAAGGGAAGCTTAAGGTAGATATCATCGGATCTAGGGCATTGCGCCAAGAAAGAAAGGCACATGTTCATGCCACTTGACAACAATCGGTGATACCTACTGTAGTCAAGCCGAGAGAGAGAGGGGGAAAGAGCCGACGCCGGCAAGCCGAGAAAGAGAGGAGAGTTTCCGTGAGTGATGTAAGAAGAGAGAGAGAAGAGGGTAATCGGGGTTTTGAGGGGGAAATGGAATTTGGGGATTAGAGGGAACAATGTAAATGAAGAGGAAAAAAAATTCAGTCGTCCTTAAAAGGTTTAAGGGACCAATTTTTAAGGGACGGTAATTTAATCCGTTCCTTATGAGCATTTTTTTTATGTAATATTTGGGACGGAAGACTCTTAACCATCCCCAATAATACATATATATAGGACGAAAGTTTTGGCCGTCCTAAATAATTATTTTTAGGGACGGCTACTCAAATTCGTCCCTAATATACCAGTCACAAAAGGACATTTTTTTTGTAGTGTATGTAGTACATAGAAAGCACTCCCTTGTGAAGCAGCGTACATCACTTATTTAGTGATTTGTTGCACGTAAATTTCATGGCTTTATGCATTTGGGAAATTGCAAATGAAGGATGTGAAATGCAAAAAAAAACTGAAATGCAGTGGTAGCCCCTTGCTGAAGCAGAGCAGCAGCAGTCCCTGTCCTCTCTTCTCTCTCTCCCCTGTCCTCTCCTCCCCACCCCGCCCCTGTCCTCTCTTCTGTCCCTCACTCGCAAACGCATCCCCCTGCCGAAGCGGAGCAGCGACAACACGCAGTCGTCTTTTCATCCATAAAGCAGCGGCAACACAGAGGGGTATGTACAGAGCCGTATTGGGACCATATCTGCATCTGATACTCCATTTTCTGTCATTTTTTAAGTATAGGTTCTAAATAGGTCTGGATACCCCAAGATATCAGAAAAAAGTGGCACTGTAAAATTTTCCCTCATGTTGTAGCATATGATGATTTTGCTTTTGTATGCTTAGTTTCCTATCACTTCAATTGAATTTAGTTCTTTGTGGGGGTGGTGATATCCATCCAGTACTTAAGAAAGAGGGACAAATTGTGTTTTAGGAAAGCAAGAAAAATGGAAATAGGGAACCACAAAAATTTGTTGGCAATGGCATTAGTTGTGTGAACTGAAGGTGTTATAATGATCTTATTGAGTTGCCATCCTATGCAGGACTGTTGCAAAGCACCATGTATCTGGTTCAATCGCTCCTAGGCAAAGGATCGTGAAATTGTAGCGATAAAATATGTTTAATTGAAAAATGCCCAAGGTTTTATCTCTCAACATATTTCATAATGTTCTAATATTAGCCTCTATTTTCAGGTTAAGGGAACATGTTGAAGGGGATGACAACCTTCTAATTTATTCCTAAATTTTTCTGCAATAGGTCTTAAATGAAAATACCTAGGTTTGGATCTGAAGATAGGCACTCCTAGATAGTTAAAAAGAACAACCTTCCACACTCATTAATGATGAGATAAGAGAGATGGAGCAAGTCTGAGTCTGACTAATCTACCAATAAGAACTTTAGAGAGGATCTTAAAATAGAACTTGGCCAAAGCTATAGGTCTTGAATTAGAAATCTCATCAGCTTCAGGAACCTTTAGAATTATACTGATATAGTTTGAATTAAAACCACGAAGAATCCAACCATTATTTAAGAAGCATTTGGCCACATTACAAACATCCAATTCCACTATTTCTCAACAAGATTGAAAAAATAGGCCACTAATTCCATTAGGTCCTAGAGAATACTGAGGATCCATTGAAGTGAAGTTACTAACTACAGGATAAATCATCATTTTAATCAAAGTGAAGTTACTAACTGGATGACAACTTGAGTACAGGGAAGAAAAATGTTGACCTGGTGACCATATGTGATTTGAACTGGGAGGGCTCTGAGATGAAGTTGCCATTCACATTTAAATGATTGATCCTGTTAATACTTATTGTCATGTTAGCCACTTGGAGAAAAAAATGAGGAATTTCTATCACCTGCTTCCAACCATTTCATTCATGACTCATATCTCCAAAATGAAACTTCGAAAATCAAGGCTTTGGATAAAGAAAGTTTATTCATAGATTCCTCTCCAGCAAAGGCACAGAATAACTAGAAGACTCAATCAATGATTGAGTGTTTTTTAGAGATTCACAGGTAACTCTGACCTTTTAATGAATGTTTTCAAGTTGAAAAATATATCGCTGTGTCAATTCTTTCATGAGATTTTCTAATTTTTCTTTCAGAACATACATAGGTCATCCTGCCACCTCTACTAAAGAAAAAGTGTTATTGAAAATATATTTAAAAGAAAGAATGAGAAATCCATAATGAAATGGATTTGAAAGGCTTAGGGCCAACCATAACAGTAGAGGTTGAAGAAAAGATAATGGGGTGATGATCTGAACATGCCTACCTAGTGTTGTACCATAAAATATGGTGTATTCTCATAGACAATTTTAATATTAATCTTTGACATGCAATTCTAAATAATAAAAAAATAAGAGTGAGGAGACAAAGATGAGAGTATCACCTTTGCACCATGAGTTCTGGTGACGAGAGGTACCAATCCTTGTTCCAAAGTGGATCAACTATGTTTATACAAAACATGTACAAATAAATTCAGACATATAGATCAGAAGCATATAGACTGAAATTACAAATATGGATTCAAGAGTCGTATACAAAAAAAGCCTCATACATACTATAATATTGTTTCAACAGTCATATATAAAAAAAAAAGAAACTAGCAATTCCGTTTTATGTTTAAATCACAAAAGTAGCAACGATCAAGTTCACACGAACAAAGGAATATTAACGAAACACCCTGTAGATATAACCCATGCCAGTGCCACATTTATAACTATTCTAGTGTAATTGTTACACCAACATTGGTGATGTGTACAAAATAGACCGTGTTGTAGCAACAACGCAATGGGTGCTAATAAAAAACCACGTCTTGCTTCCATTCCGCTTCTTGTTTTCAAGGAAAACTATAAATATAATGCTTCAATGTCTAAGAAGTACTGATAATAGGGTACATATCCAAAAGAAGTTATTGATTGTTCAAAGATGAGCGAATCCCAAACACAATAATATTAGCCACATAGACAAATAATAAAAAAAAATAGAGAGAAAAATAGTATCATTAGAAAAGTGATGTGAAATCGAAGGCTTGTATATTAAGTGAACACTAGCATGCCAACATATTCCTCATCTCTCAAATCACTGAATAAAATATGTAAATTTTTCCATCATGCAAATTGAGTCTAAATGAAAGAATTAGTAAATTCAACTCAGATCTGTGTATGTGAAATTGATATATCCAACTTATCTAAGTACATGTAACTAAGTGGATCTATATATATTTTCAATGTGTCAAACATCAAAAGGAGATGGGAGACAAAAGAAAAAAAGAGAAGGCAAAAGATATGTTTGTGTGACTACCTGTCAAGATGGAAAATTTCATTGAAGTGACTATGAATTGGAACCTTCTCTTCTTTCATATTTAAAGGTGATTTTGGTTTCCCGTCTCTAGTAATACATCTCTTTTCTTCATACCTAAAGAATTAATTAGTACAAGCAATACAGTGCTCTTAAGCTTATTATTAAGGAAGATATTGAATGCTAAATAATATAATCAAAAAAGGCATTTCAATCAACAAACTCACACTTTGCTCGAATGAAATTCTAAATCCCAACTTTGGCATAGTTACAAGGCACGAGGCAACTCAGCTTCCTAGTAGCTTTTTGATTTCACATTTCCCATGGCTGAAAGTGAACACCAATCAAACAGAATTTAACCAACAAGTTTTTCGGCTAAATGTGGCGTTTCAATGATGGTGGCATTTTGACGAACTGAATACATGATCGCTTACAAATTACGCTAAAAAAGAAACTTAATGTCATTCAAAATCATTTCAAATACCTAAAACACAAACTTAGTGTGTAGTAGAGCTTCTCAGGGAGCAATCCATTCATGAGGGATGTAATAGCTATTTTTTTCTCGTAATTTACGACTTCCATCTTCTCGTTGTTGAAGAGAGTAATACAATCTCTATTACTTTCTCCCACCTTTTCTCTTACACTGATCAAGTGAGCTACTCTTTTCACAGGTTTGGCTCCAAAGTCGAAGTTGCCAATGAGTAGCTCAGCGAGCTGGTTGAAACTAGAGATTTATCCTCAAGGAAGGTTATTATACAAAATTTGTGCAGGACCTATAATTGTTCCTGAGAATGTCCCGCATCTCATTTTGTCGGGGACATCATAAATGCCAGCTGCTATTTGGTAGTGTTCTATGTGAAGTACAAGATATGTCTTCCCATCATACTTGGGGGTAACCACAGGAGCCTTAAACTTTAAAGGAGTGGGAAAATCCACAATGGTTTGCACAAAAGGAGATCCCTTCACAAAACTTCTCTGCAAAGGGTTTTTTGACTTTGGCATTTCTCCTAACCTATCTTCCAATTGTTAAATAAAGCCCTTCCATGCATTATTACCAGCATCAGATTTGTGCCTTGCAGCTCGGCTGTTTCGACCAATTATTTGTGCTGAACTCTCCTCTTGTGAAGTTTGCTCGGCAAGGGTAGTTCGTTGGGAATCTAATCTGGATTGGGCTGAGCCTTCACGTGATCGATTCGTCGTCGAGTATTTCTCCATAATGCCCTGAGAACATTTTTGTTCCCCCTGGGTCCCAAACGATCAAAGGGAGAAGCTCTACTCAACCTTTTCAAAGAACTCAATCTTTTAGGAGTTAAAGATTGTTCATTATATGGTTCTGAAGTTCTAAGTGAAGAACTTGCTCCTGGATGGTAAGAAGTATCTCTGGTGGTTCTGGATTGGCTATGTCTGTTGTTTATTGGAGGTGGTGGTGGCATATTTCCATGAGTAGACAAGGCAGAGGACCTAACCTGCAGCGTTTCAGCTAACTATCTTATGGTATCTTGCATAGACTCTTTACCTCTAGTGAGGCTAGCTAGGATTCCAGTCAGATCATTATTTATTGGTGGAGCGAAAGGAACGGGCAGGATGCCATCATTCCTGGTACTTGATTCAAGAATATCAGTCATGTATGAATTAGTGAAAACGTTTAGAAACACATTCCCATAGACGACGCCAATCTGTTGATGTAAAAAACTAGACTAGGTCTAATTAATCAATCACAGATAATATTTGTAAGTTAAAAAAAGAAACAAAATGGTTTTTAAAATGGTTCGACTTATAGAGAAAAACCTGCGTTCATTGTACTTGTGTTTGCCTTGTGTTTGCCTTTCAATCACTTACCCTTAACGAAGGGATTACAACGTATTTATACCCCAATAGGAAGACCAAGAGATGGAATGTTAAAGGATGGAATGCCTTTATAAATTAGTCATTTGCATTAGTACAGAAGGTTCATAATGTTTCTGGCTGTTGGCGTTTTACTAACAATATTGGTCGGCCTCCCTACTGTTGATCGGGCTTCCTGGCGTTGGTTGACATCCCAGTATGATGGTCGGCATTCCAGGTCTTGGTCGGTAGTTATTCCTTACTGACTAGGATTACTGTCAGGGTGGATTACACATGTCTATTTCTTATTGGTCCATATGAGTGGGTAATTTTTGGTATCAACAGTTACAAATACTCCCTTTTAAACATTTGGGGGAACTCATCATCTTCATGCACTCCACTCATGCAACTCCAACCCACCTTCCATTAAAGCTATTGCTCTAACCACTTAATAATCATTACACTCCGTAAGTTATTTCCCTACTCTAGTTCTTTATTTCCGTTTTAGTTTACTTTTTTCTTGGTCAACTTCTCATAAATTAAAACCATTATTATCTTTTCACTTTTCTGTTCTTTCATTCAATCATGCAATATTCCAAAGAGCACTAAGGTGCTAGATGATAACGTTCATTTTCTCCCCTTAAATAAAATTTTATTCTAAGCCTATCATAAAAGGGTTTTGGATTGTTAGATTTCCCATCCATCTCCCTATATCCCAAATTACAAGTTTACCTTTGAAAGTCAAACTTTTACATGAAATTGAATTTTAACATAATTGATGAAAAAAATTACAACTCACTTGAATATAGTCGAATTTGCTTCATGGATATTTGAAATTCATTCATACTTGGGACGTGCAAAACAGAAAGACGATCTCTTAATTTTAAAAGAGAGTAGTATCAACTCTTGGATGAAATTAGAAATTCAACCATTACAACTAAAATCCTATCGCACTAACTACACGTAAGGCTTTAACAACAAACTTCTTCGCAGTAATACATAAAAAAGTATATTGAGTCAAACAATTAAAAATAGAAAATATCAAATTACTATCTTTGTCCCAAATTAATAGTCGTGGAGTAAAGGTAAAAAAAATTTACTTTTTAAATTTATCCTCCCTAATAACGGTGGAAACCTATGAATTAGGGGTGCACACAATTCGATTTGGTTCGGTTCCACTACTAAACCAGGAATCGAATTGAGATTGGTCGGTTTTAATTTTTTGGAACAGCAACCAAACTGCTCTTCTGTAGAACCAAACCAAACCGAACCAACGGTTCTTAGATTGGTTCGGATTGATTTTCAGTTTCAAACTCATATTTTAGCTTTGTGTTGAGCTTAAAACGATATATACCATATTTTAGCTTTATTGTGAGGAGAAATGAGGGTGTTATGGTGGTTTAGGAGTTTGAGGGTTGAGGGTTCTGCTGTGGGTAGTCTGCTAATGGAGGTTCATAGATTTGTGGGTGTGGGAGAGCCAAGGATCCACCTAAAAGGTATGTGAAACGATAACGCATGGCCTTGTGCTTGTGATTGTATATCATTCGAAGAAACAACTCAAATTTTTGGTTAATATACAACTCTTTGGGAATAAACCAGATAGAGATACTGGCATATATAAGTACTCCTGCCTGTATAAAGACTATATAGGAACAAACTAAAAAGAAATATATATGAGTATAGAACTATACATGTAGGGAGAAAAATGGACTGGAAAGGTGGTTAGTGGCGAGGAGTGGCGGCGAGAGGTGAGTCTTGGGTGTGGGAGCGCCAATGATCCACCAAACAGGGATGTGATGGGATAAGGAAGCACAACCATGTGCTTGTGATTTTGTACCATTTGGAGAAACAACTCAAGTTTTTGGATGATAAATAACTCTTTAGGAATAAACCGTATAGAGATACAGGCATATGTAGGAACTCCTGCCTGTACAAAGACTATATAGGTACAAACTAAAAAGAAATATAGGGGAGTATTAAACTATACATGTAGGGAGAGAAATGCGCTGGAAAGGGTGGTTAGTGGCGGTGAGAGGTGAGTCTGCCGGGTTTGAAATTGGGTGAAAACACACACTACTTAATACCTAACATTGACATTTCCCTTTTCGGTTCCACTATGAGAAAATATTGCATATTTATTCTCTCATCCGCCTTAAAAATATTTCAAGTATTAGTAAGTTTGAGAGAATAATACATTAATGGAAAAGAAAACGTTATCAGGCAAGCTAATCATCCTATTATGAATGAGATGATGTCTTGTTCCTAACTGATCATTGATCCCTATATTTTTATTATTAAGATTCTAACCTTTATAGAAATGAGAGCTAAAAAACTTTATTTTAAAATTTTCACAGTGTAATGATATAAACTAAACATGATGGAGTAGAAAAGAAAAAATTGTTTTCTTTTTTATTTATTTTTAATAATTCAACTACAGAAATGAGGAACTCAACACAATTACAATGAATATTAAAAATACACGTGTAAATATGTAACATAGGTGTAAAAGAATACGCTAAAATACTTGACATTAAAAATAAATATCCAAGGAAGCCACTATATTTTGATTTCACGGATCTAATGACAACTTAATAACTACAAAAAGAACAATATTTCATACATTAGCCTCATCAAAACACAAAAGTTAGATTCTTGGGGAGACTCAATATATAAATGTATTGAATATTACTATATACTCTTTTAACAGAGAAAGAAAAGCTTTGGACTCAATTATAAAAAAATGTCATAATCTTAAACAAATATTAGCAGTTTATCAAGCTATTTTTTACTGGACAGACGTCACAAACATAGACCAAGCAATAATACTGAATGAATATATCCAGTAATTTATTAGTCAAATTTCAGAAATGTAATAAAAGATTTCAAGGAAAGGTGAAAAAGAAATGATAGTGACCACTAATACCTATGTGTGGGAAGGAATGCAAAAAAATGGCAAGCAAAAATCTAGAAATGTTTCAAAACAAAATACCACATAGAACGGATACAAGGAGGGACCATCATATAATTAACACTAACATTGTAATAAGAAAATATGAAGAAAACAATCACATATGAGAACCGATGGCGTCATTTTCATGCCCCGCCTCCCTTCTATATGAACATGTTGAACCAATGATCCCATTCTAAGGTATATAAAAAGTAAACATATCTTGAAAGTAGTTCCAAAGAGGTGTACAATAAGTTCTAGTATTTCTAGCATGGATGAATTATCAACCAAAAGATAGAGGATATAGAGAATGGGTTATTTCCATTTGGAGCTGAAGTTAAGAGTAAGCAAAGGAAAATAATTTTCTCTCATTTCGCACTTTCAAAACTTGTTTTTTAATAGTTAAAATGTGAATGCCTAGAGAAAGTATTTCCTTTAAACATCCAAACAAAAGATGATCCTAAAATCTAAAAACATATGTTTTGAAAACTAGACTGAAAGAGGCTTTTTGTCAGTTTTGTGCAAATAGTAAACAACCGACACGAAACATCTTAAGTATTGTGTTCAACATTGAATGTAAGATGAGTAATTTAGATATAGTTATTCCTACACACCCTCTCCATATGTCCACCATAAGATAAATCATATCTAGAAGAAATGTAGAAGACTTTGATATTTACTCTTATTTCTCGTTTTGATTCCACTGTGAGGAAAATTTTCATCTTTCTCTCTCTCATTTGCCATTAAGTTAATTTAAGTATTAGTAACTATGAAGATGATAAAAATTTTGGGTAAATAAATAGATTGATAAAGTAAGATACTCATCCTATTGCGAACGAGACATTAACGTCTTATTATGAACTCATCAGTCATGCCTACGTTTTTTTCCTTTAAATCTAACTTATATAGAAATTGAGAATTAAAATATTTATAGACATCACATTGTGATGATATAAACAAAACAGGATTGATAAGAAAAGAAGTAATTCATATTATGATAATTTAAAACAAACAATTGTAAAGTAGTAATTGTAATGACTAGAAAATAGAATGAACTGTGAATTAAAAAATGATGCTAAGAATAATACATTACAAAGACTCTTAAGGGGATATAAATAGGACACACTAAACCCTATCCTAGCATAGGAGTTATTAAAAATACCTAAATACCCTTACCTATTGGAAAATATAACCAAGACATAAAACATAATAATAAATATAAACACAATATTCCAACATAATGTAAGTCATCTATAATGTATACGAAAGGGAAATGTACTCAATAAAAATAAGAGAACTCAACATGATTATAAGGAAATTGTTGAAGGAAACCCATAGTTAAGGTATAAAAGAAATGTCTTACATTTATCAAGATGGTGATTCTGCTCACGGCAATGTACCAAAAGAATAGAGAAGGAGTATAAGGTAATGTGAGAAACCTACAAATTCTAACAAGCAATCAAATTACTAAATAGCAAACAAGTAAAACATGGAAATATTGTATAATACCCTGTTCAATAATTCCACAAAAAATGATTTTTTAGAGTTTGGTCCCCAAAAATTCTGTGATAGTGACTTTGGCACCTAATATTTGCACTTTTGGGGGTTTAATCCCCAAACTAACTTTTAGCGACGAAAAAAATATTGCAAAAAACTTGTGAAAAAAATTTTTACGACACTTTTTCCGTCATTAAATGTCATTTTGAGAGTCAAAACCCAAAAATGAAAATTATGAAGGTTAAACTCAATTCCAAAGAATTAATGGGTGTTAAACCCTAAATAGCCCAAAAAATAAGATAACAGAACTCGGACGAAATACATAATGGTATGACTTGAAATTTGCATTGTCTTATGCTATTTTAACTGGGAAGCATGTAAAGGAATGTGGATTTAAACATATAACTCTTCCAATCAAAATGTGTATAGTAATCACTCAAACTTATATAATTTATGGCAAATTTTTACCTTATAAAAAGAGTACTATTAGTGTGATACAAATTCTTGGCGAAGTTATCATTACCTCACATTTCAAATATTGAAATAAAAAATTCTTCTTCATCGTTTTAAATTCATTTCCCATTGCAGATTTTCCAACACCTTAACATCAATTTGACGATAAAAAATTTGAAGGAATTTTACACTTAAATGCCAGAGATCAAGAATAAAGCTCCAGGGTAGATAAGAACGAGTAAAGAGCAGTATTTCATATTATTAGGCTCATGACAGAAAATACAACTACTTGTTGGAAGTCAATCTACCTATATAATAACTATTACTATACACTATTAACAGGTCAAGAAAATAACCCAACTCACTTACTAAAAATCAAGTAAGAAAATTAACATATAAGAGTAGTTAATTAAGCCAACTGCCATGACACAATATTCAATATTATGTCCCCACTAATTTCTTCAAGTTCTTTTTCTATAGGAAAATTTTAGTATTCAATAAAAGGAAATGACAATGACAAAAATCTACAGATTTTTCATATGTATAGCTGTCAGTGAATATTTGTAAAGATCACATTCAATCATCGTCAGAGTACCATCCTAACTATACAAACAAAGTCTTCTATAAAGGTGAGTAAAAAATAAGGCTCTAAATACAAGGATGAAATCATTTAAAGTATGTCATCAACAAATTACGTTTACCAAAAACGTTATATGCCTACCCATTAGAAGACTCTGACAGCCACATCGATGAGTTTAGACTTGGTAAATTGAAACAGGTTATGTTGCTATAATGATATTATAGAACAGTTTAATAAATGAGTCCTACTAAGAGTCCTAAATAAGTCCCCCAAAAGCAATAATTTTTTGTGCACTGACGGGACCCATGCCACAATGCAAAATTTAATAGGTAAGTGAGAGAATAAGTGAAATCCACGTCACTTTTGGAGGAAGTTTTGGCACTCATATCATTATTCTTAATAAATAGGGTAAAAGTGACATATACAATTATTCAAACCCATAGGTATTCAAATCCATTTAATTACAATAAATACGAGTCGTTCTTGAAATTATGGAATAAGAGTGTTTTCAAATAAACAAAGGTTGAAACGTCATGAAAACAATTAAATATAAACTCGCATGAAAGTAATTTAATATAATTGATCCATTGTAGATTAAAATTTTGAAATGTAATGAATTCTTTTAGATCTAAAACTAACCCGGATGAGAATGTGTCCAACTACATTGTGTTGTTAAATCGTTTAGTACTTGGGGAGTTCCTAAACTTAAAGAAATGTCAAAATAAATTCTCGTTTATAATTTTCATCAATCAATTCACAATATATAAAAATGTTTAACAAAAAAGAAAATGACAAAGGGGGTGATCAAAAGGCATGAAATGCTTCTTCGTTGGCTTGGTATATAAAATCCTTCGCCAAACATTTATCATTCTTTCCAAATTATTTTAGTACATGTGAATCATTATTTTTGTATTATTTTAGAATTGAGTTACTTTAAAAAAATAACTCAGTTCTAAAATTATTAGAGTTTTTTCATTTGCACAATAGTTTCATGTAAAATTGTTGAAAGATATAGATTACAAACACATAGCACAAATTACATAGATATGTTTCAACTGAAAAGAGAGTTATTATGAGAAAATACAAAGATAGATGGTAACGATCTAACAAGTGAAAATTACATAAATATAATTTAATAAATGAAAGGCGTATTGAAAAAATTCAAAACGTGCTATTAGAAATAAATACACGTCATGATTTTCATAAACAATTCACAAGCTATCAAAAATGTTTGGCAAAAACGAAAATGGCAGAGGATTTATAGAGAGTGTGACCAAAAGGCATGAAATGCTTCTTCATTGGCTTGTGAATCATTATTTTTCTACAATTTTGATGTAGATCGGTTGAGAGAGAGAAGGAGAGAGAAATATGAAGACTATGGCTTGGAAACAACCCATTAAAGAAACAGGGAGGTAAAATGTGTTGAGGCTTTCGTCAAGATTGGACAGTTAATGGGATGGGAGCAGTATTGGAATTGCAGCAAAAATAGGGATAAAATAGTAAAATATGTACTTTCTCCCATTTTCATGCTTCTTAGTAAGAAAATATTATTTTTAGTAAAATATAATATGATGATAGGTAGTATTAGAATTGCAGGGAAAGGCAATTCGTGTTTTTTGGTCAGTTGATGACGCCACGCCACGACATGAGATGTGTTTTAGCTAAATGGAAATCTATATTCACGGCCTTACTGATTTCAAGAGATCATCCTGCTTCTCATATGACCCTTCAATGAATGGGATTCGAGAACCACAACGAGTTTGCCTTTGAATTATGGTTTGTTTTATTTATTTTTTTATATTTATGTTAGTTTAGTCTCTTTTTTTTTTGCTAAAAGGACTGAATTTTCTAGTTTGGTGTCTTTTTGCGTATTTTGGTAGGTA